>OY728156.1:117048179-119548179 GCA_963277665.1 Viscum album | reverse complement strand
ATCAATGAAGATCCCAAAACCTTTCCAATTATGATCATCATTTTGGATATCATCAATTTAAGATCAATAATGAAGATATACCCAAGACACCATTATGTACAAGTTACAGACACTATAAGTATATAGTGATGTGATTTTCCCTTAATAATTACCTCACTTTCAATATTTATATAATGAATATAGTATTTATAGAATATGTTGGTCATTTTTTGGTACTCTTTATATAAGATATTATTATATAATAAATGTTAAAGGAAGAGAATAAAGATCAATTGGGAATTACAATGATGACCCTTATGAAGGTGAAAATGAATTGAAAATTTAAAAATTATTGGTTTTTTCTATAAAATGATTTTTTTGGTCATATAATACCATGAAAGGATATATTGTTGGTTCCATCAATGATAGAGTCCATTTAATGTTGTTTTATAACAACAAAGGTACCTCATATCCAAATTTTTTTTGATGGGTAGCATATTGTCAATGGATTTTGGAAAATTTACCACAACTAACTAATCCACCAACCACGTAAACTCAGAAGGGATCCATGATCCTATGGAAAATTGAATGTGAGGAAAATTCCATGAAAATGTAGAGAAAATCAGTCAGTGCACATTTTCATACAGTGCCCTAATATGTAAAAGGGTTAATAATATATAGGGATTCATCTACGAAGGTTTTGGGATTAATTCTCATGTATAATGACACAATTATGTCTCATTCATCATGAAAATTGATGTTTCATGAGAAAAATAACGCAACTAATGATTAGGAATTAGCTATGGTAACTTTTTAATTGATGATATGGTGGAATTATATTTCTAGAGTTAGGAGTGATATATATATATACAAATCAAAAACATTTAAAGTATATATTCACACATAAAGAGTTTAACATGTTATAGGGAATATTTTTAGAGGTGATTAGTGATTATGACTACATAATACATTACCACCCAATGAAAGAAAACAGTGTAAAATTTTATTTGATGTGAAATGTTTATGTTAGATATTCCATGATGAGGATCCCAAATGAACCATTATATCTAGTTTTTCAAAGGATAGATCCATAAATCCTGATGTAAGGGGGAAATAGTATGTTTCTCAATTTATTTTTCCACCAACTACCTAGGTGACGATTAAATATAAACATAAGGATAATGTGAAGCAGTATAAGAATGTGATAAATGTTCTTAATTTTAATCTTGATTATTATGGAGTAAAAAGGTTCAAAATCCATCTTTATTTTCCCTTAATTATATTTTTTAAAATTGATATAATAAAGGAGAGTCATGTTCCTTAATTCTCTACTAATCATGGATGTATAAAGATGTATAGAGTATTATTGGTGGGATGGAATGAATAGTGATATTACAGAGGTCATATCTTTGTTATTTGTATGTAAACATGTTAAGGCTGATAGGTAAAATTGTAAGGGGATGATATGACCATTACCCATACTGGATTTTAAATGAGACAATGATACCATGAAATTTTCCATCAAAATCACCAAAACATCTAAAGGATGTATTATTATATGGCTTGTAGTCAGTCTCCCAGCGTAGTTAGAACACTTCAACACTATCAGGGAATATTTTTCTCTATATCAAAATTCCATAATATTAATTGAGGATGTGGTAAGGTTTCATAGAATACCACAGTGTATTCTTCTATATAGGTGTCCTCAGTTTACCTCAATGTTCTAGTGATACCATTAGCAGGACCTGCATTATGAGTTAGGTTTTAGTACTATGTTTATTACTTATATATATGGTCTACCTGAGATAACAGTTCAAACCCCTTAGGATATATTGAGATCAAATATTATGGGTTTGAATGTTATTTTGGATCAACACTTTCCTTTGGTTTATTTTTCATTGAGTAATGTCTTTCAGTCATGAATTTAGAAGTATCCTTATGAAGACCTAGGTTTAGCGAAGTGTAAAAGTACAACATAATAGGAAAATGATTTATAAATAAGGAATTTGTAAAGAGATAGATGAACAAATTGACAATAAGGATATATCCATTTATTAACACATTATGGAATAAATATGTCAGCAGAAAAGTTATGTAGACAATCACTATCATGATATGGAATTTGAAGTCACTGATAAGGTGTTTCTAATAATTTCTCAATGGATGTAAGAAATGAGATTTTTAAAGAAGGTAAAACTAATCTCGAAGAATATTTATTTCATTGATTTTTTGTATCATCTCAAGTTAATATCTAATCTATTAGCACATCAACCAAACCTATCTCAAGTCCAGGAGGTGTTCCACATATCTCTCTAAATAATATACATACATGATCCTCCACATGGACTGAACATAATGGTGATACCAATTGATCATTACATATCTTATCAAAAATAACTAGTGTAGATTCTAGATCATACATAGAATGTTCTATTATATAATAACAGTCACATATTCAAGGTTTTATGGTGAAATCACATCTTGAGGAAGCTATGTAGGAACTTGATGATTTAACATGGACGAATTATTTTATGATTTCATACCACAATAATGGAATATCGAGGAGGAAGTAAAGATTAAGGGGTTATATTATAATATCATCATATTTTTTGAAATGCTTTTTTGAAATGAATTTAATTTCATTGATACCTTGTGTTACATGAAACCCCTAGTTTTAACAAACCATAATTGAATATAAAAATATTATTATTAAAACATGCATAATATAACCTAGATGATATATCTGGTAATATGAGTAGGAATAACTCCATAATTAAATATTAATTATATTTTTTTTAATAAATTATATTGATAAAAAATTATCTAATTCTTAGTATAATCTTTCTATTTTTTGAAAATTCAATTTTCTCAAATAAGTTTTTTTTCTTTTTGTAATAAAATAAGAAATGTAATTCTTTTCAATTTTAAAAAATATATTATAAAAAATAAGATTCAATTTTGAAAAATAAATTTTTAAATTATAATTGAGTGCAATTTTTTAGAGTATTCAAAAAATATTAATTTTTTTATGAATAGTATAAAAATTAAAATATTTATTAAAAACTGCATTTTTTAAAGAATTTACCAGAACCATTTAATATTATGATGTTTTAAAAAGTAAAATTAGTAAAATTATATAATGATAACACTATTTTATTTCATTGAAATCAATTTCAAGATTTACTCTTATATTAATACTATCAACACCTATAAAACGTTTCTTGTTGGAATACCTATTTTTCATCACATATATGGGTTTTATATTAATTATATAATTCAATTTATGGATATAGATTTTTAAAAAATGGATTTCATATTTTGAGTCATCGTAGTTATTTGTAAATAATATATTTAAAATAATTATATTGTCAAAATTAAAATTAAAGACACTAAAAGGTAATTATCGTGGTTAAGGTTAAAATGGGTATACTGAAGGCTATACTAAAAATAAAAGGATTAAAATGACCAAAAAATGTGTTCAATTCTTATGGTACGGAAATATTTCAACATTTTTTCATAGGTTGTTCAATAATTATCTATTTTAGATCCATTTTCCTTATTTATAACAGGGGTACACCTCTTTATTTAAAAAATACAATGGGTGTCTTCTCTACTACATATAAAAGAGAACCCAATCTCTTATACTATTCACACATACAAACCCCTTTATTTCATAAAATACATACCAAAATTAAATCCATAAAACCGTCCACACATCCTACATTCCATATCTTGAGTAGGAAACCCTCATATAGATGATTTAAGTAAAAACCTAAAGGGGTTCTCTAGTGATGATGTATAGTCCATAACAATGCATTTTAATTTGTTTTCATCATCTAAGTCCATACAATAATTTTCAAATATACCTATATTGTAACATAATTATGATCAATAAAATTAGTTGTTATTAGGTTAATTTCATAACCTAAATTTATATACTCTTCTAAAAACTGGGAAATGAAATTGTCGATTGTGTGTATGATATACTATCACCTCATCAACTAATGTCATTCATTTTCATTCAAAACCTACAAATAAAGGATATAATTATATATTAAATATATTTATATGATATTTATGAATTTATTATAGAACTGGAATTATAATATCACACATACCTTCTTATATTTCATTCCATGGGAATACGATAACGTCGCTTGTGTGTACGATGGAATGCATCCTCATGAAGTGATGTGATTCACTCTTTACTAACACTATACATAGAAGGTAATTAGTATTAGTTTAATTGACATATAGGATATATATATATATATTAAAAAATATTCTATAAATGTAATATTTAATTTACCTTCATACTTTTATTCCATCGAGTAAATGGAGACAATGTTCATGCATAGGTACAAGCTATCGTCTCTATGAATAGTGTAGTTAATTATCTATCTCTAAGTTTAATGGAATAATATAAATAAATATTTAATTAACATATATTAAAATTATATAATGGTTTTAATTATGTATATTACTTAACCATGATCACATAAAAATATCCAAAACAAAATCATAATGTACATGGAAAACGGAGCAGTTATTACCTAAAATATTATTTTAACAACAAATTTATAATTAATGTGTAATAAAAGGTACTATGTAAATAATATATGGTATGATAGATATGATTTATATTATTTTATATATTTATAACAAACATTTATTTTTTATAAAAGTGGTTTTTATGCGTATAATATAAGACGATACATAAGGTTAGTGATTTTTATTCTCACTTTAATTTATAAGTGAAATTTCCTATATTCACCACACCATTCCATTTCATGGTGTATATACTAATACTTTTAAAAATTAAATTATATAATTAATATGAATAAATTAATTGTATTTATTGTTTCATTTATTGAATATTCCATAGTGGGTATTACAATTAAAAGGTGGTTGAAGTTGTAAGGGTTTTATGAAACAATACCATTTTTATAGATATTTTTTATGATTTAAAATTGGATGATTAAATATGTTTATCTCTATATCATTAAAATCACTGATTATATATATTAAATTTTTATTTTAATTAAATATATTTTTTCCTCTTATTTTATGACATTTATTTTCTTAATAGTCCAAAATATATTTTTTTGAAGCATAGAAAATATTTCCCTTCTTCTTAAGAAATCCTTTTTTCATGTACTTGTATTATAAAAATATTTTGATTAATGTTTTTAATTTTATTAAAATATTTATAAAGTAGTTTTTATCCATGTTATGTATTTTAATAAAATATTCTTAAAGGAATGGTGTGTTCATTTTCTGAATGAGTTACATTTTACGTTTATAAAAAATGAATATTGATTCATTGTTTTACTATGTTTGGAAATAATAGTTCAATCTGCCATTATGAAAAATAAATGTTTATAATAAAATTTTACATGTTTCCAAGGATATTTTAGTGAAAATTATCTCCACAGTGTTATTTTATAATATAACTTCTAATATCTTATCTTCAAAGTTGAAAGTCTATTTTCATCAAGAAATGATGAATGTGATATTTCAAAATAATTTCTCATATAAGAGGACATCATTTGATGTTTTATAGGATTTACTAGGGGAATAATCCAATGACACCAGAATTATTCTATATTTATATGGTTAATTATTATGATAAAAATAACTTTATGATGATCGTTCCTTTTCATGGTTTTTGATATGATAAATTTATTTTGATCTCATTGAGAAACTATTTCTGATTTTCATTACATGGTGTTGATTATTATATAATCATGTATGATTCTTATGTTATAAAAAAATTCAATGATGGTTTTATAATGATTCAAGGTAGTACAATCTTTACCAAGAATAATTGGTAATTATACCACCCTCTAATGCATTTGGTAACTATTGATGTCTCATGAGATAAATAATACCAGAATAGGGGTAAACCTAGTACTACAACATAATTTTTCCATAATGATTTAATTTGGAGTGAAATTTGAATAATATGAGGGTTTGAGGAATGAAGCCATTACACAATAAAAGATTTGTAAATGATTCATAACTACAAAAAATTTATTTTCTAGGCACATGTGTATGAAAAAAATATATTTCTTATTTACATGTTTTTTTCTCATGGATTATGTTCATTGATTACTTTATTATTATTTACTTTTAAACTTCCATGATTTATTCTATGACACATGTTTATGTACAATTATGTGCATGTTATGGTATTTAAAATTTTATTCTCATGTTCACAAACAATTAAACTCTTGTAATATTTATATCTCCTATGATTATCCCTATTGATCATCTAAGATAACCTTTTCTAATGTTTAGATTTCCCATTTTATGAGGAAATGAAATATGTATGAAATATATGATAATGTTTCTATTTATAATAAACATAGGGGGAGATGATTTAGTTCACTTAAGAAATATTTGATAATGTATGCATGTTTCCAAAGTCACTAAACCTATAAAATTCAATCATGGATCATTTTTTATGTAAAGAATATTCATCTACTAACTTGTGATATCTATGTATGTAACCTTTTGGTCATTATAGTGACTAAATTTTATCATCAGATAACATAGTTTCTTTAGTTGTATTTTATTACTATGTTTGGTCAATTTTATGTATTTATTGGGAAACCACCATAAAAGGGGCGATAAAACACCCATGTAACAATTTTGGATAAATGACACCATCGATTATCCATATTAAACTATTAGTTTAAAAGGTATTTGGTATAAGCATAAAAAAGGAATTTCATATTTTGAATATATAAAAACAAATAAAATAATATATAATTTATGTGTATTTTATTTGATTACCATATTATTAGTTTCATATGGATATCCCTACCATTCCACATATGAATGTAATTCCAATAGAAATGATAATTTCCCTTAATCGTCTCCTTAATCTTGAGAGATTTGACCATCTTCTCTTCACACGAATGAATAAGAGTTAGACATCAATTATTCCCTTGCAATCATGCGGGATTTTTATCTTTTCCACCTTCAATGAACATAAATAGTTAAATTTGGGTATGAATTAAGATCCATGGATCAAATTAACTAGAAGATACATGATCCATGTAGAATAATTGATATAATTATCATTCCTTAAGAAGAATCATGTTGTGATATATTAGAATTATAAAGATATTAATCTCTTAGGATCCAATGTGGCTCATCCTTGTTTTAGTTGGCCAGATGACCAACATAACTACATGTAAGAATAAAAAAGAATGTTCTTAAACAATGTAGCTAAGGTGGAAGAAAATTATGATAAATTATTAAAATGAATTTTTATATTATAGATTTCGTACCCAAAATGACCATAAAATATGGTTAGATTCAAAAAGAAAAATGAAAAAATTAGGGTTAGTGTCTAATTTGGGGATGTAAATTACCATTTTATAGAAAATGATCTCCCTTTCTTGATTATGGATATGTTCATTAATGAATATACTAAATTTCAATCCACCTCACTTATGGATTATTATTCTATTTATAACCAAATTATAATGAATTGTAATGATCAATATGCCACCAACTATTGGGTACCAAATGAGTATACTACAACAAAGAAGTTCACATAGAATTTATGAACTTTTGTACTACCTACAAGAACTACATACACCATATCATTAATTAATTTGTGGGGAAGATCCAGGAATGAAATTTGGATGATTTGATTTTAAATACCACTATTTTTGTCGTAAACATTCTATTTTAGATGTATTTTTTTGACAGACTATGTTAAACAATCCTGAATATAAATCCCAAGAAATGTACGTTCTGGGTAACATCAAGAAAAATTTTCATCATAGTGGTGTTTCATAATTGAATCATGGTTGAACTAGAATATCAAAGTGAAAATTGATATACCTCCTCTATTAATCAAAGAAGAATTTATTATACACCCAGATCACCTAACTTGCAGTAGATGTTTCACACAAAACCCTATCGTAAAAAAATTTCAACTTCTCAAAAATAATGAAGAAATGAGTTACATACCATAATAGTAGAATTAGTATTTTTTAAGATCCTTCCACTATCATAAAAATTACATTCTAAAACCACTCATATTAATTTAACTCAATAATGGAACCCCACTCATCCTTTATGTGGAATCCATGGACGGTTTAATGTTTTTCTACTTTATTAATAGAATGTATTAGGTAAGGATAATATTCTCTGTTATCATAGATGGAAAATATGTGAAGTTGAGAACATATAATACAAAATTAAAAATATTATTATAACATCTAGATTCATGTTATAGAAACAGATGCATTATCTATAAAATAATAAAGTCTACTTGGTCTCCCATTTTGACCAACTCATATATTGTATGATCCTTCCAATACGAGATGGGTATCTATCATAATGGTTCGCTATTATTTAGAAGATACATATCTAAATCACCTATAAAATTTCCATCAATGATAATGTATTAGTATATTTCCTCATAGGAAACCCTTTCATTGGAAGGACATCATAGTATATAGAACTACTAGACAATTTGTCCATCTCCATAAGTGAAACTTCCTTGGCATGGGATAGGTTTTTTGACAATGTAACTTAGGTATTTATAATTATAGGGAAGGAAAACCTAAAGAAAAATAAGGATTTTTTGGGGAATGTGTTCATCTCACACGTAATTTTTTTTCTTACCTATTCAATCATGATGTTGGATGGATAAACAAAGTACAAGGAAGAGTATATTCCCCTAATCATAGGCTTTGAGTTATCCTTAAAAATACATATTACACAATTAATCCTTATGGGTGTCTAAGGGTGGGTAATCAAGAAAATAAATTTATATTATGACATTGTGATGGAATAGTTGATTCCCATTATTTATTGCGTTTGAGTTTTTTTATAATTTCCTATTACGGATATCATTTTCCCATATTATAAATTCATAGAATACGTAATATTATACATTTTCCAATGTGGAATCAGCCTGGGAAAACCTAAAACATGATGTAATTGTTATTCATATCCCTTATTATGGGGTCTTATCTCAATTCGTCAGTGGTATGGGTGAAATAATTGAATAATATGAACCACCTCCCTCACTAATCGATTCCATATATAGTGGAATGTCTCTTATTATCGAGTATCTAAAAAAATGGGACTATCATAATGGGTCAAGTAAATAAGGAACATTATAATTAATATAAAAAAAATAATATTTTAAGAAAATCATACCATACTCTAAAAATGTAACGTCCCGGTTTTGGAAGCCATAGAGAGGCGCCCCATACCCTGATGGTCACATGGCCTCAAGCGCATTGCCCCGAATGCCAGAGGTGGTGGACTACCAATGAGGGATTTGGGAGTGATTGTTGGGAAATTATTCCATCATTAGTAGGGTAATATATAAGAATTAAAAGAGATAACAATAGAGGAAGTAGTATTAATACCATAAAACAGTAAACAACAGAATACTGAAAAAATTAATTAACTGAAGCACATTTATAAATGATGCATGGTAAATTTTTCTAAGAAAGTAGACAAACAAGTCATAATTATAGATTATATTACTAAAAAAATTACAAAAGAAATTCAAGTATACACCTCCAGAGCATCACAAGCCTTAGCTTGGTCCCATGCTCCCTAGCTCCACAAAAATCAAGTACCTGAAAGAGAAGGTTCCTTTCCCTTATCTATACCGGCAGTAATATAATTAGTTGGGGCCCAAATGCATGACCCAAACAAGGTTTGAGACTAATCCCAGTAGGTAACCACCCAATGATCTATGCCTAACAGTCGGTGAATATATATGGCACGAAATAAGCTAAAAAGGAGTCTAGAGGTTCCCCATACCCGGTTGGTCACTTGTCCTCAAGCACATTTCCCTAAATCCCAGAGGCTGACAACTAGTAGTGATGGACTTGGGTGTGATAGTAGAGAAGAAATTCCCTCATTTTCAGAGTAATATAGAGGATGTCAAATATATAACAATATCCAATGTAGTAATAATAACATACAATAGTAAACAACAGAAGATTGAAAGAAATAAATAACTAGAGAACATAGATAAAGGTTGCATGATACATATGTCTAGGATAGTATACAAACAAGTCCAAATTGTGGAATATTGTACTAAACCCATGTGCAAAATAAAATCAAGTAAACAGCTCCATAGCATTTCAAGCCTCATATTGGTCCCATGCTCCCCAACGCCACACAAATAATGTACCTGGAGTAGAAGGGTGTTTTCCCTTATCTATACCTTCACCAATATAATCTATTTAGACCCAAATTCCTGATCCAGAAAGGGTGTGAGACTAATCCCACTTGGAAACCACCCAAATATCCGTTCTTAAGAGGCAGTGAATATATATGGAAGCCAATATGCTAAAAAGAAGCAGTAAACAAGGAAGTACTAAAAATTAAATAGTACTATATTTTCATTTACAAAAATTTAATTTTATGTATTAAATCGTCCAAAAAAAATACAAGCAACCCTATGGGTAGTTCCCACAGCCTAACCACTCTGGTTCACAATACAAGAAAAGATAAAACAATGTCTCTCTGAGGAATCAGTCACTGTCAATTCCCCCAATAGTCAACTAGGATAAAGACTCTCTGAGGAAGCACTCACTGCCAATTCCCCCTATAGTCTTTTAATGGTAACCTATAGACACTCTGAGGAAGCACTCAAATTAAATTCCACATAAGTTCTAGTAATGTTTCTATAGACACTTTGAGATAGCACTCCACAACAATCCCCCCCTTTGGTCTCACAGGGTGATAATTATAACAGACACTCTGGGAAAGCCCTCAATGTCAATTTTTATTATGGTCTTACTACACTAAGGTTCCTACATCCCCGTGTAATGAAATCATGCACAACGACAAACAAAATTCAATTTAAACCTGAATAATGACTTGGATAAAAAATCTATAGAATATCGTAGCATGTTAGATAAAAACACCCATCCTACAATAATAGGCATGGAAATAAAGGTAGCATCCTAACAGGAAAAGCTAGGCCAAACGAACAAAAACATGGGAAAAACATCTGGAGCATAGAAAGATTAACCCTATTCAAAAACAACTAACCTATATCCATACAAACAAGGCATACCATAAAAATAATAGGGAGAAAATGATAAACATGAAATACCTTGAACAAGGTTATTGGAACGTTTGCACATATAACTCGAATACCAACTACGGGAAGGCACAACCCACTTACCATGGAGTTGTATGATCGATATACCCTAGTGTTAGCCTATTGAGAGACCTAAAATTCAGTAGATCTACAAATACATATAAAATTTTCAACCGAGGATAACTCGCGAGAGAGGAGAAATCAAGAGATGATGTTCATGAAGAAGAGAGAACTAACTGATTCAATTCTAACACAATTGATAGAGTTCGATTTAGAGAACAAATGGTGAGTAGGAAATTGGAGAAGATCTATTGTCGTACGATCACTCCTAGATGAGATGAAACAAGATGGATAGGGTTCTGTCGATTAGACACAACCTTTGTTCTTTTAATGAAAAAAATTACACGGTGTGTATTTTATTGGTACACAACATGTAATTGCCTTTTCTGGGCCCTACATTTTGAGGTCTCTAGGTCACCACACATGGATATGTGTTCGGCCATTACATAGCCAACACATGGCTACCTATGGAAACTGTGTACATGGAGTGTAATCCATAAATTTCCAGAAACTCTTCTTTTTCCACAATAACAAACAGAAAAAAACATACCTAAAAAGAAGATCCGGGTTCTTACACACTTCCCACCTTAAAAAAATTTGTCCCCGAATTTCCCTATCAAGGATGCGTAGAAGAAGAATCCATGAAATTCTGTGGCCACTGGGATCATACGTCGGCCTCCATCATCCAGGACTTTTCCATTACTCTCCCATGCTTCTATAGCACTCATACCAGAGGAACAGACAGGCCATAGAGAACCTTCTCCATGTGATCAACAATCTAGACAGGATGCTCCTCGAACAAGGCGTCCACCTCCAAATCAACATCCATGTGTTGAAAAAACTAATATGGTTCTAAGAAGTAACATCGAATCTGAGAAACATGGAAGACATCATGCATAGACCAATACTTCTGTGGTGACTACAATCGATAGGCAACTGGCCCAACTCACTCCAATAACTCAAAAAACATGACATATCTCAGTGAAAGCTTACCCATTTTCCTAATCCGCCTATGTCCCAACCTATGTGTGACAGTCAGGAAAACCTGATCTCCAACCTCGAACTCTAGAGGTCATCTCCTTCAATCATCATAAGACTGCAGTCAAGACTGTTCTATATCCAACATCTTCCAAATCAACTCTATCTGCTCTAAGGTATCCCGGACAAGATAATGCCCCAGCATAGCTGCCTCTCCTACATCCAGCCAGCATAAGGGTGATAGGAATATCCTATCATATAGAGCCTCATAAGGTTCCATATGAATAGTTTCATGAAAAACATTATTGTATAAAAACTCAACAAGAGGTATGTGATTCTTCTACGAACCTCTAAAATATAGGATGTGTGTTCAAAGAGTGTCCTCAAGAACCTGAATTGTATGCTCGGACTGGCCATATTTCTTGGGGTGGTAGGCTGTACTCAAACATACCTGTGTACCCAAAGACTTCTGTAGCCCCTGCCAGACCCAAGAAGTAAAACATGCATCCCTTTCTGAAAAAATGGAGTGTGGAAACACATGTAAACATACAATCTCTCAGATGTACAACTGTCCAATCTCATAAACACTGAGGGTCTCCTTGATTGGCAATAAGTGGTTAACCTTTGTGAGCCTATCAATGAAATCCCACACAACATCATTCCTTTTAGACGATCTTGGAAAACCTGTCATGAAATCCATCATGACATCGTTCTACATCCACTTGGGAATGAGTAACTGCTAAAAAAGCCCTCCTGGTCGCTGATTCTTTTCCTTCACCTGCTAACAGGTGGAACACATCATGAAATAACAAGAAACATCTATTTTCATACCTGTCCATGAATAATGACATTGTAGATCATGATATATCTTGGTGACACCAGGATGAACTACCCAAAATGAGGAATGAAAGTCCCACATTAGCTCATTCTATTTGATGCTGACACTTATATGCATCCCTGAAAATTAATGATATCATCCTCACCTATAGTCCATCTAGGAATAGGTTCCTCTCCTAACACAATATTTCATAGGACTAGGTCTTCAGAATCTATTAGCTTCCTCATTCATAGTTGATAAATAATAGTATAGGTAACAGATATAGAATAATGAAATTTCTTCCCCTATCTATCGTTCATGTCAAAATTCCACTCAAAGAATAGAGCAATAAGCTTCCACTAACTACTGGCCTCTTGAACTGCCTGTATCTGAGTCCTCCTTCTCAATTCATCAGCCATTATGTTTCCATTCTAAGGCGTGTAAGAAAGTTCAAGGTCAATGGACTGAAGGTACTCAACCTACCTTATTTGTCTCAAATTCATGTCACAATGAGTTAATATATACTTAAGGCTTCTATGGTCAGTGAAAACCACAAAATGATCTCCGAAAAGATAATGTCTTTAATAGTTTAATGCACGAACAACTACTGCCAACTAAAGATTGTGTGTTGGGTAATTCTTCTCATGTGGCCAGAACTACAGAGACCAGGATGCAATGACTCCTTCCCCATACATAAGCACAGCTCTCAGCCCGTTACCTGATGCATCATAGTACACAGTATAGATTTTTCCTGGCTCTGACAATACTAGTATCAGTGCAGATGTCAACCTCCCTTTCAGCTATTAAAAGTCTGACTCACAAGAATCTGACCACAATTACATTGCACCCTTCACAGTCAGGCATATCAGTGGCGCTGCTAAGCATGAAATGTCTTGTATTAAATGTCTGCAATATCCGACCCACCCTAGGAAACTCCACACCTCAAAGAAATTCTTTGGATACTCCTAGATTATTACGACTTTCACTTTTTATTGGTCTACTTATACTCCTGTCTCTGAGACAACATGACCCAATAAGTGAATCTGGTCCATCCAAAAGTGGCATTTCGAGAGCTTAGAATATAACTGGTGCTCTATCAGTGTACTCAGAATGATCTCAAGATGTGAGGCATGTTTGTGTCGAGTGTTAGAGTAAAATAAGATATCGTCCACAAATACCACCACGAAAGAATCCAAGTACGGATGGAACAATTGGTTCATCAGTGCCATGAATACTACAAGAAAATTCATGATACCGAACGGCATAACCACATACTCATATAGACCATACCTACTTGGAAAGGCTATAAGAGGTACAACAGATGGTCTAACACACAACTGATGCAAACCGGATCTCAAGTCAATCATTGATAACACCCAGGATCCATGATGTTTCTCAAAGATAACATCAATCCGTGGCAAGGGATATCAATTCTTGACCATCAATTGGTTCAACTTATGATAATCCACAGAAATTCTGAGGGTACCCTCCACCTTCTTCGCAAAGAGGGCAGGCGAACCCTAAGGAGAAGCACTTGGTCATATGAAACCCTTTGACTATAACTATTAATAGTACTTCTTGAGCTCCTACAACTCAAGTGTAGCCATCCTATAGGGAGGATTGGACACTGGGGATGCTCCTAGTAAAATCTCAACAGAACAGTCCACCTCTCACTCTAGAGGAAAACCTAAAAAGTCCTCTGGAAAGATATCACCGAAATGATCCACCATTGGAGGAATGATCATATGTGATGTCCCCTAGTCATCTAGACATAGACCAGAAATAATGGATGTAACTTCTCCTATCCCATGATGCTAGGGTAATTCTTTACATGCCTGGACATACCATTCTCCATTTTGAAGAAAAGAATCACCCTCTGGTGATGTGAAACTCACCCTACGGGGATAGAAATCAACAATTACCAGGAACAGAACTAATCAGTCTATTAGAAGAATGACATCATAACCTATCATCTCTGGGACATCGAGGTCCCATAAGAATCGAAACCCACCATCCTCCAGAGAGCACTCCTTGAAATATCGTACACTATCCATTCTAGTCCCCAACGGAGTGTCTAGGATCAACACATTAGTAGAAGAAAATATACAGCCCCCAAGGCTCTCCACAACTACAACAGATATAATGATATGAGAAGAACCTTTATCGAAATGAGGAGAATCTAAAACTGAGGAAACTAGGATCGTACCTAATACTGTAGAGGGTCTATGATCCTGCTTCTACTGGGTAAGCACTACTACAAAATTTTGACATGCATCGTGGCCCTATGTCCCCTCCTGACCTCTGTGTGCTTAGCCACCCTGTTGTCACTAAAGGCCTGGTGTTTGACTTCCACAGCCGTGACCTCCACCTCGGCCTGAACAGCCAGAAGAACTCTTCTTCCTTGACTGATGAGAAACTGTTCGTACTTCTCATGAATGAGGATTCACTGAAGAACTATTTTCACCAGCTGCTGGTGAGAAGATCTAACAGAATCTATAAATATGGCCCATATTTCTACAAGATAAGCACTCCACCAGGTCTCTCGGGTAATGTGTCCTCATATTCCTGACCTTTCCACACTGGTAGCATACCACACGGCTACCTAAAGGTGAATCCTGCCTACTAGTATCTCCATGTGTAGACTCTCTGCGGTGCTTCCTTCTATCAGCTGGAGAAGCACTACCTCTAGATTCTTAACTGCCCTGGCCCACGTCTCCAGAATACCTCAGGTTGTGCTCCGTGATTAGCACCTGTTTAATGATAGAAGTGATGGAAGTCAACCTAAATATGTTAAATTGTTGCTAAATTACCACTCTGAGACCATCCTCAAACATCTGTTCTAGTAAAAAATCTTCTCCCCCTAGAAAGGGTTTAATGAACTGCAGCTCTGTGAAATGAGAAGAGTACTCCATAAACGAAAGAGTACCCTACTCCAGACTCACAAACTCTCGAGCTCGATCGGACCTCAACGTCTCTGGGATGAATGAGTCATAGAAGGCACAGTAAAAGTCATCCCCATCCATATATTGTTGGCGTCCCACCTGTGATATCACATCCCACTATCACTTGAAGGAATCTCGATGCATATACGCAGTGAGATTGACCCTCCTCTCTGGAGGCATCTCCAGATGATTGAAGATCGTCATCATGGATTCTAGCTATGACTCTACAGCCTGGGGACCTCCATACCCTAAGAATGTGGAAGGATGCAGCTACTGGAAGACTCATGTCAACTCTTCCATAGACGGGGTAGGATGCGGTGCTCCCTGGAAGGTCTACATGAACCTCATAAATCCCTCACAGAACTATACATCAGCACCAGTGGCCATAATGACGGCTGGTGCCAAGACTCGCACAATTGAAGGATCTGCTGGTATTCCTAGATCAGTTATGTCTGGTGTATGATCACTGTCGAGTAACAGTTTTACAACTTGAGGGCATCTCAGTGGGACGACTAAGAATGGTCAAGTGCACCAATTAGATAAATATTATCAAAGAATAAATCTAGAAGCTAAAGAATGGAATAGAAGGGAGAAAGTATTCAATTTTGTCAAATCAATTATACACGGTGTGTATAATGCCTACACAGTGTGTTCCCCTTATTCCTTCACATGGGAATGTACTTCTACCATCCCCGGTGGTGTAACACCCCAAACACATGGCGTGTTGACATAACACACGGTGTGTACTTGAATCCTCTTCCCCTTCCCAAGTTCTCTCACACAGCTAAGCTACATAGTTTGCCTACAGCAAGACTACAAGTCATGTTAGTTCCTAACCCAATGTGTACTAGACAAACTTCATTTACCCATGTTTTTAGTGAGACGTTAGGTTACACGGATCACCCTACATGGAAAGTTCTATATGGTCACGGTGTGTACTTGAAAGATTTAATTGACCCAGGTTATTCAAAACACATCTGGATACTCGGGTTACACTACATAGTGTGTTCAATCTTGACACGGCCTGTATAAGCTACGATTTATCCATATATGTCATTAGTCACACAGGTGGATGCTAGGTCTACAAAACAAGGTGTGTACATCTGGCACACGAAATGTTCTACCAAGATTTTCCAAACCCCATTTTTCATCTCACACAAGTAGTAACACGGTTAGAGACTACATGGAATGTACCTAAATTACATGGAATGTACTTAAAAACCAGTTCCTTCTCAAACAGAAGAACACATGGTGTGTATTCATCATTACACGTCGTGTATTCTTGGTTTTTCCAGACAGTATTCCCCAAAAACTACTCTGGAACCCCCTAAAAACACTGAAATGAACATTAAGGTTCCAAATTTGAATATGTGAGGGTCCATACTCCCTACTAATGAAATCTTGGAATCTTATACATGTTATATGCTAGGATAACGTTGCAATAATCAACCAAATTCCGATCCATGAGCTCCCATAACACCTCAAGAACCAATGATTGACATTCATTTAAACAAAACCTTACACAATTCAATAACTTATCAAAACAAGGTATCCTATCAAGGAATCTATCACACCAACATGAATATTTAACACAACATCTATCACAACAACATGCAACCGCTAATGCACCCTAAATGGCATGGCAAGAATAAATGACATGTGAATTATAGTAAGTGGATATATGATTCATGAGATGGAATACCCTCATCTAATTAGGTTGAAACATAAATAGAACCTCAATAACATCAAAAATAATAGTAAAAACATATGAATCACCCAATGGTGAAATCAAATCAACTGTAAAATTAAAAAACCAAAACAAACTTCAATAACGAGGTAAATTGGATTTTCCCTGTAAATGGGTTAGCTACTCTAGGGCATAGTTTATTACCAAGAAAATATTCCTTTATATCCCTGGATATAGGCTCCAAATAGTAATTCCAGAGGAAAGTAACTCACTATGATGCCATTTTTTAACGTCTTCATTCCAAAAGCCACCCAGAGGTGCCCCGTACCTGGTTTGTCACATGGCCTCAAGCGAATTTCCACAAACGCAAGAGGCAGCCGACTAGCATCGAGGGCCTTGGGTGTGACAGTGGGGAAACTATGACCTCATTATCAGAGTAATGTAGTGGAAGTAAAATAGATAACAATAGAGGAAGCAGTAATAATTCCATAAAATAGTAAAAATCAGAAGACTGAAATAAATAAATAACTATAGCATAGAAATAAATGATGCATGATAAATATGTCTTGGAAAGTATCCAAATAGGTATCAATGCTTGAATATTTTACAAAACCAAAGTACAAAAGAAAATAAACAAAACAACTCCACGACATCGCAAGCCTTATCTTGGTCCCATGGTCCTCATCTCCTTAGCAACCAAGTACCTAAAGTAGAGGGGCACTTCCACTTATCTATACCTGCTGTAATATAATCTTTTTGGGCCCAAAATCAGGACCCAAATAGGGTCTGAGACTATTTCCATTAGGAAACCACCCAATTATCCATTCCTAATAGTCGGTGAATATATATGGCAGGCTATAAGCTAAAAAAAGCAAAAAAAAAGGAAGTACTCAAAAGTAAACAGTACTGATGTTTCATTTATAAACATATAATTTTATGTTTTTAATCACCCAAAAAAATACAATCAATCCTATGGGTAGTTCTCATAGCCTAACCCCTATGGTTCACAATACAATACTGAATACAACAATGACACTCTGAGGAAGCACTCACTATCAATTCCCCCTATAGTCAAGTATGATCAAGAATCTCTAAGGAAGCACTCACTGTCAATTACCTCTTTAATCATTTAATGGTAACCTACAAACACTCTGAGAAATCACTCAACATAAATTCCTCCATTGGTCTCATAACATATCAATAGACACTTTGAGGGTGCACCCAACATCAATCTACCCTATGGTCTCGTAGCATGATAATTATAACATAAACTCTGGGAAATCCATCAACATGAATTTCCTCTAAGGTCTCACTAAACTAGGATCCCACAGCCTTGTGTAATGAAATGGTGCATAATGATAAAAAGTAGCCAAAGTAAACCTCAAGAAATAATTGGCTAAACAATCTACAACATATCATTGCATGTTCGATAAAATCACCCATCCTACAAAATTATGAATGGAAAGCAAGGCATCATACTAATAAGCAAAGCTAGGCCAAACGACCAAAAAAAGAAAACATTGGTAAAACATACATAGCATAGAGTGATTAAACCTATTAAAAAATAATGAACATCTATCCATACAAACTAGGAATAGAAAGAAAATAAAAGGGCTAAAACCATAATCAATCAATACCCCAAACAGGGGTATTGGTCACTTTTGCACATATTACTCAAAGACTAACTAGGGAAAGCCACTAACCACCTACCTCAGCATTGTACAATCGATATACATGGGTTTTGGCCCTTTGATTGACCTAGAATGGTGTAGATATACAAAAATTTCTTAAACATTTAACCAAGGAAAAATTTTGAAAGATGATAAATCAAGAGATTAAGTTCAAGAAGAGAGAACTCATCGATGTGATTCCAACGCAACTGATGGAGTTTGATTCAGAGAAAGAACACTGAGTCGGGGCTCTGAGAAAATCTGTGGTCGTACGGTCGCTCCAGGATGGGATGAAAAAGGAATGATAGGGTTCTATCTATTAGACATGACCCCATTCCATTTAATGAAAAAAAGAAAGTACATGACATGTATTTTATAAGTACACGACCTGTACTTTTCTTTTCTGGTCCCCACTTTAGGCAGTCTCTAGGTCACCACACATGGCTATGTTCTCGGTCTTTGCATGGCTAGCAAATGACTACGTACAAAAAACTATGTACATGACATGTACATATAAGTACACTTCATGTACTCCAGATATTTCTAGAAACTACCCTTTTTCCTCAAAAATAATTAGAAAAATACATACCTTAAAAGAAGATCTGGGTTCTTACAAATAAAAATGACTTATACAAAATTATTCTTAGATATATATAATAAATATAGATACTAGATATTATACAGGAAGTCTAATTGGGGGAATGTGACACTCACCCATTAAAATCCAATATCATTCACAAAACTATAAGAGTTGGATTCAAATGCCTATCGAAGATGAAATTAATTATGGTATTAATGAATAAGTTTCATGCATATCATATTCCTATGAATATGATTCATTAACACCAACAGTATTGGTTCATTATTATATACTCCAAACTATTTTCCATATGGGGGATGATATCATGGGGCCAAAAAATATATATCTATAGCTAGAAATTTTTTATTTTTCCTTTCTACAATTTAGTTATTCTCAAAATTGGATCAAATTTTTCCCCTAATAAAATCCATAAATATTAATTTCACTAACATCATGACGTTCAATACCGTTTCCAAATATTAGTCACCTTTACAATTTTGTTTGAAAAAAATTCAATTTATCTGTAAACAAGATAAATAATGAATACTACGAAAATAGCATTATATAAAACCGGTCACCCCTCTATCAAGAAGTAATAAATAAAAAACAATAGGCCTTTAATAATACTCTATTGGGTATCCTTTAGAATATGGTGGATAAAGATAACTAGATTTGGACCAATAATCTCTTTCATGATTTTTGGGCTTGTTTCACAAAGACCTTTTCCATTATAATGGTGGTCCCATAATCATTGAAATATTGGATAGTGGAATTCATGACCATTGAAGATCAATTACATTCACTACACATTAACATTTTCAATTAACTTTCCAATGATGACATGTATCATATATAAAATGATGTATTTAATTGACTTTATCAGAATGGGTTATCCACAATAAAAAATAGTGAGATTCATTAAAATCATATTATATTACAATTCAATAAAAAAATATGTATATTCTCATTCATAAAATTAGAATTGGTATTATCTCTAAGAATGTCAATAACACCTTGGAAGACCCCGCCCCCCAAGCATGATAGAAAATGAAAGACCATGTTCCATACATAATGATTATTCTAATATATTCATATTCACTAATGACAATGGATTAAAAGTGCATCACAACTTATCTTAATGCTTGATTTTTAAAGATACACATTTCATATACTTATGTTGGGTCTGTAAAAGTCTAATTTGTATGAAATTAAATTTCATAGAATATCATGTATCTTATAGAACATAAACTACAATACATGAAGGTTCTAGTCCTTGTAAAACTATAATATATGGAGGTTATAACCAACTGACCTTAAACTATAAGAAAATTTTGTCCTTGTAACATGATGTTAAATAACATGACACATGTTATACCCCACATGGCCATTAAACATAATGGACTGTAAAATTTATATGACCTATTATAATTACATTAATTTTATATCCATTTAAGGGACCATGGGATATGTTTCACAATTCTTTCTAGGAATAAGATAATTAAATTTCCATGAAAATTATTTCATTCTAAAAACTTACAATTATTTTTATTCAATTATTATATAGTAACATAAATATCCTTATTATATTGATATATTTTTATGTAAAGTATTATACCCACAACTACACACACATACATCAAATTATCATCGCATTTATAAATGATGTGTATAGCGGACAATCGCCTAGCATAGTGATATCATTCATTTTTTCTTCTAACACCTATCATTGATGGGGATTATGATATATAAACTATTTTTATATAATATTTATTATATTTTTATTTTATTAATATTTATGTAATTTAATATAATTCATACCTTCAATCTTTCCAATATATATATATATATATGAAAATACCATTTTTTGACATTTGGACTACCGTCACATAAAAAAGATGTGAAATTTTCACACATTACATGTAATGTATTAATGATTCATTTAATTAAAAATATTTGAAATAAACATATTATATTCATAGAATAATTATATTTATATAATTATAATATATCATTTTCTTTATTACCCTTTTCACACACACAAAAAGTTATAACATCATTCATGGATGTTTTGACTACAACCTCCTCAACATGATGTGATTCTTTTAATTTCAAAATAATTTTTTATATATACATAAATTAATAAATTAAAATTAATTTTTGATTAAATTATCATTCTATAAATTGAAAATTTTACTTACATTCTTTATATTATGATCATTGAAAAATGGGAATATTTCTCATGTGTACGTACGACCTATAGTGTCCATGATTATAACATTTTTTAATTTATCATTACCACGATCCATGATTTATTTTAAAATTATAATTGATGTGTAAATGTTATAATTATGTCATGATTATTATTATATAAATGTTTATATACAGAATGTTTTTACCATAGTCGACCCTCCAAAGTCGTAGTTGACACTTGAAAAGAATTTGGTCAAAACACCTGACATAAACTTAATTGTTAAGGTCGTTTATTAAATATTGTCATAAGTGTACTAAATGTAATAATAAACATGAAAAAGTGGTATAAATAATGTACAAAATAAACATATTTTTATTATATTGGTAGATTATTACACATTTGACAAGTCAGACTCAAGGTAAAGGATTATTGTCTTGGTTATCTTTCTAGGAGGCATACGCTATTTTCACCACATACTTCTTCTAAGAGGTCTACCTACTGCCCATTTTGATGTATTATATCATGAATCCTAATATTTTAATTTTACTTAATTGTTTTATTTTAATTATTACATACATGTAGTTTTAACTTTAAAATTACTAACAGATAAATGTTATATTATAATCTCATATTCTTTTATGATTGTTAACATTCACTCAAAACAAAAACATTCTCAAAATAATTTTTCATTGGAAATTATACGTAATTGTGAGAGTCATATTATTATATAGTGGATTTAATTACTTCCTAAAATATATATCATATTTACATTTGATTTTATTTTGTATGTTTATTTATTAAATTCGGTACTTTTGATTAATATGTATCTTTTATTGAATATAGATATTTGATGATAAGGTGCATTGTTAATTAATTAAATTGATTATTCTGTATTTTAGGAATGATTTAGAGTGATATAAAATGAGTTGGTAATAGTTATTTATATCCTCTAAATGGATTGGTAGTCTCATGGTATGAAATTATTTGTCAATAAACCCTTCAAATTTGATTACAGGAAAAATAGACTAGTATGATATGGGTTGGAGTCCAATTAATGTATGCCCCTCAATGAATCAGTAGTATCGCGAGACAAATAATTTATTCATATCAGAGTAGTTTAAAATATATTGAGAATAGTTCTTGATGGTATTGGTACCACGTACCTTATAAACATGTTATCAAATAAATAATCATTTCCTTCATTTCAATTATTTTTATCAAAATGATTATTATTATGAGAAAATCTATGGATGCATTTAATTATTATTTTAATGATTAAATGGAATGTGTTTTTTTTGTTATTTAACATTCCAATTTGATTATGGTATTTTATTCATTGTTACTTCTTTAGTGATTTTCCCTTATTCAGCATTTGATCTCACTTTTATTTTATTTCCTTTCCCTAGGATATGGAGATAAATTCTTATAGAGAGTTTCAAGGTTGGAGAGAATTTTATTTTGTAATATATTATTATTTTTTATTCCCAATGTAAAATCAGTTCCATATATGTGTCTAGTTTTACAATAATACCTAATAGATTTGTCCAACTGGATTTTATTCCTCGTAATCATGCCAATGTAATAGAGTAAGGCACCAGATCTCGGATTCTAGGGTAGGGCAGCTAAACACTATTCGAAGTTCAATGTTTTTAAATTTTCTAAATAATGGGGTTTTTAGTATATTTTGGATTATAAATACTCATAATATTATTTCCATGTATGGTTTAGAAATGTTATTTTGATTTTACCATTATGTTTTTTTATTATACTCTTTTACCATTAAACTAGTTAAATAGTTTTTAACAAACTGATGTTATATTTTATCAAAAGTATAACATAAACCTTATTACATAATTATTGTGTTATAAAACTAAATATAAATTATATATAATCCTATTCAATATATATATATATTAAAGTTAACATTTAAATTAAATCATGTAATGTGCATGAAATTTATTTTAGTGTAAAGGTGACATTTTGATCATTTTATGTTTTTAATATTATTTTTAATTGATTGCCTATCTAAAATGGGTTATTATATTTATTTATGTTTTTATAGATCATATAATATTAATTATTTGAAATAAAATATTATAATTTATTTGATATAAAATCAATTATATTAATTAAACAACAATTTTTAAAAAATGTTTCACTATAATGATGGTTATTAACATTAATAATAATAATCTAAATTCTATAACTAGAACTGAAATTTTACAAATAAAATAATATAAAATATATTATCACAAATATAAGACAAATATTATCTTATTGAATTTTTAAATTTTTTCAAATTAATATTAATGTTATGGTATGTAACAAGTGAAAACCGGTCTATTAGAAAAGTGAAATTTCCACCAAAAAGATAATGTCTAGGAGAAAATTGTCAGTTTCATTGATTTTAATGATTTTAAAAATATTAATATTAATCAACTAAGTCTTATTTTATACTTAAATAAATTCATCAACAAAATTTTCCAATTTTTATCTTCAAATAAAAAAACAGATAGAAATTAGTTTTCATAATTTAGTCCATGTTTTATAAAATGTTATGCATTAATTATGCGAATCCAGCATAATATTATAAATTACAATATTTTAAATTAATATATATATATATATATTGAAAAACATTCACGTCATAATGTCCTGAATTTGACAGTATTATAAAAAATTAGTATATTTCAATATTTATTTGTAAATAATTTATTTAAAAAAATCAAAAATTCATTCAATACTAATTTTCATATTCTAAATTAAAAAAAGTAATTTTTTTAATTTCAATTTATATAATTTTCTCTTTTAAATTTCAATTAAAATCAAAAAATATAATCAGACATGTTTTTCATTGAAAAATAAGTTTTTTGATATACTAGCTTATCTTATTAAAAACTTATTAAAAGTAAAAATTAATCTCTCATTAATCAATCAATATAATTTTTTATGAAATTATTTATCTATAATTAATATATTTATTTTTAATTAATATAATTGAAATGTGTAATAAGATAGATTCTTAAACACAATAACAAATTATTTAAATTTATATAAAATAAAATATATATACATATAAATTAATATTATTCATAATCTAGTTACTCCTATTAAAACCTACACAATAAATGGATATATTTTAATGATATAATCATATATTGTTTTTGTTTTCATTTGGCTTTGTGTGTGGAGAAAATTATCGACCATATTTTACATAATTAGGGGAAAACAAATATTAAAATCTATTATCATTACATCCCCACATAAATATTTTAAGTCTTAACACTTTTAATTATTATATGCCAATAAATTTATATATGTATAGTTTTCAAAGACTTTTACACATATTATTACATGATTTTTTTTCATAATTATCCATTAATTACAAACCAACAATCATGATCCCAAGTGTCTCTGGAATACTAAGTAATTAAAATAAAAAAATTGTATAAAACATAACATCTTATTTTTTTCATACTTTTTGAGATAGAAAATGTCATTGAGATTCAAAAAATGTAGGATAACATGGGGAAAAAATTAAATAAAAGGTTGAGTTAAAATCCTGACAAGGGTATAAACCTAATAAGTAAATCATAAAATGCAAGTCACGTTACAACATATATAGTCTTTTGTAGTGGTTTTTTAGTGGCGGTTTACTAAATCACCACTATGTTTTTTATAAATAATTTATCAGTGGTTTTTAATAAACCGCCACTAAACTTTTTTTTAATTACACACTCCCCCCCCCCCCCCCACGGCGACCCTCGAAGCCCTACTCCTCCCCTCATCGCACCTCATCGCCTCACCGCCCCTCAGCGTGGATCGCCGCCTATCACCGCCGACCCCCCGAAGCCCAGGCTCACCTCCCTACCGTAGGTCCTAACATATTAAATGACCAAGGAGAGTGTCTAGGACATAGATATTGTGGGGCCACCTATGATTTTATGCAAGGAATTTCATAACCTACTGAACATTTTTAGGTGAAAGTGTAACTGTTTCAAGGTATAAATCATAGATATGTACATACATCATTATCATTGGTATAATTATCACATTCATCTTGAAATTTTATATGGGTTTTAATTATTGGTCATGTGTCTCAATTGTTAATGAATTGTGGTTTTTATAGAATTGGTTATATAACATAAAATGAAACAGTAAAATAGTGATTAACTAGCATAAAATGTTTATTTGAAACCATTTAGAGACATTAAATTTTTTATTACCATTCATGTTATAAAACGGAATAGCATGCTAACCTATTTTTCAAATCTTTAGAATTATTACAGAAGCATGATTATGTTGATTTATAGTGAATAGTTACTAAATTTATTGAACCTATATAAAACATATTTCCTTAATTATAATTCATATTTTCTTACTGAAATGAATTATTTTTAAACCATTATTACGAGTATACTGGTTACTATTCATGTTGTTATACGATAAATTATTTTTCATTCATGGTGTATCAAAAGCATGTGTTATGGAATAATTATAAAACATGGTTTTTGATATTTAAATTATGAAATTCCAAAAAATGACCATCTTTATTATTTATAATTCATTTAAAATTTGAAAACTTTTACATGAATAACTTTATTCTTCATTTTTTAAATGTGTAGTTTTTAGTATTAATCCATTTATATGTTGTAAGAAAATGTATAAAATTTATCAAAAGGATAAAATATTAGATTCATTAGTTTATAAATTTTTCAAAAAGTTAAACATGATTAATTTTAACCATTAACAATTTGTATATTTTTCTAATCAATAAATATGTCTAATATTCCATGAATGGTTAAGGGAATCATTATTATAGATTGTTTATACATGTATATATTGAACATCAAAATGTGAAATTCATGTTGTGTGTTACCTTTCTAGACATGATATGTAACTTTTATGTGTTCATAATATATTGTAAGGATGGATTTTGATTATTTGTTTTAAATTTATAGAAAATAATAAGGATGATTTACGGTAACCTATTGAGACTTGAAATTTTTTACATTGTTGAACCTGTTATTTTTGAGGTCCAAAAAATTATAGATCTAAAATAACCATGCCTCAATGTTAATCTAAGAGATGTTTATTATTGGGAGAATTTCTAAAGTTGAAAAGATTTTTACAGCCTATTATCAAATAACTAGTATATAAATATTGAGCATACAACATGTTCAATGAGTTGTATTTAGAATATGAATCCATGTTCTGTATTGATCATGTGGTTTTTAAATATTGATGTAAAATCATGTTACCTTTATTTCAGTGCGTTTTTTAGTGATTTAATGTATAAAAACAGTTTATTTTTATCATTTCAAGCATGAAATGTAGTGATACATAATTTATAGCCAAGTATTTGGGAAGCTTGTTTTTCTTTGAAATCAAATATTTAATTTAAGTATGACAAGTATGATTTATAGTACCATATCATGTGTAGATTTTTATTTAACTTAGTTGTATGTCAGAGTACAGGTCATGATGATTCCCAAGGGGTGTAGGTGGAAACAGGTGTGTGGGGGAGGTGGGGTGTGGGATGTCCAGGGAGGGGGTGGGATCTCCAGTGTTGGGGGTTGGTTGTCCTGGTGGGGGAGGGGGTGTGGGTTGTCCAGGGTGGTGGGGTGGGTTGTCCAGGTGGGGGAGGGGTGTGGGATGTCTAGGGAGGGAGGTTGGGCAGTCCGTGTTGGTGTTGGGGGGGGGGGGGTGTACAGGTTGGGGTTGGGGGTGGGTTGTCCAGGTTGGGTGGGGGGGAGGGGGTTGTCTTGTTGGGGTGGGGTGGGGGTCTGTCCAGATGGGTGGTGGGATATCCAGGGGTGTAGGGGGGTGCAGGGGTGTGGGGGAGGCGGTGTGGGTGTGGCCTGCTAGGGAGTGGGTGGGCTGTACAAGGGTGATGGGGTGGGCTGTCTAATTGGGGGAGGGGTGTGGGATTTTCAGGGGTGGGATATCCAAGGGGGTGGGGTGGGCTATCTAGGTGGGGGTGTGGGATGTACAGAGAGTAGGGGGCTTTCCGAGTGGGGTTTTCTAGAATTATCTCTTAGCAAGCCTCTCAAGGCATCAATAAGCCACAAAACCATCTCAAAATTCAGAGGTCTGTTTACAATTAGGTGGGTTGGGATTTATATTTATGATATTCATGGTTTTCACCAACAATCATTTGGGTTATCAATAATAATATTGAAGTCATGCTATAATGCGATAGAGATTGGGTCTATAATTCACTTAGGAAATTTCATTGGGGAAAGGGGAAATCACCTACATAGTTAATTCAAATTTAAAAATTGGTCCACGAACATAGGATATGTTTACAATCTTTAATGGATATTTTTAATTTACATACATTGGTTTTCTAGTGGGTGGGTTCATTATTTACCATATATATTTATATAGGAAAACCTTATTTAACATATTTATATATTTTTTCAACTAGTATATATAAATATATTTTCCAATTTATTAATAGTTATGTGTTTTAATTTTATTTAATTTTGTGTAGGAAAATTGTGATATACAAAGATAAAAGCCTGATCACATTACCAAGGAACACACCTCAGTATGTTAAGGGTTTAAAGAAGTTTTTAGATTTTTCAATTTCTAATCTATTCGTTGATGGGAGAATAATATTTCCATGTTCTAAATGTAAATTTAGAATATGTTTGATGAGTGATGATGTTTATGAACATTTAATATTGAAGTAATTCTCTGGTCAATATTTTTGTTGGATTTGGCGTGGAGAATCGAACTTTACAGAAATGGTGAACACTAATTTAAATCCACATAATGAGCTCCCAACATCATCAACAATGGAAAATGAAATGAAAAACCTTTTAAATGATGCATTCGGCACTACAAGTTACCACCAAAAACATCAAATCATATCAAACAGCCAGATGAGGGTGCTACAAATAGAAACTTACAAAGTGATGTTTTTGAGACTATAGGTCAACTAGATCAAGATTTCAACATATTAGTGAATCCTCATATAGACTATGTGGATAATAATGTAAGAGAAAACTTCACTAAGTAAAATAAATTTTATGATTTAGATAATGATGGAAATAAAGAGTTGTATAGTGGATGTTTGAAATATTCAAAACATTATTTTTTGCTGATGTTGTACCATATCAAATATCTATGTGGAATTATAAATAAGGCAACATCCATGACATTGGAATTGTTGTGTGGTGTATTTTATGAAGCAAACATCCCTGAGAATTTTTATGATTTGAAAAAAGTTGTTAACATGTATGGTTTGAATTATTAAAAAATGCATGTGTTTCCCAATGATTGTAAGTTTTATTTTTGAGAGGATTCATGTTGAAAGGATTGAAAAAAAAAATTCATCTAATAGATGGTGGTAAATGGGTGATGTTAGATGTATGAATCAACATAATACCATGCTGAAGAAGAAAAGGGACACACCTATAAATGTTTTGCGTATGTTTCCTTTAATCCTTGATTGCAATGATTATTTATGTCATCGAAAACCGCCAAACACATGAAGTTGAATTCTGTAGATAATAACAATGACGGGTTAATGATACATCCACAAGATTAAAAATCCTAGAAGACATTTGCTTCATTACATC
This sequence comes from Viscum album, assembly GCA_963277665.1. Classification (NCBI taxonomy): domain Eukaryota; kingdom Viridiplantae; phylum Streptophyta; class Magnoliopsida; order Santalales; family Viscaceae; genus Viscum; species Viscum album. Next base: position 119,518,585 of record OY728156.1, on the reverse strand, counting down.
AATATTTATTAGCTGATCCTAGTAATGTTCTATTGTAATTGGATGCTGATGGATTCAACCCATTTGGGACTTTGTGTACTAGTTATAGCATTTGGCTATTTGTTTTGATCCCTAATAATCTGCCTCTACGGATGGGTATGAAAAAATGTATTTTATCATTTCAATGTTTATTACTATAAAAACAATTCCTAGAAATGATATTGATGTTTACTTACAGCCTTTAATTGAAAAATTATAGGAGTTATGGAGCAACGATATTGATACATTAGGTTATTCATCTAGAACAATGTTCAAAATCCATGCTGCATTAATGTGGACCATTAGTGACATCCCTGGAATTGGGAATTTTTCTGGTAGGAACACATACACAAGTTTTCTTGTTCTTTTTGTAACTTTGATTTTGAGCCCAAACACCTAACTCATTGTAGAAAATGGTGTTATTTGTGCCATCGATGATTTTTTGATGAATCTCATAGATTTCGGCTGAACAGATAAAAATTTAACAATTTCATTGATCGTAGACCACCTCCCAAGTTGTTAACGAGTTTTGAAATATTAAAAAAATTGGAAATGTTGAAACAGAATTTGGAAAGGTTCATCATTTTAATGATATAGGGAAATGGGTTCCGAGTGCATCGTCAAGTGAAATTGGAGCGCATCAATGAAAGAAAAAAATTATATTCTTCAAACATCCATTTTGGGAATTTCATTTGTTGTGGCATAATCATGATATGATTTATATTGAGAAGAATGTTTGTGACCATTTGATCTTCACATAGATTAATGATAATGGAAAGTCGATGGATCATCTCAATTCTCAGTAAAACATACATGTAATGAACATAAAATGTGATCTCTGGCCAAAATAGAATGAAAAGTATGCTCTAGCAATTTTTGCAAGGAAAATATTTGGATAATGATACATTCCTTCGAATTTCAAATCATGTGAATGTATCTGATTGGTATTCAAGTAACATCTTGAGGTTTTTTGACCTAAAGAATCCTATGTTACATGGATTAAAAGTCAGGATTCACATATTTTGTTACAACAGTTACAACTATTTGCATTATATACATTATTACCTTAAAACGATACTACTATTGTACTCCAATTATGCACATTTCCAGACAACTATGTGAGAAATATCTACATTCATTTGAGATTTACTACCTTCATGAGAGGTTTGTGATGAAACATTGTGCAATGGAGATTATCATTCCTCTATCTTTTTTTACTATCAGGATGCATTTAACTATTCATTTTTTTGAAGAAGCTAAATTAGGAGGTCCTGTTCATTATCAATGGATGTATCCAACTGAGAGGAACATTATTTATATGTTTTTCAGTTATGAAAACAATTTTTGGCAATTAATTGAATTCATAATTATGTTTGTATATTTTATTTCACAGATATCTTGGGAATTTTAAATCATACATGAGAAATAAAGCTCAACCCGAAGGCTCTATTGCAGAAGGATATTTGGAAGAGTATTGTATTAGCTTTTATTCTAGATTCTTCAATGTTATTTGGATAATATTTAATCGAGTTGGAAATGTTGAAGTTACATCAACTCAATCTCAAATATATGGTAAATCAAAAATATTTCTTTCTATTGGACGATCAGTTGGGAGGACCTCAAATGTTACCCTGACAGAAATGGAAATATTACAGGCACATATATATGAGATGATAAATTGTGAAATTACAAATCCATTTATTAAAGAGTTGACGATACAAACAAAGAGACAAATGAGTGTCTGAACACGACGTGAGAAAGATATAATGAAAGAAATTAATAAAGAGCTCGTAGAATGGTTTACATGACATGTGTGTTCATAAATATTGCAATAAATACGAATTTTATATTGACATGTATATTTTATAATTATAATGAAGTATATTTATATTTTTACATCATGAATACTGATACTCGAGTAGTGTTGTCAAAAAAATTAAGTTTCTTGCTCGAGGTCCACTGAGAGAAGTTATAAAGTTCAATGCTTACAAAATTAATGGCTTTAGATTTCGTACATTCGATCTAAAAGAGGATTTGAAAATGAATAATAGTGGTATATTTACATTTTTGGAAGTGGGATACTATTTAAAGCTGGCTGATATTATTGAATTAAACTACCACATGAATTTTTTTAGTTGGTTTATTCAAATAGAATTTGGTCAATATTATTGGAGGTGTTAAAAGTGATTCCTTGAAATTTACTTCTGTGAACATCGTTTGCTTGACGGATGTAGTTGATCATGAACTGCATGATCCATATGTCTTATCATCACAAGAAAAAATGGTATATTATGTGAATGATATTGTGGAAGAAGGGTGAAGTGTAGTTCCACACATAAAACAAATATATTTGTATAATATTGTTGATGAAGTGGATGATTTGACCTTCGACATTGAATCTCATCAACAATAAGAATCAGAATTATTTTTCCATCATGATATTGAAAATATTAGTCTTGTAAGGATGAATGAAGTGTATGAAGTAATGGAATCGGAAACTTACATGAATGAAGGATAAATTGATTGTATGTACCGTTATGCATTCATTTAGCAACCACTTTTCTCATTTGTGAAATAATTCATTATCATTAATCTATATATTATGTATGTTTGTACTATGTATTTGTTATCATTTTTAATTTTTTTTGTATAATTTTTTTGAAATATATGTTCCAAACACAATTTTATTTCATTAAATGATAAGAATGCCAAGTAAGAAGTGATATACTATTTCATTGACCACAATAACAGATGAAAATCCATATGTCTCCCTCTCTACGGCATCTCAGCCACCATCTGCTTGCCCCCTACACCATCTCTCACTGCACCCTCACTCACACCCTCTGTGAGTGTCCCTTCAGTAGCTTAATCATTGCCTTCTGCTTTAGGAGCCTCATTTGTGGGGGAGAGGCGATCCCCGTCGAGTTCTTTTTGGGGATACTAGATAGTGAATGTTATAGGTACAAATTTTAATATTAATAAATTTATTGAAATATTTTTATACTAACTGTTTTCCATTAAATATGGAACCAATGAAAGTGTGGAGAAAAATATAAAAAGGATAGGTGTATGGAATCTGACCAGGGGGAAGATAGTTGTCCCATTTGATTAATATGGGGTCCCATTGGATGATGGTGCAGGATAAAATGGCTAGATTTTAGGCCAGCTGGCCGCGGAGCCCAGTGGTATTTCATCGACTGGAGGAGAGCAGGTAAATCACAAAAATTAAAAATCATTTGGTTTGAAAACTTTTATTGGTTTTATGTATAAATATAAATATAAATTAGTATTTAATTTTCAATATAATGTTATTGCAGGTGGTAGCCGGAAGTAGAGATCGAGGTGGAGAGGGTGACGAGTTATGTTCATCATCAGACCATTATTAGTTGTATTGTTGATAGGTAGGACAAATATGCTTACAGTATGTTTTTATATGAATCGTTTGTGGCACATATTTTCCAAAAAACATTTTCTTGACCTAACATTTTCTTGATTTCTCATGTTTTCTTTTATATAATTTATTGATTTAGGATGTTTCCTTTTATGTCTTCATTTCTCGAGTTTGGTATGATCCAAATATCTATTGAACACTTTAGTGTCTCGATCCTATTAAGGAAGAGGGATTTTCTACTTTATTAATGGAATAATATGCAAATATCTGTTGATCACTTGAATGTCTTACACTACTAGAATTTTTTTCTCACCAACAGATGCATCTGGTTGGTAAAATCAATGAATACAGTCATGAATCATGTCCTATATGGTTTGGATCAGCCTTCCTGACTACACATCGATTTGTGGATAAAAGGTTATACGCAACTTCAACTATCAACTCATAGACTTCCAATATAGTTTCCAAAACTATGAGGTAAAACAGGTGGTCCCTAGGTGAACATCCCAATTCAACTATCAAATCTGACAACACCAAAATATATATGCACTTTAGGTTCCAAAGTACCCAAAGAAATCTATCTCCTAAGAGGTTCTTTCTCGATCATTTTAATGCATTGACCATAACATAAAACTAAAAGAAAGTATTAGAGTATTTTATCTTGTGGGATTAAAGCTAGTGAAACCAAAAGTGACTAATTTATCACTTTACATCATATCATATCCCAATCCAGAACTAGATGCATCATATTTCACTAAATGTCCAACATTAGGCTCAGGAATACTTATAATCAGAGCTGACAATAACCACTTCTTCAACACTATCGAGTCTTTCTAACACTAGTATGTACAGTCAAACGTGTATCCATTTTTGGTAACTGCTGTCATTAACAATTCTAAGTGAGAGATCTACAAAATTATTCTCCTTTATTTCCCATAAACTCTAATAAAACCTCAACTATCGATTACATTCCTCAGTTATGACGAATACAAAAATATAACAACAAACTCAAGATCAACTGTTATCTCTCATTGTGAAACAACAATATTCAAAAGTGACACATAATGTTCTTAAACAAATTATGTACCCTAATCATATTAAACATGTAATTCATGAATATATCATTTGATGATTATGAAAATGTTAGTTTTTGGTATTCTTTTGGATGTGGGATGTATGTGCATTTGAAATGGGAATGGCTTTCTTTTCAGGGCACTGGTACTAGGGCCGCAAAATCAGATCTTTTTTTGTAAATATGACTTTAGCGACATTTTTAACTGCCGCTAATATTTCATTATTTTTCTATCTAGGGTAGTTAAAACTGCCACTATGTTCAAAAACTTTGATGCGGTTGAAACCACCACTGAACAGTTCTTATATTCCTTTTTTATTTTTTGGCAGTTATCTTTGTTTATGGGGCGGTTTTCACGGCGAAAATAATGTTTTTTTGGGGCGGTTTTTATCGCCTCTAAACAATTTTCGTATTTCTTTATTATTTCGCAATGGTTATCTTTGTTTTAGGGGTGGTTTTCCTGTCTAAAATTATTTTTTAGTGGTGGTTTTAATAGCCACTAAAAACAAAATACATTTCCGATGGGAAAACACCCGCAAAACCAGAAGAAACTTCCAATAAATGTTTCCACTATGATGGTTGCCATAAACCACCACTAAATTGAGTAAACTACCTCATATTGAATGAGGATACATGATTTAGTGGCGTTTCATTGAAACCACCACAGAAGCATATGGTGGTAGTTTAAACCGTCGTGAAATGGTCATTTTCATGTAGTGTCAAACACACTGCATGATATCATAAAATTAATGTGTCATGAGTAATCATAGATAATAATATAATAAATAACATGGTATCATAATATCGTGGTATTATGTGAAATATAGAAGAAACAAATAAAAAAACAAGAGTCAATGCTAACATCCTATACTATATCAAATGGTGAAAAAATTACCATAATGGATTAGGTTTACTCCATAAACCCATACACGAAGACTCATGAGACTAAATATTTACCCAATGAATTAGATTGATATATATGGGAAACTATCATAACATGATTAGGATTTATGTGTTCCATATAAACGTGCTCCATCAAAATGAAGAAAATTAAAATTATCCCTCGAAAGATAATGGGATATATAATCAATCATCATATCATAATAAAAGGAAATGTCATAGGGATTGAATTTGAGAAACGAATATAAGGAATTTATTTTCACATAAATGTAAGGTATTATAAGATAGGAATATATGTCAGAGACACATATTCAAAATTTAGAACCAATCTAGGACATCAATGGGTTTCATGGTTGATGAAAATTTAATTAAATGATTACATGGAATACTTCATAAAGAAGATAAATTTTTCACTTTTAAGTAAAAATTTTAAAATCTTAATATTTTACAAAATATTATTGATTTTTTTTAAAACATTACCATGTAAAATTATAATCAATTCTTTTATTAATTTAGTTTTCATCATAGTGGGTAATTCCATACATGTTGTATAAATTTGACAAATCATTCCATTCATGTTGTTGTAAAAAGGTTAATGAGTACCTCATAAGAGAAATGAAAAGAAGAATATTTTCAAACCATTTCTTAAAAATTTAAAAAATTGTAAATTTTTTTTCATAAATCAACTAGATCATTTTATAATCAGTTTTTGTATTATTTATATAAAACATGTAAATTGACGAAAAAATATTTTTGACAAAAGAAAAAAATGAAATCACCTTTTCATAAATATATTTTATCAATAGTTTTATGAAAACATGAGAGGGGAATGGTAATGTTTTATAAAAATATATTTTTTAACCAGATGAGTATAAAATTAATTTTATTTAGTATAAAATCATTAAATAGTTATCTAAAATATAAATTCAAGAATAAAAAATCCTAATTGATATAGGATTGAATCTTAAACACTTACCGCTTTGCAAAATTTTATATTCTGAATTAAAATTGATAAATAATTGAATTCTAACATAAATATAATTAAGAATGAATTATTCATTACATTCTATGTAAATTGAAAGTATATAACCCCATTAAAATAAAATAGTTGCATAAAATAATTTTTCTCTCAAAGAAGGATGTCTTGAGAAAAAACCATTACCTAGAGTCCAAAAGGTGTCATGGATGTATTTTACCTCTTGTATAATAAACATACATATATTATTTATTTCTTGAGAAACTTTTACAGGTTTAATAACTTATACATGAATCATTTACTTCATTTGTTTTAATTTTATATTTAACTACTTAATTAGTTTTGTTCACACTGTGTGTTTTGAGGATGGTTAGATGATAATTTTAAAACAGAAATAGTGTGTTTAACTTGATAATATGTGTAACTATTAAATTATATAAAAATAATGAAAAATAGATATTTATTATTTTTATTAATAAATTACTTTTTAAAAAATAACTATGAAATACGATCTTGAAAAATGAACTATGTTACAATAGTGCACACGATATGTTGTATGTACGCTTGTGTAATTATTTCATTCATAAATGTTCCTAATGGAAATAAGTTGATGGATATGTTAACATTAAATTATTATAATAATATAATAAGTATCATATTATTTCATTAAATTATCTTAATTATAGCATCAATGTTATGCGGTAATAAAAAATGAATCACATTGCTTCATGAGATGGAAGATGGACATACCCATGAACAATCTTACCATTTTACCCTATATGGTAAGGTAATATATTATATGGTATATTAATTTTCTATAATGATTAAAATTTCATTAGTATCATATATACATATTACATCTATCATAATTAACATTCATTAAAGGAAATGATGGAAAAAATTGCATCGGTTCATGAGGTGGGGGATCATCGTAAACATGAAAGATGGATTTGTTTACCATTTCACAAAAGAGGAAGAGGATAAATATTTTGAAATTAAAAAAATATAATTATATGTTGTATTTTGGATTTATAATTTTTGATACTTTAAGACGTAATAAAAGGTGTAAATATAATATGTTAAAAAGAAGGAACTCAATAAAGACTATTACCCTTTCTTAGAAGAACCTTATTTGGACCACTTATTAAGGACACTAAGGTTGATCTTTTGGGAATACCCAATGCCCAAGAAGTGTATAGTTACGTTGGGGTATTTTTTTGTATTTTATCATTCAAAATGGGTTGATATGTTTGAATACGTGATGGGAGGGGGATACCTTTTATAATTGAGGAGGAATCATATTTTTATGAATACAAAAAAAATTCAATAATGGAAAGTCACTATCATGAAAAATCCATCCAAATATGGTAAATAATTACGTGGTGTGGTTATATGGTAGACTTAAAAATAAAAAATTCAAGATAATCTTGTTTTAAACATGTTAATTCATTTATTATTAATGTTACTTGATTTTCCATTTTATTTTTTCACCTTGCTAACTAATCAATTTATTATTTTTAATATTAATTATAAATAAAATTAATTAGATCATATTACCTAATAATAATAATTTTCTTTAAAAATATTCAATACATTTTAGAAAATTAAAAACATAAAAGTGAAATAATCCAATTAAAAATTAAACCTAGAAATATGGTTTAAATGGTTTTTTCAATAAATGTATATTTCAAGGAATAGATGATCTCATATTAATTGAATGATTAGAAAAAATATCTATATTAATTAAAATTAATATAAATACATATATATTATATTTATTACATTTAAATATTTTCTTTAATATGGTTTATTTTAATTAATTAAAATTGATAAAATTTATGCATTTAAAAATAGGTTTCAAAAAAACCGTGTAATTGAGCAGAAAAATAAACTTCTTACAAAATCATGAAAAATTATTCTTCATATGAAATTAATTAGATTATTTTAAATAAAATTTATCATATCAAACATTAATACAAAATAAAAGATATAATTGAACTTTATAATTTACATTATTTAATTAAAATACATGAAATTATTTCAAAAAGCAGAAATTTTCAATATTCACATAAAAATACAACATTTTTAAATAATCGTGAATGATTATGGGAGATTTAATTACCCAAAACGACAAATTTTAGATTTGTTAAATGTCCATTAATTTATTGTATATGAATGTAATATAATAACATTTCTTCTTTCATGATAAGTTTCATAAATATAAGATATTATTTTACTATTATGATAAGGAGAACCATAAAAACCATTTTGTGATATATTTTTATTTAATAATTTCAATGTTGTATAAGCTAAATTTTTCGTGAATGTTGTATATGTGAAAAATAATTCCTTGGACAATTTCGTAAAATTCTTAAATAGAACCTTAGTCAAAAAAATATAAAAATATTCATTTCAAAAAAATTATTAACAATTAAATCATTGGTAATAATTCCTTTAATAAATTAGTTGTATAATATTAAAAATTTACGGAAAATTTTACTGAAAAATAGATATGGAAGAGAATGTATTTTCAACCGAACTAAGAAATGACATCATATTTTCTTAAAAAACTTCTCAATAATTTTAGGTGCCAATATGAGGAAAAAGATAATATTATATGAAATTTTTTATGAATAACATGAGGATAATAAAAATAATATGTATTATTAGACAATGACCAAATGATTTCATAAAAGTTAAATTCAAGCAGAACCAGTCTAGAATAAAATGTTATTAAAAGACAAACCCCTACTGTATTGGAAAATTTTAAATAATAACTCTCAGGGTTAATGTATATGAATTGTATCTCAAAATATCATTATGTATGAAGTATTAATAATATTATATGTAAAGGGTAATAATATAATCCATTAATGGAAATTCCAGGGATAAATACAAATTTGTCTCAAAGAAGGAAGTTTTGAGATAAATTCCTCACCTCAATTCAATACATTTTCGTGTTTTTCTATTATATACTATAAAATAAAAATATATCAATTATTATTTTTATAAATAAATTTTACAATTTTTAAACTATTTTTTTTAAGTGATAACTTCATTCATTTGATTATTTATTTAGTTACATAATCCATTATTTCCACATTGGGTGTTTTGATTATGCTCAGTTCATAATTTCAAAACAACATCTATGTTTTCACCATTGTTAAAGGTATTATTATATCATAATATCTAGAATAATATTTTTGAAATAATTATTATTCTTATACATAAATTATAATTTAAAAAAAATATAATTATGGTTATTAAAATTTAACTATGTTACATTCATTGAGACGGTAGCTCAAACGATTTCATGTGTAATGTTTCCATTTTTCAACGGTCAAGATGTTGTGAAGGCATGTGTTAGTTTATATTGAAAAAATTTAATAATATAATAAGTATCATATTAAGTCATTAAATACACTTACATATACAATACATATGATACAGTGATAAAAAATGAATCGAATCACTGCACTAGGTGGTAGTCCACCAAACACATGAACACAATTATGATTTTTCAATGAAATATATGGTAAGAAATAATATGATATATTCAATTTATATAATTTTTAATATGTCATGTATATCTTATAAAAATATTAAATCCAAAATTAAAAGATGCATAGAGAGTAAATGATGGAAAATTAAATGCATCAGTTCCTATGTTGGTCGTCCCTTGTATACATGAATAATGATTTTGTTTCCCAATTATTAAACAAGGAAATAAAAATATATTATGAAATTAACATAATAACATCTAATTAAAAATTATAATATTTCTTATTATATAATTTATATTTAATTTATAATTTAATGTGGATAAATAAGATGTAAAAACCAGTACCTCATCGGATACGATTACCTTCACTTAGAAAAACCATATTTGGATATCTTATTATGGACTCTGTGGTTCATCTTTTAGGAATAATTAAAGCTCTATAATGTGAATAGAAATATTTTTAGGAGATTTTATTTTATTTTGGTAGAGAAACATTTCTTGATATTTTTTAAAAGGTGAGGGGAGGTGGATCACTTTCATAATATTATAGGAGTGTAATTTTTTGTAAATACCAAATATTTTCAATAATAGGAATTCACTCTCAAGGCATGTTATTAAGAAATTTTTATATAGGTCAGTGTATAGGATATATAGTAAGTATAAATATCCACCATTCCAATGAAACAATATTAAAATATGTTATTCCATTTAACTGTAATGTTACTCACTTATACCATTTTAGGTTTTCACCAAGGAAACTAGTTGTTTTAATATTTATATTATTCATTATGACTAAAATTATATGGAATTTAAAATTTAATATGAATTATTATGAATCAAAATATTTAATTCATTTCATTAATTTCATAATAATAAATTCCTATAATATAATTTAAAATTAACCCTGCAAAATGTTCCACAAAAGATTATTTAAGAAATTCATTTTTTAACCAATATATTATCTTATATTAACATTATGACTAAAAATAATCACTATATGAATTAAAGTTAATATAAATATATTTATATATTATCTAATACACTTATATATTTCCTTATTAGGGCTTATTTAAATTATTTAAAATGGATAAACTGTATTCATATTGGAAATTGTTAGCAGAAAATTGTGTTTTTAAGTACAAACATAAACATATACCAAAATCATGAAACAGTAAGTTTAAAATAAAATTAATTATATTAATTCCAAAAAATGGTTCATATGTAAATTTAATACTAAATCCAAAATATCATGTAACTTTTAATTTATTATGTTATATAAATGAAATGATAATATTAAAAAACAGGTATTTTTCACTATTCAATAAAAAATAAAACATTTTAGAAAAAATCAAAAACATTACCCTAAGTTAATTTTTATTTTAATATTTCAATAATTATATTAATTTTTTAAAATTAAATTTTTTAATATTCCCTAAATTAATTGTAATAGTTTCCAACAAAATTCAGTGAAATGATTTCTTGGGAAATGTGTTTTTATATTACACCATATCATAATTATAATTTGAGTTATTATTTATTAATAATTTACTAATAAAATTATATTCAATTTCAAATTTAAATATATATCAGTTAATACTATTCATACATTTTAATTTAGAGGCTATGTTATGACATTAATATATTGTGTGGGTTGTTTAGTATCGGTCTTCTGTGCCATATATGATATAAAAAATTATGTTGTTATTTTACTATCTTGTGGTGTCACACTATGATTATATATAGGATAAATATTGCATTGTGGATAATTTCTATAAATTTATCAATGATAATAACTCATAAATATCACTTTATTCTCAAAACATTTTTAACCCTAATACTTTGATTTTCTCCAACCATTTGAGCCAGGTGTCTATCACTATTTTCAATCAATACCCAAAAATTATAATTGGTAACTAGAGGTAGTTTATTATTATCCTTAAATATACTATCATATATTTATATGAAATGTGATCTTGTTATTTGAAATAATTCTTCTTCTTTGTGGAGGGAACCAATCCATTTATAAAATCTCAATATACATATTTTTATGGAAAATATATGATTTTAAATTATAACATTTTTAAAAAACATGGAATTGGGATATAATATTAATATAACTATATGTTTTCATTGGTAATAAAATCAATGGTGTGATGATAAAATATTGATAGGAAACATCATAAAATTACTAACTTATATATAATAGATTCAAATACCCTCAAATCTAAATTGGTGGTTGAATTTACATTTTACCAACTATTTTCATGACTTACTATTAATATAAGAGATTGTTCTTGAAATTTATGAGGTTTTTGATGCCTAATTCACCTGGTAGTACTATTTTAGGTCCTCAAATTACATAATTCGAAAAATAATAACATTTGAATTATTTAAAAGTGGGAATTGATTTAGTATATACAATGTTTAATTTTATTTTCCAAATTTCATAATTTTGATATTTCTGAGCTTGACGGACTACCCTAACACTTTTAAAATATTTACCTAGTCTTCTCAATAAATTTATATTGTGATTCTTCAAACAGTTTTGACATATAAGTGGTTAAATATTTTTTTTTCATCACCTTTATCTTATAAATTTATATGGTTCTTCATCTTTATCTTTTGGAGATTTAGGATATGAAATATGATCACATAGTTAGACATATTTTGGGATAGATTTCCTAACATAATCACAATCATTCTCATTAAAAATACCATTAAAATGAGATGTTCATGGATCCAATCAAAATATTGGACCTTTTATAAATGTGTAACTCAGTTACAACTGGTTCTATCCATCTTGAAGATGTTAATGTGAGTAATGAAAAAATATCATTATATGTGAAGTATCCTAAATAAAATATTGAAAATTTAACAAAATGATTTATAACTTTATGATAACATCATGTTATCCTATAATTATTATTTTCAGCAACATAACTCTTTTTTAACCTTTATCATTCAATTTTTATCATATATAATTATTAGATCATCTTATATTATCCTTGATTAAAAATATTACATTAGGGATTCTTCTTAGTATTTCTTAATTATTTTTCTTTGATATATCTCAACCTAATCAGTCAATGTAACTCCGAAATCAATCATTCATAGATGTTCTTATATATCATATGATTAACCAAAGAATATCCCACATATTTTCAAATCAACTGTGAAGTTTTTCCTTTTTCATGTACTAAAAAATGTATTAGTTTATTATCCAACACAACCTTTTCTGGGATATTACCCAATTTACATCTATGGAAGTCATTACATCAACTTTTAGTATACATACAGGGATGTATATCTAATAAAAACCAAACAGTATATACTTTTAAAAAAAATTATATAATATCATACACATATAAATATCCCTTAGACATCTACATAGGGATTTAACTATGTTTTTTAATCTAATTATCCAAATAAAATTATAACATTCTCTAATACCAAATATGTGTAACTAAGGAAATAAACATGTTTTATTTCATTACTTATGACATACATTCCCAAAAATACATTCCAAGGATATAGAGGATTGTTATATTTTTAAGATTATGAAGAAAAATACATCAACATAATCATTAAATTATTTCCTTTTTTTAAACGCCACAAATTAATCCTAACATCTAGGGATATTTTAACACCATATAGGATATCCTATAGAAAATAAAACTAGAAAAGGTTGGTCTAGAAATCCAAATGATAAAATAAAAAAGGAAATAAATAATTACTTCAGAGTTAAGAGGAATAACATCATATCATAATTATATTTACTATTTTCGTGAAAATATGGATATAACGAAATGAAATCATAATTTAATGGATTTATATAATATTCCAAAACATCATAAGATATGAAATCATAAAAAGATCTCATAATTGATTACCAAGACCTATCATCATTAGTTGTACAAATCACCATGGTGGATTTGGTTCACCCCCTAATCCATTACATAACTTATCATGATATAAAAATATTTAAATAATAAATTAAGGGTATTTATAAATCAAGGTACACCAATCACATAACATACTGTCCTTAGGATAACTATTTGTGAACCATACACTATTGAAGAAATCTAACAATGGATTTGGGTTCACTCAATAATCCTATAAATTAGATCTCATGAGATATAAAAGTCTTCCAATATCATTATAATTATATATAATTATTTCCTCATCCCTAAAAAATTTGAAATTCATATATATGCATGTCACATAAAGAAATGATCCATTAAAAATCGTTGTTATGATCGAACCTTTAGAAAAGTGGTGGGATTAATAATAATTATTTAATGAAAAACGTAAGGCTAATACATAAATAATCCTAATAGAAGAATAAAATAAATCATATTAAAAAGTATAATTGAAAATGGGAAATAGGTATCGAACAAGGATATCTAACATTGAAAATTACTAACTATGATCTTGGGGAACAAAGATTAAAAATGAACCACTTGGGTGATGTTTTTATGAAAAAAATTTAGCAACTATTAAAAGAAATAAAAGGATCATTTATTTACCTAAAATCAAAATTTATCCAAGAGGTTTCTCAATAAAATAATGAGGTTAGTCATATGATATTAATGGTATAATGAAATTTTATAGGGTTGTTTCTCAATATCTGTAAAGAAATTAGAATGTTCCCATAAATCATGTTTACATAAAATAGAAACTTTTGATGGGAAAATACATGTATAACCCCATTAATGAATGGGATATTTTACTAATTATATATTTTAGGTAAGTATATAAAAAATTAAAGAGTTTTCTAATAAAAATTGCATAAATTGGATTAATGAATATTGAACATGAAACTGACATATGATGGAAGAGGTACAAAAGATCCTCTAAAAATTTAGTAATATTTAGATCAATACAAAGAAAGAGATGAAGAATGGAATTAAAATTAAAATACCATGAATAAATATTATTAAAAATATTATATATCCAATTGGAATTATGAACACCATTTTAATGAAATATGTTTCTTAAAACAATTTATATCTCAAAGAATGAAATCTTGAGATGAAACCCTTACAGTTTTATTATTTTTTGAGTCGTGATTCATTAAAATATTGAAAATAAAAATTTCCAAAAATATCATGATTTTAATTATTGAATATATAAATATATATTCATAGGAAGGATATATTCTATAAAATAAGAAATTGTTCCAAAAAAATAATATGTCTCAAAATAGTGAAATTGAGATCAAAATGCTTACCTCTATCCGAATGAATTCTACACTACTATAGAACATCCAAAAATAATTTCATTAATTTCATTATATATATACCCAAGAATTTTATTCATCAATATTTCATATTCCAATGTTCATTAACTATAATATTATATTTTTCTTTAATATAGTTTACTTTCATATATTGGTTACCTATGGATATTTGGTCAATTTTCTCACGACTCTTCCCCTAGGGCCTGTGTCGTGACTACCCCAAGCCCGAAATCCATAGGCCATGGGCTGGTGACTACAACAGGGAAGGCATATCCCTAAAATGGGAAGGCATTGCCTTTAAAACAGAACAAACACACAGAGTAGAATGCAACAAGATGCAACCACGAAGTAAACTACTATAGAAAAATATTTATGAAATTAAAGAGGACGAAATACAAGACCAACTAGAAAAGGTAAAAGTACAACTGAAAAGTAAAAAACAGATGAAAGGTGAAAATCAGTGCTTTGATCGTCCACCATGGATCCTACAAGAATCGTATGTATAGATCACCTCCTCAACACTCCACACCAACTCATCTCCTCCGCATTCCTCCTAGTCCAGAATCCCCCAAACCTCAGCCTACCTATTCTTCGTCTTCACAAGACACCATAAGGTGCGGGCGTAGTCCGTCTAGGGGTGAGTATAACAATACCCATCAGGGACCCCAAGACCCCTGAAGGTCTCTCATAATTCCACAAAGAAAAACCACAAATAATCATCTCAATCACAAATCACAACCAATATACACTCCTCAAAAAGTGTCTCTTCTCAAACTAGGTTTTCAGTGAAGTATAAAATTACAGATGATCAGTCACAAAGCTGAATCATCAAATTCTATCAAGATGAACTAGAATCGACCATATGGAGTATGAACCACATAGGATTGATAGGTAACTAACCCCCGCAATGACCCACAAAGGATTTGGTCTTCCCAGGATGGATAAATAACTAACCCCTGCAATGATGCACACAAGATCTGATCTGTATGGGACCGATAGTTAACTAACCCCCACAACGACCAACACAGGATCTGGCCCACATAGGATCATTATGTGTGGACCTACACAAGGTCACTGAGCCCTAACCCACATAGGATCTGACCAACATAGGATCGTTATGTGATGACCCACACATGATCGTTGAGCGCTGACCCACACAGGATTGAGGTTTTCCAACACATGATCGCTCGGTACTAACATCCGTATAATCTGTCCCCAACCTTTAACTCACTGCCAGCCACTATATTACTCATACCCTATGTGCTCGAATTCAGTAGAAACTACCCTTGATATATCAGTTGTACCTTGATAGCCACAAAGCTCACAAATGAGTAACATGAAGGGCCTCCATGTCAAAAGGGTTCCAACGTGACAGACGGTGCCTCAATCAGATGCATGTTCTGTGAGTTATAGGTGTTTTAGTTCAAAGGGACCAGTTTGATTCATGATCGATCCAACCCAGTCATACTCCATCTATCTCAAAAACTCCAATGAAATAATCCAAAAGGACTATCTCGATCCAAGGATCCCAACACCAAAGACGGTTCGTCAAACAGACATTCGGCTCTCAAGATATAGACATTTAAGTGTTTTTGGGCCCAGTAGAGCCCAGGTCCGATCCAACCCAGTAGGTCTGACCCAGATCAACCGATTCTCGGTTAGGCCACGGTTGTATCACCACATTGGGTCGAGGTCTGGCCCGGACCATAAGGGGGCGGCCCACAAAGGGGGCAGCCCATAAGGGAGACCTGGCCCGAATAAGGAGGCCCACAAAGACGTGACATGGAAAAAGGGCGGCCTACAAGGGGGCGTCCTGTCCACGATGGTGTGGCCCTCTGGGATCGCACGACCCGACATGAGGTGGGGCATGGTCCGGTACAAGGTGGAGTGCCTCCTGACCCGAGGTGGGGTGAAGTCCGGTCCAAGGTGGAGTGCCGCCCACTGTGGGGTATGCCCTAGGTGGTGCTAGGGTGTGACCCCCGGTCTCCAAAACTACCAAATAGCCTAGAGTCCATTAATTTTGTGAAACGGTAGCACCACGTGAAGCAGTCGTCGATTCTTAATCCTCCGCCTCAGCCTCCTACTCATCGGCGGTGTGCAATGGCGCACTGCCCATCCCTTCCGCGACCAACCGATGCGCTGGCCTCCTTCTCTAACTGCCGCAACAGATGAGATGCAGCCCCTTTCCCACCGGCGGCATGAGGAGGCACGTCATACCTCCTCTACAGTGGCTTTGGTAGGGGTTGGCTACTCTTACAACTTTCGTTGCTTTTTTTTGTGGCCTCCACTTGCTGCGTGCATCGGCCCATTAACTTCTACGTAGACGGTCGGTGTTTCCGCACTGACGGTATTCCTTGGAGAACACAAGGGTATAGCAATGTAGAGGAGGGTCCGGGCTAGGTATGTTAGGCCCACGCCCTCTACATTAGCTCATAAAATTAGGGATGATAAAGGGTTCAATATACTCGTGTAATTTAAATTGAGATATACCCCCAAAGATACCCCGCAACAACCTTCCACAAAAACGAATGAATCGTAGATCAACATGTTAGTCACTTGACCTGTTTTCTTCATATTATTCCAGAACAGGGAAGAAGAAATAATTTTAAATGCATAAAAAAATAAACCTCCTACCTCGTAAATCTGTTGGAGAACACTCTCACTTGAATGTGGGTTGGTGTTCTTCGTTCCCGCAACAGATTCCCAACCAGGCCGCTCATACTTCATCCTTCGATTCGGGGTTTCGGTGTCACTCTTCACCGCTCACCAGAACCACATCCATCCTCCATGGGTTTGGCGTTGCAGAACTCCTTCAGCACTTCGTTTCTTGGTGAAGCTATGCTGGAACCTCACCCCATGATCCATATATATCGGAGAGGGGGAGGGTAAGTAACAACATGAGAAAATTAATGGGGGCTCATTAATTAAGAACCTTCTTAATTCCCCAACAACGTCGTAACTTATGATTGATAGGTCAATCCATTTATTAGCTAGACACATTGCGGGTCCCACACTCCGCTTATCCGTTGGTGGAGAAGAATGATTATAATATAAAAAAATTATTTCATTTCATTTCATATAAAAATTCAATAAACATAAAATTTTCTCTATACCTACTGCAGTTAAAGTAAAGTCTCCCTTAATCGAATCCTGATGCTGTGGATTCAATGGTACCATCAAATTTTTAATCCGAGCACCAGTTCAAATTATAGAAAATACTTCGCACGCGTTTAATGAACCTACCCAAAAAAGATCATAAAATTTATAAATAGTCACCCTCGACCCACGATGGTCGATATTAGGCTCTGCCAAAGGGAAACACGCCCAAAAAAACCCAACCATACTCTCGGACTTTTAATCAGAGTTACTGTTTAGAAGTTATGGATTTTACAATAAAATAATTGTCACATAATTATTATTTTTATGGCCAAAAACATACATTCACGGGTTTCCCACATCAGATAATGTTAGTATCAACCTAATTAAAGCATGAACTCAAGAGTTTAGTGGTGGTCTAATATTTTTAATCCGAGTTACCGTTCGTGAGTTATAAGAATTTCAAAAACAAAAAAAAATTAATTAATAATTTTTTTAAGGTTATACCATTTTCGGGTTTTCTCACATGAGGCTCATGCCGACTGAACATAAGTCACTCCTAGGGTAAACCCACCATCCTAAACACAGTAGAATCCTTAGATTTCTGATCTTGGAAACTATTTTTGATTTATTCCACATTTTTAATAAAATTGCTTAGGTGTGCTAATTGAAGCATAATAAAACATCGACAGATCATTTCGGGCACTCCGATCCTTGGAATCAAGCACTATAAGATTTTATAGTCTCGAAATAATATTGTATAATTAAAACAAATTAAATGGAAAATAAGGGTCTTTACATTCTCCCCACCTTATTTCTTTTCATTCCTGAAATCCACAACGTAGACTAAAGAAACAAATGGGGGTACTGAGCATGAATCTGAGCCCCCCACTCCCATGTGCCCTCCTGGAGGTTCCCATGATACCATAGAACGTTCACTAGAGGTATCTTCCACCCACTAAGTACTCACTCTTGATGATCCTCAATCTCTAATGGAATCTTTTTAAACATCTCCCCATCATCAAAGTCTAGCTCTCCATGGTCGATGACGTGAAATGGATCATGGACGCATCTTCTCAGCTGTGAAACATGGAAAACATAATGCACCAAATGCATCTATGGGTGAATATATTGATGGTATGCTACAACACCCACTCTGTTGAGAATCTAGAAAGGTTCGATGAACCTCGTAGATAGCTTGTCGCCCCTGCCAAACCATCACACTCCCCATCGAGGTGAGACCCATTGGAGGACATGGTCTCCCTCCCCAGAATCCAAAGTTCTTTGTCTCCTATCTACAGAAGACTTATGTCTACTATGTATAGTAATCATCTACTCATGGATGATCGGCACCTTCTTAGTGGTAGCCCGTAATAACTCTGGACCCATAAGTGTTGACTCCCCTGGGTTTTTCCTGCATAGAGGTGATCTTCAAGGTACACCGTACAAGGCCTCGAATTGTTTCAAACCATTGGTGGAGTGATAACTTTTGTTGTATGAAAACTCCACCAAGGTCATTGGATCCTCCCAAAAACTTCTAAAATCTAGGATGGATGCACGAAGCATGTCGTCTAGCATCTGAATGGTCCGCTCTGTCTAACCATATATATGTTGAAGAATGGTGGTTCTCAAATGTAGTTGAGTCCCAAATGACTCATGTATTCCCTTACCCAACCGGGATGTAAAACTTGCATCACGGTCGAAGATGATCATCGATGCAACCCCATGAAGTCGTACATTCTTCAGTACATAGAGGTGTCCCTAACCCGTTACTGATCACTGCTCTCATATGGGTATGAAGTGGACTGAATTGGTGAGTCAGTCAATGATCACCTAGATGGAATCATGTCCCCTGAACGTACTTGGATACCCTATCAAAAAGTCGATGGAGAATCCAGCCTACTTTTACTCTGGCACCTCTAGTGGCAATATTAAGCTTGGTGGAACCTAATGCCCTGCCTTCACTTGCTGACAAGTGAGGCATCATGAAACAAACTCTGCCACTGCTTTATTCATCCCAGGACACCAGTACCGATGTCAGAGGTCCTGGTAAATCTTCCCCACTCCAGGATGTACTGTTAAATGGAATGTATGGATCTCCCTCAACACCTCTTCCAGAAGTTTCACTAGCACCATGGTGCGTCCTATAAAGAAGACGATATGCTCCCCACCATTAGAAAATCCATCAGGAGACTTTCTTGAGGATATCTGAGCACGTCGATCATCGCAGTCAATGTACCCAGATGTGCCTCCTAAATTCACTAATGATTTGGGGGAGTGACTATCATAGAATGAAGTTAAGCTACTCTATCATTATCCACGAAGGATATCTACAACACGACTAGCTGCTCTAACTCCTCACTCAGCAGCTGTAGACCAAACCTTATGTTGAATTCGTCTTCTGCCACGTTACCTTTCCCAAGATTAAAGACTATCTCAAGGTCATTGTCCCAGATAAACATTGTCGATTATTTTTGTCCCATATCCTGAAAGATCTGCTGACAATTCTCAGTCCATAATAAAGGCTCCCCCTTCTTCATCAAAGCTGAAAAGGGTGTTGCTACCCTAGAGAATTTAGGTACAAATATTAGATAATACCCAGCCAAAGAAGAAGTCTCTCTCCCTTTGGGGAGGTATTCTTAGAAACATCTTTTGAAAAGATTTTCCCACACTCTACCACTATTATTGGGAATAGAAAACTCAAAAATCCTTCTTTCAGAAGGGTAAGATTGTTCGACTCAAGAGTGATCGGTTGCACTATCCTTTTCATGAGTTTATCATGTTCTGCCTATGTTTCCATTTTCACCGACCAAGTAAAATCTCATTCCATTGTTCTAGATAAACCACAACCTTTTTCCTAATACAATCAATCTGTTTAAAAACTGTAGATGTCTAGTCCATACCCAAACAAATTTCGTAAGGCCTGATGCTGCCACTAAGAGGTTCCAACCGAAACTCTCGCCTCAAGGGTTAGATCACACCATCTTAATAAGTGTGATTATTGATTCTCCTCCAAAAGGTATCTCCAGACGTAAGGGTCATGTCAACAGTTTAACCGAAAACACTTGGTCTTGAACAAGATTTGGGGAAGGAATGATTTGTTCATATTCCTATAAATATGGCTGCTAGTAGTAGATGCAGACCGTGCCTATAATCATTCCCGAAGCCCTTGGGTCACACTCCTTGACTGCATGAAGCTACTCTCTACCCATGTCATGTAGCTCCCTAAGCCTGGTTGGGACCACATTGGGGTAGTGGTTGGAACATGTTGAAATGTATAACAAGTCATGCTGCTCTCCTAGCTCAACTTCCACATCTCTTCCCCGACATATTCATCTATCCCTATCACTTCCTCTTCCCGAAACTTTTTACACGCCCATGTATTTGATACTGGTGTCAGTTTCCTACTTTCCCATTGCTAACATTCACTGGAGGTATCTTCTCAACCAAGGAATATTCAACAACAAGTGTTCCCTCTAGCACCCTAACATAAGTAGTAATTCATAAAGGAATAGTGATAGTTCAGATGTCCCTAAACACACCTCCCTCAAAGGTTCGAGGCCAGAAGAATTGATTGTACTGTATTCGTCGAGTACCTGGGGTGTTCGGTTTTCCTTGATGAATACTCCGCCACCGTTATGTCGAAGCTGTAGAAGCTCTAGGAAACTCTCATCCCTTATCTCTTTATAGAATGAAACCCCCTTCTATATGAGGAGAGTTTCAAGCTTTCCCACAGAAAATTAACCACTTCTGAAGATCAGGGTAACCTAAACCATGTCATCATCCTACTGATCCACATAGAAGGCTCTCTACTAGGACCATAATCTGATCGAATGGTGCCCTAGTTAAATGGAAACTTGTCCACCTCTTCAAAAAAGTCCTTAGCTGCCTACAAGTTGGGATCACCTAGAATCCTAAGGGGTATTTGTTGTTGAAACACATGTAAGGAACTAATCCTACATATGTGTCCTCTTCTGGTACTTCCAGTTGTAACTGCAGACTAGAGGGAAAGGATAGAGCCGGCACACAACCCGAATGTACCATCTCGGGCAACGGTCCATGGGTTGAATCTTCTTTACCCTGCGGACCATCCTCATGGTCAAACATCAGAAAAGAAAAGAAGATAAGATCACCATATGCTCTGTTGGTGTCTCAACTGGGCGGAAAAATCTAGCCATAGCCTTCAGCTAGTCCTCAGCCACCTGCAGGCCTGTCTCTCCTCAGAACCTCAAAGGCCTCTACCGCTGAAACTCATGCAACATGCTCAGATGGCTTGCACCCTATGTTTGGGGGGTTGGTGGTAATGGATAGCCAATGAGTATTGGTTTTGTTGGTATACCACTTGAAGGTTCTAACTCCATAAGAGGGACATGCACTGATTCCTCATCGATCGGTGGGCCGTTCTTGTGTACTCTCTCAGGAATCCTCGAAAGCTATCTTTGTAGCAGCATCATGATAAGAAATAGGTAGACCTGTGTCATTAAGATATACCTGCTGATCTGACTCAAAATAAATCAAAAGAAAAAAATTTCAAAAACACAAGAAATCAATGTTTTTGTGCACTGAGTCGGAAATCAGAATTCAAGGTCTTGGTGTAAGGATACAACGTCCACCGCCCCAACAATAGACTCCCCAAACTGAAAACCACACTCATAACACTTAACACTATTTCTACATTTAAAATATCCAAGTCATTGTTCTTCCATAGAACAGACTCCTTTAACACCACTTTGTCATCACCCATCCCCCGGGGCCCATGTCGTGACTACCCCAAGCCCACCTTCCCTAGGCCAATGGTTGGAAACTAGCACCAGAATGGCGTATCCATAAAATGGGAAGGCATTTCATTTAGACTTGTACAAACACATAGAGTATAATGAAAAAAGATGAAACCACGATGTAAAATACAATAGTAAAAGAGTGTTGAAAGTAAAGAGGCCGGAATAAAAACCCAAATGGAAAAAGTACATGTACAACTAAAAAGTAAAAAACATGTGAAATGTGAAAATCAGCTATTAGATAGTCCACCATGGATCCTACTTGATGGGTAGGTTCAAATCGCCTCCTCAGTACTCCACATTTTCCTGTATCTTCCACGTACCACATAGTCCTGGCTCCCCCGAACCTCAGCCCAGCTGATCATCGTCTGCACAAGACACAACAAGGTCTGGGAAATACCAATGCCTGGTGAGTATAACAATACCCAATAGGGACCCCGAAACCCCTAAAGGTCTTTCAGAATTACAAAAAATGAAACCACAAAACATGATCTCAACTACAAAGCACACGCAATAGACACATCTCAAAAAGAGTCTCATCTCAAACCAAGTTTTCAGTGAAGTATATAAGTATAGATGATATTTACCAAAGCTGAATCATCTTATTCTGTCAAGACGCACTACGGCTTACCAGATGGAGTCTGATCCACAAAGGATCGATTGGAAACTAACCACCAAAATGACCCACAAATGATATGATCTGCCAAGGATCGATAAGTAACTAACTCCTGAAATGTCCCACACACGATTTAATCCCCTATGATCGATAGCTAACTAACCCCCGCAATGACCCACACAGGATCTGACCCACATAGGATCAGTATGCGCTGACCCACATAGGATAGCTAAACTATATCCCATGCAGGATCTGACTCACACATGATCGGTATACACTGACCCACATAGGATCACTGAGTGCTGAGCGACACAGGATCTAACCCACACAGGATCGGTGCTAACCCATAAAGGATCGCTTGGTACTAACCTTTGTTAGATCTGTCTCCAACCTCTACCTCACAGCCAGCTACTGGTTTCCTCACACCTGGTGCACTCGTGTTTTTTAGAATCATCCCTCAATTTATCGGCTGTACCTCAACATACAATAAGCTATAAAAAGGAGTAACCCAAAGCACTTCTATGTCGTAAGGGTTCCAAAATAACTGAAGGTGCATCAATCGGATGCCCGGTCTAGGAGTTATAGGCGTTTTAGTTCTGATGGCCTGGTTGGATTCAGGTTCGATCAAACCCATTCATACTCCATCAATCTCAGAAAATCAAGTGAATTAAAACATATGGACCCTCTCAATCAAAGGATCCCAATTCCGTGTACTTTTCTTCAAACAGATGTCTGATTCTCAAGATATGGCCCTTTCACTGTTTTTTGGCCCGGTCGGGCCTGGGTCCGATCTGACCCCGTCGGACTGACCCGGCCCATCCCGGTCTGGGCACGGCTGTGGCGGGCTCGGCCCGCTGTGTCGAGTTCCGGCCCCTCTCGCAAGGGTGGGGGGGGCTACAACGGTTGCCTAACCCAAATAGGGCAGAACAAAAAAGGGCCATCCCATAAGGGGGTGGCCCGGCCACAATGGCGCAGCCCACTAGGCATGTGCTTCCTGGAATGTTCTGGAATGGCCCTCTGGGCTCACTCGGAATAGCCCAAGGTGTGGCATGTTCAGGTCCGATGTAAAACACTGACCAACCCGAGGAAGGGCGCGGTCCCGTCCAAAGTCGAGCACAGCCCGCTGAGGGGTCCTCCTAGCCAGTGCGGGGGTGTGACCCCCAGTCACCTGAACTCCCAAACGTCCCGAAGTCTGTTCGGTTTGTGTAGCGGTGGGGCTACATGAGAACTTCCCGGCAACCACGAAACCCGCCGGAGCTGTGGGTTCTTCCTCCACCACCGTAGTCTCCTGCTAACTAGAGTCGTGTTCCAGCGCGCTATCATTCCCTTCTGTGGTCGTCTAATGAGTTGGCTACCTTCTCTGGCCGCCACAGCTGCAAGGAATGACCCCTTGCTCACCAGAAGCACGCGATAGTGCACTGCACCTCCTATGCGTCTGCTTCTGCAGATGTCGGCCACTCCAATGACTAACAAAACTTTTTACCTCGACATCCTCTTGTGGAGTGCATCAGAGCACTTCCTTCTTCGTAGCATGTCGGTGTCACCGCGCTGCAGTTATTCCACAGAGAATTCAAGGGTGTAGAAAAGTAGCGGAGGGTTGGGGTCGGGTTCGTTAGGCCCACTCCCTCCGTGATAGCTCATAACATAAGGAAGGATACATGGTTCAATAAACTCTTATAATTTAAATCAATATAAACCCTGGAAAGTTACCAGGCAATAACCTCTCTCTAAAATGAATCAACCGCGGATCAACCGGTTAGTTGGTTGACCATTTTTCTTCGTATTATTCCAAAACGGGGAAGAGGAATTCATTTAAAATGAGTAAACAAATAGAACACCTACCCCGTAAATCCATTATAGAACATCCGCGCTTGAAGGTGGGTCGGTGTTCTTCATTCCCTCAATAGGTTCCCAACGAGGGCACTCATAGGTCGTCCTTTGGTTTTGGGTTTCAGTGTCTCTTGTCACTTCTCGCTAGAACCATCTCTGTCCTCTATGGTTTTTGCATCACTGAACTCCTTAAGCACTTTGTTGCTTGGAGAATCTATGCTAAAACATTTCCTCAATCTATATATATATAAGAGTGGGGGAGGGTTAGTAAAGCCGTGGGGAATTTATGATGTATCATTAATTGGGAACCTTCCTAATTACCCAATGAAGTTGCTACTTAAGATTGACAGGTCAAGTAATTTATTGGATTGACACATCTTTGGTCTCACATTGTGGTTGTCCATTGGTGGAGAAGAATGAAAATAAAATAATAAAATTATTTCATTTAATTTGTTTTAAAATGTCACAAAATGTAACTTTTTCTCCAAACCTACTACGGTCAAAATAACATCTCCCTTAAGCGAATCCTGGTGTTGCAGATCAATGGATCCCTCATATATTTAATCCATGAACTGGTTCAAAAGTTAGAAAACACAACTCACGCGTTTATTGAACATACCCAAAAATAAGTTCAAAAAAATTATTAACAGTCACCCTTGACCCGATCCAGTCAAGATTAGGCTCTACCTAAGAGAAACACACCCCAACAAACCCAATGTTGCTCTCAGATTTTTAATCCAAGTAACCATTTACAAGTTATAGATTTTACAATAATATAATTCTTAGTTAATTATTTTATTTACAGCCAAAAATGAACTTTCACTGAGGGCCCGCGCCAGCCTAATGAAAGTATACCCTCAAGAAATGTGTTGTAAAAAAATTTCATAATTTATATAATATTAATTTTTTTT
Organism: Viscum album; assembly: GCA_963277665.1. NCBI lineage: Eukaryota > Viridiplantae > Streptophyta > Magnoliopsida > Santalales > Viscaceae > Viscum > Viscum album. Next base: position 119,492,256 of record OY728156.1, on the reverse strand, counting down.
AAAAAAAATTTATATATTATATTTTTTTTCTATACATGATGAGTGGTGATGAAATGTGATACTCCTTTCTCCTAGAGTTGGTAGAATCGTATTTATTTTATATATATATATCAAATTTATTCATAAATTAAAACCATTATATCATCTATGAATGATAGTAATGCAAAAAGGAAGGCATCGCTTTGTGGAGGTTGTAGACTACATAGTACACTAATGACGCTTTTTTCATAATGGATAAAAATGAAAAAATATTGGTTAATACATTAATATAATTGCATATTATTATTATTGTGATAATTATTTAATTATATTATTATTCAAATAAGATGGTTTTAATAAAAATATAGTGGGAAAAAGTTAAATTGAACATATTACTTGCATGGGAGATATGATGTTTCCTTTCAAAACACCTTGGAGTTGATGGTATTCAACTAACATACTATGAAAAGGGGCTTAGGAAAGTGTGATTTACTTATATGAGAGTATATTTTTGTTGAATTTAAATTAAATTACTAATATGAGGTACATGTTTAAGAGGTTTTACTTGATACCATTTTAAATTATTTGAAAAGGGTTCTTTTGTAAAAAACTTTAAATTTTAATAATTCCATAGTACTACTATAAGAATTATGTCTCAAAATACTCTAAATAATAGAGAAATTGTTGTATTTATATATATAAATAATCAGACGATTCTTTCCATATTTATTTTATCATTTTATTTATGTTTTACCATTAAATTTTCTGCTTTAACCTTTTACTATTAAACAATTTAACTAGTTTTAAACTAAGTCATCTTATATATTATTAAAAAAAATATAACCAATATTACAAAATTTTTGTGTTATAAAACTAAATTTTAAATCTTTTTTTTACAATCCAATTAATATGAACCACGAAACAAACTTTTAAATTTAAACAGGTATCGTAATAAAATTTTGTTTTAATAGAAAAGTTAAATTTTCACTTTTTGAAATTTTTTATCTTATTTAGGGTTTATTTTCAATTAACATATTCTTATTATATAATTATGTTTTTATAAAACATATCATATTCATTTTTTAATGTATTTTATTTTAATAAATTCGATTTGAATTCTCTGATAGTAATAAAATAATCATTTAAACCAAATCATGATTATCTTGATAATTAGAATTATTCCTAACAATATCAATTTCATATCTAAATATAAATAAATAAATAATAAATAATATTAAAATTATTGTATCATACATTAGAATTTTATTACTATTTTAACTATCTATGTTTGGGGAAATTAATATTAACTTTAGAGTATGTAAGGTGTAAAAAAATGTCTCTAAGAACTGTGCCTTTTTATCATAACTACTATATATATTACAAAATTTTAAATTTTATAAATTATATTGATATTAAATGGAAATTATTGATCAAGAATTTTTTTATAGTAAAATAAATAAGCTACTTAATTTTCCATATGATAAAATATAATTAAATAAATATATGAATCATAGTTTATATAGAATATTAAAAAATATTTTAAAATGATATACATTAATTTTAAATATTAAAAATAGTATTTTATAAATTCTTCATTATAATTTATAATAGTTTTGTTTTAAATTAAAGTGTTTTTCAAAACATTCAATTCATAATTTCATGAAATTGATGGTATTAGAAAAAAAAAATGTTTGTTTCATCATTTACATAGAAATCATTTGTTTTTTAAAAAACTCAAAAATATTATAATTAAATAATATTAATTTTTTAATTTCATGAATGAAGTTTATTTTTTCAAATAAAATTTATATAATTTTATACTTTAACTTGTATCTAAAATCATAAAATATAATGAGAAACATTTTTTATGAGAAATATATTTTTTCATACACTGGTTGTTCATTATCATAATTTTTATAAAACACTAATTAATCTATCATAAATCATTAAATATTTTATTTTATTCAAATAATCCTTTAATGAAAAAATATAAAGATTAATTTATTAAAATTAAAACATATAAAAAGAAAAATTCTTAAAAATAATTGAGAATTGAGTATATTAATATAAAATGACCTTTATAAATATATAAATTAACATATTTCATAATTTCGTTACACCTATTCATATATACTAACTAAACAGAAAAATTTTAATGATCTAAACACCTCATGTTTTCATTTTTCTTCGATGTTACAATTAGAGAAATCATTTTATAATTTTTGAATTAGTTCTTGGAAAACATATATTCAAATATTAAGTCATTACATTCTTCCACTTAAATTAATTGCATCATCAACATTTTAATTATTACCTAATAACAAAATTAAATCTGGGAATTGATAAGTTAAAATTAACTTAATGATAAATTTGAAGATATATATCAACCATACCATCTTGAAAATGTCTATTTCTTCTCAAAATTTAATTTAACCTAATATTTAGTTTTTTCCAAACCCTTTGAGATAATAGTCTACCATTATTCAATAGCAATTCCCTAATTATATAATTTTTTTCTAGGAGTTTGTAACTATATTTTCATGGACTATATTTGGTTGATATGATATGAGATCTTGTTATTCAAAACAAATATTCCACTATTTGGTGAAAAAGAATCCATTTCTGAAATCTCATTACATTAATTTAAAGGGAGAATAATATGATTTTTATGAATGACATTTTTACAAATATTAAATTTAGACAACGTATTCCTATAACTATATGATTTCTATAATTTTGAAATAATTAGTTTTATAATTTAATATTCTTATAAAACATCATAGTCTTACCAGCTTAGCTAAAATGGTTTTCGATACCAAAAAATAAAAATTGGAGGTTTTTTAACCTTTTACCTGGTGTTTTCATAACCATCTATTAATAGTAGATTTTATTCCATTCTTGATGATCTTTTTTATATTTATTACCCATAGTAGTATATGGTTTGCTTATAAATTATATTAATTCAAATTCTCCATTCATTTGACAAATAATAATGTGGGATAATAATTATCCGATAAATTCTTATCTTCTGTTTCCCTATTTGAATAGTTAATTAATTATCATCTTCATATATAGCTTTTTCACATTTAAAAATTTTTTTAACCCTTTTATAACATTTTCATGGTACATATTAAAATATTTTAGACATATCAGTGGTTGAGTATTCCTTCTTGTATTATCCTCATTACTGGAATTTTTATTGGTCTACATCCACCTCTTAATTAAATTGATTAGGATTTAAACTATGATAACATGGTTAATAATAATTCATCATAACTAGAATTTAATAATAAAAAGGATTCTCATACCATATCCAATTAATATTGTTTGTTTTTTGGGGTAATCTTCACACTGTCACTCTCACATAAGGTTAACTCATTTATTTATGGTCCTATCCATCACTAAAACCAAAGAGGGTTAATCTGGTTTATAAAAAATTAACATTTTATGTGAAATATACTAGGTAAATATATGTAAAACTATCATGCGGATTTCTTATAATGTATTACTATAAATTTGTCCCATAATTATTTTATTTCATTTTGTTTCACTCTTTTTTAATATATATCATCAATTATTCAAACTATATAGTTCTTAGATCAACTTATATCTACCTTGGATAAAAATACATAATTCTAAATTCATTACAGTTTACCTTTTGTGGAGTTCTCTTATACATCTCTACCAAGACACTCAAATTTACCATTAGGTAAATTATTTATAGTGCATCATTAGCAGAATATGATTGTATACAAAATATACCATGGGATTATGATACAAGTTGTGTAGTTAGGCCTCTTTTCACGCACCAGGTAGAGATAGAGTTAATAACCATCACTCCCTTAACAGGGATATTGCCTCATGGTAAATCAATGTTATAGACAGTATCCATTTTTAGTATCTAGATAAGGATATATCACAAGGTTAACCAAACACTCTATACTATACAAAAATTCCTTGATGTTTTCCTATACATATACATATCTCCTAGACATATCCATAAGGTTTTCAATATGGCTCTACCATCCAAATATATAATAATAACTAGACCCTACTCTGATACATTACATTTCAACCTAATACTTTAACATATTTCATATCACAATTTAAATTATACTATCCCAATAATAAATTTCAGTGATATAGTGGACTTTATTATTTTATTATAGACATAAACACATTAAAATATACATAACACATTTATATTTATTTAAAAGTACACATATTGTTCGTAATATCCATGATTCATCTAAAAATGGATAAGATATCTCTGGGAAAATACATATGGAAAAGGGTCATCTATAAAACTTGGGGAAATAAACATGTAAATAAATCATACCAAGTGGGTCAATATACATAACTTCATATCATAAATAGAATTATCGTAAGAATTAAAACATGGAAATAAAGCATAGCATGAGAGTCAAGTGGTATAACATGATATCCAAAAGAGAGTGATCAAAAGAATTAAAAAATGGAATAAGGAAATTAAATGATAATATCAGGGACTCATGGATTATATAAAAATATCATATGACTTTACATTATTAACATATATCAAGGTTCACTCCAAATACAAATCATCATAAAGTTTACAAAATCCCATGGTGGATTAGGTTCAAAATTTAATCTCTTACATATAATCTCATGAGATATAAATAATTTCCTAATACATTGGAGAACAATATAATTCAAAGTCCACCCTTAACCTAAAATAGTGTGCTTAGGATAATAAAATAGACAACATAAATTGTGTGAAATGCCCTATAATTGTTTTAGGTTCACTTCATAATCCCTTAAATAACATCTCATTATATATAAATCATTACCCAATTCATTATATGGGTCTATATTTTTGGTCCCACCTATGAAATATACAAAATTGTAACATTTTTATTCCACATATGTAAAATATAAAAATTATATTCATGATCATACCCATGTGATGTGACTTGGTTTCATAATCCTGATTCGATAGCTAAATAAATGGTAAAACATAAAAGTTTACAAAATTATTATGAAATAAATAATTTGATATTTGATAATTTAAATAGGTAGAATATTATTGAGAATTTAGATCAATGTTAGAAAATTCATGAAAATGATCAAGAATAATAATGAATCAAAACATACCAAATGGACTATGATTTGTAAAATTAGTAGAGGGTATTTAAAAAGAAAGAAAGACCATTTTTTTCATAAAACCATTATTGATACAAGATATTTAAATGGAACATAATGAGTTTATTTATAATATATTCATATTTTAAAAACATTTTTTTACAGTTTCTGCTTGACATGTGTCAAAAAATTGGAACGTTCCCTCAAATCAGGTATTAAGGAAAGATGTAATTATATAGAGAATAAAAAACTTGTATAAAACCAAAAATGAAATAGGTATTTAAAAATAATATTTATTGAAAATATATATAAAATTTAATAGTTACTTGAGAAAAATATTTAATAAAAAGGAAAAGGGGAAAGACAACATGTAAGTGATATGTAATAAAGTATGTACAAATGATCCCTTATAAATTGAGTAATATTTAGATAAAAATATATGAAATATAGAGATCATGAAATTAAATATAAAATACCACTAATAAATATTCATTATGATATTATAAATAATTTCATTAGTATAAAATAATTTTAAATAAATTATTTACACAAAAGAATATATGTGTTAAAGAAGGAAATTATGAGATGAAACCATTACAGCTTTAGAAATTCTTGATTCAAAAGTATTTTTAATCTAGAGAAACATATATTTATCTAAATAAAATTTATTTAATTTGGTATTATTCCAAAATAAATTCATATTATTGTATATATTCCATTTAAACAAGAAATAACTTCTTAACATTGTACATATCTTAATGAAGATAAATTGATATGAGAACCCTTACATGTGTCTGAAATAATTATTCACTTTCACTTAACATCCTTCATAATTAATTAATATCAATTATATATTTTATAAAGAACCTTATTCCTAGATGTTTTATATTTTATGTCTCTTTTATAATCATATGTTTTTTATTTATAATATAGTTTCCTTTCTTATGTCAATTAGTTGAGAAATTTCTATCAATTTTTCCTGTAACTCCTGATATAAGTTTCTCATAGTAGAATGAATTATAAAAAAGATTTAAAATGTACTGAATCTTCATAATTTTACGTAATTAATTATTATATAGAAAATATATTTTTATTTCAGACCATGATGTGGTTGATTAAAAATGAAACTCATTGTTCATGGAGGCAATTGTTCACACGTACAAGATTAATGATTTGATTTCTCAATAAAATGGAGTGAATTATTGAAAATGATAATTTTAATATTTATATTCATACATATATTATTTATTTCATATTTATTCATTCATTAAATTATTTTTCTCATCCACGATTGGTGATGATGTAAAATTAAAGGCATCCCATTCAGGAGGTGGCCGTCAACACAACTCACTAACGATGATGTTGTTTTAATAAATGGGTAGACATGAATAAATTTTTTTAATAAAATACTATAATAACATATCACTATAATAATGATACTAATATCATTATATAATTATTATTTTATTATACATTCCATTTGATTATTATGGAGAAAAGGATATGAAAACGTAGTACTCATGTTAGAGACCCGGTTATTGCTTGGAAAACTCTGTGGAATTAAAGGGATTAATTAAACATATTGTGACAAGAGCATTTAAAACGTTTGAAGATATTTGAGGAGATTATATTCTAATATATTTTATAGGAAATATCAAATGGTATGTGGTTGTTCATAAGTTTATAACTGACCCTCTTTTCTAAGAGAGTAAAAGAGATCTTTTAGAAACACCATTTATTTTTTAATAATGTCATGACACAATTCCAACGTAAATGGATCAAAAATCTTCAATATAATGGTTTTCAGGTCTCATTGGTTCAATATATGTTCAAAAAATAATTTTCATGCATGTTTTTAACATGTTATACGGACTTTACAATTAATTATTTCCATTTTATGCTTTTACATTAATTTATGTATCTAATTTTTCAACTAAGTAATATTAGGTTTTATTGAAGATATATCTTCAATAATAAAAAAATTTTGGGAGATAAGGAACTAAATAAATCCTCTATTTAATCTGATTCAATTTCTATGTATTATTAAATTGACATTTAATTTGAAACAGGTAATGTTTAAAAAAACAATTTCAATATCAATGCGAAATTTTATCATTAACTATTTTTCATATTATATAATATTTATTACCAGTTAATTTATTATTAATACATTTATTTATATATTTATACATCATATGGATTTATTCTGTATATAATTTAAATTTATTTGATATAAATACAATTATACTAATAAAATAATAATTTTAAATTTATAGTTTCATCATTTCCATGGTAATTATCATCAAAACAAATAATGTAAAACTTATACCAAAAAAATAAGTTATTCATAATAAATAATATAAATATTATTTTTTTAAATAATAGATTAATTTTATAATTTTAATGTCATATTTTAAGGAAAATTAATTTAAACATTCACTTATGTACCATGTAGAAACTCATTTTTTTCAAAAAGTGTAATTTTAGGCACAATTATTACGAACAAGAAAAAATTACCAATATTATTACCTCTCATGATATTGAAAATATTATTATTGATAAAATTATTGATATTTTAATTCTCAATAAATCTGATACATAAATTTTCCCATGTTCAATCTTAATTAATTAAACACATGAAAAATAATTTTTCAATAAATATTTCCAAACATTCTTATATGTTTTTCCTTGATTTTACAAATCCAAATTCTTATTTTCATATTCTTCATATCAATTTATATTATATTTTTTTAGTAAAATGTTTTAAAAAACTGTTAATTCATTATTTCATTAAATTTATGATATTATCCTAAATTGGTTTTCTCGTTATTTATCTAGAAATCATTGTTTAAAAAAAACAATTTGAAAAAAGATAATTTTTCTATTCTAAATTCAAAAAATTATTCTATTTATTTAAATTCAATTTCTAAAATTTTCTAATTTAACTCTAAAATAATAACATAATATATAATTAAAAAATTATGTGAAATTATTTTTTATTTATGTTACACGTTGTTATTATCATAATTTTTATCAAACTCTACTAAATATAACATTAAGTAGGCAATATTTTATTTTCTTAAAATATTCATTTTAAATGTTTATTATTTGTGTTCATTAACAAAATAATAGCATATAAAAGGATAGAATATTAAAAACACTGTTAAATATGTATATTTATATGATATATCATTAATAAATATGAAAAATAGTAAATTTTATAGTCTTGTTACTCCAATTCATTCCAACCAATTCAATAGTTATGTTTTAATGATCTAAACATGTAATAGCTTCATTTTGGCTTGGGTGTTGTGTGTGGAGAATTATTTCAATCATATTTGACATTATCATAGGAAAATATATATTAAAATATCGGGTCATTACATCTTCTCATCCCAACGGACTCATCCCACTCAAAATTATCTCCAAGAATAAATCCACCACCAGCTGTTGGATGCCTGATCGTATCACTAATAACATCCAACCTAAACCAGTCTCCCATGCTCAACATTCCTTAGGAATCTAAACAATGATACCCATGTTATGTCGTGTGCCATAAGATCTACCTATTTCCTCAAGTACTCTCAATCGACACCATTTCACTTTAGACACTCAATCATTAGGTGAACCAATTTACATTATATGTTTTAAGAGAGCCTAACTGAAGCCTGGGAGGAACATCACAATCCTATCTCTTTATCAAGGGTATTTTTGGTCCTTGTCATTATACTAGATATCATGAGATATTCATGTAGGAAATAAATCATAAGTAAACATGAATTTAAACATTTATTCAAGAAGCCACCTACCACGAACTCTTAGTTAACTCCTCGCCAAGATTCGTCAAGCCTCTTCCCCGTCTGTCTATCCTTATGATCACCTACCTTAAGTTATAAAATGAAAATATTTAATTTTAATCAGTGATAAGAAAATTCTTATGAAAAAAATAAATAATAATAACCACTAAAAAATAATTGGGGATCATGAATACACCAATACCACTTCAAATAGTATAATATCAATCTTTTGTAGCCCCTTATATCCATTCCATTAATGTGACCTATCATCTAATACTAATTAATACATTCTATAGTGTAATTCAAATAAAAATTCAGACTAAATAAAATCAAAATAAAATGTTTTGGGGTGGAATTAAAATACAGGGAAAATATAGGTACGTATGTGGAATCGCCATGAGAACAACACCAAGAACCATCCACAATATGGGGGATCAAATGGGAAGAAGATGGACGAGAGTGATGGTTGAAATATCCATTCTCATATCACACTACAATCTATAAATGAATGGTTAGAAATCATAAATTAATATTAGTCATACTCAAATAATACTATGTTGGGACATTTCTGCAGTTGGGCCCTATGGGCCATGATGCAAAACCTGGACTATAATGCACATTTACTGTAGAGAAAATCATCCTAACAAATCCCTCTGTGTGGATATCTGGATGAAGTTCCCATGGAGTATCCTCTTAGGTATATCCATTGAGGTTTTATCATGGTATCAACATCAATATATGGGTTTGTGCTATGGTGTGGCCCTCGGGTTTTATCGTAATACTCTATGATGTGATATGGTACACATCTGAGATGTCTCATATTTGTGGCAGAGTGTGTAAGGTAGAAAATGTATGGAACCCACTCTAGTATCTTTCTATAACAAAACCTCAATTCTCTATGTTGTGGAATTAACTTCCATAGGCCACCATTATATAATTTAGAGTATTATGTTATGGTTCATTCAAATAGATTATGTTTCAACAATAGGGACAAGATAACCTTTATCTTAGGATTACCTATGCATCTGAATACCAATTATTGTCCTATTCCGTATCTAAAAAACCTTCTATAGATATTCCTACCCTCATATTTCTAATATCAATCTGAAATAATTGAATTAAATAAAGTATAAATAGAAATTTCAAAATCACACAAAAAAATTAACGACCTAAAAATTCAAAAGTTATTACAAATTAACCACCATAACCCCTACCATTTGCAAGAAATTGGGATAACCCTCAAAACATATCTCTTATGCTACTATAGTTTTAAATTCACCAAGGAAACATCATGTTCTACCATCAAACTCCAAATAAACATTTTTGTGATTCTACAGACATATGAGCACATTATTCACTATAAGTAAATAAACCTACTCAACAGTAAAGCCAATAACATAAGAAAACTCACCCATAGTTATCTGTATATATAAAATGAACATTCAACAAAAATTTTATCCAAAATCAAATGCTTCTACAAAATATTGGGAATCATCCATAAATAAAAATTCTGAGCCATAGTTATCCACAACATGGGGATTATCTAATAAAAATTCCCCTCTGGTACTCAAACGTCGTGCTTGGTGTGGTTTCCACCAAACCATATCTTATTCCATAATAAAACATAGGTTAGCCATACCTTGGTATATTGATCAGGAATATTCTTCCTCACCCTTCAAAACATCATTACACCAAATGAAATTATCATGATGAAAAAAATATAATAGGAATGAATATATTATTATAACACCCATAATAATGTGTAAACATGAATCTCTATGTAATTTCATGGTTAAATAACCAATAACCTTCCCCATTTATCATGATCTGACCTTCTGCATTAGTGAACCTCAGATATCAGTCATCCTTAGACCACACCAACTCCTCCCAAATGTAAATTACCATACACAGACTCAATAACGCACACCATATGATTTATTAACCATTTATTTACCAAGTAACAAACTATATTTGGGTTTCCCTAAACATCATCATTCCATTGCGACCTCAACTATGCAATGAAAACACTCACAACATCCCTCGTAATTTGAAATATGAATAGGACCCCATTAGTTGTTATGATACTTGCCTCCATAAAAGTGTCATTGTAATTAACCAACTAAATCAAAAATCTGATCTCCATAGACCATGCTCCATCCATTTCTGATTGCAATTACTATATGTGTCCATTTCACTCATACCTTTGTGAAATTAGGAAATAGTAACCACAACTCATGACATTCTCAGAGGAACACTACCCACGTCATTTAATAATACATTCATAATGACAATCACACCAAATAATGCTAATTTACGTTCTCTCTACTGAATGGATTCCTTAAATCGATCCATGAGTTCCAATCCTAAATGGGGCCTACTAACATATAAATTACACACATTCTAATCCCCAATCACCCATCTTGTCATACCAGTATGAGGATGATAAATGATTTCAATCTTATCAAATGATATCACCACAAAACTACTACCAAAAAATATCATGGATCCATCCAAAACCAAAAAAATTATCAACAAACACCCAAAAGGCCCATTCACCAATCTATATCTAAATTGTAACATCATGTAACCAATGTAAACCTTCCCTCTATGAACTATTGATATTACTAGATTCCATTCCAAACATGATTATTCACTTCTCAAGGAATATTTATTCTATGAAGAAATGTATTATAGGTTCTCCCTCATGATCCTACTTATTATCACATAAACGCAATGGGTTCACACTCTTAGAACACCCAAGTTCAGTATCAGAATCATTCTCCCTTGATTTTATTCCTATCAAACCCAGGATCGCATACCTATCCCATAGACTATGATCCTCTCAAATGTCTACATCATCCTAAATACTTAGGAATCACACTCATTAAATTTATATCCACACAAAGACCTACCACATGGGAATCAATCGAAATCCACAAGTGTCTACCCATACTCCCATGATACCATACAAATGTGGAACCAAACCCAATAGTTTATTCATTTTACTAATTAGTCCCTTGAATCCCAAACATTGTATCTATATATCTTAGAGAAATACACCTCCTTAAATTAAAATTCATTTCATATTATTTTCCTCAACCACCCATCTTGGTTATATAGAGTTATACTAAGGGTCATGATTGAGGAATTAAATGTCTCTACTTTTTTACTACGGTTTACTATAAATCCCTCAGATCAAAGGAATTTATAATCATTTCTGGGGAACCAACCAATGAAAGATTCACATTAAATTCCATTAGAAGTAAATATATGTGAAATCATAGTCTAGATAAGTATAATTTGACAAAAAGGTTATATAGATAAACACTATATATGTTTTAATTTTCATGATACAAAGATGAAACTCTCATAAGTTAAAAAATCACAAATCCGAAAAAGTATGTGATATGAATCCAAGGATCCAAATATGAATTATGTGAATGGGCCACATGGCATTATTCCAGGATCCAAAAATTTATGTCACTTTATCTAAGAACACTTCATATTTAATAATAACATAATCCATAATAGTCATATATTGAAATACCATTATCATCACCTAAAATCCTTGAATTACCATATGAAAAGTGTTCCAAATTCACATGTCGGTGGTCCATCATATGATCTAACATAATCTCAAAACTGAATTATACCATCAACCCAAATACTAACTCTAAAAAATCTCTTATAATACATTGTAATACCATGATCCATAAACCACCATTAGTTCCATTTTTAAACAATATAATGTGACCACAAACACACCTCCTTGTTTTCGAATGTCTTTAAAATAGTTGTGAGGAACTAATATATACATTAGGGAGACTATAACCTTGAATCAAAGTCATAAAACATTATAGAAATACAAAAATTTATGAATAACTAATTCAGAGTACACATAAAAATCATATTGATATCCCAACAAGTGAAATATTATAATAGAAAAACAAAAAAATAATAACCCTCAATGTTGATTACATATAAAAATAATAAATGTAAACTAAAATAAATATAATTCCCCACATCCTTCATAATTACAAACTACACACCTAGTAAAAATTATCCCTTATATATTATCTATCTTGATCTAAAACATTTCCTATACTCTTGAATGATATAAATCATATATTGTACATGCACACTAGGTACCTATGGAGGGTGTTAAAAAAATATCAGTTGGGTCACTTGAATTTCTTTAAGTATACAACGTTATATGTGTGAATGTCTGAAGATGAAAATTAGAAAGTCATATAAGCGTGTTTGACATCATTTGTAAACCATGGAATAATATTAACTAAACAGGAGTATATTAGTATTCTCAAGCAGTTATATCTACAATATTGACCACAAACGTCTCACACAATAATAAATCTATGGAATCACCTTATCACTCAAGGTGATTCCAAATAGGACAAATTCCATATTTTATCCCCCATTATAAACACTCACTTAATTCACACTAGGATCTTACCTCTACTATGGTGTTCCTTCAACCTCTATCTCAGTCATGGTGGTCTCATACATTTGGATCCATCACCAACAACAGAGTCAGTCACCCATCCTAAGAAATTGAAACACAAATTTTGGTATGTAGCCCATTCACATTACTTACAAGCTAATTATAGGGTACTACTCATTTAGAAATTTCATATCATATGGAGAAAACCATGTCTCACCCATTATGGAATCTATAATTCTTTAGGACCCACTATGGTATTTACCGACTAGTACCATCTAATACACATCAATTTTCATTGATATTTCATCCCACATGCTCCCTCTGACACAAAACTAAGGTGGTCAACCTATTTTGATTTACAATTCTCACATCACTATTGGAAGATCCCTCTACCAACCAATAATACTAAACCCATATCTAACACACACCATCTCATCATGAATACTAAATCCACTAATAATTCTATCTGATCCTCAATTCACACTTAAGAGTGAATCACTCACTATGTGTGAGATTCCTTCCCATATCATCAAGAACATATAAATTAAGTCTCTCATATATTCCCAACTAGCACAATGAAACTCACCTAGGCTACAGACACTATGTTTTCAACATTGATACCTAACCAAGGACACATGTTCACTCAATTGACACCCTTGACCCCAAAGATATAGAGTTATTAGGAGATATAGTTTTCTAAAAGTTCCAAATACTACTTTACTCAATCCTAAGAGGATATATTCCATCCAATCTATTTCTCTAGGGTTCTCTCTATCTATATCCATTAACTGGATCTTTTGAAATATTCTTCTAGGAAGAAAATCATACAGAAAGAGGCATATGAGCTTGTATTACATATAAAACATATCCCAAACACCGTGTTAACTCGTTTCCATGTTCTTATTTGACTTATCCAATCCATTTAATCCTCCCATTCACCCATATCAAATTAGTAAATGAAAATAATTAATAAAAAATTTAATAATTATCCAAATTATTAAATAGGTAACATCTCATAAAACTAATTATGTATATATATCGAACCAAAAAACATTTGAAATTCTATGATCAGCCTTTCAGGACCCCCTTGTTCCATGGAACATGAATTAATCATCATCCCTAAATGATTCTACCAAGAACTGGTGGAATAACCACTAAAAAAATAATGAACTAATATTTTAAAAATGAAATTCATTTTTTTTGAATGAGTAAATGAACCATTGAGTAGTTAAGTTATAGAAATTTGTAGAACTAATTTGGTTACTTTTGAATATTATATCCTATCATATTTAAAATACCATTTATAATCATAAACTTTGATAGTATATTCATTGAATAGTGAACATATTACTTGTGTATATATAGTTTTAGGATAAATTCAATTGATATAGGCAAATTAACCGATGGCCAAGATAAGTAGTGGCATATCCTCTAAATCCAATTTCATTGAGATTTTGATGGAGATAGTCTCTGGGATTTTATGTTGGATGAATCCAAGATGGTATTAATAAATTATTGCATGATTGAAACTTTTTATAGGTTATGTTGAACCTCATCAAGATCATAGCCTAAAACCATGTTCGCCGAACCACCCAAATTAAATCTCACTATCACAGAACATACCCTTTAAAAATTCACTACTTTAACAAAGGGATGTCTATATCAAAACTATCATCATGAATACATGATTTATTTAAATTAAAAAATGATAATATTTAATTTTTTTGACATTTCATTATAAAAGAATAAATAACTAGTTTGATTAAAATTATATTTCTATTTGAAAATACTTCAATTTTATTTTTTGGTAAAATAATTATATTAAGTCATAAATCTTAAATATTTATTGAATTAAAAAGATAAATTATATTTTAATAACTTTATATTATTAAATAATATCTATTAATTATATTTTATAATATTATTATACATAGAAAAATAAATTATAAGGGTTAGAATACTGTTATTGTAAAAACAATTAGTATTTTTCAATAAATTGGTAATTTTATTTGAAAGTATAAATTGTAATATTTATATTTATATTTCGAAGAAATATATATTATATTTATATTTAGCCTTATAAAATTATCCAATTGAAAAAGTTTCTTATTTTTCAGAGAAATTAATACTTTCCGGTAAATAGTAAATACAATATAACAATATTCTATATAATATGACATTGTTGAAGATAAAAAATAATTTAATAAATACTATCAATAGTTCCATTTTACATAATAATATTTACCCCTTAAAATAGATTATTTTTTAGGTTCTTTTATTAATTAGATAATGAAGTTATGAATCCTCCAAAACCTATATTATATTTTAAGGTTTAAAATTATTTCATTAAGATAATGACACACATACACATCACCATGGGTAATATTATAATGTGTATGTCTCTTTGACATATAGAATAATAAAAATTACTCCTCATTAAAAGAAACTGTGGTCTAAATTCTTTGGAAGGATTGGTATTTTTTATTAAATTGTTGTATTGTTTCCAAAACCAATGCTTATGAGAAAAATAAATAACTCCCCCACGGTTCTAATATATTCACATCCAAGCTCATATTTCACTTCAATGAAAATCCATGTTGAATGACCTTACTCTGCACATTCCTCTCTATATGCCACCCATGTTACCCCTAATCTATCAAGAATCTTATCACAAGGTTTTAGAAACTACCTCTCAAGGTAAGGGGCCCCCTATTTATCTTGTAATTCTAGTAGCTAATAATTTTAATTCCTTTTAATTTAAAATTCAAAATATTGGGCTATGTTTTTTCAAATCCCTAATAATTTATTTTTTATATGATAATTTTGATAAACCCCTTTATCTATCATTAAAAAAATTATTAATCATTATACATGGTAATTATGCTGGTGATATTTCATTGTGATTTTTTATGTTAAACGATTGTGATGTGATTTTGTGGACACATTTCCACCAAAGTGTATACACCTATATGTAACTATGCATTTATGATTGGATTAATTCCATATATATAACCCACAATCCACAATAGTTGGGTGAATATATATGAAACACATTATTATGTTATATAATCTATATGGAACACTTATGCATGTACACGGTATTATTTTGATGGGCACACCAAAATAGTGCTCCAACGTATTGGGTATTATTTTAATCTAGTAAGATTCCATAGAAGGTTCAAGGGAATTTATCATAAGAACAATATTTTAATATGTCTTAGTTTTTAACATTACTTATTCGTATGATGCCATTATTTATGTTTCTTACACATTTACATATTGCCTTTATGCTATCATGTTATATCATGACACACTATTAATGGTTATTATTCTCACATCATATAGTACATTGTTATCCCTATTTGATCACATTTGTCGTATTACCATATTCCCTGAATTTTTTTTCCATTAATGATCTTTATAGCTCAACCATTCCTTATGTATGTCCCCAGGTTATCCCATATAGTTTTAAAACATTTTGAGTATTTGAAGCATGTTAAGGATGTTATCAAAAATGATGTTATATCCATGTATCATGTTATGATGCTATGTACCTAATTCCAAAAGACACTATAATTTATGGTCTCTTATGATTGTATCATGTGTACCTTTATGTAACAAATAATATAATAAAGTGTATTAAAGACAATGGTTTCCATATTTGGTATCAGAATAAGGTTTAGTTAGTTTAGGGACTAATATTAATGAAGTCTTGTGAAAGAATTAGGGTTAAGAATAAACATATAAAAGCATCCATAATTTTGGGTAAAGTATAGATTATGTGGTTTACAATATAATAGATCCTTTTCTAGATTCAACAATTGTATGTAGCTCTAGGATAGATGGGCATAGGGTTAACAACCCTGATAACAATGTACGATGATATAATAAATAGGGAACTGGTGCATGAAAATATTTCTTGATTCAGACCTTGGATGACACTCTAAAGGGATATTCTTGTGTAAATTCACAATCTCATTATGAACAATTTTTAAGGTAAGAAAAAAATACTATAAGATTTTATTTTAGGAAATATATAATGGATAATATATATTGAATCCTAGAAAATCATATGTTTTGGAATATATGAAATTGATGAGTTATTCACATAATGTTAATGGTATCTCATTTATTTGTATACTTATATAAGTTTAATCATCCCTAGATTCTTCTTCAATCTACTAAGGAGCTGGAAATAGTAGAAACTAAGTCAATGACCATTTTAATGGGTGATGTGTAGAATTACCAAATGAGAAACCTAACATTAAGGGTGGTTAAGAAGAAAATGTTACGATAATGAAAAAATATATATCATATATAAATATTAAAAACTGGAACATATTTTAATGTCCCAAAATGTCAACGAAGCGGAGAAAATAATAACACCTATTTTCAGCTGATGCTTGTGTGAAAGGAAAAATTGCCCAATTTCTTATGTGAAAAAAATGTTGAACAAGGCACCCTAGAAAATGTACCAAAGAAACTGGGAGTTGTTTTAGGTTTCTAAAAAAGTTCATTCATTTTTCAATTTAAATGAAAAAATTAATAACATGATTCATTGGAATATATTTCAAGTTAATGTACCATAAAATTTTTTTCTGTCATAAATCTGGATAAGTTTTCCATTATCCAATCCATTTCCCTTTTCAAAGGTCATGTAATAATGAGGATCTACAGAAATCTCTAAGGCAAAGAGAAAAATTAAAGTATTATACAAATATAGATCATGGTAACTGAAGTATATCTAACAACTACTATAGAGTTTTATATGTCATGTTGTATTTAAATTCATTTACTGTTAGTATATCGTTAATGTTTTATAGTTATATCGAGTCACCACCCAATATAATTTTATTTCATCTGGAAAAAAAATTATATGATTAATGTGTCCCAAGTTGTTTTTTTTTTGGAATTTTCTTCTTGAAAATATTATCAATCATACATTAGTAAACTTTGATGTCATCCACATTATGGAATTAAATTCCTTTTATAAAAGCAAAATGATTAACCAAAAGAAGGAAATAAACCTCTATATCATGAATTTCCCTTCAATTCTATACATGTTAAATATGGGGTGATTCTTTTTTGGAACCAAAATCTCAAGAATGGATATTATTTCCCAATACAAAACCATATCTACATTAAATTATTGAGATAAATATCATCCTTGAATACATTACCAATGTAGGGGAATGTTCCAATGTGTTTTCTTTAAGAATTTTATTCTCTCCATATTAACCCATAGGTTGAAATTTTATTCAATATTATACGTAAGGAATTAAAAATATCAAATAATCAAAATAGAATGGAAATAATTAAACTTGAGGAGATAATTAATAACTTATAAGGAAATCTAGATAAGGGGTTTGTAAACATGAGTCCATTACTATGAGGTGAATCAGTTGTCTTCATCAAGGATATGGATTGGTTAATGTACATCATAATTGAATGTCAGTAGCTCAGAAAGATCACATTAAAGAACAAGAATTCTATTTCATGGATTTATAAATTTTTAGATCATCAATATGGAGCCCAATATTTCTCTAATATAGATCATTGGTTGAGATATTATCATGTGATAGTGAAGAAGGAGGATAACACCAAAATTTATATTCCTACAAGGTATGGAAACTATGAGTTCATAGTAATTCCATTCAAACTCATGAATTCTCTAGAAATTTTTATGGACATAAAGAAACGTTTTGTTAGAGATTAAATTACCAATTATTTTTATTATTTATGAAATATAATATTATTTACTTCATAATCATGGAGATTCATGAGGATCACATTAATATTTTTCTGAAAAACATTGGAAAATAAAAATATATATGAATAGTACATTAACTAGGAGTTTTGATTGAAGAAAGTGATGTTTCTATGTAGTTTCATCACCAGAAAATGTGAATCTATGGATCCTTCAAAAATGGTGGTAATTAAACAGTTTCTATGATCAACCTCAATGATAAAAATCAATTGTTTCCTTGGATTTTATGGATAAATGTTTTGATTTTTTAGAAACTTCTAATGAATAGTAACCCCACGCCCCTAAACAAGGAACCTCATAATAGAGTTATGTTTGTATGAAATAATGTATTTAAGGGATTTATTAAACAACTTAATAAGAGGGTAGTCACTCAACCTATTACACATTACCCACCAGTGGGGATGGATTTATTATATACACTGATGCGTCTTAAATGGGATTCGGTTGTGTACTCATGTAGAATGAAAAAGTGATAGCTAGGGCCTCGTTATATTGAAATATCGATGAGCATAACTACTAAAATTGTGGTCTATGATTGGATGGAGTAACCATTGCATTTTAAAATTGGTATCATTATATCCTTGAGGAGAGGGGTGATATATTTATAGACCATAAATTCCTCTAGTATATACTCACACAAGAGGATATTAATTCATGAAAATGGAGATGATTAGTGCTAATCAAGGATTATGATTTTTCAATCCATTATAATCCTAGTGAAGAAAACAAACTAAAAAGTTTTCAGAGTAGAAATGATCCTCAAATAATATCCATGATGTGGATTGAATGGTATCCAATATTCTTGGACATGTAAAGGTTGGATATGGGAAAAGAGAAAAGGATATTCATCCTATATTTCTCATGTAACATAAAATCCATAAATTATTAAAAGGATCACGAGGGATCGAAAAGATGATAAGTTTCTACCAATAAAGGTTATCAATATTATAGTGTTCAACCTTTATAAAGAGGATGTTATATGGTTTAGATCCTAGATATGTGTCTCATAAGATAAAGGATAAAATATATAACTTCTATATGATGGGAATATATCTAACTTCATTATTCATCTAGGAAGAATGTTTTCTAGTGGGATAATATGAATATAGAGAATGTGGACTCTGTATATTGATTCTTAGTGTTCATGAAAGTCACAAAGGAATGAAAAAATTCAAATTTCATGATCCAACCATTTTACATAGTAATATATATTGGAAAACATAACCAAGGATTTCATAATAGGACTCCCCATGATACCTAATGGAAATAAATCCATCTTAGTGGTATTGATCACCCTACCAAATCAGTGCATCTAATTTCTATAAATGAATATTTATCTCTTGTACCACACACCATGATATAAATATGTGAAGTGGTATGATTTCATGAAGTACCACATCCTATTGTATCCAATTGATATTATAAGTATACCTTGTGGTTTTATAGAAACCTTGAATATGAGTTGAATGAAGAACTGAGCTTCAAAACTTCTTATGAACCTTAGATGGCTGGTCATTCGGAAAATACTATCCAAAATAGAGATAATTTTTTGATATCATGTACAATGGATTTAAATAGATGTTTTGATCAACACCTTCCCCTTGTGGAGTTCTCATATAAAAATAGTTACCATTTTAGAATTCAAATGAAACTTTATGAGACTCTATGTAGGAATACATGTCAGACACTAACATGATGGGAAGAAAATAGAGAGTGAAAGATGATTGGAATATATATTTTCCATGATATGAAAGATAAGGTTCAAACCATTTACTGTCATATGAAATATGGACAAATTCAATAGAAAATATATAAAGACAATATTTGATGAGACCTAAATTTTGAGGTCATGATAATGTTTTCCATTTTACATTTTCATGGATGGTAATCAAGTTGATTTTGATTAAATGATATCATATTCTAAGATACATCATCCCATTTGAGATACTTGATTGCATAAGAGTGGTGGCCTATGAACTAGCACTCCCACAAAAACTATCTCAAGTAAACTATGTGTTCGTTGTATCCTTATAGAAAAAGTACCCACCAAAAACCTCACATGTACTTAATACATAGATTTTGTAACTACTAAAGATTTTTTGAATTAGTTTTTTCAAATAAATTTAAATAAATTGACAGATTTAAATTCAAAATACACCAATATAAGCTTCCATTATATGTCAATCCAAGTTAATCTTGAGCTATACACAACACTAGGATTATATTACAGTATAAACAACACTAATATAAGATTGTGTTACTTGAAATACCACTTTTTTTATATTATACACTACTCTATGCTTTGCCTGTGTTACATGCAACACTAAGTTTAAAAAAAATGACATAATGTTAAAAAGTTATTATAGTTAACAGATTGTAGCTAGAATAAAGGGTTTGAAAAGGATTAAAAAAAATATGAAAATATGGAATATTCATGTTTAGAAAATTAATTCTGGGACAACCAATTTATTATAAATGAATTTAAGAAAAAATATGAAAATAATGAAATAATTTTTATGAAAAAAATATTTTTCTATGAAAAAAATCATTTTATCTTGATAAATTATAAAAAAATTGATGAATAATTTTATTAAAATTTATATCTAATATATTCAATAAAATATTTGAAATTCATATTACGTTTTTTCCAAAAAAATAGATAAGAATAAATCCAATTATATATATAATATGTATTTCTCTAAAAGGCATTTTTAAATCATTCTAATAGCACAAATATATTAAAACTAATTTTTGATGATTTTATAAACTCTATTTAATGTAACAAAATAATTTTTGAAATTTAATATCAAGATAATCGTAGTGTGAATTATTGATATTTTTCTGAAAAGATTCATTTTTTGATGGATAGGTAAAAATATGAAATTTTAATTCAAAACATCCTTTTGGTTCAAATTATTTTTATACATATAATTTATTTAAATTTGGTTTTAAGGAATAATTAGAAAAATAATACATATGTTAATCCAATTTAGGTCATTTAAATCAAAATCATATTGAAACTAGATAAAAAATTGAAATATTTGGAATATTCTCACCTCAAAAACCTAATTTTTAGTCATCTCTATGGGATTAATTTTAAATTACATTATTCCACTTCACTGAATTTAATTCTGTAAAATTTATTCCATATTTTTAATCATCAAATTTAATATAATTAAATAAGGTCATATTAATATTTTACCATTATGGTTAGTAAAAATAGTAAATGTTAATTTACATGATTAAGGTTAAAATTGGGTTTTTCATATTACATGTGTTTTGTGTTAATATTAATATTACACACAAATATGAATTTTATTTATTGAATTATTAGTAATTTATATAATTCATAGGTCAATATTCTCTAATTAATCTCTTTTTAATTAAATATTATTGGGAAATTTTCTTAGCTAAATTAAAAGATAAAAGGTGTCTTGGTAAAAAAAATATAAATTTCATTAAACATAAGGACCGAGGAATAACATGATAAAAGATGTACTTATATTGCGTGTTAGAGGTGTTTTTCGTCCAACTAATCCCACCACTCCATTATTTTTCTTTCCTGTGAAACATGATCTAAAGACACCAACCCCGGATTCCCAGAGCTGGTGAAATACATTATTCCATTGGTACTAAGTACAAGAGATCGTATCCTAAAAACGTATTAGTTTAGTAGCATTGTAAAACCAATTAAGAACATATTTTTTAAAATTTTGAATTTAGTGGAGTATAACATAGAAACTCTATTAGAATTATCCAAATTATCCTAGGTTATACATGCATGTCAAACATAATATACATCTTGGCATCGTGGGGAAAAAATAAAACATAATAAAGGGGTGATATTAGATTATTATGATGGGTAATAATATATCAGAATCCATCATAAATAAACATAAATAATAAGGAAATTTGAATAACTAAAAAAACATTCCACTAAAATATAATCTTGAGATTAATATTTAAGGGTAAAAATATGATCAAAAATTGACATATAAATAATTGCATTATAATGAAAATTAACGATGGATACTCTACTAGTAAAATAATCAGACTGATTATAAAAAACTAATATCATATTTTTAGAAAGAATAATTTCAGAAATCATAAACAAACCATCAATTCTTCATCTAAAAAGTATATATAAATGGTTAAGGACTCAGCCAAAACCTTGTATAGTTTATCTCATGAGGCCTACCAATGAATCAAGGGGCTATGGAGGCCCTGTGACATATATTATGTCTAATGATTTCCTCATTTGAATTTGGTGAAAAAAATAAACATATACATTAAAATTTCATCATGAATATGAAATATAAAAATTTCCCCAATCAGTAAACATAATCCTTAACTAACTAGAGTAATAAGGTTAATTTTATCAAGATAGTATATCCCTAGTTAAAATTGTCATAAACCATTCGATAAAATATGATATATGGTATCATAATATATCATCCTCCATTTTACAATAGATTCAATATAGGGTGTTTAGATCAATAAAAATAATTTAAGAAAGTCATTGAAAGTTTCTTGAAATAAATTCCCTTTTATACATTAGAAGTATTGTTTTAATGATCTCCCAAATTATAAATGAAATCATTTTATTTTGAAATGAAATTATTAACATTAAAAGTATTCCTCAAGGAATCAATTTGTTATGAAAATTTTATGATCTTATTATTTTGAATATTTTTTAAAAAATGATTCCTTTAAATTTGAAAAAAACATTTAAAATTCCATTTTTAGAAGAAATTGTGAATGTCATATACCATATAAAAGTAATAATTATCTAATGAAATAATTTAATACCATGAATTTAAATGTTTTCATGGTATTATATATCAATGGTATGTATTCATACACCAAAAACAAGAAATAGGTGGTGAATAAAGAATATTTGAGAGAAATAAAAGTGAGACAAGAAACCCCTTACCTCATGTCTAAAAAAATTCCACACTTATACTCAATATCCTAGATAATCATATTATATTAATTAATAACTTAATTTAAACCCAATTCAATATATATATTATTTATTAAAATTTTATTAAGTCCATTAATGTCTATTTTGATGTGTTATAATGTTTAATTTCAATGTTTTGGGAGCATTAGTTTCATGGTTTAATGATTGGTTCCCAAGATTATAAATAAAAAAATTATTGTAAAATGGGAATATTATATCCAACTAAAAAATTATATATTATTAATAAACTTCCATGATTTTATATGAACTCATATATCATTTTCATTTGTGTTATTATGATGATTAATTATATAATTCATTAATGAAAATGATTTAATTTATTTTGATGGTTTTTACAACCATTAAGAATTATTATTATTTTATTTCATAATATGTCTATGTACTAGTTCTAGGATATTAAATAAGTTCTAATACACATATTATAATGTATTTTATCCATAAAATTATTTTCTTACTATACACGAATGTGGAAATGAAAACTAAAAACTCATCCTCTATGAAGGCAGTGAATCGAAAACACATAGATGATATTTAAATTTTTATAATAAAATGAGAAGATAAGAGTCTCATTTATGGATATTCCATTAATTTATAAAAATAATAGTAATTTTATGATATTTTAGTTACCATATAATTGTATATAAGGTATTTTATGTAAATATAATAAATTAAATGAAATTAAAGGTGGAAGAGGGAGGGTTTTACCTCTTCTGTGTCGTCACCTTGAGAATCTCCTTAAGGAACATGGAAATTTTACTTCTTTGATACCATAAATACCATAACATGGTGAATAGTTTTGACCAAAACATTGTTCACAATATAATAATTCTTCAAGTCAATGAAGATGTTAGGAGAATGGGTGTTAAGGGGTTGTATTTTATGGGGATGAGAGGGGTGTTTTTTTATTATAATATTCACTAATTTATTATGTTGGATCAATAATATAAATTGTGTTGATTATTGAGACAAGTTATAGTAAATGGTGAATGTTAGTTCGAACTAAGGGGTTCTTACAAAATAAAATAATCAAAAATTTATTTATTTTTTAAATGTTAAATACTATAAATTACCATATTTCACAATTCACAAAAATTCAATTATTTCATAAAAATCACAAAAATTATCCCTAAATATTTTTTGATATGCAAATATAATATATGGAGTGTATTTTATGAAAAAAAATCAAAATATGAGAAAATTTATTTTTAAATAAAACAATATTTTATTCTAAAAATAATGATTTTAATATTATAACCAATTTTTTGACACTTTGAAAATTTAATTATGGTCTCATAAAATTATAATATAATTATAAAAATACTAAATATTAATTTATAAATCAATTTTTAAAAATAGATTTTATTTAAAATATTTATATTAATTTTAGAATTTTAAATAAACATTTACATTTCTCAAAAATACCAATGTATAATTTATCATTTTTAAAACATTTATATGCATATTCCGTGATATAAATATATCAAATTTTAATTTAGGAAATAACTAAATATTAATTATACATTCATATGTCATTTTATTATTCTAATGGTCATATTAATATTACTAAAAGTTACATTAATATTCCAATGGTCATGTTAATATTTAATAGTATATCACAGTTTTAAACTTGGTGTTGTGTGAATCACTAGTAATTAGAGATGTTAAATTTAAGAGAGACATATAATAAAATCATGAGGTGTTATATTATACCCACCATAAAAAAAATCATCTCAACCAATTTCTAGAATGTCACCTTTTAAATCTATTTGGGTCCTTCTTTATAATGATTTCCTCTAGTTCCCAGAACATCTCGTGAATTTTTTGATTTTTCCAAAGTACCTTTACCAGCCGAGTCAATCGATTCCTCAAAACCTATTATTTAGTGTATATAATCTATATATGATCTTTATAGTAAGATAAATCAGGTTCCAATTCTATTACCTCACAGTGATAACATGCATTGTGTCAGGCATGAACTTTCTTTACAAAGAGATGTGGAACACATCATGTACTATAGAAAGGCTAAGTGGCATTTCCAAATAATCTTCCGCAACTCTAAGTCACTCCAAATTTTCAAAAGTTTTTATAAACATGGGGCTCATTTTCCCTTTCTTATCGAACCCTATGACACCCTTCCATGGTTATATTTTTATAAAGACATGATCTTCATCTTGAGACTCCACATCCTTTCTCTAGTTATCAAAATAACTCATTTTCCAACATTTTACTGCTTTTATATGGGTTTGAAAAGTGTTTACCTTATTTATTGTCTCTTTAATAATTTTTGGTCTTACATGCTCCTTTCAAAAACATCATCCCAAAATTTTAGTGTAATCCATGTCCTTCCATATATTTCTTTATACAATTCCATTTGAATACTTGAATAGAAATTAATATATAAGAGACTTCTACAAGAGGTAAATATTCATACCTTATAACATGAAAGTCATGTTATAATGATATCAAAAATGTATTCTGATATCTGAATAGTCCTTTTAGACTACCCATCACTTTAAGGTAGATATGTAGTGCTGAAATAGATCGTAGTATGAAGGACCTTCCAAATACTTTTCTAAAAAAAATAAATCATTTATCGTGATAATAAATAATTTAAATTTCTTCACCATGAAGTATAATAACATCATTAACATAGATTAATGTTTAGTGGTTCAATCAATAATCCTCACATAGAGGAATGAAAATTTTAGATTTGGTAAGTTGATCAACAATTATCTATATTTCATATTTCTTTATTAGAGACTTTGGTAATCAAATGAAAAAATACATTATAATGTAATCTCATTTACATATAGAAATAAGTAGTGGTTGCATGGATCCTATAGAATATTTTATTTTAGACATAAATAGTTGACCAGAACAACATTATATATAATAAGAAATTTTTCACTTCATATTATCCCAAAAAAGGTTCCTTAAAATCTCTATACACCTTTGTATTAAAAGGATGTCTATAAAATTTGAGCTATAAGTATCATCCAATAATTCGGTTTTTAGCATATGTATAGAGGGAATGAAAATCCTCTTCCAAAATTTAAAAATTCATTCATTATAAATGAATTATACCAATTTCTAATCATTAATAGCTTTAGTTTTCTTTTGAAAATTATCATCATCAGACTGGGAAATTTTAATCGTTTTCAATAAAGGTTGTTTGGAAAACATTAAAAAAAAGTTGTGATATTTCACATTCCTTGTAATTACCATTTCCCTCATTACTATATCCATGTACACATGATCCTTTACAATACTTATCCTAATTATAACCTCAAGATACTTCCTTATCAATGTAGAAGTTACATTATTTTCCATCCATGGCTTGTACAGTATTGAGAAATCATAATCCTTGAGAGGATTAATCCATCGTCATGGCCTCATGTCAAGTACTTTCTGTGAAAATATATATTTCAAACTCTTGTGATATGTATATATCTCACATAATTCACTATATATATAGTATTTTTATATCCTTAAATCATTAATTACAACTGAAAACATAAAATCGTGAGTTTTATAGTTCATTTCATTAGTTTATAACAACATTGTTGTACAGGAAATAACTCTATCATTCTTCATAAGGACAAAACCAATCCATTTCTTTGATGCATAACTATAAATAAAAAATCGACCATTTTTTTATGGTGGATTCAATATAATAACATTTACTAATCTCCACTTAAATTATTCGAGGAATTATTTACATTAATTTGTTGAAATAAACTTATCCCCTTTATGAGTAACCTTGCTCAACGGGTCATCCAATTAAGAAATTTTTTGAATGAAATTCATGTAGTAACTTTAAAAAGGAAACTACGTACACATGTTAGGTACATTGTTGTATTCCATTCATGTACTACCTTTTTCGTCATATGATCAATTGATATTCTTTCCCAAGATACAATATATCAACTAAAAGAAACTGTTTGAAGGAATAATTTAGACGTCCTAAACTTCAAATATAAAAATTTTCATCTAAGAGTCTTCATAACAATTCTCAATTGGTTCTCATGGTGTTTTTATTTTATATTATACCAATATATCATCAATAAATACCATAAAACAATTATCCACACATTCTGGGAATTATTTGTTCATTTGATCCATAAAAATAAAGGGTGCATTAGTCGGTACAAATAGAATTACTATAAACTCAAAATGTCCATACCTTGTTCAAAATGATGTCATTGGAATATATTTCTTATTCAAATGAAATTTATGATATCTAGAATAAATATAAATCATTGAAAAATACTTAGATATATAAAGTCGGTAATGTAAGTCATTAATGTGAGGTAGCAGATACATGTTCCTTATCATAATAGAATTGATCTCATTATATTCAATGAACATCCTTGTATTCCTGTCTTTCTTATTAATTAAAAGAATATGAGATCTACATGGTGAAACACTAGGGAAAACAAATACCTTACCAATCATTTCCTCCAGTTTTTTCTATAACTCTATTAAATCCACTGTGGTCATTCAATAGGTAGTCTACGATATAAGACTTTCATTAGGGATTAAATAAAAAGAAATATCAACATCACACTCTAGAGGATGTCCCTATGAATAATCTAGAAATACATAAATGTATTCTTGTATAACATTAACATCCTAAATTTTATTATCACCTCTTTCATCAATAGGTTTTATCTATGTTTCTTCTATAAGAATAACATTTTGAAGAGCTTCTAGTTGGGTGTCCAAATATGCCTCGAAAGACGAGTTCTACCCTATTATAATAAGAAATTTCATATCATCATCAGAAAGTATAATTTCCTTGTCTTTGTAATAAATATTATCATTGAATTTTAAAATCATGTTCATATAAAGGATTTTATCAAAATCAACCATATGTATTATAATATGATCATAAATTAGATCATGATTATATGTCATAATAGGAACTGATCGACACATCTTTGTTTAAATGTGGTTTCCAAAAATAGTTTTGACTGATAAATCCCTTATTAAGGTGAATTAGAAATATGTCATTTTTATATCAAACAACGAAGATATATAATAATATGATGATACAAAATCTAAGAAATGATTAGTGAACTATTAAGAGAAAATTAAATTACCTCCCACCACATAATTAAGAACATCCACCCAGGTGGTTGTGATAGTACAAGTAAGGAATTTTTTTCCAATTCTTTTTATGCATAAATTTCCCTAGATTTCTAATACATTCATATGCATAGTGTCCTATATACTTGAAGTTAAATCATTTCTTATTTACAACTTATTTTTTACCCTTGAAGTCATGACCCTGGTGTACTTTTTCCCCTACACTTTTAACAAACTAACATTCCCAATAAGAATGTTCCATGGTGTTTTTTCCATATTATTGAAAAATGAAAATAATATTCTTCTGTTATTTCCTTTTTAGATATTTATTTTTCCAAATTACTCATCACCCCTCTTCTTATCTTGCTTTACTTCGAATACATATGGCTTGGAAAATTCATTTGTGGTCTTGATATCACAAGATAGAATATATTCGTATGAAGAGAATGTTTGGGAGACATGTTCTATCTATAGAATTGGATTAATACCATTAAATAAATGGCCAATATTTATCCTTATATTTATTATATAGTATTTGTCTTGTCTTTCAAACCATGTAATGGGGGCTTCAGACATAGAAATGTTTCTATCCTATTTCAATACAAGAATCAATAATTGTCTCTCCATATTCATTTTCTATTTATGTGGTAAATGAATTTCAAAAAAAAATTCATAAAATACTTCCATTACATATTTTAAATTTTTTCCTCCTCAGTTTTGTTTTGAATTAATGACCACCATCGATCTGCATATCCAGAGAGACAATAATCTATAATGATAACCTTCTCACATTTGTTTCTTCCCAAAGATATAAATATCTTATATATGTAACTTTTCTACTATAAGTTATAAATTGGGTTTTAGTCTAATTTAATCATGTAGGTTGTTTTCATAGGAAGTGGCCCAACATTGTTTCCAGGTGTTGTAGATAAGGATTCTCAATGTGAGTAAGGATATTTAATATAACATGGTTCAGTTATAAAATTATAGTTATATGTTTTTAGCTCCATTTGAACCATAACTAGCCTCCATAATATCTACATGAACCTATAATTTTTTGAGTGAGGTTTTTTTCTATTAATAACATGAGTCAATTATCCAAGTATAGCTATAGTATTAAGTGGAATGGAGAAGAACATCCTTGACCAGCCTCCATCTATTTCATGAGTATGGTCATTTATTATTAATATTTGGTTTCATGAAAGAAAATTGAAGGCTCCATTGCAGTGATACTTTCCATTATTCTTTTCTAGTTTAATTTCTTCTTGTTCAAGATAAGAATGAATATGTGAAATCCATTTTAATTTATATCAAATTTGATAAATATATACAAAATATATTAAGTTTTGTGTCCATATAGTTTACTTTATAATTATCAATTAATTTTGTTCTCCATGGATTATTTATTTTAATTTTTTATCAAAATAATTCCAAGATAATGAGAATTGGAAAATATTATTTAGTCATTAACGAAATAAATTTCCAGTTATAGGTAATCTTTCTACATTGATGAATCATTAAAAAAATATTTGTTCACTAAAAATACATCTTGTACCCCTAAATCAATTAATATTATTTATAATATTTTTTTAAAAAAATCTATATTTATTTAAAAAATTATTTAGATCATTTAACCAAAAACAAGACCCTATAAGCATAAATGAAATTTGAGATAGGATTTTGAGGTAGGTGGTGGCTAGAACCACCCTATCCCAATTAAGTCTAAGTCAGAAATATTTTAGGACATTCACTAAATGTCGTTTTTTACATGGTTGATCAGATGATATTTAAGAAAATATAAAACAACCTCTGTCACATCGTACGTGTGATGGTCACCACCCGGGATCAAGAGAGATGGAAATGTGGGTGTAGTTGTGCAATGCATGATTTTTTACCAATACATATGAAAATGGGTAATCTTCATTAAATTTCACACCATATACTGTATTTTTTTAATAGAACATGTCATGTGTATTCCTTCACCCCCCCCCCCCCCCACCCCCTCACAGTTCATATGAACCGTGTATTAGAACTTTTACTGTATCAGAGTATATTTTTAGTATTCCAAATGTGTGTTCATGTCTATTTAATCTAGGATAAACCAACCATATGTGTTTCAATAACTATATTAATAACTTATACATTAATTATATAAAAATTTAATCAAAATGTTAACTTAAAATTGGTATGACTACTTTTATACATGTTGAAGGAACTAGGTATGCGATGAAAATGTGAAAATAGGTAAATTTAATATTTTTATACCAAATATTTAATAAAATATAATATTTCACATAGATGTAACAAATTCACCATATGTATCATGTGAAACTAATTTTATGTACATAGAAATTATATTATATGTTACCTCATTCATTCTTTTGATCACAACATACCCTACTCATATTTGGATCATCATAAGTCAATGAAACCAAATATAAAACCCTTTAGATTATACAAAAATTAACAAATGACCTTTTTACCCTTCATTAGTTACTCATGTAATATAATTAGTGAATCATGTACCATAAAATGGATACATTATTATCGGAAGAATGCATAATCTATCGAAGATATAAATATTGATCTGATTGTGTTCTTACAAATTCAATCTCTTTATAAACAGGATATTGTGGAGGGGGATCAAATTTTATTTTAAATTATATGTATAACTTTCATGTGAAAATGATCTTAAATATCATGGTCTAAGATATTAAAAATTCATTTTCATACCAAAAAAATCATTAAATTTATTTTCAACCTAACTTGAAATTTATGACTTATTTCACTCATCGTAAATTCTATGAAATTTTTTTCACTAACATATAGATTTATACAATGATTCATGCTTATATATAATAAAAAACCACGTTTTTATCCTATGTAATGTTAAAAACCTCTATCACATGTATTAACATAAATAACATTTTAATAAATTTAGATATAAATTAAAATTTTATATTTATAAACCTGAATAACATATAATTTTTGTTATTTAATATAATTTTGATTGTTACAACTCAAAATTTAATCTTTCTATATATATGAGGACCAATTTTTCATAAAATTCAATTAATAATAATTTTTAAACATCTTGATGCACATTTTTTGTAACCCCCTGGGACCATATCATGACAGCAGTCATCCTTACACACAAACCATGTATAGAATCTAAAAATATATCATATCCCCTAAAGATATAAGGACTATTCAAAACTATATTTTCCTTTTGTAATCACATAATTTGTAATATAATCTCATTTCCTAATGATATCTTATTAAAAAAATTCCAAATTTTTCTCAACATACTTTCAATATTTTTTTTATTATTTTGAAATGAATTTAATGGACATGATTTTAACTACCGTGACTATAGATTCTTTCAACTCACATCCATCCTTGTCAAATGTAAAAGGATATATTATCTTTGTATTCATAAGTTAAAATAATATCATGTCCTTGAAATCAATGTCAAGAAACTAATAATACATCAAATGAAATCTTCTATTGCAAAAATATAAATGTTATGGTTTTTCTCATGAATCATAGTGCATGATTTAGTGATACACATTTATAATGAACACAATAGATGTGACCAATAAATATTCTCACAAATAATTTCGTCACATAAGTCAAAAAAATGTGGTGTTTCTACAAGAAGTTCATTCCTTGATATCATTTGTACTTGAGATCACCATTTTATGAATTTAATAAGAAACATTCTCAATACATGTGATCCCTCATCACCATATAGTCACTTGTATTATATTTCATAATAGTATATATATATATATCATATAACATATTATTAATATTATTATAATATATTCTTTTAATTATCTCAATAATTGAGATATTTTATAACATTATAATATGAAAAATAATCAATGGATACTATTGATTGGTCGTTGAGAGAGTATGCCACCACTAAGAGGGTGTTGAATTAGTAATTTCAAAAAAAACCACCACTCAATAAATGTTCTTTTATCATTTATTAGTTTGATAGTATATTGAAATAATTATCTAATGATGAAATATATGTTTATACGGAAAACAATCAAAAAAATGATTTTTACAAGTTTTAATTAGTCTTATTATAATGTTACTAATCCTTGTTAATTAGTAGTTTCAATCAAAATGTGAAGATTATTATCATATGATCAATAATAAAAATAAATGGATCAATAATTTGATCCTGAAATCTACGAATAATAAGGAAAAATAAGCATCAATAGGTCAATCAATCTTCACTTCCATACACCTCAACTATGTCTAGTATTTGGATCATGTGTGTACACTATCTATTATCCACATTCCAAGAAAAAAACATCCTAGAATGGGTTGTTGGATATCATATATTTTTCCTCCATTTCATTAGTTATATAAATCTCTATAAATAAGAAAGAGCAATAATTTATTTTATATCTAGAACACTACCAGGGTGTAGTGGTTTTAGCAATGGAATGGTATGGTATTATTTAATAGGATCCAAAAGAACATAATTATATCATCCTTATATATTTTTTTCGTTAGTCCATTTTTGTTATATATATAGCATGGAAATAATGGCTCATGCTATATTATGAATGGTCATGCCATACTGTTATCCGTTTTGAGATAAAAATCCTAGTGAATCTCCCTTTTTTGTGCTCGGTTCTTTATGGTCTATCTCCTATCAACCACAATATTATCACAACTCAGTGGTTTTATAGATGTCCAAAGATAAAAATTGAAATAGACATATCTTATAGAAATTTTAGATGTAAAATTTTCCACATAGTGATTTTCTCCTTATAAAATGTTATATAAAACACCCATTTTTGGATTGGCTCCCCTTGGTGACATCTCATCTACTCTGTTAGGTTCTCCAAATATATTGTCAATGTTATTACTAAGAAGTTTATATGAGTTTTATTATTCTTTAATTGTTTAATGTTGATTTGAAATTACAATTTTCTGTCTTTCCATCATCTATCTCCAGAAAATAATGAGATGATTTCGTCTCTTAAGGGACTTTCACCCAATCTGAGGCAAAGTAAAAGATCCATATTGTCAAAATGGCCATTAAAATGGATGTTACACAAATAATTCCCAAAAATCCATTTTTCTATATCAAATTTTTTTTGTTAAGGTCACACCATATTCAAGGACCCATTAAATGTTTCTTTATTATATTTAATATGAATTAGCTTCAACAAACTTGAAACTCGTTCATGATGATGATTATAATAAATAAGACCTGAAAACACCTTAAAAATGAATTTACTATAAAAAGAAACAATTCATAGTACCCCAATGATGTTAATTTTCTAAAACAACCATAGGCTATATTGATATTTTTAATATTTCCCATCCTCTTAATATAGAAGCTAATAATATGTAGACCATGCCTCAATTGAGGAAAAATCAGAGCTCCACCTTTTTCAAGTCATTTCATAATGGAATTCCTTAATCAATAAACCTAATAAATTACACAAATGTCTCTATAATATACCTTATTATATTTTTTAATTGAAACAAGTGTATCATGGTTTGGGCTATCCTATAATCTTCAGTAACAAATTCATAATGTCCCACTTAAAAATAAAACTCCTATTAACTTATCCCATTTTATTAGAATCTGTAAAAATATAGATTCTATATCCATTTTCAAGAAATGATATTTTTGTATTCTCTCTGTTTATTAAAAAATTAAAATTATTAAATTATGGAATATGAATTAAAAAATATATAGGTATTTTTAAAAATAATGCACTCCCAAAAATAAACATAAGTGTTAGAAGGTATAATTAATTAAGATATTTTTCAAGATACTATATTCTTCCTATTTTATTTAATCATAATCAAATAAAAGATATATATATTCAATATTATCTTTGATTAAGTGAAATTTAATATCAATACATTTTGAACATGAATTTTGTTCCATAGAATTTGACGAATTTGTTACGCTCTGATTTCCATAACAGTCACCCTTGAGAATTATAAGTCCACCCACATTTATTCATGTTCGTAGTTCATCATAATTATTACTGTTATTTATTTTGATTTCATAATACACTAAACTTTCATGGACATAAAAGAAACTAAATTATTATTCATATATTATCATAAAACACACCATCCTCCTATTTAAAACTCACCTATAGATGTAAACTTTCAACAATAAGAGTCCCCTTCAAAATTTATATTTTTATAGATATAGTTCTTAAAATATATAATTTTGGTATAACTCAATAAATAATTATTATAACCTTTGAAAAAGAATAGTATTCATTTAGAAATTGTATGATGTGATTCCATATTATTTATTTGTAATTATAAAAATATAGTAATGGAAAATATAGTGTCTATATAAGATGTTGTCAAATAAAGTCATCCATTAATAAGCTTATAGAACTTGTTTTGATCGACATGCCATTTTGCAATAATAATTGGTAACATGGTGAAAATAAATATTGGACTAAAGACCACTTTAAATTCATCCAAAACATATTTATTAAACAACTCATGAGAATTATTTTCTTATACGCAAAAGATATAATTTTTTTCATTATGACATGGAATAAAAAATCAACTCCATCTCACATATCATATACATCAAGAAGTGATTTATAATTTTGTTACTAAATTCCTCACAATCATATTCCTTATTTCTAGAAAAAATAATGTCATCAACATATATATTTATGATGAGTTTATTTTTATCATCTCCCTGGACATATATATTATAATCCACCTTCAATTTATTGAATTACATTTTCTATAATATAGTGTCTTTATTTAAATACCATGATCAAGGTTCATGTTTAAGCCTTTATAAAAAATTATATAGATTTTGAAAAAGATTCCATAACATTTACGTATAAAAAGGAATGTTTGTTCAACATATACAACTTCTTCAAGATCACTAATCATGAATACTAAATTTATATCAATTTAAAAATCATTGAAATTATATTTAGAACATATCAATCAATAAATTGAATTATTTTTATCCGTTTCACTAGAAAAACATGTCACAAAACTCTATCCCCTCTATTTTTGAGTGTCCATTTAATGAAAGAAGATCATTACAATATGATATTTTACCCTTATCATTGAGATTATTTCTAAAAAAACTTTTCTCTATATAACATTTTTATATTTTGGATGTAACACCAATACTCATGATTAAAATTTCTCAATTTGATTAATATCTTATTATATCACTCTTATCAACTCATCATGTGTAAATTTATCTTTAATTTTTGTTGGTTCATTTTTTGAAATCAATCATGTGTGATAATAAATTATTATACTTCTCTAGTTTTTAAAAAACATAGAAACTAGATCCATGAAAATTTTAAGGATCAAAATATTATATATTCATCTGAAATTAATATTCCACTTGATATGGGCCTTCCCCATTAATGGATAATTCATAATCATCATCATCATTTGGAAAATCCATCTTTTCACCACAACTAATCCCTTTTGGTAAAACTTCTCCTTTAGGTTCTTCCTCATCATCGTCATCAACATGAATGAAAATTCGTAATGTATTTCAATTTTCTAAAAAAAATTATATAAAATATATCAATTATATTCTGTAAATTATTTTAAACACTAATAAAATTATCTATCATTTTTGTATATAATAAATATTCCCTCATTATACCCCTCATTAAACATTCCAAAATTTATTTCCTTAAACGTGATATAGCCCTAAATAGTAAATATAGTTATAATATTAATATTAATTATTCTCAAAACTCGTATCTAAAAACATATATTTATTTAATTGGGCTAAATTACACATTGATTTAAAATTTAAGCATTCAATAATGTGGATTTTAATTAATATTATATCAAGGTTTCATGCTCCAAAAACATAGTTCTTCCCATATCCACCCAGCATTAGTAATTGTTTATATAAACTCCATCTTGATGAAGAATATATTAATAAAAATATAAATGTAGTATTCCATGTTTCTCAAGATATCTCACAATCTCCTCATTGATTTTTATTAGATTGATTATCATACTAAAATCCTATGACAATACATCCCATTTGAATTTCAATAAACCTATCAAAATGATTAAATGTATCAATAAATCTTAATTTAGAAAAAATAAAATAGATATAATTCATGCAATTTAATTCATCCACAAATTTATTGAATTGCCTATCTATCTTAGATTAATTTAATCTCATCTACCCACAAAAATCCAAGTGTATCAACTGAACATCATTCATTATAGTTATTTACATTGACTTATAAAACTTCTTCAACATTTTTATTTTGTGAAATATTTCAAATCATTTAGGTAATTAAGAAT
This sequence comes from Viscum album, assembly GCA_963277665.1. Lineage (NCBI taxonomy): Eukaryota > Viridiplantae > Streptophyta > Magnoliopsida > Santalales > Viscaceae > Viscum > Viscum album. The sequence goes on along the minus strand of OY728156.1, from coordinate 119,454,739 downwards.
TTAGATTTTGTATATTCATCACATATTCATTAATAATTAACATATCAATGTTATTTTGAACCAAATGACCAGGTCTCTAATGCGAGAGTTGAAATTCCTCCCTCATTCTCACACATCATTTGTCTTGATCATTATATATATAAAATACATTAAGTCCTTGACATTATCCCTTAAGAATTTTTTGGGTCAAAATATTTACAAATATAATGTCATGGTATTTATTATTAATTTCATCATTGAATATTTATCCTTTCACATTTAATGACCCATTATTACTAAATGTAAACGATCATTCATTATGCATTTCGATTTTTTTAAAATATTCAAATTATTTATAATGTGTAATATGATAACACTATTAATTATTTTAGTATTCTATCATTTTCTATCATTATAGTGAACATCAAACTCCATTAGTTTCCCTTAATTTAAACTATCTTTGATAGATTCAGAATTATTCTTCCTATTTAATTTATTTTCTTTTGTTGTATGAGAATTGCTAGTTCTGTGTTTGAAATGGTCACACCTCCCAAAAGTTACCTAAATAGAATTATTTTTATTGTGAAATTTTACTTTATATTTTAGTTGTTTTCTTCATAATAAATAATAACATATTTTTGAATCCCATCAACTCATTACCTTAATTAGATTGAAGTAGTTTCATATTTATCATGCTTAGGTATTCCTTGTATTTTTACAATTTTTGTAACCAACATCAACCATTAATGTTATATCTCCTTGGGATTTAAATAAATTCATTACAATGTTATCAATTATTTTCGATTCTATTAGAAATATACATATTATTTCAAACCTTCTAATAATGAGTACCACTTTATTTTTCCCTATATTTTTCCCGGTCATAGCATCAGTAATCTGCTTCTTATAAACATAAATATGTTAGATGTTTTATCACAACCATTTGATGTAAAATGGTTGTATCCACTTACATGTGTTAAGATATGACTTTATTTACTCTATTTCCACAATCACAACAATATAATATGGATGATTGAGTTCCCAAAACAATGGTTCGTGGTTCCAAAGGACAATATATAAGTTTCTTAGTAGAACTAGAGATATTATATACTATTTTATGGAATTGAAAAACATCATACATACTATTCTTGAACTCTGTAGATTTAAATTTTATAAATAAAATTCATTTTAACAAGTTTTTGATCAACCTCTTTCACTTGATTCTTCTCGAAGATGATATTCACTTTCGTAGTATCAATAATTTTATCCTCGGATTCATGTATTTCACTAATTGCAATTATATATCATGTGAACTCTGATTTTATATCAATAATGTATTTTTACTATTATTCATCATGATATTTCCTCAATTATTGTTTTTAAAATTTTAATACTATTGTTTCACTCTCAATTATCAAATTTTACTTAAATCATACCATGAACACCATTATTAGTTAAATGTCATATTATAATTCTTTATCATTTATTCCATATTGATTTTTCTATTCTCCTTCATTATTCAATGAAAATTATGACAAGATAGATTTATCTATAAAATCTATTCCCATTATCCATCTGAGTCTTAATTCTCTAATTAACTAACCTCCTCACAAGATAAGGAATTGTTTTTTAAAATAATGTTCGTTTTCCTTCCTACATTGGATTTTGCATTACCACTAAGGTAGTTCTATTGAATTTGATTTTTTATCATATTGTTCCTTTATGAGGGATTTTGATATTATCCATCTTTCACATCTTTATGTTTCTTTTTAATAAAATTCATTGAATGTTTTAAAATCATTAAAAAAAATTTAAACATTGGAATATAAATTTACCCTTATATTTAACATTTCATTACTACATGACTTTAGAAAATATGGATATAAATTAATCTAAATCCCAACAATGTATTCAGTTATTTTTTCCTCCTCATATTACACCTTCAATTATAGATTTTTTGATCATTTTAAATCATTAAAATTCATCCCCTTCAATTATTTTCCTTTCTTATTATGTTTATACATATCCTTATTTCAAATGTGACTAATAAATTACTGTTTATTGATGTTTTTCTCATTCAATTCTTGATCCCCATGGTCTTAGATCATTTTATTGGATTTATCTATGACAATAATAATTAAAATATTTATAACTATGTAGTAATAAAGAATTTTTCCATAAATCATAGCCAAGAAAAAAAATTTATCACCAACACATAGAATTCATCAAAATAAATGACTTCTCCCATTAAAATATCCAGAATTTGAGCCCATAATGTTTTGTAACCATTAATAATATACTTTATTATCTCACTCATGTGTATTATCTAGTTTAATCAATATTACATTAACTATTTTAATTCCCACAACTCATGTCAACTTCATATCTAAGAGGCATTAGAATAGTGCATTGCACACTCTCCAATAAGCTATAATATTCTTTATATCTATTATATAATAGATTTACTTAACTTTATTAAGATATAAACCCTTATTGGGGATATTAATAATGCCTAACATATAAGAAAAAATGATATGAAACCAGCCACTCTGTATAATGAATGAATCCTTCTCTAAAAATATATGAACCCATTTATGTTTTATTGTATGCATAACCTCCATATATCTCAATTATCAAAATATGTTAGCAATAAATAACGTATATTTATGTAAAATTTACCTTAAGTAACTTTCAGAATGCTCTCATACCAACTTAAAGGACTGGGAGAGAGTCTGTTGTCACTCTCCCAAACTAAGTGTAAAAATTCAATCAATCCCATGATTTCATAACCTATGTTTCCATAATTAAATCTGAGTTTTACCTTTAATTAATAAATTATGGTAATTTTTACTACATCTATGATTTTTTTTGTTCTCTCTATTTCTCCCTCTATTTAGATAGATATTTGATATTACATAAATATTCTACAGTTAGAATATTATATATTATAATTCATAATTTATGGTAGATATTAAATATATAAATTCTATAAATATTATGATTCCTATTTATGTGATCGAATTTAATGAGTTGGTTCCTTAGTGTAACCAAATATTTATTGGAATCTATGAGTTTTTGGGATCTACCTCTAATAGAACCAAATCTGGATGGGGGGTTCTAAAAAATTAGTGATTTGTAACATAGTATTATAGTAGGAACTATAGCTAGCGTTATAGTAGACATAGGAACTATGGTAGGTACTATATATGATATGGTTACTATATAAGGTGCTATAATAGAAGTAGTTTTATATTAGTAATATTCACTAAAGGGTACGTATGATAAAAATGGGGTTTAGACTAATATTAGTGATTTTAAGCCACACGACCATTGATCCATCAAAAAGTAAATGGTCCTAGTGGGTTCATGCCAATCACTATTTGATGGGAAGATATTTGACCCCCTATGGTGCCTTAGGAGGTTTTTTCTATCTATTATTTGTAATTAAACAAACCTAAAAAACAAACATAAAATTAATAAAAAAAATATGTGATTGTTGATTCATTGGATTTATGTATTGATATGGATTTATATAATATTATTTAATATAGTGGATTTCAAGGAAATTGGAAATTTTTGTTTTATTAAATATTAGATTTCATGTTTTTAATAGTAAATATATAATTCAATTTAAAAAATTTTTTATTGATAAATTTAGATTTATATATTAAATTGGATTTGGATTTTAGGTAAATGGATATTGAAGGAATTATTTTTGGAAAACTATTATCCACAAGAAAAATGGTTTAGTTAAATTTGTGGACATGATTTTTAGTATTGACCAAAATGTGTCTACAATAAATTTATGGTTTGATTTATGGTTTATATTGTTTAAATTTATTTTCATGGAATTCTTAATTATGTGTGATGTAGAAGTTTGAGGGTTAATATATTCGAAAATACTCAGATAGGTGACGATCCAGGGTAGGTAAAAAATAAGATCATAGTATAAAAATGTTTGATATATTGGCCCAAATTTATAATGAATTGTAGTATTTTTATAGATATTTTTTTATGATTATATAAGCCTATAATTGTCTATTTATTTATTAGAAAAATATTTAGGCTTCTATTCATCTAAAAGACTATATTTATTTAAAAATATTGGTTAAACTAATTTTTTTGGTGTTAAAAGGTTTTCACTATTATTTATTACATGGTTTGAAACAAAAAATATAAGATAATTCAAGGGTGTTATGCTTTATAATACTACTATGTATCTGTGTAGTCAACCTTACATGTGCATCCATGTTTATGTGTAGATATATGTTTTCATAACATTGAAATTTTAGTGGCCCGATAATTATTGTATGATTAATCCTCGAATCTATTATATTATGGGTGGTGTTGTAATTATAAGGTATATCATCAAGGTGTTTGGTAATCAATTATGAAAATGTTTCTAGTGATCAAATTTGGATATATTTCTTAACACATAAGTCATTTTTTTAAATACTTATTTTAGAACTGAATTTATTTTAAAATATTTTGTTTTAAAATATTGGTTTTCATTGTTAAATTAATATTTCATTTACACTAAATGGAGTTAGTTATTTTAAATTGTTTTTAAAAATAGTTTCCAATTTATTATATTATATCCCACAACCCTTGTTTTTTGTCCTTTTAAAATATAGAAAAACACTTGATACCATTTGTTAATCCATCCTGGTTCTTACGGATCGAGTGTATTAGTTGTGCCACTATAACCATTTAAAAAAATTTATATAATACCTTCCTAATCACTTATCATTAGTTCTGTAAAACAAATTCATGGTTTAACTCATTTAACCTTAAAAAAGAATGTAAAGAAATTAGTTATAACATGATAATTGAAGTTGTAATTATTTTATAATAGTATTTATTATATTAAATGGTCAGCGATATTATTTTATAGTTATAAAATTAATTATTTTTTTGATTCACATTAAAACCCTTTGATAATTGCTAATAATTTTATTTTAGGCCTGAGAAGACTAATCCATAGTATTTATTAAATTATTCATCTCAAATGGATAATAATTGTAAATATATTAAACTATATATATATATTTATATTTGAAAATGATCTTATGAAACACAAACATTTTATAGAAACTAGAATATACAAATCATCATCTCAAAAAAATTGTATACCCCTTAATCCTCATGCTAGAGGAATCTTATCACATGGAATATTTAAAAATGTATTATTTCTTATACATAAGTAATATCATGTACAAATTTTTAGTAATGATTAGTTTCTATTTTTTGATATTTTCTCTGTGATGGTGATATTCCTAATATATAATTAGGGAAATTACTATATCTGTAATTTTACCTAGTAGGAATACCTTATAAAATAATACCTTTATCTAATGCAGAAATTACATGAAGGATTTGAAAAAACATGTAGATTTTGTATATTTTATTATACATAGTTTTCCATTCTAAAATTAAACATTATCAGGTTAATTTTTTCTATAGTAGTTTTATAATGTAGATAAAATGATATATAATATTTATTCATAAATAAACTACAGGTCAAAAGATATTAGATGTAAACTTACTAACACTCATAAATATAAAATATAGAAATTGGACAAACATAGTCAACTCATTGTTATGGAAAAAACTAATATATTTTATTTAGAGAAACGTTAAATTAATGTTAACAAATCAATATACTTTAAAATTTGAATTTATAATCAAAAAATTAATTTCTTGAATGTTTTAAATGGTTTTTTTGAAGTCATTGAGATAATGGTTTGGTAATTTTGTTGGATTATTAATAAAACTCTATCCAAATATTTTATTTCATAAATTTTTAGATAATGATTATTAGGATAAAGTATAGAAAATAGATCCTGTTTAAATTGAATGATGTACATCATAATAAGTGTGGTTACATTTTTATTAAAAAATCAATTAATTTTTTAATGATATATTTAGAATCATACCTAATTAGTTGGAAAAAAATATTTTTTAGTCATTATTTCTTTAATATTAAAACAAAATAACTATTTTCCTTTTTTTGATTTTATACCATTTAAAATAAGACATTACATAGCATTTCATCATTATTTTTAAATTCTAAAATTTTCATAGATTACTTAATATGAAAATTGTGTTTTTATAAAATTATTGACTAAACTGTTGTATAATTGTATTTTGTAATGCAAAATATTCACTAAAAGTACATAGTATGATGATAAGGATTTTTTATAATGTCATAAATTTCAAAAGAATGTTGAATATAATATTTCTTTGTATCCTAAAAAACACAATCTTTTACTCTATTATAAATATCACACGATTAATAAAATTGATAGTAAACTACCAAAAACATTAGTTGTTATTAGAGTGAATTATGATCTATTTTTAATGTATAAGAACATTATAAATTCTATTTTTCGGATATTATTTATTTTATTATAGTGATTTAATTATTAAATAATTAAAATAATCAGAATAAATTATGTCTTAATTCAAATTTTTATTTGTTAAAGTATAATAAATTATTAATTCACCCCTCTTTCAAAATATACTAATCCAAAAAGATGAACATGAAAAATTTTAAATCACCCAACATCATAATATAAATAATGTGGAAAAATAAATCTTACCTATATCGCTTGATATCAACAGATTTATTTTTATTAATAAAAGAATTTTCTTTTTAAGAGGCTTTTCCATATTAATGGGATAGAAAAAATATATTAAATTATTTCCATAATGTAAGAGGAATTATACATACTTAGTAGGGTTAATTCATTATAGTGCCTTCATAAATAGGTTATAAAGCCTTTCCACCACCAAACATGCCTTCCAAATTCAAAAATATGGCCTCGTGTTTCTTTTCAATGGTTAGGGCTTATGAATATTCTCAAATCAAAGAACTATTATAAAAGGTTCTTCTTTAATTTCATTTTTTATCAGAAAATGTGGACCAATTCATGTCAAATGTTCTATCAATGGATATATCCAACCGACAGCTTATATCCATGACTAATCAATTACTTGGTCCTGAAAGACTCAGTTTACTCTTTTTATTGACTTGTTTAATAGAATTTAAAATGATGCATCCCGATAAAAGAGTAGATCATAAAACATGAAAACAGATTTCATGCTAAATAAAAAATCATTAAATATAAAGATTTATACATTTATGATCAGTTTATACATATGATTCAATGGACATCATATGCTATAATAACAATCATTTTGAGGTTGGGGTGTGACAATTGAGTCCCCTAAGAAAAATATATCGTAATGGAAAATGTATTTAGAGGAATGAATTTGATTTATATTTGGTTATTTCAAAAATATTTTGACCGGTTTTAGATACTAATATTTTTATAGGAGTATCATAATAAGAAAATTAGGAAATGGGATGGCTAGTATACATCATCCCAAGTTAAATATCACAACTGATATCCTAATTAGAGGCCACCTAATTTCTGGTACCTAAGGAGGATTCCATTATCTCTACCAATATGGGATTTATGGTACTAATTGGACATAGATGGCCTACTTGATGTATAATTGGGTTATAACAGAGTTTCATTGAGAATCCTAAACCTGTCATTTTAAAGGGGGTTGTTTAAAAAAATTATATTCTAATTCTTTTAAAACCGATAATTCATCCTTCCATTTTATTGGATATCAATTATAGGATTCCTCTGATGATCTAAACTAATGTGCCTCTATATCACTAAAATATTTAAACAATAAACTGTTTTAACTTTTATCATTCATAAAATGGGATGGTTAATCTCCAATGACCCTTTCTTCTTGTTTTTTATAACTGGTTTACTATTTTCTAAATAATAAATAAACTGAATAGTTTTCATCTAATTTAGATATTTAAATTGAATAATATTTATTTTTCTCATTATTATAAATGAGGGATAATTTACCACAAGAAGTTATTTGGTACAAAAATTCTTCCAGAATTTTAGGTGTTTATTTTATTATATTGTATTTACTTTTTATTGGGTTGTTATAGAAGACTATTGATAGAATAAAATATTGTTTAGTGATTATTGAAACATGAGTATAGGCTATCTAAACCTTGATAATACCTCAAAACTTTTTAATTTATATCCATAGTCACAAATTGAGATTCCATATACTTAATTTAAATGTGTAGTGTTATCTACACACTTACCTACAAGTAAAAATCATTATATAAATAATATACCAATATTTAATGGGCCAAATCTATAGGTAAAAGAGTGAATCTTGAGTGCACTTGAATGATTTTTCTAGAAAATATTTACACAAATGGGTGTGAGGATATATGATTTTAAATAATATAGGAATAAAAGGGGGGATATATATCACATTAGTTATGTTAAATAAGAATAATATACTTCAATTGTAAGTTAAAAATTTTTAAAAGGAAAGAGTTGTTATTTATTTAACCCAAGTCTTCAGACTCATTCAGATATTGTAATGATGAATCGCCACTAGTATCTTTATAATTCTATCTTGACACACCACTGATATATTTCTACTTAATATGAAGATCATAAAATGGTTTACCTATCAAGTATAAATAATATTCATTTTGTTTCATAGTTTATGATGTGGAATGATCCCACTACCTCTCTCATCATAGGTTTACAATTTATTTTTTCAAAACCATAAAGGAATGGGTTTTAATAACACTGTGTGGGTTTGAGTCCCTAAACTTCCTTACCTAATATAAGAAATGATTTATCCCTAATGAAAAAATATTGGATCATATCTCTCTTATATCTCATGCTCATTGTTCTATATACCATGATCGAGAGGATAAATCTTGGGTCTTGATGAATCTGTAATGATTCTTGTCGAATCGTCCTCATACGAACCTAAAAATTATAATCCAATTTTTTATATCAAAGATAATATGAGGAATTAAATAATATAACATTTAATAAAAAATAAAGAGTAATGGGATTATAAAAATCTTATTGAGATCTCATCACTCCTATTCTTGATGTTTAAAATCTACTTCCTAGCTTTTGAACCCTCTTAGAATATTCCCTTTCATTTTCACATACCTTATATTTCTTCCCATGTGTTTTTTTACACATATATATGAACTAGTTCTTATAAAATCCTTGGAATCCTCTTAATTTTCCACTAGAATTATATTTATAAAAAAAATTATATAGACATGTGGAATTGGAAGCACAAATCACTACCATGTGGGGTTTTGGAAGACATATTTATTTAGAATTTTTTTAAACAACCTATCCATCACCATGTTCATCATCCACATCGAACTCTTTTTGAGAAATTTACCTATTTGATTAGTAAAATTATGATAGGGGAATAATTTTTATCCCCTTGGAATTCATGTTATACATATAGACATAATATAACAACCATAACGATCTCATTATCATCTAGGTCTATATTCTTTTTTTATGCATATGATAATGAAAAATGTGCTAATATGATTTTTATGAGGTCCCAATATGGTAAATTTCAATTCCCATCAATGTAGAGTGAGTTGGTTAGAAAATTTAATATTATAGATTGAAAATAGATGATGGTGGTGTGTTGGAATTATGTAGGGAACTAGTGTTATGTGACATAATATAGGAACAATATCCATTATAGTAGTGATTCATATTCATAGAATTTAGAGCAACATAAAAATATTTATGTAACCTTAGTAATGTATTGTTCATATTCCCCAAATTCTATATTTTGTACAATACAAAATTTCAAGTTCAGTTGTAGGATTACATTGATCTTCTGATGTATTATCACTGTTCATCATTGGGATAAATTGGAATTAAAATTCATTATTAGGGTCTTTTATCTGTATATATTGGTAATCTTAAATATTCTTATTGGATGGCTTGGGTTTTTTCACATAAACCCTTCATCAAGTTGTTCATATGAAGATATCTTTTCCTTCAAATATAATCTCAACCTTGCCTGTGTAATTTAGACGAAGAAAAAATCTATTCATTTGGACATCCCAAGACAGCATTCCTAGATTATTAAAAAAACTAAGGAAAATTTATAAAATATATATGCTTACCATATACATAAAATAATATATGAAATTAATTATGCATTTCCTAGTATATCAATATTATTTAAAATTACCTGAAACTCTAAAAACTACCACCACTCAAATGAAATTACTATAAAATAAAAACAATACATAAAAATATAATAAAAAGTGATAAATTTTTTTAACCAAATTGAGGTTTTCATTAATGGAAGTAAAATTGAAAAAATAGTTGAATCATAATCATAAGAGTAGACACCATATTAAATCCCCCATCCAATAAATTTTTACCCACTTCTCCACTTCCAATTTTATGTATTAAACATTTATAATAAACATAAAATTAGTATTTACCTAGTTAGAATGAGTTCAATGATCCCCAAATTATTCATCACCCATAATAACAAATTATTTGAATACCTACTATTTCAATAAGATGTGAAACATGTATTTTCATGTATTTATTGAGTGTGACTAATCTATAAATAAACAATACCAAGATTGCAAGCATCCCTTGAGACTAATTATAATCGTCAACATATTTAAGTAAGGTACAAGTAGTTTGGATATTAGATTGTCGTACTCTAATTGAGAGATTTTTATGTTCCCTAGAAAAAAATTGTTCTAAACTGTCTTCATAAAAATATATTCTAATCTCAATTTCATATTTTTCTCAAGTTCATATGACTTACAATATTTTAATTTAAGTTGTCTAATTAAAATTTTAATTTTTCACAAAAAAATTACCTATGTATTTTTAATATCCCACTATCTAGGACCACTACACAGTTCCTAGACTAGTTATCAGTACAAGATCACATGTTTGTTCCCTTATATGCTATAGACTGCTAACTATCCGAGTGTGAAATCCTAGATAAATAAACCAAACATGATACACGACTATAAGCACCAAATAACACATAAAAAATATTTGAATCTAAAACTTGATAAAATAAAATTAAATGATTCATATAAACATACATACTATCATGCATACATCAGAAACTAGTAACCAACTGGGATAACGTAAATATAATATATACCAAATAATGTTAGATGTTTCGAAGGCTCCATTTCTAACTTCATGCCTAAAAGAATTTCCAATATCAATAATTTTCAAATTTCCCTAGCTCGATACAAGATACACATGTGCATCTTTTCTTGATCATACCCTAATCAGCCACCACCATATCCATATGGTATCTCTTAATCAATTGAAAAGTACACATAATGTCTACATAATAAATTAGGTTCTTATAAAGTGGGTTAGAATATAATCATAATAGGACACCCCCAATGATGGACCTATGATATTTCTTTAATCACATTTTCATGAAGAATTTCTAGAATAATTGATATATAACTAAAATGATTAATATGTAAACTACCATCTAGAGGCACAGAGTCCTCCCCATAATCCAAATGGGTTTTCATCCATAGGTCTAAGACCATGATCCACAATACCTTCTTCAAAAACTATTGGAGTATCTCTCATCATGTCATTACAACAATACCCATTATAATAATTACAAAGGGATATTTCAATGGACTATATAGATAAGTATCACAACCTATAGAAGTACTTATAAATATTTACCCATTATATAGGCTCAACCCCAACTCCAAATATATGGAATCCAGAATAATATTATAAAAAAATAACTTTTGTTATTTTTCATTTCGAGGTTTCATAGAACTCCACTATATTTGTTTTAGCATTCGGGTATCATATACATCCCCTATATAAGTTTTTTCATCTTGGTCATAATCTCACAAGTAACATAAAACTCCCCAATGAGAGTTTTCTCACCATAGACATAAGAACATAAGTAACACAAACCTTCTGAATTGGAGTTTTCTCATTAAGTTTATAATCCCACAAGTTACATGGACGTCCCATACAGGATGTTTCTTAACCAATAAAGAAGACAACCCTAAGGGAATTTTCTTTACAAAACAAAGTTCCCAAAAGGGCATAGTCTAGGTTAAATCATAACTGACATAAATGAGTATACTGAGGGTTATGATTATATCATTTTTTTCCATGTATTTTTTAAAAAAAATGAGATTTGGATAGACACTGAAACCTATCATCACTGTTCGGTGTCTATAGTGAGAATTTTTCTCAAGTGACCCTTGGTGTCCCTCAACTAATCATAAATCTACAACAAACCTAATAGAAATAAAAAATCACCTTCAGTCCAATAATTTTATTATAAATGTTTCTCATGGTATCATAAATATAAAAAACATTGAAATGGGATCCTTCATCACTTGAAAACCCATGAGGAGTTCCCAACATAATAAAGACTCAGTTGGCCACCTCTATATAAAATTCATCCTCATATGTTACCAAAACTATGAGGGCATCACCAATGAGTCCCTAAGACCCATCCAAACATCTCCCCGAAGACATAAATATATATTCAACACCCAATTGTGTCAACCCATCCCGAATGATTCAACAAATCCAACCCCTTATTACATAATCAATTACTCAAGAAGTTATATTAATAAGCCCAATCACAGACAACAATGGGCCCTATCATTTGGAAAAATCCAAAAAACATATAATAGAATGCTTGGAATAATCAATCATATTAAATATCAAACACATAACCCAACCCAATCCTTTCAACTCACAAGCTAACCCAGAGAAGTATTTTTTAATCAAAAAATCATGGAACAAATCCCACAAAAGCTCTCCCAAATCCATTAGACCATCAAGAATGGCCTCTAAATAGAGAAAAGATATAACTAATATTATATAAATTAATGATCCTTTGAATAAACCACCCAATATTCCTAATTAGGATCGAGGGTGAAGAAAAAAGGAAGAATCCTATAAGGAGAGTGTAAACAGAATGTACCTCATATACTTGGAATGTACCCTTAAAAATACTCCATGGACATGTATTTTGACTGACATGGTGTGTTCTATTCAGTGTATATGGCATTCCACCATCACACACAATGTGTTCCCCACATGGGTCACAAAGATGGGTGCCACCACACACACAGAATGAACTAATCGTGGCAACACATCATGTACCAAACACACATGGTCTGTAAGTTACATGGGGTATCTATCTATTTAACTTACGAAAATTCAGGAAAAGATCCCCATATAGCCTATGTCCACATACTACACTTGTCTTCTAGTCGTACACATTACACACACCCATGAGACCTTGCATACGAGGTGTCTAGCCAAGTCCCCAGAAACACCTCGAGTGGATCTATGAGGTTTTTCTTAAACACACAAATCGTGAAACCCAATTATTTTACCCTTCCCTAAAAAATTAAAACACAATGTGTAACTATATTACACACATTATGTTATTCAGTTTTACCAAGTAATCAACACATGCAGTCAATAAGAAACATTTGATTACTTCTAAAAACTATTAGATCAACCAAATAGTGGACTCCTCCAACCTAAAATAATATTTAAAGCTTAAAACAAAAATTAAATTAGGATTTTAAAATATATATAAAAACAGACCTGCCTCAGGAACAATCCATCGATTCATGAGTTTTATCTGCATCCCATAACTATAGAATTTTGAATCAACTACTCATAAGATCCACAATGTTACCTCTCGTCGTCCCTCAATCTACCCCTACTTCACTATCAAACTATATCTCCTATCTTAAACATGAAAAAGAGAAACTTTCATTGAGGAGATCATGGGAAGGAACCAAAAATGGGAGGGAATTATAATAAATTGAAAATATAATGAGAAAATGAAAAAATATGAAGAACAAGAAGGGTCTGGGTCTCAGCTCTAGTCCTAGAACATGTGATCGGTTTATGCCTCCAATAGGAAAAACCTCCCATGAAAAACTCAATGATGTTGTTGTAATTCCAATCCATTAATTTTTTTAGATTATATAATCAAATAAACAATCATAACAATTAATCAATATTTAATTAATGATTAAAATTATATAAAATTTCGGACTACTCGAAATTCAAATTACCTTGTATCCAATTGTAATAACATTATTCCTCAACCAATGCAGTACTTAGAAAATTTATCAAATATGATACGATATGCTAAAATGTCAATTTTACCGATAATGATCATATAAAACCAAAAATAAAATTTCTGATTAAATCCACTGCTTGGGAATACATAGTGAGTCACATCTTCCACATCATAACCCTTCTCATCAAAGAGAATCCTCATTAGTCAACTAGTAATCATGATTTTTCTAAAATAATATTCACAACCAATTTTATCTCTGCCTTTCCAATCTGATATCATATATCCCCTAACCCTCTCGTAACATGAGAAACGTTAGGTAGTGACTTATTAGATTCATATTTCAATAAGATTATCCTTATCATCACTACAAAACTGAACACATTGTTTCATGATCCATACTCTATCAATCACTGATTTCAAAGATTGTACATGTCCAATCCACATGCTCCCGAGCACCAACAAAAAAAACAACATCCACACATCCCCTAATCAATAGGGATGACTTTATTTAAGCTAAAAAACACACATAAAATATGGATTTCATCCACCCATAGCCTATGGTGCACTACCCACCAAAAAGTATTCCTTTCACCACTCCTTGGTCTCCACCCTCAATAGTTCTAACATGGATACACTACCAAGGATTCCTCATGACTTGGACAAACACAGTAGACTAAGACATGGCCCAAATATAACTATGTATAACCCATTTACACAGCCTTTCACACAATAAGGCTTATCGCAAAAGTCCATCAAAATGGAAGCATTTCAATTAAAGGAAGTTTGATTCCCCAATAACCTCTCTGAGACTCTTATTCTCACTTGATCTAAGTCCAATGGAACAAGCAATATATGCCTGAACCAATGACCATACCCCTCTTTCTAGTTTGTACCAAAAAATTAGATCACCCTCTACGCTCCTCTGAAATACAATGAATATCCATATACTAATATTAACAATATTAATATATTCATTACAACACCAAAAAAATCCAAATACATCCTTCCACTCTTTCGCAATTTCATTAATGAGTTTCCTAAATTAATAAGGACATGAATATAAACTATCCATCTTTTAAAAACAAACCTAAAACCATAGATCTATCATTGATTTTTATTTTCCCTATGAAATACCAGGTATAACCATTCCCCTATCATAAACGCGATATAATATCCCATTGATTTAGCTCAAACACTTACATCAATCAATACATTTTCCTCTAAGTCACACCCATCAAAGGCTAATGCCTCTCTCGAGTTACCCTCAATCTTCACTACCATTGACTCACCAAATAATAGAGTCACGCCTCCAAGTCATTGGGGAAACCCTCCTAGTCCATCAACCAAAACCCAAAAGGATACATAAAAGGTAAAATTATAATGCACTAATATTTTAAAACTAGACTATGTTTGATAAAATATAATACACTCCACACCATTCTTATATGAACCATAAAATATTATTATTTAAATATGATTATTAAAACCAATTCACTGATTTTGTGGATATGAAAAGGAGTATATGATATAATTAATTATATTTTAATTAGTAATATATATAATTATGGTATAATTTCAATTTTTGCTTTAAAGTTCATTTATTAAAAATTTAATTTTTATTATGTTTTACGCATTTATATTAAAATTGATTTCATCCAAATATAGAAATTAAATCATAAAAAAATCATTATATATCTATAATTTTTCTTTAAAGATATGGTAAATACATTATCTATAATTTTCTTCATTATAAATATTAATTATGGTACATTTTTTGTCACCCGAGTAAGGGTAAATCTAGAAATTAAGTTTAAAAATAATGAGATAGGACTATATAAAAATATATATATAAACAAAATTATTTATATTGAATGATTTTATTTCAACCATAAACATCCAATATTGAATGATATGTAATCATGGTGCCATTTTTCATTGGTAATTACCTTAATATTATTCTAAGAAAAGTATAAATCCAAAATGTCTCGCACAATATTTTAATAATGGTATTATTTTCTTCCTAGGTATAAATGAAGGTAATATTTTATTATAAATGGTTATATTAAATATTAAAGATTTTGTTCATTATAATTTATTTTGAATTTTTTTTCATTAAATAATTACCTTAAATGCTTGCACAACACAGAAAAAGTTCTTGGGAAAGCACTTGAAAAATCGGTTAAATGATTTTAAAATCGTAAAAATAATATTTCTTGGGTGTGTTTTAGTGTTTAATGAATTCTAAGGAAGTATATAATATATTAATGAAGTTTTAAAAGTTTATATTTTAAATACATTTCTATTTTGTTTTTTTTTTGAAAATTAAATTATTGGTTACTGCCAAAAATGTCATTAATAGAATTTTATATTAAAGTATACATTATTAAATGATTTTAAACATATAAAAATATTATATTTGGACATATGAATTTAAAATTGTAGATAATAAAAAAAACCATTTATGGGTTACATTTCCTTTTGTGGTAAATTTCTTGTCTCTTATAGAGTTATCAACTCTCATATCATCATAATTATCGAAACAATTATCATTGGTTAAAACTAAAAAGTAAGGAAGAAAACATCACCTAAAATTCTCAAAATTTTATTAAATTATTATATTTATATTAATAATCATTATATATTTTAAAAAAATTAATTTGGTGAAACATGAACATGAAAATTATTATATTAATTTAATACTTTGAGTTATTCCAATGGTGTCCATCCCCTCAAATACAAACGGGAACATCCTCTCTTATCTTCCTCAAATATTGTAATCCTTATAGATCATATTTTTCTGAAATTATAACTTAAAAACATTTATATCCACGCCCTAGATACATTTTTCTCATAAAAATACAAATCAGAATGATTAAAGTGCTAGCCAATTTTATTTTTTCGAATAACAAGTATAACTCTTAACTTAGAATTTTTATTTTAATTATTATTATGCCTATTCAACTCCATCCTAATCATTAAAATATATTTCATAATTATATCCCATATGTTGATTTGTTTTTTTGTAAACATAATAACTTTATTCACCACTTTTCGCACCCTATGGGGAATGAAGACATCTTTCCTGTGAACTTTTGGACCACCACATCTACAAAGTGATTTTTATTGTTTTCCATCACTGCAAGTCTTGGATATTTATAATGGATGATTATAAAATTGTATTTTATGTATAAAAATTATAATTATTTAATGATTCTTATAATATCTATTATGGAACATTGACATTTTGACCATGGTCAACCTACTAAAGACATTTTTTAATTACGAACAGAAAGTCCACCAAAACACCCAACATGAACTTAAACGGTTAGATAATTAAATATTTCATTTAAATAAATTAATTAATGTTTTTATTAGAATTAAATAAACCTAAAAATTCATGTTATAAAATGAAATAATACTATGTATTTATTATACATGAGTTAAATGGAATACATAGCGAGATGAGAATCATGGTTAGGGTATTTTTAACTCAATTTTCATTCATTGGGTTATACATCAACTTCATAGACTATGTTATAACAATACTTATTTTTAAAGGTCCTCTAATTATATTTTTTTATTTCTCATTTTTCTAATTTCTAAAATTATGGCGCATAATCACTTCATTTTTTAAATCTAACTTTAATGTTGTGATCTTTCTATGGATTATAAATCACAATATTGTTTTCATTGATACATATCTTATAATATAAACCTAATTTAGTTTGAATGGTGTATATGTTACCTATTTATATATTATATCATGAATAAATATTTTATCATGATATTTACATTTCCTTTCATGTTACATTTTTCGTGACAGATTGATTGAATTTTATTATAAGTTTCAAGGGTTATCATTAAGCAAATTTTAACTCTTTGAATCATAATTCTTATTGTGCGTCATTCTTTATTTTATTTGGTTTACATACTACCCCATGACTTTTATTTAAAATATTTTTCATGGGAATTTTTTTTTATAGGATTGTGTTATGATCCCTTATTAAATGATTATTTAACTCATGTATTACACATGTTGCAATGTTACTCATCTCAAACATTCTTCTTTGAGACTTGTTTTAATAAATCAACCTATACTCAATTATAAAGTGTCTACATAGGATATTGACATATAATATCATGAATATTTTCATACTCATGGTATTTTATGTTTTTATTATGTTATTGCATTCAAATGGTTTTTTGTTCTAAAAGGTTGTGAAGGTTTTTTTATTTAGAAACATAGTTTAAACATTTATTATAAGGTTTAACCAAAAACATAATCCATGTTCAGTATCATATTTCAATAATAACAAAAAATTACATAAATTATTTCCTAAAGTTATTTTCCATTATCATTGACCTTATTTTTGAAATTTTGTAAAGGGAAATTTCTTAATGTTTTCTACACAAGTCATTACCGACTCTCTATACAAAAAAAATTAAAAGATTTTTCATTTTTAACATTTTTGATATGATTGGATTTTTCAGCCATAATGATTTCATTAATTTTAATATCCAATTATATATTTCCATGGTTATTTTTAATGAAAATATTTTTCCCAATATGCTGGAAATATTTTATAAATAATACCAAAGGAAAATATTATTTCCAATGTTTTCACATAAATGTTTTAAATGTTATTTTAATGGTGTTTTCATAAATATTTATATATTTTAATGATTCAATTTCTTAACTAGGAATATGAAATTGTTATTCATTCTATATTCTTTTATTACAAATTATAATGACTTTTAAACTTTTATTTTCCAAAAACACATTTCTTTTCCTTGGGTAAATCAACTGATAATGGAATGCAAGATATTGTTAAAAGATAGATAATGAAAATGAAATATTTCAGGTGATATATTAAATTATAACATAATAAAATTATTGAATATAAAGGGTGACCCTAATATATTCCATGATTATTTGTGATCCTGATATAGATTATATTATGGTTGAGCCCGATATACCTCTCAAATGAATTTGTTAATGTTATCTTTCTTCACTAGAATGAAAATGGTAGTTAACTAGGGTGGGTTATCCTATGGATTTATCTAGGCTCAAGTAATATCATACAATAGTTAAAAGTGTGATGAAGATAATTTTTCAATATTGTAACATATTTTCTCTATGATTTCTATGAGTTTTAATGGTTCTATTGAAAAAATTTGAAATCATATGGCTCGTCATTATTCATTCTTATAAATATTTATTTTTCAAGAATTATTCCATGTTGAATGATTAATGATATAGTTTTTTAAGGGTGTGAATTATCTGATGCAATGATCATGCACATTTAATATGTTTCCATACCCTTGTACCTGTCATTTTATTACTAAATATATTTAGCTTTCAATACCTATGTTTTACCTGATTGATCATTTGGCCCCACCCCTATCTTATATATACTTTCCCCTGATTAAAAATAAAAATTTTATATAAGATTTATATAAAATGAATTCACATGGGAGATGATGATAAAAATAATGTAGAAAAATAAATTTTTGGTGTATTTTGAAAAATTATCACATAATGAAATGAGTAGTGTTATAAATGTGATTATCATAGTTCATTGAATCAATAAAACAAAATGGTCCATGGTTATATAAGTTATTAATTATTTTAATTTTATGTATTATTTTTGTTATTACTAAATTTTTTTCATCATTATCGTTATGGAATTAGATAATTTAAATATTATGGTTTTAGAACCAGATTTAAGAGTACATGTTAGGGGTTTTCATACAACACAACTAAAAAATACCCATGAATTTGTCTCATATGTAGTACGAATCACAAACCAATATCATCTCCCACTCCTACGGAACACAACAACTCCATATATCTGAACTATATGACTGCTCCCTAGAAAAGTTTTCCATATCCATAGGAAAATATATATAGTGGTATTACTCAATGGTGATCTATATCCCATGAATCACTTTTATGTGGTTCAGTTATGTATAATTTTACTCCATCATATATGGAAAAATGTTATATATGTTTTTACTAAAACATTAAATAATCAAACCAATAAATTAATTAAAAAATGTGATTTGTCACTATTATATCTAATTCATATGATGTCATACTAGGGTCATCTCAACTCCTATTCAAAATGGGATACATTATCATCATCAATGAGTGTATCACCAATGATACATGTGGCATACCATCATAAGAAAGCATATGTATTTCGGTCCAGTTGATTTGAATTCTATGAAAAACATAAGTAGGAGAAATCCATATGACCTTTGGTTGAAACGTTAAATAGATAAACCTCTATCCTGGAAATAATATCAATAACTTTAATATTGCATACCATGAATATCAATCCAATGCCCATGGTAACTTTTACATCCAATGAAAATGTGTATGTTATGCACTCATATAGGATCCCTCATAAGAACCAATATATTTATATATATCCTAGATAGTATATAAAAATATTAAATTAAGAAAAATATCTTATACCACAATGTAATGTCCTTCCACCTCAAACCTCAAATTTTTTCTCGGACCAACAGTCACTACAAAACCACGGGAGTGCATCCTCGTACACTAGAAGATGTTGACAAGATAAAAAGGACTTTGGTTATAATATTAGTAGAATATACCCATATATTAGAGTGTGAAATCATAGATATATAATGAACACATCATAAAAATCCATAAAAATAAAATTATACATAAATAATAACAGAAACATAAAAATTATATAATAAAATGAAATTATTTATAAAAATAGATTGACTCTCAGGGGTACAACAACAAATGGTCACCCATTATGAAGATAAAGATACATGTTAAACATAATAACAATAAATGTATGAAAGAATAAATTACAAACACTTAGCAAGACCACATACCCAATCTCTTGGACTATTAAACGGCACTAGCTCAATTCAATACGCCCCAAGAGCATATCCACTCCATCATGCAAAACTCGTCCACCACTTGATCCACTGTGCATTTTTTTCTCAAAACTAAAGAAGAAATAAAGTTTTCACAAGAAATAGGGTTCCCACATAGGGTGTGAGAATATAATCCTCAGTAGGCCACCCCCAATAATGGACAAATAATCAAATGTCAATCACATGTACATGAAATATTCCAGGACAAGTTGATACATAATTAATGGCAATAAATAAATAAACCACAAATAAAACACTACATATAGGGAACAAGTCCCTCCCTAAAATTAAACTGGTATTGATCTTTGGGTCTGAGACACATATTGAACATACCTTCTTCGGCCAATGTTGGAGTGTCTTTAAGCACATTTTGTTGATAATTCCAACCATAATAATGACCCGGGGGTTATTTCACCCTTTTTTACATATTAGTATCATGATATGTAGAAGCCCCTATAATGCTTCACCCAATACACATGTTCAACCACATATCTATATCCATATCATCCCCACTAATAGTATCACAAACCTCCCTTATGGAATTTTTATCAACTAATTATCACATAAATCACTTATAGAATATTTCGCATCCAAGGAATAAGCCCATAAGTTACACAAATCACCCCAATAAGAGTTTCCTCAAAACATTAATAAGTACAGTAGTAATACGAACATCCCCTATGTGAGTTTTCTCATTTATATAATTAAATAAAAAGTAACATAGATCTCCCATCATGGTTTTTCTCATCTAGTATCCAAGACCACCGCAAGGGAGTTTTCAATAAACATCAAAATTTCCAAAAGTTTAGATGTTTAATTACATCAAAACCACATCATAGTCAAATTATATATGGTCCTGAAAACTTCATTGTAGTTTTCAATGTCTTTGTTTAACACAAATAAATGTGTTTTATCTTAATGAAAATAGCCTCTTCTAATGATAGATATCTCATACATGAAGTATCCTATAGTGGACATTAGTGGACCACCACTAATCCTTGATGAAAAACATTCCAGAAGTGAATAAAAAATAACCCTTTTATAAATAAGGTAATTATATAAAATACTCATAACCACATCAAGATAATGACACCTTATAAGGGGCTCATAAATTATATGAAAACCCAAGGGGAAAGGCTGTCACAAGAAGGAATCAGTCGTCTTCGCCACTAAAAGAATCAACCTTGAGTTATACCTCACGCATAAGAGAATTCATAATGGGTACCTTTGACCCATAACAAAATCGTCCTAATGGGTCCCATCCATACCCAACACCCCATTCTGATAACACATCTTGAAATATTAAAAAAAAATACAAAACATGATCATGAAGTCAAAACCTTTAAGAACATTTCTAATAAATCGTAATCAAAGGTGTCATTAGGTCCCATATTTGGGACCCATCTGGAAGAACCATATTAAATATATATTCATTCTCAGTACAATTTAAATAGAAAATCATGACCCTCACCTGGTCCTATTATCTAACAACCCAATCATAGGAGGATTATGAATCTAAACCTAATGAAATACTTCATGTGAAAACTCTCTCAAAGCCACAATGCAATATAAACAGCCTCTAAATACAAAAAGGATGTCACTATTATGAGAAACATGGGGAAATGATTATTGTGGACTACTCATAAGTCCAAATATAACTCTAGAGAGACCAAATGGAAAAAAACAATGAGGGAGTACATGGCATGTACATCATGTACATTGTGGGTTCCTCGAAAAAAACTCATTAGTAGTGTATCTGGGCTTACCTTTCATATAATCTTCAAAGTAGAAGGCAAGCGTCCATATTATATGGAATGTGTGCTATGTGGGTTAAATGTTTGTATACCATAACCCACTCACTATGAACTTGTGCTGAATACATGCCATATATCGAACACACATGGCATGTAAGATAGCCATCGTATCCAGATATGTGTCGTAGACAATGTTGGTCTAAGTACTCTATATGGGATCTGGTCATGTACTGCACGCGGTCTCTAATCAAGTGTAATATATGAGTTTGTTCCCTTACTCACAGGGTGATTGAAAAATTACCTAGCCACATTGTACATGGATTTACATGACATGTCCCTTCCATCCCTTAACCCTATGATAAAACACATGGTGTGTTACTCAATAACAAACACTATGTAATTGGGTTTTGTCATACTGAAAAACCCCTACAATCATTATTTAACCCATTATTTCTTCCAAAATCCCTTAGGTCAACCTTCTTAGAGACCCTAGTAATAATAAAACATTTAAGGTAAAAATTATAAATCAAATAGGAATTTTCAAAAAAACATAAAAATAGGCCTACCTAGGGAGAAATATGTCTATACTTTTTTATGATATATATCCCATAGTCATAGAATCTTGATCTGATATCTCTAGATCTATGGGGAGGCACATCCCTCAAGCCCTACCTCACTCACTCCCAACCTCCTTCCCTCCCCCTCTATCACTATCTTTCCCCTCATATCCACTCCCTCCTATGATAAATTTAAACCCTTCAGGGAGTTTGTGGGAAGAAACCACAAGGGAAGGGTAGGAAATTAAAAGGGAAATTAAAAAGATAAAAATAAAAAAAAAATGGTAAGGGGATTATCTATAGTCATGAATCCCATGATAGGTTTATTACTTTCCTAGGAGACCACCCCTTCCAATTAAATGACTATGTAATAATTTCAACCCATGACTCTTGCTGCATGCTTAATCAAAATTAATGAGCATGGATAATTAATAATTAATAAAATAAATATTAATAATTTTATAAAATTTTAATGTCTCAAAATTCCACCAAACATATTTAATAGGATAATGTGACTATTTCAGAAATAAAAAAAGTGGTCAAAATTTCTAAGATTGTCATACAGTGGAAAATGATAATTTTACAACTCAAATGAATCTGAAATAAAAAAAATCCAATTTCTCCATAATTTCACATCCCAAAAAAAACAAGTGACTTTACATTTTATTTCAATAATATAGTAAAAACATTTCTAAATTTTTATTAACATAAAAAACATCCATTTAAACTCCTGTATTATCTTTTTATGAAGAATTTTATGTGATTCAATATTTACTTTTCCTCTATATCATGATAAATACGATCACCCATAAAATTGACCCCCTCCACCCCATATACACACAAAGATACATGGATTTTACATTATTAAAAAATATTCATTGATGTCAGGTAATAAATATAATGACAATAAATGAAATTTGGAATGAATTTCATGGAAGACTAGAATACTTCTATACAATTTAAATTTTTTATACCATGTGTTTTCCTTCCTTATTAACCTTTTTTTCATCTTTTGTAACTATAATAAAAAAACTAATAATTCAGTCAGTGTGGATAAGATATGAATTATTTATATAAAAATGAAATTTGAACTATGAATTAGAAAATAACTATTTATCCTAGGTTTTCTCCTAATATGTTTTTGGTTTTTACCCTTTATTCGGCATCTTTTTAGAAATGTCCCCATTCTATAGGGTTTGAGGATTCATTAGTTTAAAATTCCAAAAATCGGTTTCTAATTTTCTCCTTTGTATAAAAACATATCTTTTAAAGTGAATGGGACCTTGGTATTATCAGAATCCTTTAATTATTGTAATTTACTATCATATTTTTTTGTTAACTCAAAAATACTGGCATATGTAAAAATCATCCATTCTGATTGAGATATTGTAAGGGTTTGAGAAGAGTTTTTATAAAGTGTAGAATTTTTATCATTTGATATATAATGATCTCAATATCTATTTCCCATTTCTAGTGTGTCCTCTTTCTCTTCTTCTTCACATTATACATCCTCTTCTACTGTGTGTGTGTTCCGTATAGCCTTAGAATATAGATATTAATTCCATATATTCAACACATATCAAATCAAAAATGGATATACAATGTTATAACATACAATATAATTGTTATCCTATATATTATTCCATCCAATTATAACTTTTTAATAAAAAATAATTCAATTTTTGAAACACAATTTTAGTGAAATAAAAAATAAATATGGTAAACTACAAACATTATCCATTGAAGATTGATAATAAATTCACCTAAAATATATATATCAGTGAATATTATTATAATACTTCTTTATATTTTTATATTTTAAAATTTATATTTATTTTTCTTATTGATAATATTTTCTGAGATTTATTCTAATAGACACAAGTAATTCCATAACCTATCCTATTAAATTTTTCTAGAATATTCATGCCTTAAATGCGTAGTATTAACTACACATTCCACTTTATGTACACAGGGTCATTAGACTATAATATTAATAATTACCCAGTCATATCAATAATGATATGATTTAATCACAAGTATTATTGATTGGGTTTCATATAAAATTTGTAAATCAATGGGTGTGAGATAATATGAGTGCATGGGAGATATATATATATATTAGTGTGATTTATGATCAACTATTCTAGTTTTATTAATTGGTATTTACTTCCACTACACGTGTAAAATACTTTTATGGAAAGATAAAATATAAAATTTTCCCAAGTATTCCCATGATTCAAGATATTATGACTAGGAACCACTAATGATTTCATTGGAATATTTTCTCAACACACCTTAATAAAAATTTTATTAACAAACAAGACCCTTTATGATTTTATGTCTATCCATAAATAGAATAATTATGCTTCAGAATATATGATGAAAGATATTTTCACTAAATATTGAAATTTTTATTTCTAGTTTATGATTTTCAGAACCAACTTGTCTTATTATCAATCACACTATATAGGATTCACTCCATACCATACCCTCGTCGAGTTATGAGATAATATGTACCGTAGTGCTTAATTTTGGGTCATCATTCACTTTTTTCTCAAACTCAATATTATATATCCTGTAATAAGGATGAGATATCCTCTATTATGGTTAAGACCTTATCTCCTTTATTGACTCACCCACACAACCATTCATAAAAAACCTATTTAAAAGAATTTGGTTCAAGGAATGGATTCATGGACAATTACATCATTATAGTTTTACTCAAATTGAATCAAAAAATATAATTTTAAATATTAAAAATACCCTAATGAAATAAAAATAAATTTTTAAATGAAGAATATATATTAATTGGATTGAAATAATTTTATAAATAGTTGTTTTGTAATCCTAGTAGTGAGAATTATTCTCTTATATTAATCTGTTTCCTAAAAATTCTCCCTTTACTTGGCATAATACATCAATTATTTCGCTTGTTCCCTATTTGTCGAATGAGTGAGAAAAAGCATCCGAAATTCTCATACTTGTATTATTATTTCCCTATAATTATATTTTGGAACTAATTTTAAATGATCTTCACATGTATAATTGGATTCTTAATTCACTACCGCATGGGATACATGATTCCTTCCTATTTAATTATTGTGTTATGCACCAAAATATCTCTCGATGATTAACATTCCCACGAAATTTTTGTTGAGGAATTACATGATTTACTAATTCAATTTAATATGGGGGAATATTTATATCTCCTTAGATTTTATTTAATCCTTGTGAAATTAATATGATATCATCATCCATCCAGGAGTCATTTGGGGGCTTTTTAAATTTCTAATGTGCATGGTAATGAAAACAGTGCTCAAATGTTCATGGGAGGCCCAAATAATAAAAATATATTTTCGTCAATGTAGAGTGTATTTATGGACGAATGCAATCTCAAAGTCGCATGTGAGATTATGTTGGGAAACTAATTGAATATGGGGAATTGGATCATGGTTACAAATAAAATGTAAAATATATATAGTTGTGGAATTTGATATTTCAAAAATAAATAGCACTGAGATACTTTGTATGTTACCTCATGAATGAATTATTTTTTGGCCTTTAAGGATAAATTCATGAGATGTGATAATATAAAGTGACCATGTAGGATAATATTGGACATTTGACATATTATCATAGATCACTTCTAGGTTATTTTGGTATGAAAACACCTTTATAGTGGCTTCTTCCATGAAACATTTGGAGAATAATGTATTCTCGATAGTGGGAATGAATTCTTTTAGTAAATTAATTCCTTACTGTGATATAGATGTGGTGCTACAATGGCCTCCCTTTTTAGTATCATTATTTCAAAAGAATTTTTTAGTAGCCATATGATTTCATTAATTGATCATCCAAATCTATCTCCCTCGGATTATTAGTCATCAAATAAAATAATATTTTTTTCCATAAACATTACTTCAAAAAATATTCAATGATTTATAAAATTCAACTCTTTAGAACATGTTGTAAAATTAAACTCTGAAGTCCCAAGAAAGAATATATTGTAACACTCCAGAGTTAATCTTATGTATAATCACATTATTTTTTTGTTTTTTTTTTCTTTCCTTGAAAATTCATGGTTTCTTTTGGTTTTTTTATCCATGAGTGGTCATGCATGTGGCTTAGGTGGTTTCTTTGAGTGTGGGCATGAACCTATAGCTATTAAAATCATATGTGGTCCACAAAAAAATCCATTTAGACTACCATCCAAACAGTAATCTAGGATTCAATGAACCAGACTCCATGAATTCCATCGAGCAGCTAGTGACAATGGAAAAATTTAGGGATTCTTCCTAACCACTAGCCTATAAGTCATCAACATATGGGTGCTGGTGGGATGTAGTGGTTAGCCAATTCTACTGATCTATTCAGGATTTATAATGGTAATATCATATTTTCCCATTTAAACATCTATTTTATTATTTATTTCTTCTCCCTTAACCTCATTTTGATTCCAAAAATTTTTGAAGCCCTATTTGGACTACATTTTCTCTAACTCATAAATCTTAGTTGATTGAAGTACTATTCCTCAATGTGATTCCTTATTGGTGAGACTAATCATTTTTTAGACCTTATCTTGGATATTAGTAAGGGTATATGGTTTTTAGGTCACTTTATTCCTTAATAATTTTTTCTTTTTGGGTGATCCCTTCCCATATATTAGTATAATGACTATTGAGGTGGTTGTTTTCATATTATTTACCAATTAATTTAAACCTTTGTTAATTGATTAATTTTTAAATTAGTTTCCAAGGATATTTCTAAATATTTATTTCTTATATTTCTCCCATGGCTTGTGTATAACATGATATATAATAAAAAACACAATGAAAATGGACTTTGAAAGAAAGTGTTGAAATTCATAAATGGTGTTCAATTGAGATTATTAATTCAAATATATTTCTAGGATGTTGATTTTTATGTTAAGATGGCATTGAATGTTTTATTATTCCTCAAAAAATTAATTAATTTAAGAGGCATGATTTTATATATGTCTATTTAGATTATAATTTTTTAAATTAAAATGGCATGTCCTATATAAAAATTAATATTGGTACTTCATGTAAAATGATTAATGAGACTGGTGAATATTGAATAATAACCCTTCATTGAACTTTAAACTAAATCCCATGGGTTCTTGGAACATAGGTGGGTAATAATAGAAAACCTTAATAAAAGTTTCTAGCTCTACCAATCAATGTAATTGATTATGAAAATTCATAATTAAACATTAATGTGGTTTGGAGAAACTTTTAT
Organism: Viscum album; assembly: GCA_963277665.1. Taxonomy (NCBI): domain Eukaryota; kingdom Viridiplantae; phylum Streptophyta; class Magnoliopsida; order Santalales; family Viscaceae; genus Viscum; species Viscum album. Next base: position 119,426,283 of record OY728156.1, on the reverse strand, counting down.
TAGAGGAATTAAAACCCCTTGGACTATATCCTTATGGTAATGTGTGAAGCACTTATCCATAAATCATTGAGAATTGTGAATATCACTGATCCATGACCTAAATAGTTTATGTACTCTTTTACCATAGTGATATGATTTATTATCAAAGAGGCCATTTATAATTTTCAAGAAAATGATTTTTATATTTATGATTAATAAATATTATTCTTTGGAATGTGCTTTACACCCTTGATTTATACATTCTTATAACTTTTTAAAAGTTCATTTTCCCATAAATTTAATAAATAAGTTTTTTATTACGAATTTTAATTAAATTGAGTATATTTGGTTTATTTTAAATGGAATAATTAAAAAACACATTTTAGAATACAATTAAAATTGATTTTCTCTCAAATTTCTTATGCCCTTAGGAATACTCAGAATTTACTCTAGTTCCAACCAAAAGAATGGAACTATTAAGAGGCCGTGGGTACTCATGTTTTTGAGATGAGGGTTGTTGATGGTGACATGTGTGGTCTGAAACCCGTATGTCACAAGGAAATAGATTGACATTGGATTAATTATATTGTTTACCTTTTTTACATAGGATTATGTCCACTTTATTTTTTCCCCATTGTATGAAACATTATTGTATTTTTCATCTACTTATGATATAGAATGATGAAATTGTAAATAAAAGTTTGTGGTGAAATCATTCCAAAAAGATGTTATTACATAAGATCAATTTTTTTCACGTACTTTATCACCTCATGATTTTATAATATATTTCCTTCAATAAATTATATTTCATCAATATTTATCATTACACACAACACTGAGTTTAAACAATACATTATTATTTATTAAAATACTATTTAATAGTTATCAAATATTTATTGGGTTGGATGGTATTGTATCATTCCCTGATATGGAACTATCTTACAAGTCCAAATCTAGTTGTTTAGAAGACAAGATCACTCTCCCCCATATTTCATAGGTTGTCGACTAGTTTTGGGGTCTAGTGAACATAGTAGGGAGACTATACCCCCAGTTACAGCGATGGAATATTATAGAAATAAAAAATATAGAGTTATAGAAAATAGTTGAAACAATAAAATAGATAATTGGAAAATAATGGATGAACCGTGTAAACCTAATATTAATGAACCACGTAATTTTAGGAGGTTATATAACTAAATGAAATATTGGAATTCATTCATATAAAATAAAAATATGACACAGATAAACTCAAAATACCGCGGTCCCAAATCACTGGGCGGTTATGTCTCCATGCTCAAACCCTGTCTGCAAGTAACAATCAACTACAATGTCCCTTTCCCATGTCCAAAACTACATCCATTCAATCATATTAGGTGCTGAACGGAGATTAAAAATGGTGTGAGTAATAATTATTATGTAAACACAACCATGTATAATAAAAAACAATCTAATAATAAGTACATTAAATAAGGCAATAAACAACTATAATAATTAATCAATTAATACAATTCTACCATCAATCTACTTCGAATCCAGGATAGAATGTCTCTGAGAATGTATCATGACCATGCCAATCACAACCACACATACATGGAATGATTAAATTATCGAGTTAACCCCTTTATAAGTGAATTTCAGCCTAACTAGTCCAAGACCTTAAAATAATAGTTTTAGTAAAACGAGGCGAAACCCCTTATAAAAGTATTTCATCATAATCGTTTCAATACCTTTATATAATCATTTCATCACAATCAGGCGAAGCCATTTTTATAAGAATTGTAGATTTATTCACAACCCATGTAATAATAATAGGAACAACACAAAAAAAACAACATAATCCAACATGGTTAATTCAGACACTTACTAATTGTATTTCAATTACCCTTTCATTAATAAAATTATATATCAATCAATTATCAAGTCAGTGTACACACCCATCTAATTTAAAATTATCAACATTAATTTTAGTAAAAAATGTAACCCATTTTCCATGTGGATTTTATCACAATTAATCATCTGAGGTCTCATGTCATTCTAAAACATATTTTAATCCAGAATCAAGTTCATTATTATTACAGGGTAGAATGACCCTATGGTTATCTGAAGGTCTGGTCTCAACACTATTGGACCTTAAGGGATACATATAGTATTCCAAACGCATGATAATCACTAGAAATTATTCTATTAGTTTTTACACAAGTTGATTCGTGAAATATCGTAGTATGTCACACATTTTAAAAAAATTGAGATAGGTAATACGGCTTTATTCTAGACCACCTAGCTTTATTTTTTGATCAAATAAACTCTTTCAAGAGATAGAAACAATATAGAACAAAGGCAATAATGATCACAAAGAAAACACAGATCACACAAATATCAATATAAAAATCTTATCCAATTGCGGTAAAGATATAATAATTCCGTAATGGAGGATAACAGAAGAAATGGGAAAACCAATGTTAAGAAACTCACCAGAGATAAAATGCTAGATCAAGATGTCCAGTTGGGAAATATTTTATTCAAAATTTCATGGAGTCACCCTAGATTTTGATGGAGGAAAATGAATAGAGGATAAAATAAAATCCTATTATTAGAATGATTTTAATCCACTCTAAGTATTTCCAATCTCAATGAGAACACTCATTAACCCTTTGAAAAATTTGTACACTGAATCCATTAATTAAAAAAAATATAAATTCCTAAATATTATGTAATTTTACCTAGAAAAATATCTCTATCCCCAAAGAAACTTGATCATAAAGGTTTAAAGAGGAATAAAATCCAACATAAACCAAGGTTCCACAAATCTCAAAGAGGAGAATACTAGAAAAAATATGGGATCTTAAAACCTCCCCACCATATAACAGCTCATCCCTGATCTTCTCCCTGAATCACTATTGTGACTTAGTGAAAAATGTTGACCACTATTCTCAAATATCAAATCTCTCTCCCAGGTCTCCTGTTAAACCATCCCATTCTTGTACTACACTAAAACTAGTGGTATAGCCTTTCATTGAAGATACATCTCACTATGGTCCACAATTCATATCAGATTATTCTTAACGTATTCATCTACATCAAGATCAATGTCATCAATTTCAATCACGTGATAAGAGTCTGGATGATATCAATGGAGTTATGATATGTGAAACATTTCATTCATGGAACTATACCACTATATTAGGGCCAATATATATTCCAAGAGACCGACCCTTTCTACTACATCAATTGGCCTAAAAACCTGGGATCCATCTTCCCCTATTTGTTAATTTGGGGTTTCCCCAACCTAGGTGAACACTAAAGAAAACATTAATACCAAAATCAAACATGACATTTCATCTCCATTAGTCCCCTTATAATTTATTATTACTCTAGGGAGATCGGCCACTTATTTATTGATTAACAATGATCCAATGTATCATGCATGGGACTAGGTCAAGAAAGTTTCGACTCGTCATCTTCCTACCAATAATGTGGTGAATGAAACATCCTTCCACAAAAATACAGGAATTTTTTCACCTAGATCAATTTCTGGAAGCTATTATTATAATAAAACTCCATAAGGGATAAATGTTACTCCCATGAACTAGAAAAATCCTAAACATGGGATCTTAATATATCCACATGAATCTAAATAATCTATTCAAATTAGACACCATTCTATAGATGATATTTTATGCTCAAACAAGCATGTTATCATAGATACATCTAAATACCCTTCCATAACTAATATTTGAAACAAGGATCTCAGTCATAAATGAAACTTCTCAGAACACCATGTAACTGAATAGTCACCCACACATAAAGACTACCCACATCATCAACAGTCAATGTATCACTAATATAAAATAAGTGGGTGACCTTAATCAGCCAATATATTATCACTCATACTCCATAATTATTATGATGTGTCATGGGTAATCATTTCCTAAAATCCATAGTTACATGATCCCATTTTCACACCATAATGGGAATAGGTTGACATAACCTAGTATAACATTGATGCTCATCTTTTTCCTATTATAATGAGAAACATATTATCATGAATCCCATTAATAGCCACTAATACTGTCTATGGATATCATGATACATCTTTTTTATCTCTGTATGTGCTACCCATATAGAAGCATGAAACTCATTTATCATCTCCTTGTATATTCCCATAAGTACCCATACTCGTTCATGAAAAAGGAGTCAATTTCTACTATCGTGAAAACATCATGATGGTGGCTTCCCACAAAATATTTTTTTATTAGATGAAAGCCCTTGAGATCAAATAATTTCTATGTCTTGATCCAATCATGAGTCAGGTTTATAATAGATGTTGATTTTTTTGAGCCACTTCTATCTAAAGACGTCAAGGGATGATAAGGAATATGATTTCATTATCCTTTAAAAGGAAGTATTTTAAGTGATGTACTATGTAAAATGATTCACTTACTTGCATCGATTTTTTCCTTCTTTATCATTTGATGTGATTTCCATGGTGATGAATTTTCAAGATGGGGAGACTATACACCATGTTATCGAGTTGTAATAGAGTATAAATAAAAAAACAGATTAATGTAAAATTATAGAAATTGTAAAATATAAAACAGGAATATAATGGATCAATCATGTAAACAAAATAATAATGATCCATGTAGTATTTGTCTAAAATATTAGTAAATGACATATTGGGATTCATACATATAAAAGAATAAGATAACAAAAATAAAATCAAAATACCCTAGTCCTGAATCCTTTTTCGGTCTATTCTCCAAGATCTTACTAACTAGAAATTGAAAATAAACTATATAGTTGATTTCCCTTTTCAAAACCTGCAACCATGTAATCTTATAGTTTACTGAATAGAGTCCTGAATAGGGTGTGAGTAAAACTCAGTATTTCAATACCCTTGTGTCTAAAAAATTGATAATAATTGAATTCAATAAATCTATAAATGGTTATATTAATCAATAAATTAAAAATATATAACAATAAACCTACTTTGGTACTATTCTAGGATATGTTTGAGCATATAGAATGACCACGCCAACTACAACCACACATCCATGGATTAATCACATAACATGTTCAATCCCTTTTTATAATAATTTTAGAAAAACGAGGCCTAAACCATTATATAATAATTTCATAATAACAATTCTAGTCCCTTTATGTAATCATTTCAGAAAAACCATTACAATGCCTTTATATAATAATTTCATCCAAAACGGGATGAACCCCTTGTATATGTATTATAGCATAAATCACAACACATGTACTAACAATTGGAATAACATTAAATAACATCATAAGAAATATTTATTTTAATGAAATTTATATATTATATATTCAAAAAAAATTACCATTCATCATTTATTTTTTCTATGAGTGGAAAAAGAATACAAATCTAGTTTTATGGTGAAAACATTAATTTTTAAAAAATTATTTTAATCAAATTTTTTTAAATTATATTAAAATTATTTTCTTCCACGTATAAGTATTAAATTTGAAATATGGATTATTTATTTATTCTTTTTAGGTTCTAATTTAAAAAATTATCTCCTTCTATTTTTTGACATTATGAATAGTTGTTGTGGTAAAATTTATCACCATGGTAATGGGTAAATCAGGATAACCTAGATTATAAATAAGTGATAACGTCATAATATTTCATATTAATTTTTTTATGATGAATGAAATTAAACCCTTATCGCAATAGTCTAGAAATATAATGGTTTAAGTTGATCTTTTCCATGAAAACAACCATTATAATATTTAATGAAAAGAAAAATGCAAAATTTTACTCTCATAATTATAAAAATGTTTTATATGTTAATAAAGAAAAAACAAGATATGAATGAATTTAGATATCTATTTTTCTATTAATAAAATTATTTCCATGATGGATGTTTATTTCTAATTTTTAGTAATTATATAATTAACCTAAATTAGTATGTAGTGTATATGTAGTATTTCTCTAGTTAAAATAAAAATATAATAAATTATACTGAAATTAATAAATGTTATATGATTTGAATGATTTACAGTGTTCTACAAATTTTATAAACTAATATTACATAATATTGTTTTTAGGTATTATATTTGAATTAAAAAAATAATTATGTTTTTTAGTCAAATTAAATGAATAGTTTCAAACATGAAAATAATGAAATATAATAAAAATAATATTTTATTAAATTATTAATATTTAATGAAAATTTGAAAAGTGGATACGTGGTATGTGATATAGCCTAAAATTTCATTAATTATCAATTCGGGTTCCAGTTTTCTACTTTTATGTAAAATTATAAGAACTTAAGTGTGAAAACATATTATTGTAATTATGATTAAAATAGGTTAACTAATGGGTTAAAAATTATATGTTTTTAAATACAACATAAACCTCTCCAAATTTCATTTTATTATTATATTTCTACCGTATAATATTAAAAATTCAAATATCTATCCATTTGGACGCTTTTTTCTTGAGAATATAATTTTTATATTTTATTCTTTTATGAAATTACAAGTGTTTCCCCTCCCCACTTATAAATGATACCCCACAATTCTCATATTCACACCACACTTATATCTCTATATTAACCATACCCTACCAAATTATCTTATTTAAATCATTATTCACATTATATAGTTTTTTTCTTCCTAAAATAATAACCCTTGGATTATTAATAGGAGTTCTAAAGGAGTTCATTCTAATAATAGTAAATCTCCTTAACCTATCACATTTTTTATGTATTATTTTAGTTCACAAAAATATATGGTATTTATAATAAAATAATAATTTCATTATCAAAAATATACTAAAATACTTTTATTATTAGGAATATATGATTATCTACCCTCTTTTTCATCAAATGGGAAGTGAAATTATTGCTCATGCGTGCGTATGGCTTACCATCTCTATATATCGATGCAATTTATCTTTCCTCATCGTTTTTTTAAATTTTTTATGGTGGGTTTAATATTTATATATGATCTATATGATATAATAAATATCATATAAAGGTTAATTTTTATTTACCTTTATTTTGTTCCATCCACTGATTGGTGAAGACAACATTCATGCATTTGTGTGGCTTATTGTCTTCATTAAATGTGTAAATCATTTTTCTATATTAATATTTTATGAATTAATATAAATAAATATATATATAATGAATATATATAAAATTTATTTAATTAATAATAAATTTTATATGATTTAATAGTTATAAAAGTTCAAGAAACGAAAATGCCAAACCAACACAAGCAAGAAAAAAGAAGTAATTAATGACTGTAACAGTGATTTTAACAAATAGTTAAAAAATAAGAGATAAAAATTTACAACTAATCTATATATTTAATTATATATATTATTATTTTATTTCATGGTATTTATAATAAATAAATATTTATTATAAATGAATTTTGGAAATATATGAAGGAAGTCAAACCTGAGGTAATGATTTATTTCACAATCTCATCAATATTCAATAATGCTTATATTTAATACTCTATTGGTAGAATTATATAATTTTTCTCTTCTATATCCATATTTTCTAAAATTTATTTGATGAATTTTTTAAATTTTTCCAATTATAATTTAATGTCATTTTTACCCGTGTTTTAATTTTTTAAAACATTTTAAAAGGAAAATTTTCATATTTTTCCATAAGTGGTGTGTTTGGATTTCCTGAAAGGAATGTTTCTTCATCTTATACTACATGAATGTAATTTCCCACTATCACAACCAATCAAAATAATTATTCCACATTTAAATATTTACATGTTTATTTTCAAATAAAATCTTATTCTTAACATTTTGAAAATATTTAGTTTCAAAAAAATGATTTTCATAAGTTAAAAAGTTTTTTTTCCTCAATAATTTTTTTAATGATCATGTTATGGTATTTATATTCATAAAAAACATCATATCTTTATTTTAATCTTGATCCACTAAAGTGATACTATATATATTCCATCCATATTCTTTCATTTGATTTTTTATGCCTAGTTTGACTTGGTAAAGTACTAATATTCCATTTGTTAGTTCTTTCAATATATATAGTTATTGATTTCTAAGGATTTTTTTATTAATTTATGTTATTTATTCATGTGAGGAATGCGTTTGAATTATTAATTTATCAGTCGGGCCAAAATTTACATATCTCATTGATTTATCAGTATGTCTCGTAATAAAAACTAGTTTGTGGTTTTTTCAGAGGCCTTAACCATTTATGTAAGATTTCTTGGAACATGTAATTGAAAATAATTTATAATATTTCTTAACATGATTCCTCGATGGTAAGTTTCATATGTCCTTCATTGTGTGTTATATCATTTTGGACTTAATTATATAGTTTTATGTGATTATTTGAATAGTTTTTATATTTTTGGATAATTTGTATCTCATGTGATTATTTATATAGAATTATACAATTATTTTTTATTTCATATCATATTATTCATCCCTTATTTAGTTTCCATTTTATGCATGAGAATACTGTGCATTTCTAACCAAACATTTCTTGTTTTTTCTTTCCCTGTGATTCAATGATGAAATATTTGATTATTATGAAGGGTTTTTCAAAAAGGTACACTGATGTCCTCAAATAATCTACTATGCTTTATTTTCATATTTCAAATGTAAAGACTTAATTAAAGTGTGTATTTAGTTCACCAAAACTAAAAATCAATTTGGTACTTTGGGATGTGATTTCCAGTAACCATTGACAAGGTAGTAAAGTAACCACCAACTTTGGAGTACAAGGGTTACATTATTTATAGTTTTTATTTGATTAATTTTAGTAGAAACCATACAAACTAGATTTAAGAAAACATATATTAAAGATTATAACCCTATTAAAAACATTGAGGATATGTATATGTATATGATAGAATTATAAGGTTTTATTAAGGTATATATTATGTGGTTTTTATAGTAATACATCCCTTTATGGATTTTAAAAGGGGATGTAGATCATCAACTGTTTTAAAAGGGATAACAATTATGAAAAGGGAACATTGTAATTTGACTCGAGCATCACCTGGTGCATGGTGATATACCTATTTCACACCTATTTTGAAACTCTCATAGGATATTATTGGGCCAATTCACATTTTTTGTAGCAAAAAACTATTAATAGTTTTAAAATTTATCAATTTTGAATATTCTCAATGAAACTTGGAAAAGGATTTGGATATTAGATATACATTAAATATTCAAATTGTGTCAATGTGTTTCACTGGTTTAGAAATTCAAGATTTTGATTCAAAATGTTATGATCCAATATAGTGTATGTATTTATCTGTAATTAGTGACTAGAAGAATGAATGGAAACTATATCAATGCATGTGATCCATATAGGGATTTATGTCTTGGGAAAGATAATGAAGCTTGAGTTGGAACAACATTTTGAGCTAAACAAATTATAGTTGTATTAGGTTAGCTCAATTAGGTTATGAGATATAAACTTTCCAATATAGATAATTATTCATATCCATAATGTGGTGAAATAATGTTAGACTAGTTCATGTGTTAGAAACATCCATCGTTAAGTGGGAGTAAAAATCCATTTATATATGATAAATGGACTAGTTCCTTCCAAAAGATATTTTTTTTAGTATGTAATTAATGAGAGAAGTTTTACATATTAGTTTATCATATCTAAGGGGATATAGAATAAAGGTAATAATTGATTCTAAAAAATAATAATGGGGAGGCAGCAGGAAGAATCAAATGGGAGGATTTTTAGGCAATTTTCATTGGAAAAATATTTTCTCCACTAACAATGTGTTGATATGGAGATTAAATTTTTTAGTTTGAGAAAAATGGTAGACGAAAATATTTCTAAGTATGAGCTATCATTTCAAGGTTATCAAGGAATTTTGAATAATATATATACAACCTATAGGGAAATATTGGATATTTTTATTGGATAATTTCAATCCTTCAAAAGGAATTATTCTCTCAAACATTCTCATTATATAAGGATATAGTGTCATGTATTATCAAGATTGAGAAAAAAATCTTCAACTCCTATGGATTCAATGGAATGATAGAGAATAATATGATGGTAGATGCTTAATTGGTTAAGGGTAATGATAGAATGTGTACTTTTCTAAAATGCGATATTATAGAAAGAAACATTATGGTCCATTCATAAAAGGAAAATACATTTTTACCATGTATTCAAAAAAGGTATTTCATTGTCTGGAATTCAAGGATTAGGTAGAATCCATCAATGTACTACTATTTATCGACAAATAGACGGTGAACTATTCGAACCAATGACCCAAGAAACAAGGTAACTTATCATAAATGAATCAATGGGTAGAATTCCATGATATTCAATTACTAAAGTCGATGTAGAAGTTCATAAGGATGTAGAGAATGGTAAATTTATCTTTCACTCTAGAATTGAAATTTCTCTAATTGCTTCTTGTTCTAACCACTCTTTATTAACTAAATAAATTTATAAGGGCATCACATCACCACCTTAATAATTGTATATCGAGTTACCAGTGAAAAATCTTAATGGTGCGACCGAAAGAAGGAAATATTAAGTTCATCTCTAATTGGAGTCTTTGAAAATTTTCTACTAGAAAATATTATTTTTCTCCCAATGTTTGAATTTTATGTTATCTGAGCCATGGATTAAATTTATAAGCATAAATTTCATATCTATTTCCATGAAAGGGAATTCACCTTTTTATATTCTTATCCAATCTATGATCATTTACCATTGTGATAGTAACTATATTCTTTTGATTGAAATAGCATATATTATATTTATCATGATTATTATTCTAATGGGGTTTTTATATCATATGTTTAGGGAAAATTAATATTAATGATTTCCATATTATTTTGGGAGTTAGTCGATATATTTCTGGAATAGTGGTATGGTATTCTAATGAATAATGATGTTGAGTTCTTGATAGAACGTGTATCTAGTTCTACACTAACTTAAAAGAATACATATAAAATTCCCCTTATTTAGTTATAGGTATTAAATAAACAACTCAAATAAAATCTTCAAAAGGAATTAATTTGGGCTTGTGAATCACCATGTGTGCACCAATTATATATTTAAACATGAAAGACGGACCAAGGTGACTCTATATTGATTATCGATAACTTAGAAAGATAACTATCAAGAACAATTTTTATTTACCCTATATAGACGACTTATTTGATAAACATTATGGAGATCAATACATTTTTAATATCGATCTTGTATTGGATATCAGAAATTAATGGTTAAGAAGAATATAGAGAATTCAACATTCATTCTATGGTATGGACACTGTGAATTTATAGTGACACTATTTGGTCATCCATGATATCTTCATAGATAAAATGAATAGAGTCTTTAGAGATTAACTATATCCTTTTGTAGTAGTGTTTAGAGATGATATTATAGTATATTTAAAAATTAATAAAGGTCTTGAATATAATTTAAGTATTTTTTTGAAGAACCTAGAGAAGGAAAATTTATATTCAAAAGTTACCATGTGAGAATTTTGGTGAAAAAAAAGTTTCATTTTAAGTTCACATAGTCTCAAGAAAGGTTATATCGATGGATCAATAAAAGACATGAGTTATTGAAAATTTTCCCAAAACAAACCATAGTTACTAATATATCTTGGTTAGTTGGTTTCACTGATTATTAATAATGATTTTTGATGAATTTATCATGTTTTTTCAACCAAAACATCATCTCGTCTCATAAGGGAGTTGAGTTACTTTCGATAGAAAAATATAATGAAAAACTAAAAGAACTGAAGAGAAGGTTAGTTAGTGCAGCTATACATACACTACCCTATAGTGTAGAAGGTTTTGTAATCTATATTGATTCATCATTTAAGTTATTGGCATGATTCCATAAGTAAATTGACATTTTGATATCTTATTCCTCATTCCAACTGAAGGTCTATGAGAAAAATTACCCAAATCATGATTTGGAATTAGCTGTGGTAATTTTTTCATTAATGATATATAAGAATTATCTTTAAAGAGAATAGTTTGACATAAATATTTTTCATAAAATCATAAAGTATATTTTCTCATAGATTGTGTTGAAAATTTGGAACATAAGATCATTGGAGCGTATTAAAATAGTGAATTCTTATTACAAAATAACACTTGGAAAGTGAACATGGTGGAAGATACTTTTTATCAAAAAGATCATGCTATATTATTTATGTTGAGGGTCAAAAAAATATTTAATACTTATAGACTTGTGAAGTATGGATCATTAAATCATAGAGGAAGGGTAGAACTATTATCTTTTTCAAATTAATGTAGGGCCATCTATCTTTGTGAGGTTTAAAGATGCACAGAACAGAGATGAAGAGTTACAAAATAAGGGGAGAAATTTTCATTCATTCAACCTTGATTATTATGGAATGATATGATTCATTAACCATGTATGTGTCTCTATCATACCATATTTTTAGAAGGATATATTTTATTAAGCTCATAGTCCTGGATTATTTTGTCTTTATGGAATTATGAATATGTAATGATATTGTAATTTTTACTTTAATCGGAAAATATGAAGAGTGATATTAAAGAAAATTTATCTCAATGGTGGGTAAATTATAAAGTTAAGGCACAAATATATAAATCTAAAGGGATTTTACAACCATTACCCATACCATAATGGAAATAATAAAACATCATCATTAATTATATTGTTAGACTCTCCAAAATAATAATGAGGCATAATGTTAAATGTGTTATAGTTGATCTCCGTAATATGTTAGAACACATAAATTGCATAAAAATAAAACCATTATATTGATCATATTTATTTAATTTCAATTAATTAAGTGATAATTTTTTTTGGAGTACCACATTTAATTTCATATCATCTAGATCTGAGGTTTACATCGAAGTTTTATTAATGTATTTACAAAGATTTAGACATAGAATTGTGTTTTAGAACTTCTTATCATCCATAGAATGATGGTTTGTCTGATAAGACCATTAAAACTATAGAACTAATGTCTATATCTAGATCTATTTATTTCAAATATTTTTTGGATTGACACCCTCCATTGGAAGAATATTCTTATAAAAATATATTTCAGTCAAGTATTCAGATGGCTTCCAATGAAGACCTCTATGGAAAGAAGTGAAAATATATAAAATAATGGGTGAGGTTGGATTAATAATGATAATGGACCCTCCCTATATATAGAAATTATAGAGAAGGTTATAAATATTCAGAAACACATAAGACAAGATCACTTTTGTAAAAAAACATTTTGTTGAAAATTGTTAGAAAGATATAGAGTTTGAAGTTATTGAAAATGTATTTCTATGAATATCACCTTAGAACAGTTTGATTATATTTAAAAATAAGAGAATACTATGACCTGGTTTTATCAGTAACCTCAAAATTCTTGATCGTATCAGGAGTGTAGCTTATCAATTGATGCTTCCACTGAACTTCTCACATGTTCATGATGTGTACTATGTATCTATCCAAAATAATTGCATAACTGATCCTTATCTTGTATTAAACTCAAAGGCCATACTAATAGATCTTGATATTTATTATGAGTAAAATTTAATAGAGATTTTGAATCACATAGATAATGATCAATGAAACCAGGCCACTCATCTAGTTATCCTTTTGTGGAGGAACAACAATTTCAAGGAAGCTACATGAGAACCTAAAGATGTGAGGAGGTATAAGTATCCTAAAATATTTTTAATAGAGTAATTGAATTTAGATTCATAAATTCCTCTTAATAAGGGTATAAATTTATAACATGATATCTTATAATATATTCCCCTTTAATAGATTTCATATTATTTATTTTTTGTGTTACATGCTCCACTGAGTTTAAACAAACCATGATTTTATATTTTTATACTATTTTATAGTTTTCACCTAGGCATTGGGTTAATAGGTATGAATAACAATAACTAAAATATGTGAAATATATGGTTCTCACATGTATAAAATATATTCAATTTCAATCAATTGATATTAAATTATAATAAAAAACATATGAAAATAAAGGAGATTATTTTCTTAAAAACAATTTTTTGATAAATTTTTTTTATAATATAAATTAAATTTATCAATATTGGTGAATTATTTTACAAATATTTATATATTTCATATTAAATAATATATTTTACAATAAATATTATATTTTTTCTAGTAACTAGAAAAAAACATCAATATCATTTTATGTTTAAAAAAATAATTTAAAAAAATGGTTTTCATCAGTTTTTGTGTACATATATTAAAATTAATTAATTCTACTTATAAATATATAATTTCATAAAATGGATTCCATTTTTGGAATTATTGTGTCGGTTTTTTTTAAATATCACCCCTTTAAATATAAAAATTATGAATAGTGATTGTGGTAAAATTTATCACCTCGATAAAAATTAAATTAGGTAATCCTAATTTAAATATAAGTGATAAGGTTATAATATTTAAACTTAGTTATTATTGGGTGAAGTAAACATGACCATTTTCGTGTTATAATAGAGGTATAATTCATTAATGTCTATATTTCCATGAAAATGTCCCTTATAATATTGAAAACAAAGAACAATACAAAATGTCACTCTCATGCTTGTAAAAATGCCTTATATGTTAATATATGGTAAAAATTAAGTTATTAATGAATTTAAATATCTATTTGGATGTTAATTTAATTATTTGAATTAATAAAATTTATTCCTAATATTTAGTAATTATATAATTACCCTAAATACTTATGCAACTCTAATGTATTATTTATCAAATTAATAGAAGAAAAAAATTAAAATAATTAAAAGTGATGTAATTTCAATGATTTATAGTATTACATGAATTTTATATATTAATATAAACAATTAGTTTTGTTTTAAATGAATCTATTTGAATTAAAACTTTTATATTTATGCCTTCTAAATCAAATTAAATGAATGTGGTCAAAATTTTCTATAATGATATTTTATGAAAATAATATTTTGTTAAATTATATAAAAATAATAAAAATATTAATAGAGTAAAAGGGGATAATATATGTTTGAAAATTTCATCCCTTTTCTATTTTAGGAGTAATTTTCACCTTTTAAGTAAATTTATATGCCCTTAACTGTGGAAAACATGATAGTGTGATTAAGATTAAAATATGATAACATATTGGTTAAACCAAATGTCAAGGTTTAAAATACAACAGAAACCAGTCCAATTTTTTTTTTTGATTACATTTCATCCATATCATATCCCAACATCAAATATATATCCATTTGGAATCATTTATCTTCATAATTTCTTTGTTATATTTTATTATTTTCAAAAATTTCAAGTGCATCCTACCCTCCACTTATAAGAGGACAACCCTAATTTATCATATTTACATAGCATTGTTATTTCTAGAATAACCATACCCTAAAAATTATATTATAAAAATCTTTAGTCACATCCTTAAGTAGTTGGTTGTAACGTCCCGGTTCCAGAAGCCACTAAGAGGCCCCCCGTACCCAGTTGGTCACATGGCCTCAAGTGCATTTCCCCAAATTCCAGAGGCTGCCAACTAGCATCGAGGGCCTTGGGTGTGATAGTGGGGAAATTATGCCCTCATTGGTAGAGTGCATAGCAGAAGCAAACAAATATATAAAAGAGTGAAAGAATTAATAATATTATACAAAAATAAATAGCAGAAGGCTGATAGAATAAATTTGATCACATATATAAAATGATGCATGATACATATTTCTAGGAAAATAGCCAAAGAAGTCACAATACTGGAATACAACAGTGCTAAACCAAAGTTCAAAAGATAACAGATAAACTCCTCAGCATCACAAGCCATATCTTGGTCCAGTGCTCTCTAGCTCCATAGAATGTCATGTACCTGAAGTAGAAGGGCGCTTTCCCTTATCTATACCTAAAACAATATAATCAATATAGGCCCAAAAGCATGACCCAAATAGGGTGTGAGACTAAATCCCAGTAGGAAACCACAAGAAGATCTATTCCTAATAGTCTGTGAGTGTATGGCAGGTAAAAGTACAGAAGCCAGTAAATCGGAAGCACTAAGCAGAAAACATTCCACAGTTTAAAGCATTAAAATCACCAAACAACATGAAACAACTAAACAAAGCAGATAAAACAACAGGTAAACCTTTGGGAAGTACCCACATCCTATCCCCTCATGTCCTACCTACCAACAGAAGCATGAAGATAAACAAAAGATACCCCTCTGGGAAGTACTCATAGCATATCCCCTCTGGTTCTACCTAACAAGTACAAGCAACCCTTTGGGAAGTACACTCGGTCTAACCTATTTGGTTCATCTTAAGCATAGACACTTTGAGTAATCACTCACCATAAATTCCCCCTATAGTCTCTTACTGGTACTAATTGGGATCTGGGGAAGCACTCAATGTCTCAGTCCCCCTATGGCCGGTGTCGGGAAACTATAGACACTCTGGGGAAGCACTCAACTTTAATTCCCCCTATGGTCACACATAGTAAATTATAAAGATACTCTAGAGAAGTCCTCATCATCCATTCTCCCTATGGTCTATACACCAGGTTCTCACAACCCTGTGTAGGTCAAGAAAATTTAGTAGTGTGAAATGTCTAAGCTAAACCTCAAGAACTACTTGGATAACATTCTACAGAACAACAACATAATAGAAAAATAGTCACACCATCCTATAAAACTAGGCTTGGGAAAGTAAGCGGCAAATTAATTGGAAAACAAGACCCAATGGTCAAAACAGGAAAGACATGTATGGGAAATATATCTGAACCACAACATTTTAACCTATTCACAATCAAATAATCATCTACTCAAGAATACCAACACAACATAGAAACAATATGGCTAAAATAGTAACCGCGCAATATCACGTTCATGGGTATTGGGAAAATGTGTGCATAAAACTCAAAGCCTTTCTACGGAAAGTCAAAAACCACCTACCTCGTGGTTAGGAGACCAATATACCTGAATTTCAGAGCTTTATTCTCCTTGGAACATCGTAGATCTAAGAAAACATACAAAACATTTAACACATGATAACATGGAAAAGACGAGGAATCCAAAGATGATGCTCTATAAGAAGAGAGAACTCACCGATGTGATTCCAACGCAATCAACGGTGTTTGAATCGGAGGACGGACAGAGGATCAGGGGCTCATCAAAAATTCATAGCCATAGAGACTCTCTCAGATGAATGAGACCTATAAGATGAGTGTTATGTCCATCAGACTCGACCCCAGTGCATTTAATGAAAAAAACAAAATTCACAGTGTTTACTTTTGGAGTACACGGTGTGTACTTGCTGTTTCCGTACTCCGCATTAGGCGACCTCCATGTTACTCCCACATGTCCATGTGTGTGGCTACTACACAGCCAGCACAGGGCCTGCTATGGCAAGGAAGTACACAGCATGTACTCATAATGTAAATGGCGTGTACTTAGAAAATTTCCATAATTTCCTCTTTTTCTCAAAAATGACCAAAAAAGGGAAAACAATACCTGAAAAGAAGGTTTGGGTTCATACAAACTTCCCCCCATAATGAAATTCATTTACAAATTTCCATAGTGCGGCGTAGAAGAAGAAACCTCGACCAGTTCTGGCCACTGTGCTCGTACATCGGCCTCCCTCTCCCAAGTCTCATCCTGCACCAGCCCGTGCTGCCATAGCCCTCATACTAGAGGAACAGACCAGCCATGGGGAACCATTGTACTAAAATCCACAATCTGAATATGATTCTCTTCAGACAACGCATCCACTTCAAGCTCAACCTCCATGGGTTGAAATACATGAGACAATTTTGAAAAGCAACGCCGAAGTTTAGAAATGTGGAAGTCGTCATGCATAGCCCGGTACCTATGAGGTAACTACAACCGGTAGGCAACCATACCAACTCTCTCCAACACCTCAAACGGCACGACGTACCTCGGTGAAAGCATACCCTCTCTCTGAATCGTCTTATGTCCCAACCTTTGTGTGACATGCAGGAACACCTGATCCCCGACCTCAAACTCAATAGGTCATCTCCGCTGATCAGCATAAGACTTCTGTCGAGGCTGTGCAGTAGCCAGCCTCTTCCAAATCAACTCTATATGCACTGTGGTCTCCTGAACAAGACAAGGTCCCAGTGAAGCTACCTCTCCTATCTCTAAGAAACATAATGGGGATAGTGATGGACTGTCGTACAAAGCCTCAAAAGGTTCCATCTAAATTGTTTCTTGAAAAATATTATTTTAGGAAAACTCCACAAGAGGTATATTCTTCTCCAAAGAACCTCCAAAATAAAGAATGCATGCTCGGAGCATGTCCTCAAGAACCTGAATCGTACACTCATATTTTCATTCTGTCTGGGGATGGTAAGTTGTACTCAAAAGTACTTATATTCCCAAAGATTTCTAAATCCCTTGCCATACCTAAGTAGTAAAATAATCATTTCTTTCTGAAATAATGGAGTGTTGAACTCAATGTAGACGTACAATCTCATGGATATACAACTGTCGCATATCATTAACAATGAAGGTCTCCATGATTGGTAAGAAGTGGGAAACCACCATGGGTCTATCAATGTCAACCCAAACAACATCATTCCCTCGAGGTGACCTTGGAAAACCGGGCACGAAGTCTATTTCGACTTCATTCCACTTTCACTCAGGAATGGAAAACTGTTATAAAACCCTAGTTGGTCCCTAATGCTCTTCATTCATCTACTAACAAGTGGAACACCTCATGACGAAATCAGCAATGTCCCTCTTCATAACTGGCCACCAATACTAACAGTGTAGATAACGATACATCTTGGTGATGCCAGGATGAACTACCCAAACTGAGGAATGAAAGTCCCTCATCTTCTCCTCACATATATCTGTTGGAACCCATACGCGTCCCCGGAAATGAAATACCTCATCCTTTCCTATGGTCCATCCAAGAATAGGGTCTTATCCTGACACACTTTCCCTTATGACTAGGCATTCAAAATCTAATAGCTGCCTCATTTGAACTCAATCCAGAAGAGTAAAGATAACAGCTACATAAGAAAGAAATGTCTTCCCCTGACTGTCATGCACCTCCGAATGCGTCTTAGAGAATAGAGCCATAATCTTCCACTCACTACTGGCCTCCTGAACTACTTGTATCTGAGTCCTCCTGCTCAATGCAGTAGCCACTATGTTTCCTTTCCCAAGCGTATAGTGAAGTTCAAATTCAAAGGACTGTAGGTACTCAACCCACCTGTGCTGTCTCAAATTCAGATCATGCTATATTAAAATGTACTTGAGATTTTTTTGGTTAGTGAAAACCAAAAAATGATCTCCTAGGACATAATGTCTGAAAAACCGTATGTTGTGAACAACAGCTACCAACCCTAGATTGTGTGTCGGGTAATTCCTCTCATGTGGCCTCAACTGCCAAGACCCGTACGCAACGACTCCATCTCCCAGCATAAGCACAACTCCCAGCCTGATACCTAACCCAACATAGTAAACATTATATCTCTTCTCTGGATTTTGAAAGACTAGTATTGGTGCTGAAGTCAACCTCCCTTTCCGCTCCTGAAAGGAAGACTCATCAGAATCTGACCTTCAGAACTTCACCCCCTTCTTAGTCAGACCTGTCAGCGGTGCTACTAAGCGTGAAAAGTCTCGTATGAAATATATGTAGTATCCAGCCATCCCTAAAAAACTCTGCACCTCAAAGACATTCTTCGGATTCTCCCAATAAACTATACCTCTCACTTTCTTTTAATTTACTGATACTCCTGCCTCTGAGATAACATGACCCAAGAAGTGAATCAGATTCATCCAAAAGTGGCACATTGGGAACATATCATTTAACTAATTATCTCTCAGTGTACTCAATATGATCTCAAAATGGGTATCTTGGTCATGTAGAGTGTGATATTACACCAAGATATTTTCCATGAAGACCACCATGAAGGAATCCAGGTATGGATAGAACACTCAATTCAACAGTTCCATAAAAACTGCAGGCACGTCCGTGAGACCGAATGGCATAACCAAGTACTCTTATAGAACATACCTAGTCCTAAAAGCTATAAGGGGTATATCTGATGGTCTAACGCACGACTGATGATAACTGGATCTCATGTTGATCTTCAAGAACACTCAGGCTCCTCGAAGCTGTTCAAAGATATCATCAATCCTCGGCAAGGGATATCAGTTCTTAACTGTCAACTTGTTCAGCATCCGATAGTCCACGAAAATCCTGATCCTTCTGTCTACCTTCTTCGAAAAGAGGAGAGGCGAACCCCATGGAGATGTACTGGGTAAGATGAAACCCTTTTCCCACAACTCCTCCAACTACTTCTTGATCTCCAACAACTCATGTGTATCCATCCTAATGGAGGAATGGACACTGGTGCCACTCCTTGCACAAGATCAATCAATAATTCAACCTCACGCATCAATGGAAAACCTGAAAAGACCTTTGGAAAGACATCTCTGAAATGATCCACCACTGGAGGAAAGTCTAACTGTGATGTCCCCTGGTCATCCAGATAAAGACTATCCATCTGGGATATAACTCCTCCCAACCCATGATGCTATAGACCCACTCTTCTTTCCTGGATATCCCATTCACCCCTATGAAGAAAATATCCACCTTCTTGTGATTTGAAACTCACCTTGTAGAAAAAATAGTTGAGGACTTCCTGGAATGGAACTAACCAGGTTATCCCAAGAATGTCATCATTGCCTGTAAACTCTAGGACATAGAGGTTCCATAAAAAGTTACATCCACCAACATGTAGAGGTAAATCTCTTCACTGATGTACACTAGCTGTTCTAGTATCCAACAGAGTGTCTAGCATCAAGATATCACCAAAAGAAAAGATACAGAGCCTAAGGCACTCCACAACAGAAATAGTTATAAAGCTATGGGATGCCCTTGTATAAAATAGAGTGGAATCAAAACTGATGTTACTAAGATCGTACCTCGAATGGTAGAAGCTCTGGGATCCCGCCCTAGCTGGGTTTACTCCACCATAAATTTTTGGTCTATACTGCGGCCCTGTGACCCTACTTGACCACTCTGAGCTGATCCGCCCTGATGTCGCTAAAAACTTAGTGACTGGCTACCACGACCATGACTTCTACTTTGATCTGAACAGTCTAAAGAACTACAGTTCCCAAATAGGTGATAAATAGTTAGTGCTTCTCTGGAATGAGGAGTCATAGAAGAAACCCTATCATTAGCTGCTGGAGAGAAGATCTGACAGAGGCGCTGAAGATGACCCATCTTTCCACAAGATCGTCACTCCACTGGGTCTTTTGGGAAATGTGGCCCTGTATGCCCACTCTTTCTACATTGGTAACACAGCACATGGATACCATAAGACGTGGCTCGCTTCCTCAATTCACCATGCGAAGACTTCCTGCAGCTCATCCTACTATCAGTTGGAGGAACACTAACCCCATATGTCGAGCATCCATGTCTCACAACTCCAAAATCCCTCATATTGTGCTCCGTGATCAGTTCCTGGTTTACTATAGAAGTGATATAAGTCAACCGGAAGATGTTCACCTTCGATCGGATGTCGTGCCTCAGACCATCCTCGAACTTCCTTGCTATGAAAAACTGATCAACTCTCGAAAGAAGTGTGAAGCGCTGCAGCTCGGTAGAGCAAAAGTAATACTCCATAACAGAAAGAGTACCCTTATCTATACTTATAAACTCATAGTCTTGATCCGCCCTCAGGGTCTCCAGATAGAAGTAATCAAAGAAGATGCGTTGAAACTCATCCCATGTCATAACCTTCTGGCATCCCGCCTGTGAGATCACATCCCACCACCTCTTGGAAGATTCCTGAAGCATATGGGTAGAGAGCATGACCCTCCTCTTTGGAGGCATCTCCAGATGCACAACGATTGTTAGCATGGCTTCTAGCGATGACTCTATAGCCTGAGATCCTCTTTACCCTAAGAAAGTTAGAGGATGCTGCTGTTGGAAGACCCGCATCAAATTATCCATCGACGGGGAAGGAGGTGGTGCTCCCTGAATGTTCTGAATCATCCTCAAAAAGCCCCACTGAACTATTCATTAACACCTATGTTAGGTACAACGGCTAGTGCCAAAGCTGACACAACTGGAGGATCTGTAGGTGGTCCCTAATCAGCCATGTCTGGTGTCTAATCACCACCTAGCAACTGGTGTACAACTGGATGACATCTTGGTCGCATGACACTGTAAGGTCAAGCGCACACCTTAGATCAAACTTATCAAGGACTAAAGGAAAAGAGTGTAAATATAGAAGAATAGAAAGAAAACATTCAACTTTTACAACACATGACTACATGGCGTGAACAATTTCTACACGGCATGCTCCCGGAAGTCATTCACATGGCCATGTACTACTTCCTAAACCGGTTGTGTAACACCCCAGACACACAGCGTGTTGTCTTTACACACTGTATGTACTTGAATCCTATTTACCTGCCCGAATCCTTCTACATGGTTACACTACATGAATCTCCTAAATAAATACTACACGACGTGTACTATACAAGCTTCACCTAGACCGTGTTGTTAGTGACACTTCCTGACACATAGCTCAAACTACATGGAGTGTTCCAGATAGACACGGTGTATATGAGAAAGGATAACACTAACACGTGTTGTTCGTGACATGGTCGGGTACCTAGGTCAGAATACACGGCGTGTTCAAGGCAGACACGGTGTGTACAAGAAAGGGTGACACCA
Organism: Viscum album; assembly: GCA_963277665.1. NCBI lineage: Eukaryota > Viridiplantae > Streptophyta > Magnoliopsida > Santalales > Viscaceae > Viscum > Viscum album. Next base: position 119,403,593 of record OY728156.1, on the reverse strand, counting down.
ACCCGTTTTATTCGTGACATGGTTGGGTACCTGGGTCAAACTACATTGCATGTTTAGATGGAACACAACATGTATTAGACACGAATCGGCCAACCGGTGTTGTTAGTGACACGGGTGGGCATGGTGTTGACACGACACGATGTGTATAAACAATACATGGGATGTTCACTTTAGGATTTCCCCATCTCGTGTCTCTTCCCACACAGCCTATGACACGGTTTAGAGACTATACAGCATGTACATAAAGTACATGGAATGTACGTAAGAAAAACAGTTTCTTCCCGAACAAAAGAACACATGGAATGTACAAAACCTTACACGGCGTGTATTCTAGGTTTTTCCGGACCGTAAGCCTCATAAACAACTCTGGAACCCAGAAAACACTAAAACAAGCATTGAATGTTCCAAATTATGAACTGTGAGGGGCCATACACCCTGTGAATCAAAGTTTGGAATCTTATAAAGGTTATAACAAGGAAAACAAAGAAATGATCCACCCAATTCCGGTCCTTGAGGGCCCATAAAACCTCATAAACTAATGTTTTTCATTCATTCATGCAAATCTCTACACAAAACAGTGCCCTATCAAACAACAAGTATTTTTATCAAGGAATCTATAATGGCAACATGAATATTTTACACATCATCTATCACAACAACATGAAATCTCTAATGCATCCTAGATGGCACGGAAAAAATGCATGACTTATGATTTCTAATAAGTGACTATATGATGAATGAGATGGAATACCCTCATATCATTGGGTTGTAAGATAAATAGAACCTCAATAACATCAGCAATAACAGCACAAATCATGTGAATAACTAAAGGTAAAATCAGATCAACTTTAACAATTTCAAACTAGAAAAATTGCAATTAAACAACGTAGATTGGATTTTCCCCGTACACGGTTAGCTACTCCTAGGCTAAACATATTACCAAGTACATATTCCTTCATATCCCTGGATAAAGGATCAAAATAATAAATCAAGAGAAAATAAATCCTTTGAGGCCACATTGTAACATCCCAGTTCCGGAAGCCACCCAGAGGTACCCCGTACCTGGTTGGTCACACGGCCTCAAGCACATTTCCCCAAACTCCAGAGGTTGTCGACTAGCAGTGAGGGCCTTGGGTGGGATATTGGAGAAACTATGCCCTCATTAGTAGAATACACGGCAGAAGTAAACAAATATATACCAGATTGAAAGCAGTAATAATATTATATAAAAATAAACAGTGGAAGACTGATAGAATAAACTAGAGAACATAAATAAAATGATGCATTATACATATGTCTATGAAAACAGAAAAAAAGTCACAATTCTGGAATACAATAGTGCTAAACCAAATTGAAAAAAAAAAGAAAATAAATTACCTTTCATTGTAAGCCATAGCTTAGTCCCATTCTTTCCAGCTCCACAGTAAGTAATATACCTAAAGTAGAAGGGTGCCTGCCCTTATCTAAAACTACATCAATATAATCTGTTTGGTCCCAAAAGAAAGACCCAAACAGGGTGTCAGACTAAATCCCAATAGGTAACCACCCAAAGATTTGTGCCTAATAGTCAGTGGGTATATGGTAGATAAAAGTGAAAAAAGTATTAAATAGGAATCACTGAGTAGTAAACAATCCACAGTTTAAAGCATTCAAATCACCAGACAGCATGTAAGAACAAAAAAATATAGATAACACAACAGGTAACCCTCTGGGAATTACCCACATATTATCTCCTCTAGTCATACCTAAAAAAAATCAAGAAACTAAACACAAGGTAACCCTCTCGGAAGTACTCACAGCCTATCCCCTCTGGTCCTACCTAACAAGTACAAGCAACCCTCTGGGCGGTACACTCAGTCTAACCCCTTTGTTTCTACATAAAAATATAATCTTTGAGGAAGAACTCACTGTCAATTCCCTCTAGAGTCTTGAAACATTACTAAAGGTGCTCTTGGGAAGCACTCAATGTCTCATTCCCCATGTGGCATGTGTCGAGGAACTACAAACACTATGGGGAAGCACTCATCATCAATTCCCCATATGGTCTCGCATTGTAAATTATAAAGACACTCTGTAGAATCCCTCATCATCCATTATCCTTATGGTATATACACCAGGTTCTCACAGCCCTTTGTAATTCAAGAATGTGTATAAGTGCATAAAGAACAAGGTAAACCTCATGAACTACTTTTCTAACACTCTATAGCATAACATCATAACAAAACAACAGTCACACTCTCCTATAATACTAGGCATGGGAAAGTAAGTAGCAAACTAACAGAAAAACAAGACCCAAAATTCAAAATAGAAAAGACAAGTATGTGTAATACATCTGAAGAACAACAATTCACCATATTATAAATCAACTTATCATCTACCCAGTCATACCATCATAGTAGAGAAATAATAGGGCTAAATAGTAACCACGCAATATCTCTTTCGTGGGTATTGGGAACATTTTCACATAAAACTTAAAGACATTCTACGGAAAGGCACAAACCACCTACCTCGGGGTTAGGTGATCAATATACTTGATCCTCAAAGCTTGAATTTCTTTGGAATGTCATAGATCATTGAAAACATACAAAATGTTCAACCCACGATAACATGGAAAAGAATAGGAATCAGAAGATGATTCTCTAAGAGAAGAGAGAACTCATCGATGTGATTCCAATGCAATCAATGGTGTTCGAATCAGAGGACGAACGGAGGCTTGGGGGATCATCAAATATTCTCAGTTGTAGGGTCCCTCTCAAATGAACGAGACCTAGAAGATGAGTGTATTTTCTGTCAGATGCAACCCCAGTGTGTTTAATGAAAAAAACACACGCACATGTACTTTTGGAGTACAAGGAGTGTACTTGTTGTTTTCGTACTCTTCATTAGGTGGCCTCAAAGTCACTCCCACACGGCCATTTGTGTGGCTACTACACGGCTGAAAGACGGCCTGCTACGGCTAGGAAGTACACAACGTGTACTCATAAAGTACACGTCCTGTACTTAGAAAATTTCCATAATTTCTACATTTTCTCAAAAATGACCACAAAAGGAAAAACATACCTGAAAATAAGTTCTGGGTTCTTACATTGTTATTCCCAAAATACCAACCCTAGGATTCCGAATAGGTGATCTAATGGAGTTCCTTTAAAGAAGTGGTGATCACCTTACCTGATCACTTTCTTGTAGCATGTAATTTTACATCCTATAAATACATGGTAATTACCATAATCTAATATCTTTAGTATCCTATGTATACATATATTTTATTATTATTATGAAAACACCATTTTCTATCCTATTTCCTAACAAATGGAATGTGAATGTAACGCTCATGAATATGTATGACTTACCGTCTCCTCTTAGTCATTCAATTAAATTATCATTACCATATTTTAGGGAAGGTTATTATAATGGTTATAATGTTTATATAATATATATATGATAGAATAATTATTCTATATAGGTTATTTCTTATCTATCATTCTTATGTTCCATCCTTATAAAGGTGAAAATAGTGTTCATGTGTACGTACAGTTTACCATCTCCGTGAACATTGTAATTCATTTTTCTATATATATATTTTATGAATTAATATTAATACATATATAATGAATATGTATTACATTTATATCATTATTACCATTATAGATATGATTTAACCATTATCAATTTACAAGTAATTAAAATAATAATCCAAAACATTCCGAAAAAATGAAGCAAGTATTACCAAGAACATCAATTTTAACATAGAATTGTTAATAAAAGGGTGATATAAGATTACACGAAATCCATATATGGCATGATATATATGTTTGTGTGTCTGTGTGTGTGTGTGTTTTGGAATAGATTTATAACAAATATATATTTATTAAATATGAGGTTTGTGCATATAAGAAGGATGTTGAACCTATAGTAAGGGTTTATTTCATAATATCACCAATATTTGGGATTATATATATTTAATCCTCTATTGGAGGAATTATGTTATCAATAAATTCAATAAAAAAGATTTTTAAAAAAGTTTTAATGAATTTTTTTTTACAATTTTTTGATTATTTTTTAAAAACATTTTTACCCATGACTAAATATTTATAAAGTATCTTAAAAAAATCATTATATAGTTTTTTGAATGAGGTATTTTTTTGATTTTGTGAATGGAATATTTTTCAAATCAAATATGACATGAACATAATTTTATAATTTCATGACTGATCAATGATTTGAATCTTCCTTTATAATTTTACAAGGATATTTTTTAAAAATATCTTTCATAATATATGAGAAATTTTAGTTTTTAAAAAGTAATTATCTAAAGTGAAAATGTTATTTTCATCTAGAATTTTTAAGGACTATTTTATAGTATTTATATCAATAACAAACATAAATACTTTGTTTTAATTATGATCCGGTGAGGATATATTTTATTTATATAGTTATTATTATTTATTTGGATGTTTTATGACCAGTTTGACTAGGGAATGTACTCTTTCAATATAGAATGTGATTGAATTTAATGGAATGTAGATTAAGTTTTGTTATTTATTCAAATTAGAAATGCATTAGAATTGTTGTCTAACAGGTGTTCCCCAGAATCATGTATAACCTTGATGCATTAGTAGGTCTCATAATTATTTTTTTGGGTTTTTAAATGAGGCGTTAACATTTATGTAAGATGTATTAGCATGGGGTCTGGATAGGTATGTTTAATATTTCTGGGATTTATCACTTGATAGTAAGTTTAAAATGTATAACATTATGCATTACATCATTATATACTCATTTATTTATTTCCATGTGATAATTTAAATATCTGTTTTATCTATGGATATGTTTTAGCTCATGTGATTATTTATATAAAATTATTATATTTTAATTTATTTCCTAGAATATTATTTCTATATTATTTAGCTTCCACGGTTTGGATACACTTACTAAGAATGTAACATCCCAGTGTTCTTATGTTTCTTTCCCCCACGATACCAGGATGTGTTTTATGATTAATACACAGGGTTATGCAAAAGTGTATAGTGATGTTCATGAAGAAAATACAATGTTATATCTTTAGTTTTCAAATGTTAATGTTAAATTCAGGTTCGTATCTTGTATACAAATACTAAAATACTAGTCAATCCATGGGGATGTTATTTATTGTATCTAGTGTTAATGTCATGAAGTAACCACTGACCTTGGGAGACAAGGGTTGGGATTTGTACACATACCCATTGTGATTGGGAACACCCTTGATTATATATTATTGGGCACCTTAGGTTCCTTAATTGATAAGTGATTTGGGTTAGTTAATGAAAAATTGGTTTCAAAGGGTGGTTGAGTTTATTTTAGTTTTTTTATATAATTTTTGGACAATCTTTTTGGAAATAAATAGTATCGTTTGGACTTAAGGTGTTAGTTACTAGTGTGTTCCTAGCCATGTATCATTATAGAGAGACTTATCTTACCCTAGGAGGTCATTAAATGACTCTATTAAATTTGGTTTTCATTTAATTGTTGTTTCCCACTATTTTAACATAGAATATGAGGAGACTTGAATTGTTTTTGTGTTTTTGTGTTTTATTTTTAAATGTTTTGAATCTTTTTCCCCCTAGAGGACTTTTAATTCGAACATAGGAAGGATATAATAATGAACCATTGAAAGGGATCCCTCTTTTTTATCAAAACCACATTGAGGTTATATTTTTTGTAGATATATACATGGAAAATAATGTCTCATGTTCTAATTCATAGGTGGGAGAGCCAGAACCTTGATTGGAAATTGATGGGAATCAATACCAAGTGTTTATCTGATAAAAACCTCCTTCCTAAAAATAAAAAAAATGAATATTAGTAAATAAATCATTGGGTTGAGAAGATTAAAATGATCATTAAATACTTAAAGACATAATATTCTATCAAGGTAAAGTGTATTCTCATTAAACTATAATTATTCAGTAGAATGTAGTGGTATTTAGTTGTTCTAGAAAATCAGAATATGGGATTAGAAAAAATATTCTTAAAATCCATCATTACCCATCAGTTCTACCGAGATTCTGTGACCTCACCAATTCCCATTTATATCTCAACCACCATTAATTTGGTCAAACTATGATGGAGTATGCCAATCGTTTTTCTGAGATCTTTTAGTTTTCACTTCCAGTTATGTTGAATGATAAGGTAAATGTTTTAAGGTCTTACATGGGTCTTCATCAATATATATTATCGTGGGATTTTATATTGAAACTCTCCACCTAAAATGAGGTGGTGGATTAGTAAATTATGGTAGAGATCAACCTGGAAAGTATTTTCTGACTGTTCTGGGTTTCCCCAAACCCAAATGATAGTTTTAGATATATATACCCTTACTTTTCCTTAATAAATATTACATCTTATTATATGAAAATTTATATCATAAAATTATGAAACACCTTAGAACCAAAAATGTTTTTTGTATTTGGAAAATTGGATACATACAAAACATGTTCATAAATTATCTACCTTATAACCAATTTTGTTCTTCAAAACTATCACCCTTCTTATACACATAATAATTACAAAAAAATTATATACTTAATAAAAGAAAACATAATAATGGGTGAGATCAGATTCTCAATAAGGATAAACAAATTACATATCAATGATCATATAAATATAACATGAGCATAATGTGAATGATAACTTGAGTTTATCCTTTGAAAATAATACCCCACAATTATTAGATCATAAACACGATCCATGGAATAAATCATGGTAGTTAATTCGACATTAATTGAAAATTTATCAAAGAACATGATCATTGAGAACATAAAATTGTCATAATATCATCTCATAAAAGAGTGGAATGAAGCTTCTCATAATTACAATCATATAAATCTCATTTTAAGGCCACACAATAAGAAATTTATAAAATGTTGTTATATGAATAACTACATGTGAATCGTATTTGATCTTATGATAACCAACATTGTATCCTCTTTCAATATTGAAATAAACTCCCATGTAATATCTATTTTTGAGCATCATATGTCCTCAAATATATCGTTTGAGCTCAAAAAACAGTAATCTTTACTGTGTTCATTATAGGGATATATAATTTTAGTCTCACCCATCTCATAATCATAAATCAATAAATATGTATTTCATATGATCATAAAAACAATCAACATAACTTAACTCATGGAAATGAAATTGAGTCTAATTGATATTTCATTATTATAACAGTAAACCATACAATGAATGAATAATGTATATATAATTTGATAATATCACAAATATACACTAATTAATATCAAATTATGATATCAAATATTCATAATTCCTTTAAATTATCAATGTAATATTTATCGATGAAAATATTCTTTGGATTTTAAAATATCATATTAAAATCTAAAAATTTGTCAAAAATAAAGAAAAAAATTTCATTAAAAATAAACATTGAAAAATAAAATGGAGAATTAAAATAATTTTGTGGAAATTTTGGTGGTATATTCTGTGCATTTCATGTATGTTAAAACAATTATTTATTTTACATTTTCCATAAAAATTAAATAGTGCCTCATTCGGAAAACAACTTGAACATTACATTTAAAATATTTTTTCCAATTTCAAAAATGTTTTCAAATCACTTTAAACAAACATATAATAATATTAAAACAATTCTATAAAGAAATTTTAGAAATTACTCATATGTAAGTAAAAGTATATTCAACTTAATAGAGAAAAAATGACGATTCTCCTTAAAAATATATGTTCTGTCACTATTGTACATAACTTGAGAAAAATAAAAGGAAAAAAATTTCTCTAAATAATAAAAATAGGTTATGAAGATTCATCATATTTTTGAGATATATTTAATTAAATTTCATCTTCATAAATTTAGTCATATACAATCTTTATAAATAATGATATTGTAAATTAAATCTATTACCACTTTGGTAACATTCTAATAAAAATATCATGATATATATAAACATATATTTATATGTATATAACTATAATTTTCCTGATAAAAATCATAAATTAAATTCAGTTTAAGTATATAAACCACATAAAATAAACATTTTTTTAATATATCATGTACCTCAATGAAATATAAGTCAGATGAAAAATACTTTTCCTTGAGTTAGAAATGATTCCAAAGAGTTATAGACACATGTATAATAAATATAAATTAATAATAGTCATATTAAAAAGTCATCTACAAACTTATAATATCATATATTATCTACTTATAACATTTCACGCCCCATTTATTAAAAAAATTATTAAAATTGTCATTTCTGGGTGTCAACTTTTACATTTTTCATGAGAATTTCAGTTCGATGGTTTCGATCCATGTGAATTGATTATGGTTTCATAATATATATAACATTAATTACTATATAAATTTAAAATATATTCATTATATATTTATCCACCCATTAAGGATATACATCGAAAAATGAATTACACCATTGATAGATACAATAGGTCATACGTATGCATGAATGGTGATTTTACATTTCGAACGATGGAAAAGATGAAAGGTAAATAATTATTTAGAATTAAATAATCATTATTATATCATATATATAATATTTATTCATTAAATATATCCTTATTATCATCCATTTAAATAATAAATGAATAATGAAACATGTCGCTTCGTGGAGGTGGTAGTTCACATGTACTCACGAGCAACGTTGTCATTTTACAACGGATTGGAAGGTAAAAAGTAGGATATGAAATTTTAATTATAGAATAATAATTTTGTCATTTATATTATATATAAATATTAAAAACATCATTATTATCATCCATGAATGACAATGATGTTAAATGATTTTTCTCTATGCAGAGGTGGTAGTCTACATGTGCACATGTGCACTGCTTTTACAACACATTTGATTGAAAAGAGGTTTGATAATGTCAGTTGAATAATAATTGTATCATTTATTAATATTTAGGGTATAAAATTTATTATTAAATCATAAATATAATATATGTATTGAATTTATAAGAACTAATAAATTGGAAGAGTTCTGATAGTACGATTACCTCGCCTTTGGAAGGACTGTATTAGTGTAAAGACCCGTAAATTTCAAGGAATTTTTTTTCTTAATTTTCTTTGGAATTTTACAAGAACGCAGTTTTTGACGGCGCCTGATTCCGAGGCCCGGTGTGCCCGGAATCATTTTCCGAAGTTTGGCTCGGGTACGTTCAGTGAACGGACGAGCGGGTTTTTCTAACTTTTGAACCGGTGCCCGGAATCGAATTCTGAGGGCACCGATGAAATCGCAGCGCCGGTATTCTCTTAGAAAAGCCTCTTCCGGAGTTGCGTTTTCTCGGGTGTGGTTTTTAATTTTCGGGCTTAAAGTTAAGAAATAAAATAATTTTGCGACAACTTTATTTTATTTCACTTAAGCCGCTTGGAAGCCACTTGAAGCCACTTAAAGGCGGCTTGAACTGAGTTGAACTGGATAGGATGCTATCCAGAAATATCTTACCCCCATGGTAGGATATTTGTGAGGTGGGGCCCGCACGAGCCCCACCGTTTCTTTCCGCTAAGAAACGCACCCGTGAAAACCCGTCTTAATGAAAGTCAACTGACGCGTTTTCTAAATTCTTAACAGACCATTTAATTATGCGGTTTATTTCGTGAATTAAATGGGTTGTTTCTTTCGTGAATTAAATGGGCTGTTTCTTTTGTGAATTAAATGGCCTGTTTCTTTCGTTGAATTAATTCAACGAATTAATTCAATCGTTTCTTAACCTGTTTTCGTGTGCTGGCATATTAATAAAATAAGACCAACCCAAAATCTTTTGAGAAGATTTGAGAGGATCCTTGTTTCTTCTTCTCCCTCGCGAAGAACGCGAAGAACGCGAAGAACGCCGAACCCGGAAATCGACGACGCGACGCCTTGATCCGCATCGCCGACAACGTTCTTCTGCGACATCTCTTCCTCCGCGACGGATCTTCGATCGGCTTATTGAGGTAAGAATCTCAGACCTTCCTTTTTATCCTCTTCGTGGTTCTTAACCAAAAACACGAATTTAATTAATTAAATTAAATCTGTTGTTTCATGGTGCGTTGAGTTCGCCGACTCAACACCGGATTCTGCGACGACGCGACGCCTCCCCGCGACGACGCGACGATCCCTCTCTTCTGCGACGAGCTTTTCCGCGAAGAACGCCTGCGCGCGACGATCGACGAGGTAGGGATTTATTATGGGAATTACCCCTTTTTAATTTATTCCCGTCAATGCTTCTTAAAGAAATTAAAGAACCGAATTGTGAACAATTTTAATCCTCTTAAAATTTTTATTTTTTCCGTGTGGAATAAAATTCTCACGGTTGTTTATCTCTAACGCGGAGGGTGCGGGCCAAACGAACACGGCCCGACGACCCTCCGCCGTTCTTCGTTTTGTGCGGATTTGGCGGGCGACGACGAAACGTGCCGCAACGGATGTTTGACGATTCCGCAGTAAAGAACGGATCCCGGGAGGAGCAATGGCGCAGACGGGAAGAGAATCAGACCACCGGAGCGATCCCGGTGGCCCGCGGAACTCGCCGGCGGCGCCCCGGCACGCCGTCGGACGAGCCCGCCGCGGCTTCAGCCGCGGCGGCGGCGGCCAACGGACCGGCGGCCGCGCGGGTCCGGTTCGCCCGCGCGGGACGCGGCTCTGCCGCGTCCGCGGTTCACCAGCGCGGCCCACGCGGGCCGCGGGTCAACGCCCGCGGCGCCTGGCACTCGGCCGCCCGGCCGCGCCGAGCCAGGCCGGTCCGACCGGCCGGGCCGCGCCCGTACCCCCCCCCCCCCCCCCCTTCTTCGGACGTTTTCGTTCAAATGGCCGTATCTTGAGCTACGGGCCTCCGAACGACGCGCCGTCAGTGGCAACGCGATCCTTGGATCGAGACGGTCGTTTCGGTATACTATACTCAAGGTTCACCTTCCTTTTCGGGAGTCTACGTAGTTAAAACTCCGTAGTTAAGCGTGCTTGGCCTAGAGCAGTGATCAGGATGGGTGACCTCCTGGGAAGTTTCCCAGGGTGGGTGTGAGATGGAAAGGCCAATAACTAACAGACTGGGCCTCCGATTGACGCGTCGTCTGTTTCGTTGAATTCCTCTAAGTGAGACGGATCTTTTGGAATACTCCGCCCGAGGTTTGGACGCAGGTGGAGTACGGTCGGGTTGGTTTTTCCTTAAAAACCAACCGGGCCCCTGGGACGAAAAAGCCAATAACTCTCAGACCGGGCGTCTGATTGACGTGCCATCTATTGCGTTGAATTCCTCTTGATGAGACAGAACTTTTGGCATCCTCCGCCCGAGTTTTGGATGCAGATGGATAGTGGCCAGGTTGGATCGCACTGAAATCCAACCGGGCCCCTGGAACGGAAAAGCTGATATCTTTCAGACCAGACGTCCGTTTGACGAACCGTCAGCAGCATTGGTGATCACGTTGAAAACGGTCCCTATGAGTATACCCTGTGAGTGTTCGGGGTATAGTTGAGTTACGGCCGGATTGGTTCGCTCACGAAACCAACCGGGCCCCTGGGACGAAAAGGCTAATAACTCACAGACCGGGCGTCCAATTGACGCGCCGTCTGTTGCGTTGAGACCCCTATAACGAGGTGGTCCTTCGAGATACTTCCTTGTGGGACTTTGTGATACATGGAGTATCGAACAGTAGCTCGTGGAGTGGACCCTCCCGGAGACGAGCGGGCGGAGCACGGAGACCATGTAGCTGACTGAGACCCGACGACTGCTGATCGAACGACTCGGTGTGTGACAGAAGTGCGCTTGGTTGTAGCGGCACATGGGAGCGCTTGGTTGTAGCGGCAGACCCACGACAGAGGTGCGCTTGGTTGTAGCGGCACATGGGAGCGCTTGGTTGTAGCGGCAGACCCACGACAGAGGTGCGCTTGGTTGTAGCGGCACATGTGAGCGCTTGGTTGTAGCGGCAGACCCACGACAGTTGTGCGCTTGGTTGTAGCGGCACATGGGAGTGCTTGGTTGTAGCGGCAGACCCACGACAGAGGTGCGCTTGGTTGTAGCGGCACATGGGAGCGCTTGGTTGTAGCGGCAGACCCACGACAGTGGTGCGCTTGGTTGTAGCGGCACATGAGAGCACTTCGTTGTAGCGGCAGACCCACGACAGTTGTGCGCTTGGTTGTAGCGGCACATGGGAGCGCTTGGTTGTAGCGGCAGACCCACGACAGAGGTGCGCTTGGTTGTAGCGGCACATGGGAGCCCTTGGTTGTAGCTGCAGACCCACGACAGAGGTGCACTTGGTTGTAGCGGCACATGGGAGCGCTTGGTTGTAGCGGCACATGGGAGCGCTTGGTTGTAGCGGCAGACCCATGACAGAGGTGCGCTTGGTTGTAGCGGCACATGGGAGCGCTTGGTTGTAGCGGCTGGCCCGCATTACTCGATAGGCGGAGTACTACAGCAGTCTTAAGTTAGTGGGCAGTACCTCGGAGTTGTGACAGGACCACTGTACACTCCAGAGAAGGAGCTCTTCAGTAGTTATGGTTTCGATGATGAAAATCCTGGTTTGAGCTGAGACTTTTGAACTTGTGTTTGCCTCATGATTGAGATGGGTTACATGATAACTTAGGTATATGTATGGGCATATATCTAAGTAGAGGTTATCTATTGAGATCTTCTTTGTGGTTATCCTTGTTGGTTTTAGAGAGACCTTGAGGGTCTCGGGGTCCCTACTGAGTATCGTTATACTCACCCCTGCACGGGCTATGCCCGCACCTCGTTGTGTTGGTTGCAGACGACAGACAGTGCTGATGGAGGCCGAGTGTTCGAGGACTGAACAGTACCCGGAGGTGGACTACACGACGAGTCAGTACCCGGAGGTGGACTACATGACGAGTCAGTACCTGGAGGTGGACCACTGGGCGAGACGTTCTCGGAGCGGACGGTGGGACCCGAGGAGCATTGGAGCTATCTGTACCCACCCTTCAGGTGGGACTTCCAGAGGAAGGCTCGACGCTGCAGTTTTTCCTTTCAGTTGTTGTTTTTCCTTTCAGTTGTACTTTACAGTTGGGCTTGTATTTCCGGCCCCTTTTACTTTCAGCACAGCTTGTACAGTTTTTACTTAGTGTTTACTTTTCTGCTTGCTTACTCTGTGTTGCTTGTTTACTTTTCAAAGGCAATGCCTTCCCTTTTTGCTGGGATTTACGCATTGGTGCTAGTCGCCCGCCCCTGGCCTATGGAAGGCGGGCTTGGGGTACTCACGGCACGGGCCCCGAGGACAGGTCGTGACAATTAGTTCTATTATTAAGATCCCATAGAATTATATTTTTTTAAAAAAAATCATAAAATTCGTGTATAAAGAAGTTAATGAGATACTTGGGTAGATTTTGGTCAATATATTTTCCTCTAAGTGCTGTAAATAAATGAGATAAGGGGTGTCCTTTTATAATGGTGGGAAATAAAACACATGGATTTACTAGAAAGAGTAAAATATAATTAATTCATTTTGAAGAAACATTATTCCAAATGGAACATATTAAAATAAAATTGTATCTAATAGATAAATATAATCAGTTTTAGGACCAATAGGGGCCTATATACCCTGAGAGTGGGGGTGAATCAGGGTATTAATTTTCTTTATCAGAATTCTTCCTACCCCACTGGATCTTGAACTCTTTATTACAAGGGTCACTTTGTTTGCACTTTTGTGTTTATTATGATCAATTCATCTCTAATTTATCTAATAATGATACTTTTAATGCAATGCAGAGAAGCAAGTAGGCAGACACATGGATTTTTACTTTGTTCACCCTCACAGGGCTACGTCCTAGGATCATACAACTGCAGTGTGCCGCTATACCAAATCCACTGAAAATCACTACCAATAATGTTTGGGCTAGATCACTACTATGCCCAGGATCACTGTCTTAACAATGTCTAGGGTCAGCTCACTTCTTTCCCGAGGTTCACTCCATGTTCATCTCTCTCAAGCTCACTGCTGGTAGAAATGATAAACTTCTTCCTCTTCCTTTGGTCACCGCACATGGAAGAGATCCACTTACATTTTATAGACCTATAGGTCTCTTCATTACCACTAGTGAATGCATCCTTCACTGTATGTAGATATTCTATTGATGTCCAACTTTCATCCCCTGAGGAAAAACCCCTTTCCCCTAAAAACTGGGCAATTCATTTGGAAAAACCTTTGCAAAGTACCCAACTTCGCGAGGTTCCCAATTTCGCAAAGTTTAAACAAGCCTTCACGAAGCTCCTTCTTTTTAGAGAATCACTCTCACGAAGCACTCTCGCGAAGCTCAAGACTTCACAATGCATAGTTTGTCACAGAGCACAAGTCATCACAGAGTGACATCCCTTGCGAACCTCACTGAGCCAATGCGAAGCTCACAACTTTTGCGGAGCTAGATTAGCCGTCGCGAAGCTCTTCTTTCGCGAAGCACACTGCCACCACGAATCACCTTCAAGAACCGAGACCAAAATATTTTCTTTGAAAATTCTCTTTGATTCTCTCAAGGGGTATGAGGTCTATTTATAGGTGATTCCATCGACCTTCTAACCTTCCACACGAACTCAACGCCATGTCATCTCAAACCGCGAAGCTCCGAAGTTCCCGCCGAAATTCTATCAAAATCGTGAATCACCACGGAAATTTTCAGACCGTGGAGCTTGTCGTAATTGTGGATCATCCCATCATTTCCATCACATCTTCACTGTGAAGCTCCACTTTCAATGCTCTTCAACTCTTCTTTTTGTGAAACTTGATGTAATTGTGAAGCATCACCGTCAACATTTTTCTGGTCTTCGTGAACTCGAAATCATGATGCCTATGTTCTAAAAATTCATTCCTTTTCCATATCTTGTTTTGATCTTCAAGGATATCCAATTTTCACGATGCTCACCAACCTCCAAATTTTGGACCCCAAAAATTTGGCGAACACTAGAAAATGGCGCCACATTATACTAAACTTTTTGTATCGCCTCCAGATCATCCATTCCTTTGTCATGGTTCATTGTCAAAATTCTTTTTCAACAACTTCTCTAGAACATGACAATTCACCATCGAAACCTTATTTGTCAATAGACACAATCAACCTAAAAATTATGCAATGTTTCTTTGAGGGATTTTTGCCAAATAATCTCCCCCTTTGGGTTTGCAGACAACTCTTCTTAGAATGATTTCATGCATGTTGATACCTCAATGAGTCTCCTTTTAAATACTACCACCATTCGCCTATTGCGATTTTTATAACATTCAAGGATTCAAATAACACGTACTTTAAAACCACATGAGCAATGCTCGGCCTAAGAAACAAGAGTAGTATGATAAGATCATCAATGAATCACTTCATGTCAAACACCAATTGTCTATTCCAAACTGATACCAATTTCTAAATTGATACCAATTATTGAACCACACTGATACCAATTGGTGAAAGCTAAAACAATCTCACACCATTCCAACATCAATGTTCGGCTTTTATCATGATCATCAGATGCCTTGATATCTATTCTATGATCTATCACTTCTAGCATCGTCATATGTAAAATGCTCCCCCTATCTCATTTCTCTCCCACTATCTCACTACTCCACCTGTCAGTTTCTCCCCATGTCTTTGACAAAGACATTTTCTTCCTTCATTAGCCATAGTTTCTGCTCCTTGAGGAGTCACTATTTCTCCCACTTTGTCAACGAACCCAAAGTCCACCTCTTTGCAGTCTGCAACATCGGAAAGAACACATATTAGCACATTAGAGAAAAACATGCAATACCTCAGGGAGAGGGGGTAGTTCCAAATCCAAACTCTTTCAAGTGTGAGGAGTCGATTGAACTCCCAGAGCCAGTCAATGCCTTTAAAACACTTCCTTGGGTAAATTCTTTGTTATAATGTCTAAAACCTGTAGTTCTATAGGCACATAATCAAACGTCACAATTCCTTGCTCAACCGTCTCCATGATAAAATGATACTTTATCTCAATGTGCTTTGTCCTTGAGTGATGGATAATATTTTTGCTGATATTTATAGCACTTGAGTTATCAAACTTAATTCCAATTGGAGACATCACTTTAACACCTAGATCATCGAGCTGTTGTTTCATCCACAATAAATGTGTGTGTGCTTGAGTGGAGGAAATATACTCAGCTTCTATGGTTCTCAATGAAACACAATCTTGATTTTTGCTTATCCAAGAAACACACAAGCCACCAAGATAGAATGCACCTCTAGATGTTGATTTCCTGTCATCTGCTGGACCGGCCCAATTATCATTTGTATATCCCAATAACTCAATCTGAGATTTTTCATTATACATCAAGCTGAATTCCACTGTTCCCTTGATATAGTGAAGAATTCTTTTCACTGCAAGCACGTGGATTTCTATGGGATTACTCTAATGTCTCGCTACTTAGAATGTGGTGAAAACAAGGTCATAACTTGTCACAGTTATGTACAATAGACTTCCAATGATTTTCCTGTACTCTATGATATTAAATGCCTTGCCATCCTCATATTTGGATAGTTTCATCTGGGTAGCAACCAGAGTCTTCATCTCCTTGGAATTTTCCAATACAAATCTTTCAAAACCTCCTCAGAATATTTTGATTGAGAAATTAATGTTCCATTGCTTCCTTCTGTCACCAGTAGACCAAAGAAAAATGTTATCTCACCAATCATAGACATTTTGAACTCATGTTCCATGAATTCGGAAAACTTTCTGCACTGTTCTTCATCTAATCATCCAAATATTATGTCATCAACATAAACTGGAACCATCATCCTATGATTACTAATGTTGTTTAAATAGTGATTGTAATCAATTCCACTATGCTAAAATATAAGTGTAATGTACCATCCCGGCTCACCACTAAACCGGTGGCCGGACAGGTCGCCACATGACCTCAAGCGCGCCTCCCCATATGCCAGAGGCAGCCGACTAGTAGTGATGGTCTAAGGATAGTCAGTGGGGGGCCTATACCCTCATTTTAGTGTTCAAAAATATAAAAACTCAATAAATAGCTGAAACGGTGTAATAAATGAATAAGAAGCAGAAAGTAGAGTTTATAAATCTTGTACAAAACAAATAGACAATGCCAAATTATACAGCAGATTCATGCATGACATGCTAATAATACAAAAGTAGAAAATAGTGAACAAAACAGAATGATTTACATATCAATGCATAAATAAATAAATAATGACTCAAATCCCCAAGGGAGATCTCCTCAAGCACCCCGATCCTCCGCTCGGTCCTATGCTCCTAACTCCCAAGTAAATTAAAACAACATAGTCCGGCAACCAAATAGAATCTACTCAGGTACCCAGTCAATGACGGCCCGAGTAGGGTGTTAGATATAAATCTCAGTAGGCCGGGACCACCGGTGTCTACCCAAAACCAGACATTTAATAAATAATTTATAATAGTGATGGCATGCATAAATTAAGTAAATGGTACAATGTATCTATATTCCCAAGTACCTGCTTCTACCCTCAGCTGTTGTCTGAACCTGCATTTTACATTTTTCATACATACTCAATATTCATTACATTATCATTCATCATTTATTAATTATTCCAATCAGAATAAATTATGAAGGACTTGAGATTCGGCCTACGCCCAACATCTCCCGTAATAGTCACTCACCACAGATGTCTCTAAAGACCATCTAAGTAATCAAATTAAAGAACAATTCCAAGATTGCGCTTTGGCATAGATAACACATCATAAGTTATTCAATTCAACCTTTCATATACTATGTCTGATCCTGTACACTAAAAGTGGTTCACCCAATTCATAAAAATTCTGAACCCTTTCTCATAATCAATTCACAAATCATCATGTCATAATAGCCTTCATTAACCATTAAACTCATTTCATGCACACACTATTGGACCCACGGTTTAATGTTAACTAATGGGTGTATAACATCATTTCTAATACACTCGTGATTATCTGGAGCATTAGTCCATGTCTCACAACCCATGGGTATTTGGAGCATCAGTCTTTGTCCCATAAAAGAATATTTTCTTGCGTGTTGGGTGTAGAACTTCATGTCTAGCTCCCCGTGAGTATTTGAAGCATCAGTCCCTGTCTCACAATCCGTTTATCAATAATACATATATATTTTTCATTGGTTTATAATTCCATGTCTAACACCCCACAACAATCCATTAATTATTTCATAAATTAATTAATCCAATCCGTTAACTAATTAAACATCTAATTAACATCATAAATTTCCCACCAAAAGTCAACCATTAATTAACAATTCAACATATCAATAGTAAATAATTAATTAACAATTAATTATTCATAGTAAGCCAAATAAATAATTAACTCAAAATTTATTTATCTAAATTCTTTAAAAAATATGAACCCGTCCACTCGAATCGTGATTCGTCTAGAACTTTAACAAATTTACATGAATGTCATAATCATCACAAAACATGTTGTACAAAACCCATATATTTAGAAATTATCTCATGCATCATCTCATAATTTAAAACAACTCCATCCAAGACAACATAATGCATGGAAATCAAACATGCATCAAAAAAGGTCCCTTGGCCAATAGTTGTAACAAAAAATCAATTCACAATCTTAATTTTAATGCATGAAAATTAATTACTTCAAAATTTAATTAATTAAATTTTATATCTTTAACCAATAATAAATTAATTAACCATTTAACATTTTAACATGTAATAATTAATCCATCCATTAATTATTACCAAATTCCAATTTATATTTTTGAACATGTCAAAAATTCAATATTCACAATCATCAATAAAAGCCACAATTTTTTCCAACACAGGACTTGATAATTAATTCTAAAATTATTTACCCTATTTCACATTATTCTTATTGAAATCATTTAACTTTTTAATCATATCACATTAACCAAATTATAAAAACATGCTTAAAATCAATACACGTTCAAGCCCTCATTTATATCATGTGGGCGACATCATTTAATAACTTCAAAATTCATGTATCAACATAATATATATCTCATATAGAAAATTTATCAAACTTACTAAATTCACATTTAGATGAAATACAATTTAAATACATCACTGAAAAAATTCAATATCCACAAAAAAGTAGCAACAATTTTATTAATGTATTTATTAAATTTGAACACATGGGAAGGGACCCTACCTCGGGGTGGCACCATTTTAAAATCCAAAATGCCTTAATGTACTTGGCGGAAAGCAGTCCACAAGTGGTTCGTAATCGCACGCGCGCAATCCTTTATATATGTGTGTGTGTGTGTGTGTACACCTTTCCTACATTGATCAAAGAAAATTCAATATATTAAACTGGTAAACAGAAGAAAAGTTTTAATGAACAATGCGTCCCTAACTTGGTACCAGGAAATCATAAAAAAATTAATAGACTTTAATATACCCTGTGGAAAACCAAACAATGGGTTTAGAAACCTACCTGAACCAACAGTGTCAAGACAATTCGAAACCATCCGCCTCGCCCTTGGTGGCGGATGCCGGATTATGGACCAATGGGTCTCGAGTCAACATTCTCATATCCTTGACGAGGCAGACAAGATTCGTGAAGAGTCCGAGGGGATCATTGTATGCAAGGTGGAGTCTGGGAGAGGAGGTGGTACGCCTTTAGGTATTACCCGGAGGGGGTCGCGTCACAGAGGTCACACACAGCAGGAGCTCGGCCCGGGTGTCACGCTGCTCCAAGGAGGGTCGCCCAGGGGTTCGCGTGCCTCTTTTTCACACCAAAGGAAGAAGCTCACACTGAGGAGAGAGCTAGAAGGAGGAAGGAAGGGGCCACATCATGGGGTGCGCAGCTACGTGCGTGTAGCACCCTGTGCATAGGGAGGAAGAATAGGGGAATTTGATTCCCTTTATTATCTAATTCAAACCCCTAAATTAATTTCCATTAATAATAGTAATTATTAAACTCTTAAAACCCAAAAATAATACTAACATTAATGTGATGATAATAATAATTAAATATAATAATAATACTCATTTTATTATTATTATTATTATACACATTAATCACTTATCTAAAAAGTGAAAAACTCCTCAATTCACTAATATTATGATTTATAATAATAATATCAATAATTATCAATAAAAATGGAACTCATAAAACCAAAATAATAAAAATATCATTATTATTAATCAAACATTTTATATAACCCAACACCTCTATTTAATAATATCACTTGTTCATTAAATTCAAAACTGCTTATTTTATTAAGCGTTTCTTTGAGATAACCAACAACGTCATTAAATTCACATAAGTATTACACCCAATTAAATAAAAATAGAACTTTGATAAACCCCATAATTAAATTGTATTAATAGAAACAATAAAACACACATTTTGATTATATCCAACCTCCCCATTTAAATCCACATTAATTATCTAATTCGTTTTTAACATTCATTTATTATTCTCATAATAAATGTTTCATAATTAATTATTAAACTCCCTATTGATCATTAAAATCTTTCAACATTTATTTAACAAAATAACCAAAACAATAATAATAACATCATTATTATTAATATTTAATCTTTAATTTATTTAATAACCCAAACCCCTAATTTTTTACAATGTCATTAATATGATAAAAATTTACAACCCATAACCCCTCATTTAATTAAATGTTTCTTTGAGAAGCTCAAAGGCCACATTTAATTCTGATAAATGATACGCTTATTTTACATGAAATTAAAATATCAAAGTAATCAAATAATTTATGACTCTATAATAATAACAATGACATTATTATTATTATTATTATTATTATTAGCACATTCCTCCATTTAATAATAAATGGTCCTTTAATAATTCTGAAACTCTTTATTTAAATAAAACGGTTCTTTGATAAACCCAAAAACCACATCAATAACTTCAACTTCCATTTAATTAATTATTTAACATTCAATAAATTTAACAACCACAATAATAGTAACAATTAATTCATTATTATTATTATTAAAACTTTATTTTAATTAATCGAAATCTATCATATAATCCTATTTAATTAAAAACATAAGAATTTATTAAATAAGATAAATTGCATAGGTTAGACCGCAACCATGCGCTACCCATATAGATCCATTAATGTGGATTCTTCCAGATCTTGTGCACCTGAGACTCATTGGGGCACCCACTAAAATTTATGAGGTTATAACGAAAGTACCAAAATGTCACCATTAGGTGTTTGAACACTCGGAATAAAATTCCAGAGCTCGGTTTAAAAAAAGTTACCATTGATAAATCAATTTTTTTTGAAAGCATTCGTATTTTAACTCGGTTCAAAACATGGGACTTTACAACAAGCTTCTTCAAGTACTGATCAAGCCTTGAGTACCAGGCTCTTGGTGCTCGTTTCAGCCCATACAATGGATTTTCCAGTCGACCAACCATGTTCGCATCCTCATGAATGAGAACACAATCAAAATGGTCGATATACAATTCTTTCTCTATAACCCAATTCATGAATTCCGATTTTACATCCATCTGGTAATCATTGAACTTTGATTGCACTGCCATGGCTAGGTCTTCACTAAAACCATATAATCACAAATTATATCTTTCAGGTAGATTTCAGCTCATCTCTTTGACTTTAATGCTGATAAATATTTTCCTTCTTCATGGTCATTATCAATGTCTACTTCTGAATTAGCAGTTTCTCTTCTACTCCCCCTGATTCTCTTACCACATTCACACTGTCAACCGAAAACTTTTCACTATGTCATTGTTCAATGATGTCATTTATTTCAACTACATTTATGATCTTCTTATTGAAACATTTTTTATACTCTCTCACCACTTCCTGGTATCCTGAAAACAGTTAGCTGATACCGAATTGTTAGGACAAAATAGATAAGCATGAGATGCATGATTATTGCTGATTCTCAAGAAATATGTCTACTCTCGATAGAAAACTCCTGGGCTGGTTCATCCAATTATTTCTTTGATCGCTCATTCATTTTATTTTATTATTGAATGCTCTCCCAATGTTATGAAACACCTTCTAGTATTAGTCCCACTTTTTAGACCCATAAACATTCTTCTTCTTTTCCATCATTTATTACTATATTCCACTCAAAATTGAGCCATTAAAAAAATATTTATTCCTACTGAGTTGGAAATCGGTGTATAAAATAAGATACAAAGTCAATAACACAATCACCACCTATTATTCTCTATTTCTCCCTTTCTCCTTCAACTTTGATACCATATTTGAGCCAATTGATACTCTGATGCAAATTAGCTCGTCCCTCCGCATCTTTAGACACCACATCCCCTTGGATCATATCTCACTAAAAAAACTGAAACACATGAATTGTTAGTTAACAAAATTTATGTGCATAGGGAGTGGGGTACTTCTGGAATCCTTAGGATGAAGATTGTAGTTGATCCTGATGGGTCAACCCTTTGATTCTTTCTTGCAGAGCATCACACTCTTTCCTTCCTTCTTCTAGCTACCTAGCCAATTTTAACTGCTCTATCCATATGACTAAGTATTCATTTCCCACATTCTGATTCTTTTTCTAATATGTAGACTTTTTAGGCTTAGCCTTTCTCACAGTTTGGGGTTTAATCTCACAGGTACACATTCCATTCTATGATTTTCCACTAAAATTCCATTTCCCTTGATTCCTTATTTGGGTAGGAATCTCTCTACTTGTAACCTTCCCTTTCTTCTTCTACCATTGCAGGGGTCTTTCTCTTTCCTCCACTTCTCGCTGGAAAACACTACATGAAATTTTTTTAATGAATTCTTTGTTTATCATTGTTTTATCAGATATCCGATTCACAAAATTATTTTTCATTGGTAGTAGGTCCTCCAATGAACATATATTCTTCTTACTCACACCAGTAGCATTTCGTCAATTTTTCATCCAGATTTATTCATTTTCTCTCTTAGAGAGCGGTTGTGAGTGTGATATGGGAGGTGATTGATACACCTTTTGTCTAGCTCCAAGTGATTCCCTTTAGGCTCTAAGCCTGTTTTCCAATTTGCCACTTTGTCTTCCAGTTTACGATTTCTCATTATACACCTCTGGATTCATGAATCTCCTTTCAAGGTCCATTCCCTTTCCTTCTTTCTTCTTGATGAAATGCTTTTCCAAATACCCATTATCAGAACATATAAAACATTTTCAATCAAAGGCATGCCACATTTCATTATTTCTATGTCGATATGTTGATTCATATTGATTTCTTCTTCTGACATTGAGCTTCTGAGCTTCCTAACACATACTCATGGTGTGTCCCATTATTCCACAGTAATAGCATCTAATAAATGATTTCCTCTGAGATACTCTTCGTTAATATTTCTCATAACATTTCTTCTTATTCTCAGATTGAGTAATCTCTCTATTTTCAAAGCCCGAAATGTATTCCTGAGCCTCTAAAAAAGCTTGATATGTGGCCTTGAATCCCTCAGAAATAGCACCTGATGTCAATACTTCTTGTAACTGTCCTCTTAGGCCTATCTCCAGCACCTACAAGATTTTCTCCACATCTAGAACTATTCACAGCTCTCTTTCTATCTTGCATGGGAGGTGATTCATCAAATCCAATACCAGTTTTTCCCAAACTGTTTGGTGTTTGAGGTACGAAAACCTGTTCTTACCTCTTTTCAGAAATAGAAAATTTTCTTTTCATTTCATCATCACCTGCCGAAGGATAATCAAATAGTAAGTGCAAGGAATCCTTCATTTTAGGAATTACTCTAGCATTGTATTTCTCCACTTACTTTTTTACTGATTCTTGATCTTCTTCAAACTTTTGAATCTTCATATCTTTTGATTCAAGTTGGTCATTGAGTTATCTTCCGATATTCTTTCCCCAACTCATATCATCTTCCATTTCTCGTGTGATCTTTTCTATTATATCACTTTTCTCCATTACTTTAAATTTTCTTGAGAAGCTAATTCAGAGATAGATACATTATCTTCTTATAGCCTTTGATTCTTCTAAACTAGTACAGATAGGTGTGTAGAAAGATCCTCATATTTAGATTGCAAATTTTGAATCTCATATGTTTTTAGATTCTTCCCCTTGACAACTGTTTTTTATTTTTCTACCTTTGCAGATCTCTTTCGTAATTCATCATCTTGAGAATCATTTTTCACCCTCAGATCAGTAGCTACGTCAATTAGCGTTTGATTTAAACCTCTTAGCATGTTGATCTCAGTTTCCGGTGCTTGGATCTGAATATCATTAGATTTAATTTCATCAGTGAATTTCTGATCCAATTCCTTCTCTTTGTGGACAACTTCCACTTTTTGACTTCTGGGAGTTTCTTCATCATGAGTAGTTCCAACATCACTTGGAATGTCAGGTTCTTCACTTATTCCTTCAGCATCATTGAATGAGTAAGTATTTTCACAATATGATTCATCAATCCCATCCTTTTTTTCACTACATGATTATTTTAACAGAATCACACTCTTTCCATTGCAACATCCATGATGAGGGATATCACCTCACTTCAGATTCTTATTTGATGTTTTCCCTTTTCCATGGCACACTGAGATAAAAGCAGACTGATTTAACCACAAAAATTGACTACACCAAGTCGGAGAAAACAAATATGATAAAAGCAACCTTTCCTCTGATACCAATTGTTAGGACTAATAGGGGCATATATACCCTAAGATGGGGGTGAATTATGGTATTAATATTCTTTATCAAAATTCTTCCTGCCCTACTGAATCTTGACCTCTTTATTACAAGGGTCACATTGTTTGCACTTGTCTTTTTATTATGATCACTTCTTTTCTTCTTTATCTAATGATGATGCTTTCAAATGAAATGTAGGGATGAAATTTGGCAGACACAAATATTTTTACATGGTTCACCTTCACTGGGCTACGTCCAAGGAGTATACAACGGCGGTGTGCCACTATTCCAAATCCAAAAAATCTCACTGCCCGTAATGTTCAGGCTAGATCAGTTCTATTCTCCGGATCACTGCCTTTACAATGTTTAGGGTTAGATCACTACTTTCCCAAGGGTCACTCTCTGTTCCTCTCTCTTAGGCTCACTGTCAGTAGAAAGGATAACATTTTTCCTCTTCTTTTTCTCACCTCACTTGGAAGGGATCCACTCACAGTTTATAGACCTGTAGGTATCTTTATTACCACTAATGAATGCATCCATTACTTTATGTAGATGCTGTATTGATGTCCAAATTTAATCCACTGATGAAAAACCCCTTATCCCCTAAACATTGGGCAATTCTTTTGGAAAAACCTTTGCAAAGCACCCTACTTGGCGAGGCTCCCAATTTCGTAAAGCTCAAACAAGCCTTCACGAAGCTCCTGCATTTTCTTGAAGCACTCTTGCGAAGCTCAAGCCTTCAAAATTCATAGGCCCTCATCGAGCTCAAGACGTCGCATAGTGACTTCCCTTGCGAAGCTCACTGAGCCAATGTGGACCTCACAACTTTCGTGGATCTAGATTAGTCGTCACGAATCTCTTCTTTCACGAAGCACACTGCCTTCGTGAATAACCTTCATGGATCTAGAGAAAAATATTTTCTATTAAAACTCTCTCCGCTTCTCCTAAGGGGTTTGAGGTCTATTTATAAGTGATTCCACCAACCCTCAAACTTTCCACATGAAGTCAATGCCACATCATCTCAAATCGTGAAGCTCTGAAGTTCCCGCAGAAATTATCTAAAAATCGCGAAGCACCATAGAAATTTTCGAATCGCGGAGCTCATCATAATCCCGGAGCATCCTGTCATTTCGTTCATGCCATCGCCGCGAAGCTCCACTCGCAATGATATTCACCGCCGTAATTCTCTTCATCTCTGTCGTTCACGAAGATGGACGTAATCACAAAGCATCACCGTCAACATTTATCTGGTCATCGCAAACTCCAAACCATGAAGCCTATCTTCGCGAAATTCATGCCTTTTCCATATATTGTTGAGATATTCAAGGATATATACTTTTTGCGATGCTCACCAACCTCAAAATTTTAGACCCCAAAAATTTGGCAAACACAGGAAAATTGCACCACCTTGTACTGCATTTTTTGTACCACCTCCAGATCATCCCCTCCTTTGTCATGGTTCATTGTCAACATGGATTTTCAACAAAATCTATGGAACATGACAATTCACCATAGAAACATTCTTTGTCAAAAAACACAATCAACCCAAAAATGATGCAATGTTACCTTAAGGGATTTTTGCCCAACAATCACAAAAATTAAATTTAGATATGTTGTTGTTTCATTAAAACATTATATTTTGGTGTAACCCATTCATTAAACAATTTTAAACTTAATTGTGGTGATTATTTTCTCTCCCTTAAAGGGTTATAATGTTACTTATAAGTTAACAATTACATCATAAATATCCAATGGATGAAATTTTAAATCATTTAACTTCATAATTGTCATCATTCATGATTTTTATGAATTTTAGATAATTTAATAACGTATTATTGTTCATAAAATATCCTTAGTGTCATTTTTGAAAATATTCTATTAGAATTGACATTAAATTCCTCAAGATAGTTTTATAATTTGAATAAAACCCCTTTAACAATACCTATAGTATTATATTTATATTAAAAATTCTTTGAAAACAATAAGTTACCCAAATTATATTACTTTTAATATTTATGAAATAATTTCTTTTATATTTATATTAATTTAAGTAAATATTTTATAGACAATAATTTCAAGAGAGTAACATTTTTTAATTTTCATTATTTAAATAAATATAATTTTCATTTTTAAGGAAAATTGAGACCAAAATACCATATATTTATATTTTATATGAAAATGGTAGAATTTTCTCCATAAAATTAATTAATTCCAAGCACTTTATATATTTTCAGGCATTATCTTAGGTTTTTAACCACTATTCACCCATTTTACCCTTACTAAGGTGATAAGAATTTATTAATGTTACTATTCCAAAAATAAAAGGGACATATTTACAAAATTCTAAAATCCTACATATAAATTTGGTATAATTTTTTCAATATTTTCTAAAAATAATTTTAATTTATAAGTTTTCATTTAAATTCATCAATCACAACAAATTACCAGTTTTTATAAAAATGAGTTTTTAAGCATAAAAATTAACTTATATCAAAATCATGAATATTATTAATTAAAATGGATTTAATTAGATTCTTCTCAATCAAATGGAACTTCTCTAACATTAAAAAATTATCCAACATATAATGGTACATCTAAATTACTTTATTTAATTAAGATAAAGGAATGTATATGAATAATCATTATTTTTATCAATTCACTGAAAAACCAATCATTTCAGGAAATTAAAAAATAACTCCAAGTGAATTTTGACATTCTGATTTGAAAAATGACGTTTATTTTATAAAATAAAATTTCAAAAAGATTTATAAATAAATTTTAATTTCCACATCCAAAATGAAATTAAAATCATTTTTGAATAAAATGCCAAATGAATAATAAAAAATATTTTTAAAAAATTAATTTCTTATTTTCTAAAAATTAATCAATAAATTTGTATTTAGTTAGAAATTTATAAAAATATTTTATAACATATTTTCTTATATTCATACCCATAAATTCAACTACTATGATATAATAGTTACATTTAAATAATAATATGTTTATAATATATCTCACTTCGATAAATGCTCAGTGTTGTTTTCTCAAAAAGTTATTAACCTTATTATTATTTTTAACTAAATATTCTAGTTTTCCCATCACCCCCAGCCTGCATTAATATATTTTAACCTTAAATTATAATCTCTTTCATCAAATGTTCGATTTTTTATAATACCCTTTTAAAGCCATCATCATACAAAATTATAATAATGTTTTAAAAAAAATTGGAATGTGGGAACCATAAAAGTTTCCTAGAATAACACATAATCATGTTGCAAAATAAGGAGAACATTAATGAGTTAAATTGTAGACATTTAAGAGAAAACTATCATTTAAGGACTAATATAGATTGATATATAATATGGTCATGAGAAAGTTAATGACCACAAATCCATAAATCTGTTATGGCCAAAAGACCATTGATTCATCAGAATTCAAGGTAAACATGTCACATTTTTTATTCATGAACATTTTTCTAATTTTCTTTGATTATTTTACTTCCAATATAGAGAACATTAAAAAATATACTTACATGATTTCATTCTATTTCACAATGATAGTTTCATTATTTATATGTACATTGATGAATTTTTATTTCAAAAATTACTCAATGAAATTAACATTCAAGAAGAATTTTTTTTGTTTATGTATGAAAATTATCTTTTAATGGATTATAGGATCCATGAATGAATGATATGTCATTCCTTCTATCTCTAGTTATCATCAAAACCAAAATGGTTAGAAAACAATTCCCAATATGGATATATACAATATAATAACCTCTAATTCCTCACCAATAACATACAATGATCAGCATAATCTATTCCATAAAAATATAACCTTAAAAGTCTTTAAAATATGTTTGACCAAATTCAAAACCCAGAAATCTAAAATATTTAATCACATATTTTTTCTAAATCAACATTGGAATTTATCCTCAGAAAACATGAAGTACCTCATAATGTCACATACCATACAAGTAAATACCTTGATTCTATTAAGACATGCTCATAACTTGAATAATCATAATACCTCATTGAAAAAATATATTATTCAAAAAATTATCGATATTTTTATTCATCCAATAAAAGAACAAAATAATTAATATATTCCCTAAATCCATAAATTCAATTATTGTCATAAATGATGAACAAAATCACATTCTAATTAAATAAATCAGAAAATTCAAATATAGTAACACTATCCCATTTACGTCATCATTTTTAATCATATCTGTATCCAAACTATACAATATCAACTCAACATCAAGAAAAAATCCGGGGTTTTCATTCCCATAATCATGTGTTCTCCAAAAATATCATCTTACCATTAAGTCACATTAAATAGTTGTCAATAAAATTTAATATATGTTTTCAAATCCTTAAACAAAAGTTACTGTGGAAGAACCCTTATATGTTTCATGATTCTTATAACCAAAGTAATATTTATTTTACACTTCTAAAAAATAATTTTTGAATCCCAATGAATACACACTTCAATCCATTCACTTCAATAATTGGAATAGAATATGGCCTTCCTTGGTCTAGGAGTTAATCCTTGGATTAGGGAACTGCAACAAATAATACCAATGTTTCTAAGATATAAGACATTGAAGTCAAAAAAAAATTGTTTGACCTTTATTTATACACTAAAGACATCTTCACCTTAATTTAATATATCCTCATGGGTTCTCCTTCCCACATTCTTGACACGAATATGATTGTAAAATTATTAGGATATGATCCTTACCATATAAATTTTATAAATTTATTTCTTCTCCTCATTTGATGTATTAAGAAAATAATTTGAATTTATATTTTCAATCATATATCACAAATTATATTTAGGAATAATCATAAGGATTTAACTTTATGTTTTTATTTCATTTAGTATTTCATGAGGAAAATCCTTCAGTTTTCCATCACATTCACCTTTTACATGAATCCTCCATGTTCTAGGCATTGTATAAAACCAAAAACCATATTCTGAACAATAATAATTTTAGTGGGAAAAAATATAATCATGAAAAATAATTTAATGTATTTCAAAATAATGACACGTTATATTATATCTATGACACGTTTGGTGTAACCTTGGTTATCCATGAACATCATATATTAAAATCACTCATGATGGTTCACATAGAAAATATAAATTTTCCCAAGAATATCTTGTAGGAGAGTCGAAATAGGTTAATAGTTTGGTAGAAATCCAATTAAACTAAATTGAGGGTCAAGATTTACTCGACCAACTATTTTTAGGGTTATTACCCCTTGAATAATCAATTAAAAAACAATGTCCACTTGTAGTATCCATATAGGGATTTATTTCTAGGAAAGCCACATTATCTATATCTTATTAGTGCTCTAGTATGTTATTATATTCATTTGATTATCCCCTTGGTTTTCAATTAATTTCATTAATATAAATCTGTAAAGATTTAATAAACCCTACTCTGAAACCAACTATAATAACCCAAAATTTTCATGCATAAATATCACATTTAATTATATTAGTATTCAATACATAACATTATGATCCATGTAAAAACTGTAAAGGTTTAGTGTATTAAAAAACATGGATACATATATAAATCATTAATAAAATATCTAAATCATCTCCAACCTATTTCTTCAAAACTAAAACCCATCTTCGACACATCATACATTAATATTTTATTCATATATTATAGGAATGAAAATATAATAATGTTTGAGTTTAGAATCATAGAAAGGTTAAATATGAGAGATATCAATGATCATTTAAACATTACATTCAAATAACTAGTATCATAACAAGATAGTTGATTTTCAAAACATACAAAACAATTCTTAGACCATAAACATAAGTTATGACATAAAGCATGGAATTTCATAAGACATGAATCATAAAGGGATGAATGAACATGGGGCATAACAACATAACATTGGAATAAGATCATGTCACAGAAGAGTGGAATAAAGTGAGTGTGTAATATTCATAATCATTAAAATCTTATCTTAAGGATGCCAATGAATACATTCATAACATGTTAGGCTCTGACTAACTAACCTTGTACCTGCTTCAGGCTTGGGATGTCCTCCTATTTACCCTCTTTTAAGATGTAGATAAACATAATTGTACCCAATTTTTTTTAATATTGAGATAACCTCATGTGAACTATTTTATATCATAGAAAATTAATCTTTACCCAATGAGTTCGAGGGATATATAATTCTTGGCTCACCAGTCACATCATATGAAATCCAAAAATATGTTTTTCACAAGATCATAAAAACATTAATTATAACATAACATGTTGAAAAAAACATATTTCATCAATATTTCATCATCGTAACCAAAAACCATATAGTATCATTGGATCATATCCTCAGTTAATATTAAGTAACATTAATGGATGTTATCATAGATGAAAAATTCATTTATAAGATCTCAAAAATATTTCTTGAGGAAAATATCATTTTAATTTTTAAATAACATATCAAAATATTTACAGCACAAAGAGGCTTTAAAATTTACTTTCTTTTCTATAAATTCATCCTCTTCAATATCTTGTGATGCACACAATTACTGGTTTAAATGAAACATGATAATATATTAAAAGACTATTTAAAAATGTTCATTATAACATTGAAATTAAATTAATGGATATTAATAGGAATAAATTAATTATGAAAAATATATAATTTAAATGAATTACATGGTTATCTATTGATTATAAATAAAAATTACAAACATTTTAAAGTAAAATAATTGTTTTCTAAAAAACTATATTTTTTTCCAGGAGAAGGGTTTCATCGCTTCTTCTGCAATTATTATAAAATAAATTATTACAACTTTTAGAAATTTTATATGATAAAATAAAATTCATTTTTTATCAGAATATTATTATAGGTTTAATTTTAGTGCTTTTTGAGAAATGTGTCATTATTTTGATGAATAGTTAAAATACTATTTTTTATTGAAATCTTTCTTTTCTATTACAATATTTAAAAGTTTGAAATATAATTTAATTTTGTAAAAGTAATATTTATTCAATTATTTTATACTAAATAAAATATAGTTCATGGTAATCAATTTAATTGTGAATTTCGAAATTAAAACATTCTATACTTATGTGAATTTTCACTTTATATTATCACTACTTCTTCACATTAGCAGGTACAATTTTAAATTGGATTCTACTAATTCTGTGAATTAAATTCGGAAAATTGATTCAATATATAGAATAATAAAAATTTATATTATCTAATAAGGTTAACAGTAATTTCTTCCATTATCAAAATTAAAAGAAATAAAAATTAATTATCGCGGTTAAGTTGAAAATTTTTCCACATGGGGTTAAACTAATTAGATAATGGTTAAAAATTACGTAAAGTTTTCCAATACCCATTAAATGGAAATATATAGAAAATATTTTATATAATGGTATATAATGAACTTTTTATTATTTTTTTAAAAAAATTGTGTTATTAATTCTTTTCAAAAACATAATGTGTGTTCGCTCCCCCACTTATGTTAGGCTACCCCTATCCTCCCCACATCACACTTAAAAAGACATTTGGATTGGACAAATACATGAAAAAATTACTTAATTACTACCCTAAAAAATCCTGTAAAACTTTTTGTTCATAAATCCATCATGGTAATGATTTTGCATCATACTTAAATAAGATCCCCCAAGAAGAGGTAACGTTTTTAAATGATCATTTTAAATTTATTTCTTCTTCCAAAACCATAAAATATTATAAAATAATTATAATATAATTAATAATTATCTCCAATATAATAATATTTAATTATTTTAATTTTATAAATTTTATCGATCTCCACTTCCTTCAAATGGTAAACGAAATCATTGATCTTGCATATGGAGGACTACCGCCTCATGAACTAATGTGACACATTTTCCATCCAAAACTCTCGTGGTTTTATATAATTATGGATTTACTGTTTATATATATTATTTATTATATAATTATACATCTATAATTATGATTTCACATGTTAGTTGTTTTACATTCCATTACATTTAAAATACAATATTGTCGCTCGTGTATACGAAGTACTACCACCTCATTAAACAATGTGACCAATTATTCACTTCCGTTTTACATGGAATGTTATGAGGATGAATTTAAAGAATATATGAGATATATATGACAAGATATAGATCCTATAAAATTAAAACATCACATTATCCCTTACCCTTTCACCTGTTAAAGGAATGATATCATCACTTGTGTGTATGTACGACCTACCCTCTCCACAAATCGATGTGAATCATTTTACATTACCAAAATTATAGAATGGTTATAATATTGTATATAATGATAAAATATGGTATTTATAAAAAAATTTATTTAAATATATGGTTTATTTATATCATATTCCCAATATCCAGAACATCAATGACAAACATGCATGGTAAAACAAGGGAATTTACCTCCAAAAATTGAAAATAACGAAATATTATTCACAAATGGTGGGTAAAATATTATTATAATATTTTATAGTAGTAAATAAATATGATTATAACTGTTTTATAAATTAATATAATTCTTAGAACCATTATAAATTAGGTTAAATCATTTTCAACTAAATGAAATCATGATTTAAGGGATTCCCTCACAATTTTCCTTTATTGGGGCATATTTTATTTTTATCCACCAAATTTATTTTATTTGGTGAAAATAAAAATCCATTTACATGTAATATAATGAATAAATAATAATGAATTGTATTTTAAGTCTCAAATTTAATTATTTCATACAAGGTATTTTTAATTGAAAATTACCAAGAGGTAAGGGATTATACTTCTATTTCCATTTCATTGAACAATATTTTATAATATTCACCTTTTCACTTTAATGTGGTGTATCTATTTAACCATTTAAGTATTTAATATTAATAAAAATTTATTCATGATGATTCATATTGTTTTTCAAGATTATTCTTCAGGGGGGATAAAATTCAAAAGTTACTGAAGAGGTAAAAGTTATTGTACATTCTCACTCTCTACTGTGAAATCTAACATTATCTTGAAAGATTAACATTATTCTTATTGATTTTTATTACTGATTAAATTTATATTAAATATATATAATAATATATAATGGATAAGATTATATCCTAAACTGTAAACCATATTTACATGTGATGTTTAATTTTAATTTTATTTGACAAATTGGGGAAATATTGATAAATCTATATTCTTTACTCAATTTGGATATTGGATGATATGTTATTAGATAAATGAATTAAATTTATTATTCAAAATATGAGGAATTATTTTTAAATGTAGTTATGGATGGGATCAATTATTGATATCCCCTCAATGCATCTAAAGGTCTCATAAGGCATATTAGTTGTCAAAATCAAATGGGGTTTTATCCAGAAGTTTTATATTCTCATTTAAAAGGTATAGACAGTAGATGTATTCATGATTCATTAGAATATGACATCCAATAATTAAAAAATTTCTTCATTTAGATTTCAATTGTTGTTATTATTATCATCCATTAAATATTCACAAGGACATTATCTCTAAATTCATTTCATTCTCAATTTATTGAATAAATGAAATCGGTGTTCGGTTATTTAAAATGACGTATGGATTATTCCTTATAAAAATATGTTATCCAAGTTATTAAATAAATAAATTGTTTAAATAAATGGAATTTTTTTCTTATATGTTATTATGATATCTTCTGATGTAAATATCGCTTATTCATTATTTGAAATCACCCTTATTTTATTCCTTTCTACATATTATTAAGATGAATCCTTTGAATGAGTATCACGGATGCTGAGAATTTTATTTTGTAAAGTTTTTTAATTTTCCCAATGTAAAATGGGTACAATATATATATATAGTTCTCCAAAACTTCTATATTGACATGTCTTTCATAATTTGACCCCTTGTATCTATGCTAGTTTGATAACTTAAGAACCATCTCTGGGTTATTGTATTTGAGGGCATTATAGTTGGTATCAGAGGAAGTTTAGTCGAATCCTTAGGAACTAGATTAAGGAAAACATTGATTAGGTATCATAAACATGTGATTTAATTTGAGGATAATCATATATAGACATCTTAATTATTTGGTAATGAACGTATTTTGTTGTTTACCCTAAAAATAAATCTATCTCAAGATATTAAAATTGGACATGGTTTTAGAAAATATGTACCTAGGTGTAATAACTCTAAAAAGGGAACATTATTCCTGACCTGATCATCTCATACTACCTTAAAATAGGCCTTACAATGAATATTTTTAAATACTCCCAAGGGATATTCTTAGGATAACTCTCATTTTCATTACAAACCATTATAAAATATTTGAAAATAAAGACATCTTCAAAGAAACAGTGTTACTATTATTGAGATTGCTAATGCTTGAATTTTTTAAAATTTGTTAAGTGTTACAACATATTTAGAATTATACATTATGATTTAAAATTTGTAATTTTATGTTCAATTTGTGTATATAAAATTTTTTATAAATTGAACCTAGAAGAAAGAAGTGTATCACTACTCATGGACAATATAGATATTTCCTTGATGATAAATCCAAAAAAATGGTATTAGTAATTAGAAAATCATGAATATATTAGGTCATTGTAATAATTTTATGACAAATACCATTTCCCATATGGAGAAACATGTTACACAATAAGATTATTATATATTTGATCACTTTTTATAATATAATTCTCCATGATTTGGTGGGAATACTAATATAATGGTATTTGAGTAATGGATTAAGTTTCTTGAGAATATATTTATGTCCATGGGATATGATGAAATGAAAAAGGTTATACTTTTAGTGTTTTATTTCATAAGTGATGCATATCAATAGTGGTCATTGATCCAAAATACTAGGTAGGAAGATGAAATAGAAATCCTGGAATGAAAATATTTTAAGGATACATTTATAAAAAAATATCTCAATCATAAAAACAAACCAAAATGAAGAGACGTTCCCTCATCTTAAAGAAAAATGAATAAAAATGTGTTTCAGAGTATGAGGCTACATTTAAAACGTTATTTAGGTATACTACAAATTTCATAGACCATACTAAGTGCATTACTGACTATTTATTAGAAATTATTAATATAATTCTCTTAATAGAATTAGTCTCTTGTACTTTTTTGTCACATAATGAACTATTTTTATGTCACATAAAAATGGATATGGAATCCTACAGATCCTATATTTTTTAGGGGGTAAAAATAAGTAGAATGAGAACCATGAAAATGGGAATGCATCAAAGATTAATAAGATAATGAAGCAATTTCCATATTTGAGAACTGGGGATAGAATCATTCTTGAAAACTCATGAAGTGATTATTAGTTTATTATAAGTGTGAAGATAAGGCTTATCAGGATAATGAATTCATTGTTATTAAATAAATACATGTTATTTAGTTGTTAAACATTAGGGGGTGGTTAACTACAGAAACCAAATCCCCAAGAATCAAGGGAATATACCCCAAAAGAGCTGAAGGGGAGAAGGCCAAGCATATGTAATTAGTGCATCTGAGGTTGAAGTGCCCAATGATGTTTTGGAAGGTATATTAGTCATATCATCCAATTTAGCTAATTATTTACTTGATTCAAGATCCTCGTACCCTTATATTTCTTTTGAGTTTTCTGATAAAATTATATATTTCCATAGTACTATAGGAAGGGGTTATTAGTAAATATTCATAGTTGGAGCCTTGCTGCAATAAGGATGTGTCAATAATTCCCCATCATGACACATCACCGTTATTTATTTTATAACATTATTATCATTTCTATGTTTTACTTTGATTTAATACTTATAATTGAATGGAATTAAAAATATTATGGAAATATTTCTTGTAGGAAGACAAAAATTATGATATATGATGAAGATGTATAATTCATTATCTTTAATGTAGATACATACTCATCTGAGAAATGTTTAAATCCACCCTAGTTAGCTCTACTTAATGAGATAATTAGAGAAGAAGAGAAAAAGAAATCTATGGATAGATAATTTAATATTCTATATTTGGATGTTACTATTTTATAATAATAAGTAGATGTATTTATAGAGGAATTTCTTAGATATCCAACAATGTGTGAAGTTTAGTTTTCCATTGAATTAATCACCTATGCAAGAACAACAAAAATAACCCCTATAGAATGTAAATTTTTCAATTAGTGGAGTTTTAAAAAAATAGAGTATTTATGTGATAATAGATTTATGCTCCCTAGAGTTTCACCATGGGGATCCCATGTTATCTAGTTATTAGGAAATATGGATGCATGAGGTTGTTCACTGATTATAGTAAAATCAATATTATTTTGGTAAATATTGTGTATTCTCTACCTCAAGTTGATGACTTATTCGATCAACTTCATGAAGCACAATATTTTTCAAAGATAGATCTCAATTTTGTGTATCAACAATTTATAGTAAGTAAGGAATATGTTCCAAATATGTCTTTTCAAATGAGATGTAGACATTTAGATTTTACAGTAATTCCATTTGTATTGACTAATTCACCCTCTATTTTAATGGATCTAAGGAATAAGGTATTCAAGGGATATCTTGAAGAATTTTTTGTGGTATTCATTGATGATAACATAATGTATTAGAAGATATATTAGGACCATGATATTAATTTTATAATTATTATTGAAACTCTTAGTAAGAAAGAGTTACATGGAAAATTTAGTAAGTGTCATTTATAGCTTCAAGATGATTCTTTTCATTTACATATTGTCTCTAAGGTTGGAATCTCTCGTGATCCTGTAAAAAAGGTAGTAAACAATGGAATATACCATCGAACATAATAGATTTTTTTTATTTTAAATAGATTGGATATCTCCAATCAGTGATTCATTCATAATTTTTACCAATTGGCTAACTTGTTAACCAATATTACATGTGAAGGGGTTAAATTATCTCAGAAAAATGAATGTCAATAATATTTTTATGGATTTAATAGTAATTTTTTAATGTATCGATTTAGACACTACCATTTGTAAATTATGGGTTTGTGATATATAGTGATGCGATGAAGAAGGGACTTGGTTGTGTCCTAATGAAAAATGATATTGTTGTTTCATATACATAAAATCAATTTAATACTCGGGAATAGAACTATCCAACCCATGATTTGAGTTGGTATCTATAATATGTTCTTTAAAGATATAGATAAATTATCTATATAGTGAAATATGTGAGATATACATGAATCATAAGTGCCTAAAATTCACACTTTCATAGAAAGTGCCAATATTGAGTAAAAAGGGATGGATCGAGCTACACAATTAATATGATCTATTGATTCACTACCACCAAGGAAAAGAAAAAATGTTACATATTCGTTGATTAGTAAATATCATGGAGTAGGAACCAGAATTGTGGACGATATGGTTCTTATGTTCATGGATCTAGTAAATATTGATGTGGAAATTATTAATTAAATAGATACTTCATTCTTTTTTCAAATGATTGTAAAAAATATTTATTGTATATGATAAATAGTTTTTAATGTAGATATGAAAAATTTAAGAAACAATTAATTCTATTAATGATGGGAATTATTAATCATAATTTTAGAAGATGGTGTTTTAAAATTTAGGAATAGATTATGTGTTCCATCTATACATATATAAAAATTGAATTTTTGGATGATTTTAAAAGCTCAAACTTTTATATACACCATTTTATTATAAATATGTAGAGGTACTTGAGGGAAAAAAATTGGTGGGTTAACATGAACTTGGGAAATCTTTGATTATGTGTCAAGATATCTGGTTTGTCAATAAGTGAAATTTGTGAGATATAATCTTATAGAATTTATTAAACCACTTCATATTATTATTTTTAAATGGGATGAGGGTATAATACTTCATTGTTCACCTCATTCAATTATTACTATTCGTGGTCCTCATTCTACATTGATATTCTGTAAGAGTATTTATAAGGTTCTTAAAACTAATCTTCATTTGATCACTTCATACCATCCACAAACTAATGAAAGGTATAAAAGGAATATTCAAATGATATAATACTTGTTTCGGTCATGATCACTTACTTTCAAGGTATATCAGATCAGTATTTACCTTTGGTAGATTTTTCCAATAACAATAGTTTCCATTAAAGTATTCAAATGGATCTATATAAAGCGTTATATAGAAAGATATGTTGTACTAGAAATTGTCGGGAGGAATTTGGTGAAATGAAACTTTTATTCTAAGAAAAGATAATGAGAAAAAACAAAAGATAAATATTATTTAGACTCGTATTAAATTAGCTAATATTAGGAAAAGTATTTATTCCGAGAATCAGAGGATGGATTTGTATTTATATGTGGGAAATCATGTTTTCAAGAATGTATCTCCATGGAAGGGTGCATTAAGGTTTGGTAGTAAATGTAAATATATACTTAGTTACAAAAATCCCATAGACATATTTTAATGAATTTTATTTCTTTCTTATTATTTCTAAATGACACCATGTCTCTCAAAAGTACTGGATGTGTTCCATATATCATTGTTAAGAAATTAAATATCAGACACAAACCATATGGTCGCCTATAATGATATAGAATTTGGATTTAATATATCTTTCTATGAATATAATATATATATTCATTATACTAGACTGTATGTATTGTGTAATCCTTATAATAGATTAGTAAAGATACATTGGATAAATCACAAAATTGAATAAGAAACAAAGGAACCCGAGGTTTTTATGAAGAAGAACCACCCTCATATGTTAAAGAAGGTAATATCCACTAAATATCAAGGATGAATTTTTTTTATGAGGGAATAATGTCACACCATTTGTCTTTATTGTCTATTTTCCTTTAAATAAATTTAATCTGTTTTATATCTTATGATGCATGAAACATAGAGATTAAATGAAATATTATACTCTACAAAAATATAATTTAAACATGAATATTATAAATTATCCATTAAATTGGTGGGTATGAATATAAATATAAATATTATTAAAAATATATAGTATTGAAATTATCATTGGTTATAAATTTGGTAGAAACAATAATATGAATCTGTTTAAAGTAAAAGAAATTTTTCCAAAAAAAATGTACTTTTTTCAAAGAGAATTGTTTTGTCACTTATCATAAACTTATAATAAAATTGATTTTTTAATCATTTATAAATTAAATTCAATAAAATTATATTTTTTTAAATATAATCATATAAAATATATTTTATGGTAATTTTATGAAATTTTATTAAAAGATTCATTCTTGAATAAATAGTAAAAACTACTATTTTTTATTGAAAACAACCTTTCAGTTTATATTTTTTAAAAATAAAAATTATATTTTAAATTGGTTTCAAAGTAAAATTTATTCAATTATAAAATAAAAAATTTAATTTGATTTAATTTAATAAATTTAATATTTTATTTTATATTAACACCTTTTATACATCTGAAAATTTTGTATTTGGAATCGACGTTTTCATTACGTTTGTGAGTATATGTTTAAATTGGATTCTGAAACTACTATGAATTGAATTTAAAAAATGTATTATATAAATTTATTCATCAAATTTTATATTATCTAATAATTTAAACATTATTTTTTACCATTATGAATAGTAAAAATAGTAA
The DNA here is from genome assembly GCA_963277665.1 of Viscum album. Taxonomy (NCBI): domain Eukaryota; kingdom Viridiplantae; phylum Streptophyta; class Magnoliopsida; order Santalales; family Viscaceae; genus Viscum; species Viscum album. The sequence goes on along the minus strand of OY728156.1, from coordinate 119,363,360 downwards.
AAAATCATTACAACGGTTAAGGTCAAAACAGATTTACCAGGGGTTAAAATAAGAAGATAAGGATAAAATTGATCAAAAAAGTGTCCATAACCCATTTTATCATTAAAATTATAACCTATAATCTATAATGGACAATAATTACTCATTTTTGGGGGTTTATTCATGATAAAAGTGTGGGTGTGATTTATTCTTTTCCAAAATTCCAAGTGTGTCATCTCCCCCACATATAAAGGCACTCCCTCTATCCTCCCTTATTCAAAATTCCAAATCCATTTGGTTCAGACAAGACCTTTAAAAATAACATAAATAACCCCTATAAATATCCTTGGGATTTATTTTTATCACAATGTATTCCTTTGAATTCTTTTGGTGAAAATATGAAGAAGTTCCGCAAAAATAGTTAGTTGTCTTAATTGAGAATTTTCAATTCATTTCTTCTTCCAACTCTTTAAAATATTTTTCATTATTTATAATTTAATATCACGTGTATATATCATATAGTTATATGTTATTATGTTAATTTCAATACCATTATCCTGATTCACTTCCACTAAATGGGAAATGAAATCGTTGATTGTGTGTATGGAAGATTACCCCCTCGCCAATTAATGTAACTTGTTTTCTATTAACACCCGTAACAGTTGGATATAATTATGTATTTAATGTTTATATATAATATTTATGATATAATTATACTAATTTAATTATTAAATCAGGTGTAAATTCTTAATTTCCATTCCATTTAAAATAGGACAACACCACTCATGTGTACAATGAACTACCACCTCGCAAAGTGATGGGATTCATTTTTCACATACTATTTATATAGAACATAATAAGCATAAGTTTAAAGAATATATGTGATATATATGATATATATGATAGTATATAAATTCGTTTAAATTAATAAATAATACTCTCACTGACCCACCCACTTGTTAATGTAATGATATCATCACTTGTGTGTATGTACGACCTACCATCTCCATGAAGTGATGTGAATCATTCTCTATGTCAAACATTCAATAATGTTTCTAATAATCTATATAATGGGAAACAATTATATTTATAATTATATTATCATTATTTGGATGATTTATTTATGTATTGTGTACAAGAACTATATCATTCAAGTCGAAACACATATGAGGCAATAATGCAATTAACACCCAAAATAGTGAAATTAACAAAATATAATTAATAAACATGAGGTAAAATGTTATATTATGATCCAAAATGATATTATAAATATTATTATAGTTATTGTATACATTAATAACATTCGTAAAACCATAATACTTTATTTTAATCATGTTAAACTAATAGAAATAAAGTTGTAAGGGACTTCATATCTATTTCCTTTAATTGAGGCATATTTTATTACAGTCCACCTAATTTCATTACAATGGTGTACATAATTCACATTTCAAATGTATTATCATGAATAATAAATAATTTATTTTATTTTATGTTTCAATTTTATTTATTTAATCCAAGGGTACTTTTCTTGAACATTACCAGGTTGTGACAGATTTCATCTCAATTTCCATTTTATTGATTCATATTTGTTATTATTCACCATCTCACTTTTATATTGTTTATATAATAAACCTTATAATAATTATATAATTCATGAATTTTTATTATACGTTATTTAACATAAATAATTATCTATTCATTATGATTAATTTTGTTTTTTGGTTTTTTCATCATGGGTATAAAATAGAAATGTTACTAAAGAGGTAAAAATTATTGTACATTCTCACATTCATTTTTTATTGTTAACCGTCTCATTAAACAATTACTTTCTTGTGATATTTTTTTACTTTATATTACATTTATATAAAATATTTATATTCTTTTACGATGGATATTGTTATTTCCCAAACAATTTATAATTTTTACATATGATGTTTACTTTAAAAGTTATTTAATAATCTTGGAAATACTAATAAATCTTTATCCTTTACTCAATATTGATATTGAATGATTAGGAATATTAATTCATGAATTAAATCAATTATTTTATATATTATGAATGCTTTTCACGTGAAATTATGGGTTGGTCCAAGTTGTATGTATCCCTTATTCACATCAACATGACTCATGTGGAAAATCAGAATAGGAAAATCAGATTGGGTTTTACATGTTAGTTTTAAACTATATTTTAAAGGGTCTTGAAATTATTGAAATTCATGATTCTTGGGATAATTATGTCCAATAATTAGGAATTTACATTATTTATAATTTATTTATTATTATAACTGTGTAATATATTTTTATAATGATATTATCTCTAGATGAATTTCATTCTTATTTTATTGATTAAATGGAATGTGTGTTCAGTAATTTTACATGGAATATTGATTATACCTTATCTAATTGTGATAGTAAATTTATTAATTAAATATAATTTCTTCTTAGTTATTTACATTTTCATATTTATTATGATTTTTTGATTCATGATAACTTCTAATTTATATAACCTTTAATGATCATTTGAGATCACCCTTATATTTTTTATTTCCCCCGGTTATAAAGATGATACCTTTGAATCAGTTTCAATGTTGTTGATAATATTCTTTTATTTTGTTTAATTAGTTATTTCTAATGTAAAAAAATGGTATAATGTATGTATCTAGTTATCCAAAACTGCTAAAATGATTGATCATTTTGTAATTGACCCCTAGTATCTATTTCAATGTAATAATTTAGGCATCAGCTCGAGGTTATTTGAGATAGAGTCATGATAATATAAAGGGAAAAATTTTATTTGATAATAAACATGAAAAATTTTAATGGAAGTTTTGAATTATTGAGAATTCATGATGGTAGGAAATAAGTTTTTTGTCGTGTACATTAAAAAAAGATTCCATAGACCTTTTATATAAAAAGGAAAAGCGTACCTTGTTTGTAAAAGGACCTAAATATTATTTATTAAAAAAAATTAACATTTAAAATAATTTCAAAAAAAATATTAAAAAACATATTATTATTATAAAAAAACATTCTTGATATCATTTTTAGAAAAAATTTATACGAAAAAAAGGAGTTTTGATAGATGATATAAATAAATTTTATTTTCTTTATAATTTTTATTTCTGTCTCATGACTACATAAAGTGATAAAATATAAATTAAACCATTTATTTTTAATAAATAACCTTATTAGAGGAAAATTCATGAGATTATTGAGAGATAGAACATGAAATATTATCATCAAAAACATAATCATAAGAAATTATGATAAACAATGAGATTGTTAAACAAAACATTACCAATTTGGTATCTTTAAAAAAATATTGCAATAACCCAGTCTTAACATACTTGGGTGTTACACCATTTCTTAGGAATATTCAGTACATTATAAAAATACATGCCTAAGGACTGTAATATTTTAAGGTCTTTAGAAACTTGGAAACAAATTATTCTATCCGGGTGAAAGATCTTCAACATATCCCATAATGATCTCTATATTTATTACTTATAACTAAAACATTTCTGCCTAACATGGGGAAAGGAAACATAAGGAAGGGATGAGCTCTGATGCTCAGTAAGGGTAAAAAAAGGAGATATATAAGAATAATCATGAAAATTAGGGTATGATAACATTATCAGGAAAATAGAATACCATACCCTATATATCAAATATCATAAACATGAATCATTGAATAAATATTGGCAGTTAAAAAGGCATCAATCTTAAAGAAATAATGAACATAATACATAAAATCATAACATAGGAATAGAACATGAATTTATAGAATGGACATAATCATATAATATTGTTTTCATAGTATCCAAGGCATCATTTCCAAGACAATCTTTGATGCATGGGTTTACTCCCCATACTATCTTGGTAGTCATGGTTCACTACCATAGCCATATTAGTTGCATGATTTCTCTTCTCATGCAATCTTGGTATTCATTTTTCACTCCCATATCCATCATAGTAGCATGTGTTCACTCCTCATACCATCTTGGCTGTAATGGTTTACTCTCATAGCCATCTTAGTAGTCATGGATTACTCCCTAGACCATATTAGTTTATCTCATGAGATATAAATCTTTTCCGAATGCATTTTTGGGAGATATAGGTCCCTCCCACCCCATAATTAAACCATATAGAACAGTTCCTCAATGCCACAAACAATAATATCATAACCTATACAATTGAATGTGTATCATAAACATGTAAACATATCATACCATAAGGAAAAATATATATTTTTCATTACCATTTCAACAAAATAATATCCCTTGAAAGAGAAACCGATTTCATAAACATATAACCCATGAAATATAAATAGAATTCATTATCATATAACCAGTGAATCAGAAAAGGGTTTGACAAACACCTTGACATTAAGAATAACCCATTCATTGAAATAATATGAATTCAACCATTAAATAATTTACTAGGACATGAGTAACATCAACAGATGTCATATTAGGTGTAAAATAATTTTAAAATATCTTTCAAATACTTTTCTTAAGGATAATTTCCTTTCTTATTTGAAAAAATTATTTTTCATAAATAAAACCATTTGATAATCATTTTCAAATAAAATTCCAAGAAAACTTAGAAGTAAAAATTGAAATAATTTTTAAAGACTTTTTTAAAAAACAAATAAAATAAGCTTGAAAACATTTAAAAAATTCTATTGAAATCACATTGAAAACATATATTAAAATATTAAAAATGTTTTGAAAACCATTTCTTTTAAAATACTTTGAATACTAATAAATGTGGCTTGAAATAATTTTAAAAACAATTTTCGTTGAAAATGTATAAAGTATCTAGAAAACATTTTGAAACTCATTTCATTGAAAATATATTCTAAAAACATTTTCTTCAAAAATTAAAATTAAACCTGAAAAAAAATATTCAATGGATTTATAGTAGATAAATTTATACTTGTCGTACGAGGTAAAATAAACATTACTTTTGCACGATAAAATGTTTTGAAAATGAATCATTCAGAAAGAAACAATAAGATTCCTTTGAAAACATTGGAAAATAAAAAAACATTATTTTTACAATCATATGATAACAGTAGGATATTCTTGGAAACCCTTTTTGGAAATCGTGGTTTTAAAGGAACATAGATTTCTGACTAAAGAGAAATTAATTTTTGGGCTTCCTTGAAAACACTGTCTTAACATTATTATGTTCTAACGATTGGTAGAGATGGTTCCAATATAATTGTAAATCACTAATAACCGTATGAGAAGAAAATTCATGAATTTTATTGAGAGGTAGATCATAATATTTCATCAAAATAAGCATAAATATAAACAATATTGAAAAGAGATAAAAATTTATCAATAAACTCTTATAAATTGTAACTTTGGATCATACTCTCGATATAAGAAAAGTAAATTACATAAATCTTAAATTATCATGAAAAGATTTAAAATCATGATATAACATGTATAATGGATGTATATGAACCATGAAGAGAATTTAGATGAATAAAAAGCATGAGTCTCAAAGAAGAAAAATTGAGACACAACTATTTCATCGATTTGGTACCTTTTAAAATTTATACACCCTAAAAGAATGATCATAAAATGGATATTTGAATACCTGTAAATTTAAGTATAATATAAATAGAATAGAATTTGTGTAATTACATACACCAAAAAAAAGTAAAGAGTGTAAAACATAACATGTATCTCATAAAAATAAATAGTGAGATAGAATCCCCTTACCTTGTGTCTTGACTCTCGTCATACTCATTCGGACCACCTATTAATAGGGTATGTCCTTTTGGTTTGTTCCAAAATGACTCTTGGATTTCATTATTCCCAAGGGAATGCTTCTAGGAGGAAGGGAGGATATCAGGGGAATGGATTGGGAAAGGCTTGACTAAACCTAAGATGTTTGTGAGGTGTGAATAAGTGGGAGAGGTTGTTGCATTTTATAGGGAAGGAAAAGGACTCACTTGGAATTTCTGAAAACAAGTTAGGTGTACACATGTTCATAGCTAAAAAAGTAATAAAAACCCAACATATATCAATAATTCATGTTTTATGGCCAATGTATGGTCATCATATGTATTTTGGAAATGTTTCTTGGGCATTCGGGCCCCTAATATTAAGTTTTTTTCCCTAATTATGATTAAATTTTCATTAATGGTTGTGATTAATTTTAATCTTTTTTACTAATATTTTTGTTAAAAATTTATGTTGATCTTATTTAACTCTAAAAATTATACTAATTACACTTTTTTATTCCATTTTTCAAAATTCAAATTACATAAGTGGAAAATTTAACATTAATTATAATCCCAGAGATGGGATGAAATTACAGGTCTTCAAAGTAGAAAGATGTTCAAAAGTTTATTATGATTTTATATTCAATATCAACATCTTTTATTAACATAGGGTGACCTTCCCTTAATCAAAATATCACTTTTACATGAAATCACCCTTCAATATATCCTTTTAATCCCATAATAAAATTATATACTAAATATAAATATGTATATTTCATGATTCATATAACATAATATTTGAATTCCAAAACAGAAATACTTCAATAATCCAACCTTATTCTTAACCCATTACTCAGGATTCATCAAATTATTCCTTAATACCACTTTCCTATAATATAAATCATTCATATGTTTCCATAACCTCACTCAAATCAGTCTTCTAATGTTTAATTTAAACAATACTTCATGAACATCGCATACCCATCTCATGTCGATTGTAGTGTCATTATCATTACATGAAGAACAAATACTCATACCAACTTCGTAAATCTATTTATGAGATTTCCACCTTGAAAATTGATTCACATAATGCCCATGATTTCCATAACTAAAACAATAAATGTTAACCATGTTATTTCTAGTTATGTCCATTGAATAAAACCAGAAAACACAGTGTGAGTAACATTTTCATATTAGAATACCATTCAATCATGAAAATTTTTTATAGGGTCACTAAATCATGGATCATACTACTTTAATCAATTAAACCTTATGTTTTTCCTAGTCTATTCATATTAAACCTCTATAAAAATCCTTCATGATTGTTTGTGATGAGTTTTGTGAATTCCCATAGCATATCCCCCTGGGATATCAATACTAAGTGTGAAAAAATGTATGTTATTATGTATCATATTACCTCAAGTTAGGCCTGGAACATATTATGAGATTTTTTACCCCAATTTATATTTATTCCATATCCAGATCCACTTTTATTATCTAAATAAGAATTTATTTCTTGTTAACCACACATCTTATCCTTTACCAAAATGCCATGACAATTTCTAATATGTTAACTCATCCTTATACTTATCATTAGATAAATCCATAAGCATATCATTATAAATATACCTAGGTATATCGCTAATGTTTTAACATCCTATTTTCTAATGGTTAACTAAACATTTACTTTTATAACAACTATAATGAACTGGGATAAATATACATGGATATTACTCAATTTAAGATGAATATTTAGTATATTAAAAAATATATGTCTGAGGACCGTAATAGTTTAGTGTCTTTAGAAACATGTAAGCAAAATCTTCTATCCAAATTAAAGATATTCTAAATCTCCTCTAATGATATACACCTTTATTACTTCTACATAAATAATTTATTCATAATTTGTTGAAGGTAACATAAGAAATGGGTGAGCTCAAATGCTCAGTAAGGCTAAACAAGGGAGATATGTAAGCATAATCAGAGAATAAGGGTATGATAACATGACCATGAAAATATAAGATCATATTATGCATTTCAAATTTCATATACATGAATCATAGGATAATGATTTTTAGTTCTTAAAAAATGAATTTTAAGGAAATAAAGAACGTAAACCATGAAAGCATAACATAGGAATAAAACATGTAATTGTGAAAAAAAGAATATAATATGATTTCTATAGTATCCATGTCATTATTTACAATCCCTCTTTATATTCTAGGTTCACTCCCTATACTGTCTTGGTAGTCATGGTTCACTCCCATGGCCATATTGGTAGCATTAGTTCACTTTTCATACCTTCTTGGTAGTTATGGATCACTCACATGTGCATATTATTAATATTAGTTTACTCCTTATACAATATTTATAGTATTTGTTCACTCTTATGGTCATATTATTTGTCAAGGTTTACTCCCAAGATGATTTTAGTCTATATCATTATATATAAATCATTACCCAATGCATTAGAGGGTGGTATACTGCCCACCCATATCATAATTAAATCAAACATTCATGTTCCAAAATATCATAAAAATTCATTTTATAACCCATAAAATGAAATGGGTATCATAAACTTGTAAGCATATCATAACCTACAGAAAAAGATAAATGTTTCAAAACCATTTCATCAAAAGCATAACCCATGAAAGAGAAACAAATTTCATAAACATATAACCCATTGAAGAGAAATATATTTCATAAGCATATAAATCATGAATGAGTAACATGTTTTATAAATACTATGACATTAAGCCTAACCCATTCTTTGAAATAATATTAATGGAACCTTTAGATCATTTCCTAGAAGGGAATGAGTAACATCAATGGATGTCATCTTAGATGGAAAATAATTTTGAAATACCATTCAAAAGGATTCATGAGAAAAATATCCTTTATTCTTTGAGAATGTAATTCTTAATACATAAAACCATTTGAAAATCATTTTCATATAAAATATATTGAAAACATATATAGATAACTTGAAATAATTTTTTAAAACCTTTTTACTTGAAAATTGATAAAATAAGATTAAAAACATTATAAAAAACATTTTATTTGAAAACACTTAAAAAACATATAAATATCGATTGAAAATATTTTGAAAACATTTTTACATGAAAATATATGAAATAATATTGAATGTTTTTTTAAAACCAATTGTTTTAAAATTAATTGAAAACTTATAAATTATTCTTGATTCATTTTTATAAACACTTTACATGAAAACAGATAAAAGAATCATGAAAACGTTTTGAAAACCATTTATTAGAAAATAACTTTTAAAAACATTTTCATAAAAAATAATATTTAAACATGAAAATAAAGCATCCAAGTATTTATGGTAGATGAATTTGTACAAGTTTTATGAAGTAAAAAAGAACATTCCTTTTGTAAGATAAAACTGTTAAAAAAATTCCCCATTCATAAAGAGATAATATGATTCCTTTGAAAACATTGGAAGAAGAAATAAAGGGGAAAATATATTTTAATGATAATTGGATAATAGTATAATATTATTGGAAATCCATTTTTGTAAAACATGATTTTTAAAAGGAAAATATATTTACGACTGAAGATAAGGTAATGTAAAGTGTTCTTAAAAACACTATTTTAACTATATTATGTAGCAAAGAGTGGAAGAAATGGTTCCAATATATGAATAAATCTGTAATAACCATATGAGAAGAAATTTTTTGAATGTTCATGGGATATGTATCATAATATTTCACCAAAATAATTATTAACATAAATAATCCTGAAAGGATTTAATATTTTCTCAATAAACTCTTATAACTTGGTAACATGGTATCATACTCTCCTTCTAAGAAAAAGAAATTACATGAAGCTTAAAATATCATGAAAATAAATAAATTCATGATATAACATGTAAAATATATGTATATACACCTATAACATGATTTATATTCATTATAATGAATGAGTATCAATGATGGAAAATTGAGACAAAACTATATCACTGATTTGGTATCATTTTGAGCTTATACCCCATGAAAGATAGATCATAAAATGGATATGTGAATACCAATAAATTTAAGTATAAGATACATTGAATAAATTCATTTCATGCAAATACATCACACAAAAGTAAAGAGTGTCGAATATAGAATTTTTCTCAAATAAATAAAAGGTGTGATAAAATCCCCATACCTTGTGCCCTGACTCTCTTCGTACTCATTCAAACTGCCTCTTAATCAAGTAACTCATTTTGGATTGTGCCAAAAGGATTCCTTGGATTGACTTCTCACCAAGGGAATACATTTAGTAGAAATGGAGGATTTTTTAGTTAATTGGGTAGGTCTTGGACAAACATAATAGGTTTTAGAGGTGTGATGAAGTGGGATAGGTGCTGGCATTTTATATGGAAGGAAAAGGACTCACTTGGAATTTTTAAAAAAACGCTAGGCGTGAACATGTTTTTACCTAAACAATGCCATATCAAACCAACATAAAAAAATAATTTAATGTGTAAGGATGGTTCAAGGACCTAAAATTGGTTTTGTAAAGGTTTCTAGGTCATTTGGGCCCCTAATATTAATATTTGGTCCCTAATTATGGTTAATTTGACTTTAATTGCTGTGATTAAATTTAATCACATAATAATATTTTTGGGAAAAAATTAAGTTAATACTCTTAGAATATAAATATTATACTGATTACAATTTTTTATTTTGTTTTTTCTAAATTCAAATCACATAATAATAGAAATTAATATTAATGTTAATCCCACAGACGAGATGAAATTATGGGTCGTTAAATTAGAAAGAAGTTCAAAATATTATTATGTTTTTGTTATCAATTTCAAATTGAAATGGATTATAATGATTTAAATATCATAAATAGATGTATAATTGATCTAATGTGACCATAAAACAAATTTAATATATAATTTTCTATTAATAATAATTTAAATGAAGAAGAAATGTTTAACATAAAAGCAGTATTTTTTACTATTCATCAAAAAATGAAGTTTGTTAGAAAAATATCAAAAATTCACCCTAAAATAATTTTGGCACTCTAAATTAAAAAAGGAATGTTATTTTTTCAAATTTAATTTCTAAATATTTCTAAAATTAATTATATTTTTAAAAATGGTTCATTTGAGAAAATGATATTTTTAAACATAAAAGGACTTTACCAGAAATTATATCATTCATTTTCTGTATGTTTTATTTCTATAAAACCATTACAAAAAATATTTCTAGATTATTTATATATATATATAAATAATTTTAACAACTGGTCTATAATTATATCATTTAAAAAATAATAATAAAAAGATGCTTAATAGAAACTCGTTGTTGCACTTAAGATACACCAAGTTAGTGTTGTGGGTAGCATAAGCTAAGTCGGTATTGTGGGTAGTGCAAGAAAAGTAAGTGATATATGAATGGAATGTATGAATTAGTGTTTTAATATATATATATATATAACTATTTTATGTGTCATGTGAAATGAAAAATATCAAAAAGAAAAAATAATTCATAAAAAATAATTCATAAAATCTTGAGGTCTTACAAATATCGTGAAATAGAGAACCATATATTTAAATTCATATCACCTTAATTTTCATGAGAAGAATTTTAAAATACATTATTGTTCTGTGTCACGAACCAACCCGGGTCGACCCTGAATCGGTCACCCAAGTCGGTCCGCAACATGGCCCGAGGGGCGTTCCCAATCCCCACGGGCTGACAACTAGTGCCATGCATTAGAAATAAACAATAGGGAACAATTTAGACCATAAATGAAATGTAAGTAAAGAAGCGGGAAAAGTAGAATAACGCAAAGTAAAAAACACGAAAAGAAAGAACGATCAACAACAACCAACTAACCTGACCACGACCAAAACTCCTCGCGACTCCGAAAGTCACTCACCAGTCCACAACCAACTCTCGCCCATGGTGAGCAAGATCAAGTCAAACCTACAAAAAAACTGAAAACAGGAAAACACTATAGGTGTGAGTATTAAAACTCAGAAGTCGTGCCCAACAATCTATTCCAAATTCACTACCTTAAAATAATGAATTTACTGATTCCAGGTTTGACCTAAATAGTACAGAATATGGGTCTCCACGGACACACTTACATTTCTATGACAAGTAACAGTCCATTTCCCTTTTTAATTTAAAAACAAGTTTATTGTTTGAAAGGAACTGGTGCATTTCATTTTGAAACATTTCTGAGAACAAGTTAGAAATTCAAATTTCAGTTGTTAGTCAAAGGGGAAAACCACACACAACACACAACACACATTAAGGGAAATGGAAATGAAAATTGGCACACATGGGCCAGCAACCGAACTAGACCTCTCAATCATCTTCCACATAAAAATAAACACGAAAAGAAACATGGGGCAAACTTATGAGCTCGTCAAAAATCCAGAAAATACCATACATGTGACTCATCCTAAAGTAATGTCCTAACTCGATGACATCATAACGCCCTAATGCTCAGCATAACCCTGCATGGCGGAACCGAGGGGCCCAATCCCCATAGCAGCAATAACATAGTATTCCCCTTCTATGGGGCCACTAGGCAGTGCATAATCTAAACTAGTGCAACAATCATTCTCAGAAGATTCCCTCATTATGCCAGGTTCCCATGTCAACACATACAATAAAAAGGGGTGCATCCACAATGAAATTCAATCAGTCATGATGCACAAACATCAAATACAGCTCACAGAATCAACGTGCTGCAAAGATCACCCCTAAGTGGGTTTTCCAAAATAATTTATTTTATTAAAGTGCTAAACGGGCGTTCATCAATTTTAATGAAAAACATCATTTCTCAGAAAAAACCAAAACAATCATTCACGCATCAGAAGAAATCATTTATAATTTAAACCAAAAATACATTTAAAATTCTGTGAATTATGTTTAAAATCCAAAGGGGCATTCTTTCCCTACTGTGTGCCCATTCATCAAGAAAATATCTCAAATGTTCGGTATAAAATAAACGGACCTTTTCACACCAAATAATCATTTAAAAAGTAATTATCTTATATTATTTCTAATTTATTAAAATTAATAAAACATCAAGCATTAATAAAATCTAAATTTAATGTTCAGTGCAATGGGGGACCTTCCTCAACTCGCAGCTCGAACATGACGATGTGACACGCCTCGCAAAAGTGTGCATGCACGCACACGCTGATGACCGTAGTATCATGGGATTCCTCACTAACATGCTACAACAACCGCGCAAACAAATAAAACACACAATCATGGACTTAAAACGAACCAAACGAACAATAAATGAAAAATAACTAGCTAGACATTTTTTTAAAATATCATATTAAAACACGAATCAAAATACAACCAATCTCTTTATTAGAATCCAATTACGACCTTTAGACACACCAGACACTTTACAGACATCATATGCACCACATCATTAATGTAATAAACCATTTGAATAATTTATAAAACATCCGAAAAATGTTAAACAAAGGTTCACATTAAAAAATACTCAGTTTCACATAAGAAAAAACATCAAAATAAAACACCTGACATAATCACACCCAAAAAATGTCACACACCTAACAACCAACCCATAAATCATTTTATAAAATAACGCACCCATTTTCACACACAAACCATCGTTTCATTCAATAAAAAAATTGTTCGCAACAGTTAAACATGTTCACCACCTTAAAAATATAATTCACACCCAATAAAAAATTGATTAAACACTTCTATAAAATAACCCAAAAACAAAACCAAAATTAAAAACACACCATTTCTAATATAAAATACAATTTCATCACACACGCATGCGAAAACAATTGTATAGCGCATTTCACACCTTCCAAACACTCTTAAACCCCATTTTGAAACCATGCACCCACCTCTTTAAAAACCGTAAACCAACAGTCTACCATTGAAAACAAGCGTGCCTCAAAATATTCCCAAAAACACAATACGCACCACATATAATATTTATTATACTAGTTAAAAGGATATAAAATAATTTTAATAACATCTCAAGCCACCAATTAATTATAACAGACAAAGCGCAAACCATGAAACAAGTTTTTTTTAAACATCTTAATCCATTAATTAACTATCAATGATGATGTGAAAGGTATGAAATGTGCAAAAGGAGAATGAAACCCTACACAATAAAAAACAAAGACTCAAAAATACCGAAACAAGGTCAACGCACCTCAAGACATTTCCAAATCATGATTCGCACCACATAATTAATCCACAGACTCATATAATTAATCAATAAAGAAACCCAAACATATCAAATAACATAAAATCATGTAACTACCTCAAAAGACGAAGAACATCCAAGAACCAGTGTGAAACTTCAATCTCTTCATAGTCGCAATTAAAGGAGTCTCAAACAAACCTTTAAAATCAAATTGGACCCCAACATTTTAATGATAAAACTTAAAAAAACCTTAAATATGGAAGAACCAAAGTAATGAGGGGGAGGAACAACCGGATAGGGGGTTCCGCCAACGAGGAGAGGCCGGAAGGATGTGATGCCGGTAGTGGAAATCACTGGAGAGGGTCCGGCCATGGTTCATGGGGTAGCGCATCGAAGTAAGGAGGGGAGACCGGGAGGGGGAAACATGCACGGAGGGCTGTGGGGAGGGATGGTCGGGCTCGTCTGGGGAGTGCATACCGAGGTGAGGTGTGTCGGGACTGGAACGCGGGTGGAAGGCCTCAGCAATGTGGAGGGAAGGGCGACGATAAGAGCACAGAGTAGTAGGGGCTGGACACAGCACAGGTGGAAGGGAACGGGCAGGGCGGCGTCTACTAGAGTCGTTGCAAGGACGAGCTGTTTGAACGGCTCACGCAGGAGAAGGACAAAACGGTGGGGCTCGCACAGAAGAAAAAAAATGGGGAAGGAGGGGTGCGGCCACAGCGTGGAACAGGAAGGTGGTGCACTGCCGAGTATTAGGGTTAGGTAAGTTTTTTTCATTTTGATAAAATAACAATAGTAATAAAAATAAAAATAATCATAATCATAATAATCATAATAATAATTACAATAATAATATAATTAATAATATAGATAATAATATAAATAATAAAAATATAAAACAAAAAATAATAATTATAGTAATAATAATATAAACAATAATAATGGAACAAAAAAATTAAAAAAATAACCATAAAAGTTATAATAATAAAAATGATAATGACAAAATTAATAAAAATAAAAATAATAACAATAATAACACATTATTGATATTAAAATTATCAATTATATAGTAACATTATTATTATTTCAATTTAACCATTTAACCCACATTATTTACATAGGATTTCTTTATTTTAATTGTTAGATACATTCACGGACACCCGACTAACAACGAGACTACCACCCATTTTGTGGAGATCGTGGACAGGTCTGAAACCCACGAAAGATATTAAATGAAAAAAAATTAATCTTAGACCTAGCCCAGACCTTGACGCGAGGACCTGGTGCCATGTACTACAAAAATAAAAAATAATTAAAAATCAGGGTGTGACAATTCTCCCCACCACAGACACTTTCTTCCCCCCGAAAGTCACCCAACCAAATAATAGATAAAATAAGAGACCATTCCATGTTGAAACTGAAAGAAACCACAATATAAGAAGATGGGAGAATGCGAGAGTGTTCTCCCCACCATAATAATTCAACTAGTATATAAATTTAACACTCAATCATACCACCCCGGGATTGGGGGTCGATAAGGGAACTCTCAATTGATCTAAACTAAGTTCTATAGCATGAGCAAACAACACCTCTAATAAACCTGGAACTATCGACCGAGACCAAACACTCCAAACAATAGGGGAAACCCTTCGAGCAGAAAGTAGTGAACCCAAGCACAACCACAGACACCAGCTCCTTCATAGGAACTTACATCTCCAAACAAACACCTCTAAACCAATATTGACCCATACAAGGGTCAATCACACTCTTAAGAAAAAAAGACAATGTAGAAAACCCTAACCTGACAAACAAAACTGTTGAGATTACAAAAGAACATGTCCATCATAACTCCATGATAAAACAATGGACCTACTTCAATGTCATAACTTTAACATCAAAAAATCAATAACGAAAAAACTTTAAATGTTCCAATTCCAACATGGATCAAAAAACCCAAACCAAGGATTCCCACCCTTGGAAACTCCTGACTGCACGCAGGCTTCACCCCAAGACCTGTGGCTGGGGCTCTGATGGTTGAAGCATCTCATTCTTCACAGTCAGGCACTAGAATTCCTCTTTTCAGAGAGTCTTCTTTTGGTGACACTTCCTGCAAATCATCTCCAAGTGACCCAGATAGCCGCATAGACATCACATTTTCGGAGGGATGTGATATGACGGCTTCGCGTGCCCGAACCGGATACACTGGTGGAACACCTCTGAATGGTTCAGCGAACTGGAATCCTGAACCACTACAGATGACTCCTTAGAAACAGGTTCCTCTTGCACACCCTACTTTCCAGATGGGGAACCATTACAAGCAACTAGATACCTTGGATTTCCCACCATCTACACTCTGGAGACCAACTCAACTAAAAACACATCATCCACCAACTTCTCAAAATGATGGTCCCTTGAAGATAGGACATGATCCTTGATATATGGATGAATACCCCCCCAATAAAGAGGGAAGTATTTATCGATTCATGTGACACTATATTCGGATAAAAGGAAAAAAGTTCCTTGAAATGTTTAACATATGCCTTCACCATCTATTGGCCTTGTTAAATACTCACCAGCTCTTCCCTTTTCTTCTCCTGCACTTATTCAAGTATAAACAATCAGACGAAGAAAGATTTAAAGACATCCCATGTCATCCCAACTAACATTGAAGGTGGGGCGAGCAACCCCCATATGTCCAGAGATGGACCTTCAAACAGTCCCAAAACAACACACACTCTGATAGCTTTGGGAGTTCCCAACATCCTAAAAGCACAGTCGACCTCTTCAAACCACATAACTACCTTTAACGGACCCCAATCACCGTGAAGGATAGGCAATGTACAAGAAGGACCAAGGATTGGGAATGACTTATCAGAAACTCTGGGGGAATTTCTGGGCAGCATTTTCTAAACAACATATAAAACACTAAACCGAAACCGATATCAAATCAAGGCAATGTCATTTAATGCACCATCATCCGAAAACAACCAACTCAAAGAAGAACAACCAAATGAAAAAATAACCAAAAATTCCTTTTTCAAAAACCCCTTTTCATTTTAGATTTCAAAACCACCGTCTTTCAAGGACATTTTCCAAATACCAAACCCACTTTTGAAAAAAATTTCCATTTCCAAAAAATCCTTTTCCCTTTATTAAAATCGCATTAGAAAAACAAGGTCAAGCCTTTAATTCCAAGTGCACACCCTAGTAATCCCAGGAACCGTTGCACATGTCTTCATCTGCTTTCATCCATACACACCAACAGGCACTTCTAATGTCTTCTCTCACATGTGAAAACATTTATAAAGAGTACCTGAGGTTTCACCCAAACCATATATCTACCAGTTCCAAGCAACCACCGGATTTTTAGTCCAAGAGATTTCAGTTTTAAAAGTACATTTCACAATTATAAATCCATTTAAAAGAAAACATTCTCATTTCAAAAACTTTTTTTCATTTCCAAAAGTGCACTTACACCCACGAGAACCAAGACAATACAAAACATGCATCAAATCACTGAAGAGAGGGAATAGTAGTCATTCTTAACCTAGCAATATGGTAGTGGTCCATGCCCCAAGTAAGAGTCAATGACTATGAATAACTTAAACCATGTACGTAGACTCCACATGGGTCACTACTCCATGTAAAATCACAATGTAACATTGGTTTTCCTCTGTTGTCATCCCTCAATCCAACACAAATCACAATGAGACAAGAGCTCAATTCCCAGACTACCCCTGGCAACTCGAGGTTCATAACAAGTGAGGGTTCATGACGTCCTTCTTGTTCCTACATCTCGAGTCCTGAAAGTCCTAATATCTATCTACCAAACACCCCAAATAACAAGAACCTGGCTCTGATACCATTTTTCACGAACAAACCCGGGTCAACCCTAAACCGGTCACCCAAGACGATCCGCAAACATGGCCCAAGGGGCCTTCCCGATCCCCATAGGCTAGAAACTAGTGTCGGGCATCCGAACTAAACTAGAGGGAATGATTTGGCCCATAAATGAAAGACAAGTAAAGTAGCATAAAAAGTATAATAATGGAAAGTAAACAACACGAAAAGAATGAATGATCAACAACAACCAACTAACCTGACCACGAACAAAACTCCTCACGACTCCAAGAGTCGCTCACCAGTACACAACCAACTCTCTCCTAAGGCGAGAAAGATCAAGTCAAACCTGAAACAAAACTAAAAACATGAAAACACTATAGGAGTGAGTATTAAAACTCAGTAGGTGTGCCCAAAAAACTATTCCCAATACACTACCTTAAAATAATGAATTTACTGAATCCAGGTTTGAACTAAATTATAAAAAATATGGTTTTCCACACACACACTTCCATTTTTAATACATGTAATAGTCCATTTCCCTTTTTAATTTAAAAAAAGTTTATTTTTTTCAAGGAACATGTTCATTGAATTTTGAAACATTTCTGAGAACAAGTTAGAAATTCAAGTTTTTTTTGTTAGTCGAAGGGGAAAACCACATACAACACCCAACACACACCAAGGGAAATGGAAAAGAAAAGTGTCGCACAAGGTCCAGCAACCGAACTAGACCTCTCAATCATCCACCACATAAAAATAAACACTAAAGGAAACATGGTTCGAACCTAATAGCTCATGAACAATCCAGAATATACCATATATGTAACTCATCTTGAAGGCATGCCCTAACTAGATGATGTCAAAACGCCCTAACGCTCGGCATAGCCCTACATGGCCTAACCGAGGGGCCCAATCCTCATAGCAGCAATAACTCAATATTCCCCTAGTATGGGGCCACTAGCCTGTGCGTAATATAATCTAGTGGAGCAATCGTTCTCAGAAGATTCACTCACTATGCCAGGTTCTCATGTCAACACATATAATAAAAGGGGTTCATCCACAATGAAAGTCAATTAGTCAAGATGAAAAAACATCAAATACATATCACGCAATCAACGCACACCAAAGATCACCCCAAAGTGGGTTTTCAAAATAATTTATTTTATTAAAGTTCTAAACGGGCCTTCACCAATTTTAAAGAAAAACCTCATTTCTCAGAAAAACCCAAAACACTCGTTCACGCTTCAGAAGAAATCAATTATCATTTAAAACAAAACTACATTAGAAATTCTGTGAATTATGTTTAAAAGCCAAAGGGGTATTATTTCACTACTGGGTGCCCGTTCATCAAGAAAATATTTCAAGTCTTCAGTATAAAATAAACGGCTCTTTTCACACCAAATAATCATTTAAAAATTAATTATCTTATATTATTTATCATTTATTAAAATTAATAAAATATCAAGAAATTAATAAATTCTAAATTTAATGGTGAGTGCAGTGGGGGACCTACATCAACTCACAGCTCGAACACGACAACATGACATGCCTCGCAAAGGTGTGCAAGTACGCACATGCCGATGATCCTAGTATCGCAGGTTTCCTCACCGACACACTGCAACAACATCACAAAAAACTAAAACACACAAACAAGGACTTAAAACAATCTAAACGAACTATCAACGCAAAATAACTAGCTCGACATGTTTTGAAAATATCACATCAAAACACGTATCAAAACACAACCAATCTCTTTATTATAATCCAATTACGACCTTTAGACACATAAACCACTTTAAAAACATCATACACACCACATGATTAATGTAATAAACCATTTGAATAATTTATAAAACATCCACAAAAGGTGAACCAACGTTCACATCAAAAAATAATCAGTTTCACATAAGAAAAAACTTAAAAATAAAACACACAACATCATCAAACCTAAAACATGTCTCGCACCTAACAACCAACCCATAAAACATTTTATAAAATAACGCACCCATTTTCACACACAAAACATCACTGCTTTCAATTAAATTTTTTTTCACAACACTTAAACATGTTCACTGCTTTAAAAATATAATCCACACCCAATAAAAAATTGATTAACCACTTTTATAATATAACCCAAAAACAAAACCAAAATGAAAAACATGCCATTTCTAATAGAAAATACAATTTCATCACACAAGCATGCCAAAAAAATTGTAAAGAGCATTTCACACCTTCCAAACACTCTTAAATCCCATTTTGGAACCACACACACACCACTTTAATAACTGTAAACCAAAAGACTACCTTTGAAATCAAGCGCGCCTCCAAATACTTCCGAAACACAATCCGCACAACATATAATATTTATTAAACTAGTTAAAATGTTTTTAAACAATTTTAATAACATCGCAAGCCAACAATTAATTTTCACATACAAAGTGAAAAACATGAAACAAGTTTTTTTTTAAACATCTTAATCCATTAATCAACTGTCAATGAAGAAGTGAAAGGTAAGAAATCATAAAAAGGTGAATGCAACCCTATGTAATAAAAATCACAGACTCAACAATACCGCATCATTTTTAACGCACCTCCAGACATTTCCAAATAATGATTCTCACCACATAATGTATCCATATACTCGTGTAAATAATCATACAAGAAACCCAAACATTTCGAATAACATAAAATCATGCAACTACCTCAAAAAACAAAGAACTACCTAGAACTGGTGTGGAACTTCAATCGGCTCATCGCCCCAACTAAAGGAGTCTCAAACCAACCATGATAATCAAATTGGAACCAAACATTTTAGGGATAACACATAAAAAAACCTTAAATATAGAAGAACCAAATCAAGGATAGGGGGAGGAACAACTGGACAGGGGGTTGTGCCTGTGAGGAGAGGCCGGCTGGATGGGATGCCAGCCGTGGAAATCCCCGGAGAGGGTTTGGCCATGGGTCGGGGGGTAGTGCATCAAAGCAAGGAGGGGAGAACGGGAGAAGGTAGTGTGCACAAAGGGTAGTGGGGAGGGAAGGTCAGGCACATCCGGGGAGTGCAGGCCGAGGCGAGGTGCGTTGGGACTGGAACGCAGGTGGAAGGACTTGGCGCGGTGGGGGGAGGGGTGACGGCAAGAGCAGAAAGTAGAAGGCGCTAGTCATGGCGCAGGCGGATGGGAACAGTGAAGGGCAGCCTCTGCTAGAGCCGGTGTTAGGAGGAGCTGCTGGAACGACTCACGCATGCGAATTCCAAAATGGGGGGGCTCGCGTAGAAGAAACGGGGATTGCAGGCCGAGGCGAGGTGCGTTGGGAATGGAACGCAGGTGGAAGGCCTTGGCACGGTGGGGGGAGGGGTGACGGCAAGAGCAGAAAGTAGAAGGCGCTAGTCTTGGCGCAGGCGGATGGGAACAGTGAAGGGCAGCCTCTGCTGGAGCCGGTGTTAGGAGGAGCTTCTGGAACGACTCACGCATGCGAATTCCAAAATGGGGGGGCTCACTTAGAAGAAAAAAACCTGGAAGGAGGGGTGTGGCCACATCATGGAACATGAAGGGGGTGTGGCGACATCATGGAACATGAAGGGGGTGCGCCACCAGGTATTAGGGTTAGGTTAGTTTTTTTCATTTTAGTAAAATAAAAATGGCAATTATAATAAAACAAATAATAATCATAATAATCATAATAATAATTACAATAATATTGTAAATATTAATAATAATAATATAAATAATAAAAATATAAAATTAAAAATAATAATAATTTTAATAATAATATAAAGAATAATAATGGAACAATAATAATTAATAAATAACCATAAAAGTTATACTAATAAAAATGATAATAACAGAAATAATAAAAATTAAATTAATAACAATAATAACACCTTATTGATATTACCACTATCAATTATATAGTAACATTATTATTATTGCAATTGAATAATTTAACCCACTTTATTTACATAAGAAATATTTATTTTAATTGTTAGATACTTTCATGGACACCCGGCTAACACCGCGACTACCGCCCATTGTGTGGTGACCGCGCACGGGTCTGAAACCCATGAAATATATTAAATAAAAAAAATTAATCTGGGACCCTGCCCGGGCCTTGGCGTGCGGTCCCGAAGCCAAGAAATAATAAAATAAAAATAAATTAAAAAGTCAGGAAGTGGCAGTCAGTATATACATAACATAAAAGAAAAAAGTGGTCAATATGGCATGTGTCTCTCAAAACAAAATGTGAGACGAGAAATCTATTACCTGAAGTTCGATATGCTTCAAAAGAAATATAAACTCCAGTATAATAAACATAAATTTCATATAATTATATAAAAAATTCATGTACATACTTTTCATATTATATATGATCCATTTATGACATTTGAACACCCATTTATTAACAATTATTTCTAAAAAATCATTTCTCGTTGTCAACTCCTTCATTTTTTCAAGAGATTTTTGTTTAGTAGTTTCAGTCCTAAAGCATTAATCATGGTTCTAGAATATAAATAATATTAATTATAATATAAATATGATATATATTAATTATATATATTTATATTAATCCATAATTGATAGAAATAGAAAAATGACTCTCACCATTCATAGAGTTGGTAAGTCGTACGTATCCATTAACGATGATTTCACTTTTAAATTGATGAAACGAAATAAAGGTAAATAATAATAAAAATTTATTGAATAATTATTATATTATAAATATATATATATATTATTCACTAAGTAAATATTTATTACCATCCATGTAAATCAAAAAAATGAAAAATGAATCATATAGCTTCATGGAGGTGGTAGTCCACACGTACTCTTGATTCTTGTTATTATTTTCCAATTAATTATAAGGTAAGAAGATAGAAATGATATTATGTGATAAATATAATATAGAAACATTAAATATATAATAATATCCATCAATGAAGTATGGTTAGGTAAAATTAATTGTATCACTACATGGAGATAGTAGGTTACATGTATGAATGAGTGATAACTTTACTTCCCATTTTATGTAAAAGATGGTGGATAATGGTAGTTATATGATCATAATAACATGTAAGTATATTTAAGAAAAATATTTCATTAATTTATTATCAATACCATACTTTTAAATAATGAATAAAAATAAATAAATTGAAAAAGGCTGGGTAAAACTATTGCCTCTTCTTCGGTATTCCCCCTTTAGATCCTTTCATAAATACCATTTGTATTTTTTTTAAGAATAAAATTACATCTAAATCATGTCTCGAGACGTTTAGAGGATACCTGGGTTTGGTTTGGGAAATTTTTATTTCTCTAGTAGATATAAGGAAAATATATAAGAAGTGTCCTTTTATAGAGGAGGGATGAACACACAAGGAATTACAAAAAAAAAGATTAAAATGTGAGTAATTCATTCTTAATAAAAATGATTCCAAATGGCCAAAATTTAAATTAAATAGAGTATAAGGTTTAAATATACCCATAAAATTATATTTAGATAGTTTTTGGTGTCATTTTAAACCAAATATATTTGGTTTAACCCCTTCATAAACAAATTTTAACCATAACTATTATGACATTTTTATCAATCATAAAGGGTTCTAATTTTACATATAATTTAAAAATTAGCTAATAAATTTCCATGTGATGAAATTATATATATTTAATCATACTAAAATTCTTATAGAGTTATTTTTATGATTCATAAATAATTTAATAATATATTATTTTTCATAAAATATCATTAATGTTATTTTTGACATAATTAAATTATTATGACTTTAAATTCATAAAAATAATAATTTAATTCAAATAAAAAACATTTAAATGTCCCTAACATGTTATATTAAAATTAAAAATTATTTTAAAACAATAATTCATTCAAATTTAACTACATTTTACTTTTTTATACTCATTTATTTTTATTTTTATATTAATTGAATAAATATTGTGTTAGTAATACGTAAGAATTTATTGTAATTATTCAATCAATTAAAAGTATATATAAATTTTCATGATAAATATTTATTTACTATTTAAGATTAATATTTATAACTGAACTTATCCACTTTTAATCCATATCTAAAATATTTAGGGGCATTTAAATCAAGAGAGTGACATTTTGTATTATTTTAAATAAAAAATATAAATTTCATTATCAATGTAAAATGGAACCAAAATGACATATATTCAAATTTTTCATGTATATTTTTTATATTTATTATATATAGTTAATTAAAAGAATTTATTGGGTAGATTTAGATACCTTATCTCATTGTTTGAACTGTGTCATAATAATTTTACACTTACCGAGGTGATAAATATTTTTCACTGTTACAATTCAAAAAATGCAGGCTTCCTATTTACAAAATTTGAATCCATTGATTCCAAATATGGTATTCATTTATTATATTCTATCTTAATAATTGGAAGAAATATATTTTAATATAAATTCACCAAACACAATGAATAATTGTTTTTAGAAAAATTCAAATTTAAGCATACAAATTAACATAAATCCGAATCATGAATATTGATGATTCAAAAAGAATTATTTAAATTATTCTAAATCAAATATACAATATTTTAAAATAATACAACATCCATAATATAATTGGAATTCTAAATTGCTTGATTTAATGAATATAAATGAAAGTATTTTAAAAATCATTCTTTTTCTCTATTCACTGAAAAATCAATCATCTTAGAAAGAATCAAAATTTCACTCTAATTGATTTCTGATATGATTATTTAAAAAATGATTGAAATTTTATAAAATAAATTTTTTGATATTGGTAAAACCTAATTGTAATTTCTGTACACAAAATGTAATAAAAATCATTGTTTAATAAAATACATTTGGATTCATAAAACGAGTTTACTAATAATTGGGTACTTTTTTAAAAAGAAACCATAAATAAATTTATATTTAGTAGGTCCATTATTTATATATTTTATAATGTGTTTATTCATATTCATACCCTCCAATTAAATGGCTACATTATAATGTTCACAATTAAATAATAATTCCTTCATAATATATTTATGTTCCCTTAAAGAATAGTGTTGCATGTTAAGAAATTTATCATGATTATTATTATATTAAACAAAATTTTCAGGGTGTTATATTTGTGGTTTATATAAGGGGGAAAGTAATCAGAGTGAGTCTCGCAATTTAAACAATATTGGTTCCCCCTAATAACATACTTATTTTCGACCTTCCATAGCAGCCAGTAGAGCCTTGCTGACTTATTTCCAACATGAAAATATAAGGAATTTGATGTTTATATTATTAAAGTGGATAAAGCTTTATAACTTCTGTAAATGATATGTCTACTTATTTAGATTCATATTTGTCATCTACAGTCTATTTGGTGGGCCAGACTCATCAATATCGATATGGTCTATAGTGTTATCAGAAGCTTCTGGGAGAACAAGTCTCCATTCATAGGCTTATGGGATTGAGTAGCTTCATGAAGTGGGAGAGTCTCTTATAAATGTATATGTGGTACCTGTCACTATGATAATTTATATTCTTATTATTTTTCCGTTAGGGACAACTTTATTCGATACAACTTCCACCCACTCTTCTATAACGACACACACTGTGAATATTCTAAATCTCCGGATATATTGTATTCCCTATGTACAGACACCTGAACTTTACATAGATAAATATTACTTCATTTTATATAAATATAAATTACATATCACTAAGATACACACTATAATCGTAATTTTTTGGTCTCTTTAGACACATGGAAATATACAATTCTTATACATGAACATTCTACATAATCTCCATCATATATATTAATAATTATCACTCGTATTAGAAAAATCACATGAAAAACATTTATTTATATCCTGGGTAAATAGAAACATAATAAAAGGTGATATTAGATTCCTAGTAAGGGTAAACAAGGTAAATTTTAATAAATGGTCATATTTAATCATATAATAAGAATAAGGTTTTGAGAAAATGAGATTAATGTTTGAAAATTGTAACCATGAATTAATATAATCTAGATGCATGGAATAAATCTTGTTAGTTCATAATACATGCATCATAAAAGAATCAAATAACATTAGATGTCAGAGAATAACATTGACATAAGATCATATTATAAAATAGTGGAATAAAATGATTCCAAATAATAATCATAGAAATATTATTTCAACAATACCCAAAATGAAATTTATCATATATTAGGATTGAGATAACCACCCATGTACCTACTTTGGTATTGGGATAACCACCCATTACCCTCTTTTTCAGTTATGATATCCTCTAGTGTACCCTCTTCTGGTCTTGGGATAACGTCACGTTTACCCTATCTCGGGCTTGATATAACCTCGCGTGTATCCTATTAATGGGTTGGGATAACTTCTTATATAACCTTAGAGACCATAAATATTAATATTTACCTAATTCATTATAGGGAAATAATGGACCTACCAATAACATACTCATTATCTATTCACATGTATGCCATAAAATCATTAAAAAATATATCATTACATCGAAGTTTAGCCAATGAAAAATAAAAATGGTTTAATCAACATTTTATCATTATAATAATAAACCATATGGGGAAGAATAATAATAGTGACATTAGATCATATCACCATTAAAACATAAGAAAAATAAAATATTATTGTGATAGATTAAAATACCATTAAAATATTAATGAATCAAATATTGAGGAAAAAAACATTTTCATTTGAAATTTCTTATTTAAAATCTATATTTTTTAAATTATTAAGGATAAAATATTTTTCAATATAACTATTGGATATTTTATTAAATATTTAATGAAAATAAAAGGCATGATGTTAGGAAAATCCATACTTACAATTTATGTATAAACAAATATTTCTTTCACATTTTATGAAAAAATTAATAAAATGAATTCAATAAATATTTGTATAACACTAAAAAAAATTCCTGAAAACTTCCTAATGAGAATATCGACATTGAAGAGAATATTCCCAACTGAAGAGAGAAATAATATTTTTTTTTCATTAGAAACATTCTTTTAGTATCTTGAGTACTTAAAGAGTAGAACCTGAAAGGAAAATAGATGATATATGTATTAAAAATATTTGGAAATATATATATTATCTTTGAGAGATAGATCATAAAAATTCACTATCTGAAAATTTTAACATAAATAATCCTTGTAAATTAATATTGTAACATAAAACTCTAACCTCAAGTATGTATTCCTTATAAGGGATTTATAATTTATTATAATAAATTAAAAATTATTATACTCATATCAATAACCATATTCATAACTATAATGACTTATATTGTTATCTTATAACATCTTATAACCCATTTATTAACAACCTTTCATTATTATCTTCATTTCACGAGTTAACTCCATCATTTTTCATGTATGTTTTTATGTGAAGTTATAGTCCATGCACATTGATCATGATTCATGAATATCTAGGAATATATTTATGAAAAAACTATAATATATATTATTTTTATTTTTATTTATAATAATTCATATAAATCAGTGATGAAAAATGAATGGCATCACTATGTGAAGATGGTTGTCTATACGTACGCATGTGTGATGATTCCATTTTTTGATGGATAAATATAAATAAATAAAAATAATTATAATAATTTTATAACCATTTTTATATCATAAAAATAATATATATACACATTATATCTATCATAATACCATCCATTAAACATGGTGATGGAAAATGAATCATATCGCTACATGCAGACGATAGTCAACACATACGAACTGGTTATACTTCTATCTCCCATTAGATGAAGTAGAGGTATAAAATGATTGATTCTTTTTTATAGTAACATATATAATATTAATTATACCTTATTAATCATTTTATGATTTATACCATTGTAATATTTGAATTATAAAAACAAATAAAATTAAAATATCTCGTTTAATATACCGTATTAATCATTTTAAGGAATCTAATAAGGTTTTGTAGTAAGTCATTGAGGATTTTATAAGGCAAAAATTTTGTGAATGTGGGAGGAGAAGAGGTGCCCTTTTATAAGTTATGAGGGGGACACACAAGTAATTTCATATATTATTTCAATGATATAGGGAAAATTTCATGTGAATGTGGATCTATATAGATAATTATTTTTTGATATAATATTATTAGGTTGAAATATATTTAGAAAATATCAATTATACATGTTTCAGTGGAATTATTACACTTATTTCTTGGTATAACACCCTCTATGAACTCTTCTTAACCATAATACTTGTAAAAAAAATTATTACTTCTACTATTCATTATGAACAAAAATTTAGATGCCCCTATTAATTTCTATTAATAGTGATGACTCCAAATATTTTATCCATTTGAAAAATAGAATGACATTTTTGAAATTTTTTTAAACACTTATTAAAAATAACACAATAAGTTTCCATTATTTAAAAGCATTATATTTTTTATAATATGATTTTTATTATTAATACCTTCGAATTAAATGTATAGATTATAATAGATTTCTATATCAAGGTTTATTTAAACTCGCTATATCATGAATTGATAGAAATTGAATACTTTAGGATTATTTAAAGGGAAATACAAAAAATTTAGGGTATTATACTTTTTCATATAGATAGAAACACATATCAAAATGAAGAGGGAATAGAGCCTCCAATACCCCTATTGTTTTTTCACCTTATCATAAACCAATATATTTTGGGATTTTCTATCCCATGAGATAAATATCT
The DNA here is from genome assembly GCA_963277665.1 of Viscum album. Taxonomy (NCBI): domain Eukaryota; kingdom Viridiplantae; phylum Streptophyta; class Magnoliopsida; order Santalales; family Viscaceae; genus Viscum; species Viscum album. The sequence goes on along the minus strand of OY728156.1, from coordinate 119,334,876 downwards.
TTAGGAATGGATTAGTTTTCCACTTAAAAAATAAAATCTATGGTTATCTTATGTGGGTGTCTATTATGGTCCACAATGGGAACTCTCATGTATTTTAAGCTGAGTGGGACCCATGGTCTATCCATGTTAGTCCTCCACTTCTATAAAATGTTAGGATGATATCGTTATTCTTTATCGAAATAGAACAAGAATCATTTTTTGGTTCATTTATTTTAGAGTTAAATAATATTCTAATCATGTTCCAAAGTGACTTTTCTAGTTTCACTCTAGATAGGGATATGGAAATCCATATATACATAATGATGGGAACTTAGTCTATTTTGATACCATCTTACAACATAACTCTAGTGGTGTTAAAATATATGAAAATTCAATTGGATGACTTTAGATTCAGGATCATCATCTACCACAATGTGACACCGTAGGTTCCATATGTTCTCTTTTTCAACATATCTAATTAAATAATCAGCTTTACCATTGATTAGAAGAAGCCAAAATGAGTAATGATAAAAACATACTCGTTTTCCATTCATATGATATTTTTTTGATCAATTAAAAAATAAATTTGTTTCTTAAATATTGATCTTTGGTATGGTTACAACATTCTCAGAATCACAATATCATATATTTAGAAGAATATCTTTATAAGTATATATGTCCATTTTGATAACCTTGTGATGCTATTGGACTGACTATTTATCCTATAGTCTTTGTGGCACTAACAAAATGAATATTGCTTCAGTATTGTGACTCTTTTTTCTAATATTCACGGTAGATATTATGGTTTACTAATGAACTAAATAAAATAACATGTTTCACTTAAGTAATTTTTGGGAAATTTTAAGGGAACAAATCCTAAATGATAAATTATAATAATTTTCAATCTAGGGCTGGAGAGTGAAATTATTATGGAATGTATTCATAGAACATGTAATATTTTTTTTGCTTAAAAATGTGAAGGTTTTCATGTATTGTGAGGAACCATGGAATGTCTTTCTGATTCAAAGCTTCTTGGTTTTGGTGGGATATTAATGATGGGTTTTAATGAACTTCTTGAATATTGACCTTTGACAAAAATTTCCCAACAACAGATGAAGTTCATGTGTTATATGAATTATCAGGCACCTTCTTTGAATTAAAGGGACAATTGATCTTGAAACCTATTATGACTCTACTATAGGATGGAAAGGGTTAATGGTTTTACTATGATTCTTGAGGAGATGACCTCATATGTGTTATTATGAAAATTGATAAAGTGGGGTCTTATAGATCATGTTTTCTTTGGCCTCATGAGAAGAATTATCCCACCCATGATCTAAAACTCAATGCCATTATGTATTCCATTAAGAGTTGGAAATACTACCATATTAGGGAATGCTTCATTGTCTAATATGACAATAAGTGTTCGGGTTGCATATTTTATCAGAAATATTTCATAATTTATCAGAAATGATGACTAGAATGCCTGTAGTTTTTTGAATTTTAAATTTCTTATATTGTAGGAAAGGGTAAACAGATTTTAAATTCTCTTAGAAGGGTGTTTTCTTCCTATTTTTTAAAGGAATAAAAGGATGAATGGAAGTTGTGGATCAATTTTCTAGGATGCAATTGGGTGTCAAGAAGGAAGTGTCTAATACTTTTTTTTCAAACATTCTATTGATATCCTCTCTTCTTATGATGATCCTCTAGGGGAATTAATAGGATATTGGGATATGGATTATCATAGATTCTAAATTTGTTGGGGAGACCACTATTGAATGGTATATCTACTTGAAAGGTATTCTTTTCTTTAGGAATTGGTACATTGTTACTCTATATATGATAAAATATGAGCTAGTATATTTTCATAATTCTCATTGGGATATCAATTATTGAAATTAAAAAATATTTTATGATATTAATTACTAGTTATCATGGATTTGTACAAAGTTATATCTATCCAAATTTATATTTTGATACTACACCTTACAATAAATTATGTTTAAGCACCAAAATCCTTCCTATTTTCTGCATACACTCCTTATGCTAACATGGAACTATAATGAGATATTATTGGATTTTGTTGTTGGTTTATAATGGAATTCCTAGGGATATAACATCATTTGTGTGGGGGTTAAAATATTGATTAACATGACACATGTTATCATAATTCATGATACAACCAAGTTTTATTAATAAGGGATATTATATTTTCATGAGATCATAAGGATGAATGGGGATCCAATGGGAATTATTCTTAATTGGGACACTATTTTTTCATCCCATATTTGGAAGATCCTCTAGGAGGTTATGTGATTTCAGGATATGGTCATCCTAGAATATCATCCTCAGGTATATGGGGAAAAGGAGGAGGCAATTAAAATTATAAAAGATATGATTTCTTCCTATGTCTTGGAATTTGGGTGTTCATGGGATAACCATATGGTATTGGTTTAGTTTTACTATAATAAAAACAAAATATATTTCATAATGATGGAACTTTTTTATTTTTAGTATAGTTGGTTTCGTAACTCATTTTTTTGTTGGTCGAAGGTGGGTGATGATTCCATAATAGGATCAAGCCTGGTTTAAGAAACAAATGTGTATCAATGTTTTTTAATGGAACATTGAAATTACAAATCATATTTGTAATTTTTATCATCCTCTTCAGTTTTCAATCATTCATCCATTGTTCTATAAATTCTCACTCTAATTGGGGAACAAAATTATTGAATGGAAAGGGAAATTGGCTCTAAGGTATGTGTTCCTATTTGAGATCATTGGGTAGATTATAAGGGTAGACTATTTGTTTAATTTTCCACCATAATTAACATAGATCCATAATGTCTTCCATGTGACTCACCTGAATAAGTTTCAAGTACACACATATCAAATTTTAAATTCATATGACCTTGTCCTATGAACTTCTATATTTGTGACGGAGAAACCATTTCAGATTATTGACACTAAAATGAAAATTCTACATGGGAATTCCATTTTAATTGACATAATTAAATGGAATCGTTGATCTGATACATAGGATACATAGAGTTTTATAGGTTGATAAGGTATAAATAGAGCCATAAGATTTTGTATCAATATTCTATTACATGAATTTTTGTTAGTAGACTTTAATATGGTTTAAAGAATTATTTCACCCTAGTGTTTATTTCCTATATTATAACACTCTTGTTTCATTTAATTTATTCAATTGAAAACACCTACATGTTTTTGGTTTTTTAGTTTTTGGTATTTGTGGGTGTGTCTTGGGAGGTGTGTGTGATTTTATACATGATCTAGTAACTAGAAAATATGAAGGTGTTCAACTGACTAGATGGAGATAGCTACAGGACAACTGGTAGACTAACCTAGTGTTACTTAGGCAAAAATATTTATACAATCTATCTTATGTCCATTCAACGACATTCCAATGATAGAAGAAGAATGTATGAATTCTCCCTATAACCATCAGGCCACCAAAGGCAGCTAGTGGCTAGTTGGTGGCATTGATCTGGTCATGATTAGTAATGGTAATATTGTATTTTCCCAGTAAAACCTCGATTTTATTATTTCTTTCTTCTCCCCTAACCTTCCTATGATATGTAAAAATTTAGGGTCCCACATTAAATTACTTTTAATAACTCACCATTTTTATGTACTCTAGATGGACAGATGTAATGCACATCTCGGTGGATTTTGATTGGTGAGTCTATACTTTTTTTGGTTTAGATCTCTCTTATTATATCATATATTGACACTAATCTACCATGATATTTTAGGATAATTATTGAATCCTATATCATGATAAAGGTTTATCATTTTTTTTTGGAAACTTCCCCACATACTCTTTTTTTGTCGTTCCCATTTTAGTTTTTGATTCTTTGATATTTACGTTATTGGTTTCATTTGATTTATCTATTAATTGAAAAATTTATAGAATTAGTGTTTCAAAAATAGTATTGAAACTGATTTATTTATTAAAAAATTGTGTCCTTTTTAACATGACTTATGTATGTTATGATGATTGATGAATAATTTTATTAAAGTGGTTTTTGAAATAATGATATTGAAACAAAAAAATGATTCTCAATATAAATGATTGATTCAAATATATATCTATAGAGTTTTTTGTAAATTAATATGTTAGGGGATGTTTTATGAAAACTTTAAAAGTAATTTCACTTGAAATCCATGAGTTTTTTAAAAACATTTTGTTTATGTTTTTTTGAAATAAAAATAGAATGACTAGTAAAAACATGAATTTTGGGGATTATTGTGAAATCATTGAAGAGATTTTTGAATAATATAAGATTGTAATTTTCTTATCATTGAATTGAATCGCATGGGAGTCAAGAATGTAGATAGGTAATCCAAGATAAGAAGATTTAGAATGTCTAGCAATAATTAGAGATGAAATTGATGATGATAACACTAAATAATGATTATTTAGGATGATAGACATTTTTAGGGGTGAAATCCATCCATATGGACCATAGAACTATGTTTATATAAGAACCTTGTGTCCATTATCATTGATAAGTGTATGTATCCTTGATATATTTGTTAACTTTCTTGAGATATCCCTTTCCATGGTTCTTGGATTTTTTATCAATTATACCATCCATGTTTTATGGAAAATTAATTTTTATATTCATTTATAATGATTGATTTTATTTTTAAAGTGTTTCATAACCCTAATTTTTAAATATATATAAAATTATAGAAATTAATTATTTCCTTAAATTTTTGAAATAAGTTTTTATTCCATGTTTTGTTTAAATTATGAATGTTTTTTTATTTAATATAGATTGCTTATGAAACACATGGTGGTATCCTATTTTATCGTTTTACTAAAAACATACCTAATCCTTTTTGGATATATATAATTTATTTTTTATGGTCTATGTAATGGAATGAAACCACTAAGAAGAGGTGGGAACTAATGTTGATTGGATGAGGGTTGTTGGTAGTGAAATTTGTGGTGTGAGAGCATCATGTTACAAGGAGATGGATTTTGATTGGTTCCATTTTTTGTTTTACATTTTAGAATCAGACTCTTTCTATATTCATGTTTATTTATACTTTGGTTGTATGTTTATATTATTTTTCATCAATTTATAATGTGGAATTGGAGAATTGTAAATACATTTTTGTATAGAAATAATTACCAAAAGTTATTGTTCTTAAATCCCAGGTTCTTGTCACTAGATTATGGGGATCAGGAACACCCTTTGGGCTATGTTATAAGCGACCTTGAGTGTCTTGAGTGACCGATGGACCGAGTCAATTCATGTAATATACATCTAATCACCTCTCTATAAAAATTACATATAAATAAAACAATCTACTTTTGAAAAAGTTAATGAAAATAATGATAAATTTATTTTAACCACCTCTATTGGAAAGTGGTTAGATAAATATAGAATGAACCCTATAAAACTGCATCTGTTTTATCATTCATGAATTTTAGATGAAATTTTAATTTTAATTTCTCGAGATGTGTTCATTGAGAATTGGGGTTCTGATAAAGATTTATATGTTTTGGAACCTCCCAAATAGATGTATCTGCATGAGGATTGAGACACGGTATGTGTTTGAATTTTTTGGTGCAGTTGAGTTGAACTAATGTTTTATTTAGATATAGGTGTCCCCCATGAGAAGGAATTAAGAGTAAGGGACCCTGTGATGGATGTAAAAACATCTAGGTTGGAGGGGATTCATCATGGTGAAGGCCATAGTTCACGTGGTTTGTCTACTTGTGAACAGCCAAGGGAAACACCAAGGATGTATTCTTTTCTATCCGTTTTAATTGAGGTAGTCTAAATGTACAACATATCTCCCCAAATTATTTGTGTAAGTTTTGTTTGAGGGGGTTATCCTTTTCTTCTAAATATATATGTAGGAGCCGACTAATATTGTTGGGAATGTTTTGATACTCAAGGGTTTTTTGGTGGAAGACCATAGTATATAGAATATCTTGGTGTAAGTCATGGTATGTCTGACCCTTTTTAGAATGGGAGGAAAATATAGTACCCATTTAGTTTTAAAAACATAGACTCCTCCAATACGCCACCAGCATGAATTTTGGACCAAGGGGTCTCACCTGCATTGATTCCTCCAATCCCTATTTAGGTGGGGTGATATATTGGGTTTTTTAAGGTGATTCAAGGGTTTATTTGATGATTCCAATGGAGTTTTTTGGAATCATACTGATATGATGGGATTCATCATGTTATGGGTAGATATGTCTTATGGTTGTTATCATAAATCATTTTATTCCATTTAAATTATGGAATTTTGTATGAAAGTGTTTTGAGACTAAATCATTGAGCTTCTTTGAGTGGTTAGTCATAGTTTTGATAAGGCAAGGTCACTCATGCCTATTGATGATGGATGATGGATTTTTGGAATTGGATGATATTGGGATATATATTTTATCCTTCTAATAATGGGAATAAATATATTCTTGGTTTAGGTTTTCATTAATAATTCCCTTTTAGTAATTTTATTTTATTTATATACATGTGCTACATGGTCTATCCATGGATGGTGATCGACCATTTTTTAAATAAATTGATTATACTACATGTGTATATGATGAAGTGGAATCGGATATAATAGACCCTTAAACACCACTTAATGCTTTGACTATAGATGGTTGTGTATGTGATTCTAAACATGTGGTATATGATTACATAGACCCAGAAAAGGCAAAAATGAAATGATCTGAAATTTAAGAGACATAGTGGGCCTAGTGATAGGTTCACTTAGATACATATTGGTAGATGTGAATGGTGAATTTATATGGATTTACTTAGAATTTACCATGAGCTGCTTGGAGATGAATTAGATCCTTCAGGAGAGTTTTTATGAGAATGGGATGAGTGTTCCTTCCTTATTAAGATGTGTATTATTGGGTGGATATGTCCATGGTAGACGAAGGGAGGATTAATAAGAGGACCAACCTGAGAAAACTCATGAAGAGAGATAGTGATTATTCCAAATCTTGAGAATGATTCCAGTAGGGATTATCCAATCATTCTAGAGAGGTTTAGATGTGACTATCATAATATCAATAGTTTATCTTACCTCTGAGTGACAGTTTTTAACCAGAGAGATGAGATTAAGATTAAAAAAATCTGGGTATTGTTCTTATACCATGATGTGGCCTAGGGGACCTCATCATGTTCCCTGGTGATGTTTTGATCCTTGATAGGGTTTGTCTGGGAGTGGGTTATAATGATAGATGGTGTCACATTAGTACCTAAATCAAGGATGGTCATGAAATGGATATTTTAGCCATTGATATTTTTTGTTCTTTAGAGGATGATCTTGAATTATGAGATGGATATTTCTATAAATAACACCTCATAGATATGAGTTACATGGGATGATTTTAGGGGATATGTTCTACACTTAGATGTGTTGATGTACATGGGATTTCATGGATATTTTTCATTGATATATCCTTCATGACTACTATTTTATGACTTTATTTCCTAAAATGGTGTAGCTGAGTTACCAGATGAATTTATCTCTTGGAAGGACACTCACATGAGTTACTTAATAACTTAGTTTCTTGATAGGGCACTCCCCTGAGATACTAGATAACTCACTTTTCTAAGAGGGGCTGAATAGGCACCAGATTTACCCGATGAATTCTTTTCTAGGGATCGAACACATACGGAGTTAGAAAGATTATTTCTTTCCCTACTAGGCTCACCCCTATGATACAAAATGACTCACTTTATAAGGGTGTTATAGATATAACCATGGGTTTCTAGATGAAACGCTTTCCCTAAAGGGTATAGATACACCACTGGGTTTTCATATGACTTGAATCCTTTTAAGGGTGTAGATATTCCAAATTTTTTCTAGATGATATGTTTTTTGTGTTAGAAATATCTACCCAAGGGTTCAATATGAGGTCACATGATCATATAAACCCTGACACTATCTTATATAGGTATATTTGATCTTGGGTGTCACATTAGAACCTAAGGAATTATAAAGGTAATTTTATTTACACTCTTATTATAAATTTTTATTTATCTAATCATGTCACATGAACATATATTATATTTACAAGTTATATATGGGACCATGTCAGTGGTTCCCTTCAGAGTGTTATTTAGGCCCTTCGTGATAGCTGTGACACTTGGTTACCTAAGTAAACTTTACCCTTCATGGGTTTGGATTAGGCAGACGCCCAAAGTTTAATAATTGAGTAGGATGGCTTGGGCGCGTTCTGGAGACTGGGTTGAGGTATTTCCCATGGAAGTATTAGATCCTATTATATTTTATTCTTTAATTTTTATCATTTATGTGATAATCCTACTGAGTGATCAGACTATGTGTGATGGCGTGATAGTAAGTCTATATGATGGAATACTTCTTCATTTTTATTTGATATAAATTATTGTGATTCATTTCTTCCACATACTCTAACTTCAAATTTTGATGTCAATATTTAGTTACTTATCTATTTCTATGTGATCTAATATGGATTATATCCTCTCTACTATATCACCCTAGACCCCTGCTACTAGTTAATTGCCTTTGGTGTATGGGGAGGTGTGTCTATGGTCAAATGGAGACCCAGACAAGTTATTGTTTATATTTGACCAGGATAGGGATGTTATAGGTATATTCAGGTCATAATAGTAGGTCGAGTGTTTTTATTCATTTATATATATTTTTATACAGGGCTTCCTTGGTGTAATATCAATGTTTTATAATGGCATAACCACAAGTATATATTCTTATACATTTTATACTTTGTTATCGCACTATCTTTATTTATTTGTGTGTACTCTGATTTTTATATAGATGATTGCTTAGTTATTTTCAATTATTGTTGACTCTAACACAATTTTATAGTTTCAAAATTAAATGGATTAGGTCCTCACCACTATTCAATATCCTCTATCATACATGGTGATGCACCTAAGTTCACATGGAACTTCAGTTCTGATGTATATTTTAGGTCAGGGGATTATAATGTTTTATTAGAGGTTATGTGATAGATATTATAAAGTGTATTAGAGTTTTTGTATTTTTTATTTTTGGATAAGGTAAACATGTGATATATGAATGTTTCAGGGCTGGTAATAAACCACAAAATATTTTATTGTGAACCTCTTTTCTGATGGGAATTCCATGTTACTATGGGCTTGAGAATGTTTTTGTTGGTTTTCGATGTTATGATTATATGGTTTCCAAAAGTTTTATGCACATGGATTTTGGATTTATGATTTATTATATAATTTCTATATTGTCAAATTATAAATAATTCAATGTTCCATCATCATATTTGGAATGTTGGATTCACATGAAACATGTGTACTATGTGTGACAGATATCACTAATGATGAAATTTCATATGTTTAAAGTGTTCTAAAAAACATATATTTTATTTCTACATATAAAATAGTGGTGGAATTATAATCAACTAGAAAAAAAACTTTTTTATTTTGATTGTAGGCTGTGTAAAACACACAAAGGATTCATGATGGGGACAGTTACATAGTCCCTCATGTAAGGGACTTATAGGGACCCATAATAGGTTGATATATGTATTTGGTTACTTATAGTATGTAACACCCCATGATTTTGAATGAAATAATAATATTGATTGTGTGAAAAATTGAGTCTCTACAAAACACCACTTTTTGTAACCTAGCTAGTAAACATAATTTTTTCACCTCTGTGATTTTAATTTAGAAAAAAAAAAGATATAAACGGTGTGTTTTAGTAAGATATTTAGAGTCTAATAAAACAAACTTAATTTTTGGTGAATAGTAACATACCCTTATGAATATTAATATGAATAGTAATATGAATAGTAATATGAAAAGTAATATGGAACTTTATAATAATAAATCATAATATTATTTTATAGTTTCAATTTTATATGATATTGAGATCCTGGTTAATTTTTCAAGGTTATATAAAACAAATTATAGTTTTAAAATTGTTATTTTTCAAAACAATTATGATATTATTTAAAATTTAAATACAGAATATTAATAAAAATATTTCCAAAACGAGGAGTTACTTTTTGAATTCTTCACATTGAAAAATCAGTAGGGTGAAGTTTTGGGATTTTTTTGAAATTCTAGATTTTTATGAATAATAAAATATAGTAATTTACTATATATATATACACACATTATCAGTTAAATTCCATATTCCTGGAGTCATGGCTCATGTAAGAAAACTTTCTTTGAACCAACATGCACATATTACTATTATTGGTCACAAGAATCAATAATTTTGGTTTTCATTGGAAAAATAATTAAATAATTCTCAAAATAATGGGAAATCCTCCTCTCATCCACTAAAAACCCCCCATCACTCCCTCTTCTCTCCACACCTCTCAAGAATTGTCCCTTTTCTATATTCTTCTCAAATATAATCCCATTATCCTCCCCAATTTCCAGCATCTCTTGGTCTCATAAAAAGACCAAAACCTCTCCCCTGAAGAGTCTCTCAAGGAATATTACTTCAAGAGGTAAATACATCTTTTCATTTCTTATATTTCAAGTTCAACTCTTTTGTTTTTCCTTCCTCTCCTCCTTTCATCCAAATGTTGTGATGACTCCAGTTCCTTACATGTACTAGAATTTTTTTATGATTAAGGAATAATTCTTCATCATCTTTTCATTCACTCTCTTTTAAACTTAAAATGAAAACACCATCAGAGATTTGTTAAATTATCACATTCAAGGATGACGGGTTTTCAATTTCTATTACTGCCTTCAATTTCGGCCCTGAAACCATTTTTATGATTCAAAAAAACTATAAAATATGTATTATAACTTATTTATGGTTTTTTAATACTTTTTTACACATGATAAAAATTTATAAATCAAAATTATTTTATTGTGACCAAAAACCGCCAATTAACCCAAACAATTATCATTAATGTTTTTTATAATGATTCTTATTCACTCCCAATAACCAAAAAATTTTATAAGAATATAATTATTTGTTTTTTCACTATTAACATACAACTTCTATTCTGGACAACAATTATCGTTCAACATTTTTATCCATACATAAATACAAGTAAACTGGTCATGAAAACCAAGGAAGAAAATACTCTCGAACAATGAAATTGAAAATCTTAACCCCTCAAAAGGCCATGAATAAACCTAATAAGGTTATAATTAATAAATTTTATATATAGGAGGTTATAAAATCATTAATTTATTAACATAAATTTGATTATTCAGTTCCTTAAGATCATGTGAGGAACACCTTCAGACATAAGGAAAGGGTTTTCCTCCCAAACCTCCATTTTTATTCAGGTTACTTTTATTTTCTACTTACATCATTAAATTCTGATTAATTATATGTACTCCTCATAATTTCTTTTTGAATGTTTTTTATATGTGTACCAACTAGAATCATACCATTATTTATGGGATTTTATATGTTTTAATTGGATCTTTCAAAAAAATCCAGAAATACAAGCCCGACTCAAGAGAATTTCTCAAATTCTTACCTATTTTCATGGGCACTCTATAATCTATTTTTGGAAAAAATTATCTTTATAAAATCATTCATTTTATTATGAAAGTAATATCTTACCTCATTTGTCATTTTATACAAAAATGTTTCTAAAATAACTCGTCTTTTCAAAGTAAAAGAGTATTTATCTCAAGAATTACTCGATGATTTTATAAGAGTATCTTCATCTGTTTCATTACTCTTGTTGATTATTATATATTATTAGGTCAAATATTTAATAATATCATATTCTATTTTATATTTAATCTTATATGATCAATTTTACAATGGATGTTCTATTTTGATACCATTCAACTTACTACTTAGAATGGTTAGTGATTATGTTACATATTGGGGAATGTTATTTACATCTCATGTGTATTTTTTGTTTATGTTTATCCTCGTTTACATGAGGAATGAATTGAACTTTTTATGTGATAGGTAGGGCCCATTGTAGAGACAAGATTCATCAGTACATCTCATGATAAAAATATATATAGACTTGGTTGTGGCATTTCCCATTTTTAGATATGGTTTTGGCTGAGGCCTTAATCATTCTAAGATGTTTTGGACGAGGCTTTGACGATATGTTTCAGATTGTACAGCATATGCATTTCCTTCATTAGGAAGCTATAAATTCATAGTTCATGAGGCTATTAAACTATTATAATACCCTTTATTAGGTTTTATTATGTAAATATTTAATCAAATCATATTCCTTCCATATTTTTTTCAAGTTTATTTGTAAAGCAATGTTTTTATAATTATTACCCATGCATAATGTTTATGTTATCTTCCGATGTATTGTTTACCATTTCTATGCATCTGAGATCACCCATTCTTATTTTTCATTTTCCCTGGACATGAAGCAGTATATAATTATTGACTTGGAGGGATAATCATAGAGTGGTGTATGTTCCCAATGGAACATATTTGTTGATTTTAATTGTAAGTTGTAATTTTGAACTTATGTATATATCTTGTTTCTATACATACTAAACTATTCATTCCTTCAGGATACTACTTTCATGTATTCGTTCCAACATAATTTAATAAGGTATCTGCTTCGGGAAACTAGGGTTGGGTTCTTACAGTTGGTATTAGAGGAAGTTTAGTAGAAAAAAAGGATACTATATTTAGAAAATGTAGATTATGTAATAGACCCCTAAAATAGTATTTTAGGATAAACATACAAGAACATCATTGAATTTTTTGTAAGGATTATATTTTGTGAATATTTCTAGAAAATATATCCCTTTTTGGATACTAAAAGTGGACATGGTTCTGAAACAGATGTACCAAGTAGTGAAAAATTTGGCAAGGAGTTTTGGGCTTGACCTGGGGTATCCTAGTACACAAAAACAGGCCTTACTATGCACCTGGTCTGACAATCCTAGGGGATATGCTTCGAATAATTCAAAATTTCATTACAATCCATTATGAAGGATTTAAATTTACATTTTTCCTCAAATAAACCATTTTTATGATTATGATATTATCTATACTACGTATTTTTCTACATTGAGACTATACATTATGATTCATAACTTATTCTAGTGTATTCCATTATTTAGAAATGGATTCTAGTGGAAGTAATGGAAATAGCATGAACATGTGTGTCTGATGTAGACATTTCCCTTTGATTCATGATAATGAGGTTGGATCCAGTGCTTCAACTAGTGTTGAAAAACTTATAACTATACTGGGATAGCTGACTCAGGTTATGAACAATAACCTTACCTGTATGAAGAATTCAGATCCACAACGTAGCGGAGCTATGCTAGGCTGCTTTATGCGACAATAGCTTCAATAATTTAATGGGACTAAAAAAACATTGGTAGCGGAGTAGTGTATAAGTTTATTAGAGAATATATTTCTTACTTTGGGATGTAAAGAAAGAGAAAAGGTTGTCATAGTAGTTTATTGTCTATCGGGAGATGCAGATTCATGGTGGTCCTTAATTAAGAATACAAAAGAAGAATAAGAAATATAATAAATTTAATGGAGGGATTTTAAAGAAATATTCTTATAAAAACACTTCTCTCATGAACAGTAAGCAGATATGGAAAGGCAGTTTTGGAATCTGAGGCAAAATGAAGATGAGAATGTTGAAAAGTATGAATATAACTTCACAAGGTTAGAAATACATTCCTCTGACCACGTACTCAATATAAGGATCAAGATTCATAGATTATTTGATGGTTTAAAACCATTACTCTAAAGGTCCCAGGTATCCCAAAGTCTCTCATCATATAAAGATTTAGTCTCAAGTGTTATCAAGAAAAAAAAGGAATTCTCTAAGTCATGTGATTTTAAGGGAAAAAAAGAGAAAAAAAGGGTTTCTGAAAACTCTAGAAAAGGAAGTAAGGAAATTGTGAAGAAGGGAAGACTTAACTTTTTACCCTATGTTAATTGTGGAAGGAAACACCGCAGTTCATGATTAAAAGGAAAAGGGGGGTGCTACAAGTGTGGACATAAAGTCCATCAAGATAGTGATTTCAAGGGGAAAATGAATTTAATGATATTCAATTCTATAATTATAGGGAGATGGGACACTATAATAATAATTTTCCAAATCTTAAAGTAAGTGTCCCACATAAAATTAAAAGAAAAAATGGACAATATTATATGATCACAACCACTAATATTTAAGTTCCTAATGATAGGGTGGAAGATACTTTAATCGTTTCCTCAAACCTTGCCAATGCTTTATTTGATTTTGGATAATTGCATTCTTTTATATCTTCCCAGTTTTCCAAGAAAATTATACATGTCCAATTTTATTAGATAATGGAGTTTTAAATCAAAACTAATTGGGTATATATCACTGAAATAAATATGTGTTAATTAGTCCCCCTCATGACGCATAAACGTGATTTTTTTTATATCTTTATCATCATTACCATGATTTAATTTAATATAATACTTGGTATGAGTTGGCTTTCATGCTATGATGTGAAGATCTATTTCAGGAAGAGGGAAGTTACGATTTTTGAGAATGGTGTATAATCCATTATATTTAGAGAAGAAACATTATCATCTAGATCTTATCTAAATCCACCCCCAGTAGATCTACTTAATGAAATTCATTGCAAGGTTGAGAATGAAATATCTATGTGTGAAGAAAGAAATATTAAAATTGAAGATTTATATATTGTGTAATATTATATTGATGTTTTTCTGGTGGATTTACATGGGCATCCTCCAGAGCAGGATGTTGAATTCTATATTGATTTAAATCCTTCTTCAAGACCTATATCAAAGGATCCTTATATAATTTCCACTATGGAATTAGTATAACTATATAAAAAATTATAAGAATCAAGTGATAATATATTTATTCACCCTAGTGTTTCTCTATAGGGAACCCCTATTTTTCTGTTGGTTAAGAAGAAAGATAGAGCTACGAGGCTGTTCATTGACTATAGAAAGATTAATGCTAAAAAATAAAGAATAAGTATCCCCTACCTCACATTGATTACTTATTCGATCAACTTCACAGAGCCCAATATTTTTTGAAGATTGACCTTCGATCTAGATATACTTAGATGTGAGTAAGGATGGAAGATATTCCCAAGATAGAATTTCGAAACAGGTTGGGGCGTTATGATTTTACAATAATTCCTTTTGGACTAACTAATTTACCCTTTTACTTCATAGATATAATGAATAGGGTTTTCAAAGAATATATTTATGACTTTATGTTGGTATTTTGTGATGTTATTTTTGTGTAATCCAAAAGCTACTATAATCGTGAAAATCACTTGCGCACTATTCTGAAGACTCTGAGAAGAAATGAATTATATGGGAAGTTTTGAAAGTGTGAATTTTGGCATCAATCAGTTTCCTTTCGTGGCCACATTGTCTCTATGGATGGATTATCTATTGATTATATGATGACAAAGGCTATTCAAGAATGGCCTACTCCAACAAACATAATTTTGGTATTTAGTTTTACTAGTTTAGAAGGTTATTACCAGCGTTTCTTTCAGAACATTGTCCATTTAGACAACCCAATGACCAATCTTACACATATAGGGGTTAAGTTCATATGGAAGAACGAATGTGAGGAATATTTTATATAATTGAAGAGGATATTAGTGAATACTCTGATCCTAACTCTACCCTCGCTGAATGATGGGTTTGTGATCTATTGTGATGCATCAAAGAAACTACATGGTGGTTTCTGTAACATCACAGGTAAATAAAGAATATTAATTTTTCATATTTATCCATATTTTCGAATAAAATGTTAATATTAATTTAAATGGAATAATATGCTCAATGGCGTACCCAATACACAACAATGAGTTTCTTTGAAATCTTATATTGCACTCTAATAATAAAATAATATTATTTTTAATGGTAATTAATGCCTAGCCGTTGTAGTGGTATGAATGACCAAAACTAACTAAAAAATGATTATATATGTTTGTCAAATATTTTTACTTTTTTCCAATAAATGTTAGAGGCTTAAAATGCAAATGAATCCAATTTTAAGCATAAATATTCTAATATTCTTTAAAATGTCGATTAACTGCCTTTTGATGCCGAACCCTTTTTAAATATACTTTTGAAGATTTTATAGGTTATATTTGACAAAATAAAATCCTTCTTTAGAATCTGGACATCAAAATTTACTTTTTGTAAATTTTTGTTATTTTTCCGATAAAGATCAGTTTTAGTGAAAATGTTGTATTTTAATTCAAAATCTCTTCTTAATATAATTTATTTATATGATTACAAAATCTTTTGAATTTGTTTTAAAGTGAAATTAGAATATATTTTTACCATTTAATCCAATGGTGGTCATTGGAATTAATTTCACTTTGAAATTGGACTTAAACTAGTGTCAATCTTGTAATAGATATTGTATCTTAAAAACACGCTATTTGTTTTGACAGCGGCAATTAATTATTAAATTAATTAATGGAACTTTTATGTTTTGAATTTTTTAAAATAGAAATCAATTTTTAATTTGGAATATCAAATATAGCTTAGGGTAAATTTTTGGTATTTTTCTGAAAAACATCGATTATTGATGAATAGCGAAACCACTAAGTGGTAGTTTAAAAAACTGATTTTTCGTTTAAATGAAATTTTACCACCTCTAGGGTAAAATTTTTGTTTTATTTTTCTTCTCCAACCCCCTAAACACTTTTTATTACTTTTTTTTAACAACACCAATATCTTCAATATAATAGGATGACTTTATGTGAAAGATTCGTGCTACACTTACACACCCTTCCGTCTAATGGTTAAAGAACATATTGTTTCTATGGATGGCGAATTACTGCCTCACGAAATGATGATTGTTCAATCTTCTCTTAACACCATTCATGGTGTCCATTATGATGTCACTGTATTTTATATATGATATAAATAGTATTTATGTTTTCTATATATTTCTCTATTTTATATTTAAAACATACCTTTATTCATTGCATGTTGTGCAAATGCGATAATTTCCTTTGGGGAAGTGTTGACTACCACCCCCTCAAGTGATGTGACTCGTTCATGCAATACATGGAATGTATAAAGAATGAAATTAATGAACTTATGTGACCTATATAACATATATATTATATTGTAATTATAATATATATATATATATCATTTATTTTTAATTTCATTAATTACGAAATAGAAATGAAAGTAGCGTTCATGCGTACGTACGACTTACCGTCTCCATGAACAGTGCATTTCATTTCTTACCTATAAATATTATGTAATATTATAAATGAAAGTATTTACTGGATATATATGATATATATGATATCTAAATCATGAATATAATTCTTGATATATTGTATATTTTACCACATGAACAACTTGTAATTATAAGAATTTTTTTGGACTCAAGTACCAATGATCGACAAAACGACCGTTATTAAATTAAATAATTACATAATGTTCATAAAATGGTAATAAATGGTATAAAAGTAATAATGAACTTAAAAATGTTCTTAAGAAAGTATAAATTAACTCTAGTGTATTATTCATGAGTTTAAATAACGATCGAGTCAAGTCAGACACGATGTAAGGGATCCTACCTCTCTCTTTCTTTTTAAGTACTCTCCTTTATGTCAATTATTTTAAGCTCATCTTTAATATGTTTGGGTATGTTCTTTTATATTCCTAATTCTGTACTTTTTATTTTCATATTATTAGATACACTATTTGATCTCATAAATCCATTTTTGGAAGATTTAAGTTGTGTCGTTAGGCTGACGAGTTTTCGTAAGGGATTTTTCATCTCACTTTTATTCCCATGGGATTTAGGCAACATTTGATACCATTTCCTTTTATTGGTGTATGTACTACCCATTATTCAACTCTTTTTGTAATATAATTTCGTTTATGAGTATTTACATCAATGTTTTATATTCCTTCTTTCATGGCGTGTACGTTTCAAAAGTTACCCAAGTCGGTAATGGAACCTTTCACCCTCCTCTTTTTAAAAGACTTATTTTGTTTGGTCTTTTAATTTACGTATTATTATGTTGGGATATGTTATTATATATCCTTATTGATGTAAAATTTATTTCCAAGTGATGAGATACCATTTTTGTCTCATCAACTCGTTTTCTAAATTTTAAAGTGACGTCGTTACGCTGTCGAATTTTTACAAGGGAACTTCTTAACCCAATCTAGATTTCTTTGGGTTCAACTTGTAGTTATTGAATATGTCATCCTATGAATATGTTTGATTGACCTATGGATGTTTTACACTTATTATCCACTTATTTTGGCTGTACTTATATTTTTCACACATAATTATGAGATTGATTTATCCTTAATTTAAGCATACCTTCTTTATAAGGGATTTCATCTCATTTTACATTTCTATTGAGACTTCATTGTTGTTATAGACCAATTCACTGTTATAGGGTGTATATACTATCCTTTGGCATAGTCTAACATGAATCAATTTATTCTCATGATATTATAAAGTTATTATTAAATGTTATTCCTCAATTATTGTATTCAAGTGTCTCTAATTTTGTTAAAAAACCTTTAACTAAAATATCATTTTAAATGTTTTAATGATTTATTCTTATAAATATTTATCATTAATAGCCATGTTTTCAATATGGTTTTAAGGATTTATTTATATCTATATTAATGGTTTAAAATGTTAAAAGCTTCAAAGTGGCATGGGACACTTTGATTCAAAAATCACTTTATTAAATGTTATAAATGGTTTTGAAAATGGTTTTTAGAATGGATTCATTATTTTAAAATCTTAAAATGTTATATTGTTATTGCAATGTGGGGAATTTATCATTACATTATGCTTATGTTATGTGATATGATTATGTTATGGTTCTTGGGAATTGTTTATGAAGAAGGGTGGTGCCGTGATAAACTAAGGGCGGGTGAGCCCGACATAGCTCTCCAATGCATTGGGTAATGTGAAGGGGTTAAATGCTATGGTTTCTCTGAAGATATTTAGGGAATATACTATGATGGGTATTCCAAACGTAACCATGAGAGTTACTCCTTACGTAATAATGTTATGAATGCCTCAAGTTACCTTTATGTCTTATGATTTCTATGAGTTATTCATAAATCTTATGATTTCATAAGGTATGTTAACGTGCTTATGTTTTATGAGTAATGTATGATTTCATTGATTCTTATGTATACATGTACTAATGTTTCCTTTCCATATTTCTATATCCCTTACTGAGCTTTTTATGCTCATCCCATGTTTTTTAAATGTTTTTCACAGGTCAAGGGAAAGGTACATGATATGATGATAGTGTCAAGGAAGTGTCAAGAAAGAATCCATGTATTATTTTAAATATGTTTCTGTTGATGGGAAAGAATGAATACTATCTTTTATGTAACCACATTGTTTAAATGTGGAATGTAATTCATGATTTATGATCGAATTCTCTAAAACTCTAAACCTGAAAATATCCTCAATGTGTATTCTTGAAATAACTCAAAATTAAGTTAGGTTTAAGGTCGGGTCCTTATAGTTGGTATCCGAGGTCATTTTAGATAACTTTAGAGGTTAGAGTGTTCTTGAAGCATAAGTGACAAGTTGTGTATAAGCACAATGGTTATTATATTAGATAGAGTCATTGTTATTTTTGAAAGTTGGAATGAGTTTGAGATAAATTGGATAAGTATATCTTATTGTTTATCTTCCTCTTTAGTATATGATGATTTTGTTTATATCCTCACACTGAATTTTTTGGTTTTATTAAATGGATGGATCTAGTAGGCACCAAAGTGACAATGGGTTTGAAGGAAACTGTGGTAGTTCTCTGATTAAGAGACTGGATGAAATGGGGGATTCAATGAGAAATCACATGGTTATTATAAACCAACTATCAGGAGTCAGGATTAACCACATGAACCTTGGTGAGTTCTCTAATACATCATGTACAAGAGAACCAACTCGATGTGGATGTTCAGGTAATAATTATAAAGGTAACCATTAAGGTTTATATGATCCTTACTTTTGAGGTAACTATGGCTTACTAAATGTTATGATGGAAAATGAAATGCGTGAGATAATCTGGTGGTTAAAATATGTTATGATTATTTTTAAAGAATTTATATCGTTTTGGGTAATGTTTTAAGAATTATGTAGTTTTGGAAAAAGGACAACACGTAGACCGTGTGACAACCTGCCGCATCGGATGAAGCTATGGGAATCAAACCCAGAACCAAAGTGCGACTGTTATTTATCGCCTACCACTGGACTATGTGAAGTCCTAGGTTAGTCTGACTAATTCTTTTTAGTTATATGATCTTATGAATCAAGAATAAGTTGATTTTGGGTTATCTATAGAAATTATTAACCTATCATGGAGGATATGTGATTAGGTTAATTACTTTTCACTATGAGACTTTATGAGTAACTGATGATTGGAGGTAAATGTTTTGGTTTATCTTCGAAGACTATGTGATTCAATCCTTCAGAGATTTGGGTTTCAATCTTAGTTTTGATTACTTTGAATAATTTTATGGATATATGTTTATTGAATTATCTTTGTTGAACTTTTGGTATTGTTTTACAAATTTTGGAGAATAAGAATATATTTTTTTTATAAAGGATTATCTTTTTTGGGTATTATCTGATCTTGTACTAACATTTTTGGTTTTGGTTTTGGTTAAGGACTAAAGACTTGGGAAATATATAGTTCTCTTTTTTGGATTAGGTGATTCTCTTGAAGTTTATTATAGATCTCTTGATGTGATAAAGTCATCCTAAATACTCGTCTTTTGGAGAAAATATGAGTTTGTGTAAGAAATCTGGTAGGAGATGAGAGTGTACACGACAAGTAAGTATGTTTCTTTATGATTTAGTAAGGATCATAAATAAATTAATCAATGAAAATTATCATAAAAACAAAAATGTTTTCTGTTAACTTTTTCTACTGGGGAATCAAATACCGTTTAACCCATCACCAGTTGGTGATTTTCTGGGGGTTAACTTTCTCTTAAACATGTTTTCAATAACTCTCCCTCAGAACATGGCCCTCTGTTTTTTCTTCCATATCCATGTTTTCCTACATGGAATCTTAGTATGGGTTAACTCGGGTGACCCTTGTACTTCCCTTTATTTCTTTTAAAGTGACAGTTTAATTTACTCATTTTCCGATGTGGGGCTTTCAATGAATTTTTCAAGCCCAATTTTAAAAATTGCGAGGATGCAATTCCCAAAATGGGGGAACGATGTAACATCCCGGGTAAATAAAGATTATTACTTTTTCATATTTATCCATATTTGTGAATAAAATGTTAATATTAATTTAAAGGGAATGCTATGCTCAATGGCGTACCCAATACACAACAATGGGTTTCTTTGAAATCTTACGTTGAACTCTAATAATAAAATAATATTATTTTAAATGGTAGTTAACACCTAGATGTTTTAATGGTAGGAATGAAAAGAACTAACTACAAAATGATTACATATTTTTGTAAAATATTTTTACTTTTTTCCAATAATTGTTAGAGGCTTAAAATGCGAATGAATCAAATTTTAAGCATAAATCTTCTAATATTATTTAAAAGGTTGATTAACCACCTTTTGGTGGTGTACCCTATTTAAATATACTTATGAATATTTTATATTTTATATTTGGCAAAATAAAATCCTTCTTTAGAATATGGACATCAAAATTTACTTTGTGTAAATTTTTGTTATTTTTCCGATAAAGATCTGTTTTAGTGAAAATGTTGTATTTTAATTCAAAACCACTTTTTAATCTAATTTATTTATATGATTAGATCATATTTTTAATTTATTTTAAAGTTGAATTAGAATATATTTTTACCAATTAATCCAATGGTGGTCATTGGAATTAATTTCACTTTAAAATTGGACTTAAACTAGTGTCAACTTTTTAATAGATATTGTTTCTTAAAAAGACGCTATTTGTTTTGAAAGCGGGAATTAATTATTAAATTAATTAATGAAACTTTTATGTTTGAATTTTGTAAAATATATATCATTTTTGAATTCGTAATATCAAATATTTCTTAGGGTGAATTTTTGGTATTTTTCTGAAAAACATCAATTTTTGATGAATAGTGAAACCACTAAGTGGTAGTTAAAAACACTGATTTTTCATTTAAATAAACTTTTACCACCTCTGTGATTTCAATTTAAAAAATCCAACATACATGTTTGTCATTAGGATGTAAAATTTTGTTCAATGGGATTAAAATAATTATTTGGTGATTAGTAACTTTTAAGTTTTATTAATCACGATTAAAGGTAATTAGTGTAATTTAAGGTAAAGACAATGTTATAATAATATAAAATGACATTGACACATGTCCTACCCTTATTGGATGAATCAAGGCCTTCCAATACAATCCATGGGTCAACATGGGGACCCCATGGAGCCACTTTGATAGGAAAATGACATTAATAACTTTTTATTCAATGTTAAAATTAAAATGTCACAAACATGTATTATTTTACTAAAACAATTTTTACATGGGGTTATACAAGTAATATTTTTGAATATAAATATCGATTAGAAATATAAAATTATTTACTACATCAAAGTATTTTTTTATAATTTTTAGACATTAAATAAATTAATTAATTTATGACACCATGATGATGCAACGATTACATCGTTAATAAACGATTTAAATAAAATGAGAAGATAAGGTAAAATCTAAGACTTACAATTGTCAAAAACCTATTGGATGGGTGTATTTCGAATCCTTATCACCTTATCCTTGATATATTTAATTTTGGAACCTTTAATATCCGAAAATCATTTTATAATAAAGTAACTTTTCAAGACTTTCCAAGAGTGCCCCTCCTCCCTCTTATAAAAGGCCCCCACCTCTACCCCCTTACCCACACATCTAAAGCCTTTGGCTCGACAAAACTCGGCTCATTTTATCTCTCCACATACCTCTATTCATCCTAGGAGCCTTACCTTTGTCATAAATCTCTTCAACAAACCCTTTTGGTTCAAACCAAGAAGAGTTACCCGATTTAAAGATAATGTCTTCACTTGTGTTCTTTTGTTTTATTTTTCTTCTCCAACACCCTAAACTCTTTTTATTCCTTTATTTTATAACAAAACCCGTATCTTTAATATACTGGGATGTTTTTATGTGAATTATTCATGCTACACTAAAACACACCTCCATCTAATGGTTAAATAACATATTGTTTCTGTGGATAGAGAATTACTGCCTCACGAAATGATGATTGTTCAATCTTCTCTTAAAACCTTTCATGGTGTCCATTATGATGTCACTGTATTTTATATATGATATATATGGTATTTATGTTTTCTATATTCTTCTGTATTTTATATTTAAAACATACCTTTATTCTTTTCAAGTTGTGCAAATGCGATAATTTCATTTGGGGAATTGTGGACTACCGCCCGCTCAAGTGATGTGACTCGTTCATGCAATACATAGAATGTATAAATAATGAAATTAATGAACCTATGTGACCTATATAACATATATATGATATTGGAATTATAATATATATATATATCTCTCTCTCATTTATTTTTAATTACATTAATTACAAAATAGAAATGAGAGTAGTGTTCATGCGTACGTACGACTTACCGTCTCCATGAACATTGCATTTCATTTCTTACCTCTAAATGTTATGTAATATTTTAAATGAAAGTATATAATAGATATATATGATATATATATGATATCTAAATCATGAATATAATTTTGTATATAATGGATATTTTACCACATGAATAAATTGTAATTATAAGAAGTTTATTTTTGACTCAAGTACCAATGATCGACAAAACGACCATTATTAACATAAATAATTACATAATGTTCATAAAATGGTAATAAATGATATAAAAGGAATAATTATCTTAAAAAGGGTTCTTAATAAAGTATAAATTAACTCTAGTTTATTATTCAAGAGATTAAAGAACGATCGAGTCAAGTCGGACATGATGTAAGGGATCCTACCTCTCTCTTTATTTTTAAGTACTCTTCTTTATGTCATTTCTTTTAAGATCATATTTATTATATTTTGGGATGTTATTTTATATTCCTTATTCTGTAATTTTTATTTTCATATTATTAGAGACCCTATTTGATCTCATAAATCCATTTTTGGAAGTTTTAAGTGGCGTCGTTAGGCTGACAAGTTTTTGTAAGGGGTTTTTCATCTCACTTTTATTCCCGTGGGTTTTATGCTACATTTGGCACCATTTCCATTGAGTGGTGTATTTACTACCCATTATTCTAATATTTATATAATATAATTTCATTTATGAGTATTTACATCAATGTTTTATTGTTCTTCTTTCATGGGGTGTACGTTTCGAAAGTTACCCAAGTCGGTAAAGGAACATTTCACCCTCCTCTTTTTAAAAGAATTGTTTTGTTAGGTCTTTTAATTTACATATTATTATCATGGGATATGTTCTTATATATCCTTATTTATGTAAAATTTATTTACAAGTGATTAGATACCATTTTTGTCTCATCAACTCATTTTCTAAATTTTAATGTGACGTCGTTAGGCTGTCGAATTTTTACAAGGGAACTTCGTAACCCAATTTCGATTTCTTTGGGTTCAACGTGTAGTTATTAAATATGACATCCTATGAATATGTGTGAATGACATATGGTTGTTTTACACTTAATATCCACTTATATTGGGTGTACATATATTTTTCACAGATAATTATGAGATTGATTTATCCTTAATTTAAGGATACTTTCTTTATAAGGGATTTCATCTCATTTTACATTTCTATTGAGACTTCAATATTGTTATGAACTAATTCACTCTTATATGGTGTATATAATGTCCTTTGGCATATTATATCACGAATCCCTTTATTCTCATGATATTATAAATTTGTGATTAAATGTTATTCCTCAATTATTTTATTCAAGTGTCTATCATTTTGTTAAAAACCCTTTAACTAAAATATCGTTTTAAATGTTTTAATAATTTATTATTATAAATATTTATCATTAATATCCTTGTTTTCAAAATGGTTTTAAGGATTTATTTATATTTATATTAATGTTTTAAAATTTTAAATGCTTCAAAGTGGTATGAGACACTTTGATTCAAAAATCTCTTTATTAAATGTTTTAAATGGTTTTGAAAATGGTTTTTAGAATGGATTCATTATTTCAATATCTTAAAATTTTATATTGTTATTGAAATATGGGAATTTTATCTTTCCATTATGCTTAAGTTATGTGCTATGATTATGTTATGGTTCTTGGCCATTGTTTCTGAAGACGGGTGGTTTCGTTATAAACTAAGGGTGGGTGAGCCCGATATAGCTCTCCAATGCATTGGGTAACACATTGGGGTTAAACGCTAAGGTTTCTCCCAAGAGATTTAGGGAATATACTGTGATGGGTATTCCAAACGTAACCATGAGGGTTACTCCCTACGAAAGAATGTTATGAATGCCTCAAGTTACCTTTATGTCTTATGATTTCTATGAGTTATTAAAAAATCATATTATTTCATGAGGTATCTTAATGTGCTTATGTTTTATGAGTAATGTCTGATTTCATTGATTATTATGTATACATGTACTAATGTTTCCTTTCCGTATTTATATATCCCTTACTGAGCTTTTTATGCTCATCCCATGTTTTCAAAATGTTTTTCACAGGTCAAGGGAAAGGTACATGATATGATGATAGTGTCAAGGAAGTGTCAAGAAAGAATCCATGTTTTATTTTAAATATGTTTTCATTGATGGTAAAAAATGAATACTATATTTTATTTAACTACTTTGTTTAAATGTGGAATGTAATGCATGATTTATGATCTAATTCTCTAAAACTCTAAACCTGAAAAGATCTTCAATGTGTATTCTTGAAATAACTCAAGATTAAGTAATGTTTAAGGTCGTGTCCTTATAGTTTCCTTATGAAGAATGATAGAGTTATTGCCAATACATCAAGTCAATTAAAAATTCATGAAAAAAAACTATCCTACTCATGATATTGAGTAATATGCTATGATATTTTCTCTAAAAATATGGAGACACTGTCTCTATAGTGAAAGATTTGAGATATATATAGATCACAAGAGCTTGAAATATATATTCTCACATAATGAAATCCACATAAGGAAATGGAAATGTATTGAACTACTCAAGGATTGTGATTTTTTCATACACTACCAACCATGAATGGAAAATAAGGCAGTTGATGCATTGAGTATGATGGATCATGGAGTTCTCATCAAAATGGGGATTGACAGGGATCCATTGTACATGTATATAGTCAGGATGGATATAAGAATTATCAAAGGAGGTGAAACGTCACTATTTTTTCAAATGGTTTCCCAACATATTTATTTCAAATAATTAAAATATTTATAGTCTATTGAATATAATTTTCAAAAGAAAATTAATGTTGTGAAATATGGGAAGTTGGATGACTTCATGAGTGAAGATTGGATTTGAAATTTTTTGTAAGAGGCTATGTGTTCCCTCTATAACTGATTTGAAAAGTGAGTTATTGGATGATGATCATAGCTCAAATTTCTATACACACCATGGTAGCACTAAAATGTATAGATATCTGAAGGAACATTTCTGGTGGGACAACATGATGCGGGAAATTTCTGATTATGTATCAAGAAGTTTAGTATGTCAACAAGTGAAGGTAGAATGACAACATCCTAGAGGAGTCATGCAACCTTTACCTTTTCCTACATGGAAATGGGATGACATCACCATGGATTTTGTCACTCGATTACCCAAAACTCCAAGGAATAATGATGTGATATGGTAATTGTTGATCGACATAAGAAATCTGCACATTTCATCGCTTAAAAGTATGATTTATCATTGGAGCGCCTAGAATGACTCTATATCAATGAATTTGTGATACTTCATGGAGCACCTCTTTTAATAGTTTCTAATTGCGATCCTCAATTTACATCGAAATTATAGAAATATCATAAAAATGATTTGAAAACTAAGCTTTTTTGAGTACTGCTTATTTTCCGCAAACTGATGAGCAATAAAAAAGGATGATCCAACCTTTATAAGAAATTTTGAGATCACAATCACATGATTTTCAAGGTATGTGGGATCAGTATTAACCTTTGGTGGAGTTTTCCAACAATAATAGTTTCCATTCAAGTATTAAGATGGCATCTTATAATGCATTGTATGGAAAGAGATGTCGCACATCAACATGTTAGGATGAAGTTGGTGAATGGAAGATGGTGGGTCCATAGCTTTTGGATGAAACAACCGCGAAGGTAAAGACTATCCAAGACCATATCAAGGCATCCTAAAGTAGACAAAAGAGCTATGATGATAATTGAAAGAAGGATTTTTAATTTCAAGTGGGAGATCATGTTTTCTTAAAAGTATCTCCATAGAAGGGTGTTATAAGATTTGGGATGAAAGGGAAGCTGACCCATAGGTACAAAGGCCCTTTTGAAATTATGAAGAGAATTGGAGATGTTTCCTATCATTTGGATATGATGACTAGCATGTCTAAAGTACACAATTTGTTTCATGACTCATTACTGACAAAGTACATGTTTGACCCAACGCATGTCCTCACTTTTGAAGATATTGAATTGGAACCTAGTATTTCTTAATGTGAAGAGCTTATCTAGATTTTGGACACTAAATAACATGTGTCGAGGAATCGGATGACTCTACTAGTAAAGATACTTTGGAAAATCATAAAATCGAAGAGGTAACATCAGATCCTGAGGATCTAATGATGAATAGAAACCCAAATCTCTTTAGAGGTAACATTCGGGTAATTTCAAAAATGGAATTTTTTGTATGGATGGGATAATATAACACCCCACGATTTTGAAAATCAATTTAATATTGAATAAATGAAACACTGAATCTCTAAAAAACACACATTTGTTATAACCTAGCAAGTAAACATAATTTTTTCACTTCGGTGATTGGAATTTTGAAAAACCGACATACACAGTTGTGTCTAGTAAGATATTATGAGTCTGATAAGACAAAATCAATTTTTTGTGAATAGAAACATACAATTATGAATATTAATATGACCCTTATGAATATTAAATCATATTATTATATTATTTTAATAAATTTATATAATAATGATACCTTGATTAATTTTTCAATGTGATATAAAACAAATAATAATTATAAAATTGTTATTTTTTAAATAAATTATTATTTTAATTAAAAATTAAATTAATAATATTTTTAAAAAATATCAAAAATATTAGCTCATTTTTTAATTCTACACATTGATAAATTGTTAGGGTGAATTTTTGAGATTTTTTTGAAATACATAAATTTTTTATGAATAGTAAAATTCTGTAATTTACCGTATATACACATTATCAATTAAATTCACTATTCCTAGAATCATGTGTGATGTAATAAGTCTTGGTTAGAAAACACATTCACATATTACTATTCTTGTTCACAATAATCAATGTTATTGGTTGTATTTGGAAAAATAATTAAATAATGAGTAAAATAATGGGAAACCCTCCTCTGCTACACTATACCCCCCCATCCCTTCCTCTTCACTTCACTCTTATAAAGCCTTGTCCCTTGTCTAAATTATGCTCAAATATCCTCCCAAGATCCTTCCCCACGTCCAAAATCCCTTGGTATCATAAAAATACCAAAACCTTTCCCCTAAGGAGGCTCTCAAGGAAGATTACTTCAAAATGGAAATTCCTCTTTTCATTTCATTAATTTCAATGTCAATTCTTTTTTTTATTCCAAACCTCCTTTCATAAAAGTTTTGTCATGACTCTAGTACCTTATATGTACTTTAATTTTTTTATGATAAAGTAATAATTCTTCATCATCTCTCCATTACCCTTCATTTATACAAGTAATGAAAACATCGTCTGAGATGTGTTAATTTATCACATTCAAGGACGATGGGTTTTCAATTTCTATTACACTCTTCGATTATGGTCATGAAACCATTTTTATGGTTTAACCAGACAATAATATATGTATTATAACTTATTTAATTTCATGTAATCCTTTTTTACCCAAGATATAAATTTATAGATGAAAATGAGTTCATTGTGATTAGAAACTGCCATTTAACCCAAACAATTTTCATTAACGTTTTATATTATGATTCATCTTCACTCCCAATAAAAAAAATTTTATAAACATGTAATAATATGTTTTTTCACTAATAACATAAAACTTTTAATTTTTACAACCATTATCATTCTACATCTTTATTTATACATGAATATTAGTAAACCGATCATGAAAACCAAGGAAGAAAACGCCGCCAAACAATGAAATTGAATCAATTAACCCATCAAAAGACCATGAATGAACCTAATAAGGTTATAATAAATCTATTAAATGTATATTATGTTCATTAATCATTAATCTATGAACCTAATTTATATTATTCCGGTCATTAATATCAAATAAGGAACACCTTCGAAGTTAAGGTAAGGGTTTTCCACCCAAACCTCCATTTTGAATAGGGTTAATTTTATTATCTAATTATCTTAGTTAAATTTTTATTAATTCATACATACTCCTTATAATTTATGTTTTAATGTTCTATATATGTTTAACAAACATAATCATACCTTTATTTATTTTATTTAAATGTTTTAAAAGGATCTTTCAAAAATTCATCCATAAATACAACCCCGGCTCAAGGGAATTTCTAAAATTCTTACATATTTTTCATGGAACTCTATAATATTTTTTTAGAAACCATTATATTTATAAAATCACTCATTTTATGATAAAATTACTATCTTATTTCGTTTATGGTTTTACACAATCACTTTTCCAAAATAACTCTTCATTTCAAAGTAAAAGAGCATTTATCTCAAGAATTACTTAATGATTTTATAAGAGTATCTTCATCTGTTTCAACACTCTAGTGGATTATAATGTATCATTGGGTATAATGTTTTATTATATAATATCTCATATTATATTTAATGTTTTATGATAAATTTTACTATGTATGTACTATTTTGACGCCATTCATCTTACTACTCATAATAGTTAGTGATTATGTTATAGATTATGGAACGTTATTTACATCACTTGTGTATATGTTTTTTAGGTTTATCCCCATTCATATGATAAATGAATCGGACTTATTTTGTGATGGTTGGGTCCATATAAATACCCTATAAGAATTAGTATTTATCATGAGACAAATAGATATGGACTTGGATGAGGCCTTTCTCATTTTTAGATATGGTTTTGGACGATACCTTAATCATTTTATGATGTCTTGGTTAAGGCCATGATGATATGTGTCCTAAATATGAATTTAACTCATTATGAATCTATAAATTAATAGTTCATGAGGTTATTCCACTATTAGAATACCCATGATTATGTTTTATTTTGGAAATATTTACTCAACTCCTATTCCAACCATATTGTGTTAAAGTTTAATTTTAAAGGAATGTGTTTTCAATTACTCACCATGAATAATGATTATTTTATATTCCTTTTTAATGTTTACCCTTATTGATCATCTGAGCTCACCACTTTTTATGTTTCATTTTTCCAAGGACATTAATAGGTGTATTATGATTGACTTTCCGGGATAATCTTAGAGTGGTGGAAGTTCTCAATGGAACTTATCAATTGTTTTCATTTCAAGATTTAATATTTAACTCATGTATGTATCTTGTTTCAAAATATACTAAACAATTTGTTCCTTATTGATATGAATTTATTTTAATCATGCTAATTTAATATAATAAGGCGTCGGCTATAGGAAACTGGGGTCGGGTCCTTTCAAGGTATCCCTATAATGAAAATTGGTTTGGTTCTTTATAGTTTCAATGAAATCTACTATGGTGTTTTCCAATAAGGATTTTTGGTGGAATTATACTCAACTAAACTATATAACAATTGTTTACTCCAAATGGTTCATCTTAGGAAAATTCCATTATGTGTATATAGATGATATAGTGATCCTAAAGGTTTAGTCCCCATATGTGGAGGTCTGGCGAGGATTACCCTGAGATTATGATTTTTGAGGGGGTAGTCCCATTCGAGGATTCCTGATGCGAATTAGTCCCATGGTGTGCTGATGAATTTGAATGTGATTCATGTTGTTCAAATGTCTAAATACATAAGATTCGTAGCTTAGCATGTGAGTTTCCTTTTGATAGCTCATAAAGAAATAGTAGTGTTTTTCATGATCAGTGGCATGTGATATTACTTATGGTCTATGCGGATGATCCGATGTAATTTGATATAAGGATGAAGATATTGGTGATTCGTGAATTATGGATTAAATGAGCTAGGATATTTATGACGGTAACCTGAGTGAGGGGTTGTCCTAGATTTTTGAGTTCCCTTTGAAATAAAATGCATGGATGGATTCTTTGACTTATGAGATCTATGTATTGGATGTGTTATCGAGTATATGGGGTAGGCATGGTGAGACCTTTATCTTTCCTAATTTAAATCACCCAAGTTGATTTGGAATTGAAGTTTGGTTTCTGAGGATAAGATCAGTAAGATTCCTAATAATATGGATTTTGGTTGTATATCCCCATGAGATTTTGTATTGTTATCATAAGTTATTAGATTTAGTATTAATAAATAATAGGTATATGTTTTTATTTTGGGATGAAATTGGTCGGTAGGTGTCATCTAGTATGTTGGTCTATAGGTGTCATCCATTATACCATGTCGTAGTTTAATTACCTCAAAATTGAAGAATAATTCTAAGGGTGCTTCTAGATATTTGCTATTTACATGTTAGAGTCCATGTAAATTAAGTAATATATATATATATATATATATATGTAATCTTATGGTTCATTAAATAAGAACATGTGTGTGTGTGTGTGTGTTTAAAATGGATTAATAAGTCTTGATTACTTGAAATAGCCTAAGGATCTGGTTATTTTGGGGTATTTGTTGTTGTGGGATTGGTTGCATAATGTTTTTTTGAGGAGTTCATCCTCTTAAATGATGATTACACCATAGATGACATGGTTTTTAGGGAGTAAATTGGTTATCATGGCTAGATAGGAGTGAAACACTTGTGATGACTCGACCAATTTAGTTTATAGTCAAGGATTAATGTATAGTTGTTTCTATATGGGGGAGTTTACCCTTGGAAGTTGGAGGGAATGACCCAAATTTTGGATAAATTTTATTGTATTTTGAGGATGACATTCCCTAATCTACGAATGTGTTCTGATTTATATTTTTCATCGGTTATAGAGTATGAGTGGGGAGATCACATATCATCATTATGTGTTAACGGATATAGTGTGGGCTATGGAGATACAACATAGTGTTATTAGGGTTGTGTCTATAGTCAGACTAGTCAATAGATGGTTGAGGTGAAATCTTGATATCATTGTGTAGAATGATATATATTTATCTAGTTCCTTTGTGATTTACATTTTTTTAGGCTTCAATGTAGAATTTAATTAAGTCTAAGAAGTGGAATTGGTTTCAAGTTTGTTTTGATATAGTCTTAGCATATGTGTGATTGGAGATATGATGGTGATAAGGTGAGAAAATGATGGATGGTTGATTTGGTTGGGTTTTCTTTCCTATAATTACACTAATAATCATGATTAGAATTCGATGTGGGTTCTTGGACAATTTTTGGATTCCCAAGAGAGATAAGGCATTAGGATTAAGTGATGAGGTTGTGTGTTAGTAGAAGCATCTGATTTTTTTTGGAATGGTTATATAGAGGAGTATCGGCCTATGTTTTCATATGTAAATTGGTGAAGTGATATAATATTTATCCAAATATGTTGTTGGAATACTGTATAACTTTTTTAATAGGTGATTCGAGTATCAGGGAGCACTATGGCTTCGAATAGGACCTCATATACTGAGGCATATGGTGTAGAATGCCATAATCTAGCTAATAAATTAGATAAGGAGATTTTGGTTTCTTGGGATAGTTAAGCATGGTTATTCATAATATTAGTTTTTTAGTGACGGTTGTGAGCATGGGATCAGTTTTTAACAAATAATTATTCTAATTTGGGTAGTTTCATAGTAGAGTCTCATTTTTAATTCTAAAGTAGAATGTGATAAGTTGGAAATGAAATTTTTACTAGAATATTTGTATGGTCGATGATTCAAGAATTTTCCATGCTTCTCGATGATATGAAGTGCTATGGTGTGGAGTTTATAAAACAATTTCCCTTTTATTGGTTGTAAATTTCAGAATAAATTTGATTTTAGGATTTTTGGTGTGAAGTACCTTAAATAATAGTTTACATAATGATAATTACATGTTTAAAATGTATTATGGAGATGATTCTTTGTGAGGATCGGGACATGGGATGTGTTTGGGTGCTCATGTGGATCTATAGCTGAATTTCCCTATAGGTAAATCAATAAAGGGATGACCATAGAACATAGGACCTTGTGGTGGGGGGAAATACCTTGGGAATTAAGGGCTTTAGTGTAGAAATTCTCATGGATCCTGTGTATTTTCACTGTGAAAAATAGTTAGGGGAAATATATGAGAAGGGCATTTCACTAGACTATTTAGACAAGGGGTGGATAAGATGGATATGGGATATCCACCATTTTATAGGGGTTAGTTTTTTCTTAGGGGTAGATCATTTTCCATCATATCATATTCGGTGAATATTGGTCCGGAAACTAGGTGTATATAGATTCTCAAGGAATATTGAGAAGCATAATATGGAGTAAGGCAGACAATGGTTCATATCTTTGTCTACCTAATCATTTTTATTATAGTTGAAATCACTTTTCTCTTTTGGTTTGAAAAACCCTTACTCATCCTCTATTCCTCCCTCATAAGATAAAATCCAAGGGGTCTCTCCCCTTCAATTCCATCAATACCCTATCATAGGGGGAAATTTATTGGGAATTTATTGTGATTCAAGTTTCTATTTGATTATTCCACTAGAGAATGGTGTAATCATCCTGATTTGATTTTATATTAAATGAAATGGGTAAAGTATGTCCCAAAGTCATGATTCCATGTCACTTCACTCCATTTTGGTGAATGGATTGTTCCTATAAGATTTCTAGGAGTACATC
This sequence comes from Viscum album, assembly GCA_963277665.1. NCBI lineage: Eukaryota > Viridiplantae > Streptophyta > Magnoliopsida > Santalales > Viscaceae > Viscum > Viscum album. The sequence goes on along the minus strand of OY728156.1, from coordinate 119,300,866 downwards.
ATATACCATTTCTGGTTGATTGGTTATGGTTTTAGTTTGATCATGTCACTCATGCCTCATGATGATGGATGATATCCAATTGGACTTGAATGATCTAGGGAAAGGGTTTTTGAGCTATGACTAATAAAAATAAATATTTTCATAGGATATGTGGCCCTTGAGTATTTCCCTAATGTATATGCATCCAATTTATCTACATGTAGTTTTTGTTTTTTCCATGGAGGTTGATCACTATTTTATGTAAATAAATTTTCTAATATAGCCTACTAATAGAATTAAATGTAAAAGGCCATAATGGACCTTTAAAAACAAGTTGACTCCTTAATTGTTGATGGTTGAGGTCATAATTATTGTCATGAACCAATTTTGGTCTCTACTAATACCGACACCAAATCCAGCCCATGACAAGGCCCAAAGGGAGTTAGTTGTCCCTACGGGCTGGAAAAAGTGCTTGGGTATCAAAAAATTAGGTTTGGGAACGATTTACCTGAGTATGCAAGCATAAAACATTAAAAACCATCAATAATAGGAATCTGAAATTTTTATGCTGAATAAGTCTTAACGAAAACCAGAACTGAGTACATGGTTTTAAGTAAATTACAAGATGTCCAAACTGATAGAAAATTACTTTTTTATTAAAGACAAGACACTTTTTAAGAGAAATTGAGAAACCAAAACAATTAATAGAAAAACCAAAAACATCCACAGATATCAACCGGTCCTGCCCCACCCAAGAAACCATGTCATGATGAAAAGCCTCCAGCGATGCAGACCCTCATTAGACAGTCCTATGATGATGCACAGGCACGGAACAGATAGAAACGCCATACCCTCTCAGCATCCAAATACAAAGGTCTTCCTCAATGAATACTTCTTGCTCTGATCCTCATCTGGAGCAGGTCCAAGACAAATGCGGGGAATGATAACAACCATACAGCAAATCCAAACAACAAGGGACCCCAGAAATGCAAAGCTCACAAAACCATTACCCTCAAGCCATCCACTCGAGTCCAACAACTTAAGCAGAAATTTTAAAAATAAACATGATGTTACCCAAATAAATTTCCCTAAATAGATTCCATGCTAAGGATTACAACATTAAATCACCTCCTTTCAATATCAGCTTCTCAAACTCGAAGACCTACTAGTCCCAAGACTGAATGTACTCCTCTACACTAATCTTGCCTTGATTGAAGCCTCCAACCAAAATTGAATCTTGTTTGTCAATCCATTTTTATTGCTCCTCATTGAGAGACACCTCAAGAGAACTCCCCATAATTTTAGTTGCCTCCTCCTTAGTTGTGTTGATCAATAATGGTTGTTCTATCACATGGTCTTCGGATCTTAACAGCAACACCGTGGGATGATCATCACGAACCTCAAGCTTCTGGTGTCTCAGAGCCTCCACGTCCATGTCCATCTTTCTCATTTTCTTTGCAGAGCCGGTCTCAAGAGGATGGGGTAGAGAGGAGTAGTCCTTCCTCCCATTCCTTCTCATGGAGTCTCTATCACATATTAGGCTTGAGTCCTCATCTTTAGAGTGAACTGGTTCACGATCTTTATTAGCCAACCCATTGACCATAACATCCTCACCTGGACTAATGGAATCAGATCTCAAATCGGCCTCTGGGAGACCTTCGAACCTGTTGCTCAAGGGAACCATTCACCAAAATTAACCCAAATCCCCCATCTCCTCACCTCTGGTTGTAACAGGCGCAGACCAATAAGACCCCTACCTCCCCTTACTGACATCTGCACTGCCCTTCCATTCATTCTCAGCATCCAATCCATGAAACTCCACTTGCTTACTGCCAGGCGAGCAGTCCAAGGACTGGCCCCCATCCACCTCACCTTCCACCTAGACCTCCACATCCTGGTATTTGCCTTCTCTATCCTGCATCCTACCGTTGGAAGGCCCCACGAGATCTGCCTTCAGGCGGTTGAAGGGGGAGTCTCGAGTGATCACTGAGTATTTAAAATTATAAGGATGATCACCTAAGGAGGCAATAGCCTTCCCATCCTCTTCCCCTACATTAAACTCCTCATTCTCAGCCTCTTCCAGGGCTGAGAACCGGTTCAAGGAGCATGGATCAGCACTGGCCGTTTCAGTGCTGATCAAGAGGGACTACTCAGCATCTTCTGCACTTGTTAAATAGTCAAGACCATGCCCCATGAATTTGTGTCCACCACTGTTATCATTTTCTTGGATCTCCAAGGAGGGTTCCATTTCCTCCCTACCAACAAGTGTATCAAAATCATTATCCCTAATATCATCCTTTAGCATGCTAAAACATTATACACTGAGGGGTTTTCTTCCTTCTTTGCAGCAGGTGAGGAGTGTTTAGAAATACTGAACCCATTTTTTCTAGGCTCATGAACTCCTCCATTACTGACATTAAAAACATCTCTGGCCTTCACAGCATCTTCTTTCTGGTGACCATCACAGCAGCAACAGGCCATAGTGTGTCCCAATCTATGGAAAATCGAAAAAAAATACATCCATTGATCAAAGATCACCAGCTACTTGAATCGAATCTCCTCGGCATCATCAATCCAAATCGTCTTCACCAGCTCTCTCGAGGTATCAACCTCCACGCACATCCATGGGTTAATCGGATTACTAACCTAGGCTATACAGGAATCAACACACAGAAAGCTCCCAACCATGTTCCCAAATAGACACAGGATAACAGGGTTTTGAAAGGAGAGGGAAATAAGGGGCATTCTAATCAAGAACGAAATGAAAGGGGAATCGCGATTCATATGAAAATCATAGGTCCATATTTATAAATGAAAATAAAACCTTCCGCACTTCCTGGGAGAAAACTACAGCACACTAACCAAGTCCTCTGATGAAGAGAAACGTGCCATCAGACTCCTCTTATCCAGCAATCCAACGACCGGCTAAAACTGAAGCCCCCAAGATTTTGTGACGAACCTGTCGAAATCATCCACCGAAGGATGAAACTTCCTAAATTGAGCAATCAAGGTACGATCAAGGAGGCTCTCAGCTTCTGAGATCTCTATAACTGAAAGTGGTCACCACCCCCGAGTCGTCTCCCCAACACTACACCATAGGAGGGGACTAACAACTCGAACTTCCTTCACCTGAGGATTTACCTAAACCTAATTCAAACATAATCAAGTATACATACACCCAAGGGGTGTTAGTAGGGTTTTATCCTAATATTAGTATGATACCTCCCAAATATTATGAAGTTTATGCAATAAAAATTAAAAATTATGTAGTTTTACTTTGTAAATAAAAACAACAATAAATTCCAAGAAATGTTATTTTCAATTGTAAACAGTTTTCAAAATAAAACATTCATAATTTTAAAACATTTAAATAATAAATTTTAACTAATATAATGTACCTACAAGCACACCCTATGACAATGTTAAATACCACAAATCCAATGAGCACCAAAACATGGAACACCACTAGGCTCTAGATAGTCTCAGGCCCTATGTACCTCATATCATGGTGTAAAATCAATACAAAAATATTAGTTCTCATGCACAAACCACTAGTAGTGTTTATAAACATAGACTAGTGGTCCCCGATCATCATTAATAGAGTTTCATTACAGTTTTCATTATCCAAAATGCTAAGTGAAATAGGGATAAAACCCATCTAGATCACTAGTCGTACTAGTACATATCTTCCCACCTAGGTACATGAGCTTCCCCCTTTGTGCTCAAAAAATTTCAACATACTAAGTAAATCTATTTTCAAATAAAAACACCACTACTGGTCACCAAAAAATAATACAGTATCTATACACACTTTATACCACTTAAAAACACACGACAAAGCATTTTGATTTTCAATAAAACAAATTCTCAAAATCTCACGTTGTTTTACTCCCAAAACCCCATGAACTCCCGACATTTCACACGATGTGCACACTCAAAAGTCACCAAAATAGAAATCCCATCCTAATACCCTATAATGAATCCAAAAATTCAGTTATGTGGTTTCCCCATATGAACCAAGAAGTTATATATTTTTTAAACCCCCATTTTCACAAAAACATGGCACTTTACGTCCCTATGCTTCACAAAAACCATTAAAACAAACTTTTACAAAAAAAAAAGGAATAACCATTAAAAACATTATTTTATTCCATAATACGTTTCAATAAAATTAACTAAGTAATTATAGGGCATCCCCAAATGAACCAATAAATGATTTCTATGAAAAACCCCAAATTCCACATAAAAATCGCACTTAAAATTCATTTTCTTTAAAAATTACACTAAAACCAATTTTGTAGAATAATAAAATGAGATAAACAATAAAATACTATATAAACGTCAATTTAACTCAAAATGATTTCATACATATTGGAATCACCTACCAAAATCGTTAAAACCTTGAATCAGTTGTGCGATAATTAAATCACACCACCGCCGCACCTCAAGGAAGGTAGATCAAGCCTAAAATCAAAATATTGGACCAAGAAAACCCTGGGATAAACCCTAGGTTAGAAACCCTACCCTATTTTTATTTGGTACATCAAATAAATTGGAAGAAACTTCATGAAAATGGGAGGAAATAAGATGGAGAAACTCTTACTTGAGATTGTTTGAAGTTCCTCCACCAAATCCCCCTTTAAAATAAAGATCCAAGGAAGTTTTTTTCTTCTGGGGAGGCTGAAATGGATATAAGGGTCTAATGGTTAAACAAAAGGGTGAGTTTGGATAAATCCTAGAAGGGAAAATAAGTCATTTAACACATTGTTTTATGAATTGTACATAGGCACACTATTTGTGTGCACTATTTGGAAAATCGTGCACCTAAACCATGAACGCTCCTTTATCCTATAAAACATATCTAAAAGCCACCAAGTATTGTGGGGGAATAGTGGGAACGTAAGGGGGGATTTTAGGATAAAAAATATAATATTTATAAGTACCTTTAATCAAGAACATGGGTGTGAAAATTCTCCCCACTATGAAAACTTTCAATCCCGGAAAGTCAACTAGAGGCTCTATCGGAAAAAAAGAATGAGTACTTTTCCCCAACCAATGACTTCCACTCCCAGGTATATTGTGTATCACTACCATGTTTCCAATAAACTCGGACCAGCAGAATAGACTTCCCTCGAAGCACATTCTCTTGGGATTCCACTATTTGCACTAGCCACACAAAAACTGAAAAGTCAGGCTCTATCTCCAGTTCCTCCCTACTCATCACATGGGAAAGATCCAGGTTGTACTTCTTCAACTATGAGACATAGAAAATGACATTTATGGATTTCAAATGAGAAGTTATGTCCAACCTATAATCCACCTTGCCAATATGCTCAGTAAACTGAAAAGGGCTAACATAGTGCGATGTTAGCTTTCCTTGCTTCCCCAATCTACGATGGCCCAGATGAGAGGCCACTTTAAAAAATACCCTATAACACACAGAAAACTCTAGGTCTCGACACCTCCATTCTACATAATATTTATGGTGAATCAGAGGTGTCAACAAGCATTACCTAATCAATTTGACCTTCTCAGAAGTCTCCTACACAAGACGTAGCACCAACAGTGAAGTCTCGCCTACCTCATCCCAAAATAGGGGGACCAACAGGTCCAATCATAGAGCACCTCAAAAGGAGCCATTCTAATTGAGGATTGGTAATTTTTATTATATTCAAATTCAACCAATCCCAAATGGCTATCCTAGGAACCTCCATAGTCCAAAACACATGCATAGAGAATGTCCTCTAAAATTTGATTCGCCTGCTCTGTCTGACCATCTGTTTGAGGATGGTATTATGGTATCATCTTAATCTAAGACCCTAAGGCCATATGGAGGCCTTCCAAAAACTGAGAAGGGAATCATGGGTCTCTATTAGTGACAACTGGTGAGGCACACCATAGAGCCTTACCACCTCCTGAAGATACAAACGACCCAACTCATCCACTTCAGTTGTATCTCTGATCAGAATTAAGTGGGCTAATTTGGTATGACAATAAATCACCACCCAAATGAAAATATTACCCCAAGGTGTACAGGTAAATCCAACAATGAAGTCCATAGTAACCTCATCCAACTTCTAGGTAGGAATCAACAATTGCTGTAGAAAACCTGAGGGCCCTTGATTCTCTTATTTAACATGCGGGTATGTGTAGCATCTAGAAAAGAAGCATGCGATGTACCACCTCATACCTAGACACCAGAACTACCATTGAAAATCATAATACATATTGGTGGCACCTAGATGGACATACGACTGAGACTGGTGGCTATCATGCATCACAACATTCTGCATAGATAACGGCACTGCTGAATTTCCCTTGAAGCATAACATGCCCTCAAGAGACGATGACCAATCCGAGGACATATCCCCACCATGAAAAAACTGCTTCGACTACTGACAGAGATCATCATTGGGCTATTCTCTATGAATCAAGCCCAAAAGAGAAAGAGTCACATGAAATCTCTCCAAGAAATCACCTTTATTTCACTCCCTGGTATTTACATTCATCTGAGCAAATATCCCCATCAAAGTCTACTTATCACTAGACTTCCTCAAAGACGTCCCTATAACTCTTCTCCTCAAGGCATTGGCCACCCCATTTCCCGTTCCTAGGGTATAGACAATGTCAAATTCAAACCCCTACAAGTACTCGATCCAATGATGCTGCCTCGGATTGAGGTCCTTCTATAAGAAGATATAGGCCATGATTTTGTGATTAGATTAGACCAAAAACTTCTCCCCAATGACGTAGTGATACCAAGTATTTAAATAATGCATCACCGCTGCAAAATCCAAGTCATGGGTCGGGTAATTCATTTTATTTCATCAGAGTTGGTGAGATTCATACTCCACCAAGTGATCATCCTACATAAGCACGCACCCAAGACCCATACCTGAAGTGTTATAATAGACCACATACCCTTTCCTGACCTCAGAAAAAATCAGCACATGGGCTGTATTCAACTACCGATTCAGTTCCTCGAAGGAAACCTGGAATTTTGTGCCCCATAAAAACTTCATCCATATCCGAGTGAGTGTGGTCATCAATGAAGCAATCCAAGAGAAATCATGAACAACCTGCCTATAATAACCAGTCCGGCCAAGGAAACTCTTGATATCAAACACATTTTTTAGTTTCTCCCATGACATGACTGCACTGATCTTCTTGGGGTCCACTAAAACCCCCTTCTCTGAGATCACATGACTCAAAAATTTCACCCCCCTGATTCATAAAGTTCACATTGAGAACTTTTCATAGAGGTAGTGATCCCTCAAAGTTCCCATGATGATACTCAATTGATGTTCAGGTTCCTACTCTAATTCAAAGTATACTAGAATGTCTTCCCTGAACACCACAACTAAAACATTGAGATACTAGTGAAACAACATATTCATGAGTTCTATAAATTCTGTTGGATCATTGGCCAATCTGTAGGGCATGACCAAATACAAAAAGTGGTCATACCTGCTTCGGAAGGTTGTCCTTGGGATATCTTACACATTCGCCCTGAGTTTGTGGTATCCTGAATGCATGAATCTTTTTGATAACCACTTTTCCCCCTTCAAATGATCAAAAAAATCATCTATTCCATGAAAAGGGTATTTGTTCTTAATCGTTTCCTTAGTTAGCTTCTGGTAGTTAATGCACAATCGTAGGGATCCATCAGCCTTTTTCATGAACAACACAAGAGCAGCCCAAGGATATACGCTCAGGCAAATGAATAAATGGGATTATATGTCATCCAGTTGTATCTTTAATTCCCTCATCTCGGTAGGGGCCATGTGATATGAGGGAAGAGATATAAGATGTTTTCTCGGTGCCAGATCAATTGAGAACTCCAAATCCCACTCCAGGGGGAAACCTAAAAAAACATCTGACAATACCACTGAAAACTCATTTAACACATGAGGTTGTGTTCTTTCAGGGGCAATACCATCTTCCTCTAGAGTGAGCAACGATAACTGAAATAAAAGAATTCCCAACTCTGGGAGTGGAGGTCCTTCACGACCCTACCAAGGATCCCATTCTACACGAAAAACCTGACGACTCCCATCAGGTGTTGTGAAACTCACTCACCTCTTATAGAAATCGATTTTTCCTCGAAGTGTACTAGACAATCCATGCCAAGTATCATGCCAAAAATATCCATAACTAAGACCAAGAGGTCCCACTCCATCTCAATCCCTGACACGGAGAGCGCACACGATGGGCACCTAAGGCCCTTCTTCTTTTTTCCCAGTGCCATCACCAACTCCATCGAAAAAGATAAAAAATCGGTCAGAAAATTCAGCATGTACACAGAACATGAATAAATGAATGAAACAAAGACACCAGTATCAAAAAGATAAGATTATATAGATGATGCAATCATAATGGTACATCAATCTTTCAAAGGTCCTACTTCTAATCCTTCTGGTCCATGATCCACTATATGGGGATGTTCAGTCTCTTCCTGAGGATGACCTCTAGTCTATGGCTACACCCTTAACTAGATATGTCAATAAGATGACCCAACCCTACCACCATGGACACCAAATCAAGATCCCCCCGTCCTCTCTAGCTTGGACTGATTTGTCCCTCCTCTTGTAGCTGATGACCCTTCCCCACTCAGAAGTGGGTGTACCACACCGCAAAAGCACTGAAAATTCCCCATACCACTACACTAGTAATGAGGCATCAGAGGAAGTGGGAATTCTGGTCAGATGTGCATTTTCCTCCCACATTGGTTGCATTTGACCGATCTCACATCAGAAGCCACATATGAAAACAGCCTGGAATAGTGGACTGAACTACCACCTCCTCTATTCACTTGTTTCTCTTTCTTCCTTTTCTTCTCTGATGATCTGCCACTGCCTAATACTAATACTGGCCCATAAACACTAGCCCCTACATGTACGTTCAATCTTCCCCATAAACACCCTATCAATGACCTCTTCATAGGTCCTCATCTTGAATAAGAAAACATGGGGGTATATCTCTCATCACAATCCTTTCTCAAGTCTCTGGGCCATTGTTGGTTCATTCAAGACGATTTCAGGAGCATACTGAACCAACTCAGTGAAACAGTTTGCATAGTCCATGATATAAATATTCCCCTAAACAATATCCATTAACTCTTGGGACCTTTCATATTCCAAGGCCTTAGGGTAATATTGTTCCTTGAAGATGGCCTCAAAATATCCCTAGCGCATATGCTCATTCTTCCTAGTCTGAATTAATGATTCCCTCCACCTGCAGCTGGGACCCTCCAAAAAACAGTGTCACATTTCACTCTGATCTCCATGGGTGTTCCTTGGATTTCTAACAGGCGCTTGATCTTTTTTAGGCATTCCTCTGCTTCCAAGTGTTCTATGCTGCCACAAAACGTAAGAGGATTGTTTTTTAGAAACTCTTGAGCCTTATCTTTTCCAGTAAAAAACTCTTTTTCCATAACAGTTTTGGGAATAGGAGCTAGTCCCCATCCCAGAGCTTAAACAGCATGTACCACAAACTTGGCTAGCCTCTGATCGATCGGTGTGGGGGAACTCTCTCCAGCCTACTCCCATGGGCACATGGGAGCTTTCTAGGGAGGCATGTTGCTACAAAATGCAACAGTCACCAAAACAATAGTCAATAACACAATTATAAAATTTTTAATCAAATACATCAAATATAATTAATCTTATCACATTATAGTAATAAAAGAAACTACTACTCCAACCCCACCAGATGTCCACATTTGGTCTGCAGCCCACACGTCTTACATGGAAGTGAAATCAATCAGACAATTCCATCATCCCATAGTGACTCAAGTTATTCCATGAGTGGTGGAGTCCAGGCCCCCTACTCATGACCAAAACCTCGAGCATTGACATTCCTATCTCCTTTCTATCTTGACTCAACCCAAAATAGTAATATAACCCAAAAACATTGGCCTCATTCGATACCATTTTGTCACGAGCCGAATCTAGCCACCACTAATACCAACACCAAATCCAGCCAAGGAAAAGGCACAAAGGGTGTTCCCTATCCCCACGGGCATGAACAAGTGTCCGGGTATAAATAAATTAGGTTTGAGAATGATTTACCCGAGTATGAAAGCATAAAACATTAAAAACATTCAATAATATGAATATGAAATTTTCATGCCAAAAAAGTATTAACAAAAAAAATATCCAAGTAAATGGTATTAAGTAAAGTACAAGAGGTCCAAGCATAAATAACAATAGCAGAAAAACATCCCCATAGAATCCACATGACAAAGGGTCATCACCCCCAAGCCATCTCCACAACACTGCACCATAGGAGGGGACTAAAAACACGAAACTCCTTCACCCGAGGCTTTTCTTTTACCTACATCCAACATAATCAAGTATACTTACACCCACGGGGTTTAAGTAGGGTGTTAGACTAATCTAATTAGGATACCAACCAAATATTCCGAATGGTATGTAGTATAATGTGAAAAGCATGCAGTTTTACTATGTTAAGAAAAACAGCGATAAATTCCAAGAAATGTAACTTTCAATTATAAATAGTTTTCAAAATAAAACTTTTAGAATGTTAAAAAAAATTAAATAATACATATTAGATATTGTAATTTTAATCCAAAAACTCCATAATACAAGGGTAAATATCACAAATCCAATGAGCACCAAAACCAGGAACACCCATAAGCACTAGATAGTATCGAGGCCCATGTACTCTGTACCTCGGTGTAAAATAACTTTAGAATGAACGGTTCTCAGGCACGATACACTATTAGGGAGAATACCCAAATCCTAGTCGTCCCCAATAATCATAAATATTGTTTATTTATATTTTTTGTTATCTAAAATGCTAAATGAAACATGGAAACAACTCATCCAGATCACTAGACGTACTAGTACATATATGCCCACCTAGGTACCCAGGCTTCCCCATTTGTGTTAAAAAAAATTCAGCATACTAAATACATATCTATTCATATAAAAACACAAATAATTTTCAAAAACAAATAATACAGTATCTATACACACTTTATATCACTTAAAACACACAATAAAACAATTTGATTTTCAATAAAACAACTTCTCAAAATTTCACGTTGTTTTGCACCCAAAACTCCTTGAAATCCCCCACCATGCACGCCATTTTTACACCCACAAGTCTCCAAAAGATAAATTTAATCTGAATACCCTTCTATGAAACCAAAAATTCAGTTATGTGGAAGTCCCATATGAACCAAGAATTTATATCTTTTTAAAACCCCCCATTTTCACACAAACATGGCACTTTACGTCCCTATGCTTCTCAAACACCATTAAAACAAACCCTCGCAGCAACAACTAAATGGATTAAACATTAAAAAAATTATTTTCCTCCATAGTACATTTCAATAAAATCAGCTATGTAATTATTGGGAAGCTCCAAATTAACCAATAAAATATTTCTATGAAAACCCCCAATTTCACATAAAAATAGAACTTAAAATTAATTTTAATTACAAATACCACTAAAACAAATTTTTTCAGAAATAATCAAATGAGATAAACATGAAAATAATATAAACACAAAAATAAAACTTACAATGATTTCAAACATATTGCAATCACCTACCAAATTAGTTGAAACCATGAATCCTTTGTGCGAGAATTCAATCCCACCACTGGCGCACCTCAAGGATGGTAAATCAAGCATAAAATAAAAATATTGGACCAAGAAAACCCAAGGATAAACCCTAGGTTCGAATCCTGACCCTCAGGTCATTTTTTACTTCAATGAATTTGGATGAAACTTCAAAAAAATGGGAGGAACTAAAAAGGAGAAACAGTTACTTGAAATTATTTGATGTTCCTCCACCAAATACCTCTTCAAAATGAAGATCCAATGATGTTTTTAGGTGCTTAGGAGGCTGAAATGGATGTAAGGGTAGAATGGGGGAAGAAAGGTGCGAGTTTGGATAAATCCTAGGAGGGAAAAGGTGTCATTTAACACTTTTTTTATGACTTGGACAAAGCCGCACGGTTTGTGTGCACGGTTTGGAAAACCGTGCACCTAAACTGGGAACCCTACTTTCTCCCATAAAAACATCTATAAAAGACACCAAATTTTGTGGGGGATTAGGGGGACTTACGGGAAATGTTGGGATAAAAATATAATAGATATAAGTTCCTTTATTGAATATCTTGGGTGTGACAATTATAAACATGTGCATTGGATTACATAATCCCAAGAAGTGTGAAAATAAAACAAAATGAAATGAACATTATGTAGTGTCCCTAGTGATAGGTTACCTTAGTGACCTCTTGGTAGATTTGGGAGATTAATTGAGATGGACGGATTAGGGAATGGAAATATGAGAATGTTGAGATTTAATAAAAAATTATTCCTATGAGATACGAATAGTGTGAGTGTTCCTCCCTAATTGAGATGTGTCTTCTTAGGTGGGTATTCCTCAGGTATACTATGGATAGGTTGGGTTAGAGGAACCAACTTTAGATGACCTGTGAATCAAGATATAAATTCTATCATCTCTTGAGAATAGTTCTAGTAAGGATTTACCTATGAGGCAAGTGATGCTGAGAGGTGACTATAATAATATTGGGGGATATATTTCCCACTCAATGAAAGATATTGACTTGGTAGACTGGATTGATATTGAGGAACCCATATTGGGTGTCCAAATTGTGATGTGACCTAGGGGACATCATTAAGTAACCAATTTATATGTATATTTCAAGTAGGTTTCAGATAGTAATGTTTAGTGATTATTGTATTTACCAAATTAGATGTTTAATAAACGATGAGTTTGACATGGATTAATTAGCTGATGGTAGGTTGTTCACTTGAGAGGTCATCCTCGAATTATGAGAAGAGTTTGGATAGAAGGTCAACCACATCAATATGTATTTTGTAAGATGATTTGGGTGGGACATGCTACCCATTGAGATGTATTGTGGCATGTTGTATTACTTAAATGTTCTACTTATATTTTTAATTCACACCTATTACTATTTTACTTGATTTCTTGATATGGTGTAGATACACCCCTTAATTACTAAATGACTTTATTTTTTAGTAGGGAACTATCATGTGTTTTTTGATGGATTTATTTCCAAGTAGGTTACTCCCTTAAGTTATCAGATGAATTAACTTCTATAAAGGGTTAATATAACCCCATTTGTTACCATATGAATTTATTTCCCTATATTCCTTTCCCCTATGTAACCATATGTACTTATTTCTCAAAACGTCACTCTCCAAGGATACTGAATGACTCAATCTCCAAGAACAGTGTGGATACACCCTTGAGTTTCTAAATGATGTGTTTTTAAGTAGGGTGATGATAGTGAAGGAAAGAATAGTGTCTAAATATTATTGTTATAGTATGAAGATGTGATTTTATGTACTTAACAATTTATCCCATCTAAGAAATATGAAAAATCGTCATGAAATTAAATGATAAAATACTATAAACATCTATATCATTCACAAAAAATGTATATGTAACCTTCTTGGTTGTCATCTATGTTTTTTTATGGTTATCACCAAAGTGGTATATGGATCCTCTAACATTTATATTTATCTATGGGTTGATCAAAAAAAATTATCTTGAATGGTATCTTGCATCACTCTATAGTATTCTAGAACCTCATTTTCTATGAAGGAATAAGAAGGGATATCCATGTTCCATGGATTTTCAGCCATGAATCATGAAAACACCACATCTCATGCACCTATATTCTTATAGAAGTGTCTTAAAATAAACCTGGGGATGGTCCATAGTTATGATAGAATTAAATCATGTCTTCATAAATCATGATTTAATTATCATTCTAGTTCAATCAACACATATATTAATAAAACACATCACTCGTGATTTATATTATAAAATGATTCCTTAAATGATATCTTAGTCAATGAATTACACAAGTGTCTAGATACATCATCAAATGTACTGGAATAATATTCCAATAAAATGATATGTCCATTTAATGCATGAAGACTCTTCCTTTAGGGAATATATATTAATTAATCTTTCACTCGCAGTAAAGACTCACATGCTTTGTCCCTTTTCACCTAATATTGTACTACAGAACATAAAATTTTACATCATATACAAATCTGTTTTTGAATATTTCCAAATAAATATTAAATTAATTATTAACATCACCTTATATATCATCATTTATAATACATTTTGAATACTTATCCAAAATTCAATTTTTGGATTAACTCTAAAACATTTTATGGGAAACTCCCTAAGTCAAAATAAGTCTCTATTATTTCAACCACAATGTATGACCCCACAGTCCATTATAGCATTGAAAACAAATATAAATCTCTAAATTCATACATGTAAAAAATGAGAAACCTCTTGTAAAGTATTAATATTACTCAATATATAAAGGGATATTGTAGTATCTCTATCAAAAAATATATATATACATGTTTCCACCAGATCGCATCAAAATAAAATGTCCACTCTCCACCTTTTTCATTATATAAGAAATCGTGTAACCCTAGGAAATGGAGTATGTCAACCATATAAATCCAATTTAATCATTCTCTATTCATAATGTATTGGCTAGGTTGTATGATGAATATATCAAATTACAATCACATTTATGGAAAAGTTCATCCCATGTCCCTTATACAAATATATATATAATATATAGGTATGGTCTCATAATTACATGTTTCATCACCATTGATGGCCCAGATGTTATATTCATCATTGAGATGAAAAGTACCACACTGGTTTATCTCCAACCGAAGAAATTATTAGTAACATACCCAACCACAACTATATTAGCTAATTCATCATATAGACTTGTGTTGGTAGGGTATAAAACTATTATTGTTATAATTCATGTTATCTTGAAACCCATAGGTAATGTGGAATCAAATATGATAAATTAATCCTTATTATGACAAATATATTTTTATTCGACTCCATTAGGTATACTTAGTGGGTAATTTAGTCGACAAAAACCCATTTTTTCACCACATGAGGATATAATGTATATCAATAAGATAATATGACTCATATTAATCATTAAATTTAATTATATCCTATAATACTCCATAATTAAAATCAGATAGGGATAACTCAAAGATTTACTTTTAGATGTAAAGTATCATTGATCTTTGTATGATTTATATCTCTATATATATTTATATAGTTGTCATGAATGAATCATAATGTAAATATTTCCTCTAATATGATACATTTTATATCCGTAAAACTCATTTAAAATTATTAATCAGACCCAACATAAGAACCTTTTTATCATATCATATATGATACAATACAATATTAACCTTATATATTCCTCACTTTTAGGGGTTATTATCACTCATTGCATCATACGTAATTCATGTCACACCTCTATGTAACCATATGGTATAATCCTTCCACTAATTATTTAGTTAAAAAATTATATGATGTAATAAAATTTGATTAATGGTGTGATTTAAGATACATATTCCTCAAATTCAACTCTTTCTACGTATAAATAATTCTTAACATCATATCATAAAATGTTACAACATCAACCTGGGTGGTCTACCAAGAACTCGTTATAAGTGCATCACCATCATCCTAGGAACTCCTTCCATCAAATTCTTTCATGAATTAATGTAACTACTTACTTTATTTACTTACATTTACATATAAAACCCTTTTAGGATAAATTTATATTGCTATTTTATGGTAACTAATGTAACTCTTTATAATTATATTTTCCAACATATCCTAGAATTTTTAGGAAAAAATGATATTCATTTTTTATTTAAACATATGTAACTATTTATTATTTTCATTATTACAATACCTAAAATTATTATAGAATATTATGTGAAATTAACATTATAATTTTACTAGTGTAAAATTTTAAAAAATAATGATATTCACTTTTCTTGATAACAACATTTAACACTTTAAATTATTATTTATCATCATTTATCCTAATCTTTTTAGGATATTAACTGTAAAATCACTTTAAATATAGATAATAAAATTATTTTGGAAATAGTGATGTCAACTTTTTATATTATCTAAATGTAACTCTTTATATTTTTCATTACCATCACACATCATAAGCCCTTTAGTATATTAATTAGAAATTAATATACATTTAGAATAGTTTAGTCCTTTATTTGTTAACTATAAACTTTTATATTCTTAAATAGACTCATACTAACAACTTATTCACTATATTCTTCAAAGAATATTAGATTAATAAACAAAAAAATATTTTTTATTATGGAAATAACACTTATTTCCTCCTATTATGAGTATTTAAAAAATAATATATTTCTTCATATCATATACGGTATTATATATTTTTTGGATCATTGTTCATAAAAAGAAAACTATTATTTAAAATACATAATTAATTAGTATGCATCATAGTACATCATATTTTAACAAATAGTTTCATAGAAAATTTATCCAAGATAAATCATTTTACACTTATTAGTCTCAAAATATGTCTTCGGATATGATAGAAAATAAAAAATGTGTTTTTAATTAATCATCTTAGGTTTTTCACCAGAACACTTTGTTATCAAACCACTTCTCTTATCATTTAAGATAAATGAGTTAAAGATTCACATCATTTAAAAGTATTCATATGATCTTGAAATTTTTTCGTATAATCAAATATTTGATGTTTCAACTCTTTGCTTCATCATTAGAATATAAACTAAAATCTCCATATATTATTCCATTAATTTTTAACCCCTATATATTTAAAATCCCTATATAATATATATAATCTATTCTATACCTTTAAAATCAAAGAATTAATTTCTATAACATCCATACTATGAATTCAAATTCCATTTAGTTTCCTAAACTCGCATATCTGTATTTTTTTATGATCCTATCATATAAAACTATTATTACTCTTTCCTGAAAACACTATATTTCAATTCCATTGATTTTATTTTTAATGAAACATTATATAACTTTTTAACTTATATTTCTTCATTTGGTTTGGAATTTTACCCATTATATTATCTATAAAACACATTAGGACATAGACATCATGTAGAAAGTATTAATATATATTTATATTCAAACTAATTTTAGGATATTGGGTTGCATTTCTAACATTCTATAATAATATTAACAAATTATATAAATTAAAAAAGGATAAATATCATTACTAGATCAATGAATTTTTAGTCTTCCCTAATGAATGTTATAGAATTAGGAAAATCATAAACTATGTGTATTAAAAAAATAACTCTCCATTTTATTAAATAATTATTATAATATTATCTTATAAATATCTAAATTAGATAAAAATACACATATTAATATAGGATTATCAAATCTTGAATCATCGAAATCAACAATGTAGTAATTACTTTTGACTATTACATTAAACAAAACAACATGATCATTCAATTATTTCTCATATTTTGATCTCATATATATTAACAACTTTTGTAAAACATACGGTTAATATCATATATCTTCTAAAATAAAATAATTTAATTCTAAAATAAATTAAGATTTATAGAAACCATTTTTCTCAACAAGTCATTAACATATTCAACCATATTGAATATAATTTTAATTCCTAATCATATTTTGTATATGAGTCTAAAATTCAATAAGTCATTTTTTATCTAATACCATCGAATCCTAAAGTGTATCATTCTGATTTCATAAGAATTTATAATCACTTTTTGATTAATTTCAAAACTTGATTACTCATCACAGAAGTTTTTGGACACATAGAATTTTCCTTATGAACATTTCTTTGTTCACTAATGTCTCTTGAGAAATTTTATTTTGTTACCATTTTTGGGAGAATATTACATTAATATTAACCTCCCAAGGATTAATCTCACATTTTTGTTTGATAATGATGATTCTTTTCACCTATAACTAAATCTTTTATCATATGAGTATCATGTTTTATTGACGCTTAACAAGTATATTTATTAAATTGGATCCCTCAAAAAATGAAGACACCATTAATAACACATCATATCTATTAGTGAATCAAGATCCACATTTTACTATAAAATGAGTCCAGCTTGATTTTCCTCTCAAAAAAATAGCTATTTAGGTAAGGAATCATCCCAATCATGTCATATATTATTCTTAGATGGTTGATTAAATAACTCCTTATCTAATTCTTCATATGTATAAAGTCAATATAATTCCTCGTGTATCCTTATTAAGGGTTCCAAGCTATGTGTAACTAAAAAAATCAATAACATTCTAATATAATATAATATAGGGGTACCATAATTTAGAATAACCTACCCAATAATAATACAATGGCATACACTACGTATGAACTCAAGATATTAGTCATGGTTCGTGCCTTAAACGGTTGGAGTAAATACTTATTATATGAGTAGTTTATTTTTTTCATGGATGAATAGAGCCACAAAAACATCTCCACATAACAAGACTTGACTCTAAGGCAGTGTATGCGGGTAGACTATGACAAATCCTTCAAATTTGAGCATGATAATACACTTGGGAGGGGTAATGTAGTAGATGCTTCCTTGATCTAGAAGACATAGAAACAATATTTCTAGGAGGCTATAAGTGAGTTCCAGTTGATGAATTTTTCTTCATAGATTCATCTAGAGGATTATGAACATCATGAACAACCTATTTTAGATGATTTGGAAGTGATTTACTCCCCTATAGAGTGGGTCTAAATGAAGAATTTATTTTATTATGATGTACTTTTCTTGTGGGATAGTGTCATCGGTGATAATTAACCTTCTATTTGGGTAGTGGGTGAGAATGAAATCAAGCTTTTCCATGGGTGTGTTTTCATGCCTTGAGATATATGGAAAGATTTTTTTTGGGAATATCATGACTCTTATTGGGAAGTCTAACCATGGATTACCAAGATATACCAAGATGTGCATCATCAATATTAGTTTCCATGTGTGAAGAGAAATATTGTAGATTTTATCACTCAGTGATTGACATATCAATAGTTAAAGGATATGTATCATTGACCTGTTGGACTTCTACAGCCTATATCCATTCCTAAGTGGAAATGGAATGACATCACCATGTATTCTGTGATGGCATTTCTGAGGACCCATCGAGGCATATATA
Organism: Viscum album; assembly: GCA_963277665.1. Taxonomy (NCBI): domain Eukaryota; kingdom Viridiplantae; phylum Streptophyta; class Magnoliopsida; order Santalales; family Viscaceae; genus Viscum; species Viscum album. Next base: position 119,281,815 of record OY728156.1, on the reverse strand, counting down.
CCATATGCATGATCATCGATAGGTTTACCATTGTCACACACTCCCTACCTATTTGAGAAACCTTCTCATTTGATGATCTTGGAGGCTTTATATCTAGGATATTATGGTAAGATCCCGAATTTTATAAATGTATGTTTTGGTTTATGTTTTGTTTCTGCCTCTTCTTTTTTAATAGATAAGTGTTTATCCATATTTTTGTGTAGGATTATGGGTGTTCCAGGGGTTCGGGTAAGGAAAGAGGAAGAAAGTGGGGTTCCTGGGCATGTTTCATGGTTTGCACACATTTAGTTCAAACAGTATAGGAATCCCAAGTAATTGTGTAGCCATGGATAGAGGCTTACTCGCAGTTGGTGCATGGTTAAGCAAACCGTGCAGAATCCCTAGGAAACCATGTGAAATGGATGTTATTTGGACAGTGGCTCACGCACAGTTTTCAAACAGTTTGGACAACCATTTTGGTAAACTATGTGGCCCAGTATTTTGAGAAAATAACGAAAATGCCTTCCCAGGATTTTAAACCCCAACATGGGATTCTCCTCTATTCCACCATGTGAAACTCTAGTGAAGAACTTGGATGAACCACGATTCCCAATGGAGGTTCTCCTTATATTTTTGGATTTTTGGAGGTTCGTTGGTTTTAGATCGGAGACCCAGGTAATTCAAATTCTCCTCTTACTTCTCTTTTTTGGATTAGGGTCTGTAGTTTCTTCCATATCCTTATGAAAACCAAAAAAACCTCTTTTTTAGGTGAAAACTAGGTTGGGGATTCAAGGAGTGATTGAATCGAGATCCAAGGACATGATTAATATTTTTTTTATCTTCAAATTAGAGGTAGGTGTTCTATATGTTTTATCCCTTAGTTTTATTTTAGATTTGTGAATAGAAGCTTTTGTTTTTCTTTTTCCATAATTTCATTATTGGCTTGGTGTGAGTTCTTGAAAATAAGGGGTGTCTAAGTGACCAATTGAGACCCTAACAAACTCCTTGGGATGAATAGGGTATGCCTTGATCATTTTAGGTCCACCTATGGGGAGTGCCAGCAATCCTGAACCTAGAGAGTGGTAGGGTTACGTGAAGGATTTTTGAGTAAAGTGTGAAGACCCTATAGAACATGTTTTAATTGTTGAATAAGTTGTAAATGGAATTATAATAGATATTCCTAGAGTGATAATGGTATAATTCATTGTTGTAATGATATGAGAAAGGTAATTTTTTTGAATGATATTATGTTGATCGTTTAATTAATTTTGGTTAGAAATACCTAAGGGTTTAGTGAATATTAAATGGTAAACTTGTAATTGGGTAATGGAATGGGAAATGGGGAATATGTTAATGAGATGTAACAAATAAATGGATAAATATATGGAATGGTATAATACATGAGAATTATGTGGTACACCTAAATGATTGAATGTAATAATGTGGTTGTGTTATGTGATATGATAATTATACTTTAGTGTATAAGGGGTAAATTATTGTGAAACTATGAATGGGGTAAGTGGGTTAATATATTTTAATTAATGAATATTGTTTAAGGCATGGGTTTTTTGAATACACTTAAGGGGTTAATGAATGAGAATGTAAATTTGGATAAATGATTTTGGATTTAAATTAGTAAACGTGTTAATGGTTTATGGAATATTGTTATTTTCCCTATTGTTGTTATGTATTGTTAATTCTTATGGCATTTGTTATGATTGGATGTGTTATGGAATGGTTTTAGTGAATTGATAAATAATCATATGCTCATGTATTGTTATAGTGGGATATTAAAATGAGGTTCTATGCCCATGGGTCAAGTTAGACGGAGGCTCTAAACTCCCCCCATAAATTCTTGGGTCAGGGAAGGGTATAGAGGCTCTATTCGCTTAACGGTTTCATTCCCCCCAGACTGAGGCTCTGAGGTGAGGATAATTTTTTGATGTGACATGTGTATCCCAAGTGAGATAGGGACTTGACTTGTTACCATTACACATAATGATTTATTTCCTTAGACCCATGTTGAGACGATGTATATTCCTAACCCAAAGAACATTTGTGAAAATGGATTATGTAGTAAAGATGGTATAAGAAATGGAATTGTGTTAAATGATAGTCATGAATTAAATGATCCTTGTTAACCAATTGAACCCTAATTATCTCGTGTTTACTAACCAATTATTTTTTACTTGCATTCGTTATCTATTATACTTAATATTTTGTAGACACTGTAGGTTTTTCCCTACTGAGCTTTCTACTCACACCATGATTGGGCTATTGTACCCAAGCAGATTTCGTTGTTACGGGTCAGGACAAGGGAAAAGTCCCAACATTAGGATGTTGAGTTTGGCTTGGGATGTACATGTAGAAGGATCCTGACTTAGAGTTGGGGCTAGTTTGGTGATTTGGTTGTTTATCTTATTTTGAGTTTTGTTCACTTCTCACTACTAGTATGTCATGACATTATTAGTGTTGAATTATGGTTTTTACCCTGTTGGGAGATATTTGAGTTGTATGTTTATTATTTTTTCATATTATTATGCTATTTATATATTTTCTATTATGGATTAATCTTGTGAAGAGGGTATAGTCTCCCCACATGGCTCATTAGAACCTATCCACTAGTCATCAACCTTTATCATATGGGGAGACACACTTGAGGTCATGTGATGACTCGGATTATGGCACTGGTTAAGTGGATTTTAGGTAAGGGATGTTACAAAGTGTTATCACAAATATTATTTTATCATTCATAATATTTTGGGATGGTAGATAAGAGATTAGTATGTGTCGATCCTTGGAAATGAGCTTGTTCTTGGGAGTAGCTTACCCATGTACAAGGAAAACCCCAAGTCACCATGGTTGAGAATTGTTTTTTTTATGTGTGTTGTTATAGTTGAATGATATTTCACCATTGGTTGTTTCAGATGTTGTGTTATTTTATTGATTTATGACATTTTTCTCCTTATAGGAATGAAATATGGTTGTGTATTCAAGAATCATTTTAATAACCTAAGAATATAGGTGTAATCCATCATTATAGGCACACACACAAGACGGGTGTGTAGGGAATAGAGAGTTGAATTCATTTTACCTCCATGATAAATCAAAAGAAAATGATGCCTAATAATGGAAATGTAAGTGGTTGAATTAAGAGAATGCAAATTAATAGTTGAGGAAGATCATTCATAAAAAAATGTTATGAATGGGTAAACATTTTGGGTTGTGATAAAATATAAATGTTTATTCAGTGTCTAAATGAAAAAGTATTTCATAATGATGGTAAATATTTAAAAGACATTTTCTTAATTAATGGTGTAAATGAGTTAAAAATGGTAATTGTAACAAGTTTTGAAATGGAAAATGTTCCTAAGAGGAAGGGATCATGTTGTAAAAGAATAATTGGTTTGAAGAGGTGTTAACTAAAGACTCGTGATTAAGTAAACTTATTACACAATGTTGACCATGACTCGTAGTAGGTTTGGAAGATGGTAGTGTTCAAAGTATGATGATTACCATTGGGATAGAGTATGAAGAATTTTCTGTTTAAGTTTGATAGGGTGAGATCTTTTACATTTGTGGTTAAATTCTATCATTAATTATTTGAAATGCTGGGTGAATTATAAGATTAAAATGAGAATGATTGAGTTCAAAAGTGGGTATCATTTTTGTTGACATTTTGACCCTTGTTTTTGGGGTTTGGGGAAATGAGATTACACTAGTTTGTGACATTGGATTTGGATTTTCGGGACTTTCCATTAATGATATGGACTTGGTGGTGTGTTTATGGATCCCTTGGTAGGGTTGTGGCCTTTGGGTTATGAGTAATTATTCACTAACGTGAGTGAGGAAACTCTCATGTTCTGTGACCATACTGAGTGCATATTGGACCCTAAGGATGGTGCATGGGTCTTGGTGACATTGAGAGTAGAGACCTTACAAGGTTCATTTTGAATCCCAGGGAGGATGTTTTTCTTGTAGTTCTAATGAATGAGTACACCTTTGGTATAGAACCTAGATTAAATGGTTGTTTCATGTGAGAGGAATAGTGTGCATCAAGATGGGGTGAGGGTGCCATTCACGAGCATTTAGTTGTTTATTTCATGATATGTCTGGTTTGGAGATGGGAACAATGGATTTTCCTAGTTTTGAATCCATTATTGGGAGTTGGTATCATTCAACCTTACAAGTGACCTATGAGAGAGGTTAGATAGGGTTTCTAGTGGATTTGGGTGTGTGTCACACATGTAGATGTTTTGGACTTTGATAGTGGAACTCAGAGTTTTGTATCAGGTAGGTTTGGCCTGGAGGGCTAAGTGTGAAGGTTGATGGTAGGTGGTGCAACTCGAGTTGTGGTTACATGATGACAGTTTCGGAAAATCAAGGGTCACCTCATTGGAGGTTAGCCTAACGGTGCAAGTACCTTGGAATATGAGGCATGGGAGATGCTTTAGAGGTGGTTTCAATGCATACTAAGTACCACCATGTATTATTAAGTGGAATAGTTGTGATTTGTTCTCTCATATGGGAACCCTAGTGATTGTGATAAGTTGTAAGGATTATGTTGAAGGGTTGTATCATATGGATAACTGACTCACCTGTTGTATGATGATTAATAGAGAACTCAGTGTCATTTTCAACCGGGAGAGACAAGGGTGGTCACGTGGCTAAACTTTTTTTTATGAATGGATTGGTTATTGGGTGAGATTTAGAGGATACCTCAGGGATGATGAAGATGACTAACCAAGATACATGGTAAGTTAACTAAGTGGCTGATGGGATACGCATACATAAACGTTTATTAGCGAGAGATCGTTGGTTTTATAACTTTGGTAGAAAATATTTTCAGTTATAATATTTCAAGGACACATTGGAAGAATTTGAGAAGTGTGGTGGAAGTAGTTCCACCTAAAACGTTGGTTCACGATTGCCTTGATATTTGGTCATTTAGTAGTGGTGTGACTTGGTTGTCAATCACACCTCAGCAGTGGGGGATAATATTTTATGAGATGCATTTGGTAAGGGATCTGGATATCCTTAATATTTCATGGTGTCCCATAGTTTAACATCAGAAATAGATAAGTTGGTGGTTTTGTTCTTATATAATTTCATAGCATACCTTAGCTAGTAACCATCCTGACCAATATCTTGATATCATCCTTGTTATATTGATAATCTCTAGCTTTAATCCAAGAGACATGATAGAGTTTGGTTGGATGAAGGACACCATGGAGTTTATGCACATGGAAATAGTATGTGTGAACCTTGATGATGGGATGTACACCATCGATGGATGTTGGTGAGGTCTTCAGGATGGATTGGATGTGGGAAAATGGCATGTTTTCCATCCACAGAATACATGAATCAGAACTGGGTGACGTTCCTTTTTTTTAACTAATTGTGATGTCCATGTCTATGTTTTGGGGTTTTTCTTGTGATTGAGTGTAAGATGTGGTTGTTGGAATCCCTCATGGAGATCAATGGTAATGACACTCCTAAGGTGGGGAGTGATAAGTCCATCCCGGATGTGTAAAGGAGAACATCTATTTGTGGTAGTGGCATTGGGATGCCAATGAGAAACCTATGACGTTCATTTTAGGTTCCTCATAGAAGCAACGAGGGAATTAGATGTGGTGAATGATGTTCCATGAGTTGGCTTTGAGCTCAGGGTGGTTCCATGTGAAGCTTGTGATTCTTATGCTGAAGTTGTAGAGGGGTGTGGTTGGATATGGCAATAGGTTTTGGCAGGAGAGTTTGGGTTCTATTACTCCAACTAATATTAGGGTTAAACTCAGGTATTTCCTCCATGAATTTTTTTTAGAACATCTTGAAGTTGAGTAAACCTAGGTCGTCTGACGTGGTGTCATACCAAGGGTGAGTCACGATTATAGTCTGAAGGGTAGTAATACCGTGATGATGAAATTATACTGGAATTTACGGAATGACCTAAATGGGTTCATGGGATGCTAATTATAGGATTCAAGTCAGTAAGAAACTTGGGAAGGTGATACATGGGTAGCATACCATCAGTGGAAGGTGGGTGTTCTGGGACCATTTAGTCGGGTGTGGTCCGACCTGATATGGTAAACTTGAATGGGTGTGGTGAGAGTGACCCACCCCCGGGTTCATGTAATGGCAGAAGGTGTCTTTTTGGAAATTAAGTTGTAACCGAGTGAGGTCAAGTTAATCTTAGTCCTTGAATAGATAGTGTAGGAATTTCCACCAAATTGGTTTCGATGGTGTGGCTGGATTCGAATATAGAGTAATTCCCCTATGGATGTTCTGGCTTGGTGAGTTGGAGAATATTAGGTGATGTGAATGTTGAGTTTATATTTTTTTGATCTTTCCTCAATAGAATTGAATTGATATAAACAGGGAAGTGTGGTTAAAAGGACAATGCATTCTCCATTGGATATATTTAGTTTAGTCACTGTTATAGTTTGGGGAAAACGGATGAAAATGATTCCAAGTGATTTGGGTCTTGAGCTGTATGCAGGATTGGACCATCGGGGTTCCGATTAGTTCCTCCATGATTATGTGATGTTGTGTGTGAAGTTTCCATGGGTAATGAGTTAGGAACTAATTTCTCTAAGAAGTTCTAGTGGTTGGGTATGGTTGAAGTTGATTTTTCTTTGAGGAGTTTTGGGCTCGTGTTATAGATGTGGTGAGGAAGACTTGTGGGGAAAGAATGTTCCATGAATCCATGTTGGTGGGAATTGTGATGTAAAAACAAAAACATGGAATATTGGAGTGGATAAGCTGGCCTAGTGGAACGGCCTCTATTTATGTAAGCTTACTGATTCTTGGAAGAGCGGCTCTAGGACAAGCCGTTATAAGGTGGGGAGGTTATAAGATCCCAAATTTTCTTAAGGTATGTTTTTGTTTAATTTTGGTTTGGCCTATTCTTCTTGGCTAGATATGTGTTTCCCCATATTTGTGTGAAGGCTCAGGGGTGTTCCAGGGGTTCGGTACATGAAATAGGAAGAAAAGGGAGTTCCTGGTCATGTTGCAGGTTTTTCATATTGTTAGTTTAACCCATGTGTTGAATCCTATGTAATCGAGAATCCATTGGTAGAGGTTTACGCATGGTTGGCACACGGTTAAGAAAACTGTGCATAATACCTAGGAAAACTTGTGAATTTTTTAGGAAAGTGGATCACGCATGGTTTTCATACATTTTGGAATATCTTATGGGTAAACAGAACGACCGATTATTTTTTAGAAAATTACAAAAATTCCTCCCAGTATTTTAAACCCCAACTCGGGATTCTTCTCCATTCCACCCCCTATAATATTAGTGAAGATCTTGGAAAAAACAAGCTTCCCAGGGGTAATTCTCCTTCGATTCATGGTAGTTTAGAGTACTGTTGGTTGTTTATTGAAGCCCCGGGTAATTCTAATGCTCCTTTTACTTCTCTTTTTTCGATTAGGGTTTGTATTTTCTTCCCTATCCTTTGGTGACACCTTGGTGGGGGATTAAAGTGGTGTTTGAATCTGTATCCAAGGTCATTATTAAGAGTGTTTTCATCATCAGATTTTAGGTAGGGGGTTTAAAAGTATTATCCCTTAGTTTTATTATAGATTTTTTCATTGAATCTTGTGTTATTATTTTTTCTCGAATTGTGTTCTTGGTTCCGTGGTAGTGTATTATAAATAGGGGTGTCTAAGTGACAAATTGAAACCCTCACAATCCCCATTGAATTTGTAGGAGATTACTTTACCATTTTAGGGCTACCCATGGGGTGTGCTAGTAATGCCGGACCTAAAGAGTGGTAGGGTTAAGTGAAGGATTACTGAGTAACATGTGATTCCCATGTAGAACATGTGTATATGGTTGATTAAGTTTTAAATGGAATGATGATAGATATTCAAAGGGTGATAAGTGAATAATGTGTTATTGGAATGACATGAAAATTGGAAATTCGGTTGAAAGTGATTATGTCGATTGTCTAATGAATTTTGGTTAGAAATTCCTAAGGTGTTTGGTGAATATTAAATGGTGAACCTGTAATTGGATAATGGAATGGGAAATGGGGAATATGTAAATGAGATATAACAAGGAAATGGATTAATATGTGGAATGGGTTAATACATTAGAATTATGTGGTACACCAAAATGATTGAATGTAATAAAGTGGTTGTGTTATGTGATATGGGAATTATACATGAGTACATAAGGGGTATGTTCTTGTGAAACGATGAATTGGCTAAATAGGTTAATATATGGTAATTGGTGAATATTGGCTAAGGTATGGAGTTGTTGAATCCACATAAGTGGTTAATGAACGAGAATGAGAATTTGGATAAATGATTATGAATTTCATTTGGTAAATTTGTTAATGGGTTATGGTATATTGTTATTTTCATTGTTGTTGTTATGTATTGTGAATTCTTATGGCATTGGTTATGCTTGGTTTTGTTATGTTATGGTTTTTGTGACTTGATAAGTAGTCATGTTCACATGGATTGGTATAGTGGGGTATTGAAATGTGGTTCAACACCCATGGTTCAAGTTAGACTGAGCATATAAACTCTACCCCATAAATGAACAGGTTAGGGAAGGGGACGGAGGATCTATTTCTCTAACGGTTGCATTCAACCTGGACTGAGGATTTGAGGTGTGGAAAATTTCTTGATGAGATATGTGTAGACCTAGTGAGATAAAAACTTTAATTATTTCTCTTTTGCATAATTATTGATTTCCTTAGACCCATGTAGAGAAGATGTATATGCTTAACCAAAATAACATGTCTTAAAATGGATTATGTAGTAAAAATGGTATAATAAATGAATTTTGGGATAAATGCCAATAATGAATTAAAAGAACCTTGTTAACCAATGGAACCCGAACTGTCCCTTTTTTACATAGCATTAATTTTGTACTTGCATGAACCATCTATTAGATTGGATATTTTGTAGACATCGTTGGTGTTAGCCTACTGGGTTCGGTACTCACACCCTACCCTTGCCACTATTGGGTACCCGAGAATATTTCTTTCCTACATGTTAGGAAAAGGGAAAAGGACCTACCCAGGCATGTTGAGTTGGTCTTGGGATGTACATGGAGAAGGACCCTGACTTAGTGTCGGGACTAGTTTGGGGATTTGGTTGTTTTTCTTTTTTTTAGTTTTTTTACATTGCACTACAAGTATGCCATGACATTGTTAATGTTGAATTATGGTTTGTACCCAGTTGGGAGATGTTTCACTTGTATGTTTATTAGTTGTTCATATTATTCCACTATTTATATTGTGTTATGCTGTGGATTGACCTGGTTAAGAGGGTATAGTATCCCCACATGAATCATTAGACCCTCACCACTAGTCGGTAACCGATGGTGTATGGAGAGATGTGCTTGAGGTCATGTGACGACTCGGCTTTGGAGATGATTTTAGTGGATTCTAGGTCGGGAATGTTACAATTGTGAACCTTCATGGGTATTACCATTCTATTGTATTCAACTGAGAAACTTCCTTTACTATTTTGTAATAAAAAGGGTGGCATAAGGCAGTAGGTTCATAAGATCCCTAGAGTGAGTCTTATCACTATAAAATGAAAGGGTAGTTCGAGCAGATGATATAGGTTTTAGAAGAAATTCTACAGATATGTAATTGTGATTATGGAGGTTTTTAGGAAAATATCATAACTCTTCTGATGTTTTCCTACATAATATTTTTCAAAAAATGATTCAGATGGATACCTATAAGGTCATATATGGTAATCTATGTCGTTCACCTCTGTACTGGTTAGAGTAATGTTAGGTATCACTATTGGGTACCTATCTCATTCATGAAACATCATAGAAAGTATAGCTAGTTCAGAATCATATGGATATAGCTAAGTCTAAGAAGAAGGCTTATATCAATCGTCCATGTAGACCTAAAGAGTATGATGTGGTACATAAGGTCTTTCTACATATTTATAATTTATTGGGTCATAGAAAAATTGTGATACAAGAGAAGCTATCTCCTGGATATTTTGAGCCTTTCAATATATTAGAGAGAGTTGGGATGGTAGAATATCAGTTGTAGTTAACTTAGAGATATTGTTTCATGCACGAAATCTTCCACATATCATATCTTCAACACTATTAGGTTGAATTGTCTCATTAATTTGACACTTAGCATATATATCTAGAGTTGGATGCATTTTTGAGGAGCATCTCCTACATATAATTGATCAGAGCATGATGTCTTTTTGACACATGTATGTTCCACTGGTGTGGGTGTTGTGGAATTACAACTATGTGCAGGATGATACCTGGGAGGAAGAAGTCGATGTATGTTCCCAACATCCAAAACTCTTCTTAAAAAATTCTTTACCACCCATGTAAGGGAATGTAATGAAAAGGTTTTTTTATGGAGGGGAGGTTATAACATCTCATCTTTTCAGTGAGGAGCATATTTTTTTAGTTTTGTCCAAACCTAAGAACCGTACCTATGGGTTGTTTCACATGATTTTAGAACAAAAGGTTGCAATGAGCTTGAGGTCGGTTTTAGGAAAAGTACATCCCATGTGATGAATATATTAAATGTGTTTAAAATGGTGTGTATTAAGTACATGACGTATAATAGGTTGGATTTTCCCTTTTCACGTTGTGAGATGGGTTTTACCAGTGGAAAGGACTGTGAGCTTTACACGACCTGTAAATCATGTACATGTTGTGTAAATGCTAAAACTAGTTTTGAAAAAATGGTCAAGTCACCTTATTTTTTAAATGGGGGAATTTTATTTCCCACACAGAAGAGGATCTTCACGAGATCACCCTATGACATGTACCTTAGTGATCCTTCCTCCTCCTTCATCTAAGATCTATATTATTTATTGGAAGGTGCATCAGAATTATCTTGGAAAGATCTCAACTTCACATACTTATATTCCAATTTTATCTTCCTACCTATTTCCCAATTTTTGTGCAATATAATTTTTATTATTTTTAGCATTTTAGTATTTTATTCATATCTATCCCATTCTACCTCGATTTTAGGGATAACACTAGAAGAGGAGAGCACTATAAACCTAATTTATGTGTTCTAGCTTCTTTCTCCTTGTTTTATCCCTTTTTATATTTTTTTTATTGTTCTATGCACCGAAAATTTTTGGAGGCGCATTTAAAATTCTTAATAAATTAATTTTTGTGGTTTTCTCATTCTATATCTGATCCCAACTAGATGAGAATCAACTCATTACTTGATCACCTTATCTTGAGCCACCCTGATGGGTGTTCCATCCTTAATAAACCGTATAATCATATCTTAAATTGATGAACCACCTTAGGGGTCTGTTTCCCTTGAAATAGTACACTTGAAATGTAATTTCAACTATATATAATGATAAGTTGACTGTTTTGGCCTTTAATATATAAGTTTTATAAAATTTTCCAAGGTTGGAAATGTTGTATTTAAATAACATGGATAAATTGATAATCTTATTATAAATGTGTTTCCATGCTAAATGAAATGATCATGATAGAAAAATCATTCCCTCAATATATGTCACTGGAGATAAAAGGGTCCCAACTTATATTTTACTTGGATGGTATCATCATTCCTTATAGTTGTTTTATGTTAATGAATTGTAAATAAGTAGGGGGAGATACTAGCTATTCCTGGGATGAGTTCACCGTGTTTTTCCTTTTCCTCTAGATGAGTGATACAGGTTCCCTAAGGAAGACCCTATCGATGATCTTAGTCGATAGATTGTTATACCATGCCATGTGAGTGACTCGGACCCCTATGTGAGTTAACATGGATGGACTCTGAGGTCTATCATTGTGGTCTTCACACCATTTCATGAGTGATACATGGGATCACATTCATGGGTCACCTTGGATGGACTCCCAAAGCTTTAGTTTTATATACAGTTCCCCTATAGAGATACTTGAAATCCCTTCTGAATATCCTTGGATGAGCTCAAGGTGAATCTTCTTAAATAATAAAGATGAAAATTTAATTATAAAATAATTAAGTGTGACTATAATTTCCTAGGATGTATCCTCCAAGACAAATCACATTCTTGGGAATAGTCTTCCATTGATGTTTCATTGATAATGAGTTCATTCAATATATTTCGCACATGTGTAAGTCGTATTTGTTCAAACATCCCCATCTTAGGTCAAATCAGGTATAGTCGGATGAGTGTCCCAAGGGGAACATAGTCTGATTTGTTTTATTTATTTATTTTTGTCTTCCATTTGTTATCATTATCAGCACACTATAAATTTTATATTGAAAAAAATGGTTTGATGTAGAAACTATTGGTGGTGTCTTACTGAGTATATCTCACACCTTTTTTGGGACACCATTTTTACCCAATCATATATTATTATTGAAGGTACAAATAAATGTAATTAGTTAACCTCTGAGGTTTGGTTCTGAGTTTTAGGATGGATTTGGGGATTATGGGAAAGATCATATGCTTGTGATGCTAGTAGTTATATGTTTTGTCCCTTTTGTATTGTTTTATAGCATGGGATATATGCATGTCTCCCTTTTATCCCTTATACCCTATTTTTTACTAGTATGTGACCTAAATATCCTCAACATCATTTTCTATCTATCATCTTTTATTCATTTTTTGTGTTGCTTAATTAAATCTCATGGATTATTTTTATTCAACTGTTATCTATCTACTATAACTTATTTCACTATTTATTAATTATTAAATATTTATGTTCTATGATCTAATATATAAGAGAATATTCTCCCCAAGGACATAACATAGTCCCTCACTACTAGTTGGTAGCCTCTGCCATATGGGGAGGTTATCTTGAGGTCATCTTCTTAACCAACTCAGAGAACCACTAAGTGACTTTTGGGGCGGGACAATATGCATTTTATCACTAGTTATCATCAAAACCTAATTGTTTTACAAGTTATCCAATATGGATAAATATTCATCTGATGAAATAATATATTAATCTCTAAAACAAAATCCAGAGTTCAACATAAATTATTCCATAATTGGATATCATTATGACCCTACCTAAATTCTAAAATTTATAAATATGGCCACTAAATATCAAAAAGAATCATAACATTAATCCCCAAAAAATCTTAAATTATCTATTAATTTTAACACACACAAAATGTTAATGACATGGACATATGTTCTCCTGAAACATGGTAATAACAGAAATTACCATATAAACATCAATGAAAACATAAATGCTTCCTTATTCTATAAATAAGACCACTAAAAATTGAATATATTAAATAAATCCAAAAATGTAGTAAACTCCATCAGTGATATCATAAACCAATTTGTCATCAAATCATTAATCAGTTCAATGGTTATCAATACAGTTTACTATATCAATATCAATCATCTATTTAGAGAAACTAAACACCATTATCTCAACATCAATTACTTATTTAGTGTTATCTTTCCCTTAATCATATTTTTCTATAAAGTATCACCTTTTCATTAAATCACTTTTCTTTTCCATCATTATTGTTCAATGTGTTATTTAAAATCCCTAATGAAACATTTATATAGAAAAATCATCATATATTTCACAATTAATGTAATATAATTCATCGGTTCTAATAAATGAACAATTCAATCAAACCAATTCATTAGTAAACCACTAACTAGGATTATTAAACTTATTCCATAATATATCCTTCCCTTCATATGTCATTTGAAGTCTCCTCATCATCAATATCAAAACCATTACATGTGGAACCTTAAAAGTATTCTTCTTGATATTTCCCTCTAGTACAACAATTTTCATAATGCCAATAGTCATTGTATCAATTTCATTGATGTGTGGGTGATGTATTCTATTGACCCATCTCTTTATTCCATAAATTGGTTGTATGCTTCATATTACATCTATAGTCTTTTTATCAAAGGGTAGGTTTCCACACTGGATCCTTTGAAGCATTCGCCTGAATTCTTCTTCCTTCACTTTTTGGAAAGTAGGATGTTGAAACTTTTAATTTCCACCATTTAACATACCATTGGATATTCCATTAAACACCATCTTCCATTTCTTAACATTGTATACATTAGGGTTCCAAATTTCCATTAACACCTTCAGTTCACATTGAACACTTTTTTCTTATCATCCAAATCCTATTATAGTTAATTTGAATCAAATACATTATTTCAGAACACTGAAGAATCAATAAATTTGTAATTCAAGGATAATGAAAAAATTTGAAGCATACATTTTCAAACATGTAAAATTTTCCTCATAGGTACCAATAGATTGATCATCTTTATGCTTAAGCTTAAGTAATTTCTTATCCATTTTTATATGTATAATTTGATGGATGTATTTACTAAAAAAAATTCTTTAAACTCATTCCATTTCATGGAGTCAGTTTCATCCTCTTTCCTTATATACTGTATAATATTCCACCATTTATCTTTTTCTCCATCCAAATGATAAATGTCGAGGACAAATGTTTCATTGTTCAATCACTGGAGAATGGAAAATATCATTTACATCACATTGATCCATTTCTCATAAAATAGTGGATCATAAGTCCCATATAAGGGCGATGAAAATTTGTGTGTAAATTATTTAATCTAATGTTACATCTTCCTTGGTAAATTTATAAGATAAACACGACCTATGTTACCACTTATATCTTTAAAGAGTTGATGAATCATTGTTAAACAATATTGTATCTGAGATTCTAAGAAATGTTTTCATGTTAATGGATATTGAAATAAGCATTTAATTTTTTAACATGACTACTTAGGGTCCAATATGTTGACTAAAATCAAAACCCATAGTGTGAGAAACAATAGCCAAAGTGGGAAACCACATAATCGTGAAAATATGTTAATAGGATGACTAGATAATGACACATTATTTTAAATATATGAGACATTTAGGTTTATACTAGGTTATACATAGTGCTCATCTATTAAAATCCTTCATGAAATTTCGCTAAGAATTTGTGAATTTCTTAAAAATATACCTTGGTAATGTCAAACAAAGTGTGCAATCAGGCCTATTATTAGAAAACATGTGACAATCGAGTACAACAAAATATACCCCTTTAGAGTAATTACCCCTAGGTACTTATTTCCTAGAGAGAAATACCCTTTTATGATACATACATAGATATAAATTCTCAAAAAACATTCTCTCTTTCATTCAAAAAAATTCCAAGATATTTTCCTATAGATTTATTTATTTTTAGAATTATCCTTATAAATATCCTTAGAAATTTACTTAGGGATATCACTACAATTTTCATTTCTTAGTTTGAAATATTTACCTAAACCTTTTAAATGGATACCAACTATAATTAATTAGACAATTCATGCATTAATATTACATCTTTTTAGATAAATATTTAATAAGTATCAGAAATTTATTCCTAAGGACCATATAGGTTTAGTGTATTTGGATATTAAATACTGAATCTTTTTATTTTATGAATGATCATAGAATCTCACATTAAGATCTTCCCATATAGTAATATCTTAGACATGACCTACTTAAAACCACTCATCATAACCTCAGGAATGGGAATATAACAAAGGGTGAGATTAGATACTCAGTAGGGGTGAACAAGGTAGATATTAATGATCACATAGGCATAACATGAGCATAAGGATATGAAAACATGAGATTAAAATTTTAAGACCATACTCTAAATATAATTAAATTTAAATATCATCCATGGAATATATCATGGTAGTTAATAAGATATTAATCATAAATTAATCAAATAAAATAATCCATTAGATCATAACATTGGCCTAATACATATATGTTTGGTATGCAAATAATAATTGATAAATAATTTCATAAATAGTCATGTATCAATTAAATAACTATCATTTTTTAATGTGTTCACTCTCCAAACAATTATAGTAATCAAGTTTCACTCCCAATATTATCATAGTGGATTGGGTTCACTCCCAAAACCATTATAGTATTCATGGTTCACACCAATTTCTATTATAGTGGATAAAGTTCCTTACTAAATTGGGTTCACTCCCCATTCCAAACATGTTTATATCAAGTGGAATAAAAATTTACTCAATGCATTTGATGCTGATATATATATTACCCATACATGGTTGTAATATAACCACAATCCCTATTTATAACGTAACCACCATCATTGGTTATAATGAAACTGCCATCCTTGGTAATAATATAACCATCATCCTTATTTATAATGGTTCTACAACACTTAGTTATAACATAACCATCATCCCATATTGAAAACCATACATAAATGTTACAAAAATAATAAAAAAATTATTTAATCAATACCCATTAAAATATAAGTGTTTCAGAAAAAATTCCGTATAGCATAACCTGTGGAAAATAAATCGGTTTCATAAACATTTATTCATTCCATATTAGTGTAACTGGTAGAAAATAATTGGTTTCATAAACATATTTTCATGATAAACATAAACAATCCAAAATCTTAAAAAGGATGGAATCCTTGGATCATATTCCATTTTACTCTTAAGTAACATCAAAGGATTACTTCTTATTTGGAAACTTATTTTGAAATATCAGTTGGAATATTTTTAAGGAAAATATCCTATCCATTTTGTAATCACTTCTTTAAAATAATTAATTTTATCATATATTAAATAAAAAACTCTTTTAAAATTAAAAATGAAGCTTTTAGGAGAAAATTTGAATCATTTTTCGAACTTGATTATAGGAAACACCATTAATATTTATATATATAAATAATGATTCATTACACCTTATAAGTAAAATCCAATGGGTCCTTTTTTTGAAAATGACAAGAAAATTATATTTAAAACCACAATGTGAAAAAGTAAAACAAGGATAAAAATGACTTTAAAAATCATATTTTAATATTAATAAGTTTATTTAAAACATTTTTATAAAATATAGATATTGAAGAAAAATTATTTTCAACGGAAGAGTGAAATCAAGTCGATTTTTCTTAAAATCGTAATTTTGGTCTCTTGTGTACATAAAGAGTTGAAAATGATAAGGAAATTTTATTATTGATTAAAAATTTAATTATAAAAAATTAATTCCATTTCCTGATATTTAGATAACAATATATCATCATCAAAAACATAATCGTAAACAATCCCAATAAATAATGTAATTTTAACATAAAACCTTTTCCATTTTGGTTCCCTTTGAATCATAAACTCCGTGTAAGAAGTAAACTTTGATAGATATCCATATCCCATAAGTTTAATTATAGGAATCATTAAATAAATTACTTTTATGTCAATATATATACTAAACAAAATAAAAAAGTGGTGTTGAGGCATGTGTCCCATAGAAATAAAAGTTATATGGAATTATCTTAAAAATTTGGTATCTTTTAAATCATAAACCCCATTAAAGTATGAAATAAAATGATTTTATTAGAATTATTAAAAATATTATATTCATGATATAATATTTCAAATGATTATTTTATAGACCATAAAATATAAATGAGTGTTGAATATGGCATTTGCCATCCCTAAATTAAAGAGAAATTAGAAAACCCTAACCTCAAGTATTGACATTCTTCATACACATTTGAACCTCATGTATAATAAATATATTCCAAAATCATATTAATATTTTTTATAAAATATATTATTTACTTATAAATTTTAATCACCTATTAATTAACAATTCGTAGATAAAATCGCATTTCAGGTAATGTTTGCTTCATTTTTCTCATATGTTTTATTATGGTAGTTTCATTATTTTTAATTTTATCATAGTTTAATAATATATATAATTATAAACAAAATATAAATATTTTATATATTCATTAAAAATTTACTTAAATTATCCATAAAATTTAGTGGTATAAAAATGAATCACACAGTTCAAGGAGATGATAGTCTGTACACACACAAGAATTTTTTTCCATTTTTTATTGGATAAAGTGATAGAAATATAAATAATAATTTACATATAACTTTTAATTAATATATCAGGTATATAATACATATTCATTTCACCTATCTTTGTTACTATACAAGGAAAGATAAAATGAAAATTGTTCTACATCACTTCTTGGAGGCGGTAGTCTGCACTTACACATGAGTGATGTTATCATTTTCCAACAGATTGTAGTAATAGATGGTAGATGTTGTAAAATGACTATATAATTATAAATATTTCCAAAATATAATATAAATATTTTAATTCCATCAATATATCCATCTATTATATGCGTAGATAAAATGAATTACACCAGTTCTCTAGATGGTAGTCTGATATATGCACGATCGACGATTTAATTTCTCATTTTAAGGAAGATGAAATGGATTTAGGTCATTACATGAACATAATAAAATAATAGTATATTGAAGATAATAATTTTATTAATATAAAAATATTTAAATAAAATTTTAATGGACTGGTAGAATAAATTAAATGAAAACACGTGTTTAAGGATTATACATCTTCATCGAGAACCCCTTTAGGTTTACACCAAAATCCATCATAGAAGAAGTTTTGAGTAAAAAAGGCCTCTTTGACTTGGAAATTGAATTAGGGAATTGATTTGGGTAGGGATTTAACAAACCAAAAGGATCTTGGTGTGTTAATAGGATAGGAGATGATTCGTCTTTTTATAAGCGGGGAAGGGATCCCACATCGAAACTATTTGGAAATTTCCCAAAAGAATCCAAAATAATAAATTCATTCCTACGAAAAATGATTCTAGATTACCTTATATTATAACTTTAAAAAGGATAAGGTTGAAATATTTCTACCTATTAGTATTTTTACAAATTTAATTAGAGAAATTTACCATATCCTTTGGTTTAACCACCCCCTCATAAAACTATTTTAACTTCAATGGCGATATTTAGATTTTACTATTTTTAATATCAATTGTTACCAAAAATTAATTTGACCTTGTAATATGATATTAATTAGTTTAATTAAAAATATAAAATATATTATTTAAAATTCCATTAAAATAAGTTGTAATTAAATGTTAAAATTAAACCTACATTCTTGATAAAAAGTTATTTTTTCAAAGATAAAATGTTCCCAAGTATAGAAATTTTTACTATAAAAAATCAACATAAAATTGATTTAAAAGACATAAATTGGATTATTAATAATTTAATTTAACTAATTTCACTCTTAAAAATATTTTAAAATATAATTTATTTTCATAAATATAATAATTGAAAATGTAGTTTACAATAAAAAGTAGTATTTTTCATTATTCATCAAAAAATATTATTTTTATTAAATTATATAAAAATAAATATATTGTAATATTTAAATTATTATTTAAAATTTAAATTATTTTTTGAAAATAAATAATATAAAATTGTAAAACATTTATTTTATAATAAGCGTGTGGAACGCATAGAAATGGATTTTTAGAAAAAATGAAATTTTAAAAGTTAAATTTTATTTATTCTTATCACACGATTAGAAAAAAAAATATTAGATGAATGATAAAATATTTTATAAAATATATAATATAAAAATTTAATTAAAATAATTCACCAATAGTGACTGATTTTATTTATCTAGATTAAATCACTTCATGTGCATAAAAATGGTTTTTCAGAAAATCATTTCTTTTACATTCAAAGGACTTTATATTTCTTTTATAATAAATTGATAACATATGAATTTATTTTATTAACAAAAAAACCTATACCTATCTTGATTTATTTATTCCTATTAATATCTTACAATTTAACTACTAGGTTATAATAGTAGGATTAAAATAGAATTATTAATAGTTATTGTGGTTCGCTGAAACATTGTGTTCGTGTAAAGAAATATTTTGAAGAAGATTAATTTATTTGAAATAAATTCATAAAATCATGAGTTTTAAATACCCGCATGAGTAAGCCGTAAGTGATAGAAAAATGACCCTACTAACCTTTCTCAATACAGAATAAGCCTCTTGGTTGGGATGTAGTACAGCCCCAAGTCACTCTACACTATGATATTTTACTCAAGAGATAATTCAATTCATCATAAATTTAAATCATAAAATGAATAATATATATTCAACAATTAATTTCATTCTCAATACATGAATTAAAAAACATTGGTCACGGTATATGGAAAAATTAATTCATTGGTATGCCAAGCATGTAATGCATGGTATTATCCCCTATAAGATATTGACATATAAACTAAAGCATACAAGATTATAATATAAATAGTTTGTGACTTGGAATAAAAAAGGTTATAAACTTTAAATAAAAATAAAATTCAAATATTTAGACATTATATGACCATTTATATAAAATATTTAAATAAAATATAACCACAAATATTTTACAATTTTAGCTTCATATTATGGATATTACCTAATTTTCAATACCATCACAATATATTGACACAATAAAAAGTATTTCATATTCTTCATTATATGGAATTTTACATTTAAACATAATATATTTTCATGATTTACAAAATATTTATAAATATAATTATATAATTTTAACATTTAATATAATATAAATATCATATATTTTTTATTATTTAACCATGGACAAAAAAATCATCAAACCCCTTTTCATGTGAAATATATAATATTCCAAATAATTACCCTTTTAATTTGAACATTTCAAATTAATTATTTATGAAAATTTCATAGAATATAAAAATTATTATATTTTACCCTTATTAATGAAATTTAAAAACACATTGTAAATTATTATTATGATTTCTGAATAAAAAACCATATATAAACAATAATACATTCAATATAATTTTATAAAAGTTATTTAAAAAATTATAATTCAATATTTAATAAATATTTAAATTTTTCATAAGAATTAATTAATTAATTATAAACCCTTTATAATTAATTTTTTGATATCCCTAAAATAAATTTTATTATAAAATTTTTAAATTATAAATAAACATAACAAAATAGAATTTTTTTTAATATTTACATTTACCCATATATGTCAGGTGTCACCTGTGTGAAGGTATATAGTTTTAACTTTATGTAGCCTAGTTTTGTAAAGGTAATATCATAAATACCTTTATTCAAGCTAGTTTCATAATGATAATGCTTTGGTTAACTTCACATAGCCTGAACCCATAAAGGTATCACATCACTTACCTTTATGTATCCTAACTACATAAAGAAAATTCATTGATTACCTTTTCACATCATAATTATGTAAATTTAAAGTGTTGATTACTTTCACATGAATCAGGTGTATAAAGGTGAAACCTATGTTACCTTTACATAGAGTATAAACAAAAAGGTAAACTATTTTAGTATACAATTTTAGAATAAAAAAAATTACTTCATGATTTCTTTATTTCACACATGATTTCAGAAAACTAATATCTTGGGTTTCCCTAATACCACTAAAGGTAATAATTATGGTTCGATAACAATTATTAAAACGTGCATAAGTGATTTAATTCCATGATATGATCACCCATGCATGAAATATGAACAACTAGCATAAACTGAAATGAATAAGTACTATAAATGTGAATATTGTTCACCTAAGTATAAGATATTAGATTCGTGATCTTCTTATGGGGTTATTAATGATGATCAATAAAGTTGAAGATGAAATCTCTCCACCTCTATAGGTATACATAGGCTGGGAAGAATGGTTCCTCATATGTATTAGATCATCCTTCACTCTATGGTGTTCTAGAACCTCACTATTCTAAGTAGGAATAAGAAGGTAGCTATGAGTTTCAGAGACTTTCAGTTGAATATTCTATGAAAACCATATCTCATCCACCTAAAATCATATGTTAGTTTATTTAAATAAACCCAACCATACTCCTCAGTGATTCTTGAATTAACTCATAAATTCATTATGCATGAGTTAATTTCATTTCTAGTCCATGTTTCACATATATGATTTAAAAACCTCCCTCAAATTTCATCTTATGATGTGGTTCCTAAAAAGATTTCTTTTGTGGAGGATTTATCAAGCTTCCATCCATGTTATCGACGGTAGTGTCATAATATAAAATTTTTATTGATATAGATTTTAATTGTGTTAAGATTATGTCTTTACATCATATATCTCCTTCAATTTCCCACTTTCAATAACAACTTATGGATTTTGTTCACATTCACCTTATATTGTATCATATATAATGACTATTCAAATCATATCTAAAACACCTTTTTATATTTCCAAAAACAATATTAGAAATATATCATTAACCCTACCTTGTATGACATCATATGTAATAATCTGTGAATACCCATACAAAGAAAAATTGTGAATTTAGACTATCTCCATAATTCAAACACATTCCCCATTTTTCCACCATAATGTGTAACCCCGTGAGACTTTATAGAATTAATAGAAAACATGAATCATTATATTCATATATTTAAGCATATAGTGGCCTATAGAAAATCATAATTGGTACTCAAGATATAATTGGATCTAGAATTATCTATATCATGTGCATGTATCTCTATACATGTGTCCACCAATTTGTGTAACATGAATATGTTCATTCTTATACATACACCCCTATGATTTTAGAAGACTTACTTTCCTGGAAGGGTGTCAATATTCCATTAAGTTTTTAGATGATATGTTTTTCTATATGGGTGTTTCTTCATTCATGTCCTAGATAATAGTACATTCTCAGATACCCCCAGGAATTATACAAAGAAGGTATAGTATATCCTTGGTGTTATTTTAAAACCTAAGGATCAATAGTTGTTATTTTATTTATTCTTCGACATTATATTTATTCTTCATGAGAGCATTTGACATGCACATATACAGAATTTACTAGTTTTGTATGGTATTGTAACATCCCAATATTTTATGTGATAGATTATTTTTAATTTCTTTGATTTTTCGTGTTTCACGATACACCAAGAATAGATTGCGCTATATGAAACACCATATTAGATTACAGTATATACACCAAGAATATATTATTAAAATGTTATTATTTGATGGGATATAAAAATGTCATTATAAATTGTATTAACCACATTTTTAATTTTATATACCATTATCAATCATCTTAAAAATTTTCTATATCATGATCTGGGAACAAAATCAATTTTTTCGATAAAATAAGTTTTTTTCAATAAAAAAGTGAACTTTTACAGCCTTTTGATAGTGCACCCATTTTAAATCTAGTTTTTGATAGTTTCATAAGTTAAAGTAGACATAATAAACTTCATATTTGATATTGGAACATAAAAAATTTCTTTTGTTTAATTTGTGGAATTTTACTAATAAAATTAAAATTTTAAGGAATAATGAAAAATACAGCATTTTAATTCAAAACTATCCTATTATCTAATTTATTTATACATTTAGATTATCTTTTTATTTGATGTAAAAGTTTAATTGAATTATATTTTTATAATTTAATCCAATTTTGGCCATTGGAAGTAATTCCTATTATAAATTGGACATAAACACAAGACAATCTTTTGATGGTTATTAGTTCTTAAAAAGCCGCTTTTTAGTTTTTACAAGGGGAGTTAATTTTAAATTAATTTTTGAAACTTCTATGTTTGTAATTTTAAATAATGGATTCCATATGTATAATCAGAAATTTCAAATTGTTTAAATAGTTACCTTTTATTTTTGGACATTATGAATAGTGACATCATTAATTATTATATTTACCATGGTTAAGAGAATAAGGGTAAAACAATATTATTATAATAATATTAAACTACCATAACACATGTCAGAATCCTCTTATATGAGATATTTCTGACCATGGTCATCCATGGGTCTATTTTGGGACCCAATGGATTCATTTGGATGTGAAAATGACATTTTATAAGAATTATTTTAAATTAAAGGTAATTATAACCTAAAAATATATATTTTACTAAATTGATTTTAATATAGGGTTATATAACTGATATCTATGTATATAAATACTCCTTATAAATCTAAAAATATTTTCTACATCATTTTATTTTATTTATAATTTTTAGACATTAGATAAATATATTTGTTTATGTCACAATTATGATGTAGTGATTACCTCATTAATAAAAGAATGAGATAAAGAGATTTATAAATATTAAAATAAATTTAATTTTATCATGTTCAGTTCATCCAAGAATTTTATGGATGACATTGACATATTAGGTATGAGTTTATTCTTTTAGTTCGAATGAACCAGGTTGTTTTTATTTTTTTTTAAATATTGTCATTTATGAATAGTGTCCAAAAATAACATAATTCATATCTTAAAACAGAAAATAATTTATTAAATGATATTAAATTACAATAATTATAATATTAATTAAAATGGTTAATATAAGTCCAAATATGTCATAAATAATATTTTTTGGGTATTTTGACATGATATGTTAATTACATTAACCCACAATGTGTAATAAACATGATATCACGATAAGATTAAAAAGGGTAAAATTAGGGTTAAACCAAAAAGATAAGAATAAAAATATATTTAAACTTGTTTAAAAATTATTGGATGATGTATATTAGAACCAAAATCATCTATGATTCTAATTATAAATTTTTTGGACCATTTTTAATTGAAATTGAATTTATAATAATTTAATATTTTGAGAGTTTCCTAAAGTGCCCACTCCTCTCTTATTAAAGGGAACCTCCTCCCTCTTCTCTTCACTCCATTTTGAGCATTAGTGCATGTCCAAACCCTACCCATTTGTATTATCAACTTACCTAGTTAAATAATAGATTTTTTTTCTTCTCAAAAGTCCAACTCTATTTCCATAAGATGAAATTTAAAGGAGGCACGTCGAGGAAGAGGTAATCTCTTCTACTAATTCATTCAAATTTCTTTCTTCTTCTACGTACTATTAATTATTGGTTTCATTATAAAGTAATAAAATAAGTTTCACTAATATAATGATATGTTATTATAAATATGAAACAACCATATTTCACCTTCTATCCATCCAACAAAAAACAAAATCATCGTGTGTGCGTATGTACGGCTTGTCGTCTCCACGTCGTGGTGTAATATGTTTTTCACCACAACCTTACATGGATGGGTATAATTGTGGAAATAATAACTATATATGATTATTATAACATTATACTAATTCTGATATATTATACATCATCCACTTCAATACGATTCAACAATTATGGGAACGATATCGTCACTTGTGCGTTCGTCCAACTTGCCGTCTCCACGACGCGATGAGATTAATTCTCCACGTTAACCATTCAAGAATGATTATAACGTATATATAATAAAAAATCATGAAATATATTACATAATAATGCAACTGGATTTATGTATATATATGTGTGTCATTTACTTACTTCCATTCAATTCAATAAGGAAATGAAAGAAGTCTTCATGCGTACGTACGGCCTAACGTCTCCATGAACGGTGTATTCCATTTAATTTATATATATTATATATATATACTAAATATATATGATATATAAATCATGTTTTAAATTATATAATTAACTAAATCATTATCTAAGTAATAATACCAAGAATAACAAGTCCAAACTTGTGCGACAAATAAAATGATTATTACCCAAAATGTTACTTTAACATAGAATTGAAAATGAATGGGTAATATAAAGTTATAAGTAAATAAAATATGACATCATAAATATTATTATGGTTATGTTTTAGGATAATAATATTTTTACACCCAATATATAAGAGTTTCATATACATATAGAAAAAACCAGACATAAGGTA
Source organism: Viscum album (assembly GCA_963277665.1). Classification (NCBI taxonomy): domain Eukaryota; kingdom Viridiplantae; phylum Streptophyta; class Magnoliopsida; order Santalales; family Viscaceae; genus Viscum; species Viscum album. The sequence continues at coordinate 119,256,227 of OY728156.1, read as the reverse complement.
AGGGATAATTTTTTAATTTCATTTTTATCTGAGATTGTTTATACATAAGTATTATTGGGGGTATATTATCATCCATGTACATGTCTTCTAAAAATATTCTAATAAAATAATTACAATTCTTATATATATATTATTAAAGTCAATTTTAACCATTTTTACTTTTACTACATGGTATGGAATTAATATTTTTTACCATAGGAGGTACTTTTTGACTTTTCTGGAAAAAGTACAAGGAAAATGTTCTTTTACTTATATGGAATGGAGGGGTTTTTAAATATTAATAAAACCTTATTTCTATGAAGAATACTATACAAAATCTCATATTTATTTTCAACTAAATTATTTTCATTTAAAATTTTGTGGCATTTTGATAAAAGAAAACATTTTTGAATAAGAAATGATATTTTCCTCAATAACTAAATTCAAGTGTTTTATCAAAATTATTGTATATCTAAGATGATGCTCTTAAATAGGGTTATGTTTTTATCCCTATTATTATTATGATTTTATTGTTTTAATTATTGGATGATCTTTGATATTGATTATGTTATGATGGAATGATATTTAAGAATCCCATTTTATTTCTTGGGTTATTCATTGATAAATGATTTATGTTTTGTGGAACATGTAAGAATGATTTCATTAGGATATGGGTGGGACATATATATCCCTCCAATTAATTAGGTAAATATTTATATCACATGATATATACATGACTTAAATGTCAATAAAATCTAGTTTAATAATACGTAGCTAAAACGACAAGTGAACCCGGTTCATTAATGGACTTTGTCCACTATGAATGTCTTGGCAGTAATGCCTTGGATACTATGGAAATAATATTATATGATTATTAGTTTTCCAAAATTTCATGTTTTATTCCAATGTTATTCTATCACGGATACTTTTCCTTTATGATCTATGCCTTACGTACTTCCAGGAATTAGTTCATGACTCATGATTTTGATGTTTAAATTTTATGTTCATGTTTTTACGTTCAAATTTTTATGGTTTGTTTTATGTTCCACATGTTTACCCTTAATCAGCAATTGAGATCACCCTTTTTATGTTTTCTTTTCCCTGGGATATAAATAATTTTTATAGGTAGGAAGAAATGGATGATCTTTATGGGAGAATTTGAAGATCTTTCACCATGTTAAAAGATGATGTTCCGAGTTTCCAACGACACTAAACAAATATGGTCTTTGGGCATCTGTTTGTGTCATGTATTAAGTATTATAAAAAATTAATGTAATTTCCATGTATGTCAAGATTTTTTCATTATAGAGATTATGTGTTGGTTCCCTATTATTATTTATTCTCACCCTTCTTGGGTGGCCATGTCACTTGGGTACCAGATAAAACATCATTTTTCATAGCTTCATATTGGTCAGTGTCTAGGATTTTCATCATTTAGAAAGATATATCAGGTGGGATCTATATATTAGTATGAGTTATGGAACAAGGATATAGTGGAGCCTCTTATATTGTATTGATTTATTTTTCTCAATTATATGATTGACCTAGTGGGATACCAGTTTTTGTTTTCTAGCATTACCATGAGTCTGTATGACTATATATTTCTGTATTTATAATTGAAAAAATCTTGTTGTGTTCATGTTGTGTTGGATTGAATTCGTGTAATCTAATTTCTTATTGTGATATTTGTATTTGGTTTTTTATTTTATTTCACACTCTGGTATTGGATAATTTTATCATCATGATAACAATTAGCACCTTGTTACTAGTTGGAAGCATCTACTGCATTAGGAGGTATGATTGAGGTCATGTGGTCACCCAGTCAGAGTGAACTGGTGCAGGGATGTTATAGGTATGGATTTGGGATGGAAGTAAGGTTGGTTCTTGTATTTTATTTATTTATTTTTCAAATGGTATTATCCTAGTCTGTTATGAGTTTTTTATGTTTTCATCATCATGATTGTGCATTCTTTGACATGGTATATTTTTTTATGACATTGTGTTAATTTATTTCAGTGTACCCTGAGTTTCTATGGATGAATTTGTAGTTTTTCATGAAATATATTTACACTAAGTCAAGATAATAGTCTTATATTGGTCTGTATTAATACCTATCGACTAGTCAGTAGCCTCTTTCATATAAAGATGTGCACCTGATATCATATATCACTCTGAATCAAGTGGTGGTTTTGGGCCTGGGCATCACAGAACCCATGTATGTTATCCTCATATATGGCTTGATTTAGTGAATCTGGTGAGGCATCCTTGATCATTTTATAATGATTATAATCATCAATATGGGTTACTATAGTAATTAGTAAGTCTTATTGTGGTACTTTGGGTATAGTTAATTAATATAGTAGTGAAAACCTTATTCTATGGTTGACTTTTTAGGATAATAAGTCATTCTATGGTGAGGTCAGGCATGAAATATATGTCCTGGGTGTAAACATTAATGGGAATGGGTATCCAAGTGAGTTATTTGGATTATTGGGACTAAATATCAGTGTGATAAACCCTTCTCCATGATTATCTTTATGTTATTATGTTTTTGATATTACTAGAGATTATCTATTTAACCTTGCATATTTTTACATGATTGGTGATTATCCACTCACTCAAGTTATGTATATTCTTGTTTTTATAATTTGGTTACCTTTATTATGATTATCCTTCTATTAATATTCTACCTATCCTATTTATGGTAATATTATTTGGGATAACTCATTCACCCTAATTATGTCTATTAATTTAAAAATTACATGTTCATCCATTTTATGTTTGTTCATGTGGTGATAGCTCATTCACACAAGGTTGTTATTATAGTGTTGATAAACCAGACATCCAAGATCCTTAAATAATTGGTGATAACTCTTTCACCATATTATTGATTATGGTGATTATTTTGTCACCTTATTTTCTATGCTAGTGATTTCCCAACAACCTTTTTTTACAAGGGGTGGTGTATTGTTCACCAACACTAATGTGATTAGTTAAGATAACTCATTCACATTTATGTTGTATATTATTTTGATGACCCATTCACATCATTATTTATAATTTTGACTACCTATTATCTTTATTATTGTTTATGGTTATAACACATTCACACGTTTTAGTGTTATGAGTGCTGATGACCCACTCACTCATAAAAGTTTATTTAGTGATGTACTATTCATCTATGACATTATTATTGGTTGTGTTACCCAATCCAATATATAGTTATGATTAGACTATGGGATTAAAATTCTATTCTGAAACATTATAATTTAGGTATGGTAATTCTTGTGGATGATGATCTATTACCTCACCATATGATGGTTGTTATATTTTGATTGGTTGAACATCATGTATTATTATTCATGAAAATATATTTTTTTTAAGTTATTTAGGGAAACTATTAGTGGTTTTATATAAATTATACTATTGAGACCAAACACATGCACCATGGTGGGAATGATGAATTTAATTATTAGGCATACATGTATGATAAATGGCTCAACGATGAATGGTTGAGTTGGGACACATTTCTGAAATGAGGCATGGATCCAATATTTGTTTTACCTCTCCACTATTTTTTTTCTTTTTAGAAAATATTGTATATTTTTTCCAATAAGAAAATCATGATTCCACATGTAAGAATTTTAAGAAATTATAGCCAGTTGATGTTTTAATACCCTTATTGAGGATTTCACCCTAATAGGTTATGTGAATCGATGTGTTGAATTCTAGAAAAATTCTTCCTCATGTGAGAATATTTTTCTATAAAATTGTGGTGTATTTCAATTTATCACTACATTATCTCTAAATGAGAGATTATTTTAGTAAATAACCTAATTAATTTCACATGGTTCACCCACATTGGGCTATATCTAAGGATAATGCACAAAGATGTGTATGTGCACCAAATTCAATGTAGATCATTGCTTAAAAGTAAAATATAGAGTGGTATCACTGGACCTCTTAGTTCATTTTCATGAATAATTGTAGAATTCAATACTCTCCTTCAATAAAGAAACTCATTGATCCATTTGTTAAATCATTCCTTTTTTCACATGAAGGTGATGAAAAAATACACCAATAATGGTGTTTCCCTCTAGCATGTACAATGTTGAATTTCAGTGAGAATAACACTCCTAAAATGAAAACTTATATAACCACTAAACTTCCATAAAAAATATTGAATTTCCATCTGAAATTATTCTCCAAAAAATTACCTCATGTGAACTTGTCTCTCTAAATATCAGGTATCTCCCCCATTTTTATGTTAATTCGGTGGTTAGGATTGACTCTCCCTCCTTCAGGATTGTTCCAAGTGTCCCCTATAATTACTGGTTTATCATGAACTTCTTAAAATAAAATTTACCAATGGAATATTCAAGTCATTAATTCTTTTCTTTGTAAAATTCCTATTAACCAAACCTACATGGATGCAGTGTGGTCTAAAATTATATAGTGTATACTTTCCCTTTATATATTCACTATATTGTCATCAATTCAATTACAGTGTCACCAAATTATCTTATAATCTTATACAAAATTCTCATTAACATTGTGTCATGTACACTAGTCTTTTAATAGATCCAAAAAACCCCTCATTTCCTATTAAATCTCAATGATCTATGCATATCATCTTCATAATCCACCCACAGTCTAAAAATGATCTCCTCTAACCTGTTTTCACGTAGAAATGAATTTGGTGTGAAACCATCACTATAGAATATCCACTTATACTAAATTTTGGCCTAATATGATTCCATGTTCATTACTTATATCAAATTAAAACCAACCACGATGAAAGGAATAGCTACAATACAGACTTATTCTTCTCTTATGGGACTATAGTGTAGCATTATCTAGTGTGGTGTGGACACCTCAAAATCTAGATTATCTCTTGAAATTCTCTAAAAAATCCTCCTTATCTTATCTATGTATTTACACATTGACACCGAAAATCATGAGTGGTTTATGCATTTATATGAGCTTAGGTTTACCATTTCATGGCATGTGTACTGGGTGTGTTACCCTTACGTGAGCCAGTTTACCTTTATCAATAGGGATATTTGGCTATGTACAGTTACGTATTGGGTGATATAAAATTATGAAGTGGGTCATGTGATATGGTTTACCTAGCTATGTATTGGATGAACCACTAAGGTGTAGCTAAACGAGATGTAGTATAGGGTTCTAAAATTCCCAAAATTATATGGTACAGATCATAACCTATGACATGAGATTTTTCTTCCTAATAAAACAATTTTTCAAAACATTCAAACAAATCAATGTGTCAAAAAACAAAATTCATAAAAACATCTAAAGGGGTGGTGGGAAACAATCTACCCCATTGAGTTTATAGAAAATACTCCAAATACTAATGATAAAGATTTGTACCAATGGTCATCTAATCACCAATTCTATTCCCATGTGATCCATGATCAGTGTGATAAATAGGAATTAATGAAAATTATTTCACACACATATTTAAATGTTTTTAAGAAAACATACCTCTCCCCTTGATTTTTTTTGAAAACATACACTCCCATGTGGATCTTCTTTATCCCACTTTTAAATGAACATTAGTATTTTTTCCAATTTGGAAATTAACCCATAGAGATCAATTCTATGAAATGTTCAGAAGATGGTGTAAAATAAATAAAAAAATTTGGTAAGAAAACAAAACTTTCCCATAAAATCACCTATGGTTCTTGGTGATTTCATCATAGAGTAAATTAGGTGGATGGATACGGTTGGAATACAAGTGTCAATCGATGCTTCCCAAACTCCACTTTGGGATGAGACTTTTTATAGATATTGGAAACTTTATCTTGAGTTTTCAAATACTTTAAAAAATAATTCCTTATTCCACCTTCTCCTTTATAAAGAGATATTTGATATCAATATTCTCCATCCCTAAATATTGAGTAGGATTTTTCTAATATTTATCTCAATTGATTTATTATGCATAATTGAAATAATATAAATCACTTCAACACCCTCATCAATAAATTTAGGTTTCATCCATTTAAACCCATTTCATGATTGGGTGGAATAAATATACTTGACCTTCATGGTTCTCATTGACCTGAAATAATTCTTCTTAATTTTATATTATTTTCATTAAATACCATGATAAAAACCACCACTTAAAATTAATTTTTGTTCATCTACTAAACTATCCCAATCTATTTAAGTAAATTCAAAAGAAAATTTGTTGTGAATCATTATGATATAACAAAATATACTTTGTCATATGATGGATATATCAAATTGTTATCTACATAGCATTCAGATGAGATTCATTGGGATCACTCTGAAAATGAGTCATTAAAAGTTTTAAATAAAATATTTTGTTCATAGGTAGTAAATTATAGTAAAGTTTGAATTATTTTCTAATAAGTTGTCACGTTAACCTTGTTTCTCTACTCGCCTTTAAATAATGTTTGTCATGTCTCCATTGAAGTTCACATAGGCCTCAAACAATCTATATGAGATCAACTTAAAACGTCAATTCAATATTTTGTTTGTGATATAAATATCTCATCCAATATTTGAATGACCTGCAATCTAAAGAAAAATTAGATTTCACCAATTAGAGACGTATCAAACTTTCACATCATGAGTTCTAAACACTACTTTCGTTATTTTTTATTAAAACCATTAAACATTATGTCCCAAATATAGATAATCACCACCAATCACTTCTCTTTATTAATATTTATTTAGAGGTTGTTATAAATTCCAACTTTATAGAAACCATGCTTATATGAACATTGATCTAATCTAGAATATCATTCTCTTGGGGCTTATTTGATGGTATACAAATACTTCTTCAGTCAACATACATTTCCTTCATCTTAATCAATGATAAACCCATATGGTTTCTCAATATAAACATCTTCTTCGTGGAAACCATTCAATAAGTAAGATTTAATATCGTTTTAATATACTTTTAACCCCATTTAAATCTCCATATCTAAGAATAACCAAATAGTATTAAGTTAATCAACAGATTAAAATATCTCATCAACGTAAATTCCATCAATTTGATAATATACCTTTCACATAAATTTTAATTTGTTCTGAATCACTTTTCTATCATCATTAAGTTTATTTTTGAACACCCACTTAGTTAAAATGATTTTATTTTTCACTTGACCACAGCGTGACTTCCCATGAATAAGTTTTCACTATTTAGTTAATACCTTCATTCATTGCCCTGACCCACCTCTCGTCTCTTATAGATTCATTAAAAGATTTTGGTTCTACTAATTATTAAAAATTTACTTACTATTTTAACTCCATTCTTCAAATATGAAATGTGGTTATCAAGTCTCTAATAGTGTTTATTTCATGTGATTTCTTCTATGCTAATATTTATTATTGAGTGTACTAGAATTTTTACGGTTTTTCACAATATGATTCTTTATCAAAATTTAAATAATTATTTGTAACTCCCCCCAAATATTGTGATTCTTAATCAAAATATGATTTAAAAATTATTTTGTTCTAAATTTCCCATTTTCAACCACCACAACATCATTTCCCTTAATCAACTTTTCAAGTGTCTAATTTCAACACTTGTAATATTTACACATCGATGAGTATCCATGAAATATTCCTTCAACTACCCAGTATTTAATTTTTTTAGTCTTATTCTTATTATGAATACAACATTTACTTCCAACCCCTCTAAAGTACTTGAGGGTGGGTTTATTTCTATACCAAAATTCATATAGAGTTGTCCTATCAATTTCATTTACCAATGTTATATTTCAAATGTATATTTCTATAATAATTTATTATTTACAATATCTTTTGGGAAGATACTTTTCAGTAAACATATTTCAGACCATGTTGTTTATTATATGATTTATTCATTCCATTACCCTATTTTGATGGGGTTCTATAATAGAAGAAACCTGATGTTGAATTACATGTTTCTTTGAAAATTCTTTAACATGGTGATTTGTATATTTAGTCCCATTCTCATTTAAGAATTTATTAATCTTCTCACCAATAACTTTTCAACCCTCCCCTAACATAGAGCGATACATCAGAACACCTCCGTATTGTGTATACTCGGAATAGTCTATGAAATATTGTGGAAATCCTAAAAAACACATAATACTTTAATTTATACATCACTTTGCATAAAATAAACCCAAAAAATTCATGTTCACATGTATAGAAAATCTTAATGCATTCATATTCATTAGCTTGTAATATTTATAGATAATATTCACCTTTTAATATGAATCACATATGTGAGCCTGATCATGCATGAGATGGGGAAGATCACATGATCCCATACTAATTTCTAACATCCCTAGATATGTTTGGCTCAAATTTCCAAGCTACATATTCCATAGCATATTATCATACTCTTTGTACATCATGAATAAATTTCCCTTCTAACCACATATAAATTACCCTTGGTTATTCATGCATATAAAATAAGTAAACCGACTTTCTCCTTGATAGTATATAATAATTCATTGAACTCCAACACATTTATTGGGTCACATAGTTATATGACATTGGTATGATTATTAATTATCCCATTAACCAAAATAATTACTGTCTATTGGAGATCTTTTCCTGATATCATGGGATTTCTAGACCCAAAAAATATTTAGACCCCCATTGTTCCTGGAATATATAACACCATATATTTGGTCCTCAAATTCACAATAAGGTCTTTATTTCAGGTAATTTGTGATGTTAATCCTCTGTACAATATTCAATATCCAGAATTTTCCATTTCCATAAAGGATATATCATTAACATTAACCTTCTACAAACTCCCTTTCATCACCCATGTGGGTGATGAGTATACCACCTCAACAACTGGCTCCATAAAGTCTTATTCTTCTTGAAAAACTAAAAAACTATTTTAAGTCCCTAGGATTTTGTATAAAGGTAATAATTTTTACTTTCTTTCATATAGATCCTTATTGATGACATTTTTTTTATTATTGAAGTGAAATTTACTTCCCTATACCCAAATACTTTTAAAAAAATTGTATCTATTAAACGAAAATGATTAATTATAGATTATGCTTGCTTGTTTATATTTGTGTGGCTTATGTAAGGACCTCCTATAAATAGCGATCATATAGTATGTTTTTCCCAAATTTCCCTAGAAAAAAGAATATGACTCGTGAAGCACCAAAATATTAATTGGCCCTAAAAATAGATACCTTTCAATTTTCACAATGATTTATATTCTCCTAAAGTGTTGGTGCTTGTGGTTTTGAAACAACCATAAATCCCTTCTGTTATATAAACTACTTAAAAAAATATTTTCATTTATCTTTTTAACCAATGAACTTGATGAATACATATACTTTATTTCAATGTAATTCCATTGTCTTGACTTGATAATGATACCATTGAATTCATTATCATCATACCGACTGCCAATAAACAGTCTTGATCTTCACAGTTCAAATGAAAATTCATATATTCTTCTCCAAAATACTAAATTATCATCACACATTAATTGATCATTTTATCCAAACCATCTAGGCTTTATTTTTATTTTTAATTATTTTGATTATGTCCAACGTCTTTCCCAATGTTCACCACATTTAAATATTTTAATTTTTCAATCTTAGACTTAAAATCTAAATTTTCTTCTTATTGATGTTTCATATAGAACTAGAAATCATGAACCTATACATTATCCTTATTATAATTTTCCCTTCAAAGAACATGTTAGTCATGGGTTGCATCAAGTTTAACCTGTATGTCATCCATTGCAAAAACTCCTTCATTCTCATTTCAATTTCATTATTTAATGACTCAATTTTAATAGTCATAAACACCCCCTTAATCCTTTAATTATTCAACTTATTCTACTACGCTTTTTCTAGTTAAATATTTACTTTTATATTGAAATGTTTTTTTGAGGGACCTCAATTAAGAATTATTTATACCTTCATTTTTTATATTCTTTGGATATTTTCCTTCATCATAACTTTCTTGAATATTCTTGGTACATTTATCCATAGTATATCCCACCTTACCACATTAGAAGAAATAAAGTGGAATATTTCCTGTTAAAATTACTCCTCATATATAATGATTATATAAAAGAAGTGATATAACCCCATAAACTTCATCAACATTTTGATTCTCCTTGATCAATTGTTTCTTTATATAATTAAAGAATACTTATGGAGTACTTCCCTGCATTCATGACATGTTATCCTTGTATCTCATTTGTTAATATACTAAATAAAATATCTCTAGAATGATTCTATTCTTCAATAGACACTTATGAACTAAAATGAGTAGAGATTCTATGCATGATCCTGTTTATGATCATCTAATATTTTAGATCTTCATTAAGGCCTCGTATGTTTTTAGAAATCAAATATAGAAGATCAAAAAAGTTATCAACCATCTCATTAGAATTTATTCTCAAATCACTATATTTTTTCCTCGAACCTAATAATTTTCCTCCCGAACCATAAATCCTATATCAAAAATATTCATAATCATTTCCCACATAACATGAGATATTTTATAGGATATTACCATTTTGAAAATGGGATTAGAAAGAGAATTTCCAATGGAATTTATGGATTTAGCATCTGCATCCAATTCCTAATGATCACTCTCTATCATGGATATCCATTCAGTATAAGAAGATATTAAATAATTGGATATTGTGTAAAATTATATTCCCAAATATATAAAATATTATTCCACTCTGATTTTCCACAACTAGAAATTACTACCTTCAAAGATGGAATAACCTATATATTTTATAACCATTATCTCACTATCAAGAGAGAAAGAATAAACACACCCATAATAAAACGTTCTAGACCCTTATATAGGATTACATAATGATAGTGGGGTTAATCACAGTATAAAAGTTTAAAAAAATCATTCCCTCATGAGGATCTTCTTATCCAACCTTGATGAACACTTAAATTTCTCTCTATATTTTCATTCAATAAGGGATGAATGTAGTAAATAACATGAGGGATTTTCCTTGGTTTACCTACACTAGGATATTTCTAGGGGGATTTCCCATCAATGTGTATGTGAACGAAATTAAATTAAGGATTCTAAATTACAAGTACAATTTGGATCTGTCTCAGTGACCCTCACGGTTATATACTACAAATAATTAGATAAATCACTTCTCTCCTTCATCAAGGAACTCACCACTCCATCTATTGATTCTTTCATTCTTTTCATGAAGATGATGAAAACATGAACTATAAATGGTGTTTCACTTTAGCACATAAAATTTCTTCTTATAGTGATAGTAGGACTCCTGGAATAACTCCTTCATCAACCTTAATCCAACCAAATGAAATATAGAATCACCCACAAATATTCTACTCCTAATATTCTCAATGTGTGGTCCTATTTATCTTCATAGAAGGTCTCTACCCATTTATATTCCAATCCAATAGTAATGATTTACTCTCCCTCTTCTTATATTTTCCCAAATTTACCATGTAATTCTTAGGGTCATTATGCACAATTTAAATTTAAATTGTTCATCGGCATATTCAATCCATATCTTCTTTTATGACCGGAATATAAATTAACTAAATCTATATAATTATGTTATGTTCTTTCATTTCTAATATGTAGACCTCCCTTTTCTATATTCACTATAGTGTGGTCACTTCCACTATGGTGAATCCTCACTATATTATCTTATTCTACCACATGGTGAAGAAGACTTCATCATGGATACTTATGTTTAACGAGATATAAAAATATTTACTTTCATTTCAAATCTCTATGATCTCTTTATATCTTCAGTATAATCCACCCACAATTTATGGAATGATCCCATCTATCCACTTGTCACAAGAAATAGAATGTTGTGTGAATGCATCATTGTGTAATAACATCTTCTTCTCTATTGTGGCATCTTTTGATTCTAAATTCATTACTTATTTACAATTTAATCCCTCAACAATGAAAGGAATATCTAATTCATGTAATTCCTCTTCTCCAAATAGACATTGGTATGGCCTTCTCTACTATGCTGCAGACACCTAAAAAATATAGGGGTTTTAAAACTCTTCCATAAAACCCTCTATGTCCTAGACGTCTCTCAATGTTGTGGAAACCCCAAATATCTAGTGGAAAATACCCTTACATGAACTCAATTTTACCCTTACTTGATATGTGTATTGTGAGTGTTACCCTTGAATGAACCTGTTTAGCTTTATGCATCGGGGGGCAGGTTGTGTGCCCTTATATAGGGGGTGTTCTACCCATACGTATCGGGCCCTATATCTTAGGGTACCAAGAAGCAGAATTAAAAAAACTCTATCAAATATTTAAATGACTTATATAATAGCCTCTCAAATTCCATAAATTCTACTGTAGGGAACATGTCCTCTAGAATGGGATTTGTATTCCAAAAAAGAACTCTTCCTCAAAACCTTACAAGTAATAAACTTTTCCACACACACAATTCATATAATCCTTCAAAGGAGATTTGGTGAATATAAATTCCATTATAATAAGTGTAATTTTATTATTCTTGGGAAGTAGTAGTAATTTCCATGTTTTTTGTTATATTATGGTTAATGGTTTATCTTTACTTATAATATTATTTATGTGTAGCTAAAAAATACTTTAGACCTCCCATTTTATCAATAGTTTAAAAACCAAAAAATTTATCAATGAAAAATATCTTTTTATAATATTAAATCACATAAAAACACAAATATAACACTATAAAAATGTTAAAAATGATAAATGAATGAAATAAGAAATATTGGAATAGTAACATGGCCAATGGAATGGTAATGTGACCCTTAAGAATAGTAAATTGTCTCAAAGAATAGAAACCTCACATATGAAAATATAAATAAAATTTATTCATATTATAAATAAAAATTTGATATAATTATATCATAAAATAAGTAAATAAATTTTTGGGAAATGACAAATTAAGTGTTGGTATTTTTATAAAACATAATTTTTTATTTAAAATTTTATAAATAATATAATAATTAAAAAGAAAATTTATTTTCATAAAATATATTTATAAATTTATATTTTCTTATATTTTGATTATAACATAATTTTATGAGACCTTAATTAATTTTTCAAAGTGTTATAAAATAATTTATATTTTTATAATCGGTAATTTTTGAGTAAAAATTGATTATAAATAAAAATTAAATTTCACATATTTATAAAATTATTTTCATAAAAATAATTCCATTTTTGAATCATTCATGTCTAAAAATGGTTAGGGTGGATTTTGATTAAAATAGTTTAATTTTTGGGGAATAGTGAAATACAATAATTTATGATATAAGCTAAATAAATGCATTTTATGAGTCATGCTTGATTAATGGATGATGTAAGTATCCATTTTTTCGAACTCAAATGGATTAGTTAATGTATTTTATTTCCCATAATCCATGTTATTCAAATTCATAATCAAAATAATATACTTATTAATTAAATAATCAAAAAACGCTCATCTCCTCCATTATGAATAATACCCCTCACCACCAATTTTCTTCACACCTTTCAAGATTTTATCCTTTTCCAAATTATACATATAAATATTACCAATAATCTCTCTGATTTCTAGAGTTCCATGGAATCAATAAAATACCAAATTTCATTTCTTTTCTTATTCAATCTGCACCTCCCCTTATCTAAGTGATTTGAATACTAGATTATCTTATATACACTAAAATTTTATCATGTAAATAGAATAATTAATCATAAAACCTCTTTCCCTCCTCTATTTTGTTCCAATAATTAAAACATCATTCGTGATGTGTTAATTTACAACATTTAAGGATGATAAGTTTTCCATTTACATTACCTCATTCACGGATGATCATAGAAAAAAAATAATGGTTAAATTTTTTTTATATATTTATTACATCCAATGTAATTTTTTATATCCTTTATAATAACATAATATTAACTAATAAAACAAAACTTCTTTGTGTGGATCGAAAAACTACTAAAATAATCTAAACAGATATCACTAACGTATTATTTAATGATTCATCCCCACGTAAAATTTTCAAATGAATTATATAACCATTTAATATTTTTTTTATGTTCATTAATAACATATAACTTCAATTATAGAAAATCATTCTCATTTTACATGATTTTCCATACATGTATACAAGTAAATGGATCAATAAAACTAAGGAAACTGACGCTCCTGAATGATGAAATTGAATCTCAAAACCCAATGAATACCCCATAAATAAACATAATAAATATATAATAAATCAAATAAATGTATAAAATATTCTAAATTAATTAATTAATTTAATTAATGTCATTATCCAGGACATTAAGTTAAAATTTCAAACACTTTCAGACCTAAAGTAAGGGATTCTATCAAAACCTCCATTTTTCCTTGAGGTTACTATTTCTGTCTCTTTACCAAAATTTAATGCTTCTATATTATTGTTTACATATTTTAAATTTTGTTCATATGTACTAAAACTGTGTATCTATATCATATAATCCTTATTTTATGGGAAAAATATGTGTTTTAAAATGGATCCCTTGTAAATTCTTCTAAAAAAGAAATCCCAATTAAATGAAACTTCCCATTTTCTTACCTATTTTTTTGTGTACCCCATATTATTTTTATTCAACCATTAGTTTTATAAAATTAATCATTTAATCATGAAGAACTATCTTAGTTAATACCTAGTGTTATGGAAATAAATACACCATTCTTCTTTAAACATTCATTAATATTTTCCTTAAACTGCACTAAAATGCTTCATTTATAATTTCTGACAAACACTCCTTTACATGAATTAAATTCAATTTGACATCAATTTTCATGATCTATGAATATTTTAACTTATTAATATCCATGTATGATTTAAATCAATTAATTCATGGAAACCATTATGTTATTCTCTTTTTTATGCCTTATGACATGATTATGATTCCCAATTCATTCCATGGGTAACCCTTATGTAAGATTCAATATGTGGTACACATATTCATGAACATGTTATGATGGGTGTTCCCTGATAATACTCAAATACATTGGGTAATGTTTTTTTCTCATGATATTTCATGTTAGTATATGGAGTGTACTTTATTCCTTTATGGGACTTTTTCCATAATGTATAATGGTCTTGGTAGTTGTCCTTCAATCATGCTTATTTCATATTGTGTGTTATTTCCACGTTACTATGATTCCATTATTACAGGATCCCATGTTCTATATGTTATTCTTTTATGTGTTTATTCCTTTTTTATTTCATCATTTTATGCCTTCTAACCCATGTGTTATGGTTAATTATAAGGTTTATTCTCTTATGAGGTTTTTGATCTCATGTATTTCTTCATATATTACCCAAGGCTACCCTATAAAGATGTCAGAGATCAATGGGAATTGGGAGCACATTAATGATTTCTAATAATAAGTTTTTTTTTATTTTGGTTTCCTGTATTTATTTTTATTTACCTAATCCTCCAATGATAGTAGACTTTGGGATCCTTGGTTTATATTTAATGGTTAATATATCTTAAAATCATTTAATAATATGTGCAAAAGTCCAGGGTCTAAAAAGTTGGTATCGAGATAAATTCTAGTTATTTTTGGACATTAGGACTAGAGAACTTTAGTAAGAACCCTAGGGATAATTTTATCACCATGTATAACCTATATTGAAACATAGGGTATCACAAATTAGGATATAATTTTCATTTACATTTTTATCTTGGTATGTACAATGTTTTATTTTTACATACTAAAAGTTAAGTATTAAAGTCCCCTAATTATACTTTATTTTTTCTTAGTTAATGGCTTGAAATAGAAGAACATGTTCCAAAAATAAATGTGATAATTAATGTGATGATTTTCCTAATGATATTCAAAATATGTTGGGAATGAGTTCTCAAAACTTCAATACAACACTAGCTCAACTTGCTCAATTTATGAATAATAACTTCAATCACAAGGAAAATCATCCTTCTTCTAAGGGAGATAATGTTTTGGTTAAATCCTTCATGCATCAAAGGCCTCCTATCTTTAGCGGATCTCTTGATCTCCTCATTGTAGAATAATGGATTAATTCTATTGAGAATATATTCACTATCCTTTAGTGCTCATAAGAAGAGAAATTTGTGATGAAAGCCTATCATTTTGTTGGGTAAGCTGATTAGTGGTGCAAACAGATCAAGAACACAAAGTACAAGGTGAAAATTTATTCCATGGTACAGGAAGATTTAAGGAAAATATTTTTTCAATAAATATTATTCCCAAACCCTCCATCTAAGGATGGGAAGGGAATTCCTTGGAATAAAGCAAAAGGAATATGAGTTTATTTCAGTGTACAAGAAATTTTTTTCAAGGATTGTATGATATGCCTCTAGATTTTTCATTAACACTAAAATCATGGTGGATCACCTTTTTAGTGGACATAAGATGAGTTTATGAAAATCCATGGTGATTCGAGACTTCGACAGCTATGAGAAGATTGTCTATTGTTCCCTTAAGGTTGAAATAGGGATCGAAGATGCTCATTGGTCTTAAGGGACTGGTGATAAAAGGCAAAAAATTGATTTTAATATGGGTGTATCAATAGATAAATCCCATGATGGAAATAATACCTTACATCCCATGTGTCAAATGTGTGGGAAAAAAGAATCTTAGAAACTACTAAACGTGAACCATGAGATGCTTAAAATGTGGAAGTGAGGGAAGTCTGTATAATAATTATCAAAGGGATCTGAATAATCCCACTAATATATAAGAAGTAAAGAAGGTTTAGATAAACACTCATCATGTGTTCCATTGTTGCAACTTCACAGAACATGGGCATTATGAAAGTCATTTCCCTAATACAATGTTTATTGGAGGCAATCAATAACAACAACCTCCAAGGAAACAAATAAGGGAATATACTATCACTACTACTATGGTGGACTCCAAAAAAAATGTGGTGAGAGGTATGATGGTTATTCATTCATGAATAGTGAACATACTATTTGATTCTAGTTCTACAAATTCTTTCATTTCTTGTATGTTTAGTAGAACTATTAAAAAAACACCTCAAAATATAGAGTTTGAGTTATCTGTAAGAACATAAAATGGGGAAATTGTTGCATCCAAAGTATATAACTCCTCCCTAGTTAATGTTTGTGCAATGAACCTCTCTGAATATCTAATATCACTTCTTTTAGTTGAGTTTCATGCTATATTGGGCATAGATTGACTATCATCATACAAATCCAAAATTGACTATCAAGAAAGGGAGATCACTCTTCACATCCTGAGGGATCCTCCAACTCTTTATAAGTGTAATAAGGATTATGAATCTTCAAAAGAATCATTGTCTCAATTGTGGATATTAATACCTTATGATAAATTATATCTATCTCATATGATTTATAAAAAGGATAGAATCATGCTCAAAGACATTCCCATTATGATGGACAACATTGATGTGTTCCCTTAAGAGATTCCTAGTATTCCTCCTAATCGAGAGGTTCAGTTCTCAATTGAACTTATTCCTGGATCTCTACCTATATAAAAAAACTTATTGAATGTCCATTGTTGAGCTGGAATAACTGATGAAGCAGTTACAGAAGAATCTGGATAAGGGTTTTATATGCCCGAGTTCTTCTCCATGGGGTGTTCCAGTCCTATTCATCGTGAAGTAGGATGGATCAATGTGCCTATGTATTGATTATCACGATCTCAACAAAATCATGATAAATAATAAGTATCCCCTTCCATAGATAGATTAATTTTTCAATAAACTATATGTCATTACTGGAAATTAAAGGTATACCAATGGTTGAGAACCGTTCGTATAGGGTGGACAACCGTTGGTATAAATTATACCAACGGTTTTAGAAACTATTACCCAGTAAGACATGAAAATAGACTTATACTAATGGTTAGAGATAAACCGTTGGTGTATGTGAAGAAATCTACTCTGTACCAGTGGTTTTAAAAAAACTGTTGGCATAGAGTTCTTATAAAACACATATGAAAACAGTTTCAAAATCATTGGAATATCTTTTTTAGTCATCCATTCACCCCTATACCAATGGTTCAAACCATTTGTAAATGTTTTGTACCAACAGTTTAAACCATTGGTAAAGTTTTTATACCAACGGTTCAAAACCATTGGTAAAAAAATACATACAGATCATATACCAACTGTTTAAAACCATTGGTATAGGTTGTGCTGTACAATTCACACAGTAGCCTGCTATGTGTGCTATTGTGTGAATTATAAAGAATAAATAAAATACAATACATAATAATGATATATAATTAAAAACTGATAATTAGAAGGATACATAATTTAATAATCAATTATGAATAAAATACATTCAAAACTGAATACGTAATTATATGTGATAAAGAATTAAGATTACATACAAAATTGAATTTTTTATAACACATAAATGATTGAATTCAGAAATTAGAAGGTAATAACAAAAAATAAGTAAATGAATAAGTGAATTCAACCAAACACAAATATAATGTCATGGTTTGGGGAGGGTGTCTTTGAACTTAGTGAGCATGATAATGGGTGTGTATTAATGAGCTTGTGTGACTTAGGGAATATAGTTGTCATTGGCATATTAAATGTCATGTGTTTTAGCATAGGGGTACGATTTCATCACATGAGAAGTAGAATGTGTGAGGCTAGACCATGGAACGTTGTTCTAAATTATCAACACAAACCGAGTACGTTTGCTCCATTTCCCATATGCCAGTTGTTTTTACTTAAAATGAAGTTCATTTTATACAAAATAGAGATAGTTAGAGTGATATCAACCACACATTTCCTCAGATTGAGGCGGGGTTGACTTGTACACGTCACATATGACCCATGAATCATTGTCCTAAAGTATTAATACAATCTAAATTCATTTGGTTGGTTTTCTGTATGCCAGTTATTGTTTTCACTTAAAATGTTGTCCATTTCAAATAAAATTGATACACTTTGAGTGGTACTAGCCACACCAGGCCTCGGATTGAAGCTTGGTTGACTTGTACATGTTCCAAATGACCCATGGATTATTTTTCTAAAGTATCAACACAATCTTAATATGTTTGGTCAGTTATCCATATTTCAGTTGTTTTTACCTAAAACAGTGTCCATTTTAAACAAAAGAGATACACTTATAGTGCTACTGGCCACACCGTTCCTCGGATTGAGGTAGGGTTGACTCATACATGTCATAAATGACCAATGTATTGTTTTTCTAATGTATCAAAACAATCCAAATGTGTTTGGTCGGTGTTCCTAATGCCAGTTGTTTTCATTTAAAATGGTGATCATTTCAAATAAAGGCGAGACACTTTGATTGGTATCGGATGCACCGCGCCTCGGATTGAGGCGGGGTTAACTCATACACATCACAAATGACTCATGGATAGTTGTTATAATGTATCAACAGAATCCAAATACGTTTGGTCTGTTTTCTGTATTCCATTTGTTGTTTTCACATAAAATGATGTCCATTTTAGACAAAAGAGAGACATTTAGAGTGGTACCTGCCACACCGTGGCTCTGATTGATGCGGGGCTGACTCTTAAAAGTCCAAAAATTTTCATGGATCATTTTCATAAAGTATCAACACAATATGAGTGCTTTTGGTTGGTTTTTCGTATGCCAGTTGTTGTTTTCACATAAAATGTTGTCCATTTCAAATAAAATTGAGACACTTTGAGTGGTACTGTCCACACCACGCCTCAGATTGATGTGCGGTTGAGTCGTATACGTCTCATATGACCAATGGATCATTTTCCTAAAGAATCAACCCAATCCAAATACGTTTGTTTTCCATATGCCAGTTGTTTTTACTTAAAACAGTCCATTTAAAAACAAAAGAGAGACACTTTCAGTGATACCTACCACACCGTGCCTCGGATTGAGGCGAGGATGACTCATACATGTCACATATGAATCATGGATTGTTTTTCTAAAGTATAAAAACTATATGAATGAATTTGGTCATTTTTCCATATGCCAGTCGTCATTTTCACTAAAAATGATGTCCATTTCAAGAAAAAGAGATACATTTAGAGTGGTACCAGCCACACTGTGCCAGGAATTTATGTGGGGTTGACTCGTACATGTCAAAAATGTGTCGTGGATCTTTTTTCTAAAGTATCAACACTATCTAAATGCGTTTGGTTGGTTTTTCGTATTCCAGTTGTAGTTTTCACTTAAAATGATGTCCATTTTAAAAAAAAGAGAGACATTTGGAGTGGTATCAGCCACACCATGCCTCGTATTGTTGCGTGTTTGACTCCTACACATCAAAAATGTCCCATGGATCATTTTCCTAAAGTATCAACACAATCTGAATACGTTTGGTTGGTTTTTCGTATGCCAGTTCTTTTTTACTTAAAACATTGTCCAATTTAAAAAAAGAGTGACACTTAGAGTGGTATCGGCAACATCATGCCTCAGATTTATGCAGGGTTGACTCGTACACATCAACAATGTCCCATGTATTGTTTTCATAATGTATCAACATAATCCGAATGCATTTTGTTTGGTTTTCCTTATGCCAGTTTTGTTTTCATTTAAAATGTTCATCATTTCAAATAAAGGTGAGACACTTTGAGTGGTACCGGCCACACCGTACCTTGGATAGATGTGGGGTTGACTCCTACATGTCACAAATGTCCCATGGATTGTATTTATAAAGTATCAATAGAATATGAAAACATTTGGTTTATTTTCCATATGTCAGTTGTTTTTTTCACTTAAAATGTTGTTCACTTCAAATAAAAGTGATAAACTTTGAGTGGTACCGGCCACACCATGCCTCAGATTAAAGCGGGGTTTAGTTATACAAGTCACATATGAACTAGGGATCGTTTTTCAAAAGTATCAACACAATCCAAATACGTTTGGTCAGTTTTCCATATACCTGTTTTTTTTACTTAAAAAGTGTCCATTTTAAAGAAAAGAGAGACACTTTGAGTGATACCGGCCACACCGTGCCTCAGATAGAGGTGGGTTTGACACTTAAATGTCACATATGACTCAAGGATCATCTTCAAAAAGTATCAACACAATATCCATGCATTTGGTCAGTTTTCCGAATGCGGGTTAGGCAAATCGTGCAACAACAGTGAAAATATAGTATTCTAAAACAATAGACACTATGAATGGTTAAGGAAAATCATGCACATTGCTTCAAATATATAGGCATATATGGTTGGTATATACCTTGTGGGATGGACTTAAATTTTTTACTAACCGTTACGCATATTTGTTTTCTACGCCGATCGGGGTTCTGAGCTCCGAACAAGACCCATAAGCCCCATAAACCATTATAACATGATTAGGCTTTCATATTAGGTCAAAAATAAAGATTTATACTTAATTCAAAAATATCCATACAAGAGTGAAAAACCAGGTTCTTATAGTCTTCCAATTTAAAGGAACTCTTCATGATGTTCACCTTCACTGGGTGGTAAAATTTTATTTGAGAACAATTTTGTCCGGTGTCCGGGGGGATGTTGGGGGGGGATGTCTGGGGGGTCATCCGGGGTCCAGGGAGGAGGGTAGTGGGGATATCCAAGGGGCCATCCGGGAGGCTATCTGGGTGGAGGGAAGAGGGTGGGGGCTGTCTGGGGGGGCTTTCCGGGGTCCAGGGCGGAGGGTGGGGGGATGTCTGGGGGCTGTCTGGGGGGCTGTCAGGGGGCGTCCGGGGTCCAAAGAGGAGGGTGGGGGTGTTGTCCGGGGAGCTCTCCGAGGGGCTATCCGGGGGAAACCTGGGGGGCTGTCTGGGGTCCAGGGAGGAGGGGGGCTGTGATGGGTGTTTGCAAGGTGTTCTAGGATTTAAATAGAATGACACAACCATATTAAATCAAAAATAAAATGTCATAAATATCTGTCAAAAATGTAATGGATAAATCTACCCCTAATCACCATTACCATCACCACTGTCATCATCAGCCTCATCCTTGCCGCCATCTCTGTTCTCATCGTCGTCCTCTTCATTTTCACCATGCTCATCCTCAGCCCCATCCTCACCCTCATCCTCATCCTCATCCTCACCCTCACCCTCACCTTCATCCTCACCCTCGATCTCAACATCGTCATCATCCCCAACATCTTCCTCTTCGGCATCCTCATCATCACCAGGAACATCATCATCTCGACCGCCACTAGAACTACCACCTGGTGCATTAGATAATGCACCCATCGACGATATATATGTCAAACAAGCCGTGCTGGCCTCTGGTAGAAGTAATGAAGATAAAGCTTTGATTAGTTTCATAAATTTTTTATCCCCCATTTGAACATGTTCTTCCAACTCTATAACCCATTTATCAGAGTGTATTTGATACTCCTTTACCTCTTCCAACTCGGTGGTACTATAATGGATACCTGGAGAGGACCAATACCTCATCGAGACTATATTCTTACAGGTCGGCAGCGTACTCGACCAGAGTGCTCATCTCCCAAAACCTAATATAAATGATCATGTGGCCCTAAATTGTCAGGTTCCTGGAAAGCAATGGACTCTAAAGAAGCCTATTAAAAATATTAATAGATTATTAAATTTCAAAATTGTAACGCCCCGACCCCAGCTACCCAGAGTCGGTGCATTATTACATAACATTGGCATGATCACAAGAAAGATCAAATCTCGAAAGACCGATTGGTTTAGTAGCCTTGGAAACACTAGTTATATTCATAGGTTTTACATTACATCATAAAATGAAAAACTACTACAACAACATAAAGTCTCCATAATCCACACTCATATCCCCACATAATATCCCTGCAGGTCATTCATAATTTACTTCTTCACTTCCTGGGAAAAATAAAACATATAAAAGGGGTGAGCTCAAATGCCCAGTAAGGATAACAAAATAGCGGAAAATTTCATAAATAAGAATAAAATTTTAAGGCAATGTATAACTAAAACAAAAGCCTTTCAAACATGAACTTTCAACATGGTATGGCATAAATAAAATGAAATAATGCCATTTACTTATTCACATGGATATTCTACTAATCGAATAATCGCATGCAAAAATCAATAACCACTTTCATAATGTTGGAATGCATAATGTTGAACTTTAATTTCTTTTTCAAAGCCTTATCCCAAGACCTTGGGGATAACTGTAACCGGAACCCAACCCGGAGTGCCTCTAATAACCGGACACCAACCCGGAGTGCCTCTAATAACCGGACACCAACCCGGAGTGCCTCTAATAACCGAACACCAACCCGGAGTCCTTCTAATAACCGGAGACCAAACCGGAGGGCTTACTTTTACCAGTCCCTAACCTGGAGGGCTTACTTTTACCAGTCCCCAACCTGGAGGGCTTACTTTAACCAGTCCCCAACCTGGAACATACTTGTCCAACACATTCATATGAAGTAAAGGTTGAAATATAACATAAACATTATTATTGGAACTAGCATACGAAATGTCAATACTTTACTCATAAACCATGAATGCTATATAAATGGAACATCCACAGTCAAACATATCACAAAACTTTATTAAAATATGGAAGTTTGGTATCATAATAAATCAACTTCAAATAAGCGTAAAATCCATCAAAGGATGTTGACATAGATGAAATCAAAACACTTTTTAGAGAAATATCTCTTTCTATTTTTGAAACCATTTAAGAGCCATATAAAATAAAACATTTTCTTGAAAATGTTCTTATAAGCTTGTAAGGGAAGCTTTGACGATTTTATAATGGAGGAAAATAACCGCACCCGCCGTATAAGTTAAAAAAACATTCTTATCTTAATTCTATCGAAAAGGTTAAAAGCACCTTGTTTGGAAAACGACGGAAAGATT
The DNA here is from genome assembly GCA_963277665.1 of Viscum album. Taxonomy (NCBI): domain Eukaryota; kingdom Viridiplantae; phylum Streptophyta; class Magnoliopsida; order Santalales; family Viscaceae; genus Viscum; species Viscum album. The sequence goes on along the minus strand of OY728156.1, from coordinate 119,232,434 downwards.
CCCTTATAAACCTCTTATAAAAAGTCAAAAAAGGGTATAAATTACTTTGACCCATATTATTTTAAATATTAGAAATTTTTTGAAATACATTTTTAAGGAACATGGACGTGGATGATAACAAGGTCCCAGTAGATAATTATGTATAAACAATCTCGGATAATGAAGAGATTGCGAAATAAATCCTTACCTTGTACTTTTCCTTTGTTGGGGTTGGTTAACCTCCTGTATAATGGTGAAATAATTGTTATTAAATTATACAAGAATCATATACATTAATATGATATCATATATGATCTTTTAAAATTGCTTTATTAATAATATCTTAGTATTATCGTCGTTTCAGGTGATAATCGATTCGTTCTTCTTAAATGTTTGGTTACGTAAGACATGTTTGTAATGGATAGATTAAATCTTATTCATAATCAGAATGATATTAACATTATTTTTAACCCTAAAATGAGAATAAGACTTGAATGGATACGATGGAGGATGGATCTCACCGCGTTCGTGGAGACGGTAGTCCGTACGTACGCACGAACGCTACTTCCATTTAATTTTTATTTTAAAAGAATTGAATCCAAATGATACATAGTTATATTACTATTCCAGTATAATATAATATTTTATATATGTTACTTAAGTTCATTAACACCATCCTTTATACGTTCCATGTGTGGTATGAACGAGTCATATCATTTTAAGGGGGCGGTAGTCCGCACTTCCTCAAATGAAATTATCGTATGTATATACAACATGAAACGAATAATGGTATGAAATAAAATGGAATTACAGAAGCTTATATATAAAATATATATCATTAATATCATATTTAATTACAGTTCCATCATAGTGGCCACCATGAGAGGCGGTAAGATGTATTTGAACAATCATCGTTTCGTGAGGCGTTAGTTTGCCATCCACAGAAACATTATGTTCATCATCCATTAGATGGAGTTGTGTGTATGTGTAGTTTGAATCCTTCTTCTAAAAACATCCTAGTATATTGAGGATACTGGTGTTGTTACAAAAGAAAGGAATAAAAAGATTTTGGGGGTTGGAGAAGCAAAATAAATGAAAATAATTTAAGAGAAATCGTTACCATTAATTTAGGTAACTCACTTTGGTTGGAACCAAAGGACTTCTTGAAATGCTTTCTGCCTAAGGGGAAGCTTCAAGGAGGAGGAGAGGGATGTGGGGAGCTTAGTTGGGCAGAGTTTGGACGAGCCAACTGGCTTGAGAGGTGTGAGGAATGAGTAGAAGTGGTCCCCTTTTATAAGGGAGAAGAGGGGCTCTTTAGGAAAGAGTGAAAGTATTACTTTATAATATAATTATATTCGGTTTATAATGGTCCAAAAATCATTGAGGTAGAAGATAAGATGACTAATATTCTAAATAACATCAACCAATAAGAATTGGACAGGTTTTAGATAATATTTTAATCATTATAATCTTATTTATTTAAATGAATTATTAATGAGGTAAACATTGCATCATTATTGTGTCATTAATAATTTACATTATTTGATGTCTAAAAATTATAAATAAAATATCATTATGTAGGAAATCTTTTTATCTTTCTAATGAATATTTATAATCGAAAATACAACATGTATAACCCTATGTAAAAATTGTTCTTTTAAAAGATGTAAGCTTATGCCATTTTTGTATTCATTTTAACTTAATTAAAATAAAGTGTCATTATCACTTACAAGTGGATCAATGGGGTCCCAAAATTGACCCAAAGATGCCCATGGTCGACCATGTATCAACAAATAGGGTTACGACACGTTTTAGGGTAATTTAGTATTATTATAATATTATTTTTTAACCCTTATTTACCGTATTTACCCTTAACCATGGTAAATAAAATATTTACCGCAGTAATTATTCAAAATGTCTAAAAATAAAATTCACCTATTTACACAATTTGAACATCCTGATTCCAAATATGGAATCCATTTTTCTAAATTCAAAACACAGAAGTGGCAGAAATTAATTTAAAATTAATTCCCGCTGTCAAAACAAAAAAGCGTGTTTTTAAGAGATAATAACTATCAAAAGATTGACACTTGTTTATGTTCGGTTTAATTGTAAAATTATGTCCAATGACCAAAATTATATTAAATGGTAAAAATATATTCTAAATATACTTTAAAACCACTCAAATTCACAATTTATCACTATTAATTATTTTGATTAAAAAAGTTGTTTTTCATTAAAATTTAGTAATTTTCACTATTCATCAAAGTATGAAAGTTATCCGAAAAGTATCAAAATTTCACCTTAGGCTAAATTTGATATTCCGAATCCAAAAATGAATTCAATTTTAAAATATAAAATATATATAACTTCAAAAAGTAGGTATTACTATTTATAACAGCTAGTTTGATTGGTTACGGTGTGTTAGAACTCGAAGTTGCGTACAACACACGCTACTGTTTTATTCAAAGGAAAGCGTACCGTGGAAGCTTGGGATGTTTCATTTTAAATTTTTGATGTCCCCATTTAGTCAAAAAGTTTAAAATATTGTATTTAAAAAGGTTTCACTATTAGAAGTTGATAAAAGTGAAATACTGAAAATGAATCTGTTCTTGCAATATGACTAAGAAACTCATAATAGGGATTCTAAAATTATAAGGATTATATAAAGTTCAAAATGTAGTTAATACTATTCATGACCTCTTTTAATGGTGTGATTGAACTCGGTGTTGCGTGTAGTGCAAGTTATTGAATTATTTTTAAGAAATAACACACTCTGAAATCCTGGGGTGTTACAAAAATAGTTAATAAAATTTGAAATAAACAAATTAAAACATACAATCTTTTCTTGTGTTAGTTCATTAACCGAAATTCCATATTTTTTCCTTCTACTCGAGAAAAACAATTTTGCTCAAGGGATACATCCTTCAATATTCAATTTGTGCTTCTGTAATGACATTGAAACAATATCAAGTTCATGTATAATAATATATTAAATATTCAATAAATCACAAAATTTAAGAAGGAAATAATTAAAAGGGAAAGTCCTAAAGAAAAATTATAAACAACTATATCGTACCAGCTGCCTCTCATGATCTGATATAGTAGTGCACCCCAAAGTGTAAAGGTATTGCCTTGAATCAATTTTTTTTGTTTTTTTCAGATTATTCCTATAAAAATTTAAATAATAAATAAGATAATATTAAAAAAAAATGTAAACTGTCATTTAAATACCTCAAATGGGATTAATTCCTTAAATTTAGCAGTCACCCAATGGGTAATCATTTGGAGATATTGCTCTATCGGGCAGTCATCCACGATAGGTACTATCTCCAACTCCATGACCACTCTATCACACTAGAAAACATACAACTCATGCTTATAAGCTCTCCAAATCTCTCTTAGCTCCTTTAAACGTGCTGGCTGTGAACCTTAGCCATCAGGGAAGTTAAAACGAAGCTGACACCCAATAGATTAATTCATTTAAATACAAAAAAATACTACATTAAATTTAATAGATTTTTTACCCATATTGGTGCCCATTCATTATCCTTGAATTCGTGTGGCAGATGTCTCCAGGAGAGAGGGATGACCGGAATGATGTTGGAGTATTTGGAAAGCGTTGCGAAAAAACCCCAACATTCATGCCCAGGTTTATCAATCATTTTTCCATCATCATTGTATTCAACCATCAACTATGTCTGGAGGTTCCATACCGCACGCAAGCAAGTACGCCCCCTCCCTCGCCTCTTATCATTATATGAATCTATAATTAAAGAAAAAAATATCAATACAAATTATAATAAAAATAAATTTTGGTATTTAAATTTGTTAGAGTTATATAAAAATACCTGTGGTAGTCGGATCAATGGGCATCTTTGGATGTGCATAAGTTGAAGGAATATCCTATACAAGTGGAGTGTCCCTTAGTGTATTCTCCTCAGCCACATACTGTGTCAGAGAAGGAGTCAAAGAAAGTGTAATATAATATCTCGGAGATAATGAACCAGAAGAAAATGATGATGGAACAGACGTCTAGGCAAGTGGTAGTGTAAACATGAGAAGCCTAAATATCATGTGTGTCCCTAAAGAAACACTAGAATCAAACTGGGGCATAGAAGATCTGTTTTTGGTAGGGGTATAGTTCAATCAGGTATGACCAGTGGATCATCTAACTCTCGCACAACAAGCCCTCATACCATCGGCCTCAGTACCATGACCATCAGATGATCGTCTAACTCTGACACCACCACCACTCTTACCACCAGCCTCTGTACTGGGACCAATATTAGGCTCCTCATCGTATATCTCTCATCTAGGGGGTGAATCCTTAAAAAAAGTTTAATACAAAAGTAAACATATGATATTATAACTTATTAAAATATATATATTTGAAATAAAATACTCACAAAAGGGATGACTTGAGGAATTCCCAACTGTTTCATGCGATGATTATTTTCTGTCATCTTTTTCTGTCGCATCTCTCCAATGGGTGTCATTTCCTACAATGAAAACAAATATGGAAGTAATTAGAAACTGATAACTAATGTGTAACCCAAAAAACAAAATATAGAAAAACCATTCAAATAAAAAAACATAAAGAAAAATAATATTTATGGTGGTTTGAAGGTAAGTACTAGGATATACACTTTGAATGATGTAGGTGAAATATGTAGGTGAGAACATGATTGTATGATTCTATATATTTCCATCCACAACTTCAGGTTCACAACAAACTCTTACAATTGAGATATTGGAGTCATCATAAGTAATAAACAGATTACTTCCAATTACAGAAGTGATTCTATCAACTTCATCATCACCATCATCAAAAACATGTCTGGGATTTACTTTAATAATTACTCTGAATTTAGGATGACGATGATCTTTGACATAAAAAACATGTTTCACCATTGATACCAATACATATGGTTCATTGGTGGCAAGAGTGTAAGTCATTTCAATAACTCAAAATCTACAATCATCAATAAAGTTTCCTTGCCTCTTCATTGAATAAACCCATTGGAATTTCATCATCATAACTCGAACATGCGAGTAATAATCCAAAATTGTTATTTTCTACAAGACCCCATAATAAGACACATTTTTAGAACGAGATTTATTATCCGATAAAATGGAATAACAATCTGTTGTGGCAGTTATCATAACACCATCATGTTGTGTTCTCATGTTTCTTGCTCGTTCATTTATCATAAATTTGTATCCATTGATAACAAGTGATTTACAAGAATGAACCATCGTATTAGGACCAAATACCAAAGCTCTTATTTTATCAGAAATAGATTCTGTAGGCAAACTCGATATTTTAAATATAAACAAATAGTAAACATAATTAAATATTATTTTTATTTAGTTCTTACAGAAATATTTTTACCTTCAATTTCAACCAAGAAAAAAACCCTTTGCTATGAAAAGTCTCTTTTTGTCTCAAAGATAAAGAACGATGCTTTCTATATATCAATTCCTTATGTTCCCTATGGATAAAATTAATAATAGTTTAACAAATATTTAAAATTACAAAAGATAAGATAAGAGATACATGTAAAATTTACTTACTAGATATACTCATCGAACAAATCACAATTGAACAACACTGTGCGATGTGCCATCTCTCGCTCTTCAAGTCTTAATGTCATAAATGTATAGGATCCCATAATTCCTCCTGTCTGGGGAAGAGATGGAAAACTAGGATCAATTTTCTCATACTGTTCTTCTTTATTTCCCATTGGTCTGTTTATTATCGTAGTAAGATCATACAAATACATTGAGCAGAAATCCATACATTCTTGATCCAAGTAACCATTCACATTAGAACCTTTGGAATATTTACTATTCTGAATATATTATATCACTGTTTGCATGTTTCATTCAGTTGGATACATCTAATAGAAAGCAACGGGTCCTCCAAGAAGTGTTTCGGTCAGAAGATGGATAGTCAGATGCAACATGCATGTAAAAATGATGGAGGGAATATTTTCTCTAACTCACACAAAATTAATGGTGTCTCTACCAAAAGTTTTTGCAACAAGGATTTGGACAACTTCTTAGTAACAATATCTCTAAAACAATAGCACAACTGAATAACTAATACTCTTACATTATTGGACAAGAGATGACATATTGCAATTGGAATCAACTCAAGAAAAAGGACGTGATAATCACGAGTCTCTAAAGATTTTAGCTTCAAATCTTTTCTGTTGACCCGATTTGATATATTCCATGAATATCCATCAGGAACATTAATAGTCTCTAGCACTTCCAGAAATTGAATTTTTTTCAGCAGCTATCATCACATAAGAATCACATAGAACTTTCCATTTATTTTCACTAATAGAGACATGATTCAATTCTGGTATGATCCCCCGATCTTCCAAGTCACACCGAGATCATAAATCATCTTATGTATTCCCCTTGACATTTAGAATAATTGAAAGAAAAATTTCACATATATTCTTTTCAATGTGAATTATGTTTAAGAAATGACGTTACAAGTTGGTTGACCAATACGACAACTCAAAAATACACTCTTCTTCTTCTGATTGTAACATGTATCATTGGAAACATTTTCCCTCCTTCTAGATTTCATTACACCCTTCTCGAATAAATAAATGAAATCTTTCAATTCATTAGGTGCATCAGTTCCAGACATACACTTAGGTGGATCGTCAGTCTCCATGGTACTGTCAAATCTTCGACGATTGTATCTATATGGATGGTTCATCAGCAAGAATCATCAATGTCCCATAAAACTAAAACTATGATGATATTTCAGTCTTCTCGATTGAGTATTCTTCATAAAAACAGGACATGGAAATTTTCCTTTTGTGATCCATCTAAACATCATGGCATAAGTAGGAAAATCATTGATCGTCTACATAAGCGCAACACACATATGAAATATGTCTTTCAATCTTTCGTCGTATGTGGTAACAAACATATCCCAAATAAGACTAAAATCTTTTATTAAAGGTTGCATGTATACATCTATATCATTGCCAGGATCAGAAGGGCTAGATATCAGTTTACTCAAGAAAGTGTAAGGCTCTTTCATACACAACCATGGGAGAAGGTTACAAATGTTTATGAAAACTATCCATGTGTTGTGCGAATTAAGAATCTACCCAAATGGATTAAAACCGTAACATGAAAGACCCAGTCTCACATTACGCACGTCATCTGCAAATTCAGGATATCGATCATCAAATGTCTTCCATGAAAATCCATCTGCAGGGTGAACCAACTCTTCTTTATTCTTTTTTCTCTCAGTGTCATGCCATCGCATTTTTATTGATATTTCATCAGGCCTGAAAAGGTTCTGTAATCTGGGGATCAATGGAAAGTGCCACATTAATTTTTTTGGTGCACGAGTTGGAGTTCCATCATCTTTTGGCTTCCATCAGGAGGTTATAAATTTGATACAATGAATTCTTTCGGCAGTTTCCTCCCAAAATAAGCTGCAATAATTCAGGCAAGCATGGATTTTTTATTGAGAATACAAGTCATCACCTAACATCCATTCCATATAGTGGTTTGCGGGAATAACTTCACCATATAGAAGTAAGTCCTTCAAAAAGGTAAGAATGCAATCGATTGCAGTATTTGAAATCCCATACATAGTTTTCCCATGAAACAGTCAGATTAAAAATTCCAACTTTTTCATTTTACCACATTCCTGATATACTGGATTCATCGCAGCATCATTCAATTTTTTGACCCTATCAACATCATCATTTTCATTGGACACATCATGTGTGCTTGTATCGAAATATTGTTGGCTGGACATCCTTTCCATATCATGATGCTGAATAAATGGAAATCGATCATATATCAAACTCTTCAATTCAGTCCTATCATTTGGATTTCAACATTTTGAGATTCCATTTTTTCTCCATTGTGATACCACACATAATAGTTTGTTTGGAAACCATATTTTTTTTATATGATAGCTAACTACTTCACGACTAAACCAAGGTCTTCCAACATAATTAGAACATGGGTAGTGTATGTGACCACTATCTGAAGCCTTTTCAAATGAAAAATCTAAAAATATATTCAAATTATTTTCAAAATCAGTTGAAATCCGATTTGTTTCGTACATCCAACTTCTATCCATTTTGTAAAAAAATTGCAATAAGTCATTTCGAAGCAATTCAATAATATTAAGGTTCAATCAAAAAAATATTTAAGTAAATGACTATTGTTTACTTTATATAAAATCCTAACTAACACATTACTCTATATGAGAATCATATTAAGAAACACAAAAAAATATAGTTTATATAAGAAAACAAGATATATAATTTCTAATGCCAACATTCAAGGATTGCCCAGTAAGATATTGGAAGTGGATCAAGGAATACATAATCCTTAAGGGTCTTGTTGGGAGTACATGAGTTTTATAATTTAACATCTTCAGGGAGATTAGGATGAGGAGTAGGATGATGATCACATCAAAAGTAGTTATAGCCTCACCAAGTTTCACCTTAACCATGGATTAAAGAATCCTAGGTTTGGGGCCATAGATCATAGGTTTGTAGGGTTTATTAATTGAATCATGTCCCAATAGATTTTAGAGAGGGACCTTCAATAGTTATAGGTATTAACTTTATTAGAAACACCTATAAAAATAATATCCAAGAATTTTTATGTCCCAAACCAGGATTCCACTCATTAGTGACCTGAAACCAGATGGACACATGGCCTCAAGCACATCTACCAAAATTCCAAATGTTATTGACTAATAATTAGAGCCTTTGGTGTGTCTTGGGGAGATTATTCCCTCATTACCTAAGTTTCACAATTTTAATATTATCAGTTAAAAATTAGAAGAAATATAACAAAGTGAAAATATTGGAAATGGATGAAAATAACCAAATCAGTAATACCAACTAATAACAGAATCATAAACTGAATGATGGTAATTTATGTCAGGTATCAAGAATAAAAACATAGTTACAACTAGTAAGATATATTACTATGCAAGAGGATCAATAAATTCTAAAATTTGACCGAGCTTCTTAAGCTACAACCCAATCATCTGCTACATCCTCTATCCTATGTCATGTGAGTAGTCATTCATCTATAAAATAGTAATTCCACTTAACTAAACATATAATCATGTTGTTTATCCAGGAATCCAATGGCATCCCGAACAATGTGTGAGATACAATTCATGTAGGTGACCACCGAGAGGTCTATAACTCTCTAGTCTGTTTATATAACATTAAAATATAATGATATGATAAATTAAAGAGACAACTAAAAAATATAAAAGGGTTTTATATGGTTACAGAGAAAAAATCTAAAAGAGTTTTCTGTGAATTAGATTCATGAAGAATGAAAGAGTACTACATGGGAGAAAGAGAGCTCCCACCAAGAGTTCCCTTTGTAGATATTTTATTCATAAAGAACATTGGATTGTACGGTTATGTATTTCTTATTTCATTTGAGAAAATAATTAGGGACCACATAATATTTTGCAAAGTTAAAGAAGATTCTCCATATTTTCTATTGTGAAAAGGATAAGGGAATATTGTTTCATTTTATATATATAATGATTTTGATAGAAACATGATACATACTTGTTATGTAACACACAAAGTGTACAAAAATGAAGATAAATAAGATATTCATTTTTGAAATTATCTTAATGAAATTAGTGATTTTCATGAAACAATATTAATAAATATTATAATCAAATTCTTTGGAGTTCATATACATGAATCTGTAATATTTGGAGCATTGAGATTAAAAAAATAACTATGAATCTTTAAAATTAGACCACAAGAAAGAGACCATGCCCTTATAAATGTATATGTGTAATGAAAACATTAATTAGACAATGTGTACATTGATTTAGTGATTTTATTACACTATTATCTAAGGGAGTAGTGAATCATAAAATTTTCCAAAATCCCTAGAAATATGAAAAAAACGACGTGATCTTTCTAAATAGTGAAATAAATGGAGAAATGTTGACAATATAAGGATATCCTTAGATAATATGAGAAGAAGTTGAAGGAGTCTAACCTCAATGGGGGAGTTTCAGCTGATCGGAAGGAAGAGGTTCACCTGGAGGGCGCTTCTGGGAGTCGGGGAGTGTGCTTCTTAAAATCATGTGCTTCTGGGAGTCATGGTTCTGTTTCAATGAATTTGGGGGGGGGGGGGATTTTCCCAACAGTTATTAAAAACCATTGGGAAAAGCATGGATTTCCCAACAGATTCTTCAAACCATTGTGAAATCCTTCCCTAACCACACCTTTACCAATGGTTTATTAAAATCATTAGTAAAGGACACCAAGACCAATGGTTCTTTTGAACCGTTGGTATATATGTTTTGGAAAATCTCGCCTTTCCAGTAGTGTGGGGCCAAGTATTTCTATAATGTGGAACTTCAGTTGGGATATCACCAACTAAAGGTGAAGAAGGAATATATTCCAAATATTACCTTTTGAAAGAGGTATGCACACTATAAGTAATATTTATGACCTTAGGTCTCACTAATGGTTTATAATTTTTCATGTATTTAATTAATAGATTCCTTAGATATTACCTTAACAAATTTGTAGTAGTCTTTATTGATTATATTATGATACAATCCACAATCAAGGAGGAACAATAGGATTATTTGAATATTATTTTATTGAATTTTTTAATAGATAAACACTATACATTGTACATTAAATATGACTTTTAGATGGAGGAAGTATCATTCATAGTTCATGTAATCAACCACAAAGGTAAATATTTGGAACCTTCTAAGACAAAGGCATCCTAATAATAGATCATGCCAACATCTAAAATGGATATTCATAGTTTCCTTGATTTATATGGGTATTTCCAATTATTTTTTATGAGATTCTCTTGATTTTAAAACCCACTAACCAAGATGAATCAGAAAAGAGTATATCTTTTCTTGACAAGTGAATGTGAAGACTACTTCAAAGAGTTGAAAAATAGTCTTATCATTGATCTAGTAATTAAACTTCCAACAACTGGAGAAATATTTTTGTTGTAAAGTGATGCTTCAAATAAGTTATTTGGTTGTGTATTGATGAAAAAAGATAATGTGATAAGCAATTCCTCAAGTCAGTTGAAAGTTAATGAGCAGAACTACCCCACACATGATCTGGAGTTTGTTGTTGTGATCATTGCATTGAAAAATGGTGGAATTTTCTTTATAGGTAAAAGTGTGATATATAATATGATCATAATAGCCGAAAATATATATTCACATTTAAGGATATTAATATGAACCATCAATGATGGTAAGATCTCATCAGCGATTATAACTACTCAACCCACAACCACTGTGGTAATTAAAATAAGGTGGAAGATGCTCTATGTAGAAATCATTATACATATTTATCAACGATTGGAATTGAGAAGTATCCAATATTATTATACCTTCCAAGGATGGACATGAGAATCATTTTGTAAGGAAAATCCTCAATCCTTTATCAAATTATATATCAATTATTTCCCTTGGAGAAAATTAAGGATGCTCAAAGAAATGTTGTGGAAATTAAAAAAAAGTGGAAGCTATTAGAAATGTGAAATCCTCATAGTTCCAAATGGATGAGGAAAGAGTTCTGATATTTTGGTCATGAATATATGTACCACCTAGTACTAAAATAAATAAATTGATTCATAATGAGACGCATATATTGTCCTTCTCTATTCACCTAGGGAGAAAAAAGATGTGTTGAGGTCTCTAAGAGAACTATTAGTGGTAAAATAAGGAAAATAAGACCATTGAATATACATCAAAGTGCATGGTATGTGAGTAAGTGAAGGGAAAAAGACAAAATTCTAATAGGATGATACAAAAATTACCCATACCAACATTGAAATGGGAAAACATCACTAATGACATTATCAATGGACTTCTAAAGACATCTAGAGGAAATAATGAGACATGGGTTGTTGTGGATCATCTTAAAAATAAAACTCACTTTATCAAAAATTTTGATGACTTATCACAAGATCAACTTGCTCGGATATACATTATAGAAGAATTAAAGATTCATGGGGTACCACTATAGATTGTATCTGATTGGGATCTTGGATTCACTTCTATGTTCTAAAAAGGTTTCCAACATGCTCTAAATATTGTACTGAACTTAAGTATGGAATATCATCCTCAAATTGATATCATGTCTAAATAAACTATAAAAACACTAGAAGACATGTTGAGATCATGTTCTAGAGACTTCAGGCGATGATGGGACCAACATATACCACTGTTCAAGTTCTCAAACAACAATAGTATCCACTTAAGCATCTAAATGGATCCATATGAATCTCTTTATGGGAAGAGATGCAGAACACTGGCATGTTGGGATGAAATTGGTGAACATAAGTTTATAAGACCTGAAGTGGCTGAATAAATGGAAGAAAAGTTAAAAACCATTCACCAGTATATCTAGGTAGTCCAAATTCAAATGAAGAGTAATGTATAAAATCATTAATGGGGCCTAGAGTTTAATGTTGGAGACTCAGTAGTCGTCTACATATCCCCAAGGAAGAGGGTAATGAGATTTATAAAGAAAGGAAAGTTGAGTCCCATGTATATTGGCCCATTAGATATTATTGATCATGTTAGATTTGTGTCCTATCAACCAGTACTTGCACCTATTATGTCTCAACTACATTATATATTCTATGTATACCTCCTAAATAAGTAAATAAAAGATCCCTCAAATGCAATGAATTAAAAGGTTTTGTAGTTGGAGAATGATCTCTTTTATTAGGAGAATCTATTGATGATATTTCATTGTAGATAGAATGTTCTATGCAAGAACAATACTCACCTGGTTAATGTGTTATGGTGAATCGATAAGTACGAAGACACAACCTAGAAATCGTAAGAATTAATGAAGATAAGTACCCTAACCTATTTTCCCTATAGTTGTAAAATGAAATTTTGAGGGAGAAATTTCATAAGGGGGAATAATTTAACAACCCACAATTTATTCAATGAAAAATACCTTATTATAATTATAAATCACCAAAAATATAAATAAACACAATAAAAACTTTAAAAATTAATAATGAATGAAATAAGAAGTATTTGAAAAGTAAAATGAACTGTGGAATAGTAATGTGGACCTTAAGAATAGTAACATGGACAACAGAATAGTATAGTCACCTATGAAAATATAAATAAAATTTATCCATATTATAAATTAAAATATGATATCATTATATAATAGGATAAGTAAATAAATGTTTTGAAAAAGATAAATTCAATGTTGGTATTTTTATAAAACATAAATGTATATTTGGAATTTAATAATTAAATAATTAGTTAAAAGAAAATTTATTTTCATAAAATAGATTTAAAAATTTATATATTGTTATATTAATTTTGAAACATAGTATTATTAGACCTTTATTAACTTTTCAAAGTGTTAAAAATCAGTTATAATTTCAAAATAGGTATTTTTTGACTAAATGATGATTTTAAATAAAAAATAAATTTATCATACTTAGAAAACTATTTTCGTAAAATAAAGTCCATTTTGATTTCTACATGTCTAAAAATTGGTTAGGGTGATTTTTTTGAATTTGTCTTAAATAGTTGATGTTTTGGTGAATAGTGAAATATAGTAATTTACGGTATAAGGTAGATAAATGCATTTTTTGAGTCATGGTTGAGTCACTGATGATGTAATTGGTCATTTATTTAAACTGACATATATTATTTACAATATTTAGTCATAATAAACCAGATTATTCATATTATTCATCCATGATAATAATCTAATGAATTAAGTAATCAAAAAACACTCATCCCCTCAACTATAAATACCACCCCTCAACACCTTTTTTCCTCACACATCACAAGATTTTATCCTTGAAAAAATTATTCCCAGTAATATTCCCAACCCTATCCCACATGTCCAGGATCCCTTGGTCTCAACAAAATAATAAACCCTTTTCCCTAAGGAGGTTCTCAAGGAGGAGAAATTCAAGATGTAAAATCCCCTTTCATTTTCTTTAAATTTCTTCTCAAATTTATTTTTTTATTCTCTCATAACATCCCCTTATCCATGTGGCATTAAAACTCCATTATATTATATATAATGTAATTTTATCATGTTAATGGAATAATTCATCATCAAACCTTTTCTCCTCTGCTCTTTTTTCCTAAAAATGAAAACATCATCTGTGATGTGTCAATTTATCATGGATGAAAAGTTTTCAATATCCTTCACTACCATCTAAGATGATCATAAAACCATTTTTTATGGTTATACCAGGTTATTATATAGGTATTAAATCCATTTTAATGTTCTTTAACCATTATATATACATAATATTTATTAATAAATCAAATCTAGTTTTTGATTATCGAATAACCACTAAAATAATCTAAATGATTATCACTAATATATTATCTAATGATTCATTATAACCCCAAATAAACAAATGAATTATATAAAAATTTAAACATATGTATGTTCATTAATAAAATATAACATAAATTCTAGAAAACCACTCTCATTTTACATGATTTTTGTACATGTATACAAGTAAACCAGTCATGAAAACCAAGGAAACTAACACTTTTAAATGATGAAATTAAATCTCATAATCCCTCAGAAAGGCCATAAATGAGATTAATAAAATTATAATAAGTAATATAAAAGTATAAAATTTTTTGAATTACTTATATAATGGAATTAATTTGATTATCCAGGACATTATTATCAAGTGGAAAACACTTTTGGACATATGGTAATGGATTCTACCCGAACCACCATTTTTTATTTCAGGTTACTCTTTCTCTCTCTTTTCCCCAATATAGTACTTAATTATTATTTTATACATCTTATAAATTTTGTTTAAATGTTCCAAAATCATGTATCTAGATAATATCATCTTTATTTTAGGGGGAAATACATGTTTTAAAAAGGTTCTCTTCTCAATTCTTCCTGAAAAGAAATCCCGATTAAAGGGAACTTCTCAGTTTGTTATAAATTTTTTAAGTATGCTAAATAATATATTTTAATGCACAATTATTTTAATAAAATAAATAATTTATTTATGAAAAACAAACAAGGTTTTTTATGGTTTTATGAAAACAAATTTTACTTTTTCTTATTAAATACCCTTTAATATTTTCCTTAAACTGCATAAAATGTTTCATTTATAATGTCTCTTAAACACTATTTTACATGTATTTACTCTAGATGACATTAATAATCATGATCTATTCTTATTTTCCCTTATTAATTTCCATGTATGATTTAATTCCGTTATTTCATGGACACCATTACAATCTTCCTTTTTTTTATTCCTTATGATATGATTATTGTAACATCCTAGGTAAATAATGAATGTTACATTTTTATATTTATTAATATTTGGGAATTAAATGTTAATTTTACTTTAAAGAGGACACATTTTTTGATATCTTACTCAACACACAACAAAAATAAATAACTAAAATATTATTATACATTTTTTTAAATGTCTTTACATTTATCCAATAAATTTTAGAGTCTTAAAATAATAAAGAATCCGATTTTACGCATGAAATACTCTAATATTCTTTAGGGGTCATTTTACCACCTTTTGATGGAGAACCCTTTTTAAATATAGTTTTTGTAACTTTTATATGTTCTATTTGAAAAAAATAAAATTATAATTTATAATCAGGACATCAAAATTCACTTTGTATGAAATATTTCTATTTTTCTGATAATGTTCTTTTTTTAATGAATAGTGAAAAATACCGTATTTTAATTCAAAACTACATTTTAATCTAATTTATTTATATGGTTAGATTATTATTTTTAATTAATTTTAAAGTGTTATTAGATTATATTTCAAACAATTAATTTAATTTTGGTCATTTGATGTGATTTCACTTTTAAATAGGACATAAACAAGTGTCAATCTTTTGATAGTTATTATTACTTAAAAACACTCTTTTTTGTTTTGACAATGGGAATTAATTTTAAATTAATATATTCCACTTATGTGTTTTTAATTTGGAAATATATATTCCATATTTGGAATCAGGAGGTTCAAATTTTTCAAATAGATAACTTTTATTTTTTGACATTATGAATATTTACTTTAGTAAATATTTTATTTACCATGGTTAAAAGGTAAATATGTAAATAAGGGTAAAAAATAATATTATAATAACATTAAATTGACCTAAAACGTGTAATAAACATATTGGATGATACCTTTCCAACCATGGGAATCTTTGGGTCGATTTTGGGACTCCATGAAGCCACATGGGAGTGATAATGACACTTTTTGTTAATAAATTTAAAGTAAAGACAAAAATGACATAAACATATGTCTTTTAGTAAATAAATTTTAATATGGGGTTATATAAGTTATCTCTTAGACTATAAATATTAAATTTAAATATAAAAATATTTCATACATCATCATATTTTTTATAATTTTTATACATCATATAATTAAAATTATTTATGACGCAATAATGATGCAGTGTTTACCTCATTAATAAATGATTTAAATAAATTAGATTATAAAATTTAAAACAATATTCAAAACCATAAAAATTTATATTTAATAATTTTATTTCTAAAATGATTCATCTTATCTTATACTTTAATGAGTTTTGGACCTTTAGAAACCGAAAATAATTATATAATAAAATAACACTGTCAAACATTCTTAAAGAGCCCCTCCTCCCCCTTATAAAAATCCATCACCTATAACCCATTTATGACACCTCTAAAGGAACTTGTATCATCAATCCTCGTCCCAATTAAGCTACCTAAATCAATATTTTTCACCTATAATCCTTACCATAGGTAGAAAGCACTTCAAGAAATCCTTTTGGTTCAAACCAAAGGGAGTTACCCGATTTAAAGGTAACATCTTTCTAAAATTCTTTTCTTTTATTTTACTTCTCCAAACCCATAAACTCTTTTTATTCCTTTATTTTATAACAAAACCAGTATGATAAATATACTAGGATGTTTTTATGATAATTATTTTAACTACACTTCCACACACCTTCATCTAATGGGTAAAGAATATATTATTTCTATGGACGGCGAACTACTGCCTCACGAAATGATGATTGTTCAATCTTCTCATACCACCTCTCATGGTAGCAATTATGATGGAACTAAATATATAAATATATTATGTATATTATGATTATTTTTTCTCTATGATTCTATAAATTTTATTTAAAAACACAACTTTATGCTTTCTAATATGTGTAAACACGATAGTTTCATTTGAGGAAGTGTGGACTACCGCCCCCTCAAGATGATATGATTTGTTCACGACATACACGGAATGTATAAAGGATGGAGTAATGAAATTAAGTAACATATATAATATTATATTATATTGTAATTATAATATACATATGTGTCATTAATTTTTCATTTCATTAAATATGAAATAGAAATGAAAGTAGTGTTCTTGCGTACGTACGGCTTACCGTCTCCATGAACGGTGCATTTCATTTATTCTTCTCAAATGTCATGTACTATTATATATATATATATATACTGAATATATATGATATATATTATATCTCAATTCAGAATATAATTTTATAGATAATGAAATTTTGACCTCCTGGACAACCTGTAATTAAAGAAGTTTATTTTTGACTCAAGTTCCGAACACTACAAAAATGTCCCATATGAACTCAAATAATTACATAATTGTTATATCAAGGTAATAAGTTATATAAAAGGAATAGTAAAATTTAAAAAGGTTCTTAATAAAGTATAAATTATATTATGTTTATTATTCAAAAAGAACAAGGAACACAGAATACAAGTCGGACTTGAGGTATGGTGTTTCTTATCTAACTTTTAATTCCGTGAGATTTGCATTGTTCGCTACTTATTTATTGCATGTGTTTTATTGTGTACTAAAATTTGATATATATTATCATGATTTTATTTATATTCATGGTATTATGTGATTCATTTTGTTTTTATTAACTTGTGTTCATATGACTCGATTGATTACAACGTGGTAAGGGGTTTTCATCTCACGTTTTATTCCCAAGAGATTCAGGCTATATTTCCACTATTTCCTTTTGTGTTATTTATGTACTTCCCATTATTGAATTATTTATGTAATATAATTTAATATATGGGTATTTAAATCTTCATTGTATTATCCTCCATTCATAAGGTGTATGTTTTTTATGTTACAGAATCGGTAAGGGAACCTTTCACCCTCATCTTTTTAAAAGGATTTTTATTGTTATGTTTTTTAATTTACATATTATTATGTTGTTATATGTTCTAATATATCCTTATTGTTTTAAATTTTATGTCCATTTTAGGATATTCCTTTCTTTTCTCTCATCAAATCATTTTCTGAATTTTTTATTGACGCTGTTAGGCTGTGGAATTTTTCTAAGGGGACTTCTTAACCCAATTTCCATTATTTGGGTTAATATTATACTTATTGATTATGTCATGAAACAATTATGTGTGGAATAAATATTTATTTATTTATTTAATAATTTCCACTACTCATTGTGTGGATATAATTTTGATAAACATATTCACTCCATTGATAATTTCTCAAATCATTGATATGAACCTGATAAGGGTAATCATAACTCAATTTCCATTCGTTGAGTTAAACATCCATGTCAGTGGTTTTTTTTAAAAGTAAATGTGTGAATTTCCTCTGTTTATTTACGCTCAATATCCAATTATATTGAGTTTATTTATATTTTTCACACATAATTATGTAATTTATTTATCCTTAATCTAAGGATACCATATTTATTAGGGATTTCGTCTCAATTTTTATTTCATTGAGACTTAATTTTTGTTATGCGCTAATTAACTTTTATATGTTGTATATATATTTAATTGGAATATTATATCATGAGTACCTTTATTCTCATGATATTATAATGTTTTGATTAAATTTTATTCCTCAATTATTTGTATCCAAGAATCTCTCATTTGTTTAAGAACTCCTTAACTAAAATATGGTTTTTGATGATTTATTCTTATAAATATTTTTCATTAATGTCCATATTTTCAAAATGGTTTTAAGGATTTATTTATATGGAAATTAATGTTTTAAAATGTTAATACCATTAAATTTTTCAATGTGGTATGAGACACTTTGATTTAAAATATCTTTATTTAATGTTTCAAATGGTTTTGAAAATAGTTTTGATAAGTAATTGATTACATCAGTATCTTGAAATGATATGTTGTGATTGCAATGTGGAAATGTTATCTTTCCTTCATGCTTGTTTTTTGAGTTATGATATATAATGGTACATGGAAATTTAATGGGTGGTTACGTGATAAACCAAATTATGGGTGGTGTCATGATAAACTAGGATAGATGGTTACGTTATAACCTCTAATGCATTGGGAATGGAAGTCAGCTGTATGGTTATTACATTTAGTAATATGTGTGGAAGTTGACTGTATGGTTATTCCATTTAAGTAAGTTTTATATCCTAAGTTTTCTTTTATATTTGATGTGTTCTTTATGGGGTTTTATGATATATTTTTTTACAAAAGGGTAAGCAATGATCTTTAATTTAGTGAATAGTATTTACTACTTTATAATGGTGAAAATTATTACTTATGATAATGTATTCATGGTTTACCTATTGTTTTGAAAAAAAATTACTGTTTTCCTTCTTTTTTTATTCCTTAATGATATTTTTATTCTCATCCCATGTTTTGAAATGTTTTCCAAAGGACTTAAAGATGAATTTAGTTAAGTATGGGATCAAAGAAAAGCCATTTTGTCTAAAATATTGAACTATACATTTTATTAGAGTTTTAATTTTATGAAAAAAATGGATACTGAGTAGAAGTGTCTTCATTGTAATATTTGAGATGTAATTTAATAATTTATGGCCTAAATCTCTAAAAATATAAACCTATAAAGATCCTCAATGTGATTTATTAACTTAATTCAATAATATGTAATGTTTAAGGTTCGTTCCTTACAATTATAATACAAAATTATTTCCATGGGTAACCCTTATTCATGATTCTTCATTTGGAACACATATGCATGAACATGTTTTGATGAGTGCTCCAAGATTTCACTAAAATTAATTGGGTAATTTTTATCCTCATGAGATGTCATGTTGGGTAAGGTAGTGAACCTAATTTTATTATGGGACTTCGTCTGCCATGTGCAATGGTCTTGGTAGTTATCATTGACTCCTGATTATTTCATTATATGTGTATCTAACACATTACTATGATTCAATGATTAAATTTTCCCATGTTCTCTATTTTATGCTTCTACATGTTTGTTCCTTTTTATCTCATTATGTTATGAATTTTAAGTCATGTGTTATTATTTATTCCTATGTTTATTCCCTTACTAATATTTTTAGCACATCCCTTTGTTCATATATTCCCCAAGTTACCCAATACATATGTTAGAGCTCAATGGGAGTGAAGAGATCATTATGGATTTTAAATAAAATTTGTTTTAATTTCGGTTTTATGTTCTTAGTTTTATATACCTATTCCTCCAAAGACACTAGACTTTACAATCCTTGGTTTGTATTTAATGGTTAATTAGGCTTAAAATCATTTAATAATGTGTGTAAAAGGCTAGTTCAATTACAAATAGACCCTTACTATTAGTCAAAAATGTCTATTGTATGGGGAGGAATACATGAGGTCAATGGATTTCATCTGTTGGTCAATATTTGAGTGGGCCTATCTAAGATTATATAAAGTGGTATCAATGCCTTATTTTTATTTTTTTCTACAAGGGATATGATAGGTAGGTATTATGATGGGTTGGAACATTGGATTGACCATAGGTTTATATGTAACCAAAACTATCTTGGGGAAAATTTAAATTACCCAGGAATGATATTATTATTTCATGTTTGTATATGTTATAATTTGGATATTTTATGTAATATAGTCTGTGATTTTATATTTATTTTTTTATTTTTGGCCCAGAGTATAAAAGGGGAGAAAATTCCTTAATCATATTGTTTATAAAGGATTAAAATGTAAAGACCCGTAAAATTCAAGGGAAATTTTTTCTTAATTTTCTTTAGAATTTTACAAGAGCGCGGTTTCAGACGGCACCTGATTCCGAGGCCCGGAGTGCCCGGAATTAATTTCCGAAGTTTGGCTCGGGTACGTTCAGTGAACGAACGGGCGGGAATTCCTAACTTTTGATCCGGTGCTCGGAATTGAAATCCGAGGGCACCGATGAACTCGCAGCGCCGATTTTCGCTTAAAGAGACCTTTTCGGGAGTTGCGTTTGTTGCGGGTTGAAAGTTAATTTTGGGGTTTTTAGTTTGAGTTAAATAAAATTTGTGTAGAACAAATTTTATTATAACTTGATAAAACCTACCAAAGGGGGTTGGAAGTGGGACCCACACCCACTTAACCTCCCTTGGGAGGATTAAGTGTGGTGGGGCCCACACGAACCCCTAATCCTTTCAAATTCTCCCAACTCCCTTAACGCCTCATTTATTGACATGAGGTACTTATTTAATTATGGGAGTTAATCCTTTTGAATTTCAAACTTTTGAAATTCTATTGTGTTATGTAATAATAAAATAAGTTGTTGTCTTATTTTATTTTGGGTTATTTGTTTGTCTTCTTGAGAGGTGGAGAGCTATTCTTCTTCTTCAACTCTGACGAAGAACTCGAAGAACGTTCATCTTGACGAAGAACGCTCAAGCTCCGACGAAGAACGCCGCACCTCCATTCTTCGTTTACCGTGTCAACGAAGGGGACGCCACTTCTTCCTCGGACAACCTTCGTCGGCGTACAAGTTTCGCCAACGACGTGTCTCTTCAAACGCATCCCTTCGTCATCGAATTTGACGAACGGCTACCGCGACGCCCGACCTCCGCGACGTCGTCTTTCGCGGAACGTTCACAATCTTCGAACCTTATACCCGAGGTAGGGGTTGTTGATTTCTTTTTGGTTTCCTTATTTTTATTCTTGATCGTGAATAGCAAGTCTAACGTGTGGCTTGAATTATTTAAGTTGCGTTATTATTTTAACGTGAGGGGGCCAGACCGCACGAACACGGCCGAACCCCCCTCCATCGTTCTTGTTTATTCTTGCGGGTGGAAGCAAGTGGCGTGGTGCCGTCGCACCACGCGGATGATCGTGCAAATATTTTACGTGGCGCCGTCGCGCTACGCCGAGGTAGAATCTTCAAGAACGCGGCGCTGTCGCGCCGCGTTGAATGGAATCAAGGCACGGCGAAGGGGCGCGGTGCCGTCGCACCGCGCCGGATGACGAACGCCGCGGCCGGTTCCGGGCCGCGGCGGGACGAGGAGACCGCGGCCGGTTCCGGGCCGCGGTGGAAGAGAAGACCGGCGGCCGGGCCGCCGGCGTCAGAAGCCGAAGGGGGGACCAGAATTTCCGGTCCCGTTGGAGAAAACCGGCCGGACAGCTGGCCGGCCGGAAGGCATTAAACCGGGGGAATTAATCCCCCGGCCAGCATGTAAAACCCCCCTCTTTAAGAGGGGGGCGGTTCCATGAAAGGGGGGCAGCAGCCCCCCCCGGTTCTCTTTATTAAACCGGCCCCCACGTGGGGGCCGTTTGTTGCAAAGGCGCGGCACAAAGGCCGCGCCGCTTCAATCAGCGGGGGCTTAGCCCCCGCGTGCGGCCCCTCGTGGCGTCGGGCCTCCGCGGCCCGCCGCGCCGCCGCGCCGCCCCAGGGGGGGGTCGGGCCGGGTCGGCCCGGACCCGGACCCCCCCCCGTTTCGAACCAGAATTGGTTTTTGGGCCATATCTTGTGCCTCGGACCTCCGAATGACGAACCGTCTGCGGCAACGCGATCCTTGGATCGAGACGGTCGTTTAGTTATATCACACTCAAGGTTTCGGTTTACTTTGAGTTCGGCCGGGTTGGTTCGTTCACGAAACCAACCGGGCCTTCGGAGCGGAAACGCTCATATCTTGAGCTACGAACGTCCGATTGACGCGCCGTCAGTCGCGTTGTGTTCCTCTTAGTGAGACGGATCTTTTGGCATACTCCGCCCGAGGTTTGGATGCAGGTGGAGTGCGGTCGGGTTGGTTTAGACTTAAAAACCAACCGGGCCCCGGAGACGAAAATGCCAATAACTCTCAGACCGGGCGTCCGATCGACGCGCCGTCTGTTGCGTTGAGTTCCTATTGACGATACGGAACTTTTGGATACATCAACTCTGGTCTTTGTGACAGTTGATGTATCAGCCTCTCGGCTCGTGGAGCGGACCCTCCGAACGAGCTTGCTGTGTGCGGGAACCCTAGTGCTGGCTGCGACTGCTACAACTGCTACTACTGCTACGACTGCTACTGTGACTGCGACGATGACAGTACAGAGATCCTGTGTGGATTCGACGACGATAGTACAGAGATCCTGTGTGGATTCGACGACGACGACTACAGCACTCAGCGATCCTACGTGGATCAGTGCTACAGGTCCTGTGTGGGCCCGATCCTGTGTGGGTCCTTGCGCTCAGCGGTTCTGTGTGAGCCAGCGCCTACAGGTCCTGTGTGGGCCCGATCCTGTGTGGGTCTTTGCGGGGGTTAGTTACCTATCGATCCTTTGTGGGTCCGACGACTTAGATATATCAGTGATCATCTTTATCGTCCTTGAAGAAGTATACCTGTGTGAGCTAAATCCTATTGCTTTCCTGTGTGGATTGTGTTGTGCAATCATGTGTGGATTACGTTTTGCTTTCCTATGTGGAATACGTTTACTTTCCTGTGTGGACTGAGTTGTACTTGGGCTCGGAGGTTGGAGCGTATTTAAATTGATGACTTAGGTATATGTATGGGTATATACCTAAGCAGTGTCGGTTATTACTTCGTGATTGTTCTTTTCTTCATGGTTTATCCTTTGTGGATTTGTGAGACCTTCAGTGGTCTCGGGGTCCCTACTGAGTAGCTTATACTCACCCCTGCACGGGCTTTGCCCGCACTACGTTGTGTTGGTTGCAGACGAAGGACAGCGTTGACCTTAGCTGAGGCTTGCAGAGCGGAACGGTACCCGGAGGTGGACCACTGGGCGGGACGTGCACGGAGCGGACGACGGGACCCGTGGAGCAGAGGAGCTATCTGTACCCACCCTTCAGGTGGGATTTCCAGTGGACAGCCCGGAGTAGCGGCTTTTACTTTTCAGTTGCTGTTTTTCCCTTTTTGAGTTGTACTTTACTTTCAGTTTGGGTTTGTATTATGGCCCATTTACCTTTCCGCACTTTCAGTCGTACTCTTCTTTGTTTAGTGTTTACTTTCTGCTTGTTTACTCTGTGGTGTTTGTTTACTTTACAAAGGCAATGCCTTCCCTTTTTATGGGGATTTACGCCTTGGTGCTAGTCGCCAGCCCCTGGCCTATGGAAGGCGGGCTTGGGGTAGTCACGGCACGGACCCCGAGGGCGGGTCGTGACAAATTGGTATCAGAGGAGTTCGGTTCTACCGCGAACTCTGATCTTTTCTATGTGAAGCAATAATGTTTAGCGTATTGACTGTGGTTATCAGTCCAGGGAGTCCAGTGTTGGTGCGGCGGCCGACGTATCCGTACACCAGGACCCTGACTTCTGATTTCCGACTTAATGCACGAAAACATTGATTGCGTGTGTGTTTCAAAGTTTTCTTTGTGATTACTTAAATCAGCTCACCAGGTATACTGTTTTGACCGTGGCGCACCTGTTTCCTTTTCAGGATGGCCCCACGACGGCAGCCAGCTAGGGTTCCGAGAGTCGAGTGTGGCGACAGCCCACCGAGCGACGAGGCCTCGGTGCAGGGCCCTTTTCCAGTAGTGGCACCGGCGGTAGCTTTACCCGCCGATCCCCCGATGCTTCCAGCAGCAGCCGCTGACGATGCACGTCGCCTCAGCGCACTGCATGAGTTTCAGCGCCAGCGACCGCCCAGGTTTCGCGGGGAGACGGATCCCCAGGCAGCAGAGGACTGGCTGGAGGCAGTGGTTCGAGTGTTTAGGCTAGTGAGGACACCAGCAGACCTCATGGTGATCCTCGCTGTGAGCTTACTACACGCAGCAGCAGGACGATGGTGGAGCTTGATGCTCCAGGTTCACGATGAGGCATCTCTACTTTGGACGGACTTTGAGAGCCTCTTCCGCTCGGAGTTCGTCCCAGCCACCCTTCGTGCGGTGCGTATCCAGGAGCTTCTACAGCTGCGGCAGGGCAGCATGACAGTCGCTCAGTACTCGGCGAGATTTACCGATCTCTCGCGCTACTCGACCGACATGGTACGGGACCCATTCTTCCGGGCCCGGACCTTCGAGCAGGGTTTGAGACACGAGATCAGGGAATCGCTGATCTCCCTCAGCATACCGACTCAGACAGGAGTACTGGAGCGGGCCCTTCTGATCGAGAGCTTCCTTGCTGAGTCTACACCAGCACAGCGACCCACCGCAGGGCGGCACGTGGCAGAGTCATCTGCAGCAGGTAGTCGACGGATGACTCAGGGGTCCAGACAGACCAGACCTTCGGGCAGACGATCTCAGGGCACTGGCTCAGCAGTGCGGGGCACACAGCGCGGGGCCAGTCTTCTGAGAGGCAGACAGTGCTACTCGTGCGGCGGGCAGGGCCAAATGGCTCGTGACTGCCCGACCCGCCGTGCCGATGAGCAGCAGTCAGTTGATGGACCACCGAGGCAGAGGCAGAGGGTCGACCGTGGTGGTCCGCAGGGAGGAGGCGGACGAGGCAGAGGAGCTGGACGAGCAGCTGGTGGTGGCCGACGCTTTGAGGCTCTACCACCACCACCACCAGGAGGTCCACCCCGACCACAGGGAGCTGGCGGGCAGCGACAGGCACAGCTCCAGGCAGCAGAGGCCTACGACCACGGTGCACCCGAGATGATTCGAGGTACTATCTGTGTCTATTCCACCCTTGCTGCAGTTCTTATAGACACAGGAGCGAGTCATTCTTTCATAGCCGCTGCCCTTGTTCGGAGCTCGGAGATTCCGACAGAGCCGTTGGCTCGATCCTTACGGCTAGAGACTCCTACGGGAGCAGACTCGACGATTACGCACTGGTGCCGGCAGTGTGAGCTTACTCTAGGAGGCGAGATCTTCGGCTGGGATCTTCTTGTAGCAGCGTCGAGGCCTTACGATGTCATCTTGGGCATGGATTGGCTATCTACGGTCCATGCACAGATTGACTGTTTTAGGCGCAAGGTGCGTTGTGTACGCACCGACGGGAGCAGGTTCACCTTCACCGGCGAGAAGGGAGCCTTAGCAGCACAGGATAGACTTCCGCGGAGGAGAGGATAGCCCATCACTCATCAGTTGGCTAGCCTTATCCTTGGAGCAGTTGACGTGCGGAGTCCTGGTTTTCCTGCAGTGGTGGATCAGTTTGCGGACGTTTTTCCCGACGACGTTCCAGGGCTACCTCCTCGCAGAGAGGTAGACTTTTATATTGACTTGTACCCCGAGACAGCCCCGATATCCACTCCAGCATATCGGATGGCCCCCGCTGAGCTTCGAGAGCTACGGGTACAGTTGGAGGACTTGCAGGGCAAGAGATTCATCCGACCCAGTGTTTCACCCTGGGCTTCCCCGATAATGTTCGCCAAGAAGGCGGACGGGAGCTTGCGACTTTGTGTTGACTATCGTCGCCTGAACCAGGTGACAGTGAGGAACAAGTATCCGCTACCGAGGATTGATGACCTCTTTGATCAGCTCAAGGGAGCACGGTGGTTCTCGAAGATAGACCTCAGGTTAGGCTATCATCAGCTCAGAGTCAGAGACGAGGATGTGCAGAAGACGACCTTCAGATGTCGGTATGGCCACTATGAGTTCTTGGTTATGCCTTTCGGTGTAACCAATGCTCCAGCAGTGTTCATGGCTCTCATGAACAGGATCTTTCAGCCATACCTCGATCGGTTTGTCGTGGTCTTCATCGACGACATTCTGATTTACTCTATGACAGAGGAGGAGCACGCCTATCACTTGCAAGTTGTTCTTGACACACTCCGAGAGCACCAGCTTTATGGTAAGCTCTCGAAGTGCCAGTTCTGGATACGTGAGGTCCAATTTTTGGGACACGTTATCTCTGAGGCGGGAGTTGCAGTGGATCCCGTGAAGATTGAGGCTGTGTTAGCTTGGGAGCCACCCAGGAGCGTGACTGAGGTTCGGAGTTTCTTGGGACTAGCTGGATACTATCGGAGATTCATACCAGACTTCTCTAGAGTTGCAGCATCACTCACAGCTTTGACGAAGAAGGGGAAACCCTTCGTGTGGTCAGACAGATGTCAGCAAAGCTTCCAGGAGCTGATACAGAGATTGACTAGCGCACCTATCTTGAGGTTGCCTGAGGAGGGAGTAGGGTACGTAGTCTACTGCGATGCATCAGAGACTAGACTCGGATGTGTTCTGATGCAGGAGCGGGCCGTGATCGCCTATGGATCACGTCAGTTGAGGCCGCATGAGCAGAACTACGCTACCCATGACCTGGAGTTAGCAGCAGTGGTCTTCGCTCTGAAGACATGGCGACACTATCTGATGGGCGAGCGCTTTACAGTCTTTTCCGATCATCAGAGTCTCAGGTATATCTTCTCGCAGAAGGACCTGAACCTGAGACAGCGACGATGGCTCGAGTTCCTCCAGGACTATGACTTTTAGATAGTCTATACTCCTGGGAAGGGGAACGTAGTAGCCGATGCCCTCAGCAGGAGGACGGGCATTCAGCTACTTGAGGAGGCGACGGAGCAGCTATCCTCTTTGAAGATATCCTTCGTGGATAGAGATGGAGCATCCTTTCTTCAGTCTCTCACAGTCACTCCTCCACTACTGCAGCGAGTCAGGGAGGCACAGTGCGGGGACGCTGACTGTGAGACACGGCATGCACAGATATCCTCGGGACAGGCACCTGATGGTTTCTCCCATGGAGCAGAGCACGACATCCTTTTCAGAGGACGTACCATGGTACCAGTCGCATTGCGAGAGGAAGTACTAAGAGAGTTTCACACTTCTCCTTTAGCGGTACATCCTGGAGTGGCGAAGATGTACCAGGACCTCAGACGACAGCATTGGTGGCCGGGTATGAAGAAGGATGTAGCAGAGTTCGTTTCTCGGTGCCTCACCTGTCAGCAGGTGAAGGCAGAGCATCAGGTACCAGCAGGCTTGGTACAGCCCTTGGAGGTTCCGGAGTGGAAGTGGGACGGCATATCTATGGACTTCGTGACTGGACTTCCACGCACTTCCAGAGGTCACGACTCCATCTGGGTGATTGTTGACCGACTCACCAAGTCGGCACACTTCTTACCCATCAGAGAGCAGGGCTCAGTGGAGAGCTTGGGACGTCTCTACGTTCAGGAGATTGTGCGGCTCCACGGCGTGCCATCATCTATCGTTTCCGATCGAGATGCCCTCTTTACTTCCCGGCTTTGGAAGGGGTTACAGGAGGTGTTCGGTACGCAGCTACGTCTTAGCACAGCTTTTCACCCTCAGACGGATGGTCAGACGGAGAGGACCATTCAGACTCTCGAGGACATGCTCCGCGCATGTGTCCTCGACTTTGGTCGTAGCTGCGAGGACCACCTACCCTTGGTGGAGTTCGCATACAACAACAGCTACCACTCCACCATCGGGATGGCACCGTACGAGGCGTTGTACGGCCGACCATGTAGATCTCCTTTGTGCTGGACAGACCCGGGGGAGTCAGCACTGGTGGGACCGGAGATGGTCCAGGCCACGACAGAGAAGGTCCAGGTCATCCAGGAGCGGATGAGGACAGCTCAGAGCCGGCAGAAGTCATACGCTGACAGGAGGCGGAGGCCACTGGAGTTCGAGGATGGCGACCACGTCTTCTTGTGGGTCTCACCTCGACGTGGTATTCGGAGATTTGGCCGAGGCGGCAAGTTATCTCCGCGCTTCATCGGACCTTTCCAGATTCTTAGCAGGATTGGTGAGGTGGCTTATCGCCTGGCTCTACCACCTCAGTTGCACCGGGTGCACGACGTCTTCCACGTATCTCAGCTGAGGAGATACGTGCACGACCCGACGCACATCATTGACCATGGGGAGCTTGACGTTGACGATGGGGCGACTTTTACGGAGGTCCCGGTGGAGATAGAGGATCGACAGGAGCGGGTCCTGCGTGGGCGATCGATTCCTCTTGTTCGCATCAGATGGCAGCACGGGAATCTCTAGGAGAGCACATGGGAGTAGGAGGCTCAGATGCGTGCTCAGTACCCTCATTTGTTTCCCTAGTTTTTCATGTATCTTTACGGGGACGTAAATCCCTAAGGTGGGAGTAATGTAAAGACCCGTAAAATTCAAGGGAAATTTTTTCTTAATTTTCTTTAGAATTTTACAAGAGCGCGGTTTCAGACGGAACCTGATTCCGAGGCCTGGAGTGCCCGGAATTAATTTCCGAAGTTTGGCTCGGGTACGTTCAGTGAACGAACGGGCTGGAATTCCTAACTTTTGATCCGGTGCTCGGAATTGAAATCCGAGGGCACCGATGAACTCGCAGCGCCGATTTTCGCTTAAAGAGACCTTTTCGGGAGTTGCGTTTGTTGCAGGTTGAAAGTTAATTTTGGGGTTTTTAGTTTGAGTTAAATAAAATTTGTGTAGAACAAATTTTATTATAACTTGATAAAACCTACCAAAGGGGGTTGGAAGTGGGACCCACACCCACTTAACCTCCCTTGGGAGGATTAAGTGTGGTGGGGCCCACACGAACCCCTAATCCTTTCAAAGTCTCCCAACTCCCTTAACGCCTCATTTATTGACTTGAGTTACTTATTTAATTATGGGAGTTAATCCTTTTGAATTTCAAACTTTTGAAATTCTATTGTGTTATGTAATAATAAAATAAGTTGTTGTCTTATTTTATTTTGGGTTATTTGTTTGTCTTCTTGAGAGGTGGAGAGCTCTTCTTCTTCTTCAACTCTGACGAAGAACTTGAAGAACGTTCATCTTGACGAAGAACGATCAAGCTCCGACGAAGAACGCCGCACCTCCATTCTTCGTTTACCGTGTCAACGAAGGGGACGCCACTTCTTCCTCGGACAACCTTCGTCGGCGTACAAGTTTCGCCAAAGACGTGTCTCTTCGAACACATCCCTTCGTCATCGAATTTGACGAACGGCTACCGCGACGCCCGACCTCCGCGACGTCGTCTTCCGCGGAACGTTCACAATCTTCGAACCTTATACCCGAGGTAGGGGTTGTTGATTTCTTTTTGGTTTCCTTATTTTTATTCTTGATCGTGAATAGCAAGTCTAACGTGTGGCTTGAATTATTTAAGTTGCGTTATTATTTTAACGTGAGGGGGCCGGACCGCACGAACACGGCCGAACCCCCCTCCATCGTTCTTGTTTATTCTTGCGGGTGGAAGCAAGTGGCGTGGTGTCGTCGCACCACGCGGATGATCGTGCAAATATTTTACGCGGCGCCGTCGCGCTACGCCGAGGTAGAATCTTCAAGAACGCGACGCCGTCGCGCCGCGTTGAATGGAATCAAGGCACGGCGAAGGGGCGCGGTGCCGTCGCACCGCGCCGGATGACGAACGCTGCGGCCGGTTCCGGGCCGCAGCGGGACGAGGAGACCGCGGCCAGTTCCGGGCCGCGGCGGAAGAGAAGACCGGCGGCCGGGCCGCCGGCGTCGGAAGCCGAAGGGGGGACCGGAATTTCCGGTCCCGTTGGAGAAAACCGGCCGGCCAGCTGGCCGGCCGGAAGGCATTAAACCGGGGGAATTAATCCCCCGGCCAGCATGTAAAACCCCCCTCTTTAAGAGGGGGGAGGTTCCATGAAAGGGGGGCAGCAGCCCCCCGGTTCTCTTTATTAAACCGGCCCCCATGTGGGGGCCGTTTGTTGCAAAGGCGCGGCACAAAGGCCGCGCCGCTTCAATCAGCGGGGGCTTAGCCCCCGCGTGCGGCCCCTCGCGGCGCCAGGCCGCCGCGGCCCGCCGCGCCGCCGCCGGCCGCCGCGCCGCCGGCCACCGCGCCGCCCCGGGGGGGGGGGGGGGGGGGGGGGGGGGGTCGGGCCGGGTCGGCCCGGACCCGGACCCCCCCCCCCCCCCCGTTTCGAACCAGAATCGGTTTTTGGGCCATATCTTGAGCCTCGGACCTCCGAATGACGAACGGTCTACGGAAACGCGATCCTTGGATTGAGACGGTCGTTTCGGTATATCGCACTCAAGGTTTCGGTTTACTTTGAGTTCGGCCGGGTTGGTTCGTTCACGAAACCAACCGGGCCTTCGGAGCGGAAACGCTCATATCTTGAGCTACAAACGTCCGATTGACACGCCGTCAGTCGCGTTGTGTTCCTCTTAGTGAGACGGATCTTTTGGCATACTCCGCCCGAGGTTTGGATGCAGGTGGAGTATGGTTGGGTTGGTTTAGCCTTAAAAACCAACCGGGCCCCGGAGACGAAAATGCCAATAACTCTCAGACCGGGCGTCCGATCGACGCGCCGTCTGTTGCGTTGAGTTCCTATTGACGATACGGAACTTTTGGATAAATCAACTCTGGTCTTTGTGACAGTTGATGTATCAGCCTCTCGGCTCGTGGAGCGGACCCTCCGAACGAGCTTGCTGTGTGCGGGAACCCTAGTGCTGGCTGCGACTGCTACAACTGCTACTACTGCTACGACTGCTACTGTGACTGCGACGACGACAGTACAGAGATCCTGTGTGGATTCGACGACGACAGTACAGAGATCCTGTGTGGATTCGACGACGACGACTACAGCACTCAGCGATCCTACGTGGATCAGTGCTACAGGTCCTGTGTGGGCCTGATCCTGTGTGGGTCCTTGCGCTCAGCGGTTCTGTGTGAGCCAGCGCCTACAGGTCCTGTGTGGGCCCGATCCTGTGTGGGTCTTTGCGGGGGTTAGTTACCTATCGATCCTTCGTGGGTCCGACGACTTAGATGGATCAGTGATCATCTTTATCGTCCTTGAAGAAGTATACCTGTGTGAGCTGAATCCTATTGCTTTCCTGTGTGGATTGTGTTTTGCAATCCTGTGTGGATTACGTTTTGCTTTCCTGTGTGGAATACGTTTACTTTCCTGTGTGGACTGAGTTGTACTTGGGCTCGGAGGTTGGAGCGTATTTAAATTGATGACTTAGGTATATGTATGGGTATATACCTAAGCAGTGTCGGTTATTACTTCGTGATTGTTCTTTTCTTCGTGGTTTATCCTTTGTGGATTTGTGAGACCTTCAGTGGTCTTGGGGTCCCTACTGAGTAGCTTATACTCACCCCTGCACGGGCTTTGCCCGCACTACGTTGTGTTGGTTGCAGACGACGGACAGCGTTGACCTTAGCTGAGGCTTGCAGAGCGGAACGGTACCCGGAGGTGGACCACTGGGCGGGACGTGCACGGAGCGGACGGCGGGACCCGTGGAGCAGAGGAGCTATCTGTACCCACCCTTCAGGTGGGATTTCCAGTGGACAGCTCGGAGTAGCGGCTTTTACTTTTCAGTTGCTGTTTTTCCCTTTTTGAGTTGTACTTTACTTTCAGTTTGGGTTTGTATTCTGGCCCATTTACCTTTCCGCACTTTCAGTCGTACTCTGCTTTGTTTAGTGTTTACTTTCCGCTTGTTTACTCTGTGGTGTTTGTT
This sequence comes from Viscum album, assembly GCA_963277665.1. Taxonomy (NCBI): domain Eukaryota; kingdom Viridiplantae; phylum Streptophyta; class Magnoliopsida; order Santalales; family Viscaceae; genus Viscum; species Viscum album. The sequence goes on along the minus strand of OY728156.1, from coordinate 119,199,897 downwards.
TACTTTACAAAGGCAATGCCTTCCCTTTTTACGGGGATTTACGCCTTGGTGCTAGTCGCCAGCCCCTGGCCTATGGAAGGCGGGCTTGGGGTAGTCACGGCACGGACCCCGAGGGCGGGTCGTGACATAAAATGACATTTATATGATTCTATGTGATTTATTAACCAGTTACAAAGGATTTATTGATATTTATATGGTAGTAAATAATTTATACAATGTTTTGTTATATATTTTTTTAGTGGATCATTATATAAAGGATCCAATGATTACTAGTTACATTATAACTATCAGGTAATGATTAATATTGTAGGTATTATATGTATTATTTATGTAACATTGATAGTGAATAGGAATGTCTAGGGGATACATGAGTTATATGTACCCCTTATATGAATATGATCTTTGTAGATTTTCAAGTCACAATTAGTATTACTTCTTCTCCAAAATTATGAAACCATGGTCCATGGTTTAAATGTTCTAAGTAATTCATCTGTAATTTTACTTATATAACACCATGACTAGTTATAGTGGTGATTTTGGCGAGTGGGAACAAGTATTCCCTACCAGTTAGGAAAATGAAACCTCTAGGTGTATCAATGTATCTGATAAATTAGAAAATCAAGGAAAGATATATAGAGGTTATGCACTTTAAAACACAGGGGGATTTGATAGAAGAGATAAAAATGTCATTTATTATTATGTAGTTATGGTTTTAAAATACAATACTCTTTTAGAGTGAGAGAGGATATATGGATATTGAACTCTAAAAAGATTCACTCTGGAGAATATTCAATGAGATCAAAACATCCACTAAAAGGAGGGGTAAGAATTCTTGGTAGATGATCTATAAACCTACTAATCATCTATGGGATGTTAAGTTCCCAACCTACAACTATATGGGGGTATTAAAGAAGTAATTTTAAAATATATTATTCATTTGGTTCCTCCACAAGACCTTATTGAGGGTCATAGGTCAAGATATAATAAATATAGTACAGGGGATATGTCCACGATGAAAAACGTTCTATTCATTTTGAAATATAAATTATTTTATCTTAGTTGGGGATAAGGATATTAGGGTTCTATGATTTTAGGATGGGATTTGGAAATCCAAATAAGTTATATTAAAAAGTGTTCCCCATATATCATCATTGGATATTGTGAACCCATCAATAATTAATAAGAGAATCCTTGTTGATGGTGGAGTTTTAGGGTAGTTTGTCTATTCGTCTGGGACTGAGAGAAAGTCTTATAGGAATAGAATATAGATATATGATTATTTGAAAATGGGTGGAAATAAATAAACCTATTAGGTAAGATATTCATCTTTACCTTTATGAGGATGGACGTCTCTTGAGTGATATTGGTATTGTTCATCAGGGAATCTTTGAATAGATTGGGATCAACTACTAATGGAGTGTTATTCTTATAATCATATAGGGAACTTGTAGGGGATTTATTAGAGTATACCAGAACCAACATTGAGTGTGCATACTTCTAGTTAGTCTTCAATAGAAGTAAGAACATGTGTATCACTTTAGAGTGGCCAATAAGGTTTTTTTGATTGATTAAGATGTGGAGGATGAAGTATTACATAAGAAAAAGGGTAATTACCTTAGGAGGGTGGTACCCCATTGTGTAGCGAGATTTCATGGAGTTTGTATAGGGTATAAAAATCACATAATCTCTTCGAAATTGATCATGCTCCATCTAATCATGGAGATATTCCATTGATAGTTAGAAGTATAATCTTCAAAGTGCATACTTTATCATTAGAATATTTTATTTAAGTATATCTTCACTCTTTTCTAGCCTCATTATTGGATAAGGATTTGGGGTTGACTATTTTATGACTTATAGAGTTTTGGGATCTCAATACTACTTTTAGAATGTGATCTAAGGTCATTTGAAATTATTGTAGATGTTTCATGATCATGAAGGGATATGAGTAACATTGGTACTTTTTAGTGATTAGTATGAGAATATTAGATGTGATTCTTAACATGTATTAGATTACTCTCTTTATAGAAACATCAATTTTAAGATTTTATAGGCATCTTTAACATATTATAATGATAATTATTATATATTTATTAGATAGTGATGATTTTATGTTGGTTTTTCTATCGTAATAAATCCTGGTGGGTATAATCATGGCCCATTTCATGAGTATTTATTTAGTGGATGAAGAAGGGAAATGGTGAATATTATTTACTACTATTATGGATCAATATTGGGGTTTCATTATTGAGTATTTATTAGGGTTTCTAATAGATATATATATTGAATATACGAATGATTTAGTGTCAAGTAAATAGATAATATTAATTCTTCTATACAGGATAGTGCTGATTGATCTAAGAGAATTAACGGTCCAGTTACAGGACCTAAAAGAAAAGGGTTTTAATCACCCATGAACCTCCCATATAGGTGCTCCTATATTTCACCAAGGTAAATAGATATTTATTATTATATGTATATTTTGGAAGGATAAATCAAGTAATTATCAAGAAAAATTATCCACTTCCCTATATATATGAAAATTGTATCTGTTGAGGAGATCCAAGTTATTAACAATGATCTATTTGGTATTTGGATATCACTAGTTATGAGTTAGATAATAAAAATTTCCATGAACAACTTTTATGAGAATATAGGTCATGTTTTAGTTTTGTACTATTTTTCTAATTTAGTAAACAATCCAGAAGTATACATTGTCCTGATGAATAGGTTTTTTCATCCATATCCTAATTCTTTCAAGGATGTGTTCATCAATGAAATTATGGTATAATTAAAAATTAAAGAGGAAAATTATCTATATATATATATATATATTTCATTAGTAATATTGATACATTAATTAAATTATTATATTAACTCAAAGTATCACATTGTTATTTAGGAAGTACTCTTCATAGGGAATGTGATATCAGAGTCAGACATATTAATAGAACCTAAGAATATCGATGGAATTATTTTTTATAGTATCCCTAGAATAGAATCAATATATGTTGTTTCTTGGGAAGGGTATCTACTATGTGATATTCGATAAGATACTATATATATTTTATGAAATGATGAATACCCTCCCAATAAGGGGGAGTATTGAATGCTCTAATCCTTTTTAGCAAATGTTTCAAGAGATAGAGGGTATGATCAAGACCACACCTATCCTAACCTTACCAAAGTTATGTTAGGAGTGCACATTGTAATATGACGAATCAATTGTCTGTTTTATAGAAGTATTCATACGTTATGGGTGTGAATTTTTGTATGTGTTATGAAAGATAATACCATATAAATGATACTACCCAATTCATGACTTAGAGTTTTGAGAAATTTTTATGCACTAAAATTTTGGTATCATTACTTTTTGGGTGAGAAATTATTGTGTTATACTCACCACAAGACCCTTAAATTCATTGTTTATTAGAAAGAATTAAACTATTAACATTTATGTTTATTCATGTACTTATAGTAGTTTGAAATATTGATGTTGTAAATCCTTGGGAAGGGGAACAATATAGTAGATGCATTGAATAAAAAATCTTTGGAACATGTGTCCAAAAAGGCCAGCAGTGAGTAGAAGTTATTGGGCCTCTTCATTGAGTTATATTTTGATATTAAGTAGTGTTAAGGAAATACTATGATTTTGGAATTGATCGTTACCACTTCACCCTTTGAAAGTGTAAAATAGAATTTGATATTAGATTTGAATTATTAGGTGATAAGGGATAGTATATAATATAGGGAGCCTCCACCAGATTAAATCTTGGATGATATAGGATCCTATATGTCTCGGTAAAGTTATAGACCTAATGAGCATGTTGATGGATTTTAGGGATTCATCATATAAAAAAAGGAAGTGAAAGAAACTAAATATATGTTTGTAATCAATCTATGGAAGAATAAATATATCATTCAAAATAATATTATAAAAAAGGTATATATATAGTGATGTGTAATCAATATTTTACCATGTATTATATTCATCATAAACAGCACCACATTGGTAGTAGTCTAAATCCTCCAACATCCAAGGGGGATAAAAAAGCCCAAGGATAACAAAACATTTTTTGAGGGCCACAAAATTTATAAGGGTTATTGTCACCATCACCTTGGGATAAATGAACATTCAGGGTAATTGTGTACCAAGAGGCTTTGATTGTATTGGTTGTAACCAATTGGATGGATCTCATGCCTTTATATAGACATCTTTAGTGGGTTTTATTTAACGAAATGTGTCATCCATGTTCAACAAATAAACATGTTATAAATCCTATTAGGATTATTCATTGAAGTATTTTAATGAATGAAATATTTTTAATATGTTAATAATGGACTATAACTGATAAAACTAAATATAAATATGTATGAACCTAAATTAATGAATATTTAGAAGAAGCATACACTCAACATATTAGGTGTAACATGCACACACAAACCCTAAAACATTAAGAGTAATGTATTCAATTATATTTATAACATACATTTGTTTTAGATCAAAATAAAAAATCTTCCATATTCACTAAAATAGGTAAGGGCTTCATGAAAATATTTATAACTCTTTGTTAATCCATCCAAAAATGAGTTTGGATATGGTTTCATTGAAATGACTTCATTTTGGATCAAACACTTTATCCAAGACTTAATCATTATCAAAATGACTTAATATATTACCCTCTGGAACATAGTATCATTGAATAATAAATGAAATATTGATTTTATATATGTAATCAAAGAGTTTCTATAGAAAATCATCAGTAATACTAAATCTATTAAGTGGTCTGGGGTGATCATCATTAAACAAAAACACACCTCTATACAACCATGTGCACTATAATATGTATCAAATAGATCGTATATAATATATGATCCATTTTACATGACATCATGTTATTACTATACATAGAGAGACGTTAATCTAGTATAATAAATATCAAATTGTAATGATTCTCCATAATAGACTGACCACATTGATAAATACATTCCTAGTCCTTCATCTAACTGATGAGAATGCAACATGTACCTCATATAAGTAGCTATGAACATTATATGTTACTTAAATTTAGAATTTCCATACATACCCTAAATCAAATTCTATAATGGGATTGATGTAATAATCATCATAGAAATGTAAAAATAACATCCTTCTTGTGCTATAACAAATGAAATGATTAGTAACATAACCAACAACCCCATCATAAGCTAATTCAATTATGAATTTCAAAAGTAAGGAATAAAATTAATAAGAGTTCAATGCTATGTATCTTGATAACTTCATATAATAGGGATTTATAATAAGAAGACACCAATAAGTATGGTAATGATAATATGATATTCCATGTGATATACTTTTGAAAATCAATCTAAGTAACAAGCCTTTATTTATTACCTCGTAAATTCTTATTCCAAATATCATATACAATCATTTGTAATTATTTAAATATTATACTTATGGAATTATTTTCATATCATAACCACCATTAATACTATGTGATTATCATAGATTAGGGACAACTCAAAGTCATAATTTTATGGGAAATCATCATTCGATAGTTAATGTAATGTATTGTCAAGTGCATGTGAATTGATGATTAATGGGTTTTTCATTTATTATAATAATGCCATACATTATACATCCATTACATTAATATGTTATGTATCAAATACCTAGATACCTAACACAAAACTCATTATATTATTTTGGTAATGTCTTTTTCAACATATTTTCTATATTTTCTTCTATAGCCAACCAAGATATATGTATATCAACCATCTCAATAATCTCCCATATTAGATGGTATTTTCAAAGGTTGTATTTTTCCCAATAGTGTGAGTAGGTTTCCATATCATGATTGATAGCTCTATTTTTATCCTAGAAGTTTTAAATCAGTCCATTAATTTTAGGTACCACCTCAATATATAAGATAAATTTCCCAAATAAAACTGCTTCATTCATAGCATATTATGTAGTGGTGTTCTCTACCTCTATTTTTTAGTACCCTATGGTGGAATGTTTTGAACTATTATAATGGATAGCTCCATAATTTAAGAAATTAATGCAACCACATGGATAAATAATTTCAAATGTGTTAGATTTAAATGTATCATTTGTGTAGAATTTTATATATATCTCATCATATTCTCCAAAGAACAAGAACATGTCATTTGTCCTTCTCATGTACATAGGTATGTTCTTTATGGAAATTTAGTTACTCTCATTAGGATTGAATATGTATCTAATTTTATGATAAGGTTATAGGTGAAATTATTTTAGGTACATAACATTTTATTCATGATAGAAACATCAGTGGAAACATAAAAAATTTTATCCTTCCATTTTAACTCTTTAGAAGGATCATAAATATTTTTATTATTTGTTCCATGTAACACCAATAAAGACCCCATTTAGAAGTGTATATTCTAAAATAGTTTAGTATATTACTAATATATTTATCTTAACCTAGTATATGCATCATAATAGATCTATCATTATAGATCTCAAAACATAGTATGTTGGCCACATCACACATGTATTTCAACAAGAATAAATTATCCAACCACTTATTCATGGATTAAAGAGTTAGAATATAATTTTTTAATGGAAGTATGTCATCTACATAAAATATCATAAACAATATTGTACTCTAAAAAATAAAATTATATACAGAAGAGTATACTTTGTTTTTTATGAAACAACACTCTTTGATTTCATCATCAAACCAAATATGTCAATTCAAATTGTCTTACTTTAATCTAATAATGGATCATTACAATATAAATACCTTTTCAATCTCATCTAAAACATTAAAACTATTTCTTGGTATCATATAAAACTTCATTTCTAAATTTCCAAGAAAGAAATAAGTTTTGAAATCCATCTAATATATCTTGTAAAAAATAATGTATTATGACGAAAAACATCCAAATAGACTTTATCATCACTTTACATGAAAATATGTCATTATTTTAAATACTCTGAATTTATTTTATACTTTTTCCACCATGAATAATTTATATATGGAGACTCTACCATCTTTGAAAGTTTTATTAATAAAAAAATTCAACCTATGGGAATCACCCCTTAAAGTGTATACACGAGTTTCAGAACTTTGTTAGCCTATATGGAGTCCATTTCTGACTCCATGGACTTTAACTATATCTGATAGTCATAAATATAAATGGATTCATGATGAGTGGTAGGTTCATCTCCTATTAAATTTAATTCATCATAGATTTTCCATTAGAAACCCATATCTCTAATGTTCCTGATGAATCCTACCATACATTAAATTTACATTTGTAACTTGAGTCATTTATTCCTCTACAACTCTTTATAGAACAGGAACAACTTCAATATCAAAAAAACACCCTATTTATTTCATGTACTTATCCATGTTTAACTTTCCTTCCACTAACTCCATGATTAATAAATTCCTTATCATGGAACATATTAAATCATGCCAAATTAATTTTATTCAAATTGATATTATATAAATAATATCCTTATGTTTCCTTGGGATAAATAAAAAATAATAATTTGTAATATTTGGATTCAAACTTATAAAAATCTATTTGATGTATGGATTCATTTCATCCCCAAGTCTCCATATAAGATAAATTGGGATGTTTCCCATAAAATGTATTGTATGGTGTATTTATGACTACATTATATATGATGTAGTTTAATATAAATGAAATAGTCTATAGATAATAACCCTATAATGAAATTGGAAGGACACATAGATTCATAATCAACTGAACTATTCGTAAATGTGTATGATTCCTCCATTCATATTCACAATACTATTATGGTGTTCCTGGGGGAATGATTTTTGAAACAATTACATAGACACTTTGAAGATATATAAATTTTGGGATCAAGTATTCACGACCTCAATATTATTGTTAGATAATAATTCTCTTGACTATTTGATTATATACCACACACTGAATCTTTTTAAACATTCAAAATGTTTTTTGTTTTTGTTTCCTCTTAAACACATTTCCATACAAACTAAATTTGTTGGTAATGTTATTGAATTAGTTAAAACCATAACACTCTTTATGAATTATTAGTTTACATGCATCATTATTTTAGTATCCTTTTTATATAAATGTGTTAAAAATATACTGGTTTTTTGAGTATTTGGATTAGTATGAGGGTTATTTTTGAACTATATTTTGGAAAAAAATTATGAGGATTTGGACACCATAAATAATTATTTTTAGATGTGGAACGATGTTTTGGTTGTTTTAGAAGCATCTAGAAGTCTTAGGAGGAGTCATGGCCTATAAGAAGTCTATTTTAGTTCCACTAGTTGGTCATTTCAAAGACATTGGCTTACTAGTTGAATGTCATGTAGCCCACTGAGGATGTTAGACACATTGGATGGCCGGTGGAGGTCCAGTATCTATATGCTCAAAAAAAATTTAAGAGGGGGTAGCTTGGTGATTGTACTAGTTCTGGCTACTAAATACCCTATTTGGGTTTGTCCCTCCTAACTCACCTAATAGTAGTGTCCCAATGGAGTTTTCCTCTCCTTCATCCACCATGGTGGATCACTATCATCTAGTATCTAATCTCACTTCTATCTATGGGGATGGTGAGTTCAAGGTAATTTTGTGACACTTCCTTCATTATTTCTTTTTTCCCTTTACTATCTTGTATTCCCTCACCATTTTTGACTAACACTCCCTATTTTCGTGTATTATTTATACTTCCTCAATTTCACCCATTTTTTGCACGAACTAAATGCTGGTCTTGAGTTTTTGGACTATAATAAGGTTAAGGTACATGGTCGATATGTTTTTTCCATAGTCTTGGTTAATTATAAAAGTTAATGGGTTATCAGTTGTACAAATGTATTTTGTGTTGGCCATATAATTAAAATAAAACCATTAATATGAAATTATCCCATTCATATTTCATTAGGAAGAAAGATAATCTATTAACATGAATCTGGTCCCCATAGGACGAGTCAATTATGATGTAGAACCTATTAAATGGTTTTTTATTAAGGAAATGATAAACTTTATATGTGTTACAATAAGTTGTAGACTGAGACCTTGATTATATTATGAATTATTAATTAATGATAAGTGGTCTAAGATAGACATGCTCCTAATGGATTAGTTAATAGATAAAATATTCCTTGATATTGGTTTTTCTTATTTGTTAACTAACCTATATAAAGGTTGATCCTAATGGAACACCTTATTTTAGTAATGGAACATCAAATAACTAAAATATAATGGGTAAAAAGAAATTCCCTCTCCTGAATAAAAGGTGGGGATGTGTATTTTTTTGATTTTATAGATGGGTAAACTATGTTTCAATTAATGGGAAATAAATTTTATATTAAGATTTGATGGAAAATAAAATTAATTTAACTTTTAATGTTAAATGGATAATGTAAAAGTGTAAATCGTGATTAATATAACAAATGTTAAATAGAAAAATTATAAATGTTTATTTATATAGTGAATTTAGATACCCCTTATATAATAATATTTATTAAAATTTAAATACCTTGGGAGGTTATGGTACATAATATAGGGGATATTGGGATGATCACGTCTATTCTATGTAGAATTTGATGGTTGGGAATGTCGATATGAGCACCTGGATTCCACATGAAAGATTGTTTTTGGGAATGTTGGGATCGGATCCTATGATTCTATATGGTACCTGATTAGTAATTCTAGGATGATATATATGGATTTCAAATGATACAATATTCATGGTAATCAAGGTATGTGTACATTGATTTTTTATGGTACATGAAATGTGGTCATACCGACATAAGAATTTAAATTCCATGGTAATGCTGGGATGAGTTCTTAATTTCCATGTGATGATTTAGGAGACTAGATAATTCCAAGTTAATTTCATAGATTACATGTGGTTAATTATAGAGGACTTTTTATCATGAAATGATAAAAGGTTCCTCTGTACTGGTCGATGCATGTATGATATAGCTTGTGCATTACAACAGAGTCTGGGACATCAGGGGCTTGTTAATTTATTTTGTATTGTGTGATTTATTTATTGTAATTTTTATGACCTTTTGTATGAGACTAGATATTTAGGTAAAAAAATGGTTGTGGTCTACTGAGTTATGGTCATACCCTTCTTGGTCATCCATGGTACTTGGCTACCAGAGCAACCATCACTATTTCATTGGTGGTTCAGGTTAGGGTGAGCACCTGATGCTGTTGATTTCATGGTTGGAAGGAAAAAGAACTGGATTTTAGACCAGGTTGGGACTCGAGACCATTTATTAACATTCTTTTATTTTTTTGGATTTTTGGGGGTTGATTTATGTATGACCTAAGGTTTATATATTATTTCTTGATGCATTGTATTTGATTTTTATTTTGGAATAACTTGACTTATTTGATTATTTTTGGAACTTTCCTACGTGTTTCTCTACTGTCCTAATATATAGATTTTTCTAATTACTCTATTAGTTATAATGTTCATTTTACTATGATATATTGGTATCCAATCCCAAATATCCCACATTATACCATAATGATAGGTGTTAACCTCTGGTATACAGGGAGACATGCCATGTGTCATGAGGTGAACATGATTAGAGTACCTGTTTAGTGGATAATATGTTAGGGTGTAAAAACTTGTATCAGATCCCCTATTATTTTTTTACTATTTTGATATTGGTTAAGGTATAATTGGATTGTTTTGGGACATGGTATGGAACATCATACTCAAATTTTCCACCCCACATTTGATAGAAGTATATGTTTCTAGGGATCAGATTGTAGTTCATACTATTTTTTATTGATCGTCAAATTTCACCATGAGTGATGCACTTGATTTATGAGGTGATGGTTTATAGTATTTTCTCTCTTATCCAGATATGAAAAGAGATGGTTTGTTAGTGAATCATATTTGTAATGTATGATTAACATGTAATTTATTTAATTACATATTATTGGTTACCTGATTACCTATATTGTGGAATAGGTCATCTATTCAATCTATCTACAACTAAATGTATAGTGTTACAGTATAATTTTATTCCTTAATATTACTAATCCAACACTCTATTAATGAATAAAACAGTTTCTATGTGATTACCCACCATGACTATTATGATTTTTTAGTGAAATAAAAAGAAAATAAAAACTTACAGAGTGCTTTCCACTATAACATGTAATTTTCAACTTTTTTAACTAATCCTTAGTTGTGGAATAAAATATAATTATGTAAAAATTTTAAAATTAAATTACACAACTCTTTACCTTAATTTATATGTGGTAGTAGTTAAATAAAATTCCATGTGAAACCTACAAATTTATTTCCTCTATATATTATACTTGAAATTATAATTAACTAACCCCCTATTATCAATGTTTTAGATAAATAAAAATAAAAAAATTGTTAATTTATTAATATTATATTATATAATGTGGACTTGACGGGTGATTTGGTCATTTTATGTATAAATTTATTTTTCTGGATTAGAGAGCATTCAAGTTATATTATATCATTGTGATGTTATTGACCATGTTTCAAGTGGAAGCGTGATCTGGTGTAGGTCATAGATTTCATGTTGTGGTACTATAAGTGGTTAGAAGGCCTATAAATAGATCCCATCTAGTTAACCCTTGAAGTGTGTGTTTGGAAAGTTGGATGTCTTGTAACTTTGGAGTGGGGGTAGGTGTCTTTCTAGGGGTTTTGGAATATATGATATTGAAATAATGGGATAGGCAAGAGTACCTAGTGACATTATTTAAAATGACATGATAATGGGAGTTAGTGTCTTCTAATCATTAGGGGTGACCCATGTGTGTTGTCATCATAGTCAATTATTTTATCTAGGTACATCAAATAGGGAGTGATGTTTTAATTTATGATGTTGATACCCAATATGTGTTACTGGGTATGTAATTTGGGAACATTGGATACCTCTAGTTTTAAGGGATGTATTACTGATAAGTGGTTGATTTTGGTGTTAAGGTAAGATTCAAGAGTGGTATGATCATTCGGATTCCCATCCTGGGTAATATGTGTCTAGGTATGGTACACCTACTGAAATGAGATAGATATTATATTAGGTGCCTAGGAGTAAGAACACCTTGTTAAGGGGATGGGAATGAAGAAATAGGATATACCAAGAAATCGTGAAATGAAAAAAATGACCTTTGTCGCTTTAGTAGCATAGAATTTTTTTCCTATCAACTTGGGATGCACCTTCTGGAGTGTGGGGTAGGTTCTTAAGTAGAACATATAGTTGTGAGTGGTTTTGTGAATTATTTTAGCTCAGTGAGATGACTATAGTCTCAAAAATTACCAAGGGAGATCTACACTATGTGACACTAGAATATAGGATATGAATGGATAGTTTCTTAGATGTGAAGGATATGTTTTGGGGAAACGTGCTCATTAGAATGTGAGTAAATTCCTCATTATTTGGGTTCTAGTGGATTATAAAACCATTGAGCTCTAATGGAATCTGGGAGTAAAGAATGCATTTGGGATATGCTGCGACCTTTGGATTGTGGTTGGGAGGTATGGGAGTGTAAACCTGAGATTCCCAAATAAATTGGTTATAAGGTTGGTGGGATGTGGACCAATCTAGATGATGAGAGGTTTTCAAGTGTTGCGACTTGAGGATATATGATGTAAATCGTGGTGTTATGACTTAAGAATAAGAAATTATATGTATCAGTTCAATGAAATGATTGATACAAGGTTTAACTATGATTTAATCACCCATGATGGTCATTCCAAATGTGAAATCTTGGCTTATGAGGATAGACATGTGTATTGATTCAATGAGAACCAATTGGGATAGCTTTCTAGGAGCGGTAATGGTTGATTTAAATAGTGTGGATTACTTCATTGGTCGTTAAAAGATGAGACCCTCAATGTTGTAGAATTTGTTTTTGAGTATCATCAGTCACATTCCCATGATCTAGGAGTTAGTGATGAGTAACTTTTTTAAATTGTGCTTAGGGGTCAGTGGTCTTGGCCCTTTATATCCGTCTTTTACCTTAATGGATGGATCATGAGATATGGGGTTCAAAAAATGACTCATCTACACAATGATAAGGATTCTCCTATGGTGGGGAGCATGATTATTTTCATAATAAATTTTTGTAATGGTTTCACATAGCGTGTTCAAAGGGTTATGTCCTGGACTTCAGCCTCAGGTTGAAATTGTCGTAGTTGTAATTTCTTCAGTTTGGTGGTGTGTTGGTGCTCTCTATATGGAACAATGGTGGACATGGATAGTTGATGATTCAACCATTAATGTTTTTTATGTCTAATTGAGAAATTATTGGTTGTATAGAAAAAATAATTTTCTTTATTTTGGGTTGAAGGTACCATGGATGGTTTTAAGAAGACAAGAAAAATAAACCATAATACTATGTAGAAGAAAAATACACATCAAAAATCCATACGATCCATGCCAATCCATCCAAACCAAAATGTATGAAAATACTAGAACAAAAAGTCTCCATGTGACCAATTGTCACCTCCAAACCATCCCACTATAAAGTAAATGATGAAAAGAGAATATAAAATGCTACAATATTATCTTTTCCTTACTTGGGTCCTACAAAATAATTTCTAAAACTACACTGAAGAAAATATAGGGTGAGTGCACAAATCTTGATAAGATTCTGACACTGAATCTATATAATGAATAATATTAAGAATGCAATAGTTCTAGCTTTCCAAAAAAAATATTTTTTTACAAATAATATTGAAAATTCAAAACCACTTGAAAATAGTCCCTAGGTTTTTCATAAAATCCTTTCATATTCTCATAAAATAATATGAAAAGTAAAATGGATAAAGAATGAGAGCATAATAAAAAAATCAATGAATACACCATAAAGTAAATATGAAAAAAAATAACCATTATCAATCCATCATGTGAATGAATGTGAGAAATAAACCATGAAAAATCCATCATATGAAATCACGTGAGAAAAAACCTATGAAAAATCCATCATGTGAAATAATGTGAGCAAATAACCATGACCAATCCATCTTGTGAAACTCCAATAATAAATGAAAGGGAAAAAATTTGGGATCCAGCCTATGGGTATGAATAATATAAATAAAATGGAAGACCCAATCTAGGCCTTTTTTGATATAACTACTATATCCTCTAGTGTAATTATGAACACTAATGATCAATAAACCCTCAAGTGGCATTACACAAACTTTTAGTGACATGTCTATTCTTGATGCACCTAAAGAAACTAGTGTTCTAAGTTGTTCAAAATTGATTAAAAACCATGATATCAATTTATAAAACATTTACAATGATAATTAAATACAATTTAGTGCTTGAAACCCTATTTTTTAAATCAAAACCACCATTCAGGTATTTTATCGAAAACTTTGTGTCAAAAAAATTAAAAGAAACCCCCTTTAAAAACATGATTCCATTAAAAAACTCTATGTTAATCAAAATTCAATTAAATTAAATGAATAATTCAAATTAATTTACAAGAACAATAATAAATTCATATAATTATCCCTTTTTATAGAAATGGTTATGTCTAGAATAGTGGTAGAAAATATTTCCTTAAAAAACGAAGGCTAGGGAAGAGTAGATTGGTCCTTAAGATCTTAGATCCATAATAAGCCCATAAATCCTCTGTAAAACCCCCTATATTTGGTATATGTGGCCCCTTTGGGTACCACAACATCAATGGAAAAGATCTCCAATGAGGATCTAAGATTAAAATGAAACAAATAATCAAAATGAAATATACATTGAGTTGATCCATCAAGAACAAAGGAAATCAACCTATAATCCCAAGGAAAAAGACTCTCAAGAACTGAGGAAGGATTAGGTTGATCCAATATTAATTTTGGGGGTTCTTAGATATTAAATGGTGGTCTTTAAAATTTTTAAAACCAAATTTTGGGTTATTAAAAACGGCACACATAGTTTTTTTTGGTTGAGCCACAAGGTTAAACAAATTGTGTTCCCTAACTGTGCCCCTTTAGTGGCCTTCTGTTTGAGGTGAATATTTTGGTGTCAATGTTTATTTAATCATGTGAAACCCATTTGTACCCCCTTGAACTATGTTTCTATTATTTTTGTTGGGTGGACACACAATTTGGACAAACAATACCACCCCTTCTAGGGGATCAATACAGGCTACATGGTTTGCTGGGCCAAACTGCACAGTTTCCTCTAACGGTATGTCAACCATGCATAGCCCCAAGGGGCCTCCAAAATTTCCAAAAAAAATTCCAAAACAACCTAAAAACAATACCCAACTCTAGGGAGACTAAATAAGGGTCAATAAATACCTATAAGAAAGAAAAGAAACGTTAAAATATCCCTACCATAAAGGTTTTCTATCACCATAAAGTTGTATAAATCCTAAAACTGAAAAAAAGGCCACATCTTCCTCATCAATGATTCCTACTCCAACATATTGTGGTTATCCCATCTTATATATAATAGTACCCATACCAACAGAATCATTTTACCATGAAACGCCTTATACTATTGATCTATAATCCGAACATGTTACTCAATAATGATTGTATCTGGATTCAGATAAACGACCTCCCATCCAATCCCATGGGAAGGATCGAGTCAACACCTCCTCATCTAGGAAATGTAAAATACATCATGAAGTGATTTAAAAAAATGTTTATTTTAACTGATATTCCACCATTCAAAGTCAATCAATTATCTCAAATGGGCCCACAAACCTTGGTACCAACTTACCTGCTCGCACAACCGATGATTCCCCTAGCGAGGTGAAACTCTGAGAAAAACCAAATTACCTTCTTCAAACTCTAGTGGCCAATGAATATGGTATTAATAATATTTCTGACAGCTATAAGCTGCAACAAAACCCTTCCAGATCAACTCCACCATTTGCGTTGTCTCTTAAACGAGACTCATCCCAAACAAGAACTTCTCCCCCCACTATTTCCAATAAAAGGTAGATCTACATGGTTCTAGATAAAATTCATCAAATGTTCCCATCTCTATTGAATCCTAATAAATAATTTTATAGGAAAATTATTTGTTGTGTCATGTATTCATTACCTTTTCACACATCCTTTTTTGGGGTTTTATATGTATTTAATGATAAAATATATTTTATTTAATTAATAATCACAATATGGATAATTAGTAATGAAATTAATAAATTAATGGTTTTTATAATAATAAAGTTAACTTTATTTCTTAATTATTTTATTTTTTATTTTTTGAAATATTCAATAATTTTTGTTTGAAATATTAATTGTTTAAATGTTTTTCTTAATTATTTATTGGAGTTTTGTTTAATATCCTTGTTTTGTGTACTATGTTTTTATTCACTTGATGTTTTTAGTTTTAATAAACTAAATTAATAAAGGCTTGTTTTAATTTTTAATAATGTTTATTTAAATTTTGATTTAATTATTTGTAATTCCTTATTTCATAATCTTTATCATTTACTTGTGTAGTTAATCAATTTATATTTTCAATCATTTGAGTTAATTTGTTTTTAATAGTTAATATTTTATTTTTTTTAACAAATTAAATAGTTATTATGAATTTATTTTATGTTCCAATAGTTTATTTTTAATTTTTTAGTGATGGTTGTAAGATCATCTTCTTTTTATTTCTGCATAAAATATTTATTAAATTAGTGGCCTTTGGAAAATTTAAGTAGTGAATAAGTTAAAACTTCCTACCTAAAAAAATTATTTTGCAGGCATAATATAATTTACCTATCTAGGTATAATTAAATTCATTTTCATAAGAGGGTATATTAGACTGTCTTATGTGGTAAGAAAATATCTTTTAGTCACATAAGAAAATGTCTCTTACGCCACCCCGAAAAAATAAGGGCAGACCACTTACAAATCCAAAAAACCCAATGATACCATGGTCAATGCTTATCCATGAGTTGCAACCTGGGAAATAAAAAAGTTTAACCATATTAACCTAGATCCATTCAAAACTGATATTTTCTCGTTTGATTACGATACCGGTTTCATCTATCTCTCCTTTGATAAAGAAATGAGGGATTCTATAAGTGGTATTTTTTCATTTGAAATATAGGGAATTTGGATCGAAACTCGAAGGTGAACCCAAGATGATATTAGATTGTGAAGTAAAACTAAGTAATATTGAGGCTATTTGAAATTGATTTTTGATTGAGGTTAAAGCTAGATATATGTAGAAGAAAAACCAGAATATGTTACACCACTCGAGATCAAATGAGGCATTTCATCTTACCTTGAAAAATCAACTGATAGGATTTCATGTTTAAATGGATGGATCGAATGATTTTTTTAGTGAGTTGTGGTTTTATTCAACATTTAATGAATAAGATTTAGAAACATGATTTATATAATATCGGAGCATCTCAACTGGTGAATCTGAGCTCAATTCTAATGTCGGGTGGTTAACCAAGACTCACAAATCAAAGGAAAACACGGATGAGGATAAGCATTACTGAAGTCGTGAAGTCACCCGAGATGAGGCTTCCAATAAAGTTCTAATAAAAATTGATTCCATGAATCTCACTGAAAGAATCATGTTGGTTCTACCTGAAGAAAGGTGATGATTAGTAACTGATGTTGTTGGAGCCCGAACATTTCCTTTGTAGAAGATGACCCCAGATCTTTTTTTGTGCTGAAGAGTCCAATGATGAGGTCTGTAATTGAAGATCACTAATCCCAAGCTTGTATAAGGGGATAATGAACTAATAATAATGTTTTGATGTTTCAGTCATGGATCTAGTTGGGGCTGAGATAGGTTTTAACATTGGATCTTCATTTAAGACTGAAGGTTGATGTTTTTCAAATATGATGATGGTACTGAGTTTTGGGGATGATGAAATTCGAGTACGATCATGGTGTTGAGATATTGTTTCACTGGATAATGGATGTTCATTGTGAATATGATGGATGTTTTTTATTTATATGACTATTGGGACTTGAGCTTCGATTCAAAGGATAAAAACTTTTTTGATCCAACTGATTACTGAATATTTGGATATGATAAATATTTATTGTATAAGTAGATTTGGAGCCTATTTGAAATATGATTTGTCGTTGGAAGATTAATGTGTGATTAGAAATAAAGTTTCAAGAGATTTTGGATGAGAATTTTACCCAAATGGACTTAAACTATAGATAAATCTTATGGTATTATAGAAGTTGAAAGTTGGAAAAAATTGGAATATATGTTTTTCTGATTTAATAAATTGAGTTGTAACTATTAATTTCATATGTCAGTCAAGTGGTAGAGAGGGTTGGAGAGTTTTTCTTTAATCACATGACAGTGATAGATGGTAAGAGGAAATTAATACTACCATTAATAACATACTTTCCATTCAAGAAAAATGAGGCATTGTTTTGATTGGAAAAATAAAAATAGGGACTCTTACATATTTTATGGAGGTATAAATTATTCTGGAGATGTTTCTAGAGACTGGATATGAGAGAATAGGCACACCAGGAGAATTAGAATGATGATAAATAATATAGTGAATCTTGAAACCGAGGGGAAATAGACTTCAACATAGAAGATTTGTTTATTTTTTCCTTTATATCTCTATTCATCTATTGTAGTGATAAAATTTTAGATATATTGGTAGTTAACAATCAAATCAAGATCATGAAAACATTTTAAGGTTTCATATTGTTATGAATTGATTTTTTTACTATATGTTTGATTCAGTTCATAGTTGTTCTAGTGTAACTTTTTTATAGTGAGATTTTTTTATTCTTAATGAGCATTTCTTTTACGCTACTCAAAGTACCGACACAAGAATATAATAAATTCATTTCCCTTAAGCATCATCTGAAGTATCAAAAATTAGAAAATGATGGTGTCTATATTCTCCATCATTGAACATCACTCTTATTGAAATTTTATTTTCCACTCATTTTTTAGGATATATAACTACATAGTGAGGAAAAATTGAACGGTAGTTAAGTGATTTTTCAAACCATCATTTTAGTCGTTGGTGTAACTGTGTTTATTAAAAATAAAAACATAATTCATTTTTAATCAATTAAAAATAGTCTGATTCCCTTAAATTCATTTATTACAAGTCTATCTCTTCATCACAGTTGTTTCTTTTTCACAATATCATTTTCAATTCCATCATTATATTTTTAGTTAGTTTGTTTTGAATTTTTTGTTTGGTCACACAATATCTTTTTTCCTTCCTAGTGGAATTTTATACTCATACTTGTTTCTTACTAGTATTTTAAGGTTTTAATAATAACTAAATTTACTTGAATTTAAGTGAATATCATGTCAAATTTTGGGTCCATTGTAGGGGAGGGTGCATCGACCAACATAAAAAATTAATATGTTTGAAAAAAATAATTTGCAAAAAAATATTGTTATGCTAAAAACGTTTCTGATAAAAATATGTTTTTTACTTTCACTGTTGTGTGATTTCATTAAATTGTTAAAACCTTTAATTATATGCACACAAATTAAAATTATAAGTTTTAACTCAAATAATTCATTATTTAAATAAACTCTCATTGTATTTCCCTTAAAAAGTATAATAAAATGGAAAATCATAACCAAAATCCAAATCTATAAATTCTGAGAGCTGTAGGTGAAGATCCAAATCCTATTGAACCTCAACCTATGAATGAAAGTTAATGGGAGGTCTAGGCTTAGGGAATTATTTATTCAAAAAAATTCATGTAATACTTTGTGTATAATATTATACCACGGTTCTAGAAATTATGAAATGGAATAATCATGCCACTCTATGTTGCCTTCCTTTACTGGTCATCCCATTGAAGATTATCTTTATTTTTTTATATATTTTAATGGTATTGTACAACAACTACCATTTCATAGGATGAATGAAGAGGATAATAGGTTGAGATTCTAACCATTATATATGAAAAGTAAGACTAGAAGATAGTATCATAATTTAGATGAGGAAATGTTTGTCACATAGGACCAACTTTTCTATTCTTTGGTTACTATGTTTAATCCTAGGAACACCACTACCAAAGTGAGGCATAAAATAAACAGTTTTGTTCATGATGAGGTTGATATTTTTCTGGAGATATGGAACTGATTTATATCACTTCTTATATAATTTCCTAACAATCAGTTGGATTCCCATCTATAGATGGATACTTTTTATAACAGTCTCATTCCTTACTATCAAAATATTTTTTATCAATTTTATGGTGGTGATTTTTCGGACATGATAGAAGATGAGCTCAAATTTTTTTTTAATAAATTATCAAAATAGTATCAACAAAAATCAAAAGGAAGAGATTACTCACTGAGCATAAACAAATACAAAAGTTGTTGTTGATGATAGAGTTCTTAGGGAGCAGTGTTGTTGATGAGGGATGTTTGGTCATTCTTAATGTCATTTCCCCAACATTGAACTTTGTGATGAGTTTGAGGAGAGTGCAGAGTTTGTGGAGTTTAGAGCTACTAATAAATGGGTTAGTGATCCTTTCTCCAATCAGTGTTAATCTTGTTTTAAAAAGAACCCCAATCTTTCTTAGAGAGAGCTATGTATGATAAAACCTGTTATTGCCTTTGGTATCGTAAATCAACCCAGAAACAAATTTCAAAATAATTTTATACCTTCAAATTTCATTTCTTATTTAGATGGGCTAGTTAGTAAATTGATTTCCATGGTAGATTCACAACAGTCTAGCAACATTAATTTTCATGTTTATCTAGGTCAAATGGATAGGGATTTAGGTGCAAGAGAAAAAGGATATTTTCTGTGCACAAGTGAGCCTAACCTAATGGAAACATTTAAGGATAGAACCATTATATGAAGCCTAAAAACTCAATAAAAAGTAAAATAAAAATAAAATGAGGTTAAAACTAATGAAAATGTTAAATCGGAGGCAGAAATTCTTAAAAACTAAAAAAAATGAAATCTGGAAAGCGGTATCCAGAATCATCAAAATTTTAAATCTACTAGTAAAAATCAAAATAACATAATAAAATGAAGTCGTAACTATATATGGAGGCAAAGAAAAAGGTTGGGTTTGAGGATGAGGTGAGTGAACTACGAATCTTGAAGAATGATGTTCCTCCCATCCCTTTTCAACAAAAAAATAAAAAGAACAATTAACCATATTTCTTGAAATTCCTTCAATTTTTTAGGATCTTTAATTTCAATATCCCCTTTGTTGGAGATTTTAATAAAGTTACATCTTATTTTAAATTTCTTAAAATATTTTTTTTGGAAAATAAAAGGGATTGGGATGATTGTTCATTGATTAATTTGAATGAGGATTATAGTTCCATTGTTCAAAAAAACATTCTTCCTAAATTAAAAGTCCCTGGTTTCTTTTTCATCTATTGTAAAATTGGAGTTAGTGAGTAGATTAGGATACTCTATGATTTAGGTTATAGAATCAAAGGTATGCCCTACTCTTTATTCATGATGTTAGGTCTTCGAGAGATGAAATCAACATCAGTTTCACTAAAAATTGCATGATAGGTCCCATGTTTTTCCTTCAGGAAGTGTAGATGACTTTTTAGTTGATATAGGAAGGCTCATACTCCCTACTGATTTTATCTTTATTGAAATGGATTGTTATAATAAAGTTACAATCCTTTTAGGTATAGAATTTCATGTTATAGTTGGGGTTGTGATTGATGTTTCAAAATTTGAAGTGTCCCTTCAAGCCAATGATGATCAGGAAGAGATAATTGTTTTGATAGTATATCCTCTTTTGGTTAGTCGAAAGTTGATTTATGAGGCTGAGGAAGTGTTTAGAGTTGATATTAGTAAAGATACTCATTGTCCTTTTGAGGGTTTAATTGAAAGATCAATCAATTATCATATTCAAGAAAACATTGTTGAATTTAACTCCACACCTGAGCTTGAAGGGATAGAGGATCATGAGAACCAAATTATGAAATATATTTCTCAGGACTATTACATCATCCATCAAGACTCAAACATTCATGTTTAATGGTTTTCCCAAGCCGATTTTCAAATTTCACAGCCCTCTCATGTTTCCAACTTGGAAATAGCTTCATGGTTCCATAAACCTAAAAAGGTTTCAAAGTGTTTTGAGTGTTTCTGCATCTAAAAGTGACTGTATTAAGGCTAAGAAAAAAAATTGGTGATTTTTTATCCTTTAGTAACTATTAATGAGTCATCCCAACCTATTAAAAGGGTAACAAACCAGAATTTGGGATGTTTTCCATATCTGGACAACATGTATGTCCCTGCTATTATAATCTATTTAGAAGAAGATATTTCTATTCATGATCATAAATAATTCATAGGGAATCTTGAGTAGGTCACTCCTACATTAAAAAAGGTAACTCTATTAGAGAATATTGTTGGTAGTGGGAAATATATTGAAACTGCTGATTCATTTTTTGAATATGCTACTTTCCAAAATTTAGATGATGAGATTTTTGTCCATAATTTAAGGAAGATCATAGATGATCTTGAGGAATGTTTTTATACTCCACAAAGGGAAGTTTTTTCTAAGTGTCATTCTAAGAATAATATTGATCTGGTTGCAACATCTATTGTGCTTAATTCTACGTCATTTAATCCCTCACGTGTGGGGAAGCATCAGAGAAGTCAGGTTGTTCCATCTACTGAAAATAATAGGATGTTTATTTCTATGTTACATTCATTATTTGAAGTTTTTTACCCTCAACCTAGTGAGGGTGAGAGATTAAATGATAGAAACCTGGAGTATGTGGGAGGAGTGTTGTGAAAAGCTGCTATGTTTAAAGCATCGAGGTAACTTAATTTTTTTTAAACAATCAATGACTTGAAAAACAATAATGAATCATACCCTTTGAATGATCACAAAAAGAAAATGTTTTGGGATAATATCTGGCTGAAGAATTTTAATTTAATTATCCATGGGAGGAAACCCATGATTTTATTTCTTTATTTTAATTTTTCTGTTTGATTTAATAAAATTTCTCCTACTATGTTGTGTGTCGCTCTCTATTTTAAACAAATCTCACACTTTTTTCTTGGCCTCATATTGATGATTTTGCAAGAATATATTTATTTCATATCTTTATTTATTTTTTTATGCTTCTATAGAAGATTCTGGGTGTTCAATTAGGTTCAAGGAGTTTCACTTTTGTTGAAAATTAGATAACACTGCTCTAACTCTTCTCTATGATTTTATTGTGTTTTGAACATTAAAATATGGAAATTTATGTTTATATTCTTGGTTTCTTGGGAACTGAAATTTTAATTTACCAAAGTACTTATACAACTGTGAAAATAGGAAATGTATTTTATTGAGAATTAATTGTTAATGATTCAAAATATGGGAGTTAAAATTTAAACATTATACTACTTTTATTTTTATTTTTAAAAAATAAATATTTCTTTCTGGATGGGTGTTATAATTGTTTGTAGAGTTCTTATTTAACTGTTTTTACATGAAAAAGTTTTTTTGTAAAATCTTCTGGATATTTATACTATTTAAATAAAGTTATTTCTAAATTTTCTTGCTTAACATGCTCATCCTAGTAAATTAATGGCTATCTTTTTAAATTTGAATTGTTAGCATGAAACCATTCTGAAATTTTTTTTTAGTATGCTAGAATTGAAGTAGTAACTAGTAGGTATTATTTTTCATGTTTTCAATAATTTGATGTGTAAAAATACTTTTTGAGATTAATTGTGACCCTTCAACAAAAAAATAACTACTGAATTGATTTTTTTTTTGAAATTTTAATTTCTTAAGTGTTCTCCCACTTTGATTTCATCAATGACAGCATTGTTGAGTTTTATGTGTGGGGAGACATTAATGTGTTATCTATAATTCATCGAGAACCCATAAAAACCCTTAAAATTTTCAATTTTTTTTTGTTTTTTATAATCACTTAGAAATTTTTACTGTATGAAAATTTTTCTTTAAAATTAAAGGTTTTGATGCTTCCTTGAAGAGGTTATTCTTTAATACCTTGTGGATTTTATTGGGTAAATATTTTATCTTATACTCATAAAAAAATTTATTTCAGTTGTATCATGGAAAAATGATATAAAATTTTTATTTACTTTGGAATTTGTAATTTGAATTTAGCTAATAAGATATGTATCTAGATGAGTTATGAAATGAAAATCCTAATCCAGGTTGAGCCACAAGTTTTTCATTCTTTCGTTCTTTCTTCCTTTAATTATTTAAGCTAATGGATGAGTTATTTATCAGGTTTATAATTATTAAACCTTCCCATACAATTAGAGTGTCTATTTGTTATGTCTTTTAATTATGTGTGTCGGCTCAGCTGGAGGTAAAGATAAGTTTAGAATTTCAATTGGATTCAAATTGATGTTTGTTAAATTCTCATTAAATTTTAAATTTAAATATATTTTATAAAACAAAGAACAATTTTGAAATGAAGGAATTTATTTTTAGGGGGGATTCATATTTTTACTTGAAACAATCTACATGGGAAAATCAATTTGAAAATCAATTCTCAGTGGAATTATAATTTTTCTCATTTTGATATGTGTTTTCTACTATTGAAATGTTATAAGTGGATGCATGATGACAATTAATGTTTTAAGTTTGGGGGATTTGATTTTGAATTTATTCATTACATTTTTTTACATCCTTTTTGGGGTTTTTTTATGCATTTAATGCTAAAATGACTTTAATTTAGTTAACAATCACTTTATATCTAATTTGTAGTGAAATTAATAAATTAATGTTTTTATAATTATAATTTTTTCTTTATTACTTAATTCACATATTTTTCATTCTTTGAAATATTAAATATTTAAATATTTGTTTAATTATTTATTTGATTTTTATTTAATTTATTTATTTTTTGTACTTAGTTTTTATTCCCTTCTAGTTTTTAGTTTTAATTAATTAATTAATTAATTGGTTGTTTGAATTTTTAATCAAGTTTATTTAAATATTCATTTAACTATTTGTAATTCATTATTTAATAATATTTATCATTTCTTTATATAGTTAATCAATTTATAAGTTCAATAATTTAAGTTTATTTGTTTTTAATATAGAATATTTTATTGGAAAAAAATAATTAACAAATTAAATAGTTATTTTTGATTTTTTTATTTGTCGACAGTTTATTTCGAATATTTGTTGTCCATGATGTAAGGTCATTTTTTCAACTTCTGTGTAAAATATTTTTTGGATTAGCAGCCTTTGGTAAATTAATTTGTTGATTAAGATAAAATTTGCTTGCCTTGATGCATCGACTGACTGTATTTCATGTTTAAAGGGCACAATCAAATGATTCTTTTTGTGAGTTGTGGTTGTATTCAATGGTGAACTAAGAAGATTCAGAAGTCCGATGTGTTGAATATCAATGATTCGCAAATAGTGAATCCGATTTCGATGCTCAGTTGACCAACACTCAAAAATCAGAGGAAAATGCTTTTGAGGATGAGCGTTATTGAAGTCGTGAAGTCTCCCGAGCCCATGCCTCCATTAATGTTCTGATAAAAAAATCATTCTTGGAATCTCATTGAAAAATCTTGTTGAAACAATTAATTTCATGTTTCCGAATAGTGGAAGAGTTTTTTGGAGAGTTTTTGGCTTTGGGATTGAAGTTAAAGAGGAAAGTAATACAGCATTTGATGACATACCCATCATTCTAGAAAAATGAGGTGGTATTTTCATTGGAAAATAAAAATGGGGACTCTTCCACAGAGATTATTTTAGATATGATGCTGGATACGGAATATGGCACACCAGAAGCATCAGAATGAAAGAGATTATTCTAGAGGGAATTTCTTTATTTATTTCTTGATTTTTTCAGTCTTCTATTTTTTGCGATGGAATTTTTGGATATATTTGTAGTCGATTCTCAAATAATGAGCAGGTAAATATTTTAGGGGTTTGGATTGTTATGAATTGATTTTTTTTACTATCTATTTGATCCGGTTTATAGTTGTGCCAGTTTAACTTTCGTACAATGAGCTTCTTTTTATTCATGATGAGAATCTCTTTCACGCTATTCTAAGAACTGACATGAGAAGATAGAGAATTAATTTCCCATGAGAATCATTCGGAATACCAAAAATTGGAATTGGATGATGTCTCTCTTTTCTATCATTGAACATATCTCTTCTTGAAATTTTATTTTTTGAAAAGAAATTCAGTAGAGCTCACTGTACAGTGTAGAACATTTGAACCAAAGTTATGTGATTTTTCAAACATTCATTTCAATCACTGGTGTAATTTTTTTATTGAAATTAAATAGATAAATAATTTTTAATCAATTCAAAATAGTCTGGTTCCCTTACATTCATTTTCTAAAATTATCTCTCTTTATCTCTCTTATTTCTTTTTCACAATCTCGTTATCAATTCCACCATTATGTTTACAATTATTTCTTTTTGAATTTTTTATTTGATCAAACAACTTCTATTTTCCTTAAGGAATTTGATACTAATTCTTTATGCTTACTAGTAGTTCATATATTTTAATAATAATTAAATTTACACTAATTTCAA
The DNA here is from genome assembly GCA_963277665.1 of Viscum album. Classification (NCBI taxonomy): domain Eukaryota; kingdom Viridiplantae; phylum Streptophyta; class Magnoliopsida; order Santalales; family Viscaceae; genus Viscum; species Viscum album. Next base: position 119,173,437 of record OY728156.1, on the reverse strand, counting down.
TGAATTTCATTCCAATCGACAATATGAAAATGATTTTCCCAAGATACAACAAAATCAAGCATGCAATCCCATACTATATCCTTAAGAATTTGGATAGCTCTCTCTGTCTACCAATCTATTTGTGGATGATAATATATGCTCAATTTCAACTGAGAGCCCATTACCTCCTGTAATATTTTAGCGAATCTAGATGTGAACCTCAGGTCCCTCTTAGAAATAATCACATAGATAGAACCATGATGTCTTGAAATCTCTCGAATGTATTTTTCTTCGAGCTATTAAACTTTCTTCATCTCCTTGATTGGTAAGAAAGAAGCTGATTTCATAATTTGATCGATGATCATTGGAATCGAATCCTCCCTACTATGAGTATGTCAAAATCCAATGAATAATTCCATGGAAATCACATCCAACTTTGATACCTCAATGGGTAATGGTTGCAACAAACCAGCATGTCTCTGGTGTTCTGCCTTAATTTTCTGACAAAAGAGTCATTGTGATACAAAATATGAAATCAACCACATCATACCTATCCACCAATATTGACGTATTATTTAATGATACATCTTGGTATCCCCATGGTATATAGACCAACATGATTTATTTACCCAATCCATCAACTCCTACCTCAGGAAAAAAACAATTAACCTATTGTGGTAGCACAAAGCACCACTGGGAGACCAAGACCACTCACCTGAGGTATCCCCACTATAAAGGCTTTTACCAAAGTGTTGGAACTTAGTTTCAATCAACTAATCAAGATGAACTCACCCATTGTAAGATGAGTCATATTTTCTTTATACCAAGAACACATCCCCATAACCATGTCCACTCCCAAGATTATATTAACAGACAAACTCATTAGAGACCAATCCTCAACCAATTACTTTACGATGTGTCAGTAATGTTCGGCTCAATGAATGAGAAACCACATTCCTTATCCAATGAGTGTATTGAATATCGAAATTAAAATCTGGAAGATACTCTACTTGGTGTCTCTATCACATATTTAAATCCCTCTATGAAACAATATATTTTAGGATCTTATAATCAAGATTCTGTGTACACCTCTCCCTAAACAGATAGTGATTTCAAATTTTGAATGTATAAAAAATGTATGACAACCCAATATAGTGGGTAAGGTATTTATTATCATAAGGTCTTAACCAAAAAGACTCATAGGACACCACTTATTTCCCCTACTTCAAAATACAGCACAAACTCGTACTAGAAGCATCATAGAAAACAAGCTAACCTTTACACGGTTTTGGAAGAATAAAAACACGTGATGAAGTGGGCCTCAACTACATCTATAAAAAGATAGCTGATATTTTTAATTCCATTAAAACTATAAACCGTCATGGGTTAAATGTTTCATCGAAGACGCATTCATAGAGTAATCCCGAACAAACCGTCTATAGTAACCTACCAGAATAAAGAAGAACCCTACATCAAAAACCTTTCTAAGATTCTCCCAAGATATAACATCCTGTATTTTCTAAAGGTACACTTAGACACCCCTCTCAAATATGACATGCCCCATAAATTTGACTTCCCAAATCCAAAACTCGCATTTGGGAAGCTTACCATACAGATAATGTTCCTTCATGGTTTCAATAATGATATGAAAATGGTCCATATTCTCCTCTTATAACATGATGTACACCAAAATACTATCCATGAAAACAAAACAAAAAAGATTCTATGAACTAATGAAATATTTGGTAAATAAAATCCATAAATACTATGCTAGAATTAGTGAGACCTAATGGAATAACCAAAACCATAAAATCCCATGTTGGCTCATAAAAATTTTATTAGGCATATCCACTTCTTATATTATCAACTAGTGGTACCATGATTGAAGTTCAATTATTAAAAACAAATGTTCCCCTCTAAGTTGGTCAAAGAGATCATCAATACAGTGAAAAGGATATTTGTTCTTAATAGTCAACTAATTCATCTTTCGATAATTCATGTGATGTATGAGACTCTAATCTATGTTGTTTACAAATATGATGGTAATATCTCATGGTGAAAAGAAAGGATGAAAAAATCACTTAGCCTCTTGGTCCACAATTTGGAATTTATGTTCCTCCAACTCAGTAGGTTCCATTTGATAAGATGGAATATAAATGGGAATCGTACTAGGGATTAGGTCAATAGTAAACTCAACCTCTCTCACTATTACAAAAATGGGCAAGGGAAGTGCTACCCTTTTATCACCGCTAAAAAAAGTGCTGATAAAGGGTCACTTTTAACAGTGCTAAAAAATCACTGTTTAAAGAAACCCTTTATCAGCGCTTTTTTTAGCGCTGATAAAGGGGACCCCATTATCAGCGCTTCTTTTAGTAGCACTAATAAAGGTGGGATTTATGAGCATTTTTCCTACTGATGATAAAATTTATGTTTTCAAAAAAAATCATGAAAATAAAATATGGTTATATAAGTATATTTATATTGATAAAAATATAATATATATTTTTTAAATATGTTTTAGATATGTATAAATAGACTATTACATTTAATATATATATAATTTAGTGAAAATAACTTCAAAATATTTTTAAAAAGATTATCAATTAATAATTTTCTAATTATTATTGATTAAAAATCATTTAATAAAAATTTGAAGACTCCAAAAATCAAAAAAAAAATTAATTAAAGAACTAAAATAAGTTAAAAATGTAACTAAAACTTCAAACGGGCATAACATTTGATCAGGGTTTCCGTTTGATCTCTACAACATATCTAATTGACGCCTGCAATGAGCTCTACGTGCTAGTGACTGAACCAAAGCTTCTATCACATTTTTTGAGGCCAAAAACTCCCAAAAGGCCACCAAAATAGAGTTTTTAGTTGGGATACCCCGATTTGTTAACATTAAAACATGTATAACTTCTGATCCGAATGTCTGGTAGGCCTGTACCACATATCATATAGAATATTGTTTCATTTTATTCGATTTGACTAGTTTTGGAGTTGAAATAGGCTTCTGGAATATAAGATATGGTTTTTATAACATTCCATGGCATTTCAAATACACATATATATGTATTTATTTGTAAATATATATATATATATATATGTCTCTGTGTTTGTGTGTCTGTGTGTGTGTGTGTTGTATATTTGTATGTATGTACGTATTTATTTATTTATAAACACACATAAAAAATATATTTCATAAATGTATCTAAAACTAATCTTATAATTATATATTAATATACAATAAATATACAGATAAAAAATTATAACTAAAAATATATATATAAATAAATATTAATATATATTAATATACGACTGAATATATATATACTAATATATGAATAAATATATTTATATTAATATGAATCAATATCAATATAAAAATTAATATATATATATATATATATAAATAGATATATCATTAAATGGAGAAAAGAATGAAATGGATTAGTGGTCAAGGTGCAGCTGCGAAAGGGGGGAGGTCGCGGGTTCAAGTTCGGGTGGAAGTAAAGCGGTGCGTGCGATTGATGATGCGCAGAATGGGCAGCGTGTGGGAGGGTGTGAGGGGGGGGGGCCTAGTGCTGATAATGGGGGGTCAAGTGCTATTAAAAGTTCCCCCCACATTATATAATTTTTTTTAGTTTTTTTTAATTTTTTCGACTTTTATCAGTGCTAAAAAAGTGCTCCTAAAGGGGTATTTTATCTGTGCTTTTTTAGTGCTGATAAAAGGGGCCTTCATCAGCGCTTTTCGAAGCACTGATAAAAGGGACCCCTCGCCCCATATCAGCGTTGTGCTTTATAGAGCTTTTTTAGTGCTATTAAATCCCGTTTTTGTAGTAGTGTCTCTATGGTGATAAACCAGAAAAATCATCTTGAAATACCTTGGGGTCACACAACACTGCTGGTAGCTGACTAGTCAAACAACAGCTAACGATATCAAGAAGCATCTTTAGAAATTGGTATGAGATTACCCCAGTACAAGGAACAATAGTCCACACCCTTCCGGTTCTAGGGTCCCACCCATCCAGAAAAACATGGGTGACCCCATTAGAAGATAAAGACCAAACCCAATGATGATAAAATTCTCTCTATGCCTTAACTTTGATCATCGAATCCATGCTGATAATCAAGTCAAATATATCATGATCGAGTACTAAGAAGTCCCATTCCACCTCTAAGTTATCTATCATCACATAAAATGTGGGACACTTTAATCCTTTTCAATACATCTTTCCCAATGGTAAGTAAATATAAAATGGGAATAGAATTTATTTTCAACATAATCCCAACATGTCAACTAAATTTGATGATATAATGAATGATTAGAACATGTATCAAATAAATATAACACCAATTAAGATGAAATAAACATTATTCCTCTAAAAGTACCTATCTCTACATTAGATTCCTTTGGAAGACACTCCACATAAATTTTTCTAGTCTTAGCCACATGAATATCCCCCTTGGCATGATGATTAAACCCACCACACTTAGAAGCATCAGTACGAACCTGCACACCATTGGTGAGAGTGGATCCGGCCATAAGACCATGGGATATTTATTAGCCACTAAAATATTCGAATATTTATTTTTAAAATATATAATCTTCATGTTATTCACTATTAATAAACACCATTTTTAGTGCATTTTACAATTTTAGAATTATTTTACATTATGATTGTAATTATTTCTTAAAAATTTCTATTTCATGGTACATTCTGTAATACCTCCTAAAACACACAATTGTCATGATTTTATTTTCATATTTTATTTTAAAGACTCACATGTTATGGGGAACATTATATCTTTATAGAGATATTAGATATTCAATTAGGAAGATGAAAAAAGTGTACCTAGAACCAAGAACATTCTAGGTGAAGTGAATTAGAAAAAATCCCACCAAAAATACATTAGAGGATAATATATAGGACTAATTATGGTAAAAACTTAATAAGAGATAGATAACATCTGGAGGAACATTTAATCCAATTACGACCATAGCTAGTTATGTGTTTTTAAGGGAGTTCCATGTGTCCTATGTTGAAGATGAAATTCTGGGCTAGATTCTGTTTCCTAGAAAACATCCCACCATTTTGATCATATATAAAAAAATATTTAATTTGGATAAAATTTTGCAGTCCTCTAGGGGAAATCTTGGGATTCAATTTATTCATCTATGTGCCACAAAAATTATTCTATTTATAAAATCATTCTGACATAGATTTCAGGGGAATGCAAGATGAATTCCATTTCGGTTTAAAGGTGGAAAAGTCCACATTCCATAAAATTTCCACCACACTAGGCCTAAAATAATCAAATGGGAAGAATTTAAATGATGGAGGCTCGACACGTGTGTGTTTTTCGAATTCCACTTGGCTTCTTAAAAAAATTCTTCTTATCATTATCTATTATTTTTCTTAACACGTTGATACTGCTTCATTATGGTGTGAATTGTTTCACATGTTTAAGAGAGAAATCCTTCTCATAATGGTGGAGTGTTCATTTTTTACTATTTTCCTACTTTAATTCCTCCCACATGTGTCTACTTCCCACTTCTATTAGGATAACAACATCAATGGAGAGCAAACACTTGTTTGAGTTGATCCAATATAGTAGCAAGGAATTATATTGGGTGTTATTTCTCAATATATAATTGTTTAATATTTTATTTATATCAGTTTTTAATTAAATAATTTTCTCTCTTCCTATTATATATTGAATTTTATCACCACACTTTTCTATGATAATAAAATCCTTTACTTTGGATTTCTCAAAAAAATTATCCTCCAAGTGTATAGGTGATTATCATGTATATTTGATGGTGTTAAACTAATATGTGATGTAGTTATATTGATTTCATCGAATTTTTCCGTCTCATGTTAATGAAATTGAAAAAAATTAAAAAAGAATCCATCCAAATCACCCGAAATCAATAACATTGGATCAAATAATTCTATTAAATTCAATTTACATAGGTATCTTATTGTTAATTTAAACCATCTTCAATGAAAATCAAGTTATACAATTCAAATAAAAATATCCATCTTATAATGTTTATGTATTTAGTTATATTCTTAGCTCCTTGAGGGTTATACAACACAAGATACACTACAAGTGACATCTAAACCCAAAAAATTAGGAAAATTTAGGGAATATTAAATTTTGGTGTTGTTTTCGTGGACCAAAGTATGTTATCTTCAACACTTTCTTATTATTCTCACCCCACTTCTATATTCTCACCCCTGATATAATTCTCATGGAATTTTATTTTGAACAAACTCAAACATGAGGAACCTATCCCTAAATTGACTACCCCAAACCAATTTTGATGTAAAAAGACCATCCTAGTTTATATTGGTGGTATAATAAACAACTGTTAGAGACATAATGTTTTAACTACTACATTCCACTATAAATTACAACCTATGAATAGTCATAATCCCAAACATTCCAATCTGAATATCCCCCTATATAATTACAAAAATATAATTATCCTCTTGGAATATACCATTTTCTCTCAGCCCCATATCCTACCCAATACACAACAATTACTTGAGAAACTATGACAACCAATAGGGAGAGTGTGTTGAGAGGTTTCGTGAGAGAGACTGGAACTAAAATGTATTGAAAATGTTATAGAACCCCTTCCCACTAATGTTTCAGCTTAAAAAACATTAATAGAAGAATATTTTTACACATAATCCTCTCCAAAAATATAATAAATAGACATCATTTGAATCTTAGATACCTAAATAACTCGAAGGAATAGTTGATCAGTGTTTAAATGAAGAGGCAACTAATTTTCAAAATTGAAAAGAGGGAACTACAACATCATGGGCTGAGTGTCCTGAATATTTCTCCATTGATAATTTTTTAGAACTAAAAATCATAGAACCATTGGAATAAATAAAAAACATTGAGTCCATTTCCATTCATAAAAAAAATTATGTAATTTGGTGGTTGAATCTTATATTCTAAAGGAACTAATTTTTTGAGAACTTTTGAAATGGAAATTTCTTTAAATTCAATGTCCCAACCAGTGTCTGAAAGTGTTAGGATACCCAAGCACAAATTCATGGTTCATACATCCAATTTCATGTATTCCTTTATCATGTATAATCTAAAAGATTAAATCATCATTTTATCCTCTCTTGATACTAATAATAAGAAAATTTCCCTTCATGTATTAAGAAATATTATAAAATCAATTGGATGGACCCTTTTTTATATTCAAGGGTTTAGCCAATTCATAGGGACCTATATTCTTTTTCCTCAATAAATTTAAAAACCTTCCTATCAACCGCATTGGATACTAAATCATAATATAATTAATTTGGTGAAAAATTTAATCCTTAAAATGTTAAAATTTGTTGTTGGATAAGTTGTGGTGTTCATGTCAAGATAATTATATTAAACAATGTGATTTCTAGAAGACAGCCTCGATTTTACCAATACATTGACTTAGTGATTAATGTTACTAAATAAATAGGTCTATTTTTTAATCATTTTATAATTTTAAATTTTTTATTTAAAGGAATCTATCATGGTTTCTATTGTTTCTAGTTTTTTGTGTGTGTGAGATTCATGGGATATTGAGGTTGAAGTTTGTTTTTTAGGTAAATCAAATGAATCCATAAACTCCACATTATTCTACCATCCACTATGGGGAGGCCAAGAGTGACATAAGAATCCGAGGATCAAATTATTGTGGCATGAACTTCATCATTATACCACAATGTGACATTTTTCCATCACTCATTTTAAAATTTTAGTTTTGAAAATTTTCTCCTATAACACTACCGCCTTATAAATTTTCTTTTATTTAAAAATTGGGGAAAGTGTTATTCGATGTTTTTAGGGTGGAAATAAAGAAAAAAAATGATGTGTTAAATAAATTTTTATAAATAAATGTAAGGAAAATTTTCTTTAACCTAGAACACGATAATACACTATGAAAACATTGATATTGAATATCAAAAAAATCATGCCTTGGTTCTGAGTTTAATCCATGTATAAGTTCATAAAAATATATTTTGGAAAGTGTGTCTATCTATTGTAATTATACACCATCTATATTTTCATCCATTTAATAAAAAATTCACATCCCACATCCTTTTGATTGTGGTGTATTAGTATGATTTTTTTGTTGTTCCATAATAAATGGAATAGGTTTTGTGATCATTTTAATTTTAACATGAGTATTCAAAAAAAACAAAAAAAAACTCAAAAAAATACAGTTGTGTATAGAGAAATGGATTAACTAAATGGGTGTCTTTTTGAACTATGGGATCATGACTCCCTAGTTTTTTGTCCCATTGTATGGTATTTGATCTCTATTTTTCGTAATTTGAATTTTTTACTGATTGAGTTAACTCAAGACGATTCTCGAGTATGTGAGCTTCACTTGGTAACCCAAGGTCATCGATCCTAGGAGTCAGTAGCAATGTCTCACTACAAGGGTTGACATGATTGACTGAAATTTCAATTACCATGAAAAAAATAAAAAAATTCAAATAAATACTCATTTATTCTTTAAAATGTTATTCCACCTAACACTTCCATCTTTCCCCCTTGAATAAAAATTATTTCTCTTTTCAATTATGATACACAACACATCATCATGATTAATTCAAATTGGATGTAATGTGAAGATAAATTTGAAAAAAAATGTGATTGGTCTTGGGTTAATTATATGAACCTATCTTGTTTTAAAATATTTTGATGGGTTTCATAATTTTTTGGTATGATGTATATAGGTGAGTATTTTATTTAATTTTTTTTGGAAAATAGAAATCATTTTCATATTTTTTAGATATTTAGATTGGGATTAGAAAAAATCAATATGGGGATGTGATTATCCAATAAAATAGGATAATATTCATTTTTTATGATATATAATTTCCATGTGCTTCATTATTCACGAACACTATTTTTAGTTAATTTTACAATTTGAACATTATCTCACATTATGATCGTAATTATTTCTTAAAATGCACTATTAAATAGTACATTTTTAAATACCCCCCAAAACACCCAATGATATTGATTATATTTTCATATTTTATTTTATGGTCTCTCATTATATGAGTAACATTTTATCCTAATAGATCTATAAAATATTCAATTATGAAGATGACCAGTGTGGTCCTTGAACCAAAAAAATTCTAGGAAAATTGAACTGGAAAGAATCTCAATAAAAAGAATATTGAGGCCAAAAACCATGCCAAATTAATCTAAAAATGTAACTTAATATAGATAAAATCATTAGTAACATTTCATATAATTGTGACAAGAGATAATTTTGAGCTTTTAAGGTATTTCTAAGTGCCCCAATTTGGCGATGAAATTCTTGGCCAGATTCTATGGCCTAGAAAAATATCCCAACATTCTAATCATATTTCAAAAATAAAATATCTAATTATACTAAAAGTTTATAGTCATTTAGGTGAAATATATAGATTAAATTTCTTCTTATATGGACCACCCAAATCTATTATATAGAATCTCATTTCGACACATCTGTCAGGGGCATGCATGTTGGTTTCTATTCTTGGTCAAGGGTGGAAAAGCCCACATTCCATAAAGATTCCCCCACCTTAGGCCTACCATAATCAATTGGTAAGACATTAAATGATGGATTCTCTACACAATGTTTCCAAAATTTCAATTTAAGGTAGTGGTGGTGAACGAGATGGAGGATTCTTGGTGTATTTTTACATTGTAATGTTATATTGCAATTTTGATGTCTTAAGTTTTTCTTTCACATGTAAGTTGTTTTAATTCCAATTAGATTCTTAATAAAACTTCCTCGTAACCTAATTTTTTTTAATTTTCATAACTTTTTGATACCGCTTCATTAATGTGTGAATTTATTCATAAAGAAAAGAGAGAAATCCTTCACACAATGGTGGGGTGTTCATTTTTTACTATATTTATTATTCAATTCCACCCTCATGATTCTACTTCCTGCTTCCATTGAGAGCATAGTATCAATGGAGGGATAAACCTATCTTGGGTTGATCCAAGTGAGTATAAAGGGGATATATTTGATTTTATTTATCACTCTATAAATGTATAATATTTTCTTTTATTTGAGTTTTCTATTCAATGATTTTCTCTCTTCATCTTCATTATTGAATTTTATCGCCACACTTCTCTTATTCTTATACGATCATTCACCTAGGAGTGCTCATAAAAATCATACAACAAGTGTAACGGTGATTATCATGTGTATTTTAAGGTATTAAACTAGTAACTTATGATATTATATTTATTTCATTGAATTGATCCTTCTCAAGTTAATGATATTGAAATAAATTAAAAATTAATCCATCCAAACCACACCAAGAAACAACCTAGGATCAACCCACTATCTCAAATTGAATTTATTTATGTGTATTATTGTTAATTTAAACCAACTAAAATAAAACTTGAGTTAGCTATTTCAGCTTCAATTATCCCTCTTAGGATGTATGTTTATTTAGGTTTCTTCTTAGGTCTCTGAGGATTCGACAACCCAAGCTACACTTCAAGTGACTTCTTAACCCTAAAAAATTGGGTAAATTTAAGAAAGACTACATATACATTAAAAAAATACAACTTTGATGGAAGGATAGTTCATAATGATTAAAATTATATAAAATTGGGCTTGGAATGACCATGACTTCCACATTGGTAGAAAATAAACTCTTGATGTCCTAATGAAGCCCCTGAAACTAGTCCTGAAGAAAATAGTCCACCCTTATGCATCCTTTTCTGTATAAAATACACAGCCTGGATAAAAAATGCAATAACTAATGCTCTACTCAATCTAGTATTTCTAGCTATTTCATACTACACCATTCCTTCTTTGTTGAAAATATCTTTGAATGTTGGAATACACAAGAGAATAAACATCAACCAAATATCAATCCTCAGTACCATCTCATACATCTAAACCTTTAGTTACTTGTTATGACTAAATCTAGGGCCAAGCTAACTGACATAGAAAACAAAGGGAATACTCTTTTATATCATGATTCCATTTCTCCAAGGTAAGAATCTCTTAAGTCTACACTGCACGTAACATCTCAGAGTAAAAATTCATTTTTAATATTTTCTTCAAATATTTCTAGGTAATATCCTCATGTAAATTAGCTTTCATAAGAGAGTGCCACCATATCCATCCAAACCCCTTGAGAATGTACAAGAAAAAACATAACTTAGATTCCTAAAGAGTCTTAAGTAATTTTAAGATCCATTCAATCATCTCAAGACACTCCTTATATTCTTGGGGTCCCTTGACACCATGGAATATGGGTGGATGCTGCTTAGTAAAATCTGAGCCACGATCCATTTATCATCCTGTGTTACTGACACCCACTTTACCTTGAATATAAATTTTATAGATTACATCTTCTACAAATGATGGGTCCACTTGAGGATTCACCTAAATATCCTATCTCACATCCACCTCTCTGGTATTTAGAGGATCACTTCTTAGAGTAATTTTCGGTTAAGCACATGATAATGACCAATCTTCTTCAGGGAATTTTACAAAAAATTAGGAACAACATTATGAATTCATCTGCACACTTTAAAAAGTTAATAATTTGAAGAAATAAAAAAATTTATCGAAGAAAAACATCAATTTAACTAAGAAAGTGACAAATTAAATAAACTCCTCGTCTATTTTATTCAAATGACCTAAAACATCAAGTATGAAACTTGGTAAAAATATTCTAACCAACCATGGTAACTTGAGTCAAAACACGAAAGGGAAATGGACAGTAACCCGCCTACACTTACTACCCAAATTTGTTTGGTCTTAACTCCTATATACATAGTACATTGAACCAAACTCATCTTGTGTTAATACACATTTGGTTGAGCATCCCTTAGATACCATTCTATAACAATCCAACATTATTCAACTAGAAAAGATAACAAAGTAGACCCATGATAGTGTTGAGGTTCAACAAGATAATAAAAACAAGTCTCCCATATAATAGGACAAGAAATTCAACCATAGTTCAATTTAGAAGAAAATAATATAGACATGATCCATGAAATCCAATCCAAACCATCTAAACTAGGATGTATGAAAAGACAAGACCAACTAGTCTCAATGTGACCATATGACACCTCAAAACCATACCTCTATGAACTAAACAACAAAAAAGAGAATCCTACATTTAATATGATTCCCTTCCCATTATCTAGGTTCATCAAAACAATTTTTAAAACTGTATAAAGGCAAAAGTATGGTATGATCACAATTCCTAGTAGGAATCCTCCACAAAATCTATAAAAATTATAACATAAAGAATAAAATAGTTCTATTATTAGAATAAATATAGTTTTACAAATAATTTTCATAAACGAAATCAATTTGTAAATCATCACATGGTTTTTTATACAAGACCTTTATATTCTACAGATAAGGAAAATGAAAAATATAAGTGATATATTATTAGAGAATAATCTATAAAATCTATGAATACACCATAAGGTAAACATATAACCAAATAAACATGACCATTCAATCATATAAAATATACTATGAATATAAAAATGGCCAATCCATCATGTGAATGCACATGAGAAATTAACCATGACCAGTCTATCATGTGAAAGCAAGTGAGAAAATAGCCAAGACAAATCCATAATGAGAATGCCCATCCTTAGACAAAAAAAATACCATTTTGGATCTAAAATTTGGGTATATGTACTAGACATAATAATGAATCCCCAATATATACCTATGGTGGATCTAATTGGTATAACCCCTAGAGTAACTATTCACAGTAAATTGAAAGAAAACCTCAAGTGGCATTACACACACTAGGAGTGACATGTCTATTCTTGACGTACGCATGGTTCCCAATATTATATGTTTTTAAAAATCCATTTAAAAAATTCTCAATATTTATAAAATATTTTCAAATCCATTACAATTTGCTTCAGTTTGGGAAAATAAAAGCTTTAAATCAAAACCACCATTCAAGCGTTTTTTCAAAAACTTACTCTGTATAAGCTAATTTTAAATAAAAAACCCATTAAAACGTGGTTACTTTCCAAAAACCATTATAATCACAAATAAATTCAATTGAAGGAATAAAGTAGTGTAATTTACAAGATCAATAAGTAATTCATATAATTATTCCTTTGTATATAAAAACCTACCTTAAGAACAAAGGTAGAACTAATCACCTTCAAAAACGGAGATTAGGAATAGTGGATTAGGTCCTCATTATCCTAGATCGCAAAAAATTCAATCCACAGTAAAACCCATTATATATGGAATAGATTTCCCCTTTGGATTATGCAGGACATGAGTCGAAGATATCCAATGAAGATCTAATAAGAAAATATAAAATCTTATAAAAAATGCAACATACCTTGATTCCATTAGTCAATAATTAAGGAAATCTACATAGAATACCCAGGAATAAGACCATAAAGTTATAAGAAAGGATTAGGTTGAACAAATAATAGATTTTAGGGTTCTTAGTGGTTAAAATAGGGTCCAGGTAATTTTTTTATGAATAATTAGTGTATTAAAAACCATGTGCACAGTTTATTTGAATTGGGTACATGGTTAAACAAAATTGTTCACCCTAACCATTCACCTAAAATGGAATTATATTTAGGGTGAATGTTTTCAGCCAATTTTTTTTAACCATGAATATATCATGAAAACCCCCTCTATCCAAGGGTTTATAATTTTCACTAGGTGGCCACCTGTTTTGGAAAATCCATGTTCCCTCTTCCCATGGCTCAACACAAGCCACACAGTTTGATGCACCAAAATAAATGGTTTTCCCAATACATTCACCAACAAGGAATAACCTCAGGAGAATCTAAAACTTCTAAAAATTTCCCAAAATGATCCTGAAACAAGATATAACTCAAATGATACTAAAAAAGGGTCATGAAGTACCTAAAAGAGTGTAACATAATGTTATAACAGCTGTTGTATTCATACCCTTGCTAAGAATCCAAAATCATCTCTTTCTCATGATTTTTTTCCATGACACCAGGAATTGTAAAATGATTAATATTAAGATTTATGCTAAATAGAGTAATGCTGTACTCAATGAAAATACAATGTTGTATTTTTTTGTTTTTAATATTCTATGATATTCATGTATGTATCTAGTTTTCTAAGTCTATTAAACTATTTTTACCTTCGGGATGTGATTCCTTGTATCTAGTGCCGTTGTAATAAAGTTACCACCAACTCTATGAAACTATGGTTGGGGACATTATTCGATCATAAGATTGTATGATGTATATAAATGGGTGTGAATTCTACTTTAATATTTTAAAATAATATAAAACCCAAATCATATTTTTTAAATTGATCAGACTCAAAAATTATCCAATGATCAAAGTATGTGAATCAAACATAGAAGTCATCAAGTAAATTAGAGTAAAAAATCATACATACTATAAGACTGATATACCAGAGTTTATAAATGTTTATTAAAAAAATATATAATAACATACACAGTAGAATAACAACTTAATAAAACATGTAAAAGTAAATATTATATAAATGTAATAATGGCTTACAATATTTATAAAATATTTTCTACCATTTGAAATTATAATTTAAAGAAATTAGAAAACCTAAATTAAGATATTCATGGTTTCAACCTAACTGTAAGGTATGTATTTCCTCACTAGGAATTACCTCGATTAAAATATTGGTATTTTCTGTATCTTCTAATACCCTAGAATCCCGTTATTTGGTTATTGGTATAAAATCTATCTTTCACTAACCTAGAATCACTCAATCAGCAAGATCGGTATCAGCCATCATCCTATCCTTAGATTACCCCAATCATAATCTCAACCAAAATTATAGATTGCAAAATAAAAAATGTACTATAAAATTTAATGTCCTCAAAACAGATTCCTTATAATAAAAACTCTCTATAATATTAAAAAGTGTAATAATGAGATATTCAGGAATAGAAATCTTCAAACATGTTGAGTTTCAAATTCATCATCTCCCAGCTCCTCAAATTCACTAATATTTATAATCATCACTCTAGTGTTCATATTTTATATGAATCTTGGAGTTAATTGCAATGGCCTCAGATGTTGTTCTCATAAAACCTCAAAAAATTATATCTTCAACTCACATCATTTGGTCATACCATTACAATGGTTTAAAATAATTCATATAATATTAATAATTCTAACTATCCAATAATAAAATTTGTTATTCCAATTGAATAAATTGTTAGTCTGATGGATGAAGCTTTGTCACACTCATAGACTAAATATTTTAACACTAATAAAATAAATATCATTACATATATAGACTAATACTAGTCATATTGGTAGACAAAATATATGTTACACCCATAAACTAAATATCGTTATGATAATAGAGTAGATACTGATAGACTAGATATCATCTCTCCAAGAGATTGAATACAGTCACACTGATAAAGTGAATATTTTCAATTCAATGGACTAAAATATAGTCAATCCAACGAAATAGATATTATCATAAAAACATAATAGATATCATCAATCTGATAGACTATGTTATTCTGATAGATAAAACTTATGTATTTAAATTTTATGTTCATTTAGTTATGAATTATTTCTTAACATGATAGAAAAATATTTTTTCTGCAAAAATATTTTAAAAGGATTGGGAAATACAATGTTCATAAAATAAAGTTTTAATAAATAGATTGTGATTTTAAAAATAAACGAAAATAAATATAGAATGTTTAATGTTATGACTCAATAATATACCCCTTTTTGAAAATAACAAACACCACACCATGAATGAAAAAAAATACTAACTTTGAATAACATTCAAAAACTTTATTCATTTAATAATTTAAAAAAAAATTCTTCAAAAGAAACTTATCCCCTTTTTTATTATCTCCCACAGTCATGATAACTTATTTTAGTTCAAGATTCATTATTTGAAATATCTTTCCCTTAATATAATTATCCCATTTCAATATATTATCCCTTTTAAATCATTCTCCACCTTAATATATTCTCCCCCTTAATGTATTATCCCCCTTTCAAATATACAAATATAATATGGGTAATAATTAAATATCCTTGAAATGTTAGAAAATATTACTAAGAAAAAATAGTGATTGAATAAACATTTATCCAAAGTATCAAAATACATTATATGAACAAACCATTCAAAAAATACTCATTCAATATATTTTTATTTAAGTACATTAATAGTTTAGATAAAAATATCCAATATATATTATGTAACTTCTTGATTATGGATTTCATATTCTAGAGATATACCATGTGCTTATCACTCTCTACATATGTGGACTCAAGCTTTTCTACATTTTCTTTTAGAACTAAGGAATTTCAATTTTCTTCCATTAAACTGATTGACACCTCATTAATAAGTCTAATATTTTTAGTTATTCTTTCAGTCTCTGAAACAACTTTTCATAATATCATATTATGGAATTATGTTCTCTCATGTATTGAATTTATTATTTGAATTAAATGAATTATTGATTCTATGAATTCAATAAAATCTTGAACTATTCCCCATATTTTAATCTTCTAGAAAAATTTGTTGATAAATTCTCAAATGATTCATAAATGATAGAAGAATTTTTTTTTAATTCTTCAAATTGTTCATCATGGAACTTTAAATATCCTTTAAATTATTTTGGCCATCTGGCCATCTCGCTAAATACCATTCTTTGTTCCTTTTATTTTCCATAAAAACATTTTATATCAGCTTCATTATAGAAAACAAATTCAATTATATTCTTCAAAGAATCTTATTTTTCATTCAAATTTTTTTGTATTTTCTTGTAGCAATATTCAATATTCTAAAGATATGGAATATAATATATTATATATTTAAATTTATGAATAATATAATCTACACTTCTCTCAGTACCAGTGACAGGAAATTCATATGATTATTAAGAAGGATTAGAAACATGAATAATTAAAAACCCAATATTTGTCTTTCCTATTTCATTCTCATTTTCCTCATCAAATATTTTCTCCAAATAAACATATCTATCGATCTCTACTTTTTCCAATATTTAGTTGTGCAATTTTTGTCCTTCTTCACTTTATTATTTTAAAATCTATCTATTTTTACATACAACTAAATTAGAATTTTTTAAATTGGTTTGATAAAGATATAGAGAATGATGATGAATCCAAAGAGATCACTTATTATTTTTCGTCTTCCTCCTCCTCCTCTTCTTCTTCTTATTCAAACACTATTTACAAATATCGTGAAGTTCATAGAATTGAATTTCCAAACTTATGTACTATTTTTTTAGTTGAATTCGGAACTGAGGTATCAACTTTCACTTATTTACCCTTTTCTATCACAACATTAGTATAATAGACTAAATATTCTATAATTTCAACTTCTATTCGCAATGATTTATTTTTAATTTTCTAAATGGTAACATAATGGGTACTGAAAATAAGAAATAATTGAACAATAGGTAGAGTGGAAATTATTAATGGAATATTAGTATATCATATCTCAACACCTTTGATAAAATTTTCAATAATATTAGCTTGATCTAGTATTTTTCTTTTTCTTCTTTTTAATTTATTCTAATTTCATGGATTCATAAATCCTTTTATTTAATGCTAAGAATTCTTCTTTTTCCGGACCAAACATTAGATCACTATGTCTAATCTAGGCCCTATGCACTATAAACATTTCAAAATCATTATTGGATATATATTTTGGATTCTTCTTTGAATTTTTTAGAGAATAATAAAATTATATTTTACCTTTATTTGGGAATTATATTTTTCTTGGGGTGTTGTTACAACATCAGACACATCCATATCTGATTTACCAACAAAGATTTTTCTTTTTTTGGTTGAATGTTAACTTCATCCTATACATAGTTTC
This sequence comes from Viscum album, assembly GCA_963277665.1. Taxonomy (NCBI): domain Eukaryota; kingdom Viridiplantae; phylum Streptophyta; class Magnoliopsida; order Santalales; family Viscaceae; genus Viscum; species Viscum album. The sequence continues at coordinate 119,155,559 of OY728156.1, read as the reverse complement.
TTCTCAAATTAAAGAACATTTTTGATAAACTAATATATTTAAATTCTTAATATTCATAACTTCTATAAAATTTTCCAACATTAATAGGGGAACATAAGATTTATCGACTTCATCATGGTTTTATTTATATCTTCAATATATGCAAAGATAAGCATCACCAAATTTAACTTTCCCATATTGATCGAAAAATCCAATACAAATATATCTAAGGCTTTCAATGGGTCTCTATCACTTTTTCTTAGTACTAAATAACCATGCATCTATAATGTGACAACTCTTGCATCAGGTGAAAGATGATACACTTTTATACCCTTTTCAAAAGATGAAAATAAAGAAGATTCAACTTTAAATTTTTCAAAGCATCCTAGATTCTCTATAATCTTATCTAGATTAAGGGAAGCCTCTCCTTCCACTGGAACATTGTTCATGTCTTCCACTCACTGAATAGATAGCTTAAAAATCACTAAAAAGATTAAAGGTAATTTCTTCCTTATCATCATCAAAACTAAATCATACTAAAGAACATAAGTCAGTCAATATTTTTGGATAATTAAGGTCAATGTTATCTTTATAAATATATACTTTTTCTCATATATAAAACATTATAACTACTTTCAATAAAGATTCGGTTTTTTTTCACACCATGATTTCTATTTGAGTCTTTACTTCATAACTTCATGCTTAGAAAAATCATCAGAAAAATTTATATTTTTAATTTTTTTGTAAATATGAAGTTATTGTATAAATAATTAGATCTGAATAATGCCAAAGTTTTATACTGAATAAATAAACGAGGGATGATATTTGAGAGATAATTATGAGAAATGTGATGTGGCACATGGTGAACAATTCTGTATACATGGGTTTGAGGGTATAACTTTCTTATTCAAGTGTTTTAATTCTTTAGAGAAAATTCCTAATTTATTCTTATGATTGATAATAATCCTTGAATGTTTAAAAAAATTACTCTTACGTTTTTTATGAAAAAAATATAATCATACATAAAAATTTTCCAATTATGAAAAACATAATAATTTTGTAACAAAATGAGTATTTCAATAGTTAAGAATATGTACACAATAATTAAAAATAAATAAAGGATAAAGTTACTATATTATTAGAAAAAATAACTCATGGATTAGAGCTGTAACTTTAATCATGGATGTTTTCTGAGTAACATGTTCTTCTTACTTTTCTAAACCAAAATACATATGATAATCATTTTAACAAAAATAATGTCTGGAGACCTTTTTAGTAAAAATTTTTGTCAGAAAATTTTTAGTAAATAATTCTTGTCTAAATTTTTTAAAAACTTTATATATTTTAGAAGACTAAATATTTTTGAAACATAAATCGATTTTTTTTTTGAAAAACTAAAAAATGTGGGAAAACTAATGATTCTAGAAAAATAAAAACATATATATTCCTACATTGAAAAGTTGTTATTAATGTAAGTAGATTTATAAACAATAAGTACATATGAATGATCACTTGATATTTACCATTTTCATCTTTAATTTAATATATTCAAATCTATCATAACAAAGGGGTTTTGTAAAAAAATTGGCAAGTTGTTCTTGTGTTTTTATATATTTTAAAATTTTATCTCCTTTTTGTGTGTGATCCTAAAGGAAATGGTGTCTTATATATATTTTCATTCCTCATGAGTGATGTGTTGGGTTTTTACTCAAATTAATGAATCTTTTGTTATCACACAATATCTGAGTTTTACTAAAACTTATTCCATAGTTTGTGAGTGTGTATATCATCCACAATATGTGATAACAACAATTTCCAGCAACCACATATCCAACTTCAACAATGTATAATACTACTGAGTGTTTTTTATTATAGAAAAAAGACACAAACCCTTCTCCAAGGAAATGGAATGTTCTGAAATTTATTTTATATACGTTTTACACCCACCAAGGTTAGCATCCCAAAAACCTTTTAATAAAAAATAATTTCAAGTAGATTAAAACAAGATAGAATACATAGTTTACTTATAATAATGAAAATTTCATTTTACATATTTATGTTGTGACTATTTTGTATTTTCTTGATATATTGTACATAATAATACAAAAAACATTAAATCTAAACAACTAGCAGTTAAGTATAGTAAACTACCAATCAATCCTCTAAATATATTTTGATGAACTAGTTTCTAATACTCATCAATATCTATAAAATTTTAGTTTAAGATATGAGTACTAAAACCTTTTGTATTTTCATATCCAAATTTATTTAAAAGATCTTTTATATACCTATATTTAGATACAAAAGTACTTTATGGTCTTCATGAAATTTTAAGACATAGAAAGAAATTATGTTCTACCATCATACTCATTTTGAGCTCAGATTTCATCAGTTTTTTAAATGAATTTATAAATATTTTTCATTTAGTTGAAATAAAATTCCATCAACATAAATTGAATAATGATGATGTTTTTTTAAAAACAAATTATAAAAAGTGTTTCATTTGTGGATCCCTTAGTAAAGATTTTTTGTAGGAAAATCTCGTTATCCTTTCATTCCAAGATCAAGGTGATATTTTATGTCTGTAAAGTCCCTTAGTATGTTTAAAAACATTTTTTTTATTTTTTTAAGAACTCGGGGTTTTTCAGCATACAATTCATTCTGAATACATTTGTTAAGAAATTTACTCATCTCATCCATTTTAAATAGTTTTAAAGTATGGAATTCTATATATTACAGATGTATACAAATAGATTAAATTATATCTAAGGAAGAAAATGTTTCTTCATAATCTATTACATCATGTTGATTATAAAATTTAGTAACAAGTATAGCTTAATTTCTAACAATTATTATATTTTCATCAAATTTATTCTGAAAAAACATATTTTATCGCAATTAAAGAAATATATTTATGTCCTTTAACCAAATTATAAAAATTATACCGTTTTAATTCATGTATTTTACCATGCATGTATTTTATCCAATATTTATCACATACATATTCAACACATGTTTTAGGTTATAATTGTGATACTAATTCAATATGATCAATTTTATTTCATAAAGATCTTCTAATTGGAATATATAGATCTTCATGACCAATGATGTTATCCCTAGGATTATTCCTAGGAAAATTTAATTTATTAGGTTTACAAAACTTTTTTCTTCCACAACATGTTGAAATTATTTATGTGGTATAACTTCAGAAAAAAAACTCTTTTGTTATTCTCTCATGAGAATAACATTCCAACATAGGTTGCAAATAATTTTTTTAAATAACATATAAGGATGTTGGTAAAGGTTGTTTTAAATTAAATGGATTGGTTTCATCAAACTTAACATGTACATTTTCCCCAAAAGTACTTTTATTTTTATTAAAAACTATATATAGATTAACAGTTGAAGAATGACCTAAAAATATTACATCACAATATTTTGGAGAAAAATTGTTTAGATTATCCTTAATGATAAAAATGAATACTTTGCATCTAAAAAAGTTGATGTGTAAATGTTGTGGTTTTCTTCCAGCCCATAACTCATGAGGTTTTTTATTAATAAAGGTCCTTATTAAAACATGATTTATAGTATAACATGAATTACTAACAACTTTATTCCAAAAATATAAAGCAACTGAGTATTCACTAATCATTTTTCTCATAATATTTTGAAGAATTATATTTCTCCTTTTTACTACACCATTTTTCTATAAAATTCTAGGATCCAAAAAGTTATCTATAATACCGTTTTTACAAAAAATAATTTCTAAATTTGAATTAAAAAACTCTCCCCCATGATCACTATGAATAGTTATTTAGGACAATTTTATCTATTTTTTAACTCTAACTGAAAAATTTTCAGGATAGAAAAAGGATTAATAATTATTTTCTATATAATAGACCCAAGTATATCATCTGTAATCATCAAATAAAACATAAAAAATGTATTTTCAACAGATATTTCATGTTTTTGTGGGACTAAATTAGTGTGTGTGTGCTAACTTTAAATAATCAGAAGTTAAGAATTCACTAATCGATTTAAAACAATACTTTTATTTCTTTCGGAATTTACATGGATCATAGACATTTGAGGTATTAATCTTTAGTTCTAGTATATCATTAAATAGATCATTATTATAAATTTTAGCTAAAGTTATATCATTAAATTTTTCTAGTATTCTATTAAATAACAAAGAGTTATCTTCTAATACACTAAGGCAAGGTAGATCTTGGATCCTAAGGTATTCTTAGTTTAGTGTACAAATGTTTTCATGCTGATTGGTGGAAAGAATAAATTCATCTTTTAAAATATGAATTGAACATGTTTCATTCCTGATGTTCACAAGATAACACTCATTTCATAATTGAATTATGAAAAAAAGTTTGTTCTTGGGACTATAAGAAATAAAAATTTTAAAGTAAAATATTTTCAATGAAGAAAAATGTTATATGTACTGATAATTTCACCTTAAGCATCATCACGAAAGGTAAATTTTCAACTTTTTTTTATAATATTCTTAAAGAAATCATTATTTTTAGTTATATGTATGGAATGACCAATATATATATACCAAATGATATGGTTTTAACATTTATTATTCTCTAGAAAAAACATTTTTTGTTTTGAAACCCGCATCTTCTTGGTTCCGGTGTTATTGTAAAGTAAAATATTAGGAATACACTTTTTATCAACAATACCATGTTGAGAAAATGTCAATTGTATTGTAAAATTTCTCTTGTGAAAACCAATATATTGAACTCTATTTAAAAAACAATTATTTTTTTAGTGATTAATAATTTGAAACTTCATGCAAAATGGGTATGTTTTATGAAAAAAGTAATTATTATCAAAAACATGTTTTCTATTAGACTAACCCATCCTTGATATATATATCTACTAGGTCTAATATAATTAGAAATCTTATCAAATTTATCCCTAAAAATGGTAAACTTTGACAAAATAGTTTTCAATCAAGATATTTTTGAGTTTTTTTTTACAACTAGATTCTTATCATCAATAGAAGTTTTATTCGAACTAAATTTATCAATATCATTTGAGAAAATATTTTTCTAAAAAAAGGACTTATATAATTATTTTGATTGATCAATTTTCTCAAAAAAAAATTCATAAAACTCATTTGAAAGATCTTATATGTCAGTATTATGTGTGTAAAACCTGGTATTTTTCCCCACATTTTTATTGAGAAATATCAATTTTTTTATAAATCTGATCATTTTCATTTTCTAGATGATTAAAAAATCTAGAAGCATCTTCATAAAAATGAAAAACATTTTTTTATTTAGATAAAGAAGATTCATAATCATAAAATTTAGAACTATTATTATTATTATCACCATCATGATAGTTTTCATTTAATGTAATATTAGTTAGATATTTTATGGTTACATTTTCCAGCACGAAATTGTTTAAATCCTAAAAATCATCATATAATCTGATATTCATTTTATCACTTTTGTTTTGAGATGAAATATTTAAAAAACTATCACCACCATTAGAACTTGTTTCCAACACTTTCGTCGGGGTGTGCATCTGTCTGTGTAGGACGCGTTTATCTGTTGCCCCACAATCTCACTTTCCAAATACAGGTGACATTCGTCGCTTATTTAGGTTTTATCCTTGATCGAAATTGGATTATGGGATGTCAATTTCTCATTCTATGGATTCCTCCTGGGAACTCATCACCTGGTCTGGGTCTCCCTTATATACATAAGACGTTGTTTGTGAAACTCATCCCAGTTCCCTGTCTTCATGGACGCCGGTTAATTACACTGCTCCTGTCAAGACTTTCCAAGGGGTATAGTTAGAGAAGAAACCTTCTGTTAGTGGAGTAGTCACGTTGCATGCCACTAACATGTCTGGACGCTGAAACACTAATTCATCTCAGTTTCTTCCCCTTATGATAGGGCTTCTCGAGGGTGCGAAAGCCTGAGGCATCCCACGTTGAGTGTGGGGAATTATATGCCACAGGAATGTCTCTAAGGTTTTCCTAATCATACCATATTTAACATAGGTCATGCCGCGAGTTTAACGTCATGCGGAGGTGGATCGAACTGATTGGAACACTGATAAGAGTGGATCAGATGGGTGCAACCCCAAGAGGGAACATTAATGATGGGGATAACTCATGGTTAGTTACACAATTGTTTCTAGGAGCAGTGAGAAAGTGGGTGACATGATCTCATTAGGATGTGGTGGCCCGTGTAAGAATCAGGATGGATATGGATGGTTGAGAGTGGATACAGAATGAGATGGAACTGATGTGAGGACGATGGTGATGTTGGGATTGAGCCTCGAAGATACTTCTTATGTATACCCATTGTAGGGAATCAATGTACAGAGAGTTCAGTGGGGCGATGGGACACCTAAGGAGGTGTCCCACGAGAATGGATGCATGTATGGGATCTCGAGGAAGTAGAACCTCCATGTTGGGGAATGACCTTCCCAAAACACATAGGCTCGAGGGAGAGACCATGATGGGACATGAGTGACGGGCTTGAACCTCAGGTTGTCTTTCTATGTATCCCCAAGTCAGGGAATCAAATACCACGTAGTTTAGGATGGTGTTATAGAATTAGGGTGTGCGCATATTACAATGACCCAATGATATATTGGGGCATATGCGTGGTTAGCATCCTGGGTTGTTTTAATGGAATGGTGTGGACCAGAGATGTGGGTCCCACTGAAGGGGAATACAACAGCTTATCATTGATTACAGACTAAAATAGCTTACCACTAGTTGGAGCTATAATGAATTACCGTTGGTTGGGGTTGAAAACGGATTACTGCTGACTGGGGTTCCAATGGCTTACCGTTGGTTGGGGTTTCAACGGCTTATCGCTAGTTGGGGTTGAACCTCAGGGAGTATTCCAACATACCCTGTCTAGGAGATAGCGTTCAAAACCCACATAGTTCAAATAGGTTTACCAATGTTTGGGGTTGATCATCAGGGAGACTTCCAATGTACCCTGTCTAAGAGATAGGGATCAAAACCCATGTAGCTCAGCAACATACAGTTTAACGTCATGCAGGGTGATAGGGGAGGATACAGTTTAAACTCATGCAGGATAAGGGTGTACCGATGTGGAGTGGTTGCGACTGATGGGTTTTGGGCTTGAACCTTAGGGAGGATTCTTACATACCTTTCCTAGGAGACAGGTATCAAAGTCCACATAGTTCGGGATGATAGATACAGTTTAATGTCATGCGGGATGAAGGTGAATCGACTTTAAGGGGTCAGGACAAGTACGCATTGGGCTTGAACCTTGGGGAGGCTTACTACGTACCTTACTGAGGAGACTAGTATAAAATTCCATATAGTTTGGAATGGGGTTTTACATGATAAGGCATCCCAGTAATGATTCCATGGTCAATTCATACTCAAATCCCACATGAGTCATTCTCGGTGTGGGAAACAAGTGGAAACAAAGACCTGACAATAACGTCGTGAAAGGTGAGTATGTAGGAAGTGGAGTGTGGCTTACATGTGGTTAGAATCCCAAAGATGAAACATGGGATTATTCATGGTTAGCGGCCCAAATAAGAAACAATGTCTTATGCGTGGTTAGTGGACCGAGGAAATGGAGATCGGGACATACTCTAGGATGGAGGCCTGATGATGAAAAATCCAAGAGGGAGAGGGATGGGGTAACAATGATCCCGGTTCCCATCTATCCTCTTGTATTTTCCACGGAAGAATATTGGAGGAGTAGGGATGCTACTTCCCACAAGAAATGATAGGGGGTTACTCCAAGATGGTTTCACTTCCTCGTGGATAGGAATCGCACCAAAAAAAGATCTCATTCCATGTGAGGAAGTTCTCACTCACATGGAGAAAAGTGGGCATGGAGAATGTCTGAGGTGGGCACCCCATGTATAACATATAGGGAGATTCCATAATATAATGTCATGTTTTGAGGATGATGTTGGTTGAAAGTTTAACGTCCTACAGCTCAGACGAGGTGTGTTCACTCTGCACCTCTAGTACTTACATAACTGATACCCACCCACCCTTGGGTAAGGGACGGTTTTAGCAATGCTGTGGTGTGAGGTTTTTGTGGATTTATCCCCTAAGCATCCCAAATTTGTGTGGCTATGAAAAGAAGAAATATCCATTACTTTGTCTATGAGAAGAAGCATGAGGATAAGCAACGCAACATGAAGCACCACCCAAGGGACCTTGAAATCACTTCATACGAACCTGGAGGGTCATACGGGAGAAGGGTTTGCAAAGAAAATTGGTTCATAGGAAATGAACTTGTGAAGATCTGGTGCTCCATGTAGGGGAGAAAATTCGTGAAGGGGTATGCTTCATGATGTGGAGTGGCCTAGCTTGGTCATAGGGTAATGTTCATATGAAGGGTTCTTCGTGAAGTAGCAAGGATTTCACGAAGTAGGACTTCACAAATCAAGGGTACCTTGCGAAGAAATGTGCTTTGTGAAGCACAATGACCATGCCTAAGCATGGGTTTTACATGAGCATGGAAGGTACTTCGCAAAACATGAGTGATTTGTAAAGAACCGAGTCTCCTTAGGGATCTCCTTCCTTTGAGATGGCTCGTGGGCTCTTTGAAGGGCATCCCTGATTGAATTGGGGTTGTATTTGAGCTAAGGGAATGTTACTTCACAATAATCAAGTACCTTGATGAGCTCATTTTTTTCAATGCTTCCCAGAGCAGTAGGTTCTTCATGATTTGAGAGATGAGAAGGAAAAACGTTGGCGTATCTATCATTTAGGCTTGAGAGAAGCCTGGTATTTATAGGAAAGGGGTGGCACAAATTAGCGACAGCTCGGTACAAAGCCACGTGGTGCTCTACGATTGGCCACAGATTATGTCAAATTTGTCATAACCACGGATTCAAACGTCATACCTTCCTCAGTGCAAATCCATCCTTGGTTCCCTCTATGGTGCTCACAGAGGCTTTTGTCAAGTTTCAGGGGATCGCAGAGGTTGATCTAGTTCCCTTCAATGAGTAGAGATTTTGGTCAATTTCATCATAACCATGGATTATCCAGCCTCTTTTACTCTATGTCGACCATAGAGGGGGCTTCGGCTTCGCATCAACCATGGTACCTGGGGACTCCGCAAAGGTCGTGATGCTCTTGGGCTCCACGAATGTCCTTCGCAAGGAATCCCCCTTGGAATGGGTTTCCTCTTTGAAACCTTTCTCTCAGCACATATTTTGGTACCAAGAAATACTCCCCTCAGACTTAGAGCTGAGGAGAAAGTGAGGTTCAAAGTATGTGGGTAGATCTACAAAATTTTAGGCAAATCTTAAAGTAAGAGCACGAAGTAGGGTCGTATTGTAGACCAGCGATGCGCAGGTTAAGAACATTGCAAAGCACGCCATGAAACCAAGGGGGTTGTCACATATAAATAGGGGAGGATAAACCCTATTTTTTCCTTTCAAATATTTAGGTTATTGGTGATTGTGCTCTCGATTCATGAAGATCCGCGTGTTCTGCAATTTCTCTTTGCGAATAGGTCTTCATGCTCTATGGAGCACATTGAGTCCTTCGATTCTACGAGTGTGTCCTCCACAACTTGTATCTATGAGGTCTGTGGTAGGGCATTGTGACCTCTTACTACGACCAAGCTTCGTGACCGAGCACTACGAATGCACTCTGAAAATGGGCTATGTGACTGAGCTTCATGATCCAAAATCAAAAATCAAAAACATTTAAGATTGAATGGTTCAACAGGAAGCTTCCAGGGTGTCCTTGTAGATGCATCCCAAAGGGAAGAAATAAAGAATAACTGAGGTATCATAGAATATATATGGAGCCATTCGGACCATGAGTACCTAGTGGAGATGATGTTAGAGAGTCCAAAGAACTATATACTATGCAGAAGGCTACCTTTATATGGAATTGGTTTGAGGGATGATGTTTTTATTCTTGATGCGAGTAGAGATGAGCCATCGTATTGGTCTAGTAGTACGTTGTGCCAACGCTAGTGGTTCTGGGTGTCTTACGATCATACTTGGGAGGATCTCACACCTGTCGATGCCAAATGCATGTATAACGATGTGAACAATGTTGATGGGAAAGCGTTGCAACAAGAGGTATCTCCCCCATTGTACCACGCCATTATGAAGGTGGACCTAGGAACCCGAAGAATGGGTGGACCGATGAGTGGGATTTGTGCCAGGGTGGAAACTTCACAAACGACTAGGCATGGGCTTACTGTGTATATTCCTCATGTGAGGAGTTTGGGGTAGTTCTACGGTGAGTGGGCATGTATGAGGTGGAATGGGATTCTCAATTCCACATCTACCAGATGATGTAGCTGATGTCAGTGTTGTTGAGCAGGTGGTTATAGAGGACCAACACTTTCCACTTTCACCATGGGGAGGTTGGTATCAGTATCTAGGTCCTACACCAAATATCAGGGTCCCAAAACTGGGGGCAATGTATGATGAGTTCCTCCCTGGTATGAATACGTGGAAAGAAACAGGAAAAAATTATGCTACTGGAAAAGGAATTGATGGAATTCGTGTTGGGGGAAGACAAGCAGTTAGTGAGGGATGTCCATTTTAAATGGTGGTTCAGTACATTTCTGAATTCCCCTGCAGATGGGAAGTTTTTTGTGAGGTCTACAACCTGACCGAAGGTGGTTCAGTGCAGTAAGGAGAATTCCTACTAGAAACTATTAGAGGATATCTAGTGGAATACCTAGGGGTTCTATATTAGTACCGAACAGAAACCGATGGATAGGTTGGCTGCATTCATCTCAACACTTATCTGCCACTGGATTCTACCAGTAAGAGACATGATAATGGGTGTGTGGCTAAGCACGTTCATCATCGATTCCGCGTTGGTGATAGGGGAGAAGGTCGACCTGGGGATTCTGATTCTCGCCAATCTGTATAAGATGTTTTGGCATATCAGTGAAGGGAAGAATCCACATGGGGTATGCAGGTTGTTCCATCTTTTGTATGGGTGGATAGTGGCGCATATCAGAGGTTTTTACGAATACATGAACCCCATTTCCCCTCTAGGGTCAGACTTCTAACTAGACATTCTAAATGTGGTGGGGAGTTTTTTGACCAAGATGCCCTTTACACTACTGCTGAATCAGGTCTGGAAAATGGATGAGTTAAACTTTCACCTATTCCCATTTTCAATAAGTGTGTTCAATGATGACATCCAGGGAATGGAGGATCATCGGTCTTACCTCCTCTCCTTTTGGGGTGGAGTCCTGGTGAATCAGGTTTACTGCAAGCCTCTCGGTGAGCTGCACACATCTCACCTCTTTGCAATGCAGTTTTGGTGCATGTAGAGGCTGACCCCGAAGGTCTACTTGGGAGTATGCTATGAAGACCATCCATGTGTGATATGGAAAATATGGCTCATGTTCACATGAGATGAGGGGATGATGTAGAATGAGTTAACTCCACCCATAGTAGTTTATTTTCTTGTGAAGGAGTATGCCAAAAGTTGGGAGGCAAAATACACAGGGGAGATGTTGAAACAGCATACCATCAGTGCCAGTGACAGGATCCCCCCTCAACCTCTAGGTCGAGGCCCAAAGGCAGATAGAACATCCATTGGTGTTGGGGATGCAGTAGTGGAGAGACCCGTACCAACTGAGAGGCAGGTGGAAGCGGTAGAAACTAAGGTCCCAGAGGAGAAAAATACCTGGAGGGGAGGCCGTCTAGGGGGTTCTATAAGATACCCACCCAGGCTCTGAGGAAGTGGTTGTGCCACATATACATGCCTAATAACGATGTCTTCCTAGTGGAATTGAAAATCTAGGATGTAAAAAGACAATTCCTCAACCCGTCCGAGATGTGGAAACATCAAAATTATCTCAGGATGGATTTTCTAGGGATCAGTTCTGTCACGACCGACTTTGCGGTATCCCAGGAGAAGCGGGAGCAGTACCTTGCCGAGATGGATGAATTTATACACTCTCTGGGTGATCCGCATCCAATGAATAATTAGGTGAAGGTACTTCTTGATCGAATGTCCCCTCTATAGTTTTCAGTCTCCGAATTGAGAGATCATTTCCCTCTATTGTAAGAATCATACATGTCTTCTTGGGGGGGAGGAGGCTAGTGGAGGGAGCCCTCTGGAAGAGGGTGGGGTCGATAATTCAGACCTGGAGCTAGAAGATTATGCAGAGGCCCTTAAGGTAAAACCCTAAATCACTTTCCCATAGTCCTCATTCAGGTCATTTAGGACCTCCCAACTAACACCTGGCCCTTGAAGGAGGGCGTAATATGCAAAAATCACCCCCACTAAATAGTAGATACAGTTGTGGGAACTTTGGGATCTACGCCCGCGGCTACAACAATTATCGTGCCCATCAGGGCCGAAACACCCAGGGTGGTCCTCTCGAAGCCTTTGGAATCTCCAACCATATATGGGGGGATGCACCTTAGGGTCCCAACAATAATAACTCAAGAGAAAGACTGACTATTTGACCTATGTGAGTCTCATTTACAGAATTTGTAATTTTCCTTCATTTATTAGGTTAACTGATGTTTGTGTACTTTTTGTATGCACAATTATTTAAATGGTGTTTCCCACATTGATGAGGTTGGTGGGATCTCCTGAAACTGCCTTTCCTAGGGGAACGCTGGTGGCCGAGGAAGTGAACACTCGATCTGACCAAACTACAATGCTCCCGATCATAGGTGGGACCATCAACTGGACCGATCCTAAAACCATTAAGGTGGAATCTGATGATGAGGATCAATCAGATGACAAGGGTCCTGACCTACCTAACCAGACACCGGATGAAGATCCTACTGAGGAGTTCTTCGAGGCATTCCTTTCATATGAACCAGTCGACCCCGAAGACCAGGACGAGACGACTTCTGATGAAGAGGAAAGAAAAATCACATGTCACTTGTCATGGAAGCTGATCAAGTTCTTCATCGGGGAGACCCCTCAAGCACAACGGATAGACCAGAAAGGGAAAAAAATTTCCTGGCTACATGAACTATGCATTGTAGGAGTGGATTCCCAGTGTCCTCATATGCACATCCAAGACTTCATGGAGGAGAATATATGAGATCGTGATTGTTGACTTGGTTTTTGCAACCAGTGGAGGAAATCAATGAACATCAAGAGGCTCTAGTGAAGGTCCTAGGTGCAGCGGAAGCATGTGGGTGGATTTGCGCACTTGGATTTTTTTCATTTGCGATGATCAATCCGGGATCAATATGACGATAAATGCTAGTCTCCATTGATCAAATCACAGAAATAGAAAAATAAATGGGTCATGGAACCATAAAGGAAAGATCATCATTGGTTGATTATAATTTATTTAATTAATTGACAAGAATTACCTTTTATGGCATTCTTTCTTCATTGATGTTTCTGATCACATTCTGAGGTGATTCGTCGTTGCGTCGCAGAAGCCAAGTGTATACTTCCTCTAGTAGTGATCCATACGTGCCCCACATATCTTTGGAAGTCGCTAAAGGAATCTTCGGGTGCTAGCCTGGAGAATACTTTTCTTGCGTTTTCCGCCTTAGATCGCTTTGATCCGATTGAGGTGGATATCTCTCGGTCTTGACAGTGTTATTAGAGGGAGGAGTTCTTTCGGTCTTGAGAGAATTTTCCAGAATTGTTGTGCACAACGATTCTCTTAAGAAAAGAATTGGGGTTTTGAGGATATTTATAATCGGGGTTGAGGTTGTAGAGTTATGATAATAAAATGAACGCATTACACGTTTTAGTTATTTCATTTACTCTTTTGAAACCCCCTTGTCAAGTCATTAGTTCCTTGAAATTCCCCCACACTGATTATAATAAATATCATTTAATAAAATGATATTATTTCCTCAAAATCTGGACTAGAAAAACTACACGGCATGTAATCATAAATACACGATGTGTACTTGTTTTTCATTGAAAACTACACGGAGTGTACATTCAATGTAAACGGAATGTATATCTTGTTTTCATTTATTCATTTCTTTTCCAAAATGAAAACGACATGTCATGTACATTTAATAATACACATAGTGTACTTGTTTTCAAAATTAAAACTACACGGCGTGTATATCTTGTTTTCATTTTATTCTTCATCCATCATTAAAATGATTTAGGTTTTCTTGAATAATTATGAAAACACGTATGAGAATATTCATTATTCTACTTGAGATACTTGGTTACACTAACTGTGTGACCCTCTAGGCCTCTTTCTCGTTGGCATTAGGGGGTCTTGCCTAAAGTCCAAGATTACTATCTTGCAACGGGTCAAGGCACCCAAGAGAAATAAGTTGATGCCGCATTGACGTGTCACCTCATATGAATTCTTACTGTGTAATTTAATCACTTTGTCTCAATATCTAATCAGTCTGGTTTCATAGGAGTGTCATAAACCCATATGCTTGATCTATCATTCTTTGACTTCCAGAAATAAACTCGTCGTGACACCATGGCCATGGAATTTATTCGACAGTTCTATTTCAATCATAGGGCCTGAGATATTTTCTTCCATAAATATGGAAGGGACAAATCCTTCCTCAACTTATCCATTAACAACATGTCATTCATGATACACCCAACGTACCATACTTCCTGCCAACTATCTTCATGGTGGTTTTCGTTAGCAAATCTATGTGCGCGAGTCCTGACATGAGTTAATGATAATCTTCTAGTCTAAGGACCATTAAACATGCTCATAGATAGAAATTTACGATGAAACCAAAACATTCGGAATTACTACTAGCTGGTCTGTTCTCATAATATCTCATTTTGGTGATTACTAAGTGCGAACTCCATGACAGAGAGTCTCGTCTTCTTACGAATACTCGCACATGATGGTCTGTATACTATGTGTCCTATCATAGTATGTCATCTAATCGTAGAACTTTATTTAAGAATATTGTTATAGTATTTCAAGTTTCTCATCATAGAGGGGATCTTCTGTAATAGCCAAATATTTTGAAGTATGTTATTTCTTCAAAGTAATTCAATAACTTGCACTACATGCAACACTGAGTTCAAGCGCACCACAACTTACCAAACTAGCCGTTCAAAAGAAACTATGAATAGTATTAACTGAATTTTGAAATTTATATAATCCTTATAATTTTAGAATCCATATAATGAGTTTCTTAGAAATAATGTAAGAACAAATGCATTTTTTCAGACAAAAGAATTATTTTTCCAAAAAATGCAATTTTACCGACTTTTAATGGAGAACCCTTTTTAAATCCAATATTTGAAACTTTTATATATTCAATTTGACAAAATAAACTTCTTATTTAGAATTGGGACATAAGAATATAGTTTTAATAAATTTTAGGTGTTTTTCTGATAACTTTCATATTTGGGTGAATAGTGAAAAATACTATATTTAAACTAAAAAGAAATTTTTTAATCAAAATAATTTATGGTGTGAAATTATTAATTTTAATGTTTTAGAAGTATAATTAGATTATATTTTTACCCTTTAACCCAAAGTTGTTCACTGGAATTAAATTTCATATTGAAATTATACATAAACACGTGTCAATCTTTAGATATTACTGTTTCTTAAAACACGCTATTTGTTTTGAAAACGAGAATTAATTTTAAATTAATAAATTCAACTTTTATGTTTTTAATTTGGTAAATAGAATTCATTTTTGGATTTAGAATATCTAAATTATCCTACGGTGATGTTTTGGTATTTTTCTGAAAACGATCAATTTTGGATGAATAGTGAAAAAAACCCTGAGTTATCGTTTAAAATCGAATTTTTATTTAAATAATTATTTATTTTATTTAAATTTATTTTAGGTAAACATAGATACATAATACCTATATATGTTAATTTTAATTCATTAGAGTCAATAAGTAATAATTTTAGATATATAAAAATTTTATCGAACTTTTACAGTCTTTTACCCACCTCCTAGGAGAATTTGCAAATTTACATAAAAGTTAATTTTAACGCTTATGTGAGTTTAATTTCAAAAATAAAAGAGGCATGGTAAATATCATGGAGTAAAATTTTGTTCAATAAGATAAAAAAAAATTGGTGAAAAGTAACTTTTTAACTTTTATTTACCACAGTTAAAAGAAAATATGTTAATTAAGGGTAAGAATGATATTATTATTACCCTAAAACATGTCCAAATTATATTGGATAAGTTTAATTCTACCAAAAAAACCTTAGGAATAAAATATGACCTTTTAGGTCCACTTGTATTAGATTAAGACATTTATTATTATTTTGTTTAAAGAAGAGTTAAAAGAGTTAAAATCAAAGTTTAATGACTAAACCATTTTTAATATTGTGTTATACAAAAGATAATTTGACAATAAATATTCATTAGAAAGATAAAACGATTTCATACATAATGGTATTTTATTTATAATTTTTAGAGATTAAATAATTAAATTTCTTATTGACACAATGATGATGCATTAATTACCTTATTAATGAAAAAATAAAATAAATTGTATTATAAATATTAAAATAAATATATTTTCAAAGTTTTAATGACATAAACGAATTTTCTAGGTGAATATGACATGTTAATATTAATTCAATGTATTTTTTTTAAGTAATCAGGCTTTTATTATTTTAACAAAAAAATACCAAATCGTGTCAAAATTGACAT
Source organism: Viscum album (assembly GCA_963277665.1). Taxonomy (NCBI): domain Eukaryota; kingdom Viridiplantae; phylum Streptophyta; class Magnoliopsida; order Santalales; family Viscaceae; genus Viscum; species Viscum album. The sequence continues at coordinate 119,138,990 of OY728156.1, read as the reverse complement.
AAAATAGTTTTTAAAACAAATATTATATTATTAATTGATATAATGGTCCTAAAAATCTAAATTTCGGCCAAACGAGTTATATAATAATATATATGACATTAATGAAATAATTGGGGTTCAATTATCATTATATAGTAAGTTTATTTCCCATATAGTGTAAGAATACAAGAAGACACGGTAAAAGTGAAATTATTTAACTTAGAGTTAAATCTAAATGATAAGGTTAAAATGTCAACCTAAACTTGTATAAAACCTATTTTTTGAGTGTTGTTTGACCCATCCCCACATTAGACTTTAAATAATACATTTTGGAGCCATTAGAAACCGAAAATAATTTTATTATAAAATAATATTTTATGTTTTTCCTAAGGTTCCCCTCACCCCTCTTAGAAAAGGGCACGCCCCCTTCTCTCTAATTTACACCGTCAAAGCCTTTTTTATCTGCCAAAATCATCCCAAAAACTCTCTCAAATATCATCCCTTAATCCTAGAGTCCCTCCTTTAGTCATAAATCCAACTTATGGATCCCTTTAGATCAAATGAAAAGGAAGAACCCAAAGAAGAGGTAATAATTTCACCACCCTCTTTCAAGTTCTTTTCTTCTTACACTTATTCTTTCTTTGTTATTTCCATTATAAAATAATAAATATAGTATCTAATATATACTGTGATGTTATTATAAATACAGAACAACTATATTCATTATTCTATCCATCTTATAAATGATAATGTCACCATGCGTGCGTACGTACGGCTTACCGTCTCCACGTCGTGGTGTAATTTGTTATTCAACACTATGTTATTTGGATGGATATAATGATGAGTAATATGTATATAAATAATGAAAATATCATGATAATGTCTCTGTAAAATTAATATACCATCCAATTCCACACCTTTAAGGAAATGATATTGTCGCTCGTGCGTACGTACGGATTACCGTCTCCACGACGCGATGAGATTCATTTCCACGTTCAGTATTCATCAATGATTATAAAAATATATATTACTAATAAGTATGTAATATATGAACTAATAATTCTACTATATATATATATATGTGTGTGTGTGTGTACTTACATATATCTTATTCACATACTTCTGTTCAATACGATATGAAAACGGGAACAACGTTTATGCGTTCCTACGGACTACCATCTCCATAAATGGTGTTTTTCATTTCAAATATATATGTCTATTATAAATATTTATATTCTAAATATATATGATATATAAATATTGTTTTATATTCTAGATGTATTTAAATCTTTATCTATGTGATACAATCAATAGTAACAAGTTAAAACACGTACGATAAAGAAAGCGATTATTACCCGAAATGTTAATTTAACATGGAAATTATTATTAAAGTTGTAGCATAAAGTCATAACTGAATCATGTATGATATCATAAATATTAATATGGTTCTGGTATAATTTAATAACATACTACAATCTTCATACATGAGGTTAAATGTACCCTCGACTAAAGGAAAATGCAAGGTAAGGGTTAATTCCTCAATCTCATTATTATCCGAGATTGTTTATGTGTAGGTATTTACTAGGAATTCTTTATCATCCATGTCCATTTTTCACAAAAATAATTTCAAAAATAATATTTTAAGGATTTTGTAAAGGTACTCTTTATTAAGATCATAATTTTAAATGTTTTAAAGATTTATCTTTCTAAATCTTTTTAATTAATGTCCATGTTTTCAAAATGAATTTAAGGATTTACTTATTTAAACATGAATGTTATGAAATGATAATTCTTTTCAAAAGTTTCAAAGTGGTATGGGACACTTTGATTAAAAATTATCTTTTTAATTACATCCTTAATAAATGTGTGACTTTTAAATGATTTTACAAAAAGTATATTTCTCTCAAAAAATTTTACTCATCATTTTAAACTATGTCAGCATCCTTTACTGGATATTATTTTTGATTGGGGTTGATTTATTATAATAAAATATTCCATATTGTATTGAATGATTTATGATATGTTTTACTGTGGTTGTTCTATTTTTATACCATTCATGTTTTATGGTTAATGTATTGACATTTCATATTGTAGTTTTAATACGAATGTTTCTGTTATGTTTCAAATATTCATATGTGGAATGCAGTGGACTTATTAAGTGACGTGGGGAGCCCGCTATAGCTCCTCGATGCATCAGTAGGTCTCATGAGACAAACTAATGTCTTGTAACAAGGCCCTGAAAAAAAAATATTTTTAGTCTGGGCACGAGGCCTTGACTATGTGGTAATGATGTCCGATATTAGGCATTCCGTCATTGTGAAATTAGTTATTACATGTGATTATTCGACTAGTAGAATATCCATGTGTATGTTTTTATGGTAATGTTTCATTTATTTTTACAATATTATGTTCAATTTTATGTTTAAAAGGCTTTTCTTTTTATTTCACATCTTTCCTTAAAATTTTATAGCTTCCGCTAAATTATTTACCCTTACTGAGTATCTGAGCTCACCCCTTTTTTATGTTTTATTTTCCCAGGATTCCAAGAAGTGTATTATGATTGTTATGCAGGGTTAAGCTAAATGGAAAAACGTAATTCTCAAAGAACTATTTATGTTGTGTTTTATGTTTCAAATTGTAATGTGAAATTAATGTATGTAATCTATTTTCCAAGACTGTTAATATGATCGGTCCTTCGAGACTTGATTCCTTTTAGTTAGGCCGATGTATTAAAATAATAAACCGGCTCTTGGTAACTGGGGTCAGGGAGTTACATCTTACATGACCTTATTAATGCAAAACATATTCTAGGACATTTTTATATTATAGTCATGCAGAACAACGGACAATATATAATAAGTTTACATTCATGTAATCAAAGTAAAAAAAAGTTGGTTCTTAGGACACCAACCCTAACAAACTCCCACTTGGACTAGAGCCAACTGCCTATGACTTTTAGTCTACAAGACCTCACATGATGATCATGTTTCTGATGAGTCAAGGCTTTAGTCAAGGGGTCTGATAAGTTGTCTTCCGTGGAAATACTGCTCACTTCAACTTTACCTCTCTGAGAAAAATCCCTCAAGAGATGATACAACTGAATTATGTGCTTTTTCTGCTGATGTGGTCTTGGCTCTTTTGAATGTGCCACCACTGCAGTATTATTACAATAGAGTGTGATAGAATCTTTACTGCTAGGTACTACATCCAGATCTTGGATGATGCTTCGCATCCATACTGCTTCTTTAGCTGCCTCATAAGCTGCGATATACTCAGACTCTGCTGTAGAATCTGCAACCACACATTTCTTTGAGCTCTTCCAGCTCACTACACCCCCATTCAAACTAAATATATATCCAGTTTGTGACTTCATTTCATCCTCATTAGTCTGTAAACTAGCATCTACATGTCCTCTGATGGCTAGTTCCTCATCTCCTCCATAAACTAGAAACATATCCTTAGACACCTCAGATACTTAAGGATAGTATTTACTGCCATCCAATGGTGGTCTCCTGGATCGGCTTGATATATGCCTACCTCACTTAATGCATAAGAAACAACTAGCCTTGTACATAGCATCACATACATGACTGACCCAATCGCAGATGCATAAGGGATCCTTGCCAATTTCTTTCTTTCCTCATGTGTCTCAGGCAAACTTTTCATGGAAAGATGAATGCCATGGGACACTGGAAACAATTCCCTCTTGGACTATTCCATACTTAATCTCTTTAGTATCTTTTCAATGTATGTTCTTTGACTTAGGCCCAACATTCACTTAGATCTATCACGATGGATCTTTATACCAAAAATATACGCTGCCTCGCCCAATTCTTTCATAGAGAAGCATTTATCCAACCATGCCTTAACTGACTATAAGATAGGTACTTCGTTTCTAATTAGTAATATGTCATCAACATATACTATTAGGAAAACAACTGCACTTCAACTAAACCTTTTGTAGACACATGTCTCACATTCATTCTTAATAAATCCAAATTTTGTTACAGCTTCATCAAAACGAATGTTCCATGACCTTTATTTTTTCTTTAATCCATAAATGTATTTCTGCAACTTGAATACTTTATTGGCATCCTTTGGAGTCACAAACCCTTCAGGTTGTGTTATGTAGACATCTTCCTGGAGGTTCCCATTAAGGAATTCTGTTTTGACATCCATTTTCCAAATTTCATAGTCATGGTAATCGATAATGGACAATAGGATTCTGATGGATTTTAGCATCGCAACTGATGAAAAGGTTTCATCATAGTCAATTCCTTGATGCTGTCTAAAACATTTTGCAACCAGTCGTGCCTTATAGATGTAGACTTTCCCCTCCATGTCTAGTTTTTCTTGAATACCCATTTATTACCAATGTGCTTTACATCAACTGGAGGATCTACCAAAATCTAGACTTGTTTTTGGTACATGGAATCCATTTCAGAATTCATGGATTCTTGCCACATGGTAGTGTCTATACCTTCATCTAATTCCTTGTAGGTAATAGGATCATCATTGTCAACCAATAGTGAGTCACCATCCTTGGTGATAAGAAAACCATATCGTTCTGGTTCTCTTACCTCTCTTGTGCTCCTATGCAGTTCTTATGTCATAGGAACTGATTTTTCTTCCCCAGGGATTTTTGTAATCTGTTCTTGTATCAACTCTTGTGTATCTTGAGCCTCGAATTCATCGAATTATATCTTGCTCCCACTATCCCTTTTGTATATGTGATCCTTCTCAAGGAATATGGCGTGTCTTTCCACTATAACCTTTTTATCTGAGGGGTTTTATAGTTAATATCCCCTTGTTTCCTTGGGATATCCTATAAAGATACACTTTGAGACATGGGGTGCAAGTTTCTTACCTGAAGAGGACTTCACAAATGATTCGCTACCCCACACATGTAAATTCAATAACATGGCTTTGCGTCCACTCCATAACTCATATGGAATACCATTTATCAATTTATTTGGTACTAGGTTTAGTATGTGTGATTCTATTTGTAATGAATATACCCAAAAGGATAATGGAAGACTTTAATGACTCGTCATTGTCTCACCATGTCCAACAGGGTGTGGTTCCTCATTTCACTTACACCATTCCACTGAGGTGTGTAAGGAGGAGTGAGTTGAGATAGAATCCCAAACTCTCGTAAAAAATCAATAAAGTTCTGATTATGATATTCTCCTCCTCTATTTGAGCAGAGTTTCTTAGTCTTCTTAGCGAGATGATTCTCAACTTCATTTTTTTATTCTTTGAAATGATCAAAAGAATCTGACTTATACCTCATTAAGTAAATATATCCATATCTACTAAAATCATCTGTAAAATTTATGAAGTATGAGAACCCACCCATTTCTTTAACTGGAAATGGTCCACACACATATATGTGAACTGATTCTAGAAGATCTTTAGCCCTTTCAACTTTCTCAATAAATGGGGCTTTGGTCATTTTGCCTTGTAGACATGCATGACATACACCAAGTGGTTTTAGTTCGAAAGAATCTAAATACCCATCTTGATGTAATTTTTTCAAACGTTTCTCATTGACATGACCTAGATGGTGATGCCAATGATGGGTGTGGAATGAGCCATGTGATTTAACTTTGTCACTGATAACTATTACTTGGTTTGTGTAGTCTAACACATAAAGGTCATTATATAAATGTTCCCTGCCAAAACAAATGCTATCTTTATAAAAGTAGCAACATTGATTTCCAAACTTGACGATGAATCAATCAATATCTAAATTGGATACTGAAATAATGTTTTTAGTAATAGAAGGCACATAATAACAACCCTTTAACACCAAGATCATTCCAGTAGGCAATGTGAGGTGGTAGTCTTTGACAGTTATAGCAGCAATTCCGGCTCTGTTGGCTGCTCATAGATCTACCTCCACTCGATCAATCTTTCGGAATCTACTTGGTTCTTATATTTGTATACATATGTGAGCACCTATCGAATACCCAATTTGTAGAAATAGATAGATTTCATTCGATAACAAATGCACCTGAAGCTTCCACTTGTATCCTTGGTTGGGTGTAGTTTTTCTTCCAATGGTCGTTCTTGCCACATGCGAAACAAACAACATCCTATTCTCTTGCCTCCTCTTTGATCTTCCTTTTATTGGAAGGGATTGAAAAATATTTGGGCTTAAATATCATCACCTTCCCTTTCCATTTATTCACCATAGGGACAGAAGGATTATCATGATTCATATCATTTTCCACTTGGTGAATAAGGATAAGAAGATTAGATAGAGACTTATCAACGTTGTTCATGTTGAAATTTACAACAAATTTAGAGAAGCTCTGGGGAAGTGATGTGAGAATGAGATCGGTACCTAGTTCCTCGAGGAGTTTAAACCCAAGAACCTCCAAGAACTCAATGTAGCCAATGATCTTGACTACATGAGGCCCGATTGGGTCACCCCTTCCAAGCTTGCTCTAAAATAGATCCTTGGAGATCTCAAACCCTTCATGTCTTGGTCTCTCCTGGTATAGACCATAGAGGTGCTAGAGCATTCTATAGGCATCCATGTCTTCATGATACTTCATGATCTCACTATACATTGATGATAGCATCAAAAATTGAATATCGAGTGAATCGTTCAAATGTTGATCATAGATCAGGAAATCTTGATCACTCGCCATTTAGTAAGGAGAATCAGGATGTGAGGACTCCAGGACGTAAAACATTCATTCATGGCGTAGGATAACCCGAAGGTTCCTAAACCATTCCTGAAAGTTACTGCCAGTGAGGATATTGTCTTTGTCCAGAATTTATCGCAGAGAAAAGGTGGTTGATGAGCTTGTCATATTGATTCTACAAATTTAATGTTCATATTTATCAGTGCATTCTTGATTACATTTTATGAGAAATAATAAATTTTATTATGTCTCACACTATTTTATCGAGTCCCAATGTCCCTCGCCATTGAACTCAGAATGTCTATCTGCTTTGACATTCTAGTGGAAAGGATCCGTATTCCCCTTCAAATAACCCCAACAAGGGTTGTTCAAGCTATTAGAAGGTATTTAGGTAGGCAGTTCTTTGCCAACTGTGAGCTTAATGTTCCTTGATCTGTTGAGTGGACTCCCCAATCCTGAAATCCTGACATAGATTTCTTCAAAACTTGCCTCCATTTTACAATACGTGTATCAAGGGCTACTCCTCTTGATGTAAAATGTTTAAGTCAACCTGAAACATTCATAAGAGCTTCCTTTATAAAAGTAATTGTCCCAAAAATGGTTGGTAAAACACATAGTTTTATTGATTCTTTCCCTTGATCAAGTAATAGAAGGCATGGTCTGAATTAATATGGTATTTGAGGGATTTTATTCTTTATGCGTAGTTTTTCATTATCACATCCTTGTTAATATTAAGTGATACTTTCTTAAGTGATTAACCATGTTCTGATAATATTTACGCATAGTCCTATTTTTATTTTATTCCATATTTGCATGCTTGTTTATTTCATTAATTATGTGATCATGACAACATATGCATAATAAATAAACCATGCAATCAGATACAAATAAAATAAAATGGCATGATCATGAGCTTATATAGGTTAGATTATCTAGCGGATTGATAAGAAAACCATGACCTAGGGTAAAACACCTTGAATCGATGGTTCGTGTTTTACAGCTCCCACCTGTCCACCATTGTATCTTCATGGGTTTGCTTCGCCTCAGCTTCGGTTTTTGAACCGTCTCCTCTGGCTTGGGAGATCCTCCATTACATTGGATTTACATTAAAGAAACCATGGGCACGTAGGCCCAACATTTTATTGGAATACGTCTTGTAGGCCAACAAATTTAAATTAAACAAATTTAAATGAAACCATACACACACACAAAGGGTCTTTTGTCTAGCTCATGATCATCCATATCATGCAATGAAATTTATGCATATTTAGAATTCATATTCATTTAATTGTTCTATTATTTAAGATAAGTCGTGCATGAATTCAATTAATGATGATCTTATAATTAATCAATTCATTATCTTTAATTCCTTTCTGAATTTCCTTGAGATTATTCTCATCCATATTCCTTGTATAGGTCTTCGTACTTATGGAGGAAACCTGGTGAAATTCCATTTCTGGAAAGTACATGGCGTGTAATATAACCTACACACCGTGTAGTTTTCACCCTTTATCCAAACTACACACCGGGGCTTTGGCGTGTTTTCAGTACTTTGGAAATTTTGGAGGACATGACATGTAGATTAATCTAACATGGAGTGTACTTCCTTGTTACGGGGTTACCGTTCTAAAAATACGGTGTACACAGAACACGACTTCTCCTTTTACATGGTTTCACCTGGCCTGGATCGGACTACATAGCGTGTTGTTTCAACATACACGTCGTGTATTTCGGTTCCCATGCGCCATTCATTTCTGGTCAACACAGGGTTATAAATACTTAGGTATACTGAATTCAAACGGCGTGGTTTGGAGGACCAGTACCAATTCGTTGAACCTAAGTACACGGCGTGTAGTTTTCACTACATGTTGTGTATTCTTGTGTTGTACAGATAGAAAGAGAAGATCCTCCAGATGAGTTATTCATTTTTAATTAAATCAAAATTAAAATTAAAAGTTTGTTTCTATGATGTGAATTGAGAAACGAATGGGGAAGAACATATCTTGTTCATTAATTTTTATAGAATGATTTATCTTGAATTGAATCAAATATGAATACGTAAATTATCAATGAAAATTAAATAACTATAATCATTGTTTTGACTTCCTCTGATACCACCTGAAGGTCCTGGGCACATGGGAATCATGTGGTTGGATGTGCCCACTTGGATTTTTGTGATTTGCGATGATAAATCTGGGATAAATACGATTATAAATGCCAGTCTCCAAGGATCGAATCACAAAAATAGACAAATAAAAGGGTCCCGGAACCATAAAGAAAAGATCATCATATGTTTATTATAATTAATTTAATTAATTGAAAAGAATTACCTTTCTTGGCATTCTTTCTTCATTGATGTTTCTGATCACATTCCGAGGTGATTCGTCATTGGGTCATAGAAGCCAAGTGTAAACTACCTCTAGCGGTGATCCACACATGCACCAGGTATCTCTGGACATCACCAAAGGAATCTTCGGTTGCTAGTGTGGAGAATATTTTTCTTGCGTTGTCCGCCTTAGATCGCCTTGATCTGATGGAGGTGGATCTATCTCGGTCTTCAGAGCATTCTTAGAGGGAGGTGTTCTTTCAGTCTTGAGAGAATTCTATAGAAATTTTGTGCACAACGATTCTCTTAGGAAAGGAATTGGGGTTTTGAGGATATTTATAATCAGGTTTGAGGTTGTACTGTTATGACAATAAATAAACACATTACGCATTTTATTTATTTCTTTAACTCTTTTGAAACCCCATGTCGAGTCATTAATTCCTTGACATTAACCCACACTGATTATAATAAATATCATTTAATAAAATGACATTATTTCTTCAAAATACTGACTGGAAATACTACATGACGTATAATCATAAATACACGGCGTGTATTTATTTTTCATTGAAAACTACATGGCATGTACATTCAATGTACACAGCGTGTATATCTTGTTTTCATTTATTCATTTTATTTCCAAAATAAAAACTACACAGCGTGTACATTCAATAATACACGACACGTAATTGTTTTCAAAATAAAAACTACCCGGCGTGTAATCATTAATACATGGCGTGTATATCTTGTTTTTATTTTATTCTTCCCCCACCATTAAAATGATTTAGGCTTCGTTGAATAATTATTAAACCACATATGGGAATAATATTTATTCTACTTGAGATACTTGGATACAATTAGTGTGTGACCATCTAGGCCACTTTCTCGTTGGCATTAGGCGGGCTTGCCTAAAGTCCAAGATTACTGTCTAGCAACGGTTCAACGCACCCAAGAGAAAGAAGTTGACGCTGCATTGTCATGTCACCTCGTACGAACGATTACTATGTAATTTAATTCCTTTTTCTCAATATCTCATCAAGAAGGATTCATGACAGTGTCATAAACCCATATGCTTGATCTATCATTCTTTGACTTCCAGAAATAAACTCGTTGTGACACTATGGACATGGAATTTATTCGATAGTTCTATTTCAGTCAAAGGGCCCGAGATATTTTCTTCTATAAATATGGAAGGGAAAAATCCTTCCTTGACATATCCATTAACAACATGTTATTCGTGACGCACCCAACGTACCCTACTTCCTACCAACTGTCTTCGTGACGGTTTTCGTCAGCAAATCTAAGTGGGTGAGTCATGACATGAGTTAATGATAATCTTCCAGTCTAAGGACCATTACACACGCTCATAGATAGCAATGTCCGATGACACCAAAACATAAAGAATTGAAACTGGTGGGTCTGTTATCATAATCTCCCATATTGGAGATTACCAAGTACGAACTCCAAGAGAGAGAGTCTCTTCTTCTTACGAGTACTCGCACATGAAAGTCTATACACTATGTGTCCAATCATAGTATTTCATCCAACTTCATGACTTTATTTATGAAAATTGTTATATCTTTTCAAGGTTCTCATCATAGCAGGTATCTTCCATGACTTTATCAATGCAACAAATATTCCAAGAAATTATTATATTATAGTAATGTAGAACAATGAACAATATATTTTAAGTGTACATCCGTGTAATGAAAGTACAAAACATTTGGTTCTCAGGACACCAACCCTAACATTTAGGAGGTGGAAAATGAGATTTAAAGGTTGTAGAAATGGGCGGATGAGTGCTCTTCTTTACTCAACATGCAATCGGGGCTCGTATTGTGCCTGAATTCCCAGCTGGCAGAGGCCGAAGAATGGGTGAAGCGATCCTCCTAGGATATGGCTACCATCCGAACCGACGATGAGTGAGCATGGATAATGGCTGATGAACTATGCCCCCTCACTGCTGAGGAGGAGTGGGAGCTAAACATGCGATAAATTATCCCGGACGCCACAAGCCAGAAGGTAGAGGAGCTGGAAAACTCTATCTAATTGGTCAACCCATCCATGGGAGGGGCCAATCCTTGGGTACTGTAATTTGTGTAAAATCAAAAACGTACTTTCATGCAGCTGACTGGATGCCTAAGTTCCGTTATTTGATTTGGTTTACTACATGTCATTTACATTCATGAAATATCAAATAATCAATCCCTAAGATCATGTGGGTTAGGATAGATGTGATAAATAAGGGATGACTACCTCGTTATTCCATTCGAATATGAAACTGTTAACCAATCTTTGGTTCTCCAGGGCTTGAACAACGGATTCGGATTTCCGAGAAAAAAGAGGAATGCCTGACTAGAGAATGAATCTCTAAGAACAGTTGAATAGAGATTTTATCAATGTGATCTAGTGCATGAGCAGGGTAATGCTAGGGGTGTTAGAATAAATCCAAACAGCAGGGAGTGGAAAGCGTGAATCATGATACCCAAAATTCAGAACACTGTAAGGGTGGCGTGACAATGAAGGATAACTTTTGACTATGTTCAAAACATAGTATCCCCATTGCATTAGCCTAATATGGAGATAAGAAATAAAGGTTGACTACTGACCATTTTCAAAACACAGGGCCTGACACAAAATGTCAACCTTTAGTCTTCCATAATGTTAGCCCAAGAAATTAGGCGAGCCATAGGCCGAGCATCCGTACTTTTAGGGTGTATCTTTTGGCATGAAATAGGACAAGTTTCCAAATAAAGGGCATGTGAAGCATGAATGGTGGAGTGATGGGTTGTTTTAATGGAGTCCAACACTCTTGAAACTACACCACTATGGTGGAAACACCTTAAGTGAGCACATCGATCTGATCAAGGATCATAACTTCTTATAGAGGTGACCTCTCTGGAAAAGACCTAGAATGACCCGTAGTTTTAGGTGATGCCAATGAGGATGAAAGAGACGTAGTTTAACATCGTACAATAAGGACGATGTATGGAATAGTTTAACGTCATATGACTAGGATGTTGCACATATTTTTAAGGTCATACTACCTGGACCGAGGATAATAGTTTAAAGTCATGTTGCACAGACTGTAGGTTCTTAGTTTAATGTTATAGAGTTTGGACCGTGATTAGGGGAAAAGAACTAGAAAATGTAATTTTCTTAGAGTTGGTCCTAAGTTGAAATTCTTGGGCATCACTTTGTATCTCATAAATATGAGAATGAAGCCAGGTTTAGTTCTCGGGTAAAGCATGGTCAGAGACAAATGCTGGCAGGGAAATCCTTTTGGTGAGGAAACTGACGCATTGTAACATCCCAGGTAAATAAAGATTATGAAATTTTCATATTTATTAATATTTTCAAATTATTTATTAATTTTACTGTAAAGAGGATGCTATTTTAGATAGAATACCTGATACACAACAACGAGTTTCATTGAAATCTTACATTGCACACAACGTTGGGTTATAATGAAAAATAATAACATAATATTATTATTTTAAATTGTAGTTGATGCCTAGCCATTGTATTGGTGGGAATGAACAGAACTAACTGCAATATTATTATACATGTTTTTTTAATTTTTTTACATTTATCCAATAAATGTTATATTCTTAAAATGTGAATAAATCTAATTTTAAGCATAATTTACTTTAAAATGTTGATTTATCGCCTTTTGATGGCGAATCATCTTTAAATAAATTTTGGGTCACTTATATATGTTCTATCTGATAACATAAAATTATTTTTTAGTATTGTACATCAAAATTGACTTTGGGTAAATTTTTGGTATTTTTCTAATAAAATTCATTTTTGATGAATAGTGAAAAATACTGTATTTTAATTCGAAACGGCCTTTTAATATAATTTATTTTTATGGTTAGATTACTTTTTTAATTGGTTTTAAAGTGTAATGAGATTATATTTTTACCATTTAATACAATTTTGGTCATTTGAATTAATTTCACTTTGAAATTGGGTATAAACAAGTTTCAATCTTTTAATAAATATTGTTTCTAAAAAACACCCTATTTGTTTTGACAATAGGAATTAATTTTATATTAATTAATGAAACTTATATTTTTTTAATTTGGTAAAATAGACATCATTTTTTAATTCATAATATTCAATATAGATGAGGCTGATTTTTTGGTATTTTTATGAAAAACACCAATTTTTTATTAATAGTGAAACCACTAAGTCATTGTTAAAAAACAGACTTTTTCTTTTAAATGAAATTTTACCGCTTCTATGGATTAAATTTTGAAAATCCGACATACATGGTTGTCTTTATTAAGTAAAATTTGGTTCAATAAGATTAAATTATTGTTTAGTGAATAGTAACTTCTGACTTTTATTTACCACGGTTAAAGGTAAATATGGTAATTCAAGTTAAACAGATTATTATAATAATACAAAATTACATTAACACGTGTCCAAACCTTATTTTATGAGTAATGTCAAACCATTTCCATCTTTGGGTTGATTTAGGGACCCCATGAAGCTACTTATGAATGATAATGACACTTTATTTCAATTAACTTAAAGTAAAGGAAAAAATGACATAAACAAATATATTTTAGTAAATTAATTTTTACATGGGGTTATATAAGTCATATTTTAGACTATAAATATTATTTGGAAAGATAAAAATATTTAATAAATCATTGTATTTTTATTATAATTTTTAGACATCAAGTAAATTAAATTATATATGACACAATAATGATGTAGTATTTTCCTCATTAATAAATGATTTAAATAAATAAGATTATAAATATTAAAATAATATCCAAAACCTGTCCAATTCTTATTAGATGATTTTATTTCGACCATTAGTCATCTTATCTTCAACTTTAATTATTTCTGGACCTTTTTAAACCAAATATAAGTTTATAATAAAATAATTGTTTCTAACTTTCCTAAAGAGCCCCTCCTCTCCCTTATAAAAGGACACCAATTCTAACCAATTCCTCACACCACTAAAGCCTTTTTTCGCATTCAACATCTGCCCAATTAATCTCCCTATATCCCTATCCTCTTCCTAGAATTCTTACTTTAGGCAGAAGGCAATTTAAGAAGCCCTTTTGGTTCAAACCAAAGGAAATTACCCAAATTAAAGGTAAATATTTCTCTTAAATTCTTTTGTTTTATTTTACTTATCAAACACCATAAACTCTTTTTATTACTTTATTTTATAACAACAGCTGTATAATAAATATACTAGGTTGTTTTTATGATAATTATTTGAACTACACTTACACACACCTTCGTCTAATGGGTAAAGAACATACTGTTTCTGTGGACAGCGAACTACTGCCTCACGAAACGATGATTGTTCAAATATCTCCAAACACCTCTCATGGTGGCCATTATGATGGAACTGTATTCATATATTATATATATTATATTTATATTTTTTATATGTTTCTATATTTTTCATTTATAGAATACCTTTATGGTTTTCATAGTGGGTAAATACGATAATCTCATTTGAGGAAGTGCGGACTACCGCCCCCTCAGAGTGATATGACTCGTTCATGACTTATGTGAAACGTATAAATGTTAAAGTTAATGAAATTATATATTATTTTATACTTTAATTATAATATTATTATGTATCATTAAGTTTCCATTCCATTACAATACAAAATAGAAATGGAAGTAGCGTTCAAGCGTACGTACGACTTGTCGTATCTACGAACAGATCATTTTATTTCTTATCTATAAATTTTATGAAATATTATAAATACATGTATATACTGGATATATATGATATATATGATATCTAAATTATGAATATCATTCTAGATATAATGAAATTTTGACCACATTAACAACATGTAATTATATGAAGTCCATTTTTGACTCAAATACCAAATATCAACAAAACGACCATTGTTATCCTATATAATTACATAATGTTTATAACATGGTAATAAGTGATATAAAAGGAATATTAAACTTTAAAAAGGTTATTAATCAAGTATAAATTAACTTATGTTTATTATTCAGGATGAACAAGGAACAAACAAGTCAAGTCCGACACGAGGTAAGGAGTTTCTTATCTCACTTTTAATTCCATGATATTTCAACTGTTCGCCACTTATTTATTGCATGTGGTGTATTATGTACTACAATTTGATATATATTATCATGGATATCTATATATTCATGGTATTCTTTGATTTATTTTGTGTTTACTAAATTTTGGTCATATGACTCGATTGATTACAATGTGGTAACAGATTTCTTATCCCACTTTTATTCCCGGGAGATTCATGCTATATTTTCCGCTATTTCCTTTATGTGGTGTATGTACTGCCCATGATTTTTACTCTTTGTGTAATATAATTTCATTTATGGATATTTACATCTTTTTTTAATGATCTTTCTTTTATGTGGTGTATTTTTCATAAGTTACCAAATTGGTAAGGGAACTTTTTTAACCCGAATTTCATTCCTTTGGTTAATCTTCTAATTCGTAATTATGTCATGCTATGATTATGTGTGAAATAAATGTTTGTTTATTTATGTTGCAATTTCCAATCCAATTTTTGTGGATATAATTTTGATACACATAATCACTCCATTGATAAATTGTCAAGTCATCGATATGAACTTGATAAGAGTAATTTTAACTCAATTTCTCTTCATTGAGTTAAACATCCAAGTCATTGGTTTTGTCTTAAAAAGAACATGTGTGAATTTCCTCTAATAAATTTACACTAAATATCCAATCATATTTACTATATTTATATTTTTCACACATAATTATGTAATTGATTTATCCTTAATCTAAGGATACCATCTTTATAAGGGATTTCATCCCAAATTACATTCCATTGAGACTTCGTTGTTGTTAAGAACCAATTCACTTTTATATGGTGTATATACTATCCCTTGGCCTATTATATCATGAATCCTTTTATTCTCATGATATTATAATGTTTCTATAGAATTTTATTCCACAATTATTTTTATTAAATCATATCTCTTTTGGTTAATAACTCTTTAACTAAAATATTGTTTTAAAGATTTATGCATCTAAAAATTTCTCATTAATGTCCATGTTATCAAAAAAGTTTATAGTATTTATATATATGAACAATAATGTTTTAAAAAATTATATCCTTTAAAAGCATCAAAGTGTTATGGGACACTTTGATTCAAAAATCTCTTTATTAAATGTTTTAAATGGTTTTGAAAATGGTTTGATTAAGAATTGATTATGTCAATACCATGAAATGATATATTGTAATTGAAATGTGGAAATATTATTAGTGAAATGTTTATATATAAAATATTTTTTGTGTTATGATTTTATAATGGTACTTGGACATTTGATGGGTGGTTACGTGATAAACCAAATTATGGGTGGTGTCGTGATAAAACAGGACGGGTGGTTACGTTATAACCTCCAATGCATTGGGTATGGAATTCGATCGTATGGATATACCATTTAGTGATATGTGTGGAAGTTGACCGTATGGTTATTCCATTTAAGTATGTTTATGTACCAAGTTATCTTTATATGTTATGTGTTCTTTATAAGGATATTATGGTAATCTTTTGGTTACAAAAGGGTAAGCAATGATCTTTTATTAAGTGATGATTATTTAATACTTCCTAAAGGTGAAAAGTATTACTTATGATAAAGTATTAATGGCTTACTTGTTGTTTTGAAAAACTAATAGTTTTCCTTTTTTGTGTATCCCTTACTAAGTTTTTGCTCATCCCATGTTTTTAAAATGTTTTTCACAGGACATGAAGTGGAATAGGGACAAGGATGTGATCAATGAAAGGTCATGATGTTTAAAACATGGAACTGGACATGTCTATTTTTATGAGTTTATATTTTATAAAAACGGATACTGGGTAGTAGTGTCTACTTGTAATAATCAAGTTTTTATGTAATAGTTATATCCTAATTATCTAAAACTCTAAACCTGAAAAGTTCCTCATTGTGAATTCTTGACATAATTCAAGATTATGAAATGTTTATGATCGGGTCCTTATACACATCCAATAATTTTCATGGGGCATTCTGAACTTTTTCAAGGTAGGGTCTCAGTTTAAAGTCATGCATTGAGAACCTATTTACCCATAAAAGAAATTTTTGTTGCTATACATATCCCAATGTGAATAAGGATAGTAACAGTCTACAACACAACACATGCTCCAAGTGGGTTTCATTAAACTATAGACCGTAGACTATATGTGGCCTAATATTAGGGCTAGACCCAAGGGAAAGCTCTTGATTGTTCCTACGTATCCCATGAGGATGGGAATCAAGACATATGTAGTTCTGGAAGACCAATGTAGTTTAACATTATACGGAAGAATGGAGAGTGAAAAGGGGGGATCCCAAAGGGGTGAGTACATGGTGTGGACGTTATAGACCATGGGTGAATGAGGGAAAAACCAGTCCATACCACACGACATAATCCTTGTGGAAATATTAGGCTGAGAGACCAAAGATTATAAAATTTGGGCTAGGCCCCAGACAAAGTGTTTGGGCATTCCTACATACCCCATTAGGATGGGAATCAAGCCATACGTAGTTCTAAAAGCACAGTTTAACATCATGCGGGATGAAAAGTATGTGTGGTTTGGTTGCACCGGTACACATCCGACCAAAACCACTAACCCCATGTGGGTCATGCTCGGTGTGGGAAACAAGGATAAGTGGTGTTATTTTCCTGGTATTGGAAGGCACACATTAGGGGCAATGGAATTCTAGGTGAATTATTTTCCAATATTATTGATCTTCCTACTCAACAGACCTAGATACTCGGAGGGGGTAAAACCGAGTGTGTTGGAATTCTTCTTGAGTATAAGGGAGTGGAAATATGGGAATCATGGAACCGGAGATTTGGATTGCAATGACAGTTGTGTGAAGATAAAGGATAAATTTTTTCCATCTTCAAAACTCAAACTCTGTTTCATGTTATCCTGGCATGGGGATAGAAAATTGAGGGTCAACTGCTGACCATGTTCGAAACACGGGACCTATCACAAAATGTCTTCCATGGTCTTCCGAGGCATTGGACTAAGACTACAGGTAAGCCAATGTGGCATGAGACCAGACCATAGAGGGGATCCCTTCAAATGTGTATGAGGGTGATGATCCAAATAAAGTGTGCAAGAAGTGTGGACACAAAATGAGGGGATGTCCATATAAAAACTCCACACATTGGGTTCTTTTATACAACTCATTCAAGTACGCCAATAAGACATGTCAGATAAAGGAGGTTGAATCTCTTTCCCAGGACAGGGGTCCTGGGGTCTCATGCTCCTAACTTATGTTCATAGAGTGGACCTTTAATTGGGGAACTAGTTTAATGGAATTTTCATAGAGTAGGTGAAATATCCACACCCGATGCGCATCTCCCATAGGGAGATCTTAGTTTAGGGTCATGGGATTCGGACCAGGTTGGGAAAAGAAATGGGAGGAATATGGTGTGGTATTTTCAAAACCTGACGTGAATGACAGCCCATGATGTTCTCACCGCAACAAATGTTCCCAAAAGAGCTTGATCCAAGGGGATGAAAAGGGGGCAATATTTATGATTCCAAAGGTTGTACCCGTAGACGGAATGTCTAGTTATTCCTATATATCCCATTATCATGGGAATCAAGCCACACGTAGTTTTGAAAATGCCAGTTGGATCATAGTTTTAAGGTATTAGGGATCAGACCATAGATGTAAAGGAGGGATGGAGACACATGGTTGGTAATTATAAAACCAGATGTGAATGATAATAGTAGGATTCCAAATCACCATGTGCCCTATAGGGAGGTTTTAGGTCTAGCGAGGTCCTGAGGAAAAGTTCATGGGCATTTCTTTGTACCCCATGATGATGGGGTTCAAGACACACATAGTTAAAGAAATTTAATGGTTGGGTACCAATGCTAGAGACAATACTGTCATGCTGGTCTAGCCCATGCACCAAAATAAGCTACATTTGATAAATCATTCTTTTACTTTAGGATAGATGAGTGTGTGTTTTTTTGTGAAGTGATAAACCTAGTTTGAAGAATATAGAAATACCTATAGGAATCAATCCATATGTAGGAATTGTAAAATGATATGGTGGATAATCGATACCATACATGATGTCCCCTTGAGTGGGGACACCACAGTGCGGTGCCATTTTTCGTCGTGCGACTAGGAAAATAATGTCACAGTTTAGGGTCGTATGATAGGACCAACCCCTACTTTTTAACGTCGTGTAGTAAATACACAATAGTTTAAATTATTATGGGACCAAGAAACATAGTTTAAGGTCACATGTCTTGGAAATGTACAAAAGAGGTGTGGTTTTAGATGGTAATGTGCATGGGGTGAAAAAGCATACCCGACGTGAATGATGAAGAGGTCCACACCACACCGCATGCCATTTTGGGGAAGAAACCATGGGTCAAGGGGCCAAAAAGGTCAAAGAATATGGGGATGGATCCATGGAAGAAATTTCTCGGTGTTCCTATGTATCCCATGAGAATGAGAATCAACTATATATAGTTTTTAAGGTGCAGTTTAACATCATGTGGAACAAAAGGAAGGGGAGAATAGATCCTAAAAGGGGAGTATGTGGTTCATATATTTCAATTCTGACATGAATGAGGACATAATCCCACACACTCCACACCATGAAATCTTTTGAAATTCAAGGGGAAAATCTGAACAGAAGAGATAATTGGTGGAACTTGAGCTGGACTCGAAGATGAGATTCTCGAGCATTCCTACGTCTCCCATGAGAATGGGAATCAAGATGTACATAATTATAGGAGATGTGGTTTTTATGCCTTGAAGAAAGGATGTAGAGAGATCTTAGTTTAATGTTTTAGAGCTCAGATCATAGAGAAGAAAGACTCTTAAAAACTAGCGCAACCCTCGACCAACTCCCTAGTCCCATGTGAGCTATGCTCGGTGTGGGAGACAAGGACAAAGAAGGTATTTGCAACACGTGGAATACATTAGAAGGGTAAAACTGTGTGAAGCCCTTAATGACACCTCACTGTGTCTTTGTCCTCCTAACATGCAAACATTCACTAATAGATAACACCGACAGTGTCAAAATTTAATTTGGACATGAGGGAGTGGAAAAATAATGATATTTATGAAACCAATATTTAGGTCTTGATGGGGTGGCGTGACGAAGGAGGATAACCATTGACTGTGTTCAAAAAAAATACATATCGTGTGACCTGAAATGGGATCAAAAAATGAGCATCGACCACTGACCATATTCACAACGTGGGACATGTATCAATTTTTCGTTTGAAATTATTTGGGATGTTAGCCCATGGTGGTTGGAGATCACTGGGACCTAGGATCCATGGCGTTTGGGGGTCCTTTTGAATCTGAAAGATGATGAAAGCCAAAATGAAGGGGAACATGAAGCATGAAAATGGGTGATAACAAGTCTATGTTGAATCCAACACTCTAGGTCCTAACCATAGTGCTCCTAGGAATATTGGTGAACTACCAAAGAGGGATTAGGGGCCCATCTCAAGAGCAACTGGCTCAAAAAGATGAGTGTAGAACAGGGGGTAAGGGCTCTCAGGATGGAGTGCTATGCAGTGTGGCTGTTACAAACCTAGCCTGAATGAGCACATAATCCCATACCACACCACTTACCCCCTCTTGGAAGAACTCAGGCTAGGGGGCTAGGAAGATGAGAAGGTTTCTAAGAAATAAGGCTGGACCTGAAGGCTAAATGTTCAGGTGGTCCTACGTATCCCATGAGGATGGTAATTATGCAACACGTAGTTCTGGATGATAGCATCCAGTTTAACATCGTGTTGTAAGGATGATGAATGAAGGAGGGATTTCTCAATGGGATATGTGTGGCATGTCAAAAATAGCACGACATGAATGAGGACATAATTCCATACCACACTGCACAATCCTAAATGAGAACTTCGGCCAAGGGGACCGAAAAGGTCAAGGGACCTATTATGGGATGTCCCGGAAAATTTGAAGTTTATCGTCCTGCGGTGAGGAAGGTGAATGATTTAGTTTAAGGTTATAGGGCTCAAATCATAGATAAATAAACCTTTATATGAGTATTGCCTTACCAAATATCCTAAGCCCACGTGAGAAATGATCAATGTGGGAAACAAAGAATAGGATTAGGCTCTCCCTACCATATAAGGGTATGATAATGAACGGAGGAGATCATGCAGGGTTGACCCAGACCAGACCAATACTCTTGCTTGAGGTAGAGTAATGATTGAAGGGATAGCAGGACAAAATTATCCATTTCACCCAATACGGGGAATATACAGGGGTGCTCCAAATGATGGAGGATAATTGTTGATCATGTTCAAAATCCAACATCCACATCATGTGACCTAAAATGGGAACAAAAAATTATTGTCAACTACTGACCATATTCACAACATGGGACTTGTATTAATTTTTCATTTGAGATCCTCAAGGACATTGGAACGAAATGGTTGGAGATACCTAAGGCCTATCACCCATGTTGTTCAGTTGTCCTTTTGGATGTGAAAGATGATGAAGACCCAAATAAAGGGTACGTGTGAATCATGAATATGCCTGTTCAATTTAACGTCATGTAGGATGATGAAAGAGGTGGAGACCTCCAAGGAGAGGGATACATGGTGCGGGCATGATGAACTCTACATGAATGAAGGAAAAATCAAACACCACACCATGTTTTTCGACCCAAGGGGAGATTTTGATGTTTGGGGAATGGCCTATGGACTAAATGTATGGGTGTTCCTACGTATCCCAGGAGGATGGGAATCAAGCCATAAATAGTTCTGGAAGGTGTATTTTAACATCTTGTGGGACGAGAAAACTGGGAGATCATAGTTTAAAGTCATATAGCTCGGACCACCTAGTATTTTATTGTCATGAGAGATGAATATAGGGTAGTTTTACGTCCTTCATCTTGGATAGATCACGCATTTTAACGTCATGAAGTAAATATGTCATAGTTTATGGTCATGTAGGACTGTTTACTCAGGCAATGTATTACTGGAGGAATTTGGCATTGGTGGGAGGTTTTATACACTCACCATCCATGGTAAGCAGGGAGTATGCGCCATTAGTATAAACCTTGTAGATGATGTAATGTCCTTCCCATTTGAGCTCTAGTTTTTGTTTTTTCCTACCGGGTATCATCAGTGTTCTCAGATCCAATATCTTTTCACCATGCAAGAAAGAACAGAGGTGAACTTTCTTATTGAAAGCTCTTGCTATCTTGTTCTGATACCTTTCTAAATTGTGTAGGGAAGAAAGCCTATTCTCATTGTGTGTTTTCAGTTCATCTAGACAGACATCATCGGCCTTATCTGGTGCTTGATTATCATAGAAAACTATGCATAATGAATCTAACTAAATCTTGAGGGGTAGGATGGCCTCCGTTTCCTATACCAAAAAGTTTGGGGTCACTTGGGTGGAATTACGATTCATTGTCCGATAATCCCAGAGGGTGTTGGGGAGTTTTTTCAAACAACATTTCTTGTTCTCACCAACCATTTTCTACAGGATGTAAGAGTGGGTTTTTTTGAACACCTCGATCTTCCCACTTCCCTGCGCGTGATAGTGGGAGGTATGGTTATAACAGATGTTGTACTTGGCATAAAATTTCTTCAACTCGGTTGCCCAGAAGATGGTTCTATTATCAGTGAGGAACACATGAGGGGATCTAAATTAGTAGATGATGTTGTAGATCACAAATTAAACTATAGAACATGCCTTGACATCCTTGAGCGGAACTAACTCTGTCCACTTGGAAATGAAATCTCTATAGTTTAGGATGAACATGCACTGGTGAGCTATCACTGGTGGATATGGTTCCACTACATCGAGTCCCCAGACCGCAAAGGGCCAAGAGTAATTGGTAGTGTGGGGAGGCTCTGGCGGCCGATGTAAAAAATTATCATGGATTTGGAATGCCTGGAACCTCTTGGAAAACTCGATACAATCACAGATCATGGAGGCCCAAAAAACCCCAATATCTAGATCTGGTGAGATAGTTTTGGCCCTATCTAATGATTCCCACAAGAACTGGCATTAACATCGTGGATGACCTGAGAAATATCACCTTCTTGAATCCAACGGAGGAGAAACCCATAGAACCCGCATCTATAGAGGATCTGATGAAGACTGGGACCACTCTGGAGGGTAAACTGTAATGCATGACTTCATATTCTCTCATGATAGTATCGCTCTTCTAGGTGATTTATGTGCTGGAGTTACTTGATAAAGGGGTTCCTCCATTCGGGAGTCACTTCCATCACTATGTCAGGGGGGCCTGGGGGTCATGACGTGGAGGCACTGGTTGAAAGGTGGCTTACCTGTGGGTTATCATTGTTGTCTGGAGTGACGAGGGAGATGACTCTCCAGTGTGCCACGTGGATAATCAAATCATCCGGATCAGGCACTACAATGGATGCATCTAGGCTGGCCAAGGTGTCAGCTCAACAGTTCTAGTATCGAGGTACATGGGTAAAATTTGGCCAAGATGGGAACTGGGCCATCAACAGGAAGGTACGTTCCCACAGTGGTAAAATCTCTGGCTTCCTAATGATATAGTCACCATTGATCTGTTTGATGACAAGCTCAGCATCCCCTTTCACATGAAAGTGGGGAACATCAATCTCAAGGGCTATCACGATTCTAGTAATTAGAGCTTGATACTCTGCCTCATTGTTGGTATAACCTTCTAACAATATGAATGAATATTCCAGAACGTCTAGTGTTGGTGTGATGAAGACGATACCCAGGCCCATGCTGTTGAGTCTGAGATCATTGAGTCTTCTTCCAGTAGGGCTTTTGGAAGCACCATAAAAGTGAATTTTTCAACATGGAATGACATAGTCTACTGAGAGGACTACCTCATCCAAAAAATTAAGGTCCATGGAATGGTCTATGAGAGATGGATGGGCAGAAATTAAGTATTTCAATGCTTACCCCATAATAGCCTTATAGGGGGAAAACCTGATGTCTAACTATTGTAGGATTACTACCCACTGAGCTAGAAGACATGTCAAAATGAGGAGTTTTAGGATATACTTCATAGGATCAACTCAAGACACTAGTTGTATCTCTTGGTGTTGCATGTAATGTCTCAATTTTTGTACTTTTAATACCAATTCAAGGGATCTTTTCTTGATAGAGGAGTATCTGGTCTCTGTATCAAGGAGCATGCAGATGATATAGTATAGACTATTCTTCATTCTCTCATTTTTCTTCTGGGCAAGAAGGGTGCTGAGAGATCATTCCAGGGTGGTCACATAAAGAACCATCAGTTTTCCAGAAATGGGTGGAATCAAGACCGGAGGCTATAACAGGTAATTCTTGATTTCATCAAAAGTAGTTCAACACTCCACGTCCCACTAATAGAAAATGTCTTTCTTCATGAGCTGATAAAGGGGATTACAATTTCTGGCCAAATTAGAGATGAATCGGCCTATGTAAGATAAGTGGCCTTGAAAGCCTCATAGCTCCCAAATGTTGCTCGGAGGAGACATCTAACAGATGGTATTAATCTTCTCTGGATGGATCTCGATGACTCTATATCTGACAACGAAGATGAGAAAATTTCTAGAGGTTTAACCGAAACCACACATCAATGGTTTCATCTTTAGATATAGATAACAGAGGAAGCAGAACACTTTATCAATTTCTTTGGGATGGTCCTGATGATGGGGGGACATGAACACCCAATAATCCATGTAGCATTCCACCAATGTCTCACGGATTGGCTTAAATATGTGATGCATGGCATGCTGATAGGTGTCACCTACATTCTTTAGACTGAAGGGAATTACCTAGTAAAATAGTACCTTATGGTTCCTTGATGATTGTAGAATCTTATTCCATAGGGTCCATTAAAATTTTGATGTAACCCAAATACCCATCCATGAAGGAGATATCTTGAAATCCAACGGTGGAATCAATCAACAGTTATATCATAGGTTGGGGAAATCATGCTTTAGACAGTGCCAGTTGAGATCCCGAAAGATGATGAAGACTCTGATATGTCTTTTCTTCTTCCATACGAGCATAATGTTGGAGAACCATCTGGGGTACTAGACCTCCTTGATAAATTTTTCTCTGATGAGATTATTAACCTCAACCTCTACCATGGCCCAATGATATAGGTGAATCCTTCTTGTAGGCTGCTTTAACCTACAATGATTTAATTGAAGACCAAGGCCATGGATGGTGACCTGAGTATCTAGTACTATAATATCATTATAACTCTAGTAAAACACATCACGATGCTGATTTAGGATGTCCACGTACTATTGTCTCTCTTTGAAAGGCATAGATGCACTAATCAATGTGGGTTTCAGATCCGTCTCGCTACCAAGGTTCACTTATACCAATTCATCGACCGTGGTGGAGACACCTTCTTTGAAAGAGGGAGGATCATCCTCCTAATCCTCTTCTTCATTCATGTAGGAGGGATCCTCTGTGGGAGGAAATTCCTCTAAATCGATAGATCCCGATGGGAAGATGGTGTCCGCCTGAGCGGTGTTGTACACCACATCAAGGGGAATTTTGTGGTGCTGAAACCATAGTGATGAAGGCTGTCAACTCAATCCCATCTAGTCTTCGGCCCAAGGGTCCATGTTGGATGATATCGAAGAAATAGTGGTGTGTCGATCTGAGCTAGTTTATCGTAGCATGACAAAACAATCAAGTATGACGTATTATCATTACCATGGGGTGGACATCCTAATACCTTATAGGAGTTTGGGGATCTAGGATTACCCAAGCCTGGTTTTTATAGGAATACAAGGTGATCTTATGGAATCCCCTAGACTTGGGAATGTTCTTCCCCCTCATTCCATAAAATATAAAACATTTCCCTAGATTTGGGGTTGTAGCCTCCAATTAGAGAATTGGAAAAATGTAGGCATCATCCATGTCTGTCCATGGGTCGGTCGCAGCCGTAGTGTATTCAACCTCATTAGCCTGAATTTTTTTTGTCCTTGCTCTATTAATTGTCGGCATCCAAGTAGTGGGATTCACAAGAGGAAACGGGAGACGTGTCCCCTTGGATCACACCCACTCAACCATTAAGGGAGTACCTAATTCACTGTTGATATGATGAAGGGACCACCACATGTAGGTGAATCCATGGACTATCCATCAACGCGTTATAATTGGTGTCCTGTGAGACATCCATGAACTCGGTGCTAGTTACTAGACCATCTAACTTAGTCTTTAGAAGGATATTGCCAAGTGGTTTTTGTTCCATCCTATCATAATGTCACAACCTATCACCCAGGGCCCATGTTGTGACTACTCCATGCCTGCCTTCCCGTAGGCCAAGGGTTGGAGACTAGCACCGAAAAGGCGTATCCCTAAAACAGTAAGGCATTTCCTTTAAACCTATACAAACTCACAGCACAAAAACACAACTAGAAGCAGCCACGAAGGAAACTGTTGTATTAAAAAGTTCACTAAAAGAAAAGGGGTCAGAATACAAGCCCAACTGAAAAGTACAAGTACAACTTAAAATATAAAAAAAGCTTCTGGATATTCCATCGAGGATCTTACATGAATGGTATGTACAACACATGGTCAGTAGTCTCTACGACACGTCATGTCAAATGGTCCACCTCTGAGAACCATCTAGTCCTGGATCCCTCAGCCTCAATCAATGTTGTTTGTCGTCTCTACAAGACCCAACAAGGTGCGGGCGTAGCCCTTACATGGGTGAGTATAACAATACTTAGTAGGGATCCTGAGATCCCCTATGGTCTCCCAGAGTTCTACAAAGGAAAACCCACAAAGAAAGATCTCAATCAAAAAGCACGAATCAGTCATTAACTCTACTTAGGTATATTCCCATACATATACATATGTTATCAAGATATACATGTATCATACATGAGGAAACATAAGACTCAAACCTTTAAGCCAATTTCACAACTGATCCATGAAGTAAGAATACCACAATGGTAACCCCATGAAGGTAACACCACAAAGGAAAAAGTTCCATAAAGGTAACACCATGAAGGTAAAAGTACCACAAATGTAACACCATGAATGTCAAAGACTCAGCTCACACTAGGTATAAGTGAATATGTACAGATGATTAGTCATAAATATTCATCATCATTTACTATCGAGAGGCTCTAATAATGACCATACAGAGTCTGACCCACATAGGATCGATAGGTACTAACACCCACTGACCCACAAAAGATCTGACCCACATCGGATCGGTATCTGCTGACCCACATAGGATCACTGAGCGCTGACCCACATAGGATCTGACCCACACAGGATCAGTGATGATCCACATAGTATCTCTAGATACTAACCTTCACAAGATCTATCTCCAACCTATGCCTCACTGCTAGACACAAGATTCCCACTCATAGAACACTTGATTCTGGGAGGATCCTCTCCTCAAGAAATCGGTTGTACCTCGACCACCACAATGTTCCATGAATAATTATCCCAGATGACTGCCATGTCGTAAGCGTTCCAACACAATAGATGATGTGTCAATTAGACACCCACTCAGTGACTTATAAGTGTTTTAGTTCCAAGGGCCCGGTTGGATTCGGGTTCGATCCAACCCATCCATACTCTAACTTTCTCCAAAACTCATGTGAAGTATACCAACAAGAATATATCACTCCAAGGATCCCAGCACCACATACGGTTCGTCAAACGAACACTCGGTTCACAAGGTATGGATCTTTTAGAAAAACTGGGTCTGGAAGGGTCTAGGTCCAGTACGACCGGTCGGCCTGACCCAGTTCGGGTCTGACTTAGCTGGGCTGGGCCATGGTGGGCTCAGACCACTGCCTTGGGGTCCAGCTCGGCCTGTAGGGGGGATGGCCCGGTCCACAAGGGCACGACCATCTAGGCTCACATGGGCCGGCCAGTGGAGGAGCAGCCCAGCCCGCATAGACTCAGCCCGTTGGGCACGAGCGGCCCGCCCTAGGTGACACAGGGATGGGGGGGAGAATCCCTAGTTTTCCCAAATGGATGAGCATCCATTTGGTTTTTGAAGTGGTGATTCCACGTGTTGCCGCCCGGTCGCCACGGGACGAGAAGAAGGGTGGGTCCCTCCACCGCCGTGGCTTCGAGTCACGACCTCCTCCAGCGGCACGCCTCAGCATGTCGTACCATCTCTACAGTCGGCCAGTGTCGGCCGCCCTATTCGACCACTATGATTGTAATGTTGTGACATACTCCTCTTGCGGTGTGCGATGGCGCACCGCCTCCTCCGCGGCCGGCCTATGTCGGCCACCGCCATCACCTGCTGGCACCAGTCGCCGGTGCTGCTGTGTCGGTGCCGCACCTACGGTCTTCCACGGGTTACCCGGTGAGATATTGTGGCCTTTATTCCTCTCTGAAGGTGCCAACATACCTATCAGGACACCCTCTTCTCATCTTGTCTCCCCTTTCTGAAATCCGTCCAATCCGAACAAAATATTGTGAAGAACCCTTTGGTAAAACAAGTAGCAGAGGGATCGATCCTTATTTGTTTTTCCCAATCCCTCCACGTTATCCTGATAGAAAGAGGTTAGAATAGGATTCAACAATCTATTGAAATTAAAATAGGATAAATTTCTACGTCAAGTTCGTTGGAGAGCCATTGTGTTTGAGGAAGAGTCGGTGTTCGTCATTTGGTGTCTCTTGTCACTGCCCGCTGGAACTAGTTTCATTATCCAAGTGATTGGCATCACAGTACTTTTCCAGTGGTTTGTCACTTGTTGAAGCCATGCCAATAATCCTCCCCAAGCTCTATATAAATAGGAGAGTGAGAGGGAGAGTAACACATGTGGAATTAATGGGGTTTCATTAATTAAGGAGCCTTACTAATACCAATGGCATTGTTACAAATAATTGAGGAGTCAAGCCATTTAATGTCTTAACATGTCAATGGTCCTACCACTTCTACTTCTCCATTGGTGGAAAAGAAAAGGGAGGAATAAAATAAATTTTTAACTTTATTATTCTTTTAAAAGTCCCAAAATTAATCTTTTTCTCCTGAACTACTGCGGTTGATGTGATGCCTCTCTTAAATGAATCTCGACACTGCCAATTCAACAGTGCCCTTGGATTTTTAATCCGAGCACCGGTTTAAAAGTTAGAAAACTTCAATCGTGTTTTTACGGAATGTACTTTAAAAAAATGTTTAGAAATTCATTCTGGGCACACTAGGCCTCAGAATCATGCACCTTCAATTTTCAGAGACTCGTAATAATTCCATATAATTAAAAAAAAATATTGAAAATCCGGGTCTTTGAATTCTCCCCACCTTAGGGTTTTCATCCCTAAAAGCCACAACATAGACTAAGGATACCAATGGGGGGTACTAAGCACAAATCTGATCCAACCATTACCATGTGATCTCTAGGAGTATCCCATGCTTGTAGTGAATTTGCACCAAAGGTATCAATCATCCCGGAAGTACACACTTCAATTGATCCTCAATCTTCATTGGAACCTCCATAAATGTCGCCCCATCATCGAAGTCCAGCTCACCTCAGTGAATGACGTGCGATGGATCACACACATACCTCTTCAGATGCAACATATGGAAAATTTCATGCACCCGGTTCGTCTTTGGGGGAATATCTAGGCAAAAACCCACCTCGCCAACACTACTGAGAACCTGAAAAGGTCCGATAAACCTCAAAGATAACTTTTCTCCCCAGTGAAATCTCCACAAACCTCATCGAGGTGAGACCCATATGAAGACATGGACTCCCTCCTTGAAATCCAAATGTCTTTGTCTCCTATCAGCATAAGACTTATGTCTACTATGTGTCATCTTTATCAGCTCCTGGATGATCTTCACCTTCTCAATGGTATCTCGTGCCAACCCTAGGCCCATAAGTGATGACTCCACTAGGTCTGTCAATCATAGAGGTAATCTGCATGGTTGAACGTACAAGGCTTGAAATGATGCCATAACGATGGTGGGGTTATTGTTGTTGTTGTACAAAAACTCCATTGAGGGTAAGTGATCCTCCCAACTACGATAAGAATCTAGGACGCAAGCACGAAGCATGTCCATGAGTGTTTGTATGGTCCGCTATATCTGACCATCTGGTTGAGGATGAAAGGTTGTGCTCAAACATAGCTGAGTCCGGAATGACTCAAGTAATCCCTTCCAAAAGTGATAGGTAAAGCGTTATTCATGATCTGAGACGATCATTGATGGAACCCCGTGAAGTCGCACAATCACTTTTATGTAGAGTAATACCAAGCCCTCTACTGATCCCTGCTCTTGGATGGGTTGGAAGTGAGCTAACTTGGGGATTTGGTCAATGATCACCCAGATGGAATCATGTACCCTAGATGTATGTGGAATCCCTATCACGGAATCAATGGAATTTCTATACCACATCCATTACGGCACCACTAGTGGACGCACTAAGCCTTCTAGAACATGATGCTCGACCTTCACTTACTGACAAGCGAGGCATTGTGAAACAAACTCTGCCACTTATTTTTTCATCCTTGGCCACCATTACTGACACCAAAGGTCCTGGTACATATTTGACACACCAGGATGTGCCACTAGAGGGGATGTATAGAACTATTTCAACACCTCCTCTCGTAGCACCACTGGTACCATTATTCATTCTCTGAAGATGATGACGTACTCCTCACCTTCAAAAAATCTATCAGGTGTCTGTTTTGAAGATATCTGAGCACGTCGAGCCTCGCAGTCATTGTCCCCAAGATGTTCCTTCTGAACACACTAGATAATTGGAGGAGTGATAGTCATAGACTGGAGGTAAGCTTCTCCATCTCTATCAACAAAGGATAACTACAATACAGCTAGCTACTATGTCGCCTCACTCAGCAGCTGTAAACCAGACCTCCTGCTGAGTGCATCTACTAAAATGTTCCCTTTCCTAGGAGTGTAGACTATCTTGAAGTCATAGTCCTGGAGGAACTCCATCCATTTCCGTTGTCTCAGGTTCAAGTAATTATATGATGAGATATACCTGAGACTCGTGTGATTAGAGAAGACTGTAAAATGTTTGCCCATCAAGTAATATCACCACATCTTCAAGATGAAGACCATTGCTACTAACTCGCATGAGTGGTGTAGTTGTTCTCATGATTTCTCAATTATTGTGAACTATAAGTGATCACTGGTTGCTCCTACATCAGGACACATCTAGGTCTGGTCCCTAATGCACCGCAGTAGACTACATACCCAATTCCCTCTTCTAGTAGCCTCAAGATGGGGGCACTCTTCAGTCTCTACCTTAGCTCCTGAAAACTCTACTGGAATATCTCCATTCATATGAAGGGTTGTCCCTTCTTCTTCAATGCTGACTAGGGTGTCATAACTCTAGAAAAGTTAGGTACAAATCTTCAGTAGTACCCAACCAACCCCAAGAAACTCCACACCTCGGTCACACTTCTGGGTGGCTCCAAAGCAAGTACAATCTATATCTTCATCGGATCCACTACACTCCATCCTCTGAGATAAAGTGTCCCAAAAAGTGAACCTCTCTTATCCAAAACTAGCACTTCCAGATCTTACCCTAAATCTAGTTCTCTCAGAGTGTGTCCAGAACTATCTGTAGATGATACACATGATCTTCCTCCATCGCCGAGTATATCAAGATGTTTTTGATGAAGACCACCACAAAGTGATCGAGGTATGCCTGAAAAATCATGTTCATGAGTCTCATGAACACTGGAGGGGCATTGTTCATGCAGAATGGTATAAAAAAGAACTCGTATTGGCCATACCAACATCTGAAGGCATCCTTATGCACATCCCCATCTCGTACCCTGAGCTGATGACAGCCTGATCCGAGGTTTATCTTTAAAAACCAACAATGTACCTTTAGCTAATCTAAGAGATCATCAATCCTTATTAGTTGGTAATTATTCTTTATGGTCAATTGGTTTAGGCGTCGATAGTCCACATATAGTCTCAAACTCCCATATGCCTTCTTGGACAACAAAATCGGGTCTACCCATGGAGAAACACTTGGCCTTATGAACCCCTTCTTCTACAAGTCCTCCAGCTATACCTGTAACTCACAAAGTTCTGCGGGAGCCATCCGATATTCTGGTGTAGATATAAGTGTCATCCTGGGGTACAGTTCAATATAGAATTTGACCTCTCTATAAGGAGGTAGTCCCAGAACAACATCAGGGAAGACATCAACATACTGGTCCACCACTACTAGATATCTCAGACTCTCAATATCAACTACTCTGAGGGTAAGGCTAGCCAACTGATGTGTGATCAGGTTCACCCTCCTCCAAGAAATTCCATACTATGCTGAAAAGGTTCCCTTCTCTCTGTTGAAGGAAAAATTGGTTTCATCCTCAGGGACACACAACAATTTGTGCCTAAAACTGTCAATCTGATCATGGACTATGGACAAACAGTCAATACCCAAGATGACGTCGTAGCGCCTCAATGCCGCTTCTAGAAGATCCCAGCTAAATCTCTCACCCCCTAGAGTAATCTAGCACTATCTGCACCAATCTGTAATCATAGAATCATCTCCCATAGGAGTCTCTAATCATATGGATCGATCCAATGGATCAACCGGAGTCTCAGAGATCCAAACGAGGGTTATGGAAATAAAATAGTGACTATCACCTGTGTCTATAAGTACTGCAGCTAAAGTGGAGTAGACATAGATCGTACCTCGAATCATCTCTAGAGTGATTTGCTTATAGGCCTCATCTTCCTAGAGCTGATATCATCCCAGTCCACCTACTCCCTGTGGCCGGGGTGGACCACCTAGAGGAGGTGGTAGTAGAACCTTGAATCGCCGCCCACTTCTTATTGCATGACCATATCCACTTCTACATCCTCCACCCCATGGACGACCTCACTCAAAACTCCACCTCTATCTCGTCAGTCCCTCGACCATCAGTCGGTCATCCATATGGCAGGTCGGGCAGTCACGAGCCATATGGCCCTGCCCGCCGCACAAGTAGCACTGCATTATTCTAATCTATCCTCCTCTATCCCATGAGACACTCACCACTAACCCTATATCTTGTGGTCATCCGCTAGAAGTCTAAGCCTGAATGGGCCTCTGTGTCATCCATCTACTGCCTTTTGAAGATGACTTTTCCACCTAACATCCGATGGTGGCTCTCATTGTAGGTGTCTGCTCAGCTAGGAAGCTCTCCAACAAAATTTCTCTCTCTAGCAACCCATCCTACGTCGGAATGAAGAGTGATATCATCGAAGATCTGATCTCTTGTTGGAGACCCTTCTCAATAGTCTGGGCCCTAATGAAAGATTCTCGTACCATGATTGTGGAGTATTAGGATAGATCAGTGAACCTCGCTAAGTACTGGGCCATAGTCATGCTGCCCAAGTGCAGCAAATCTTGTATACGCACTGTGCATAGAGTCTTTGGGACAAAATCTGCCCTGAAAATTCTCTTGAATTATACCCAGGTGAGGGTCACCTTGTCATGTAACTGGAGTGTCAGACTCCACCACCTTCCAGCTGCTCCCTGGAAGAGTCAGGCACCTAGGATCACCATCGGATCCGTTTCTGTCCCAACTAAGTGAAAAACTCGGGCCACAGCCTCCAGCCAGTACTCAGCCGCCTACGGATCTATCTCACCTTGGAACCTTAGAGGCCTTTAACACTAGAACATGTGCAGAGAACTCAGTTGGAATGCACTATTTTCTGGCGTGGCTGGTGGAAACGGCTTCACAAAGGGTAGTGGTGCTGCTGGTAAACCACTCGATGGTACTATCACTGAAGGAGGGCCCTACACCAAAGCCTCGTCGCTAGGTGGGTCGTCATCACAAACTCTCACAATAACCCTAGATGATTGTCTACATGGGGGAATCCTGAAAGAAAACAGGTGTTCCACCATCAATAAGTTAAACCGGGTGATCTGACTAAATGAAATCATAAGAAAAACTTTTCAAAACACACACAATTAGTTTTTTCGTTCACTGAGTCGGAAATCAAAATTCATGGTACGGGTATATGGGTACATCGACCGCCGCACAAACACTGGATTCCCCAAACTAAAAACCACACTCATAACACCTAACACTATTTCCACATTGAAAATATTAGAGTCTTAGTTCTTTTTTAGAACTGACTCCTCTGATACCTCTCTGTCATGACCCATCCCCTGGGGCCTATGTCGTGACTACCCCAAGCCTACCTTCCATAGGCCAGGGGCTGGCGACTTGCACCCGAAAGGCATATCCCTAAAACAGGATGGAATTTCCATTAAACCTATTTAACACACAGCCCAAAAACTCAACTAGAAGCAACCACGAAGTAAAATATTGTAGTAAAAAGTGCACTTAGTGTAAAGGGTCCTGAATAGAAGCCCTACTAAAAATTACAAGTACAATTGAAAATAGAGAAATAGGTCATGGATCGTCTACTAGGAGGATCTAACCCTCAAGAAACCAGTCATACCTCGACTACCATGAAGTTCCATTAAGAAGTATCCCAAATAACCACCATGTCGTAAGGGTTCCGACGCAACAAATGGTGCATCAATAGAATGCCTAGTCTGTGACTTATAAGTTTTTTAGTTCTGGGAGCCCGGTTGGATTCGTGTTTGATCCAAACCGGATGTACTCTAACATTTTCCAAAACTCAAGTGAAGTATACCTAAAGGGACACATTGTTCCTAGGATCCCGATGATGTAGACAGTTCGTCAAACAGATACACAGTTCCCCAGTTATGGCTCTTTTAGCAAAACTGGGCCTAGAAGGGTCCAGGTCTGGCCCAACCTAGTTTGGGCGGACCTAAACCAACATGGTTCGGGTCTGCCCTAGCGGGGCTGGGCCAGGGTCCGTCCCGGCTTGGCCCACAGGGGCGCTCCCTGTGGTAATCGCACGGCCCGGCCCACTAGGCTCGCCCAGATCGACCCGTGGAGGCGCGGCCTACTGGGCACATGCGGCCTACTAGAGAAGGGCCTGCCCTAGCCAACATGGGGGGGGATCCCCCCTGTTTTCCTAAACGTTCGAGCATCTGTTTGGTTTGAGAGATGGTGGTGCCATGTGGCGCGGCTCGGGCACCGCAGGGCCCACTGGAGGGCGGGTCTTTCCACAGTTTTGGCTTCGAGCCGCAACCTCCTCCTGGGGCACACATCGGCTTGCCGCACCTTCTCCACGGTCGGCCGGTGTAAGCTGACCAGCTTGACTATTGTGGCTATAAAGCTGCAACCTCCTCCTCTTGCAGCGCATGACAGCGCACCGCATCCTCCATGGTCGGCCGGTGCAAGAGACCGCCATCACCCACCGGAAACGGTCACTGGTGTTGTCTTGCCGGTGCCGCACTGGCGGTATTCTGCGGGTTGCTGGGTGAGATCCTATGGCTCGTCTTCACATCCGAAGGTTCCAACAGACATCCCATGACACCCTCTTAACCACTTATCTCTCCGTTTCAAAATCAATACAATCTGAACAAAATCCAGCGAATAACACATTTGTAAAACAAGTAGCGGAGGGTTTGGGCCTTGATTGTTTGGCCCACACCCTCCACGTTAGCTTTATAGAAAGAGGGTAGAATACGATTTAACAAACTCTTGAAATTAAACCAAGATAAATCCCTACAAATAGATCATTGGAGAGCCTCCTCATTTGAGGAAGAGTCAGTGATTGTCGTTCGATGGCACTCATCACTTCCCGCTGGAACCGGTTCCGTCCTCCATGTGATTCGTGTCGCGGTACTTTTCCAGAGCTTCATCACTTAGTTAAGTCGTGCCAATATTCCTCCCCAATCTCCATATAAATAATAGAGTGGTAGGGAGATCAAAGAACGTGAAATTAATGAGGTTCCATTAATTAAGGAACCTTTCTAATTCCAATGGTGTTGTTACAAAGAATTGATGATTCAATCCATTTAATGGATCAACACATCGTTGGTCCCGCCACCACTGATTTTTCATTGGAGGGAAAGAAAAGGGATGAATAAAATAACTCTGTTATTTTATTATTCTTTTAAAATTCCCAAAAACTAACTTT
The DNA here is from genome assembly GCA_963277665.1 of Viscum album. Lineage (NCBI taxonomy): Eukaryota > Viridiplantae > Streptophyta > Magnoliopsida > Santalales > Viscaceae > Viscum > Viscum album. The sequence goes on along the minus strand of OY728156.1, from coordinate 119,103,057 downwards.
TTCTTCCGATGTACAGTGGGTTAAGTAAAGACTCCTTTAAGAAAATCACGGTGCTGCAGATTCAACAGTGCCCTCAGATTATTAATCTGAGCACCAGTTCTAATGTTAGAAAATGATGCATGTGTGTTTACTGAACGTACCATTAAAAAGTTCATAAATTAATTCCGGGAACACCTGGCCTTGGTATCATGCACCGTCAATTTTTATAGACTCGTAATAATTCCATATAATTAAAAAACATACATGGGAAAATCTAGGTATTTACACATAACATTGAATTTTTAGATTGGAGGGACTCAGATCATCCTCGTAAAACCCCATTTTTTGAAGTGTTTGGGTTGGGATTAGGTTGATCCCAGAGATTTTGTCGATAAGACAACAACGAACCTTCACACCATTGAAGTGGACAGTGATGTACAGTGGGAGGATGTTCCCATGTATGGGAGAGACTTATTCTTCTCTAGAGAAATAGATAATGGAATGACATTCAACATGCTTGACTGCCTTAGCATGAAAGGATTTTCGAGCTACTACCTCCGTCTCAAACTGGAGGGGGCTTCTTAAATATTCGGTGAGGGCTTCACGCATATCTACTAACAATAAAAGAGCCTCAAGGATATAGATCCTTGTATGAATGATGGAAATATTCTTAAGGATATCATACTTTTGTGCCAAGCGTGAAATTATACTTATAGGAGGTCATTCTATAACAAGGGGTATGACGGGTCCTTCCAGATGAACTGGTGGCTGACTGGTACTGGGAATGTCCCACTGCTCGCTAGTCAAAGCTCTTTGAGTGACTACCAAATGTGGGATATATGATTGAGGCTCATCAGTAACAGAGCATGGATGATTGTAGTGCGGTCAGGGTGGCTTTACCTGATCAAGTAAAATAAACATCGGCAAAGGAGAACCTGGTGAAACCATATGAGAAGGCTACTCATGCTAAGCACTATACTGGGACGATTGTCTAGTTTCAGTGGCATAGAGAACATGGCTGGAAGTATTGATATAGGAATTCCAATGATCCATATAGCCCCGACTCCCTTGACATTGGTGATGACGGGGGACATTGGGAGGATCCATTTGGTGCTCCTTTTTGTCAAGAATCATGTAGGGGTTTACCATATTTTTAGTGTTATCTGAATCATACCATTGATCATCACTTGGATAATCCTCCACCACCAAAAAGATTCTGAGGGTAATATCCATCTCTGGGGCATGAATTTTGTAAGAGTGAGGTATGACAATGACATCCGTGGGGGAATTTGTTTTCCCTTGTGTCACTGATGCTTTCTATTCTAGAAAGAGGGAGGCTAAGAGGTCAATGCAGAAGTGGTATCTGTAGGTGTCTCAAGGACTTATGAAGTCTTGGGTCAATTCAAACTTGTGTAGATAATACTGTGGGAATAGGATAATTACTTACGAGCTATCCAGTTTTAATATTTATGAGACCCACAGTAAGGAACCAGGTGCCACTCACCCTTGATGTCACTGCCACTATCTAGCTTCATGAATACACATGCTACCTGTGCTAAAGCTGGGCCTAACCTGACTATGTAGTAATCAACCTGGTCTTGAAGAAAATAATTAAACACATAGAACTATTTGAGGGTGTTCCCTAGGATATGGTGATACAGTTAGTAATTGTGGCGATCAGTGAGATCCACCTCTCTGGGCCTTATGCATTCTAGCAACCGTAGAATTCCCTATTCCAAGGAACTTTGGAAGTCTTGCTTGTTGAATGTGTAGGTCTTATTTCTCCTATCTAAGAAGGGGTCTCTAGATGTCTGACCCTAATAAGGGACTAGAGGATCCTGTCAAGGAGGTGGAACTTGGTTATCTCACCTAGTTAGTAGTGGCACGTTACGTGTGGGCGCCTGCCGATTCTGAGGTGGGCACTGCTGGTCTGGAGGCTGTGTTTGAGGTGAGGGGCCTCTGCGAGGCTATAGAGGTGGATCCACTGGTAATAAATCTGGTTTCTTAGGTGCCTTTATTTAGGCTACCATGACAGGCTCAACCTTAGTGGCCCTTCTCATGGGAACTACAGGAGGAAACAGATGTGCCTGCTTGTCCTGTTGCAAGGCTTACTTTAGTTGTTGGGACTTATCAGAGAAATTACAAAAATCCCTGGGGTAATTCTGAGTAACGAGAGAGGGGACCAGTTTAATTTTTACATTCCCCACACACATTGTAAGCAGCTGTTCCTGAGTCAGCGGAATGTCCAGGGAATAGGTAAGGCCTTTCCACCGGGCAAAGAAGTCCGTGATGCGCTCATTAGGCATCTTCTTGAACTTTAATAGGTCTACAATACTCATCTTTTGGGTTGTAGAGATTAACTAGTAAAGGAACTATCTAGGGAGATATTCCCAGCCGGTGACCTACCCAATGGGTAGTTGGTTGTACCAGACAAACCCAGACCCTTCCAATGTCTATATGAAACACCGAAGATTGGCGGCATCTTGCTATGCCAGAGTTCCTAGCATAGGTCCACGCATTGAGATGAAAAGGTCCAAATTCTATAGTAGATCACCCATCCCATTAAAAGGGGAAAAGGTCGGGTTTCCGAAACATGGGGGTGCTAACATGTCATCCAACCATGCGGGATATGGATTTCTATCAGATATAATTGCCACCTTTCATGTTTCTAAAGCCTCGAGGTGGGAAATGAGGGACACCATTGGATCATCTGGGTGGGGATTCCTATCTTGACATGGATCCCTGACCACCAGTGCATTTGAAGGTTCTTCAACACGATAAGTAGACCCAACGGATCGTGGAGCGGCTGGTGGGATGATCTGTGGAGTGACTGGGAGAACCTGAGTCAGGTCTCAAAGTTTATCATGTCGTTCAGGTGGAGTTGGTGATATATACCAATCCCTCTTTCTATAAGAACTATCTTTTACCCTGTCTATGTGGGAAGGATGGTCAGGGTTACCTGGAGAAAACTCTCTAGCGGAAGTTGTATCTACCCCGGCCAAGGATCCTTGTAGTCCTTTTTCCACTCTACAACACATTCATTGATGAGATCATCAACCATATTCTTATGCTTCGTGAGTTTTTTATGCAACAAGGTCTTTTTAGGATCATCTTACAACTTTTGAATGGAGCCAGATGGGTCAGAGGGTTTATGGCCCCATGATTCTCTTTTCCCTTATTGGGATTCCGGCTAAAGACTAGTGAATCGATGGGAATGGAAAGACCTAGTAAATTTCTATGATGGCGAGTAATCCTTCAGAGTGGATCCAATAGGTGTGGCACTCCCCCCTAGGGGGGGGGGATGGTAAGGTCTCATCATGTTTCTCTAGCTCATTATCTCCCTCTTATAGGTTGGCCATGTTAGACGTAACTCTACCTGGGAGAATATACTCAAAATCTCCTAGAAAATCGGGCTGGTGCCAGATAGAACTGAAATGGAGGGAGGCATACTTCCCCCAACTACATACTTGAACATGGGGGTAATCCTCCTTGATAATCTTTTAGAGTACTTTAAAACTCTGACCCATAATTTTTTGAGGGTCCGGCAGTGACCGGGCGACTCCGGTCGCTAGGCCACATGGAGCGCAGCCAAGTCGACCATACGACATTGCTGGTCAATATCTTAAAAGAGTGCATGAATCTTGGGGTAAGTCACTCACAGAAAATAGAGACGGAAGTGCATCTCCCAGTGGGTTTGAATAAAACACGCAACTTCTTTCTGAGTAAGAGATTTCGGCGCAATGAATTTTGCGGTAACAATTGTCCAGAATATCTTTGGGAAATGGTCCGCTGTAATGATGTCCCACTAACTCCTCAACTCAGACTCAGGATCTGGCCCCTTATTTCTCCACTCATCAACTAGGGGTGGATGAAGGACTAGTAACGGCCTTGAAGTAGACCACTGAGATGGTATATTGGATGGTGGATAATACGAAGAACTAGCTGACAAGATGCTGCATCTTGGGATATCATGCGATGAATGAAATGACCGAGCCACCGCATCTCAGTAAGACAGAATGGTGATATGAATTCTGGTGTGGGGGTTGCGACTACTAATAGTGGGTCATGCAACTATTCATCATCCATCAATCCTTAGAATAACTCTCCATGATCTCTAGTTAATGTAGTGAATGATCCAAGTGATGACAGGAGGGATTGCATAGAAAAACCTAGAAAGAGGCTAGATCTTCCTCCTCCGGGATGAATCATTGGATAGAGGTGGGAACCTGGTCAACCTCACATTCCAGAAGGATGAGGTTGATATGTCTCGTTCCTACCACGACCCTTGTTATAGAGGATTGAGGTGAGGGTTTCATTGTCGAATCACATTCCACCTCGGAATCTGAGAAGCAAACGGGCTTAATCATTGTTTGAAACAACTCGGTACTCTTCTTATGGAATTAGAGACCCTCCCTCCTGTCTTGAGGTGTTTTTTCAGGATAGGGTATATTTTTGGCTCGAGTTGGACCTTCAGTAGAATTGATTATGGGGAGGAGAGGACTTCTCCATGGGTGAGCCGAGGTGCGAGGAGAACCTAGACAAATGTCAAAGGGAACACGGTGAGGACCTCTGTGTCCACTGGATGACGTGTAGAGGGAATTTCCATGGGATGTTCTGGAGTGGGTAGGACCTCCATTGGAGGTAGTAGAATCATGGTTGGGGTCTCCATGCCTGTTTCCTTTGGCAGCGATGATACAATGAGGGTCCTCATACCAGTTGAGCTGAACACGGGTAGGACCTTTATGTTGGGAGATGATAAAGAGAGGTATACCTCCACTTCATTGATTGTTGGGATGAGGAAGACCTTCGTTGGTAGCTATAAAAATATGGGGAAGACCCCCACACTAATGGTTGACAAGGAGGGTAGTATCTTCATGTCGACAACATGTGACAGGAGGAATGGCTCCGTACCTGAGGTCATGGGTTTGGAAAGGGTTTATGTACTCGGTGTCAATACTATGGGGAGGGCCTTCACTAAGATTGCCGGTGGCATGGGGAGGACCTCCATGTAAATATTTGGAGCGGGAAATACCCACACACTCATTGGTAGTTTTATAGGGAGGACCTCTATATAGGATTTTGATGCCACGGGTCGGACCACAAAGGAAACTACTTGTGTCAGTTACCAGGAGATTATTCCCAACCTATCGGTGGGGTGATTGGGTCCTCGATCTAGGCCAAGAATATAGATGACCCTGATCAGTATGAATGTGAGATTTATGGTATGTGTCAGTAGTGGAACGGGGCACGAGATCCACTAATGATGATGCCCCCTGGTGGGAATCCTCTTAAACTTGTGCCCGATGCTGGCGTCGGGTTAACTGAACTGGGGCCCATGGTTTAGGTTTATAACTCACCTATTCCTCAGCCTTTGGGGATAGGTTTTGGTGCTGACATGTCTTGGTGGGAGCCCTCTTTGGTGGCCCCTGGGATTGGGCTATAGTTTGAATAGCCCGAACATCCCTCACCTCATTGGCGTAGAGGAGGGAGTCATTGAAGTGTTCCAGCGAGAGGCTCCCGAAATGATTGTGGGTCGGAGTGGGGAGCAGTGGAACTCTATGTGGCGCTTAGGGTATAATTCCCCACCCTTAAACCTTACTTAATCATGAGTTATTAAAAGATTACACATTTAGGATCTTTTCGGGTTTAGAGTTTTAGAGAATTAGATCATAAAACTTGCATTACATTCCACATATAAACAAAGTGGTTACATAAAGATAGTATTCTTCATTCCCATCAATGGAAACATATTTAAAATAAACATGGATTCTTTCTTGACACTTCCTTGACACTATCATCATATCATGTACCTTTCCCTTGACCTGTGAAAAACATTTTAAAAAAACTTGGGATGAGCATAAAAAGCTCAGTAAGGGATATAAAAAATATGGAAAGGAAACATAGGTACATATATACATAAGAATGAGATCATACTTTACCCATAAAACATAAGCACATTAACATACCTCATCAAATCATGAATAAATCATTGAAATCATAAGACATAAAGGTAACTTGAGGCATTAATAACATTCTTACGTAGGGAGTAACCCTCTTGGTTACGTTTGGAATACCCATCACAGTATATTCCCTAAATCTATTCGAGGAAACCTTATCATTTCACTCCTTCACGTTACCCAATGCATTGGAGAGCTATATCGGGCTCACCCGCCCTTAGTTTATCATGGAACCACCCGTCTTAATAATAATGCCCAAGAACCTCAACATAATCATATCACATAAAACATGCATAAAGGAAACATAATATTTCCACCTTTCAATCACCAGATATCAATACAACACATTGATATAAAAACATTATGAAAACCATTTTCAATACCAAAATAGAAGAAAAGTAAAACATGGTATTTATTTTTCTTTTAAAAAAGTATGGCTTGTAGAGGAAGCCGAAACTCAAATAATGGTCACGGCGGCGGAGAAGTCGTTGTCGCCGCATACGTACGACAAAAACATTCCCTTTTGTCATTTAGTAAACGCTTCGTATAAAAAAAATATTCCTTTTGAATAAACGTAAAATTCAAAGGGGTTTATACACCATATAAAAGAAGGTTGTGTATAAAACAAAATATGCCTCAATGAAAGGAGATTGAGACGAAGTCCCATACCTCGTATCCGACTTGACCTGACCGTTCTTTAATCTCCTGAATAATAAACTTGAGTTAATCTCTACTTTCTTAAGAACCTTTTTCAAGTTCATTAATCCTTTTATACCATGTTATGAACATCATGTAATCATTTAAGTTAATAATGTTCATTTTGTCAGTATTTGGTTCTTAAGTCAAAAATAGACTTCTTACACTTACATGTTGTTAATTTGGTCAAAGGTTCGTTATATCCAGAATGATATTAATTATTTGTATAACATATATATCATATATATTCAGAATATACATGTATTTATAATCTTACATCACATTTAGAGGTAAGAAATGAAATGCACCGTTCATGGAGACGGTAAGTCGTACGTACGCATGAACGCTACTTCCATTTCTATTTCGTATTTTCTGGAATAGAATCATAATGATATAAGAGTATATTATAATTCCAGTATAATAACATATATAATATCATTAACTTTATCCTTTACACATCCCACATATGGTATTAACGTATCAAATCACTTTCAGGGGGCGGTAGTCCGCACTTCCTAAAATGAAAATATCGTGTTTACCCATAATGGAAACAATAATGGTATGCCATAAATTAAAAATACATAATATTAAGGAATTAATAAACATATTATATATCGTATATAAAAATAGTGATGTCATAATGGCCACCTTTGAAGGTGTTAAATGAGTATTGAACAATCATCGTTTCGGGAGGCAGAATTTCACCATCCACAGAAACCGTATGTTCTTTAACCATTTGATGTAGTTGTGTGAGATTGTAGCTCTAATAAATCTTATAACAACATCCTATTATATTGATGATACTTTTTTTGTTAAAAAAGAAGTAAATAAAAAGAGTTTAGGGGGTTGGAGAAGCAAAATAAAACAAATGAACATGAGAGAATGAATTACCTTTAAAAGTGTAACTCCTTTTGATTTGAGCCTAAAGGCTTCCTTTGAAAGGATTCTTCCCAAAGGTAATCCTCTAGAATGAGGAGAGGGATGTGGAGAGAGTAAATGGTCAGGGTATGGCCAAGACAAAGGCTTGAGGAGTGTGTGAAATGAGGTAGAGGTGGGGGCCTTTTATAAGAGGAGAGGAGGGGCACTTTTGGAAATCATGAAACTATTATTTTATTTTGAAAAGTGTTTCGAATTTCTAAGGTCCCACATTGATATATTTCTAAGATAAGATTATAATTCTTTGAAATATTCCCATACAATAGTTTTTGTACAAGTTTAGGTCTTGGATTTTATATTATCGTTTCATTTTATTTAAACTGTTCATTAATGAGGTCATCGTTGCATCATCATGATGTCATAATTAAATTAATTTATTTAATGTCTAAAAATTATAAAAAAAATTAATGATGTAGGAAATCTTTTTATCTTTCCAAAGAGTATTTATAGACAAAATTATGATTAGTATAACCCCTTCTAAAAATTGTTTTAGTAAAACGATTTATGTTAGTGTCATTTTCACCTTTATTTTTAAAAAAAGGCATTAAAGTCATTATCTCACCCAAGAGGCTCTATAGGGTCCCCTAAATCGACCCATGGATTTTCTTGGTCGCCCATGACTCATACAATAGGGGTAGGACAACTTTAATTGTGTTTTCACATTTTTATAATATCATTTTTACCTTAAATTACACTAATTACCTCTAATCGTGATTAAAAACTTACTAAGTTACTATTCACCAAAAATTATTATAATCTCATTGAACCACATTTTACTTCTTAATGACAACCATGTATGTCGGATTTTCAAAATTAAATACACATTAGTGGTAAAATTTCATTTAACTGAAAAATCAGTTTGCTTGATTACCACTTAGTGGTTTCACTATTCATCAAAAAGTGAAGTTTTTCAGAAAATTACCAAAAATTTACCCTAAGCTATATTTGATATTAATAATTCAAAAATTAAGTCTATTTTAAAAAATTCAAGACATATAAGTCACATTAATTAATTTAATAATTAATTCTCGCTGTCAGAGCAAATAGCGTGTTTTTATGAAACAATAAGTATCAAAAGATTGACACCAGTTTAAGTCCAATTTCAAAGTGAAATTGATTCCAATGACCACCATTGGATTAAATGGTAAAAATATATTCTAAATTAACTTTAAAACCAATTCAAAAGATAATATAATCATATAAATAAATTAGATTAAAAACCAGTTTTGATGTAAAATGCAGTATTTTTCACTATTCATTAAAAAATGAACATTGTCAGAAAAATACCAAAAATTCACTCAAAGTAAATTTTGAAGTACCAATCATAAATAATAAGTTTATTTTGACAAACATATCTTATAAAATTGTCAAAAGATAGATTTAAAAATGGTTTTCCATCAAAAGGCAGTAAAACAATCTTTTAAAAATATCAGTATATTCCATGTTTAAGATTGGATTTATTTGAATTTTAAGCCTCTAAAACACTATCTAATTCATTAATAGACATATATAAAAATATCTATTATTCATTACTTACTTGGGATGTTACATCCTTCCCCCCTTTAGAAAATTGTGTCCCCGCAATTTATTTACTTATCTAATAAATGGGGGTACTTATCCCTCATTGCATTTTCAGATTCCCATGTTGCCTTTTCCATCATGTGGTTTTTCCATAAAACCATTACCTGATTAATCACCTTATTCCATAACACTTGCTCCCTATGGTCAAGAATATGGACCGGTTGTTCCTCATAAGATAGGTTCTCTTCCAGCTAAACTACCTCTGGACTCAAAACATGAGATGGATCTGGCATATACTTTCTCAACATCGAAACGTGAAAAACATTGTGTACCTGAGATAAACTCGGAGGTAAAGCCACTCGGTATGCAACTGATCCAACCCTCTCCAGAATTTCATATGGTCCAATGAACCTTGGACTCAACTTTCCTTTCTTACCAAATCACATCACACTTTTCCATGGTGATACTTTGAGAAAAACATGATCACCTACCTCAAAAGGGAGATCCTTCCTCCTGTTGTCTACATAACTCTTCTGCCTGCTCTGAGCTATTCTCATGTGTTTCTGAATCAGCTGAACTTTTCCTGCCATCTCTTCTACCAATTCTGGTCCCATCAACTTCCTTTCACCCACTTCATCCCAGAAAGCTGGAGTTCGACACCGCTTCTCATATAACGCCTCAAATGGTGCCATCTGTATACTAGAATGAAAACTATTATTATATGAAAATTCAACCAAAGAAAGATGTTGGTCCCAAATTCACTGATAATCCATAGAACAAGCTCGTAGCATATCCTCCAAGGTCTGAATTGTTCATTCTGACTGCCCATCTGATTGAGAATGAAAATCTGTACTAAAATTTAATTCAGTACCCAACGACTTTTGAAGGCCTTTCCAAAAGTTAGAAGTTAACCTGGGATCACGATCAGATACAATGGAGAGAGAAAACTCTATGTAACCTGACTATCTCTTTAAGATAAAAACGGGAAAGTTGATCTAGGGAAAAAGTATCTCGTATAGCAAGGAAATGAGAAGATTTATTCAAGCGATCAAAAATAACCCAGATTTCATTATTACCTCGAGATGTCTTCGGTAATCCCACAACAAAGTCCGTGGATATATTCTCCCATTTACACTATAGAACAGGTAAAGGGTGAAGCATACCTTTCGGTAACTGCCGCTCTGCTTTAACCTGTTGACATGTCAAACACTTCACAGTAAAATCAGAAATATCTCTTTTCATTCCATCCCACCAGTAATACTCTCGCAGATCTCTGTATATCTTAGTACTGCCAGGATGAACTGAAAACGGAGAACTATGAGCTTCACATAACAACTCTCTCTTCAACTGTGAATCACAAGGCACACACAATCTCTTCCCAAATCTCAAAACGCAATCATTATCAATGTTTAATTCAGGCAACTTACCTTTCTGAACCAGCTCTACCTTTTTCTGTAACTCACTGTCTTGCTTCTGTGCTTTCTTGATTCTATCTGATAGATATGATCTCACTGATACCTAAAACAAAACAGAAGAACTTCCTGCACCAACAACTTCTATGTCAAAGTTCATCAAATCCTTAACCAATGGATCACGTTCCAAACGCAACATTGCTAATGAAGCATTACTTTTTCAACTCAAAGCATCAGCCACTTTGTTTGCTTTTCCTGGATGGTAATGAATTGTACAATCATAATCCTTGATTAATTCTAGCCATCTCCTTTGTCTCATGTTCAATTATTTTTGAGTGAATATATACTTTAAACTTTTGTGATCGGTATATATTTCACACTTTACTCCATACAAATGATGCCTCCAAATTTTTAAAGAAAAACAACAGCAGCTAATTCCAAATCATGTGTAGGGTAATTTACCTCATGATTTTTCAACTGTCGTGAAGCATAAGCAATTACCTGATCATTCTGCATAAGGAAACAACCAAGTCCTTTCAATGAAGCATCACTGTAGATAACAAACTCACCATTCCTGGAAGGTAGTGCCAAAACTGGAGCATTTACCAATCTTCTTTTCAATTCCTGAAAACAATCATCACATTCTTTTGTCCAGATAAACTTAACACCCTTTCGAGTTAGCTTAGTCATTGGACTAGATAAACATGAAACATATTCAACAATCCTTCGGTAGTAACCTGCTAAACCAAGGAAATTACAGATCTCGGTTACATTTGTGGGTCTTGGCCATTCTTCAACATCTTTTGTTTTAGTAGGATCAACAGTTATCCCATATTTAGAAACAATGTGACCAAGGAAGGAGATTTGTTGCAACCAAAACTCACACTTGGTGAATTTCCCATACAATTTCTTCTCTTTTAAGGTTTGCAAGATAACCCTTAAATGTCTTTCATGCTCCTCTTTACTTTTTGAAAACACCAAAATATCATCAATAACATAACCACCATTTATCACCTGATTCAACTGAGCCATCACTGCAGTAAACTTCTCAATTCTGATTCTGACCATCTCAGTATGCTGATTTGAAAGGTCATTTCCCTCTGTATGCCTTCCCAGCAAATCTGTTCTATTTCCTCTATGAAAAACCATTTTTAACAAACATGTCTTAGATGAAGCAACATGGTAATCTTCAAATGCTATATCATTTCAATTTGACCAAAAAAAATTTGGATAATCATTTAATAAAATTCTAACTCCTGAAGTTATCTAAACCGACCTCTGATACCAACTATAAGGCCCCAACCTTAAATCTTACTTAATCTTGAGTTATTAAAAGATTACACATTGAGGATATTTTCGGGATTAGAGTTTTAGAGAATTAGATCATAAAACTTTCATTACATTCCACATATAAACAAAGTGGTTACATAAAGATAGTATTCTCCATTCCCATCAATGGAAACATATTTAAAATAAACATGGATTCTTTCTTGACACTTCCTTGACACTATCATCATATCATGTACCTTTCCCTTGACCTGTGAAAAACATTTCAAAAAAACTTGGGATGAGCATAAAAAGCTCAGTAAGGGATATAAAAAATATGGAAAGGAAACATAGGTACATATATACATAAGAATGAGATCATACTTTACCCATAAAACATAAGCACTTTAACATACCTCATCAAATCATGAATAAATCTTAGAAATCATAATACATAAAGGTAACTTGAGGCATTCATAACATTCTTACGTAGGGAGTAACCCTCTTCGTTACGTATGGAATACCCATCACAGTATATTCCCTAAATCTCTTCGGAGAAACCTTAACGTTTCACTCCTTCGCGTTACCCAATGCATTAGAGAGCTATATCGGGCTCACCCGCCCTTAGTTTATCACGGAACCACCCGTCTTCATAATAATTCCCAAGAACCTCAACATAATCGTATCACATAAAACATGCATAAAGGAAACATAATATTTCCACCTTTCAATCACCAGATATCAATACAACACATTGATATAAAAACATTATGAAAACCATTTTCAATACCAAAATAGAATAAAAGTAAAACATGGTATTTATTTTTCTTTTAAAAAAAGTATGGCTTGTAGAGGAAGCCGAAACTCAAATAATGGTCACGACGGCGGAGAAGTCGTTGTCACCGCATACGTACGAAAAAAACATTCCCTTGTGTCGTTTAGTAAACGCTTCGTATAAAAAAAGATTCCTTTTGAATAAATGTAAAATTCAAAGGGGTTTATAGACCTTATAAAAGAAGGTTGTGTATAAAACAAAATATGCCTCAATGAAAGGAGATTGAGACGAAGTCCCATACCTCGTATCCGACTTGACCCAACCGTTGTTTAATCTCCTGAATAATAAACTTGAGTTAATCTCTACTTGCTTAAGAACCTTTTTCAAGTTCATTATTCCTTTTATACCATGTTATGAACATCATGTAATCATTGAAGTTAATAATGTTCATTTTGTCGGTCTTTGGTTCTTAAGTCAAAAATAGACTTCTTACACTTACATGTTGTTAATTTGATCAAAGGTTCGTTATATCCAGAATGATATTAATGATTTGGATAAAATATATATCATATATATTCATCATATGCATGTATTTATAATATTACATCACATTTAGAGGTAATAAATTAAATGCACCGTTCATGGAGACGGTAAGCCGTACGTACGCATGAACGCTACTTCCATTTCTATTTCATATTTTCTGGAATGGAATCATAATGATATAAGAGTATATTATAATTCCAGTATAATAACATATATAATATCATTAACTTTATCCTTTACACATCCCACATATGGTATTAACGAATCAAATCACTTTCAAGGGGTGGTAGTCCGCACTTCCTAAAATAAAGATATCGTGTTTACCCATAATGGAAACAATAATGGTATTCCATAAATGAAAAATACAGAAGCTTAAGGAAATAATAAACATATTATATATCATATATAAAAATATTGACATCATAATGGCCACCTTTGAGGGTGTTAAATGAGTATTGAACAATCATCGTTTCGGGAGGCAGAATTTCGCCATCCACAGAAACCGTATGTTCTTTAACCATTTGATGTAGTTGTGTGAGAGTGTAGCTCGAATAAATCTTATAAAAACATCCTAGTATATTTAAGATACTTGTTTTGTTACAAAAGAAGTAAATAAAAAGAGTTTAGGGGGTTGGAGAAACAAAATAAAACAAATGAACATGAGAGAATGAATTACCTTTAAAAGTGTAACTCCTTTTGATTTGAGCCTAAAGGCTTCCTTTGAAAGGATTATGCCCAAAGGGAATCCTATAGGATGAGGAGAGGGATGTGGAGAGAGTAAATAGGCAGGGGATGGCCGAGCCAAAGGCTTGAGGAGTGTGTGAAATGAGGTAGATGTGGGGGCCTTTTATAAAAGGAGAGGAGGGGCACTTTTGGAAATCATGAAACTATTATTTTATTTTCAAACGTGTTTCGAATTTCTAAGGTCCCACATTGATATATTTCAAATATAAGATGATAATTCTTTGAAATATTCCCATACAATAATTTTTGGACAATTTTAGGTCTTAGATTTTATATTATCGTTTCATTTTATTTAAACTGTTCATTAATGAGGTCATCGTTTCATCATCATGATGTCATTATTAAATTAATTTATTTAATGTCTAAAAATTATAAAAAAATATCCTGATGTAGGAAATATTTTTATCTATCCAAAGAGTATTTATAGACAAAATTATGATTAGTATAACCCCTTCTAAAAATTGTTTTAGTAAAACAATTTATGTTAGTGTCATTTTCTCCTTTATTTCCAAAAAAGGCATTAAAGTCATTATCTCACCCAAGAGGCTCTATAGGGTCCCCTAAATCGACCCATGGGTTGTCTGGGTCGTCCATGACTCATCCAATAGGGGTAGGACAAGTTTCATGGTGTTTTCACATTTTTATAATATCATTTTTACCTTAAATTACACTGATTACCTCTAATCGCGATTAAAAACTTAATAAGTTACTATTCACCAAAAAATTATTATAATCTCATTGAACCACATTTTACTTATTATTGACAACCATGTATGTCAGATTTGAAAAATTCAATACAAATTAGTGGTAAACTTTTATTTAACTGAAAAATTAGTTTGCTTGATTACCACTTAGTGGTTTCACTATTCATCAAAAATTGAAGTTTTTCAGAAAATTACCAAAAATTCACCCTAAGCTATATTTGATATTCCGAATTCAAAAATTAAGTCTATTTTACAAAATTCAAGACATATAAGTCACATTAATTAATTTAATAATTAATTCCCGCTGTCAGAGCAAATAGCATGTTTTTATGAAACAATAAGTATCAAAAGATTGACACCAGTTTAAGTCCAATTTCAAAGTGAAATTGATTCCAATGACCACCATTTGATTAAATGGAAAAAATATATTCTACTTTCACTTTAAAACCAATTAAAAAGATAATCTAATCATATAAATAAATTAGATTAAAAAGTAGTTTTGATGTAAAATGCAGTATTTTTCACTATTCATTAAAAAAATGAACATTGTGAGAAAAATACCAAAAATTCACAAAAAGTAAATTTTGATGTACCAATAAAAATGAATAAGTTTATTTTGACAAACATAGCTTATAAAATTGTCAAAAGATAGATTTAAAAATGGTTTGCCATCAAAAGGAAGTAAAAAAATCTTTTAAAAATATTAGTGTATTCCATGTTTAAGATTGGATTTATTTGCATTTTAAGCCTCTAAAACACTATCTAATTCATTAATATACATATATAAAAATATCTATTATTCATTACTTACTTGGGATGTTACATAGGTTCAATGATTATGGTGAGGCACAGAAGCCTTTAAGACTTTTTGGGCCATATCCTAGTTTGGGATAATCTCCTCCTCTTCGTATCATCAAACAAGGTTGTAAATCACCCTCCTCTGAGCAATTTCAGTTGGGGAGATGGGGCGTGGGCGCCCAATGGTCGTGCATGTGCAGGCCACCGTGGAAGAGATGAGGCCACATGGGATTTCTGCATTGACATTTCCCTGACCCCTTCTTTGGTGGGTGGGTGGTGATCGGTTTCCTGTCATGACAACTTAGGTCCTGAAAAGTCGGTAGGTCCAACCATTTGTGCTGAAAGGAAGGAAGGAAACGTCCAGTTCCCCATCTCCATTCCATCTTACATGGTTATTAAGAATAATCCACACTTAAAACACCATATATCAGGTTTTTTCAATGTTCAACTTCCCCAATTTATGGTGAGTTTCATTCCAGACCCACTATTTGCTTGGAAAGATCTGGAACAGGATAACTGGATATGGTAACATGCTAATCCACTAATTCCTCAAATTCTACTAATCCCTACATTGAGGAGATTAATATCATGTAAGGTTCACCATTTATGTTACAATGATTTTTCTAGGGCACACATCTATCTATAGAGGATGCACTGATTTTTTCCCATGTATTCCCGTTTTTGAAAGGCAGACAACATCTATCGCTTATTTTGAGATGTTTTCTCCTTTACTAAAATGGGATGATGGGATGTATGTTCCTCCTTTTGTGGATTCCTCCTAGGAACTCGTCACCTAGTTCATGTATCCCTCATAGACATAAGACTTTGTTTGTGAAACTCTTCCCAATGCCATGTCTACATGGACTCTATTTAATTACACTGCTCCTATCAGAATATTCTAAGGGGTCCTATCTGGGAAGCAACCTTCGGTCAAGGGAGTAGTCACGTTGGAAATTGATGGCATGTATAGACACTAAAATAATGATTTATCTATTTTTCATACATTTATGATAAGGATTCTCAAGGGAATGGAATCCTTGAGGAATCCCACGTCGACTGTGTAGAATTATTTTTCATAGGCATGTATCTAAGGTTTTCCTCATCTTCTCATGTTTAACATGGGTTATTCCACGAGTTTAACTTCTAGAGGATATGGATTAGACTGATCAAAACACTAATAAGAGTAGATCAGATGGGTACAACTCAAGGAGGGAACATTGATGTTGGAGATCACATGTGGTTTGGTACCAGATTGCTGCTAGGAGCTGTGAGAAAGTGGGTGACATGATATTATCCGGATGTGGTGGCTCGGGTAAGAATCAGGATGTATATGGATGGTTGATAGTGGATGGAGAATGAGATGAAACAGAGGTGAGGATAATAGTGATGTTGGGATTGAGCCTCGAAGAGACTTCCTATGAATCCCTATGGCAGAGAATCAAATTCCATGTAGTTCAATGGGGTGATGGGACACCTGAGGAGGAGACCCATGAGAATAAATGCATGGATGAGATCTGAAAGAAGTAAAACCTCCAGGTTGGGGAATGACCTTCATGAAACACGTAAGATAAAGGGAGAGACCATGGTGGGACATGAGTGATGGTCTTGAACCTCAGGGAGGCTTCCTATGTATCCCTGAGGTAGATAATAAAATTTCACATCGTTCAGGATGGGGGTATAGAATGGGGGTGTATGCATGGGAGAATGACCTGACGATATACTAGGGCTTACGTGTGGTTAGCATCCCTAGTTGGTCTGACTCCACGGGGGAAAACTAGAAATGTGGGTCCCAGTAAAGGGAACTACAAGGTATTATATTTTATTACATACTAAAATGGATTCCATTTGGTTGGTATTGAAAACGACTTATCACTGACTGGGATTCAAGTGGCTTACCACTAGTTTGGGTTACAATTGCTTAACGTTGGTTGGGGTTGAACCTCAGGGAGGCTTCCTACATACCCTATCTAGGAGAATGGGATCAAAACCCACATATTTCAAATAAGTTTACTAATTTTTCGGGTTCAACCTCATGGAGGCTTCCTATGTACCCTATCTAGGAGACAAGGATCAAAACCCATGTATTTCGGCTGCATACAGTTTAACGTCATGCGGGATGAAAGGGTGTGTATAGTTTAACGTCATTCAGGATGAGGGTGGACCAACATGGAGTGGTTGGGACCGATGGGTGTTGGTATTGAATCTCAGGGAGGCTTCCTACATACCTTGTCTAGGAGACAAGGATCAAAGTCCTTGTAGATTGAGATGATAGAAATAGTTTTATGTCATGAGGGACGAAGGTGAACCGATGTGAAGGGGTCGGGGAAAGTAGGTGTTGGGGTTGAACCTTGGGGAGGCTTCCTATATACCATAACTAGGAGACAAGGATCAAAGTCAAAATAGTTAAAAATGGGGGCTTACAAACTAAGGCATCCTAGTAAGGATCCATGGTCAATTCTTACTCTAAGCTCATGTGAGTCTTGCTCGGTGTGGGAAACAAGAGGCAACAAAGACCTGACGATCACATCGTGAAAGGTGCATATGCGGGAAGTGGAGTGGGGAATACCCATGATTAGTGGTCCAAAGAGGAAACATGGGACTATGCATGGTTAGAGCCCTAAAGAGGAAATAGGGGCTTATGCGTGGTTCGCGGCATAGAGAGATGGAGATTGGGACTTACTCCAGGATGGAGGCCCGATAGAGACTAATCCCAGAGGGAGAGGAATGGGGTATCAATGGTCTCGATTCCCATCAATCCTCTAGTATTTGGCATGGAAGAAGAGTGGATACGGGATTATACCTCCTAAAAGAAAGGCCAAGGGATTACACCAAGATAGTTTCCCTTCCCCGCAGACAGAGGCCGCTCCAACAAAGAGGAACTCATTCCATGTGAGGAAGATCTCATTCCCATGTAGACGAGTAGGCATGAAGAATATCTGAGGTGGGGCTCAACATGTATAGCACATGGGGTGAGGACATAGTTTAACATCATGTGCAGAGGATGATGGTTCTTGGTAGTTTAATGTCCTGCAACTCGGATGATGTGGGTTCACTCCTCTCCCCTAGGACTTACATAACTGAAACCCACCCACCCTTGGGGAAGGGAAGGCATCTGCAATGCCCTAGTGTGGGGGTGTTGTGGAGTGATCCACTGAGGTTCCCACGTTATCTTGGCTATGCGAAAAAAGCAATAGTTGTTAGTGTGACTATGCAAAGAAGCATGAGGATAAGCAACGCAACATGAAGCACCACCCAAGGTACCTTGAAATCACTTCATACGAACCTAAAGGGTCTTATGGGAGAAGGGTTTTCAAAGAAAATGTGTTCATAGGAAAGGACCCTATGAAGCTCTGGTTCTCCACGTAGGAGCGGAACTTCACGAAGGGGTATGCTTTGTGAAGTGGAGTGACCCGGATTGGGGATAACGTATGGGTTTATATTAAGGGTGCATTTATAAGTAGAAAAGCTTTTGCAGAGTAGGAATTAAAAAAGAAAGCATATATTGGGAAGCATATTACTGCAAGGAATTGTGCTTCATGAAGCACAGTGACCCTAACTTAGCATGTACTTCACATTTGTATGGAACTTACTTTACAAAGAATGAGTGATTTGTGAAGATCCGAGTCCCCTTAGGGATCTCCTTCCTTTTCGATTGCCTGTGGGCTTTACAAAGGGAATCACTGGTTGAATAAGGGTTGTATTTGAGCTACGGGAAAGGTACTTCGCAATGCTCAAGTACCTTTAAGAGAACATTTTTCTCAAGGTTTCATAGAGATGAATTTGCTTTTCGATTTGAGAGTTGAGAAGGTGAAAGTTCAGTGTATACATCCTTTGGGATTGTGGGAAGCCTGGTATTTATTGGTGAGGGGTAGTGCTAAGTAGGGACAGCTCAATGAGAATCCATGTGGCGCTCTGCAATTGGTTATAGATTGCATCAAGTTTATCATAACCACAGAGTCGAATATAATCACCTCCTGGGCGTGGATCCCTCCTTGGTTCCCTATGCGGTGCTTGAGAAGGCTTCTGTCAAGTTCCAGAGGATCACAAAGGTCAATCTAGTTCCCTCCATTGTACGGAGCTTCCGGTCAACTACATCATAACAGTGGAGCGTCCCACCTCTTTTACTCCACAACGACCGCAGAGGGGGATTCAACTTCATGTCAATCGTGGTGCTGGGGGACTCCAAAATGGACGTGGTGCTCTGGGGCTCCACAAATGGGCTTCAAGAGGAATCCCTCTCGGAATGGGTATCCATTTTGTGCCCTCTCCCTCTACACATATTTTGGTGCCAAAAAAACTCTCTATATATGAAGCTTTCAAACACTTCTAATTTTTTTAATGTAGTAGATATTATAGTTTCTCTCAGAATTCATGTCCTTATTATTTTTTCTATTAAGATACATTTTTAGGTTCATATATGTACATATTTTTTACATTGATAACATATAACTTTTGAATATTCCTTCTTATCACTTCTCTCATTATGAATCATCTTATACTTATAATGGAAATCCATCTTTCCAACTATCCAGTTCATTCTTCTAGAAATATTATCCAATTATTTTGTGATTATTAAAATAAACTACCATTTGATTCAAATATAGATTTATTCTTATTCAAAGAATATGAAACATTATCAGTATAATGATAAATATTTGAATCATTCAAAATTGTAAAAAAAATAATACCCTCCATTTTTATTTTTTATCTTCTCAACATCTCTTTTCTATCTTACTTTATATTAAATAATAGTTCCTATTAAATCATACCAAGTCATATGTGTAATTATTTCAGTATCATCCAAACTATTCCTCTTAGACTCCCATTCTCCATGCATTATTTCATAATCATTTTTACTAAGATCTCATCAATAAGATAATTCTATCAATGGGATTTTAAACTGTTTACAATTATCATGAATATTTGATGCATATTTTCAACAGTTTCACCAGGTAGATAATGAAATTCTTAATCATCAACACTAATAATTTCTCTCATATTTTTAATAACCTTTGAAGTTATAAAATGTGCCATCTTCAATTTCTTCCAAATACTATTACAGGATTCAAAAATATGATATCTGGATATAAATCTTATGTGTCCTGAAACATAAAAAAGTATTTCCTACTCTATGATTCAACGAGAATTCTTTATTCTCTTGATTCATTAAAGTAGTAACTTACTTCTTGGGTATATTGTAATTACCAATTAAAATAATAAATAGTCAACACTAGTATTAATAATGAAAATTTTCATCATGTATCTCTAATATTGATAATAATCACTATAAAAAATTGGGATTCTGTTAGGATTTATATTCTCTAGAGTACAAATGTTCAGAACTTCCATATTATTGAAACAAAAATCTTTATACAATTTACATGTTAGTGTATAACTACTTTGTAAACAAATAGTTTATAAAAATATTTGTAAATTTTTAGTTGATAACAAAAGTAAAAAATAGAAAGTAATGTTATAGAACCTATACATATACTAATTTTTGGAACATAAGAGTATAAGATGGATACAAGAGGGGTGAATTATAGTTTACAAAATTAAAATAACATAAAAAACAAACCTCATTTTTTAAATTGATCAAAATAAAAAATCTTCCCATGATCAAAGTATATGAATCTGACTCAAAATACATTCAATGAATCAATGTATCTAATCATACTTATAATCAGACCTATAAATCAATGGTTCAAAAGTCTAGTAAAAACAAACTATCTAATAACAAAAAAATTGTAATAAAAACTTAATAAAATAAGTAAAATTAAATCATATAACAATGTAAGAATGAATTAGAAGACTTATAAAATATTTTATACACTTTAACCTTAAATGTTATGGAAATAAATAAAATCTAACTTTAGATATACATGTTTTTCAACCCAATCGTACAGTCTATCTTTCATCAATATGAAATACCTCGATTCACAGATTGGTATTATCTCTTTCTTTTAATACTCTAGAATACCTCTATTATAATATCATTATAAAATTTGTCATCTAATACCCTGGAATCCCATGATCAGGGTACTAGAAGTCTTCATATCCTTTAAATCCTTTCATTGTATCCTCAATCAAAAAAAGTGATTACGAAAGAAAAAATGTTCTGAGGAATGTATAATCCTCACAATAGATTCCTTGGAAAAAAATCACTAAAAGTTTATAAATCAAAAAAGTTAGATGTTTAGGAAGGAAAATCTTAATACGTGTTGAGTTTAAAATACATCATCTCCAGAATCCCCAAAGTCACTCCTATTTATAGGCATCCCTCCATAAGTCATATTTTCAATGAATCTCAATGTTGATTGTAATGGCCTCAGATGTTCTTCTATTGAAAGTTTAGAATATTATGTCTTTATCAGAAATCATTTGGTAGTACCATTAAAATGCTATAAAAATATTTCATCTAATAGAAATAATTCAAACAATATGATTATAGACATTGTTATTCCTATAGAATAAATTATTATTATAATTGATGAAACTCATTCACATTGTTAGACTAAATATTGTCACACCAATAGACCAAATATCTCTAATATAATAGAATAATATTAGTTACATAGATAGAATAAATATCGGTCCCACTAATAAAATAAATATTGTCACATTGATAGATTAGATACCGATAGACTAGATATCATCAAACTAATAGAATGGACATATTCATAATAATAAAATGAATAATTTCAGTTTGATTGACCATAATATAGTAAATATGAAGAAATATATATTATTATATCGATAAGATAGATGTCATCATTTTTATTTACTATGTTAGTCTAATGGATTTGAATTAAATATTTAAATATTTATTCATTTAGTTAGGAATTATTTCATCATTTGATAGAAAAATGTTTTCTACAAAAACATTTTAAAAGACTCAAGAAATATAAATTTATCTAAATAATTTTTTAATAATGTGTTTGTGATTTCCAAAAAAAGAAAGTAAATGTAGAAATTATAAAATTTTTAATTATTGTATTTATAGTTGGTATTGTATCATGTTTAGTAGAAACCATAAGAACTAGATTTTGGAAAACATAGATTATGCAATGTAAGTCTATAACAAAATTTAGGCTAACATCATAAATTTTTGGTAAGATAGAGACCATGTGATTTCCTACTATGATTATTGTTTCTCATACTACTCTTTTTTATTTCAGTAAATGCTTGAAAATAGAATGAACTATGTTAACATTGAACATGATGGATATTATGGTGATTATGAGAAAACAAATGTAGTGATGATTATATTAAGATATATTGTGATTATGACTAATCAGTTTTCAGGATATATGATTAAAACAATCACTTTAAGAAACACTCAGACTCACTAAATATGATATAGATAGATTTTTTTAGATATCTCAGGTTGTTAAGAACCTAGTGGAAAGAGGTCTCAGTTTCCTTAATGTCAGAAATGCAGAAATAGACACCCTAGGATATGTATCCAAGGAATGGGAAGATGGTTTTTATGCGTACATTAAGTCTATAAAGAAATTAATTTTTGAGGAGTTCAATATCTTATGTGTGGAGAATGTGGGAGTTATCCAAGTCAATGTCCTAATACAAGAGTTGGCTCATACACTAAGGAAGGACCTATTCCATTCAAATAGTTAAAGTGAAATTATTGAAGTGTTTTTGTATTTGTATTTGAGAAATTATTTCATATAAGTATTTTATCAATGATATTCTAGTTATAAGAATCATGATATATATAAGGATTGATTAGTAGTGATTTTTCTTTCAGGATTTGAAATCATATATCGAATGGTACTAATAAGAAATAAATGTTGTTTATTTATAAAGTGATACTTCTTATGAATACATGAATAATAAAAATATAAACCTAATATATTCTAGATTTCTGGTCAGTGTTAGCATCTCAATAGGGGGCCAATTAATTATCCAACAAAAAATTCTGTTAAAATGAATAAATATTAAATACCCCAATTTAAATAAAACATCCTAGTAAGTTAAAATGGTGGATTTTATATAAGTTTCAATATTTGAAAATATTTCTCAAAGATGGGTTAAGTGTTAGTTAAAACAATTATGAAAACTACTTTAACTATTCAAATAAACTTACTCGATCAAATCCTTGTACAAACTCTATTTAAAACTAACAATCAAGTTGTGGTTTTTCTTGAAGGTAAAAAAATATTCAATTTTATATAAAAGAAATAAAAATAAATTAAACACACCACATAATTAAATAAAAGAGGTTTGGTATCAAGTTGAGAATCAGTCGTATCTACTTGGAAACCATCTGCTGCTAAGTAGTTTATATAAAATAAAATTCTGATCCACTACCTAGATCAGGTATTAAAATATTATGATAACTGTCCAGGACACACCAGACCTTTCCCATAGTTTTCATGGGAGAATAAGAAAACAACAATCATGTCACAACCAGACCACTTCCACAACATAGGGGAAACAAGAGTAAAGGTATTTAGAAGATATCTAAGTATCTTATAGTTAAAATAAGAAGATATAGTGTGTAAAAAATAGAGTATACACACACACTTCTTTAAATTTAATTAAAAAATAAACAGAATTAGAAAATAAAATATGTAATCGAATAGTGTTTCCTGGTCAGTTATGCTCTAAATCTCATGACTCCTTGAAAGTGGTTTGAAATGTTTCTTGAATCATGTTGTAGAATTATTTTGTAGAATATATTTTCATATATTATCTCTTCTTGACTATAGGAAGGAAATGAATGTATGTTGTGCTTAAGAATCCTCAATCAAGTGCATTCTTGTATGATTTGTTTTTATTTTTAGAAAATAAGGGACTCCTCATGTTCTTCATTAAACTGTAGCACTATCTATCGAACCTCTCATCTATAAATTAGGGATTCTACTTCTCTTTTTAATAGCAGTTGTAGAAGGTAAGAATATTTGTATCCTTTTTTCTCATCGTACTACATTTCTGACATGAATTGTAATTCATTATCTAAAATATTTAATACATAACCATTAAAATATGTTTCATCATTAAATTTCATAAACTAGATGTTAGATATATTTAATTGAAAAATTTATGTAAAAGAAACAGTAGTAGTGAGTCTTTTGAAGGGTGACACTGGAGGTGTCTTGATCTGTAGGTGACTCTTTGGAATAGTGACACTTTCTGGTGATGTCTTGGTCTTATGGTGAGAAATTGAAATAGTTTTTTGATCCGGTGGTGAGACTTTGGAATGGTGTATGGATCTGGTGGTTATTTGGGTTCTAGTGATGTTTGAGTGTGGCAGTGTGTCAGGTTTGCAGTGTGATAGACTAGAGGTGATTCTTGTCAATACTTTGTCAAATTCATATTCTAGCAGTGTCTCATGTTGATGGTAATTCATCCCAGTACTATCCAATTTTAGATCCCAGTGGGGAGACTCCTTAACAATGTCTCATGAAGACGTTAATACTTTGGTGATAGTGTGATATCCTTGGCAGTGAGACTTCACTAGTTGTGTTTCATTCATAGTAGTGAGTCTTTTATAAACATAACCAAATTTCTTAGAAAAATATATTCTAACACAAAATGATATCATAAAACCGAAAACTCATTAATATGATAATAAACATGATTTTTTTATCATTAAATTAGTGGGGAAAATATCTCCCTTTTTGATGATCACAACTCCTAGCATTTTTTGTACATGATACCAAAGATAAATAATGGAATCAAAAGTAAAAAAGGATACATAGAGTGTAAAGGATATTAGGTAGATGGTATTAGGGAAAAATAAACTAGGATTCTAAAGGTAAATAACAAAAATCATGATATTTTATCAAACATATAAATATAGTGATCAGTAATAGAAAACATTTTGGTATCAAAGAAAATAGTAATGGAATAGAAAGAAGTGTCATATAATAGTTCTCCCCCATGGAAGATTATCAAAAAGTGAATAGTAAAAAAGATAAAATTAATAGAACATAAATAAAATATTAAATGTAAGAGAAATTGATAAATAATAACACAATAAGTTTCCATAAAAAATAAATGAAGTTCATCCACAAAATTTTATACAAAAAATGAGATTCTCGTCAAAGACACAATGTCCAATCATCAATGGTATTTGGGAATGGATGAAGGGTCCATAGGATCTTTTCCCTTTTCCTTGACCGAGGCATTAGAAATGGTGAAAGATGATCCAGTAGGAAATATGAGAGGAACATTAGTGATATATGAAGGATGTTGAGGTTCTTGAAAGATGATGGGTCATAGGTGTTATACTTCCTATCATTGAGTAATAGAAAAAAACTAAAATAAAGCTGGAATAGGGGCATGAAGATCTTTAGTCACACTAGAAATGAATAACTCAAGATCTGTGGTAGGATGTGTCAGATGGGATATAACTATAATTTCATCATACTCTATAACTGCAGTCCCATGCATATGGAGGAATGGTTTTATAAGGTTTATGAAATCTATTATAATTTTTCCACCTCACTCAATTCGATAAAACATTTAAGCATAGGAGTCATAAAACTCAACTGGTTGACTTGTTCCTTAAAGTCATGGGGAATAAGATGCATCCATAGATTTTCAACTAGAAACATAAATTGAGTATTCCGCTCATGATTGGAGTAAATACTTCATAGAAAATACTTAAGTGATTTGGTTATGGTCTCTTCATGATCTTTCTTATCTATTTCATACTCTCTTCTCATCATATGAGTATGATCATTATTGTGATCAAACTTCCTCAACGTATCCATAGTTAAGGAAATATTATCACTTGAATCACTACATGAGTAAGTTATAATCTCTCCCAGATAATGGTTCCAATCAAATCAACATCAACAATAGGTGGAGGAGTATTAGAACTAGATTCTATAGAAGAAATATTTTCAACTCTCTCAAGAATGTCATCCATAAAAGCTACAAAGGAAGACTAAATCTCTTCCATATTGGATTTTAGGGATTCCAACTCGTTTCCAAGCCTTATATTCTCAATTTCAACATCTAGGATATAGAGCATCATCTTTGGTTTAATTTGATGGATTATAAATTCAAAAAATTACCACACATAATGTTCAATTAGATTAGTAAAAAGTGGTTCTTGACTCTTCAAGAATTCACCAAAATCTGAGACCATATTTTCTTTGTAAACATCCATGTCACCCTTGGTGACCACATCAACTCGAATAGGCTGGATAGTAAGAGGAGATAACGGAGCAGCTAGCAATGTATCAAACCTTTGTAAGTTAGTTGATGAATCAATCTGGTTAATCAAAGATCCCTCAAGATAGTTTCTTTTCGAATGAAAGATCCACCATTATTTAGTGGATTCCTAAGAAAAAAAATCAATTCTTCAATCATTGGATCTATCCAATGATCATAAGACTTACTAATAAACTGAATAATAAAAGACACTGAAGCATTAGAAACCAATACAATTGGAATAATAATATGATGAGTCCTATTAATATTAGCCACATATCTCAACTCTACATCAGTAGTTTATCCAGGAATAGGCTCGTATTCTATTTGATTAACCACTTGTTTCTCAATAGCAGTAGAAACTCTCAACTTCTCAACAAAAACTAAATATGAAAATGTTCGATCATCAGTA
Source organism: Viscum album (assembly GCA_963277665.1). Lineage (NCBI taxonomy): Eukaryota > Viridiplantae > Streptophyta > Magnoliopsida > Santalales > Viscaceae > Viscum > Viscum album. Next base: position 119,076,130 of record OY728156.1, on the reverse strand, counting down.
AAAGATACACAATTTCCATCAAAAACAACACTAACATCATGGTGACATCAAAGCCTTGAAGATTTCTCTCCCTCAATAGATTAATCTCGTAATACTATAGAAGAAACAACCACATTATTAAAAAAATGGGCCTTTATTCTGATATGGAAGCATAACCACTAGGAGAAGTAAGCTGATCTTGGGGAATGTCAACATCCAATCTTCTAATTTTCTAATTGAATCCATCAAGATTTGATCCTCCATCGTCATCATCATCATTTCTATCTTCTTTCTCTTCATATTTTTCATCATCACAATCTCCAGTTTCCTCAAGAGATTTGGAATTTCTCTATAATTATTCTTCTCTAGAGACATAGATCTCATCCTCATCACTATATTCCAATTTATCTCTTTTAGGGAGAGTCATAGATGGTCTAGGAGATCCTTATTTGATATAAATATAGTTTATAGATAGGTCAAGATCACTTCCATCGTTAATAAAAAAATTCTTTCTCCTCTTCATATTTATAGATAGAAACCTATTTTTTCTCATCAGAATACGAGTACTCAATAACCTCATCGGGTTAAAAATTAGGATCAACAAGATCTCTTGATCTAGAAGGGTGGTAAAAGGGATTAAAATCATCATCAAACTTCTCATCATCACTAAACCATGCTTCTTAAATGGTTTTCAAAATATTTTCATTATTCTACGTATTATTCTAGTGATACAAAACCCACCAAAATATTTACCTAAATCCTCATATTGGGGAAATAAACCATTTTTTTAATCATTGTAGAAATAAACTTCTAATAGATCAAGGAATTTGATCTATAGGTTGCTTTGTTCATTTCCATCAAGTGAAATGTGAGATATCTACAAAATATTATCTTTCTATATTATTTTCATTAGAAATCACTAATAGACATACGGATACCCTAATGTAAAAAAATAATCCTTCCTTGGGAAAATCATTATACTAAATGAATTTAAATAGCATCCAGAATTCTCCATCTAACACAGATGCAACTGGTCTCCTTATAATTCCACCACCTATCAACTCAAAAAGGGCCTCTTCATAAAAAAAATCATTACTATATTCTGGAATCATTCCATAGTATTCATTGAATATAAATTCATGTGCAACTTTTAAAAAACTATCCTAATGCCTTGAATAAAATGTAATAATATGACCATTAATCATAATTCATACCCAATATTCTTCTTCTTATTAAAACCAAATCCCAAAAATTGATAAAACTAATATACCAACTAATGATGAAAAGGTATCTCATTTTAAGAGAACTATTCCAACCATCATTGTTTTCATATACCTCGAATCACCAAAGACTTACTAGATAAAAACCAATCATCTTGCACTTCTTTCTCAAGTATAACTATTCCTCTTAAAAGTTCATAATTCATTTGTTCAACTGTAGCAGGAAGACTCAGTTCCCATTTCCATTTCTTTATATGATGCAACTTGTCTGATGAAGAATCTGGAGGATGCTTTACTCTATTCATGGAGGCTGGTTTGGTTGGGTTGGGAGAAGTTGAAATGAATGTCGATAGGTTGGGAGAGAAAGATTTCACATGGATCAAGAGAAAAAGGAATGAGGAAATATCCATGTTCGGATTAGAAAAAGTATCACATTTATTATCATTTTGGAGTTTAGATATTTATAAAATCAAAATCATAAATCAGGAAAAAATTTGAATCAAGTCATAAAATAAATTGTAACTAAAAATAAAACACAAATAAAATAAAACCCAAATTTTTAAAACTTACAAAGTGAAATAGAAAAATTGGTAAAGGAATGAAACATTCCAATAGAAAGAAAACCCAATGTTGGGAGTTATTAATGGTGAGAATTTCAATGATGAGCATTATAAACGGTGAGAAGTATCAATAGTGATAATCTCAACGGTGGGATGTATCAATGGTGAGACATACCCAATGGTGAGACATACCAAACGGTGAGACATACACAATGATGTGACATACCCAATGGTGATAAATTCAATAAAGTGAGAAATATTCAATGGTGAGTCCCATAAAATTAAACATTACCAATATTGGTCATACGTAATTCATGTTTGATGTAATTCATTCTCTTAGAATTCAAAGGCTTTGTGAATATATCAGCAAGCTGATGTTTTGAACCAATGTTTTCAAGGATGATGTCTCCTCTTTGAAAATGATCTCTCAAAAAGTTTTTTCTTACATCAATATGTTTTATTATATAATGTGAAATAGAATTATTTAAAAAATTTATAGCCCTTGTGTTGTCAAAGTTTATTAGGACATGTTGGAACTGATATCCATAGTCTAGTGATGTGTGGTTCATCCAAAAAATTTGTGTGTAAAAGCTACATAAAACTATGAATTTAGCTTCATGAGTAGATAGTGTAACAAAACTTTGCTTCTTACAAAATGAAGATACTAGTGACTTGCCTAAAATGTAACAGTTTTAGATTTACTTTTTCTATCTGACATACGTTCACCAAAATCATAATCCGAATAACAAACTAAATTGAATTTTTTCCTCTTGGGTATAACAATCCTAAATTGGTAGTATATTTGAGGTATTTGAAAATTATTTTTATAGAAAACAAGTGGGAATATATTGTATTTTCTTGAAAATGAGCATACATATACACACTAAATAGAATACTAGGCCAGCTATTAGTAAGATAGAGAATAATTCCAATCATACCTATATAAATGGTTTCATCCAATGGTTTCCCAACATCATCAATATCTCATTTATATGTTGTAATCATTGGAGTATCGCTAATTTTAGTGTTATCTAAGTTATAAAATTTTAGAAGATCCTTAGTATATTTACGTTGATTTAAAATAATTACTTATTTATTTTAAAAAATATGAAAACCAATAAAGAATTTGAGCTCACCCATTAAACTCATTTTGAACTCATTTTTAACCATTTTTTAAAACTCAGTACAAAAAAAATTCTTAAAGATCCAAAAATAATATAATCTACATAAATTTTTACTACTAATAAATCTTTTTAAATTCCTTTTATAAAAAGTCTAGGATCATCTATACATTTTGAAAAATCTTTTGAAATAAGAAAAATTATGAGCATATCAGACCAAGCTCTTGGAGTTTGTTTCATACCATCTAAATATCTTGTTAATTTGAAAACAAAATTTTAAAATTGGGGATTTTAAAAATCATGGGTTTTTCTTCAAAAACATCCTCAACAATATACCCATTTAAGAATCACTCTTGACATCCATTTGATAATGTTTTAAGTATATATGACCTGCATTTTCAGAAATTATTCTAATGGATTCATGTGTTGATACTGGTGAAATGGTCTATTTTTAGTACATTCCTTATTCTTAACTATATCCTTGTGCAAGTATTCTAGTCTTGTTTCTTATTATAGTTCCCAACTCATTTATTTTGTTTCAAAACACCCATTTAATTCCTATAGATAAGGTGTCATTGTGTCTATAAAAAATTTTGCATTCTTTATTTATTTCAAATTGATATAGTTATTATTGAATTTCCATTAAGAAGAATTCATCATTAATTACATAATTGATGTTACTTTGTTCAAGTTTTGAAAATATTACTTGATGTTCAGCCTGATTTCATAGAGAATCTCCAGTCTAAGTAACTCTATCTTGGCCTCCAACTGAAACATCTAAATGATAAAACTTAAGGATCCTAAAAGTTATACAAAAAGAGGGGTTGGTCACTTCATATTCTTCTATATATTCATGTTCTGTAAGATTTGAAAATTCCTAAGAACTGGATGAATTTTTTTGACTATTTCATTACAGAATTAGTAGGATTGATTTTTTTTGGAGTTGATAAATTTTCATCAAGGTGTTTTGAAGAGGTCTTTGGCTTATGTGGATATGTATTGTCAAATTTTATGTAAATATTTTCTTCAACAATCTTGGTTCTTTTATTGATAACACTATAGGCTTTAATGGAGTTCAAATAACCTAGGAAAATTCCTTGGTCATTTTTGGAGGAAATTTTCTGAATATTATACTTAGTTTTTTGAATAAATACTTTGTAACCAAAAACACTAAAGCAATTGAGCTTAAAATTGCTATTATTGCAAAGCTCATAAGGGGTATTCCTTAAGATAGGTCTAATTAAAACTATATTGATTATGTAATATGGTATTTTTATTTCCTCTACCCAAAAGTAGAAAGGTAATTCCTATTCATTTATCATATTCCGGGTTCTCATGATGTTTTCTATTTCTTCTTTTAAAAAATACATTCTGGTGAGGGTCCTCAGAGTAGAGAAGTTATAATTATACACACATTGTGAGAAAAAAGATTCAAAGTCTTGATTTTCAAACTCACTACCATGGTAACTTCTTAGGTTATTTATCCTTTTTCCACATAATGTTTCTATAGATCTAGAATCATTTTTAAATTAAGCAAAAAATTCAATTTAGTGGGTTAGAAATAACACCCAAGTATACCATGACAGTCATCTACTAGTACATAAACATATTTCATTCCATTAAGACTAGAAACTCTATATATTCTAAATTACTCCATATCAACCGACTTAAGAGGTTGATAAGTTGAAACTGTTTTCATTAATTTAAATAAATATTGTGTTTCTTCATTTTTTACAAGGGTTATAGACTTTGTCATTTGGGAACTCTAGTTTGGGTAGATCCTTGACTAATCCTTTCTAAATAAGATTCCTAAGTGAGTGAATATTTTAATATCCAAATAATTTATTCCAAAGCTAGGATTATTTATGAAATGCACTCAACTAGGTGAAATTTTGAGAAATTAATGAATTAATATCAGCAACATAAACATTTTCATTCCTTTAAGTAGTAAAGACTAAATCAAGTTTATAATAAGAAAAATTACATGAATTATTTTCAAATTTAACATGAAAAACACCCTTAAACATTTTTTAAAAGCTAAGAATGTTATAATTCAATATATCGTCAAAAATTTCTTAGTAAATTTAATCTAAATAGATTTTACCAATTTGGCCAAGGTCGATGATTTTCCCTCTAAATTTATCACCAATGATAACATTACCACCATCAACCTTAATTAGACTCCTGAAACTTGAGTAGTCTCCAATCATATTCCATAAAAATATATTTCCAATGTATTATAGAATTTTATAAGAGGTATTCAAGAAGTTTTCCTATAAAATACAATTTATATAAGAAATATTTTTTGGTACCCAGATTTTTTTATGTCTAGATGTGATCCTAATTAGAATTTTAGGAACCCAAATTAGTTTAATAGTTCTCTAATAAACATGCTACAATATTTTTTGAAATAAACACTTTGTTTCATCCCTTAGAAAAATAAATAGTGGTAGCACTATAATATTTATAATTAGATACAAATGTTCCCTTTACTATTTATTTATTTTCAGGTTGGTATCCTAAACCTATAACATACTTATGGGCGACCTTTTCTCCTAGAACATGAGTAAGTGTTTCTATACTATTTTTAAATATTTATATATCCTTATTAAGTTTATCATTAGTAAATTTATTTATTTATTCATATTATAGTAATTTATAATTCTTTTCATTTTCAACAGATAAATAATATTTAATATTAGTAGATAAACCATGTTGTATTTTAAGAACACTATACGTATACTTCAGTTCATTAAACCTATCTTATAGAATTTTTTGAATATTCAGACATCTATTAGGGAGAAAAATCATCAACATTATGTTCATTCTTATAATTATCATCATTAATCATAGATAATATATTAGATACATCATGTACCTTAGAGACATTTTTCTTGAAGCACATTTTGGATTGATCTGAATTCTCTTCATGGGAAGAGTCAGAATCATGGGAGTTGTCTTCAGAGAAACTCCATGTTACTTTCATAAATTTATTATAACTTCTTTCTTTGTCATCATATTTCTATTTGTAAATCAATTTTGGATAGTCTGACTTAACATGTAATTTTATTTTTCATTCATAACAGGTAATTTCATTATCATCCTTCTTCAAATTCTTTTTCCAGTTTACATTAGTATCATAATTTCCTTTATAATTTGCATTTCTAAACAAATTATTCATTCTTTAAAACTTATTAAATCTACTGCCGATATGGGATATTTATTTCATCATTGTTTAGTTGTGAATCACTATCACTAGAACATTCAGATTGAATCTTTTCTTTTTCATTTTCTCTCTATTTGGATGCAGTAGACTTGAAAGAAACTGACTTTATTTTTAACCCATCATCATCCTCTCAGATTAATTTAAACTCTTCTTTATACATTATCATTTTTACATTCATCTCCTTGAATTGAAGTTTTCTTATGCCACATTACTCTCTAATTGAAATAGATGTGCCTCTCCATCTTTCAAGAATTCATCTTAGCAACTTCATAATCTGATCTTTGTTTGATACTAGTTTTCCTAGTGAACTCGTCATGTTCATAATTTAATTTAACCTGAGATACATGTTAAAAAATAATTCATTGGGATTCATATTAAATATATCATTTTTAATAGTATATATATTCAATATCATCCTTTTAACATTAGTTTTTCAATCATGAGAAACAGATAAAGTATCCCATATTTCAAAATAAATTTAACAATAATAAATTCTATTCAATTACTCATATCCTAAAGCACAATATAAAGAATTTATAGCTTTTCAATTTTTATTATAAGTAGATTTGGTTGCGTCAACCCAAGTAGCTCTAGAAGTTGTATGTAAATCATATTTATCCTCTATAGCGGTCAAAATCTCAAAACTCATACTCTCTATATGTATTTTCATTTTGATATTACACTGAGAATAAATATTACCATTGAAAAAGGGATGTATATTAGTTGTGTAACCTTCTTTTTTATTATACATTTAAGGAATTGAATTTAGAAATAATAGAAATTTAAGATCATTAAAGCACAAATAAAATCATAGTTAAAAAGGTTTTGAAACAATTTGATACCAAGTCTTTTTCCTCTGATTCCAAATATTGGTCAAAGTGATCTTCTAAAAAAGAGGTTGAATTGATTACCCAATAAAAATTTTCAGTAAAAATAAATTAAAATAAAATCCCACAATTTAAATAAAATATCCCAGTAAAATAAAATATAATATTTGATGTTAGTTTCAATATTATAAAATGTTTTTCAAAGATTGATTAGATATCAGTTAAAACAATTTTGAAAACTAAATTATATTTAAAAATAAACTTACTCAATCAAAAAATTATACAAAAACTAATTAATACAAACTAACAATGTAGTGGGTTTTCTTAAAGGTTATAGCAGATTCAGATTTAAAGAAAATAAATAAAACAAACAAAACACATATTGGAATAGAATACAAGAGTTTGAGACTTAAGCTCAGAGTTATTCATATCAACTATGAAATCATGTGATGGGAAGTAGTTTATATAAAATATATTATTGATCCACAATTGGGATAGGGTATTAAAATAGTAATAAAACTATCCAGTCCATAGAGGACCTCTTCCACAGTTTTCATTGGATAAAACAAAAACAATAATCAGGTCACAACTGGACCTCTACCGCAACATGTGGGAAACAAGATTAAAGGTGTTGAGAAGATATCCATGTATCTTTTAGTATAAATAAGAAGACACTTTATGTATAAAATAGATTATGCACAAAATTCTCATAATGTAAATGAAAAATAAGAAGACTAATAAAATAAAATATGTAATGGGATAGTGTTATAAGTCTGTTATTCTCTATAGCTCATGACTCCATGATAGTTTCTTGAAATAAATCTTGAGTCTTATTGTATAAATATTCTATAGAATAGAGTGTATTAGATTAGTTGTTCTTGGCTGTTAGAAGGAACTAGATGTATGTTGTTCTTTGGAATCCTCAGTTGAGTGTATATCTATATTCTTTGTGTAGATTTTTAGTAAAGAGGGGACTCTTTATGATCTTTAATAAGCTCTAAGACTTTCTATATCACCTCTAATCCATGTAAAATGGAGTCTTGTTCTTCTTTTAGCAGTAACAACTATCTTCCATAGTTAATAAATAGTCATTAAAATAATTTTCATCATTAAATTCAATAAACCTGTCGTTAGAAATATTTAATTCAAAAATATAAGTAAAATAAACAGTGGTGGTGACTCTTTTGAATGGTGAAACTGGCAGTGTCTTGATCTAGAGGTGAATCTTTGGAATGATTAAACATTTTATAGGTGTATTGATCTCTTAGTGAGACATCCTAATAGTTTATTGATCTGATGGTGAATCATTAGAATGGTGTTTTGATCTGGTGGTGAGTCTGGGTCAGGCAGTGTCTAAGTGTAGTGGTGTGTCAGGATAGTAGTGACTCTTGTATATACATTGTCAAATTCATGTTCTATAAATGATTCATGTTGAAGGTGAGTCATCAAAATACATAGAAAAATTTAGATCCCAGTAGTGAGACTCTTTGATGGTGTCCCAAGATGACGGTGAGGCTTTAGTGATTGTGTGATGTCCATGGTGTTGAGACATCACTGGGGGTGTCTCATACTTGGTGGGGAGTCTTTTCCATACATAAAAAAATTTTTTAAAAACTGTCTCATAACATAAAATATTATCATAAAACATAAAACTAATTAATATCATAATAAAAAAGATTGTTTGATCAATAATATATGGAGTCCAACACAGATTCTAAGTTAATAATTTTTACCTAGGATGAAGAGATGATTGTCATTGAAGAAGTAAATGGGATTGTACATGTGACTATGAAATTTTTTGGTGATTTGGTGACTAAGTAATTAATAATGGATTTTACTACATTTAAGGATTTATGAAATATATTTGATAATATGATATTTTATAGATGGAATAAAGAGAGAGTTAATTAATGTAAGCTTGTATGTTTTCATTGATTTTTTTTGGTAACCCAAGTTATTACCATGTTTTAAGAAATTAATTGATCAAGATATTCATATATTAGGAATGTGATAATCTATATCTGATTGATGTTATTTTGAGAACTAATTTTATATTTATTTAGTGAATCTATATAAAAAAATTGATTTTGAATTTTCTCAAACATATTTTTGATGGTTTTATGGTTAATTACTTATTGAATGGATTAAGATGAGATTTGGATACTATTTTTTGAGGATAAAGTATGCTTTATCATATTGGATGAATTGTGATAACCATTTTGGTTTAGGTAAATATTTATAGGCTTCGGGAATGACTTATGGGTCTTATGATTCATTAAAAGTTCTTCAGGTATAAAAATTTCATCTTGAAAATCTATTTCCTTGTCTAAGAGATCAATTGGAAATTGATCAAATCATAACTAAAGGATGAGATTTCACTTTTTCAATGTAAATAAATCATGTAATTTTGTTTTCTTTAGTGATTTATCTATATATTAAAATAATCCATCAACATTAGTAAATTGTCCTTAAAATAAAAATGTTTTCTTTTTTTCTTCTCATACTGAGAAATCAATGGTCTTTTAACTCATCACAGATTTATGGCTTTTCATGGTTAAATTTCTCATGAAAATATTCCCTATTACTTAATAATAATAATTAGGAATTATTTTTCTCGTCCATTTACATATTATCACTTCCCAAAGATGTTCCCTTATTTAGAAACCTATTTTGTGTGGCCTTTGTACTTCCCTTTTCATCTTTTTAAGAAGAAGTTTTGTTAATCCTTTTTATGATGTGAGTTTTATACAACAGACTTTTAAAATATAAAACCCCATGATTATTGAGTAGAAGTTAAAATTTTGAGGATGAAATTTTTTTAATTGGGGGAGAATGTAACACCTTAAAATTTTAATATAACACTATGTTCGATAGTGTATGAGATACAAAACCTTGAGTTTAAGAGAACCATCATATACTCTTAAAATATTATTTAATATCACACTTATTGTCTATCCATTGATTTGGAGGGTATGAATCGTATTAAAAAAATTATAAATATATATATAAAGGAAATAATCAATAAAAAAATATTTATTAATTGGTAGTGTCTAAGTACTCAATTTTTAGTAAGGTTAATTTGTTCTTCAAAAATCCATTTTCTTAAAAAAAGTTGTTTATTTTTTTTAAGATCATGTATATAATTATTTTTTGGAATTTATCACCCTAGTTTTGAGTAATTTAACCCTTTAATTATTCTATTTATGTATATAAATTGTTTGGGTAATGTTTGGGAGAGTTTGGAAGTTTTTGGTATGGTTTTGGGGGCTTTTCTAAGGGTGAACGGTTAGTGAAAACCATGTCAAATCTACAGAAAACTATGCAACATGGGACAATGAGATTTGGAATGGTTGGTGTATGGTTTTTCTAACTATGTGGACCAATCGTGCGAGGCCCCCATTGATCCAATTATAGGGGCATGATTAGATAATGGGTTGTCTAACTATGTGGCTAAACGATGTGCGACTTCAAAAGTGAGTTTCTAAAAAATATAACTCATGCATTTTTAAGCCTTAACACAGAAATTTGAGCTTCATTTTGACCCTCAGTAGTTATTTCATCTTCTCCAAGGTTATGTAACCTCTCCCACTAATTTTGGAAGCAATTTTAAGGGTTTTAATAGTGGTTTAAAGGCGGATATTCCTTGGTAAGTTTTCTTTATGTGTAGTTTCTTTGTTTTCCTAGATATACCCTTCTCTATATCCCAATTCCTTATATCTTGATCTATTGGAGATATATATTGTGTTTTTTTGTTAATAATGGTGATTATTGGTCTTATTGATGTTAGGGGAAGGGATCTATGGCATTTTAGGAGTTTTCAACTAGATTGGTGATCGTTTTGTGTCGTTGGCCATTCCCATCAAAACCTTAAAGGTAGGTGTCTTCACTCTAAACCCCTCTTGATATAACTACAAGGATTAATTTCAAATTAATTGGTTATCTTGAAATTGGTTATGAAATTGTTGTATGAATATTGTGTGACATGACTTTAGTGTTGATTTATGGATTTTGGGGATATATGATATTGTCGTGCAATGTGCATTGTTGTTGGATTTGAAAATGGTGATTTTAAAATTGGTTTCTTGGTCACAAATAAGTAAAATAGTTGGTAAAAATGGTTTTCAATAATTTTTTTTATTAAAATGGATTTGGTATGGATGTGGTGTATAAACATTTTCAATAATTGGTTTATTTTATTGGAATGGTTTTTGAACTTGTGTTAGAAATGTCATTTGAAAAATATTGGTTCATTTTTTGGTTGCAAATATTGATGTGATGGTTGTAGATTAAGTGATTAAGAATGATTTGGGTGGTATGGATAGTGGGTGATATGCACCACCCTCAAAGGATAGAAATGTGGTGTGAAGTACGACAATAAAAAGGGGACGTGGTTAGACATGATGTTCCACCATCAATGGTAACTCCGAGCTCATGTGGTGGGATTGTGGGTATGGATGAAATATGTGTGCGGCTACAAAATAGAGAATTAAGTATGACAATGTTAAATGTTAAATGGGTGTTGACTTGTATGGTTTATTTCATTAATAATGTGTTTTTGGGTAAACTATTTTCATAAGGGTGTGTTTGGATTGTATGAATTTGTTGTTTTGTTAATGGTTTTATATAAATTGTTTTATAAAAATGTGATAACATTTTATATACTAGTGGGGTGAGTAGGTAAGTAATTTGGGGAAGACCTACTAATTATAATTCTTCTCCCCCTTCATTGTAACTTTGGTTTTTTTTGCAGATGTGGTATTTCAAGATACATGTAAAAGCAAAGAATATCATTTCTATAGTGGTACATCGTGATGCTTGGGCATTTGTGGAGTTGGAGCATGAAGCTTGGAATGGGGAAAAGGATTCATGTCATTTTTTCTTGAGTTTTGTTGTTTTAGTCTTCCTCTTGGTACTTAAATATGGAATCGGTATGGTTTTTTATTTTTATCATTTAGTATGAGATTGAATTGAAATACATTTTTGACATGCATCATAGAGTGGTATTTAGTAATGAAATGTTTGGTTGGTTGTTTTTATTTTAAATGTAAAATAATCCCACATAATTCTTGAATCCCTTGGCATTTATTTTTGGAATTTTTCCCCTTTGGGATGTCGATTAAGGCCAAGTATAACTTCCACCTTAATTCAAGCCAATGAGGAGGGGTAGGCTGTTGCAAGTGGTATCATTTTGTTCGGTCCATTTTCATCGGTCGTTGGTCTGGGAGTTGACATTCATTTTCAATTTATTCCATGACTTGGGATGTTATTGAGGAGTAGTATTGTCAGAACTTGAAATGTACAACATAAAACTATGCAGCTAACCTTTTTATGTTGAGCTCCAAGTTACTAGGGACTTTGGTACATAAGTGATTTAGAGACACTTATAGGAGAGTAATATCATTGTTGTGGGTTTAACCAATGAGAAGAGAAAGACATGCATGGTATAAATGTCTTCCAACTAGGATTTCATATCTCACTTGAAGTAATAATTTATGTTTTAGTATGAATGTGTTATTTTTTGAAAAATCTAGAAATTGTTTTCAAATGTGTGATTTTCAAAAGAGAATAGATGGGCTATTTTGAAAATGGGTTGATTTTCAAAACAAGGGGGATTTTTCAAAAATGATTGAACATGGGAAATGTTGAATTTTAGAAATTATGGTTTTGATAGTTTTAATGTGATAGATTTCAATATTCTAAGACATCAGTGTCTATAGAGTAAGACTCATGATGCTTGTGTTGTGTTGATAGAAATGAAACCGGGTAGGCGTTGTAGAGACCAGCTGGAGGGAGATATTGAAAACATGGTTTCAACTGAACCCTAGGTGATCTAGTAGTTAGTTCAGAGCATAGTGCATGCCTTTAAAGATATGGATAATGGGAACATAAGGGATGATGTGAGGAGTTTGGATCATTTGGTTTATTTTCATAAGTATAATCCACCCATCATTCAGTGTAATTCAGAACCAGAAAAGAAGGAGATGTGGATCAATTTGATGAATCAAATCTTTGATTTCCTAAGCACACCAGCAGAGTTGAATGTCAATTTAGAAACATAAATTTTGGTGTATATTTCACAACATTTTTGGGATTTATTTATTCAATATATGGTGGACCAAGTCAAATAATTGGAAGATTTTGAGGAATATTTTAACAAAAAATTATATCCCCACATGTTCAGAATTTAGATAAGCACATATATCTTCAGATTGAAATAGGAAAACCTTATGGTGACAAAATATGCATCTATGTTTGTAAAATTAATCGGGTTTTCACTTGAGGTTTTGGCTACTGCATATTTGAAGGAGCAAATTTTTTGAATTGGGACTGAGGGGGAAAATTTGTTCAGTGATTATGGTGATCAATATAACAGATTATACAAAAATGGTAAATAGATCTGCAGTGGCTGAAGGAAATTATTCGGGTGTTACAGGTGGAGGAAGTATCGTGATACCCATGGGATATGGTGGTAACACTAATGAATGTAGTAAGCATAAGAGTCAAACTTATTTCCAAAGTGGGGGTGTGGCTCAAAATCAATTAGTAGGATCAGTGAATCTTTATCTGAAGTCTTAGAGAAAGCCATAATGTTTCTAGTGTGCTTTAACAATCCAAAAGAAGTGATATTGTACAAAAACACATAGAACATGTCAAACCAACAATCAAATGGGGAATCTTTGGCATTATTGTCTCAATGATCTGAGTTCAAGTTTCTATGAAACTTCTGAGGGGTTGTATGCATCTTATGCTTCCATTGGATAAGGGAAGTAGCATACCCCTTGTTAGTAGAATATAGTTTGATATTTGGATTCTATAAACACCATGACTTCTCATAAGCGACTGTTTCAACAAGGTAATAAGAAGAAAATTGTGGCCATTAAATAGGTTTTTAGATATAAGAATGTTGTGGTGGATGATCAGTTTGGACCATCCATAGTTAGAAGTATGATTCTTTTGAATTCTAACTTTACACATGAATTTTTTAATATGGATGTGTCTCATTATATCATTAATTTACATGATATTTATCTATTGGGATTAAATTTCTAAATGATGCCTTTTATTCTGAAACTTTAAACTCCCCAGGGTCAAAGAGAGTGTCAAGAATTTTTATGTAAAGCATGTCATATAGATTTCACTGGGGTCAAATTGATATGGTAATTCTCAGTGCATGAGATAGATGTCTATGATATTATCCTGGATATGGATTGGTTGATGATGTTTTAGGCCCACATCAACTATTATGTGAAAACTGTTAGTTTCATGACTAAATATGGTGTTTAATATCTCTTAAGAGGAGAGAATAATGAAATGGTGGGTGCCAAAGTCTTGTTGGAACCAACTGTTTGGATGATCTCATATTATATAGTGGCTCTATATTTGGCATCTATGGAAGATATTGAGAGAAGTAGTTTTTTTATAATTGTTGATCAGTTTTTTCATGTCTTTTATAAAAATTTCTCTGGTTTTCCACCCATAAGGGATGTGGAGTTTACCATTGATCTTCTTATGGGGACCAGTCCTATTTCACTTACGTCTTACCAGATGGAAAAAGCAGAATTGCTGGAATTTAAATTATAGTTAGGGGAGAAAGAAAACATAGGGTCCACCCAGCCTAGCCCCTCACCATGGGTGGAACCATTTTTCTTCGTTAAAAAGGGGGATGGAACTATCCAGTTAAGTGTTTGTTATTATAATCTTTCTCAAGCTATTATAAAGAATCAATATCCACTAACAAACATTGATTATCTATTTGATCATTTGAGGGGAGACTGGTGGTTCTCCAAAATTGACTTGCGAACAGGATATCATGAATTGCAGGTATAGAAGGAGGGAATCCCAAAAATAGATTTCATGAGTAGATATGTTCATTATGAGTATGTAATTATTCTATTTGTTTAAAAAATGTACCTATGGTATTCATGGAGTTGATGAATTCAATATTTCATAGATATAAGGATTATTTAGAGGTGGCATTTGTCACTAATGTATTTGTGTATTCAAGGATAAGGGTTGAGGGTGTGAATCACTTGGAGATAGTGTTGGGAATATTGAGAGATCATCAGTTGTATGAAAATTATCAAATTCTTTTTTGTATACAATAGTTATGTTTCCTCGTCTATGTTATTTCTGAGAAAGGTGTTTTAGGGGATCCAAAAAATATAGAGTATATTATCTCTTGGCAATAGAAAAATAATTTTTTTCAGATACAAATCTTTCTAGGTCTAGCTGGTTATTACCTATTCCTTTCCCTTGACTTCTCATGATTATTTTCATAGATGAATGAATTGATAAGGAAAAATTTTCCACTTTAATGGAATGAGAAGTGTCAAAATTCTTTCGAAGAGCTTAAGTGTATCCTTTTATCAGTACCAATTTTGGTTTTCCCATAACTAGGGAAAGGTAAAGTAGTGTATTTTAACCCATTGGAATCAGGGTTGTGGTATGTTCTCATGAAATGGGATCATGTGTTTGTGCATGGATCATGTAAGTTGAGGTTTCATGATAAGAACTACCCAATTCATGATTTGGAGATCATGGTTGTGGTGCATGCTTTGAAAACATGGAATCATTATCTATTCGATGAGAAATTCACAATGTCTACCAATCATAGGAGTATAAATCATATTTTCTCAAAAGTGGATTTGAATTTGAGATAGAGGATACTAATAGAGTATCTCTATATGTTTGACTTTGACTTTTTGTATACAATGGGAAAGGGAAATTTGGGGGCAGATGCATTGAGCAGAATGTCATATGCTCATTTGGACAGAGAAACATCATATCAGTGGTTTTTGATGTCATTCATAAAGTACATGTGGTTGGAATGTTAATACCAAAGTGATGTAGTGGTTTTCTTTTTGGGTTTCTTGGTTCATGATTTTGGATGTATTGGTTAAAGAGACATAGGAATCCTCATATTCAGATTTTTTGGCTATGAGTTAGAAACTCAATGGTTGGGAGACCATTTAGGGAAGAAAACTAGATAGGAATTCAGTGTTTTGGTTTTGAAATTATATTGTTGTATGAGTGGATTTTCAAGAACAACAACTTAATGCATACCATCATTCGATATTGGTGTTTCATCCTATAATTTAAAAAATGTTTAAGGAATTGAATGTGTAGTTTTTTTGGGTGGGTATGAAAAGGAAGGTGGTTGAGTTTGTATCGAGATGCTTGACTTATCAACAAGTCAAGGTAAAGAATCAGTGACTAGAAGGTTTTTAGTATTTTTTACTTATACCTATGTGGAAATGCGAGAAAATAGATATAAATTTTGTTATAAGTCTCTCGAGAATGGTTAGGAAACACAATTCCATGTGGATGATTTTGTATTTGATCAAAAAGTCATCCCATTTAATCCTAACTCATTAAACTATTGTGGTGTAATATCTTTCCAAAATCTATATCTTTGAGATGCTAAAGAGGAATGGTGTGCCAATTTCAATTGTATTAGATAGATATCTAAGGTTCACATATCATTTCTTGAAATCCTTACAACAAGCCCTTGGGACTCAGTTGATTATGAGTACAGCATATCATCCACAGATGGATGGAAAATGTAAGAGGGAGATACAAACATTTGAAGATATGTTGCAGGCTTGTGTGATAGAATTTGGTGGATCATGGGAGGAGAAATTTTGGTTGGTTGAATTATCATATAATAATAGTTATCAGGCCATGATATATGTTGATCTTTCTGAAGCATTGTATGGGAATCTGTTTCATTCTCCACTTTGTTGGATAGAAACAAGTGAGTGTTCGATGGTTGGGATGAGACTTGTTCAAGAGAAAATGAAGAAGAGTAAGTTGATTAGGAGGATAATGGAGATGGATCAGAGCCATCATAAATCGTATTTTGATCATCATCGATGATTTTTGGTGTTTGAGGTGATTAATCATGTATTCTAGAGAATATATCCTAGGTTTGGACATCGTCGTTTTAGAACGCAGCGGAAGTTATCTCTGAGGTATATTGGGCCTTTCGAGATACATGAATGGGTTAGAGAGGTGGCATATCGGTTGTTCTTTCCACCACAGTTTAGTGTGGTGAACAATGTGTTTTGTGTATACCAATTCAAAAAATTATCAGCCCCATCATGACCATATGATATGATGGGAGCTTGTTGAGATAGAGACAAATGCTTCTTTGGTGTATGTGCTAGTGCAGATTTTCAATAGGTAAGAGAAATTCTTGCATGGAAAATGCATTGGTCTAGGTTGAGGTTTTTGGTATAATGGTCAGATTCAGAAGGAATCTTGGGAACAAGTGAAAGAAATGGTTCACCAATTTCCAGAGATCATTCGTGAATGTGATTGTTTTATACTTTCTTGGGAATAAAATTCCAAAGGTAAGGAGAATTTAGCACCCCATATTTGAGTCATGAAACCCTTTAATTATTATTTTTATGTATATAAAGTGGTAGGGTAATTTTTAGGAGAGTTTTTAATATTTTTGGATGGTTTTTTTGTCATTTCTAAGGGTTCATGGTTTGAGAACGATTAGTGAAACCGTGAACAATACGTTATAATCAGTTTCTCAGTGGAATTTATGGGAAACAGTTGGTTAAAATGGATTTTAATAAAAATTTGGTTTTATTTAAACTGATTTGGAATTGATGTGTCTTATGGTTCTTTTCAATTAATGTTTTATTTTATTATAAAGGTTTTGAAATGTGTGTCAAAATGTGGTTTGAAAAATATTGCTTGATATGTAGTTAGTAAATGTTGATCTAGAGGTTGTGGCTTAATTGATTAAGCAAAAGTTGGGAGGGATGGATAGTGGATGAGAAGTACCGCCATGAAAATATTATAATGTGAAGTGAAGTATCACAAAAAAATGGGATAGCATTGGATGTGAAGTTCCACCATCAATGGAAACACTGAGCTCATGTGGTGGGATTGTGTGTATATCTAAAATATATGTGTGTCCATGAAAAATAGAATTGAGTATGAAAATGTCAAATGGAAAAATGGGTGACGACTTGTTTTGTTTCATTCTTTGATAATGTGTTATTGGGTAAACTATTTTGGTAAGTATGTGTTTGGATTTTTGGAATTTGTTTCATTTTAAATGGTTTCATATAAATTGTTTTAAAAAATTTGCTAACTTTTTCTATCATATTGGAGTGAGTAGGGAATTAATTTGGGGAAAACCAAATGATTATTATATCTCATCCCATTTTTTTTCACTTGGGTGATTTTGTAGATGTGGTATTAATAGACATAGGTAAAAGGAAAGCATCTCATTTATATAGTGGTACATCGTGATGCTTGGAAATATTTGGAGTTGGATCATGTAGCTTGGCAAGGGGATGCTTAGTATTTTCCTTGTTTATTGAGTTTTTCTATTTTATTCTTTCGCGTGGTACTCTAATATGGTATTATTATGGTTTTGTATTTTTTTTAATTTGGTATGAGGTTGAATTGAGATACATTGTTGACATGCATCATGTAGTGGTATTTGTTAATGACATATTTTATTTTTTGTTTTTATTTTAATGGTAAAATCTTACCCCACTGTTTTTGAACGCCATATCATTTATTGTTGGCATTTAGTGCCTTGGGGATGTTTCTTTAGTCCTAGTAGCACTTCCACCTCTACTCAAGAAAATGAGGATGGGTGAGATGTTACATGGAAATTATATAAATTTTATTTTATAAAAATAATATAATTTTTTATATATTCATAAGAAAATTACATAGGGAAATATTTTAATATTTTTATGAAATGATGGATTTTTAATCAAATAGTAAAAAATAATGATTTTTATGGATTTTTTTTAATAATTTACAAAGCTCTATTTTGTTTTAAAATTACTTAAAAATCAATATACATCTGTAATTTTAGAAATAATTCAACTATGTTCATTAGAATAAATTTAATTATAGTATTTTGTATATACCATTTTGTATACATATAAATACATTTTTCTAAGAAATTATTTTTATGAGAACAACATAATTTGATCTTAATAAATTAAAATAAACACTATATTCAATTATTTTGATGAAATTAATATATTTTATATTCAAAAAAAATTAAAATTCATATAATATTTTTATTATGTCTTGGATACGAGTAAATCCAATTTTATGCTTAAAACTGTATTTTTCTAAAGGGGTTTTCATCACGCTAAGTGCACTTATATGAAAATTAATTTATCCAACCAATTTTTATTGAATTTAATAAAAATATATTCCATATTTTAAATCATATGGTTCATATTTATTGAAAATTTCCCTTTTATTTTTATGCAATATGAATAGTAACTGTGGTAAAATTTATAACCTTAGTAAAGGATAGATCGAGTTAATATAGGTCAAAACTATGTGATAAGGTCAAACATTTTAATCCTAATTTTTATTAGAGGAAGTTAATTATACCCTTATCACCTTAGTCTAAAAATTGGTTGGTTTAATGGACACTTATCTATAAAAATGACAAATATAATATTCCAATCAATGAAAGTTACAAATTGTCACTCTCATAGTTTTAAATATCTCTTATGTGTTCACATGGTGGAAAATCAAGTAGAGATTGAATATTAATTTTAATATTGTAATAAATGGAATTATAATTATAATTTTAGATTATTTATTATTTTTGTTTATTTAATAATTAAATTAAATTCTTGTGCAATGATATACAATATTAATTAAATTAACATAAAAATAAAATAAATGATTTAAAAAATTGATCTAATTTTGAATGATTTAATGTGTCACATGAATTTTTTAGTTCTATATGACATTTTAGGAATATTAGAAATTTTTATATTAGAATTATACATTTTTATTGGATTATTAAAATTCAAAATAAATGAATAGTATAAAAATGACATTAATAATATTTTATCATAAATATAATTTTATTAAATGATCTAAAATTTGTGAAAATTTTATATTCAACAAAATGAATTTTATATGATTTTAAAAAACAACCATAATCCATTTATGAGTCTTTTTTATTTTCTAGTAACATTTTAACCCTTAATGTGTATAAAACTTTAATATTGTGGTAATTTTTCAAAGGGTTAACGAGGGGTTAAAACCCAAAGATAAGGATGAAAACACCATTAAAACATGTGAAACATTTATTTTATGATTTTATTTTTTAATATCGTCATATTATCATCAACATATTTAAATTTGGATCCATTTAGACATGAAAAATAATTTATATTAGTTTAATACCGTAAGAAATTCCATGAATTCCCCTCCCCTCTCCTATAAAAGGACACCCTTTGTCTAAATTATATACACCACTTTGAGCCATATATATCAAGTATTACAAACCAATTACTATTATAAAAAAACTAGGAATGTTCTTGAGATTTTCATATCCTAAGAAAAACTACCCCAGGTCCCTTAAAAATAGATCTAAAGGAATTCAACTAAAGAAGTTGTAGTCATATTTAATGAGTCCTTCAAGTTTATTTATTCCTCTATTCCCTATTAAATTTTTTTATACATAATAATATAAACAAATAAATTATCATTAATATACAAAGATGTTATTATATTAAATTAATGACCACATTCTACCTCTTTTCCTTCCAAAAAAAGTGAAAACATTGTTCGGGCGTACTTACGGCTTACTATCTCCACGTAGTGGTGCAATTCATTTTTCATCGTTGTTTCAACTATATAATTTTAAATATGAAACTAACGAATATATATATATATGAAATATATATTCTTCTATAATTATAATATCATATATACCTTTTTAACTTCCAATCCATAGGAAAATGATAATGTATCTTGTGCATGCGTATGGTCTACCATCTCCATGAAGTGATGTGATCTATTTTTCATTTACACTATACATGGATATATATAATATTTATGGATGACTCTAAATATATATATAATGATTATAAAATTTTTTTTATCATTACTAAAATTATTTATTTTATTGATCCATGATCAAATTATAAGGGCCGAAACTAAGAAACCAATTCATACCTGAAAAATGAAGCATATATTACCAGAACAATGATTTTAACAAAGAATTTTTAATAAAATAGTGATAAAATATTATAAGTTGATAATATATGGTATGATATGGATTAATATAGTTCTATAATATATTTATATTAAAATTTATATTTATTATATAGGAGGTTCGAACATGTATGAATGAAATCAGACATTAAAGAAGGGTTTTCTTGTCTAGTTTTTACTTCCATGAGACATATGTAAAATTCACCACTTATTAATTTTGTGTGGTGTACACAGTACCCATTTGATATGTAATACAATGAATATTTATATCTTTATGGTATTTAATTTTTAATTTTAAGTTATTTATTTTATTGGGATTATGATTCAAAAGTTAAAAAAATGTAAGGGTTTATTCAACAATATCATCATTTTTAGGATTGTAATCATTGAAATAATTATTTAATATTTCTTTATCAAACAAAATATATTTTATTCACATTCATTAATTCATTAAATATTCTTGTAATATTACCATTTTCCTCTCTTTTTAATTTAAAATGATTGTGAAAATGATTTTAAGAAAAGATGACTTTATTTCATTTTTTGGTCGAAAATCCTTTTTCTTCCATATCCATGTTTTCTAAATAAACTGACAAATGATTTAAAAAATTTCCAAATAAAATTTTAAAGACATTTTTACCGATGTTTTACTTTTTTCTAAATATTTTGAAAGGAATCTTCTTATCATTTTCAAAACATGTATCTTTTTTTCCCTTTTACAATAGTGTGAAAAGAATGTTTTGAACATATACAACATTAATAGATTTTCCCACCATTATGATCAATCAATGATTTAAAGATTCCTAAAAAATTTAGAAAATAATTTTCAATGAAATTTTTTTCCTAATATTCTGGAAATTTTTAGTTTTTAAATGTTATTTTCAAAGTAAAAGTGTGGTTTTCCTCATGATTTTCTTAATGATCCTTTATCTAATTTATATTCATTAGAAAAAAAACCTTATTTTACTTATGAAATATGAATAGGTTGTAATGATACCACCCATATTATTTCTCTAGATGGTTTATGATTAGGATGACTAGGGATGTACTATTTTGATACCATTGTCCATATTACTCAAGTTGGTTAATGATTTTTTTATTGATTGGGATAATTATTAAAATTTCTAATTATAGTTTTTAAATATGAATATTTATATAAATTTTTTTACCTATTTTATATAATAAATGGGGTGGACTTATTAACTGATGGGTGGGGATCACTATATCCCCTTGATGCATCAGTAGGTCTCATAAGACAAAATAGATTTGGTTTTGGTGAGGCATTAACCATTTATGTTTATGTCTTAGAATAAGTAATTGATTGTATTTTCAGATGTCTTGGCATAATTCCTTGATGGTCCACTTAAAATGTCTGAGATTATGCATTCATTTATTATGAAATCTGTTATTTGTGTTTATTTGGGTTTTTTATATCCATGGATATGTTTCATTACTATGGTATTGTTTATATGGAATTATTTGAACACCATTTATTTATGCCATATTATTATTCATTCTCAATTTTTTTTGACTAAATGGAATTTGTTTTCAGATATTTACTTTTCCATATTTATTAATCCATATTTTTTCTTATTAGCTTTCATTATACATATACTCTCACTGTGCATTTAAGATCACCCATTTCTTATATTTCCTTTCCCCAGGACATGAAAAAGTGTATTATTATTGATATGAAGGGTTATTCTGAAGGGAGTTATGGTGTACTCAAATAAAATAATATTTTTTATTTTTAGTTTTTAATTTGTTATGTGAAATTCAAGTATGTATCTTGATTTCCAATAAAACTAAATTATTATATTATTTTGAATGTGATTCATTGAATCTACTGCCAATGTAATTAATTAACCACTCACTTAATAAAATTTGGTATGGGTTATTTACACTCCATGAGAGTCTAGATAAGGGTATTGTATTCCCAAGTTATTCCCCATAGAGTATAACAATACTATTGTTCTAGACTAAGGATGGTTTAATGTGTATTTTCATCGATTACCATGAACATACTAATACCATGGTAAATAAAAAGTATCTATCTCCATATATTAAAATTATTTTGGATGAACTTAAATGGTATCAATACTTATCAGTGGCGTATCATTGATCTGAATAACATCAATTAAGGGTGAAGAGAGGAGATATAACCAAAACTAATTTCTACCGTTTTTATGGACCCTATTAATATAGAGTTATGCATTTGGGATTTAAAAAATACCTAATAATATTTAGGGATATGATGAATATATTACTTATATATTACCTTACCAAATTGAAGGTAGTATTTATTGATGATATTCTCATATATTCTAAGAGAAAGAGAGAATATAAAGAGCATTTGAGGATTTTTTTTGATGACCATATAAATAGATAAATAGTATTCCAATTTCATTAAATTTTTGTTTTTTATATAAAAGTATCCTTATTAGGTAATGTAATCATAATAGGTGGCATATTTTTTATCATTCAAAGAAACGGGTGATTGATAAATCAACAAGACTAACCACTATGATAGAGATACATAGTTTTCTTTGTTTAGCTGAATATTATAACTACTTCATGAGAAATTTACCATGACTATAATATACAATAATTTAACATGTAAGGGGGTTATGTTCCTCTATAAAAATTAATGTAAATAAATATTAAAATATTTTAATAAGATATTAGTCAAAATACCTATAATCTTATTGTAATGAAATGGAAAAGGGTTTTTTATAAACAGTGATGTTTAAAAAATGTTAGGGTTTCTTTTGTATGAAATATGATAAGGTAATTGGTTATGTTCCATGATGTTTTAATTACAATAATTAAAATTACCCCTTTCATGATCTAGAGTGGGCAACAATTATCTTTTCATTAAAAATAAAGTATCATTTCCTATATTTTGAAAATTTTGATATATATACTTATCATAAAATCATTAATTATATATTCATATAGAAGGATTTGAGCATGGTAAAATGAATATTATTAGAGTTAATCAAATAAAATATAATGATTGATCAATACATTACCATTCTTGAAAGGAAAACAAGGTTGTATATTACCTCAGTAAAAAAGATCATGCTACTAGACTCTAATAAGGATTGAAAAGGGGCCAATGTTCCTTGATATTTAAAGTATGGATATAGAATTCATAAGTGTGGAGATAAAATCATACCTTTGATAAATGATTTCTCAATAATCCATCTATATAAATATCACAAAGGATGAAAATAATATGGAGTAACTGAAGAAGGCTGGAAGTGTTTTTGAATTCAAATTTAAAAGTGGTGGAGTTATAATATTTTGAAGTGTATATGTTTCAATTAAAATCAATAAATAAAGAATTTTTTTTGGATGATATATATATAACATCATTCGTAATCTATCTTGGAAGAAAAAATTTGCATAAAGATCTTATGAAACATTTTTGAGGGAAAACATGAAATGGGGTATTACAGAGTTTGTATCTTGGTGAATGGTATGTCATCATGTGAAGCCATAGTAGAAGAAATCTAATGGAATAATGCAACAGAACCTATAACAGTTTGAAAATGGGATAACATCTCTATGGGTTTTTTTATCTTCCTAAGACTTTTAAAGTAAACAGTTCTATTTAGGTGTTAGTGGATTGACTAATAAATTCATCACACTTCATTTACATTATAGAGGATTTATCACTTAATCAACTTACTATGTTTTAGATAAAGAATGTGGTATGGTTGAATAGAGTAACACTTTTTATTTTATATTACTGAAATACTTGGTTCATGTAAAAATTATAGAGGTGTTTTTAACAAGAATTGTATATATATGCGAGCTTTAGAAATATTTATCATCATTAAACTAATGTTAAATATTAAAGTTAGATTTAGAAATTGGATGATTCTAGGACCTTACTCTATGTAATTCAAAGAAATTTGGGATCAACATCTTTCATTGGTTGAGTTCACATATAATAAAAATTTATAATCTAGTATCCAAATGGAACCTTATGAGGATCTATATAGGAAGAGATGAATAAATTTTTTGAACTAGGATGATGATGAAGAAATAAATCTATTAGGATTGGATATTTTCCATGAAATATAAGACAATGTACAATCTAGTCAGCAAAAAAAACATCAAAAATTTTATAAGGAGAAGTGATAATAATCCTCACTGATATTTAGATTTTAAAATATGTGATAATTTATTCCTATAATTATCTCCTTGTAAGAGGTTTATAAGATTTGGGAATAATAAAAATATAATACCTAGGTACATCGTTATATTTCACATTTTGTATAATATTCTTGTTGTATATTATCACTTAAAACTTCAAAAAAACCTATCTCAGGTAGATAATGCATTCCATGTATTTTTCTTGGGGAATTACATACTAGATCCATCACATATACTTGACTTGGATGTCATGAAATTGGAACATAAAATTTCTTATGAACAAAATCCATAGGATATATTGGATTGAAGAAATAATAACTTTTT
The DNA here is from genome assembly GCA_963277665.1 of Viscum album. Classification (NCBI taxonomy): domain Eukaryota; kingdom Viridiplantae; phylum Streptophyta; class Magnoliopsida; order Santalales; family Viscaceae; genus Viscum; species Viscum album. The sequence continues at coordinate 119,050,699 of OY728156.1, read as the reverse complement.
GAATAAAACCAATAACCTTGTAAAAGTTTTAGTATAAATAATATGTTTGAAGAAACTATAAGAGAACATGAAGATGTGATGAGAAAAAAGTACCCTCACTTTTTTCTATCTGAGTAATAAAAATTCTAGGAAAAAATTATTATAAGAGGTTAGAATGTTACATTAGATAATTTTAATACGAATTTTCAATTTAAATAGATATTTCATTAGATAGATTACTTCATATGAAATAATGTGCTAAAAAACCATGATATATTAAATTATTAAATGTGACCATCATAATATTGTCATTTAATTTTAGGGTATAAATATTAGAAGACACATTATGAAATTTATATAGAAAGTAGAACCAATGACATCATGCATTTAGAATATTACTTATCGTGATCATTTATCTGATATTGGAAATGAAGTACCATCACTAGGGATTTCATTAGATTAATTCCAATTGGTACTTAAAAAAATATGTGTTGAGGAAAATTGATTATAGGAAAAGTTCAATCTTGTGGAAATCATTAAAAGATCCATTCTAGTTGAATCAATAACTTTGTCTACCACTATTTGTTAACATAACCTTTGGTCTTATGTGAAATACTTAATCGGTTTTCAAAATAGAAGATAAGATGACATAAAAATATAATTATAATTATAATATATAATCTCATCATTTTATAAATTTAATCATGTTTTCTTTGATAAAAATGTGTCAATTAATTACTATAAAATAATAGTAAATTTTAGAAAAAAATAATGAAATTATTTAATGTTTGAAAGACCTATTTCTTGAAGAATTTTATTTTTATATATTATATTTTTTTATCTTATTAAACTAAAATTTAATAATAAAATAATGAAATGGAATATATTTTCACCGCTCAAATCACTGATCTCTATATTCGTCTGCAAATAGGCGTCTGCCTTTTTCATTCTGATGTCACCCAAGGTGGAGAAGAAACTTTCTAGGAAGAAGCAAGTGGAGGAGGCGAAGGCTGTTGCAAATAAGAAGCTGAAGGCGTGGAAAAAAATTCCCAAAGATATATAATCATCTGATAATAATAAGAAACATTTGAAGAAGAGCGTCGAGACCTACAAGATTTATATATTCAAGGTTCTCAAGTAGGTTCACTATGACATTGGAATCTCAAGAAAAGCCATGGGGATCATGAACATCTTTATCAATGATATCTTCAAGAATCTTTCCTAGGAATCATCTCTCCTTTCCAAGTACAACAAGAAACCAACCATTACATCTTAGGAGATCCAAACTGCTCTTAGGATTGTTCTCCCTAGACCATTTTAAAAGAACATTGTCTCTGAGGGAACCAAGAAAGTGACCAAGTTCACGAGTTCTCTATTTTCAGCCATCTATTAGGCCTTTCTTGGTTAAGGGTTCCTTAGTTCAAATATTTTCGTCGAAGATTTTGGTTATATAGTGTTTGTGGAGATACAATTTTTGTTTTAAGATATTGATATTATCATTCCATGTTGTGATTTTCATCTCATATGATACATTATAGCTTCTGGTAATGAAATTTGTTTATGGAGATTTCCAGTCTTCATTGAAAAAAAATAAAAACAATGAAATGAATCTATAACATATGTGTGTGTGTGAATATGATAATACAATTTTTTGATACAATTATTATTTTTTAAAGGATCAAAAATTTATCATGACATAAAAATTATTATTATTTAAATATTATGTATTTTATTTAAAAATTATATTTTTTTATTTTGAAAATTAATTTCATAATATTGATGTTTATAGTAGTAAACGACATGTAAAGGTTTTTCTAAGGTGGTTATTTTGTGTTTATCTAAAAAAGATGAATTTTTAGTGAATATTAAATATACTATTTAAGTATATTATTGTATAATAGTATATATGAATTAATTTTGATGTTTATTGAAGTTATATAGATGTTTAATTATCCCCATTGATATATAGTCACAAGCCCCTTTTCCATTGAATCACAAGATTATCCACAATTTTAATATATAATATTTTATTTCAATATTTTATTCTAAAAAACTCCATATCCTTTCCAATAAACACCACCCTCCTCTATCCATTTATCTTCACATTAAAAACACCTTAGATCACCCGAAAAATTATCAAATATATACCAAACATTATCCCCATGTCTTATATGGCTTGGTTTCACCCGAAGTCCAAACTAAGAAACCTTAAGATGTATCCTTAGAGTGAGAATCTAAAGGAAGAGTTAAGATCCTCAATCCAATTTTATTAAATTTTATTCTTCTTATACCTCATAAAATATATTCTATCCAATATAGTATTATAAAATTATCATTACTAATATACAATAAGTATATAATTTTTATGGAATTTATATTATCTAACATCCTCTATTATATTATTTTAAAAATGAAACTGTCTCCAATATTCTGGTCGGTTCACTACCTTCATAGATAAAATATCTCATTTTAATTAGTGAAAAATAGGTATGGTTGATGAAATGTATCCAATGGATAAAAAAATAATTATATATTAATTAATTTTTTGGAATGAGAAATTTTTTATTATATTGATGGTAATGATAAATAATGGACAAATGGATTATAACCGTAAAAACTATCTTATCAGTATATTGTTATTGATTTGAACTTAATTTTTACAAACCACTGAATTATATAAATATTTTACCATTTATTAATAAATATTTAATAGATCTATAATTCTATATATTATCAAAAAAATACAACAAATTCGACAATGATCAGAATACAGAAACAATTTTGAGGAAATTAACTGAGAAAGTCGTAATTAGCCCTTATAAGAAACAATAATACAATAATTGAATAAGTAATTATAATAAATGGACATTAAAAAACTAGATATAAACAAATAAATTTAAAAAAAATTTAAAAAAAATTAGTTTTATTATTTTTGGGGTTACACGCACGCGCCACACGAGTTGAGTCTTAAGGTATGGGTTTTCATCTCAGTTTCCCTTAATTAGGGATTTGTTTTGTTTTATAAACCTATTATTCATTTATATGGTTTATTTACGAACATATTTTATTAATTTATCATAAATATATTTTTATCCATGTTATTTAAAATTCCATTTTATAATCTATCTTTTTCCATCATTTTATTCCTATAATACAAAAGTTTTTTGGGTTTCTCATATCAAATTTCCCACTTTGAGACAAGTTTTTCATTATAGATAAATTTTATTCTATTGATGTATATACTATCTATTTAAATTTCTATATCTTTATTATCTCTTTATTCATGGTATTTAATTTTTTTATTTCATGTTTTCTCTTTAATTTTTTTTGATTCAAATGTTACAAAAATGTATGGGTGTTGTTGAATCAATTTTATTATTGTTTGGCCATAAATATTCTCCCTTTAATATAAACATCAAAGAATAATATAGTCTGAAACATTTTATTTTATATAGTATTTTCTCTTTTTCACTTTTATATTTTCATTTTCACATCATTATCTTCTTCTTTGATGGATTCCCTCTTCAAAAAAATATTATGTTGTTATGAATAATTCATACACTCTCTAATAGATCTTTCTCTTCCATTTCCATATTCTATATTTCCATATATATTTTACTTTATTATTTTTGAAATAAATATACATATTATTTCTTATAATCTTAAAAATTATGTTTATATATTTTCAAAATTATTTGTTACTACACTTATAAAAATGTGGATTTCAATAATTTTATTTTGAAATATTAAAAAGTCATTTCTTTTCACTTCATACTTTTATCTTCCAGTCCATTTTTATTTAATTTATATTATTTATTCCAAATGTTTCATTATTAGGGATTCTATTTAAGGTATATTTCAAAAATTCATTCCTTCACCTTTATGGGAATGATTTTTAAAGAGACTCATAATTTTAACTTTTATGAAATTGGAAAATATCATGAAAAATCATTCTATAATTTATCTACCATTTTCCTCTCTATATAAAAAGATCTATATCTTAGGGTTTAAAGTTCATGTTCTCACCCCATGTGATTTTTCAGTATACTAATTTTGGGAGATTTAATTATGGTATCAAAAAATCTAATATTGATGTCATCTTATGTGATACTATTTGAAACCCATTTTCCTTCTATGGGATTTCTGTGATATCATGAATGATTGAATTTGAGTAGAATGTGTATATATGGAATCTATCAATTTGAGGAGTGGGGTACTATTTATCCTTCTAATTTATTGGTTAAATTTTAATTTCTCGTGAGATAATTATTTAATGTATGGACATGATTTGATTTGTTCACAACATAATTTTTGGCTATAAAGGGGTTTTCTCACATCATAATGCATGGATGTGATTGTTTTTTATCACAAATTAGTTTTTTATAATGATTGGATTTTCTCACAATGTTTTCATTACTTGTTCTTATAAAACATACATATGTTATGTTTATATGGTTTATGATTATTATCACATGTTTCAAAGCCATGGCATATGTTCAATATTTTATGATTGTCCTTTTATGATTCCATGATCTCATGCCATGATCCATGAGATGCTATCATTTCCTATGACTGTATCCTATTATTCAAATATATTTTTTTAATAAAATATTTCTAATTATTCATCTTTTTTCTTTACTGAGATTTTGATCTCACCACTTATTTTTTTTTCTCATTTTCCAGGGAAATATATATATATATATGAATATTTGAAGAATAAAGACTTATGTAGAAATGTTTGTGAGAGATTCTGAAGAAATATGTCTAGTAAAATGAATATTTTATCTATACATAGAGACACTAAGCCATAGGTTCTTTGTATTGTGATGTTACTTATGGGATTTGATGTACAAATCATGAAATTGGTGTAAAATATATGAAATTTTAACTTATATCTTCTTAATAAAAGTGTATCATGAGGCTTTTAAATAATCAGTCATATCCTACTGGAGGAATCACATCCTTTAATATATCCATCATTAATGTGTTTCATTTAATTAAATGTGTTGACCATATTCAATGTATCTGTATATGTTAATTCCTATTTCATTAATTCAATGAATGTAATCCATGAAATCCATTCATAATAAGTTATAATTAATGAAACCATGTGGAAAGATACACGCACATAGGTTAAAACATTATGTTCAATGTATTATATCATATGTATCATATTCTTATTTTTAGTTCATAATGAACATATGTGTGATTTGTTTATGTGGGACCCACATATCTCAAGATGGGTTGTTCATCCAGGTTTGAAAATGATTTATCATGATATCTGAAAATAATTTTTTGTGGACTGTGATAAATGAAGACATGAAAAGTTTTTATATATACATGAAACTTCTAAAAAATTGATGGTTGAAAACCAAATATCTACTTTTCTTCATAAAATACTACTGAATGGAGTATGTAAATTGGGTGATGTGGTAATATATTTTAGGAATGGATTGATATGGTTTCCCCAATGTAGTTATGGAGTATGGGTTACCATTAATAGATTAACAAAAGTTTCTCACTTATTACTATATAGATAGACCCATTTGGTGTAGATCATGGGAGTGAATAAGTGTGGTAGATGGTATAGTCACACGAAGTTTCAATTAAAATCATGTCAGATTGACATGTCCTTTTCATGTCATATTTTTAGCACGCACTATAGTGATATTTGGGAATTAAATTAAAGCTTACTATAGTATACCATCCTCATACTAATCAGAAATTTATGTGTATGAATAGGGTATTTAATCTAGAATTTGGAGTATTTTCATATAATTTAATAATTCATAAATATTATTTTGGTTTTTTTAGTTTCATGTTATATCATAAGGCTATATTTTATTTTGTACCATATATAAGGGTTTAAATATTTATAAATCAATACACTGCTCATAAAAAGTAGCCTCAAGGATTCACTGGCTCATCACCATAAGGTTCATTGTCCCCTTAGATCAGTAAGCAAGAGGATTCATTGTCTCTTCACAAGTAGATTCAATGATTTAATAGCATTTCCTCAATATAATTTTATAATGTGTGGGGGTATCCATTAAAGGAGATACAAAATAATAAGGTTTTATTTATAGTTTTGTTCCCCTAGGAGTATTTAACATAATTTAGTTTTGGGATTTTTGGCTTATCACTAGTGAGAGATAAAGAGTTATTATGATGGATCCTAGGAAAACATATTCCATGATTCCCTATAAAGGGAGTCAAAACTCACATAGTTTGAGGTCACAATTTCATATCCATGTGGGAAGTAATTTTATAGATTTGAGTTCATGTGATGTGGATCATTATCATTAATTTTATGGTGAAACTTCCAATATTGTGTTACATCATAGTTTGGGTCATGTTACTGGGTCCAATAAGTGGAATGCATTTGTTAGTTGTTGGATATAAGACTTCTGAAGGTGTGTACCTAGATTAGTCAACCATAATAGATAAGTTATGTGAAGGAATTTATAGGATCATATACAAGTTTGGAATCCCATTTTACTTAAGTACTTAGATGAACTATAGTATGGTGAAAGTGCCTTTCTCAAGAATGTTGGACCATTTATATGCATCCCTCATCCATTGGTTCATAATTGTGGATAGGGATAAAAGAACCCATGAGATATGGGAAATATTGGGAGAATTGACGGGATTATAAAAAATTAGTATATATGTTAAAAGGGTCTCAATAGGTAATTTGACTAATTGTGTGTGGAGTTCCACCATGAAAGGTTCCTAGTCACCAAAAATATTAAGTGTTGAAGGGTGTGAAAGGATTACACTAGATCAGTGGACTATATCATGGTTCGGTAAGAAATATTAGTAGTTCTACCAAGATATACATGTTCATGAAGATCACATGATGGGATTGGGGATTTTTAAAATAATTCCCAATATTCATTAGAGCCTGAGCAACATGAAGTGATTTGTAACCAGCCTCATTAGTGGAGGGAATAATGTGAGTGGGGATAATTAAAAATTAACATAGATTTTGGGTCTATATATGAGGTTAATTGATTGTACATGACCTCAATAAATGAAACCCAAAAACACATTAGTTCATAGATTATTGAAGAGGGTGAAAAGTATGTCACTTAGGCGGTAATATCCCATTGGTCGAGGATAATAAATTAATGTGAAAAAGGATTTTTCTTTATTTTATAGGAGTTGAGACATATACATAAATTCACCCCTTCATGTTTAAAATTAGTGAAAATGTTTTGTATGGGTTTACACATTGTATGTTAATTATGGTTTTCTAAACATGGTAAGTTGGGAATGGTTCCTAATATTTATATAGAGGAATTCCTCTCATAGATGAATTACACAGGTATATATGTTTTATAAAGTCTTAAATTCATGTATATAAGGACTCCTTGATTATAAGTGTTTCAAATCATGCTCAAAATTTCTTGTCACATTGACACCATGATAGAACCAATGATGTGGAAGTATTTAAAAAAATATCCTTTTATTGGTATGTTATGAAATTTTTGGAGATTAAAGATGAATTCTAGTTTACAACTCCTAGGAATTTCACTAAAGTGATAATAACACTAGAACAGTGATCTTGGATCAATTTTCCATATTTTGGTATTCCATGGAATTTATATGATTTTTTAGAAGTGCATAAAAAAGTTGACTAGTATGATTTGGGTGGTTCACACATGAAAACATTGAGGGCTCATGCCAGTGTTAGTCAAATGTGCATAAATGCTAGCATGTGGGTCCTTCTCATGGGGTTTTGAGTTATATTGGAGTAACATATGTTTAGTTTTATCCAAATTTAGTGATGGTATGTTTCCATGTATAGGGCCAAACGGGCTCCAAAGTAATCTACTTGAGATAAGTTTTTAGGAAAACTAGTTATCAGTTGCCTAGTTACATTGGTTCAAATTGATTAAAATGGAATATGGCATAAAAAATTTTGAGTTTTTGGAATGTACATTTTGTAGACTGTGTGTTTTTTGATCACCACATTGACACGCTATCTATCCTTTCTTAAAAAAATTTATATATCTTCACTTTGATCATTAAATTCAGTTTCTAATATTTTTTATGGTTCCTCAAATGTCCCCCATCCCCAGAAGTAGATTCAATCTACACAAAAAGATATTAATTCTCAATAAAATATAGAGATTTGGGTGCCTTTGTTATCTTAGAATGAATACCTTGATGATGAATAGTCACTTTTATCTATATATATGTATATATATAGATATATATTAACCCATTTGATAGCCAACGACCTTATAAAAGATACTTTAGTAAGAGATATATTTTCCTTAATATATTTTCAAACATATCCAAGACTCTTATACCTATAGACATATACATGATACCAAAACTAACATGAGTAACTTTATCATTGTTATTCCAGATCTTCCATTTCCTTGGGTCAGGGGACATCGACACCGCTGATTACTTTAACTTTACTACTTGCTTCCACATAACTATTTTATTTGAGTAATTTCCTAAAGTTTCAACTTTTCTGATATTTTTTTACATTTTTTTCTTCCAATTATTGTAGGAACTAGATATAAAATACTCTGAATTTATTTCAAAAAGTACCATTGAAAGGCGAGATACCATGTTCTGGAACATTTGTTCTAGTTTATCACATTTATTTCTATCAAATAATAAGATAATACTAAATCTATTTGTAAAAGAGATTAATTAGTATCCATGATCTGAAGTATTTATATTTTATTATTGTTCCCTTTTAGATGATGTAATGATTTCTTATTTCAAGGAAAACAAAAATATTATATTATTACGATATATCTCAAGGAGCATGCCTATGGTACTTGTAATATAAACAATTACTCATAAAATATTACTTATAATAACTAAATTCATTTAATTCCATCCCTAGTAACATTCTCATATTATTATCTTTGATCATTAATTATAGAAAATGTTTCATGCTATAATGGGATATCTAATTTTATGGTAATTTCATTAGTAAGTGGGCATGACCCATTTGGGTTCACCATGCCTATATATAATTTTAGGGATTTCTCAATGATTTCTATATATATAAGGTGTTATGTGCCTCTTAATAAATGTTTTATCATCACTTCAACCTAATCCCATATCTCATCAACAAATATTTTCATAATATGAAATATATTCGACCGGATATATAAGTAATTTTACATCAACCTTTAAGATATCTATATAATATATGGAATCCCTATATCAAGGGATATGATTGATGAATTAATATCAATGTTGGATACTAAGAAATATGGGTAGAAAAATCTAGATAATGAAAAAATGACTCCAATATTAATCAAAAATAATTTTAATATAGATGGTTAAATTCATTCAAATATATCCTGTAATGAATGTATTAAACCCTTTTTAAATCCTCATGGATAAGAGCTTAATGTACAAATATTGAATGACTACCCAACCCACAAAAAATATGGGAAGGAGGGAACATATTATCCTAATTTAGAATGGGTTCATTATAATAAATGGATCCTCGATGTTTATCTAGAGGCATCGAGATGTTTATGAAGAGTTGTATTCTTATAAATGTTCTAAAGTTGGTGTATATTACTAATTATAGACATCAATGCTTAAATTTTTCCCACCACATTCATCACGGTTGAATGGTCGGACAATGGAGGATGGATTAATTTTTACATGGCAACCTTACCTAGGATATATCTAGTATTAACAAATTTTAGTTGAGGGAAGTATCTTTTTTGGATGTGTTCCAAAATTCAATTTTTATATGAATGGGTGGTAGTGAATGTTAGAATCTATGAATATTATACCCTCATTATTATAAATTAATCTATTATTAATCTATTATTGTTGAATATTGTATGATTCCGGACTGTACCAATAGTTTTTTTAACTATTTGATTCTATGACAAGTCATTATGAATACTTCAAATCTATTTGGTATGATGCCCCATTGGGATGATTGATTGATAATAGTAATGGCCTGAACTTTTATAAATGAAATTCCATTTTCTAATAAATAATTTTCTTACTGAGTGATACAGTTAAAGAAAAATAATTCATTACTTTGGCTATTTTGAATATTTTTATGTTATGTAATATTTAAAATACCATTAATAACCATAACCATTAATAATACAGTCATCTTAATCTGATCATGTAATTAGTATATATTTAAATGTTATGATAAATTTCAATTGATTCAAATGAAAGAAATGATGGCCTCGACTAGTAGGATTGTACCACTTGAAGACCATTTATAATAGCTTCCAAGGGAGATATAATCACAAGTATTTTAACTTGATCAATCCCAAGATGAGATTCATTAACTAAATAAATAAAAAACATTTGCAATAAAATTTCATTCTCATCGAGATCATGGACCAAACCATGAATATCAAACCACCCCAATAAAATCTCGTCATCACACACCTTACCCCTTAGGATCTCGCATTTGTAATAAATGGATATGAATCCATACCATAATAGTATGAATTTTTATATATTTCCTTTAATTTACAAATTATTATATTTGTTGCTTTTATTATTAAATTAAAATTATGAAATAATAATTTCGATAAAATTCGATTTGAATGTGATGAAACACAAATTGTATTTATGGGATATAAATACTTTCAATAAATACACAATTTTTAATGAAATCAAGAATTTTTGAAATAATAGGTATTTTAATAAAATATTTTTTAATAATATATATTTAATATAAATGATAATATAATTTTACAAATTCAAAATGATTATAAGGGTCGGAAAACTGTTATTATAAAAAAACAATACTTTCCAAAAAATATGGATTTTTGATTTCTAATTGTAAATTATCATAAATATAGAATTATTTAGATAAAATAATTATTATTTTTGAAATCATCACATCAAAATTATTCAGTAGTGAGTTTTTCATTATTTTTTGATACATACAAATCTTAAGGTCAAAATCAAATACAGTATAAATATATTGTTTGTATTATGACATAATAATGACCCAAAAGTGATGTAATATATGACATTAAATGTATCTATGGACAAATATGCATTTAGAATTTAAAATAACCTTCTTTTGTGGTTATTTTATTAATTTTGTAAACCCTAAATGAATCCTCCAAAACATATATTATATTTTATGGTTTTATAATAAATTCTTTAAAAACATGACTCACTTTCACAAAACCAAGAATTTTATTTATTTATATCAGTTATTAAACATGTAAAATAATAAAAACCACTTCACCTTGTAAGAAATAATTGGAAAAAATCAAGGAAGGGTTTTTTGTTTTTATTACATTATCATATAGAGTCCAAAACATATGTTTGTAAACTAATAAAGAAATCTCTTCCATTTTTCTATAAAACCCACAAAACCACACATTAATCTTAACACAAAACCCTTGAATCATTAAATTACCCTACCCTTATCTCCCTATATCCCTCTAAATTTTTTCCCAAGCTCTAAAGAATCTATTCACAATCATTTGTAAGCACCCTCTCATGGTAAGGGATCCTCTCCTTCTCTTATTTATTCAAGAAAATTATTTGTTTTATGCCTTCTAAATTCCTATTAATCATGTTGGATTATGATATTACATAACCCAATTACTGTACTTATTTTGACCAAATTATGATAGACCCAATTTATTATCATTACTTCCTCACATCAAACTTTACGTACCTTTGTTATGATGCTAAAATTATCCTATTATTTATCCCTGAAAAACATTTTATTAGGAATAAAAATCATCATTTCCACTCAAGTGTATTCACCTATATGAACCTATCTTTCATTGATTGGGGAATTCCATATATATAGCTCACACTCCATTATCATGGGGTTATAATTTATGAATTATATCTTTATGTTGTATGATTCTTATGAAAAACTTACACATATACATGATAGAAAAATGATGGGTGTGCCAAGATAGAGTTACAATGCATTAATTAATGTTTTAGTCTCATAAAAAATCATTTATACGATTCGAGACTAAACATAATCCATTATGATACTTTTTCCACCATTTTATGATGTCTATTTGGTTATCCTTGACCTATTTTTTGGATATCATGTTTAATTTTGTAACAAAATTCTAATGTTTCCTTTATTTTATCATGTTATATCTGGCCTTATTGTTAAAGATTATGACTATCACCCATATTATGTTTCCTTGATATTACTATTGTCTCACATGTAGTGTTTTAACTTATTATATGCTTTTTTATTCTCTACATGGGATTTATAACTCACCCATTGCTTATGTATGTCCCCAGGTTATCCCATACAGTTTTAAAAAAAGTAATGTAATTTTAGGAGCATGTTAAGGAAATTTATAATAATTTTATATCCATGTATTATGTTTCTATTATATGTACCTAATTTAAAAAAGAAAATAAGATTCATGAAATGTTGGGATTTCATTATCTATACCTTTTTGTAAAAAATAATGAAATAAAATGTATTAAAATATGGGTTATCATAGTTGGTATCAGAGCCAGGTTTAGTTAATTTTTGGATTAGGATTACAAAACTATAGAAAAAATATTATGGATAGTAATAAACATATTAAAACATCTATAAATTTTTTTAAGGTATAGTGTAAATGGTTTCTATGAAAATACATCCATGTTTGAATATTACAAGTAGATGTGGCTCTGGAACAGATGTACATAAGGGTAATGACACTAAAATGGGTGAATTGATCTAGACTATATTATTACCCAGTGTATAAAAATAGACCTTACTATACACCTAATTTTAAAATCTTAGGGTATATGATTTTTTAATTCATCACCTTATTACAAACCATTATTAAGGGAACAAAAATTCCCATAATATTTTCTGTTAGGAAGTACATTAAGGATAACATAGATTGAAACCTATAAATCCATAGTTTAAGGAATATATTTCCTTTGTGAGTTATTAATTTAATGTTCACGGTTTCATATTAATGTGTTTAATAATTTATAAAAAAATAATCCTTAATTTTCCCTATATTCTATTATATGGCTAGAAATATGAAAAACTGAGTAAAAAACTAATGTGATAACGATGTGATGACTACCCAAATAAAATTCCTAACATGATGGGAGGTAAAGTAAGATTTCATGTGATTATTACAAACTATCTATCATAAATAATGTATAAAAACTGGCACATTTTTGAATTTATAAACATGAAATCAAAGGAAAGGATGACATCTCAAGGATGTTCATCTGATAAAGGTGATAAAGGGAAAAGATTAAATTTATTACATGTCAAAAATGAGGAAAGATCCACCAAGGGAAATGTCAAAAAATAACTTGGAGATGTTTCAGGTGTGGAAAAATAGTGCATAAATTAGATAATTATCTTGGAAAAATGAATAATTCATAAAACATTATAGAAAATAATAATGTTCAATCAAATGTTCCATTAAAAGTTATGTCATAAATGTGTGGAACATGGCAATTATCCATGAAAATTATCTACTACAAGGGATAAAAAGAAAGATGAGTACTAATAATATATATTATTAAGGGAATAAGGAAGTCCCCATGATAAGATAGATCATGATGACTGAAGTACACGTAACCTATAAACAAAAATTTTGTTTGTCTTGTTGTGTTTTAATTCATTCTATATTAACATATATTGTTTTCTTTCTATGGACATCGAGTCACTACCCCCAAATGATTTTATATCATTGGGAAAATTCTTATAGGATTATTTTATCAATACTTGAAGTTGGAGGTAATGTTCAAGGGAATATTATAATTCTCCTTTGTTGGAAATAAATGTTATCCTTATTATGGATTGGTTTTCATTGTATAAAACAAAAATAAATGGTTGGGAGAAGGAAAAAACCTTTTGAACCATGAATAACTCTTTGATTATATAAAAGTTTAACAAGGATTATTGAACTCCTTTTGGATTTTAATATAAATTATGGCTATTATTTCCTTATGAGTAATCATTTATAGCTAAAATGATTTATAATGAGGAAAAGACCATCCTTGATGACATTACCATTGTGAGAGAATATATTCATTATGCAATTTCCTACAATTTCTCATAAATAATAGTTTGGTTTCTCAATAGAACTAATATGATGATTTAGTATCATTCCTTGAAATTTTATCACTAAAAAAGGGAAATATATGGATATATCAAAAATAGAGGCAATGGAAGGATGAACCATAACAACATATAATATAGAAATACTTAGTTTCCTTGGATTATATGGGTACTATCATCAATTTATGATAAACATCTCACAATTATCAATCCCAATAATCATGATTTCACAAAATAGTGTTAGGTTTATTTGGAATAATGAATGTGAATATTGAATTGAAGAGTCAAATAAGAGGACAATCACTATGTCTATCCTCGCATTACCAACTAGAAGGGAAGGATTAGTGATATAAAAGGATGAATCCAAATATTTATTGGATTTTTAATGCATTCAAGATGGAAAAGTGATAGCCTAATCATCCATATAATTAATTATAAATGAATAGAACTATGAAATTCAAGCTCTAAAATAGGTTGTAGTGATATTTGCATTAAATATTTTGTGGTATTATCTATACGGGGATTATTTTGACATATATACAGATTATTAAATCCTCAAGTATATATTCGGATAAAAGTAGTTTAATACAAACCAATGAATCTAGTTAGATCTATTCAAGGATTATGATTTTTCAATTCATTACCATCCTAGTAAATAAAACAATGTGGTAGATGCTCTGAGTAGAAATAATACCACAACTCTATCCAATATGAGAATTGAAATCAATCTAATCATCATAGACATGAAAATTATGGATATGAGAATAAAAAGGATATTAATCCAACCTTACTCAAATGAAATCTCAACCATAAATTCTTCATAGGATCAAGGTGGCCTATAAAAATGATTAGGTGTTACAAAATAAGGTAGTGAATATTTTGGAGTATGAATTTTCTGAATATAGAGTTATATGGTTTGGAATTTAGATATGGGTCCCATAAAAACTGGAGATAAAGTATGAACTTTTGGATGATGTGAATTGCTCATCTTTCTCTATTCATCCTTGACACACAAAGATGTATAGAGATTTGAAGCAAAACTTAGGGTGGGATATCATAAAGAGAGAGATTTTGAAGTTTGTATCTCGATGCTTGGTATACCAAAAATAAAAGGTGGAATGAAAGAATCCTAGGGTTATGATGAAACCATTACCTATATTTGTATGGAACATAGAAAACATAATCTTGGATTTCTTTATAGGGCTCACCAGGACACCTAAACAAAATAATTCCATATAGGTGGTAGTTAATCACCTCACTAAGTCATCACATTTCATTGATTTCATGGGATATTTCTCTCTTGACCAACTCACCATGATATACATAAAAAATGTGGTAAGAAAATATAATGTTCTGTACTATATAATATCTAATTAAGATATGGGGTTTAGCAAGAGTTTTTAGAAAATAATTCGGCAAGAATTGGATATAGAGCTGGGATTCAGTACTTCTTATCACCCATAGAATAATGGCCAGTTTGAAAGGAGCATTAAAACTTGGGAGAATATTATGAAATAATATTCAATAGATTTCCATGGATGTTGGGTCATCACATACTCTTAGTGGAGTTCTCATATTGCAATTGCTTCCATTCTGGAATTCAAATGGAACATTATAAGGCTTTGTATGGGAAGAGGTGTCAGATGCTAACATGTATGGACGAATTTGGAAAGCATAAACTGATGGGCCCTGATCTTATCCATGAATTTGCAGGGAACGTTAAAACCATTAAAAATTATATTAAATCCTCACAAATTTGATAGAAAATATATGCATATTATTATATATGTGAACTAGAGTATAAGGTTAAATAAAAAGTGTTCCTTAATATATCAAAATGAAATAATGTCATGATAATTGTAAATTAGGTAAATCAAAGTCCAAGATATATCAACCCATTTGAGATTCTTGATCGAATTGGAGTGGATTCTTATATACTATCCCTCCCACCTTACCTATACCAAGTGCATGATATGTTCAATGTATCGCTTTTAAGTAATTAAATACCAAATCCCTCACATGTATTGAATCCATAGTTGGTACCATTGGGAAATGATATTTCATATGAGGAGTAGTCCGTGAAGATCTTAGATCATAGAGAAAAATTTCAAAAAAATAATATAACTCACATAGTAAAAGTGTTATAGTGGAACCAAATTTTTGATGAAGAAATATGGAAACCAAAATATTTGATGAAATAAAAGTACCCTCACCTATCGACCTATGTGAAATGAAAATTTAGAGGGAAAAAATTTCAGAATGGGGGAAGAATTAAATGACCCAAAATTTTATAAATTATATTCCATTTTGTAATAAATATTTTCCTTATTATGTTATGAAGTTATAGAAAAAAACATGCACTAACTTGGATATTTTAAACATTTACATGGTCTATCTAAATTAAAATACTATTAAGTATCATAAACATGGATAATATATCCATTATACAGTGATCAAATAATTTGAATAAATCTAATAATTATGATAAAATCAAATTGATAAAAATGAATGAATTGATGGTCTCATCCAGTAGGTTCATATGCTATGAATCCCATTTATCAGTGCTACTAAGGGAGATAGGATCACTTAAGTTTTCCATTGATCAATACCAATATGAGATTCAACAACTAAAGCATGAATGAAACCATTTATGGGAGAATATCAAACTCATCGAGAACATGGCCCAAACCTTGTATATCAGACCACACTACCAAAGTATCCCCATCGCACTCCTCACCCTTAGGGAATTAATTAGTGTAATAAAGGGATATGTATCTTGACCCTAATAGTAAAAAAATTTATATTTTATTTTAATAAAAAATTATTATATTTATGACTTTTTATTATTTCTTTAAAATGACTGAATAATAAGATTAAGAAAATTTAATTTCAATTCAATGAAACCCAATTTGTATTTATGCTAAAATTTTAATTTAAATGAATACACTATTTTTTAATGAAATCAATATATTTTCAAATAAATGATATTTTAATAAAATATTATTAAATATTATTCATTAAATATGAATGATAATATAATTTTATTAAGTCAAAAATAATTTTTATACTGGTCTGAAAAATAATATAAAAAACCAGTATATTTCAATAAATGAGGGTTTTTTATTTAATTTTTTTTATTTTAAAGACTACGAAAACATTAATATCTAAATAAATAAACTCTTGCCTCTCAATAATTATTATTATGTTTTATAAGAAAAGTAAATAAAAAACCTATTACTTTACAGAATTATTGTTATGGAAATGATACCCATTATCATATGATGTTTAATAACTTTATAAGGAATGTATTGAAGTTTTAGTATAATAATAGAAAATAAAAACACATTATTTTATTATTTATGAAATTACATTCAGTCTTTGTAAAATCTCAATATGATACTGAATATTATAATGGGAAAACAAATAGAGGATAAATACAGTATAATTTAAAATTTTTGACTGACTCGATCCCCTAGAATCATTGCACACACGAATCTCACTATAACAGATGTATAAAGAGTTAATAGTACATTATTTATTATAGAAATTATATTTAACATTGATATAATCAAAGGGAATGATAAAGTGTGAGAATGATGGTGTATTTATAGGGAAATATGATCTTCTTCCTTAATTTTTTCAGCTAATACGGTTGATTATAATTCTGACCTGTAGTCAATAAAATAATGGTTCATTATTATTTTTGGTTTTGTTGATGAATTTAAGTGATCGTTGGGATTATTTAATGATATAACAAAAATATAATATTTTTAAAGATTATATAAATATTCTATTAAAAATAAGTCCAATGATAAATTTATAATCAATAAATAAAATTTATTCTCATTAAATATCATTATAATTGAATTTTTAGAATGATAATATATTTAAATAAATTCCAAAATAACTTTTATAATGGTCAGAATATTTATTTTTCTGTAAATTTAAACAATATTAATAAATGATGATTTTTATTAAAAATTATAAAATCCCATAATTATATAATAAATTTATTGAAATAAACTTCTTTTTTGGACTCGTAACTTCAAAATTATCTTAAGGTGATTTGTCTGGAATTTTCTAAAAAAGTTGGTTTTTTGGTGAAAAAATGCAAATTGTCAATTTATTGGCACTATGATTTTATGATATAATTATTATGTCAAAATGATTAAAATTTTTATGAAACATTTTATTCAAAAAATATTTCATTTAATAATTATAAAAAATTAATTTAAAAATATTAATATTTATTTTGAAATCCATACAATATTTTTTTTGAACCAAAATTGGATTTTTGATATAAAATTTAGTTATTTATTATCTTGTGTTCATTAAATTGGTTGGAAAGAAGGTACATTTTGGTTTTGTAAGTGCTTTAATGTCCAACCACACTCTATCACTCATTAATAGTCATGAAAATTAATTATAATTTGTTGCACCGACAAGCGGTTAGCTTATATAATAAAATAACCAATATTTAATCCTTTAAAAACCACCCATCCTCAAGTATAAATACCACCCATTCATCATTTATCTCCACTTAAAATTCATAATACATATATTTATTGTAATTTTAACTTCAAATATTTCCTCCAAGGTTATATCATGGAATCTAGGTGGCTCCCTCAAGTTTTAGGAATCACATATTCAAGATAAGGGAATTATCCTATTCTTCTATTTAATTAAAGTGCCATCTTTTTGTGAGTCTTATTAATGTCATTGATTATTTATTTTCCAGAAATTTTGATCTTCCCAATACAACTAAAACGTTTTTTATCAATGAAATAGCTCCATTCAATATCATTATTCCGTTTCCTTCATCCAAGTTGTGTACTGTCATCCTGCCGAAATAATTTCATGAAAATTTATCCTTTCATGAAATATTATTATATTTTTAATACCAAAAAATTTCAATTACCCTTAGTAATTCACAAATATGTATTTATAATATATTTATTCATGTATTTACATGTACAGAACCCAAATTCCATTTTCAGAGGATACAAATGATGTAATATTCACATCCTTAACAACTTATGTACTCTATGATTTTATATGGAATCCATCACTATTATCCTCTAGTTATTGATGAAATAATTTATTATGACCAATTTGGATAAAATTAATTAATAAATAGGTATTTTTTCCCCTAATAGTTCTCCAATGAATTCCGTAAATAACTAGTCTCTTGAGATGACATTTTTTATGATACCTTTGGGAATAACCATGGTAATTATGATTTATGACACACTGGAGATAAACCTTGGTGATATGATTATGAATAACTAATTTTTTATATTTTAAACACATTTAAATGTTATGGTTAATTTTCATTCAATTATAATATGCCTTATGTTCATATGATCATTCCTTTTGATATACCTCATGGTCACATGATTAGTGTATCATTTTTTTATTCCCTCATTGGGATTTATGTGCACCCCGTTCTTCGTTGTATGTTCCCATGATATAAGATGGAATAAAAAAATTGGATTAACCTATTAAGAATTTATTAAAGTGTATTAGATGTATTTTTAGATTTATTTTTATGATTTTTCATGAATTAATTTACTAATTTTCATTACACTAAACCTAAAAATATCCTCTATATTATTAAATAGTTTACCACATAATGAAAGTTTTATAAAATAAAATGTAGTGTCACTATAACTGATATCAATGTATGGTATAGTATTTTTTAAAATTAGTATTATATAACATTATTAAAAACTACAGGGGTAAGTCTGAAAAAGAAAAACATCTTGGTATTTTGGTCATGTATTAATTTAGTGGTTTCCATTGAAATACATACATACCTAATTATTTAAAGTGGATGTGTCTCTAGAATAGTTTTTATTTTGGGTAATAAACCCAAAACGGGTTCATTGATGTTCACTATATTGTCACCTAGTGCATAAAAATGGTCCTTGCATCACACCTAGTTTGACACTCTTGGAGGATATGGTTTAGTAAATCACATGATTGTACAAACCATTATAAATGATATATAGATAATATATAAAAAATTAATACTGAAGTATATCGACCAAGAATTATGATATTAGAAAATCTTACTATTAATATTTCCTTCATAATTTTATTATAAGATTCAAAATAGTAAGAAATTTCTCACTTAGGTTTTCCATATCTAGAGAAATGGCAATAAATATAAATACTCATGAAAATAATAGGAATTAATGAATAATGTGATAAAATACTTCATAATATGGGGGGATGGAGTTGAAAAATTCATAATAGTGATGATTTTGTTAATTAGAGTCTTTAAAAAAACTGAAACCATGTGGAGTATCCCACTTCACCAAGAAAGTAACAACTATTAGTTGAATCCTTCATGTGTCAACGACCACCTAATTTTTGCGGAACCTCAAATCCACTAATCACGTAACAATGGATCAATACTATAGAAAAAGATATTTTTTTGTTTAATTTTTCTATGAATGATAATTTTACACTAGAAGGGTATCACTTAGAGAGAGAAGATGATCAGCGCTGGAATATGATCAATAACAAAAATCTAGGTGATGAGGTTGAGTCCATTGAATGGTGATACTTCAAACAATAATTTTTATACAATTAATTTCTCCATTACCTTCAAACCAAAAATGGATAGGGAATTAATTGCGTTTTAAAAAAGAGAAAATTAATTAGTGGTTTATTATGAGATGAACTTTACATGTCTTTCACATTACACTTCAATATTTTTCATCAATTTCAGTGGGAAGAAAAATTAATGTTTTAGTAGATTGAGACCCCGTCTTTGGAAATCATTGGAAATCCAAGACTTGTGGAGTTATGAAGAGGTAGTATGATATGATCTCAAAGTTAAAATGGATTTTAGAGATTTTATGTGGTCCCTTGGGTAGAATGATTAAAAATAAAGATGGATCGAAACATTGTAAAGGACTATGACCATGAAAAGGAAGGGAAGAAACTACAACATCCCTACTGAAATAACTGTGGGAAAAGGCACTCATGGAATTGTCTTTAAAGAAGAAAAATTTTATATAAATGTGGGATGGTCGGACACATTGCTCTAGAATATTGTGGAAAAAAATCTACAAACCCTTAATGATGATAACAATGTAAAGATAGTGCAAGAACATCTAGTGGGGCATTTATTCATGTTTTAAGATCATGTTTCCAACTACTTTGAAATCAAAAGGTGATAGAGGGAATCTAAGTCCAAGGTATATTGGGAAATTTTAGGTTCGAAAAAAAATTGAAGGAAAATTTTCTTTATGGGGGGGAGAATATAAAGGCCTAAAAATATTCTTCTCTAAATAAAGGAACTCTTTACACTCAAAAAAATTATTATTATTTACAAAAAAAACATAAAAACCATTTAATTTCCCTAATTACTGTTAATTAAATGATACTCATTATCAGAATATGTGAATGAACTTTGTAAGAAAAGTAGTGAAGTTATAGTATAATACTACCAACCAAAAATATGTTATTTCATTATTTAATAATGTTACATTCATCCTAAAAAACACTCAATATCATACTGAATATTACAATTGGAAAAATAGATGATAAATAAGGTGAAATATAAAAAATTAGGTCACCTTGATCCCCTATAATCATAACACCCAAAAATAAAATTATAACAAAAAAAATAAAGATTTAGAAATTAAATATTCATTTTGGGAATAATATTGAAACTTGATAGAATCAAAGTGTATGATGATGTTTAAGAATAATGGTGTATTTATAGAGAAATATAATCATATATCTTTAGGTTTTTCAGTTAATATGGTCGATCATCATTGTTACCATTAGTCAATAAAATAATCATTTAATTTTATTTTTTGTTACATAGATTCATTTAAGTGATCATCTGAATTATTTAATAATATAGTCAAAATTAAATTATTTTTGGATACTATCAGCATATCATATTTAAAAAGTAATTTATGATAAATTTATAAGTTTTACATAAAAATTATTTTCACTAAATTATCTAATAAATCACTTTTAAAAAATATACTATATTTTAATGAACTTATAAATTTATTTTATAACGGTGTAAAATTTTAAAATTTTAATAAATAAGTTTTTTAATAAAAAGTTAGAATTTCCATATATATATAATTATATGGATAAAATAAAATTAATTCTTGGAATCATCATGTCAAAATTATCTTAGGGTTATTTATGGGAATTTTTGGGGATAATTATTTTTTAGCAAAAAAGTTAAAGTTACCGCTTTACGGGGATGGTGATTTTATGACATCATTATTATATAATCCTGATTAAAAAATCCATGATATTTTTTATTCAATCAAAATTTCATTTAATAATTATAAAAATTATTTTATAAATATTAATTTAAATTTATAAATTTATACATTATTTTTTTTAACCAAAATTGGATTTTTGTAATAAAATTTATTTTTGGGGGGATGTGTGCATTAAAGATGTTGGATAGAAGGTATGTTTCGGTTTTTTAAGGCCTTTAATATCAAAAAAACCCTCCCACTAGTTAATAGTCTATATATTTGTTTTTAATTCATTATATTGATAAGTGGTTAGCTTATATAATAAAATAACCAATATTTAATTCTATAAAACCCACCCCTCCTAAAGTATAAATACCTCCCACTCCCCATTCCACTCCACTAATAATTCATGATCCATGAATTTATTCTCATTTTACCTCCGAAATATTTCCTTTGAGGTTCCCTCAGGGTATCAAGAATCAACCCTCATGTTTTAGGAAGAAAATATTGAAGATAATGGAATTCTCTACTTTTTTCCTTTTGATTCAAGTACCACCTTTTTATAAGTATTATTAATGTCAAATATTCTAGAGTTTTATTAAATTTTATCATCCCAATAATTCTTAAAAAAATTTCTATCAATGGTATATCTCAATTCTCTCTCATTATTCCTTTTCCTTTATCTATATTGTGTGTTATCATGCTACTGAAATTATTTTGTGAATATTTCTCTTTTTCATGAAATGTTATTACATTATTAATACCCAAACCTCTTACATACCCTTGTGAGTTCACCTAGATGTAAATATAATTTATTTATTAGGTTATTTACATGTATGTAACCCACATTCCATTTTTGTTGGTTAAAAATGATGTAATGTTCATGTCCGTAAGAACTTATGTACTCGGTGATTTTAAAGAAACCCATTAATTTTTCTTCTCATGATATTGATGAAATTATTTATTATGATCAATGTGGGTCACATAAGTAAATACATATGAATGTTTCACTCTTATATAACTCAAATTCATTGATTAAATAATTAATCTTTAGATATGACATGTTTTACAATACCTTGGTGAATAACCTTGGTAATTGTGATTTAAGAAACCCTTGCAATAAAACTTGGTGATTTGATTATGAATGTATCTTATTTATATTTTACCTATATTTCCATGATATGGTTTATTTTATTTCTATTATGATATGCCTCATATTAATATGATCATTCATATTGATATACCTCTTGGTCACTTGCTAAGTATCTCCTTTGATTATTTGTTTACTAGGCTTTATGATCACATCATTCCTTGATGTATTCCCCTCAAGATACAAGGGAGATAAAAATCATCTAACTATGAACCTATAAAAGAGCCTTTAAAGTGTATTAAAAAAAATTATTTTGTATTTATGATTTTTATGAATTAGTTTCCTAATTTTCAAATACTAAACCTCAAAATATCCAATGTATTATAAAATGATATTACCTGTAATGAAAGTATTATGAATTAAAAGGGTGGTTGACCATATAAATAATCATAATTATATAATTATTTGTATAAAATAAATATTATTTTTTAAATCATCATGTTGAAATTATTCAGTTGTTATTTTTTCATAAGTTTTGGAAACAGTCGATTTTTTCTATCAAAATTAAATACAGAATAAAAATAGGGTGTGTATTGGAAATCATAATGACCCAAACATGATGTGATTATTAAATATAAGGAATAGACAAATAAATATATATTTATACTTTCAAATAATTCACTTTTGAGATTATTTTATTAATTTTATATACCCTAAATGAATCATCTAAAACATATATTATATTTTAAGGATTTAAAATCAATTCTTTATAAACATGACTCCCTTCCATATAACCTAGGTTATTATTTTAACGTCCTTGATTATTAATCTTGTAAAATAATTTAAAACACTCAAATTTTTTAGAATCTATGGGATGGTTTTTGGTTTTCATTACATAATCATATAGAGTCCAAAACCTATGTTTAGACATTAATAAAGAACTCTCCTATAATTTGATATATAAACCTAACCAAACCCATATTCCCCTTCACTAAAAAACCCTTGTATAATAAAATTTCTCTAACCTTACCTCTCTATATCCCTCCCTAGGTTCCCCAAATCTCTCAATAAGCTCTTGTAATTCTTTTAGAGGAACCATATCTATGTGAGGTATCATATCCTTATCCTATTTATACAAGAACCTTCATTGTGCAATGCCTTTTAATTCCAACTTGTTCATGTTAGATTATGTTCTTAAAGATCCATATTACTTTCCTTATTATTTTTAAGTGATGATAGAATCATTTCACTCTCATTAATCCCACCCATGTAGATTTTTATACCCCCATTATGCTACCATAATTATCTTTAGATTTTTTCATCAAAAACATGTTCATTGTGAATCCCCATCCTTATTTCCACTCAAGAGTATTTACCTAGATGTACATATCCTTAATTTATTGGTGAATTCTGTATATATAACCTACACTCCTTGATCATGGGATTAAAATTGATGAAATCCATCTTTATATTTTTTGATTTGTGTGTCACACTTATGTATGTGCATGATTTTAAACTGATGGGTGCAGCCAGATAGAACTCCAATGCACTAGGTTATTTAATAGTCTCATTTGAAATCATGTATGGGATTATGTAGTAAACTGAATCCATTTTGAAACTTTGTACCCCATTTTATGATGTCTTGGTGTTTTTTCTTGACCTATGATTATGGTTTTATTTTTAATGTTGTCACCTATTTTCCATGTTGCATTTATGGTATCAAATTTTATTATGAATTATTGTTCAAGATTATGATTCACATCCCTCTTATGTTACCTTGATATGTTCTTGGATAAAAAAAATTCCGTTAACTTATGATATAATTGTTTAATTCCAATACTGGATTTCATAGCTCACATCTCTCTTATGTATGTCCCTAGGTTATCCCATGCATTTATAAATTTTAAATAGAAATTTATGATCATTTTAAGAAGGTTTTCAATAATGTTGTTATATCCATGTATCAAGTTGATGTGGTATGTACCTAATTTCCCAAAGAATCTAGGCTTAAAAATCTTTTGGGATTTTTTTATGTTTACATTTATGTAAATAAATTCTATTAAAATGTGGGTTATTATAATAATTATAAAAGAACCCACAAATAGAGTTTTTATTTATTTGTATTTTAGGATGGATTTATTAGGGATTTCATTGATGGAGTGATAATATATGAATTCTATGATTTATTTATATTTTCCTAGAATTTTATGTTCCTAAAAACACCATTCATGAAACATATTATTAAGTTCATAAAGGGATTCTCCCTATGTTAATTCACCAATTCTAGCTATTATTCATATTTGAGGGTATTAGGGTCGGTGGCGGGATATGGGACCTTCTGTGGTCATCCCAGTGGTGGCCCTTGGCAGAAATTGTGGAAGATGGATTAAGTGGTGGGAGATGATGGTAAGTCTAGTGGGGATTATTAGTCATCATCAACGTATTAATTGTTCATGGGCTCTCTAGTGGTGGTCCTTTGATGTTGGCTCGGTAGTGGCGATCCCCTTGGCGAACGACGACAGTGTGGGGAGACCTTGATGAAGAAACCTTGTTTTTTTGGATATTTCTATAGAGTATATTCAGATGAGGATATGAGAAATCATATCCATATTAGTAGGTAAATGAGATTAGGATGATTGAGAGGGTGTGACATCATCTATCGGTATGAGGTCTCGTGCATATATGCATGGGGAAATGATTTTTCATACATCCTTACATGTTTGGGTGTTTGATCAAATATAGATATATGTTTGGTGGATTTTGTCTTTTGATTTTATCTTTGTGGCCTTCAGGGTCATTTTTGAGGCTAAATATGCCTCGTGGGACTTCAAATCATGTAAAGTTCCCACTCAACCTATAAAAGAGGATTATCCCAAAATAATAAAAATAAATTATAGACCTCTAGAATTTTGGAGGGTATTATGGAAGATATTTCCCCACCCCCTAACACAAATTTTGTTTTTCATATTTCAATATTATACTCAATAATGGGATATATTTTCCCTTAAGACTCTCTAATCGAATTGGTTTTTTGTGCATCCACTCTACCTATCCCAAAGCTACCATGGGAGAATATAGTTTAAATTAAGATGAAGGATAAGGGGAGATGCATCCCTCTACTGACCGATATACTATAAAAGAAAGTAATACCCAATAAAATCATCTGTTAACAGTGTAGAACATGCTATTTTTCCGTCAAATTTTTGTTATCCAAATGTATCCTATGAAGTAATAAACTTTAGAAAGATCTCATAGGATATAGTCATGATTAGATTCACCTTTTGGGGAAGTGGATCTATATGAGTAGCATCCCTGAAAGTATTAAGGTCTTGAAAAAATTGATTTTTCCTATACATGGATAATAATTCTATTTATTCTGAAGAATGTTCTATATGGGGGTCACTGAGAAAAGATAATTTTCTTCATGAAATTTGGATCCTGATTCAAGGAGCAAAAAAATTAGAAATAATTGCACTACTACAAAAATAGCCTATATCAATGCTCAAAACGGGCATTAACAGCGCTAAAAAAGCACTATAAAGCTCAGCGCTAATATAAGGGGTCCCTTTTATCAGTGGTCCGAAAAGAACTGATAAAGGCCCCTTTTATTAGTGCTAAAAAAAGCGATGATAAAATACACCTTTATCACTGCTTTTTTTAGCGCTTATAAAAGGGTCCTTTATCAGCACTTTTAAAAAGCACTGATAAAAGTCAAAAAAAAAATTAAAAAAAATAAAACATTTAAATATTGAGGGGAGAGGTTTTAACAGCGCTTGACCCCCCCATTATTAGCGATAGGAGGTCTCCCACGTGCTTCTCTTCTCGGGCATCCTCACACATGCATTCCCCTTGGCTTCCACACAAACTCAAACCCGCAACCTCCCCCTTTCACGGCTGCACCTTTACCACTAAGCTATTTTGTTTTTTCTCTATTTAATGATATATCTATTTATTTGTATATATATCATTATATTTATTTTTATATTGATATAGATTCTTATTAATATAAATATATTTATTATTATATTAGTATATATATATATATTCATTCATATATTAATATATATTTATATTTATTTATTTATATATATTTTTTTAGTTATACTTTTTTATCCGTATATTTATTTATATATTAATATATACTTATAAAATTAGTTCTAAATACATTATCTAATTATTTTTTTATGTGTTTTTATAATTAAACAAATAAATACATACATACATATATACAACACAAACACAAACACATATATATTTACAAATAAATACATATATGTGTGTATTTGAAAATCCATAGAAGGTTAAAACGATCATAACATATAATTCATAAGCTCGTTTCAACTCTACAACTAGTCAAATCAATGAAATTGAAACACTCTTTGATATGATATGTGGTACGGGGCTAACGGACATCCAGATCAGAAGTTATACATGTTTAAATGTTAACAAATGGGTGTATCTCGACTAAAAACTCAATTTTGGATGCCTTATGGACCTTTTTGGCCTAAAAATGTGACCTAAGAGTTTCTTTGGTCAGCAATACGTTGATCTCGTCGCAGGCTTCGATTTGATATGCTGTATAGCTCAAACGGACACCCAGATCAAAAGTTATAGTCATTTGAAGTTTGAGTTACATTTTCAACTTATTTTAGATATTTTATTAATTATTTTGATTTTTTGTGTCCTAAAATTTCTATTAAATTATTTTAATTGATAATAATTATAAATTTATTAATTAATAATATTTTTTAAAATATTTTAAATCAAATTTCATTCAATTTCTTATATATTAAATTTAATAGACTATTTATAGGTATCTATAACATATTTAAAAAATATATATTTTATTTATATAAATATAAATATACTTATATAACAATAATTTATTTTTCATGATTTTTTTCAAACATAAAATTTATCACCAATAGGAAAAATTGCTGATAAATCCCACCTTTATGAGCGCTCCTAAAAAAATCACTGACAAAGGGGGGCCTTTATCAGCTCTAAAAAAGCGCTGATAAAGGGGGTCTTTATCAGTTCTTTTTTTAGCACTGATAAAAGCACCCCATTTATCAATGATGATAAAGGCCCCCTTTATTAGTGCTTTATTTAGCGCTGATAAAGGGGTAGCACTTCCCTTTCCCGTTTTTGTAGTAGTTCTGATTAAATAAAGGCCATAAAAAATAATATATTTCTTATTTAACCTTTTAAGGATTCCATTTACATCTTTGAGTTTGATATAACAATATTTTTAATTGAAACCCACAAAGAAGACATTTATTTGGTAATGACTCTCCATCAAGCTGGTATAAAAGATGGTGTTGGTAATATAATACCTGAAGTGGATAAAACATTGAAAGGTGAGGTTGAGGGAAATAAATTGGAGGAACACTTTAAAATATATGAATATAAAAACAACATAGTATCTTTTAGAAAACCTAATTATGAGGTAGTGTTATTCTGGGAATCCTTTTTAACTTTTTAATACATTGGTTAAACACTTGACGTTCAACCTTTTTAGATATTGGTAGAAAATCTTCCACCATAGAATTACCTAGGTTATATCTTATGAAGTTTCTTTTTTCAACTAGGATGGATCCCTGAGTCATTGGTGAAGAAATGTCCCTTTTGGGTGAACTTTCTATACCTTCGTCAACTTCTTCAATTATTTCATCCTTAACAATTGAGGCTAGTTCTCAGGAACTAGTTAGGGTTCCCTTTAATCTTCTAGGATATCATTTTTAGGTATTATAGAAAATTATCATCTTCACCAATATGTTTTTTACCATATACTTGTATCCTTCAATACATGATTGTTCATTGTCATAGGTGAATCATCAGTTTTCAAATTCAAAAACTCTCTGATTGAATAGGATTAATTACCTCATTAAAAGCTCTAAATAGTAAAAAATAGATTAATCAATTGATTTCTCATGTATCTTTACGTTATTTATCTCATAGTTTCTAGAATATTGAAAAGTATTTAATCATGTCCAATATAAAAATCATAAAGAGTAAAACAACATTTTCTAAAGGTATATATAATGCCCCATCACCAAGGAATATTTGTCAAGGACACCATCAATGTAGTCTTAGGGAGTTTCCACTTCTTTTGGTACAGTATTAATCAAAACATTGATGCATTTATGCCAATTATTTTTAGGGCCATTAATAAAACATGAATAGATTATATGAATAATGATTAACGTATGAGTTGGAAGGTCATTTTTTAGGATTTAATTATCAATTTTTTGTGTTTAATAATTACTCTATATATAGTCAACAAACTAGTACTGATTTAACTTGATAGTAGTTCGTTCGTTGCCAATGGTAGTGTTTCTTGTACCTGATACTGATTTCAGTTCATAGAGATAATACATTTTATTCCTCTCCTCTAGTGAGGTTGGATCAAAATAAATTTGTGATTCTTAATGTATAAGGGAACTTTCCCCTATATCATGACCTCCAATGGTCACGACTGTTAAGGATCATCCAATAGATTAAACAAACTGCGTTATGGATTCTTAACATAAACCTATATTATACAATACTTTTATTAAGTTATACTAAAAATTATAAATTAAATATTAAATTTGAATCACATAATGTTCTGTTTGAGTTAATTTCCTTTATATGTATGCCAACTGATTCCCCAAAAAATTTAGATGGAACCCTCCCTATAAGATCTACTACTAGCGAATGAACTACTATAAACTAGTAAGGAAAACTCTATTTTAAAATTAGTTTCTAAAAATCATGTGATAAGAAGAATTAAATAGCATAATATGTATTCCATAACTAAAATAACTCTATTGGAAGTGATAATATTCATGGTGGGTCGCATCTAGAATATTTTTAGAGATCTCAAGACTAGTGTATTTGACTATTTAGATATTTATGAGGTGGATTAACAATTTTTGATATTTTTATAGAAAAAGGAATCCACCATGAAGAATTTCATGAGGTTGAAGTTATATTCTAATATTAAATTTTCTAGATATAGTTACATTAATTATAAATTTATAATTGGAGGAGTTTGAAATCTAAAAATTGATCACTAAAAAATGACCAAAATAATAGAAGAAAATTGAGAAAAATTAGTCAATATCAAAAAGTTACTTCATAAATAATATACCAAGATGGAAGAAGTATAATTAAACCAAAATTAGATACTCAAAGAGACGAAAAAAAAGACAAGAAAAACAGGTATCAAATATGGCTATACAAATGGAGATACGCTTGATCAAACATTGAGTGATTTAAAATATTCAATAAATCAACTACTATCATTATAGTGTAATACTAGAATTTTTGTTATCAAAGTTGTAGATATGGTTGCATCACCCCCATTATTTTTTGGATAATATCAAATAATATTAATATTTATCACTCTTCTATCTCCCGCATTTGTTAGTAAAATATAAAGGGCATTTTGGATCATTCCCTATATGTTATCCCTATAAATTTTACTCCCTCTGTTTCAACAAAAACATTCACCAAATTGAACGATATAATTAACAATATTATTACATATATATGAATTTCATATTTAAGGGATATCATGCTCCCCATCAACTGTTTCCTTAATACTCAACATAGGAACAAATTAAAAAAATCATACTACCCTTATCTATCTTGTATAAAATAATAAATTTTCAGTCCAATTTCATATATCAGCTACATTTTTTTCATTCAAAATTTAATGCGTGAATTTCACCAATTGTACATGACATGACAAAAAATCCTATAAGCCTAATGATTAGGAACTCAGTGCAGGAATCAATGATTTCTATTAACATCATCAATTTTTTTCCCAATCACTCATAACTTAATCTTAAAAAAATATATATATAGATCAATAAAAATCCTAAAAAATACCAGTTATCTTAATCACAAGATCACTAAATAGTTAGTGTAGTATCATTGAAAACATAAGGGTAAAGGACATAGATATTATATAATCCATTGATTAAAATTATTAATATTAAATAAAGGAAGAAACTTTTAATTCATATATCCCAAATCATCACAAACCATCTCCCATGTTTTAAAATATGCTAATAAACCTTTAAGTGTTCATATTCTTCTTCGCCTGAATGAATTCTACTATAGACTAAATATTTTGATATGGTTTTCTTTTTTTGAGAATCACTTATTGATGTAATTATTTCCATTAATAAGCTTCAACATATCCTGAAAAATCATTCATCAAATACCATCATGTTGTTGTACAACAAATATACTAAAAATAAAAAATAATGTTGCTTCTAAAGTCAATATTCATCTCCTTCAATGTATAATACCATAAAATAAGGCATGAAATCATGTTGGGAGGCTTCCAAATATTTATAAATGTTTTTGGGAAGTCTATAACTTTTATTTTCCACCTAAATGACTACAAATCTACCATAAAGTCTACTCGTTTATGTTATTTTATCATGAAATGGTCGGTTATAACTTGTATGAGTTGATTAAATTAGGTTTTCTCTTAAGTGACATACTAGAAACCATTATTGGACTGATTTACCTTCACACTAAATTCATAATTTACACTTTTAATGGATAAATAGATTTTATCATTGAATATTCAATGAATATAGTATTAATCACCACTTTAACTTTATTCTTTTTAAAATTATTTCTAAAGTCACAATTCATCTCCATATGATGCACACATGGTTTATTTCCGCTATGGATTTTAGGTCCCCAATAACACTTCATTTATCTAAATTTATTTTTTTGATATTTTAAAGAAAACATTTTCTTAGGTTAAGTAAGAACCCACACCACCAAAACTCCCTGAATACCTGAAATACCAATTAAATAAATAAATAAAGGTTAGATACACCTAAAATAACACTAGTAAAAAGTGGGATAATTCCATGTTCTGGGGATATAAATTTCACATTACCTAATGTTATTATTGTAACTCCCTTAATTACTTTGAATTTACTTATCTTATATTGTTCCTCTCACTCAACTTTCATAGTGACTATTTCACCTTCCATCATAGAAAATGGGTTATTTACATTTAATAGATATTTCTTCTTATTCGCATTGAGGACTCCATACATCCCCTTGAGATTAAAAATTTTATTGTTACTAGAACCACAATTCATATATGGCTTTTCTGGTCCCTTTTTATATAACATATCAGATGCAAGAGTGATATTACTAAAAATTATTTGAGAAAAAGCATCCATATGGTGATTCTTGTTGAGATTATATGATTTGGACTTTATCCCTTGATATATATTGAATACCTATCTGTATACAATCAATTTTCCAATTTATTAATTTCTAGATTGAAAACATTCATTACCATGTTAGTTGGATGATCTTCATGGAAAGTAATATAGCACCTAAAGGTATCAAAAAACTCCCCTGTATTTTCCAGTGTATGTGTATAATGATATGAAACTCTTAATGTAGATAGAAAAAGAGAGGTATAATTCACCTCCAAACAATTAAGAGTGTCCCAAAAACTCAGATTAGACTTAGAAGAGGGATCCAAAACCTATTATATTTCTACTACATTAAGAACATGGCCTACCATGGTTGGGATCTATCTGTTAGAATCCAGATAATCATGGGAAAGATAGGTATCGAAATCTATACACTGATTCCTATAAACAGTGGTATCCAAAATCTATTTCTAAATGCTAATTTCACCGATGTTTTCAATTCCTAAGCTGATTTTCCCAATTTCCTTATTGATGAAATGAAGGGAAGTTTAAAAACTTTTTTTCAGAGGGAATCAACTACATAAATCATTATTTTTCACCAACAAAAAAATGAAGTCTATTCAAGATTGAATTCGATATATCTTGTTTAATAAATTTGGGTACCTAGTGAGACAACATCAGTAAAATAGTTAGATCATCGAAAAAAATCATTCTAGTATTTCCCAAACTCTACGGAGAATAGATAGATTCTAGAAGGGAAATATTAACCCAAAAAAGAATAACCAAAGTTATTAACTTTTTCAATCCCATCCCTTATTGAAGTAAAAAATACAATGAAGTATAATAAAATTACAATTATCATAAAACCCATATTTAGATGAAAACAAGTGAGAAAATCATCATCTAAGTAAAGATAACCACTAAAATTATGATTATCAATTACCCTAAAAGTATTCAAGAACCACATTTTCGAAGACAAGTTAGCATAACATTCAAATACCTCTAAAATGGATGATTAGTACCAAAACTAACAATTGGGGTGTGATAATGAAAGGTGGATAGGCCAAAGAACTCTATTATTGATAGCCCAAATATTAGAGAATTGTTGAAAGTAGTAGCTTTCTTAGTTCATCATATTTTTCAATAAAAATTATAGGGGTAGGGTTACCTCCATCCTCAAATGGTTAAATAAGGTTTTTGATCTTTATTAACCAACAACCAATTCCAAACCATAGTAGTGATATTCTTTGTCACATTACAACCTGAACACACTTCCCTTTCTATTATTTCTTATGAATACATTTCTATCTTTCTCTTGGATTTATTTAAAAGAGTAAGACTTATCCCATTAATGAAGGTATACTTTAATTTATAATATATTAATTCATTTATATAATTATTCTTCCTTGAAAGGTAATCTCATCCAATTTTTACATATTCCATGTTTCCCGTGATATTTGAGAGACGTCCTTATCATATATTTTTTATTGATAGTATTTTCATTAAAACTTTATCCATATTATATTTTATGGGAATAGTCACCTCCATCATTAATTTATATGATTATTATTCCATATTATTCTATTTATTCATGAGATAAACTTGTTTATTTTTATTTTATTTCAAGTACAACTTCTTTTCACTCCATGTAGTTTGTAGAGTGTATACATATTTTTGGTGTTTGATACAATATTTATTTCCCTCCTTCAATTACAATTTAAAAGAGAGAAAATATACTCTTCACTAGAACAGTGTGTTATATATCTGGTGTTCTTCTTTTAATATCCGTATTCCCCCTCCATGAGGAATTTTATGAAAATACTATAAAAGATACCTTGAGAATATCTTTTTTATTTCTTCCTTTACAAATATATGGTATATTGAATATAGTTTTGGGAAAACTATATTTACCATCCTTCTCTATGGAACTATTTTGAGATAAAATTGGATTATCATTATTACATTCAGGATTCCATTTAGAAAGTATAGATGGAAATATTCTCTTTAAAATGGTTTTTCTCCTTTTATTGTATTTCTATCCAAAGGACTAAGATTAATATAAATAAAACATTTTTCACCAAAACCATACCTCATGTAATGTTTCTGTTTTAAAACTGGTGAGACCGAAGCGAGTCCTCCTTCATTGGATACCATTCAATCTTATATACACACACCAATGGTGTGTCTTATTTTCACAAAAAATGAATTGTAAATCCTTATTTATTTAAGATTTATTTACATCAGTGCTTACATGTCTATGTTTTCTTCTTATCAAAACCTGATTGATGGAATATTTACTACCAGTAAAATCCCTCATATGAATCTCTTCGTTATTCACATTTTTCTTCACATCATGTTACTCTTACTAAAAATTTGTATTGATAAATTATTTTTCCTTTAATTATTATTTTAAATTATCAATTTGTGAATTATTTTACGAATGCATTTTTTTCATCTATTCATCATATTTTTCCTCAAGAAAATTTATGCATACTTTATGTTTTTCTTATCATTCCATACTTACCTTCATTTATTAAAAAATATTGTCAATTAAATATCTTTTATTTTTCTTTTTATTTCTTATTTTTGTGATGGGTTTTTTCTGGAAACAGACATTTCTTAATCAGAATTTTATTTTCTTCTTCAAAATATTTTATGAGAGAACACATTCTCCAAGATTCATACTTTAATGATATAACATCATATTAATATACTTGAATATCCTTTTTTTAACAAATAATCTCAAAATTTACTAGATAAAAAACTTTTTCATATTCAACACATCCATGTGATATAAAATCATGATATTTAGATTTAAAAAGAAAATATTATGTAATTTTAGAATTCGTTGTTCAAAAGGAATAAATTTTTCATACCACTTGGGGTATACTTAAATCCCTATAATCCTTATTCTTGATCTTCTTCTAAATTTTTTTATGAATTGCATTCCTCTCTAATTGAATTGGTCGCAAATTCATGTATTATATATAGAGAAAACACATATCCACCATTATACAAGTAAAAATATTCACCAAATAGTTATCCCATCTTAATTAATATTTATTTTGAAGTATTTTATTGTTTATCTTCATCTTGGGACGTTTTATTCAGAATATATTTCATGATATTTTTAACACATACATGAATCACTCATTTTATTTGATATGTCTCATACACAGCTCAAGGTCGACTTAGAAAAAGAAATCTACTCAGTAAAACATCATAAGAGATTACAATATAGACTTCGAAGAAAGTCATGAATTCTACTTTAAATTATAAAAACAACTTCATTATGAAAAAAAAGAATTATCAAATTATCAAATACCGACTAAACTAAACATATTTTCCAAAGGGATAATTCAGGTTGAATAATAATTGAACCATTTGGATTTTATAACACTAGTTGGAAATGTAGACAACCAAAGATATAGATGAATCAATTTACTACCAGATTAAAATGTTACTTTTGTTTATTAAATTATTCTTTAGGATCTTTATCTTGGGATGGTAGGAAAATTTATTCAACCTATTTTATATGGTGAGTGAATCCATAACAAATACACATGTAGAAGGTAAATATGATATCATAATAAGATCTACTTACTTCTCTCTAATGGGATACTCCAAGGTGCGCACACATACATTTTCTGGCCTTCTAGGATATAATAAAACTGTTTAATTTTATTAAAATAGATTCGTGATGGGAACATAAATGATATTGAGTGAAATTAATCTCCAATACATGCATGCACTACTTGAGTAGGGATTGGTCATTTTATATATATTTAAGGGTCTATTCATAATGAAAATAGTAAGAATGAACTATTCTCATCTATAAACCTTGATGGGTGTACTTCAAACTTCAAAAAAAATCTCCATCCTTCCCTCCAACGAGATAAACAAGACTGTGTTTAAACAAGATTTGAGTCCAAATGTTCACTTATAACTATAGCATCACCCTCCCAGACTATGATTATTATATGTCTTGTATTATCCCTTATGTAAACCTTCTTTTATGAGATGTAATAGGGGTGAAATTTTTCTTTATTTTATCAAGATTTCCTCCATTAATATCTTCTATGTGTGACCAATGTAATACCATCTTCTTCATCTATTTACACAAATACAAAATATACAGATATTTTCACGTTTTTACCCCTCAATATCATATTTCACTAATATAGAAACAATGGTAAAAATATAGTGAAACCACTCCTTTATTTCAAAACTAATTTATCATTATTGAACACATCCCTTCTCCATTTACTATTTGAAAAACCAGATATGGAAAAATAGAATAGGTTTTTACTCTCTTTTCCTAGATTTACCTCAAATAATATTTATCAACATTTTCAGCTTCATGGAAACATATCAATGGTTCATATAAAACCATACTCATTCATAATTTTTTCAATATCACCAAGTTTCCACATGATTTTATATAGTCAATAACACTATAATAAACCTTATTGATATTTTATTATGATATATACTTTTGAATTTAATCTATTTTAGTTTTTCATTTTCATACTTCTGGTTCAGCATGTGTGAGAACCTTTACAATATTAAAACTCTTGATCTATAGAATATGTGTCTCATTTTTTAACTCTCGAATACCATGTAACCATATATCCATATAATATATTCCTTTATTTTTTTTTGAAATATCATAGAATGAAACATATTGACATCCAATTTCATGTAAATTCCATGAACCTTCTGGGAAGACCTTTATTTTGGGTTGTAATAACCATATAAGGATTTACCTTTCTAGAATTATCACTTAAAATCATCTCTATTCATTGATACATTGAGAATGTAATATAGGAATTGTTTTAATGATTTCATTGGAATCTTTGTGGCTTTCATGTTTTTTGAGGAATATTATACAAAAATGAGACACAAAACTCTTGGGCATGATACACCATATCATCAAGGTAGATTGTGATGATTTTTTGTCATTTTAGGAGTTACATGGGTTATTTTAAATAGATGGATAGTACCACACATTAAATAATCCAAAATCATAATCAAAATCTAACTCCCACATGGTTTATTAAACTGAACATGATAAGACATCCCAATTATGTATCTTAGGGTGGAACTACCAAACTAGAGAGTATCTTCTTATACCTTTACACCACCCAAAACATGTATATTCCTTTTCACATACCAATTCATACCTACATTAGTGCTCACATTTACTCTTTCCTCCTCTAGATAGCATCATCCATTATAGATTGTTGCCCCTTTATGATTGTCATACTAGGGATTGCCCATTTTTTTATTAAATAGTACACTTAGAAAAATAAACCATAAAATTATTTATATATAAATATCTATTTCATAACCCAAAAAACCTCTTATAGATAATTCAAATATAACTTTAACACTATTTCTAAGATTTAATACATGCCACATTTTCCTTATGTAGTCCTTCCATTACCACTTATTTTAGATAAATAATCATTATTCATTCATAATAACTTTTCAACTTTATTCATAGTATCATTCCAAAACATCACAACAAATCTAAGAATATCTTACCAAATATTTTTAACAAATATTACTTTTAAAATTATTTTATTTGGACTTTATTAAATATTTTTTAAAAACCAAATGGGGTAATGTTGTAATGTTGGTTTTATATGTTAGATTTGATGAAAATGATGGGTAAGGAATTACTGGATTTATAGTGATGTGTTTAGATTATATATAGTATGAATTGGAAACGAAATTATGCATGAATAAGTATAATTTATCTATAATAATTGGTACAGGAAATACAGTATAAAGAAAACGATGCATGGAAATATAATGAAAACGTTGTTGAAGCTTTCATGGAATTATCTAGAAGAGTTGTTTTGGGTTATGGAAGATATATATATATATATATATATATATATATAAGATGATGGATATTTTTCTAGGTTATGATTCTAATAAAAAATTGGGAAAACTTGTAGCATAGAAATTTGGAAGAGGTAGCGATCTATAATGTCTAAGGAAAGCCAAATGTTGAAAGAGTTCATGTGAGCACCATTTCATGTAGGCACTAGAGCATGTAAATACATGTGTAAGCATGGGTCGACATATGGGCATAATAATAGAGGTTCTCATCGAGTAATGCAGTCTTAAGAGACTTGATCATGATGTCTCATTATATTATGGTTAATAAACAACATGAGAGTTTGGTTATGATTCAAATGTGGGATTGTGAAATATGTGGTATTGTTCATCTATTTAAAATAACATGTAGAATTCCCAAAATGAAAAAATATTCTTCATCCTATAACTTTATCATTTTGGTCCACATGCATGTGTGTTTTAGTCCATGTATATTTATAATACATTATAGTGTACATATAATCCATAAAAATTACAATGATATTGTTAGAACTCAAAGCTCTCATTTTCAATTCTCAAGGTCATAGTGAACATAGATGAGATTTAGTTAGAATTATTTGAATTTAATCCTTCATGGTTTAGTACTTCACAAAATGTAGTTTGTCCTAGAAGGTTCATGGAATTTCCATGAAACTATCTATAGGTTGGTTTCATATTGTGATATTTCAAGAAGATTAAAGGTAAGTTTTAAATTGAGATATAGTGATGTGATATTTTAGAATTTATAAAAGAAACAAAGATTTGATAGATCAATATTTTGACTACTGTAAAGGTACTTAAATATATAGAACTATAATTATGATGAATAAAATGGAAACTCTCTTAAATTAAAAAGTAATCCATAGTGACATATCTAGAGGATTTATTCACACTCTATTGACTACATAAAATCTTGTGTACACTTATATTGATCTAGGTTATTATGAAGGCTTATGGTGTGATTTAAAAAATTGATATGTTTCCATGGATTCAATCATATTGATTAATATTATTCAATACAGTTCTATGAAATTTTGGAGAAAACTATTATATATTTCCATATATAGTTTTTTAGAAAAAATGATAAGAGAGAGGTGATCTATATTGTTAAACTAGTTTTGAAAAAAAGATCTTTCACTTCATTGTTATATTTTTTACCATATAAATTAAATAAATTAGAGAGAGAAACCTAAAAATATCAAAATATTTTTTTTGTTTAAATCGAGGAATAAGGTGGTATTATAGTGATAAAA
This sequence comes from Viscum album, assembly GCA_963277665.1. Taxonomy (NCBI): domain Eukaryota; kingdom Viridiplantae; phylum Streptophyta; class Magnoliopsida; order Santalales; family Viscaceae; genus Viscum; species Viscum album. Next base: position 119,011,022 of record OY728156.1, on the reverse strand, counting down.
TCAGAAGATATTGAATGAGGAAGGATAAGAAAAAAAGGTATAATCTAACCACTGTTATATATCACTAACGATGTTTTACATTAAGTTACAATTCTAGACATAAAATAACCATCATATTGGAGAATATTTTTGCAGTTCTAGTGAAATATTAAGACTCAAACCTTTCTTAAAATGAGTTGTGTTAATCTAGTTGGATGGAAGAAGGGGTCAAAAAAATTTAAAATCAAATTGCCCCTATTTAAGGTTAGAGATGTAAATAGTTCATGTTTACCATGTTGATCATGATGAGGCCCTAATGTCTGTTAAATTTCCACTCCTCACTCAAGTATTGAGTAATAGTAGTAAATATTATTTAAATTTGGGATTTATATTGTGTACTTTCCAATGACATTATAATAATTTCAGACATGAGTATTGCATCCTGTAACATGAACACATTATTGGTGTGTGATTTATGGAGTAGCTCATTTGGGTGAACTAAGTAATTTCTAGTGTTCATAAATATTTATTATATGTATGTGTGTATTTTTTAGATGAATTTGAATTATTAAAATGGTTAAATAATTATTTTTTATAACATGGTTTGAAGATACTAAAAGTAAATATTATCAAAAAAGAAAAAAATTATTCTGGTAGAACCCTAGTTAACACCCCCTTCCCCCATCAGGGTGTCTTGGGTTATAATAATCCTCCATATAAATATATTAGAGTGTGAAAATTTTATAAATTTCATTCTTCATTCAACCTTCTCAACACATGCTTCCACTTTTCATTAAAGAAATCTAGTCATGCGATTTTACATGATTAAGGCTAGAAATATTCAAAAGCCATTCAAGTTCCATTAATATAGGAGTACCCCATGATTGAAAATATAAATCCTCCTTAATTGATTATAAATAACTACATGTAATAATATCATAGGTTTTTGAATTATATTAAGTATAAAAGGATTATTTCTTTAACTATGATTTAAATAATTTATTGATGGATGAGTGTGTGTTAAAATATTGATTATCTTTATGACATGTGAACTTTAATGGGTATTGCTAATCTTGTGTTATTATACCATCACCATAAAACAAGTTCCACTAATTATATATTAATAAAAGAAATTATTTTCTAAAATATATATACTCTTGTATGGGAATTGGATAGTCATGTTCACTTACATCATCATTGTAATATAATGTTTATCTATTTGATGATTGAATGGGGGAAGGTTCTGTAGCACCCTGATTTAAATTAATTATCCCTTTATTTATGATTTTCAAGTATTTAAATTTTAAGGGTGAATTTTGAGAGGTTTTGGGGGATTTTTGGAATGTTTTGGTGGGATTTTCTAAAGGTGTAATATTTGATCATGGTTAGTAGAAACTATAAAACTCCCATAAGAAACAGTGCAAAGTGAAACAGGGGATTTTTGGCTGGAGCATGGTTAGGCACATAGTTTTATCAAATAATGTGGCCACTTAGGAGTAACCATATAATCTGAGGTAAAGGGATTCTACATGATTGAAACATGGTTTTTCTAACCATGTGAGACAAATGTGCAAGGTGCTACTTTTGGTAGAATCTAGTGCATGGCTATCACATGATTTTCCTAACTGTGTGAGTCAACCATACATGGTTAAATTTTCAGATCCTAAGAAAGTTTAAATCACTCATTTTTACCTCTAAGCCTATATTTTTTCACTATTTTTAACCATAACTCTTTTTTTGTTCCTCCAAAAGGCTGTGTAAACTCTCTCCTTCAATCTGAAAGTGACCTGGTGGCAATTCCTTGTTCGTTGAAGCCCGTTCCCCTTGGTAAGTCTTAGTTTTTGGTAGTTTCCTTAGATCTACTTATATTCTATTTCATTAATTCATATATATTATCCGTATGGGATAGATATATTATATTGGTAGAAAATCATGATGAGATTTCACTTTGTTTGGTTTAGGAAACAAGATCTAAGGTGGGTTTTTAGAGATTCAACCTGGTGTTTTTGAAGAATTTATGTCATTCTTCATTTTCTCCATAATTTATGATGTAGGTGGCTTTAATCTCAACTCCTATTGTTATAACATAATGGATTATATTTTAAAAAAATAGTAATTTCATAAAATTTATTGTGTATTTGATGTTAAAATATTGTTAGAAACCATATTTAGTGATGGTTTGTGGTTTGAGAAATTGGCTGTTTTGAAGAGTGCTTTGTTTATGAATTTGAAAAGGTTGATTTTAAAATGTTTATTTTTTTTATTTATGGGAAAAAATTGTAAATATTTTCAATAAATATGATGTTTTATTAAAATGAATTGAAATTTTTATTTTGGTATGGTTTTGGAATACACAAGTTGGTTTGAGTTCATGCTTTCAACGTGACCCTAAATAAGGGGTGTGGCATTGGGGTACAAGTAATATGTCCCTAGATAAGGGACATGTTTCATTGGGATGAAATAATATTAATCAATTTGTGACAAATTAGTGTATGCATGAGAAACCACTCATTATTATGGAACTATCACTGAAGCATTCATGTTGAGGTGTGGTTGAATCACATATTGGTTATTCCAAAAAGTAAAGTGAATGGTTTAAAGAGTTGTTTGGTTGTTTTCCTTAGAAATTATTTTTGTTTATAAATATTTTTATATTTTGATATAAATTTTTGAAATGTTTTAAAGTGTTTTATATAAAAACATTTATATAACTATAGTAACCTTTTCCATCCTAGTTGCATGAGTCGGGAATTCATTCAGCGAAAACCTACTGAGTATCATTACTCACTCCGGATTTGGAACTTTTTTGATTTAGAGGATTTTTTTTATCAGATCACATGTAAAGGTAAGGGATCAAAATTCTTTAGGGATTCTTCATGATACTTGGTAATGGATAATGCGGTTGTATCTTGGAGCCTTTGGGGAGTTGTGAAGTTGGTGCCTTTGTAGTCTTTGAGTTTTCTTAGTTTAGTCTTCAACTTTTTTGTTGATGTTGACCTTTATTTACTCTTAGTACTCTAAAATAGTTGGTTTTATTTTTTATACGTTGATTTGTCTTACATTTTTACCACGAATCATATAGTTTTTTTGGTTTTGTAATGTTTGGTTATTGTTTCCTTTTTTAAAAAAACATTAAAAATCATCCCCCAGCTGTTTATGAATCCCTTGGAATTTATTTCCATCCATTGACATCTTGTGGATTTATCTAAAAGCCTATTAAAAATTACACCTTGACTCAATACAATGAGGAGGGGTGGGATGTTACAAGTGGTATCAATCTTGGCTGGTCCAAATATATTTTTGGGACAACTGGTGTCAGCTTGATTGGTCCTTAACTTATAAATGGTATCAGTCTTGGTCGGTATATATTTCATTTTCAGACAAATGGAATTGGTTTATAGTCTTGGAGTTGAAATTAATTCAAGTCTATTCCCTAATTTGGGATGGTATAAATGGTTATGATTTTTGGGACATGAAATTTAGAGCATAAAAAGTGGTAGCTAACCTGTTTATATTGAACTTCAAGTAACTAATGAGGTGGGTACACAAGTGTTTTGCAGACACTTATAAGAGTTTTAATCATATTTTCAGGGGTTTATCCAATGAGACAATCTTGACATTAATTATAGAAATAAAACCCCAATGGGATTTAATATTTACTTTTGAGTAATGATTTATGATTTTTTGAAAAATAAAATTCATTTTTAAAGGTGTTAGAAATATTTTTCGAAGGTGATATTTTTAAAAAGGAATGATATTGGTATTTAGAAAATGGTTTGATTATCAAAATCATGGTGGTCCTTAAAAAAATTGATTGAAAATAGAATGTGTTGAATTTAGTAAATCCTTTTTGTGATATTTGTGATATTGTAGAATTTGAAATTGTTAAGCCTTTAGTTGCTTCAGAGTGGGACTTATGGTGTTTTTTGTGTTTATAGAATATGGTAGCTGATCGGAATTGTAAAAACCAACTAGAAAAATATTCTTAAAATGTGGTTTCACCTAAGCCATAGGTGAACCAAAAACTAGTTCAAAGTATTTTCTAAGTTTTTCAAGATATATTTAGAGGTAACCAATTGCAGGAACCAAGGAAAGTGGATCACTCAGTTCAGTTCCATAAGTAAAATCCACCAATCATTTTGGGTGATTCAGAACCAGTGAAGGTAGATGTGTTGTTGAATAGGATTAATTGAATCTTTGATTTTCATGGCCCACGATTAGTGTTGAAATTCAAGTTGTAAATGTATATGATGTAATATCTTTCACAAAAATGGGGTTATTTAGCTGTTTAGATGAAATTGGTCCAAGTTCGTACATGGGAGGATTTTAGAGAATCTTTTAAAAAAAATTATATCCTTAGATGTTCAGGATTATAAGAATGATATACATTTTTATCCTGAAGTAAGATAACATCTCAGTGATAGTGTACACACCTATATTCAAAAATTTAGTTCGTTTTTCAGTAGAAGTAGTTACAAGTGAATCCTTGAATGCACATATTTTTTGAATTAGGTATGATGTAGGAAATTCTCTCAAAGTTTGTTATGATTTTTATAATGGAGTATACATAGATGTTCAATAGAGATATGTAGGTTGAACATGATATTTCCGGATCTATGCGTAGATGTAGTATTTTGATACCTACGGGAAACGATGGGTGCTGTAATGTTGGGATAAAGTGGAAGATGAAAACTTATTTCCAAGGTAGTGGGATGACTCATAATCAAACAGTTGGTTAAATGAATCTTCCTCCAAGACTGAAGGGTAAATATGGATGTTTTCAATGTGTATAATTCAACCACATTAAGCGAAAATGTACACAACCACCAATAACATTCCAAAATTTCAATCATATGGGAAATATTCATATCTATTGTCAAGTACTCCAATTTCAGGTGTTCGGGACACATCTCATGTTTCGTAAACATCGTAAGCTTTTATAGGATGAGGGTAACATAATATTTATCATCAAAAGATCTGATCTATCCTTGGTGATTCCAGAAATACCATGAATCCTTAGCAAGGGAAATCTCAATAGGGAAATAAGGAACAGAGTTCGAGTAAGTAGATATATTGAGTTGAGCGGGTAATTTTGGGTGATCTATATGGACCATCTATGGTGCATGGTATGTTTTTCTTGAATTATAACCTTATGAAATAGTTTTTTATGGGTTAATCCAATTCATTTTATGACTCTCATTCTATTGATCTTCTAGGTTTAAATGTTGATATGATGCCTTCTGTTTTAAAACTTCAAACTTCTTTTGGACAAAGAGAACGTCGAGCCTTTATGTGTAGTGATTGTTCAATAATTTTCAGTGGAGATTATTTGGTATAGTATTTCTCTGTGATTGAAATGGATTTCCATGATATAGTATTAGGTATGGATTGGTTGACAATGTTCAAGGCTCACATTGATGGTCATACCCGATGGGTTTGTTTTACGATTGATGATGGTGTCGATCATATCATTAAAAGATACTTGAATGTAAAGGTGTGTGAAATGGGTGTGTTGGAACCATAAATTAGAATTATCTCATATTAGTTTGTAGCATTGACTTTGGCATTAGTGTAAGAGATTGAGAGAAACATCTTTCAGAAGTTGTTGATCAGTTTTTGGATGTTTTTTCTAAAAATATATCAGGGTTTCCACCAAAAATAAAAGTGGAGTTTATGATTGATATCCTCCTAGGAACATCATATCTCCCTCCTATGATATCAAATGCAACCAACAAGATTAAAGGTAATTGAAAGTGAATTTGTAAGAGCTATAATGTAAAGGATTCATTTGACTGATCATGCCTTCATGGGTAGTATCGGTCCTATTTATCAAATAGGTTGATAGAACTCATTGGTTATACATATTATTGTTAACGTAACCAGTTATGATAATGTACAGGTATCCAATTCCATTAATTAATTATATTTTTGATCTATTTATGGAATCCATTTGGTTCTATAATATTGAATTGTTCTCATTATATCACCAATCATAGGTTTGGAAGGAGGATATTCCAAACAGAGCTTTTAGGTGTAGATATGGTCGTTAACAGTACAAGGATATTCCTTTTAGTCTTAATAATTCACAAGAATCCTTTATATCATTGATGAATTAGATATTTCAGAGATATATGGATTATTTTGTGGTGTTTTTTTCAATATGACATATTGGTGTACTCATGGACAAGGGATAAGCATGATAAACACTCATCAATAGTGTTGGGAATTTTTAGGGATATCGGTTGTATCCAAACCCTTCAATGTGTAATTTTTTGGATATAATAACTATGACCACATGGCCATGTAATATATTTAAGAGGTGTTTTTGTGGATCTAGAAAAGATAGAGGCTGGTATCTCATGGAAATCATCAAAAAATGTCTTTGAGATACATAGTTTCCTTGGTGTAGCACGTTATTATGGATGATTTGTTCATGATTTTTATGAATTTCATCACCAATGATATATTTAATGAGGAAAAATTTTTACTAGTAATTGAGTGAATAATTTTATATGTATTTTAAATAGATAAAGGTTCAGCTTACATCAGTACCGATATTGAATTTTGTATAATCAATATAAGGGTAAATGGCGTATTATGATGCTTTCAGATATGGGTTGGGATTTCAGTTGACCATGATTACAGTGTATAATCCTTAGATAGATGGAAATTATGAAAGGAAAATAGAAATTTTGGAAGTCATGTTGTGTTATGGTGTAATGGATTTTCGTGTCTCATGGTAATAGAATGTAAAGTTAGTGGAGTTCTCTTATAATAGCAGTTGCCTGACCTCATTATATATGGCTCCTTTTGAAGCATTGTATCAGCTTCCTTTACCATATCTACATTGTTGGGTGGAAATAGGTGAGACTTCACTATTAGGGTCAATCCTTATTTAAGAGACAACAGTGAAGATTTTTTATCAGAAAAAGTATACAAATGGCTTAGAGTTGTCAGAAATTGTTTGAGGATCATCGTCGACGATCATTGTCATTTGAGATGACTGATCATCTGGTCTTTAGAATCTCTCAAATCATTTGGAATCATTATTTTGGAATGTATGTAAAGTTATCTCCCTAATACATAGGCCCTTTTGAGATACTTGAACGGGTTGGTGAGGTGACATATCTGTTGGCATTACCACCATTGTTCAGTGTAGGGAATAATGTGTTGCATGTATCTTAGTTGAAAATGTATCAGAATGATCATAACAATGTTATTCAATAGGATCATGTTGATCTAGATCTGGATGATTTATAGGTTTATATGATGGTACAGATTGTCCATATTCAAGAGATAGTCTTTTGTGGGAAAAGCATTGGTCTAGTGCGGGCTTTTTTGAAATATGGTCAGATCTAGGGAGAAACTTGGGTATGAGAGAAAGAAATTGTTGGCCAATGGACTAAAATATTTTTTGAAAGAATTGGTTTTCTACTTTTTGGGTACTGAAAACCCAATGGTGGAGATAATGTAGCACCCCCCGGCTTCAATAAAGTTACCCTTTGTTTATTATTTTTAAGTATGTAAAGTGTATGGATGAAGTTTTGGAGGTGTTTAAGGACTTTGGAAACGTTTTGGGGTATTTTATAAAGGTTTTTAATTTGATAATGGTTTGTATAAACCATAAAACTCTTATAATAAACCATGAAAAGTGAAGCAGGGGCTTCTAGGTAGATACACGATTAGGCGTATGGTTTTTCCAAATCGTGTGGCCATCTTGGTGTAACCATGAATTTTAACGCACGGGGATTCTGTAGGGTTAGTGCATAATCTATCTAACAATGTGCGCCAACCATGTGAGGGGATTCTTTAAGAAGAGACTAGTGCATGATTCACGCACAGTTTTCCTAATTGTGTGAGCCAACTCTGCACGGTTAGATTTTTTTATCCTAAAAAATGGATATAACTTATTTTCACCTATAAGCATATCATTTTTTACCCATAAATGTTATTTTATTTCACCCAAAGGATATAAATTCTCCCCCTTTTGATATGGAAAAATTTTGGTGGCAATTCTTGGTTCATTGAAGCTTGATTCCCTTGGTATGTCTTCATTTTTGGTAGTTTTCTTTAGATCTATTTCTCTTCCCTATCTTGAATTCATAGATCTGATATGCGGTTGATATATATAAGATATTTTATTCCAATAATGATGATATTTGTATATATTTATATTAGGTAAAATATGTTGATGTTGGGGAAAAATATCTAAGGTGGGTTTTTCGAAATTCTACCAAGTATTGTTGAATAATTCATGTCGTTCTTTGTTTTCCCCATAATTACCAAGGTATATGGATTCAATCTCAAATCCTATTCTTAAAAAATTAAAGATTAGTTCCAAAAAATGTTAATTTCTTGAAATTGATTGTGTATTTGATGTGAAAAGCATGGTATAAACCATCTTTAGTGATTTTTTTTGTTTCGGGAAATTGGTTTTTGGGAAAAGTGATTTGTTTATGAATTTTAAAATGATTATTTAAATTTTTGATTTTATTGATTTATGAAAAAAGGGTTTTGTAAAGGTTTTAAAAAAAATATTAATTTGGATTAAAATGGTTGTTTTGGAATGGTTTTGGAACACATGGTTTGGTGTGAGTTCATGATTTCGACGTCACCTTGAATAAGGGGTGTGTACTGTTGGGGTACATAGGATGTGACCCTAGATATGGGGAATTTATCATTGGGACACAAGAAGATTTGAAACTTTTTGATAACATAGTGGATGAATGAGAAAATACTAATGATTATGGAACTATCACTAAATCATGCATGTGTGGGTGTGTGTGAATCACAGATTGGTTATTCCAAAAATGAAAGTGAAATGGTTTAAATATTTGTTTGGTTTTTTTTCCTCTAAAACTGTTTTGGATAAGAAATTGTTTTGTATTTTTAAATAAATTTTTTATTTTTTTAAAGAGTTTTAAATAAATAGAATTAATGTTTTTAATATGAAGTTCCCATCAGTAATTGTGGTCCCCCCATCTCTTAATAATTCCAATGCATTCATCTTATAAACAAACCATAAAACATAATCAATACACCGCAATAATCAATAATTTTCTATATTAGTAGAACCATCATGTGGAATATCAATACATTCCCTATTAAAACAAATCATAATACATTAAAATATATATGGTCTATGGTATCATTAGATTATAACATTAGTACATCATAAGTTTAGATAAAGGATGCTGACATAGATTAGAATGTTTTAGAAAGAACAAAGGATAATTACTTGAGGAAAACAAACTTTTTGTTTTGAAATCACTTATTTAAAATATAAAAATTTATAAAATATTAAAAAAATAAATTTATTTTTAAATAAATTTGAAAACATGCAATGTAATATTAAAAACATTATGTTTTTATTATGGAATAAACCATTTTTCATGTCGTGAATGTTGAAACAAGTATTCTTTTTACATTGTTAGTAAAAAGTAAAAAGTAGCTCATTCAGAAAATGAATAGAATATTCCCATTAAGAAATCTATAAATATTAAATAATAGGTAAAAATTAATTTAAATATTCATTTTATATAAGTAAAAACATTCTAGAATTCTTTATAAAATATGGATATAGGAGAAAAAAGGATTTTCAATCGAAAAGGAAAATAAATCTTATATTAGTACGAAAATTGATGGGATCTTGAATTATTAAAGAAAGTAATATGAAATTAAAAAAATTAATTTAAATAATTAAACATAGGATAATGAAATATATTATTTTTAATATATAATTATTAAATAATTCCCATCGTGAAGAATAAAACATAAACAATTCTGAATAATGTTGAGATTGTAAAATAAACTCATACCTCAGATCTGACTTCCTTCATAAGTTATTTTGACCTTTTATATAATAAATTTAATATAATTATAATTATATTTAGTAACTATATAGGTACTTATAAAATCATATATGATCAACTTATAACATTTTGATCCTCGTTTATCAATAATTCTTTACTAAAAGTGTCGTTTCTAAGTATTAACTGCCTCATTTTTCATCTATGTTTCAATTAAGTAGTTTTAGTACTAGCATATTGATCATTCTTACATTATATCAAAAATGTTATTAAAGTTATAAATATATTATATATGAATTATATACATATTTATAATCATTAACAAAATTTATTGACAGTAAAATGATTTTCATAGTTCATGGAGATGTTATGTCGTACATATACATTAATGTTATTGTCACTTTTCACATATGAAAAAATGAATGGTAAGTAAAATTTAACCTTTATAGAATAATTATTCTATCCTATATATAATAAATATTTATTAAATATATATTTATTACAAACCATGTAGATACTAACTGAGAAACAAATCATATTACTTCATTGGCGCGGTATTCAACACATACACACGAGCAACGTTATCAATTTCCAACAGATTACAAGGTAATAATTGAGATGTTATATTATAATTACATAAGAATAATTATGTAATAAATATCATATATAAACCTTATACCCATCATAATAATCATCCAAGAAACTTGGTGATGGAAAATGAATTGTATCTCTACGTGGAGGCGGTAGGGCACGCATACACATGAGTGATACTTTCACTTCTCTCATTTGATGGAATAGATGGTGGATATTGGTGGTTCAATAAAAATTATAAAATTTTCATACTTTTAGGACACTTAATTTATTATTTTATTATGAATACCCTAGATTAATAATAGGTTGAAGAAGAAATAAATTAAAAGAAGTTGGGTAAGGTGACTGCATCTTCTTTGATAGGCCTCCTTTAGATCCTTGCATAAATACCCTTGTAAGGGTCAATTAATAAGAAAATAAAAACTAATTCATGTATATAAGGGTTTACAAGATAATTTGATTGGTTTTGGTTGAGCTAGATGACTCAAATTTTCATAAATAAGATAATGTAAGGGTGTCCTTTTATAAGTGAGGTAGATGACACACTAAGAATTTATTAAAAGATTAAAATATATTAAAATAATTCACAAGAAAAATAATTCCAAATGGACATATATTCAAATTTACGATATTGGAAGGTCAAAATATGGATAAAAATAGGATTTAGACATGTTTAATTGGTAAACATACCCTTATCTCTTGGTTTAACCCCCAATAAAATTTTATTAGCCTTACTTATAATAACAAATTTTCTATTTTTTATTATTAATTATGAAAAAAATTAAGTTGTACGTTTTAAATATTAATAAATATTCAGATTCCAAATATAGAATAAATTTTTTTAAAGGTATAATGGAACATAATTATTGAGAAAAAAATATTATAATAGTTTATAGTACGGGATCATGTTACAATCTTTTTCATGAAATAAAATCAGATCGGAGAGGAGGTCATCAAACCAGGTGATGTCTTTATTGACCCCAATTTGGAAAGGCCATCTACAACCGTTTTGGCTTCTTGATAAACATTTGTGATGATTTAGTTGTTATCTGCAAGCAAACGGTTTCAATCCATCCAATGAGTAGTAATCGGACAAGGAAGATGAGTTACGCCCTTCAAAATCGCTTGAATGATGGCCATCGAGTCACTTTCAATACAGAGACCTTTCCAACCAAAGTGGATGTAAAAGTCAATGGAATGGATCAAACCTATCATCTCAGCTTCTAGAAAGGTTTCATAGCCACATATTCCCATGAAACATCCATCAATCTTCCTGAGATGGTTCCAGAAGACCGCACCACACCCTACCGGCCCCGGGTTGCCGTTAGAGGAACCATCAATATTAATTTTGATCTATCTAGGTAGAGGGGCCCTCCAAAAAACCTCTATAGTGCTATGTGGATTACATAAATTGTTGTTTTTCTACAGAAACTTCAAGATACCTAAGTCATTCACGATGTTGTGGCAATGAACCTTTTTAATAAAGTTGCATCATGTTTAGAAATAAGGGTTTTCATTCATCCTCCATTAAGGTTAAGTGAGAAATTGTAATGGATAATAGCATTTCGATCAAACCAGATCACATGGTGGATTTCAGCAACTACAGAGAGGAAAAGGTTCTTGATTTGTTGAGAGACTTCCGTTTCTACACAATTCATTAATTGAGTTTTAACAAAGTCAAAAAACAACCATCTTCAATCAAAAATGTCATGAATATAGTTCCTAAGAGTAGAATAAGTATCACAAGAAAGAAAAATGAGGTTGGAATTTTTCTTATGTTGATTTGTGATTCTACACATAGAGAACAGTTGGATACAAAAGGATAAATGGAAAATATCGTGGGAACTCTGTTGTGATCAAGACGCCAGATGAGATTGATTCTTGAAGGTTTAATCCAAGGTTTGTTAAAATGTTATAGCCATCTATAATCAATATCAGAATCATGATAATGATGATTGTGGAAATTTTTAGATGTCAGTGTACCGTTGTGAGTTAGTTCCAAAACCATGAAATCCTCAGTGTGAGCGAAATAATAATTTTCAATAACATTTACAATAGTATCAGGGAGGTGATTGTGTTGAGAATTTAAAATATCTTTAATAGTGTAGTTGCTATTTTCAAGATTATAATCCAAATAAATCATAGAAATTAAAGGTCTTCCATCCCATTTTCCAGCCAAAATTTCATGGAAGAGTCACGAGAGACCATCCATCTGGCATTGATCATAATTTTGTTGAAGGAGTGTTTGATGGATGTCCAAATAGAAGAATTAATGAAACAATAATTACTCGTATTAAGATTGGTAAGTAATATATTTTTATGAAAGGTGATAGCATCTGAATGATTATGAAAAAGATTCCAAGTAAGGCTATCCTGATGGAATTCATTGAAGAGTTTTATATTTTTAATACCAATACCACCATTCTCAATGGACTTGGAATAGGTTAACTAGGGAATGGTCATAAGCTTTATTTCTAGGGTACTACCTGTCTAGGTGAAATTCTTATTGGAGATGTTCATTTTTTTAACAAGACTGAGAATCCATTTATAGAACATCATGAAGTAAACCATTTTGGATAAAATAGTTGATTTAACAAGGCAAGCCCTACCTAACATGGAGAGAGCCTTACCTTTCCACAGAGCAATTTATTTAAGAACTTGGTCAACAATAGATGAAAAATGAAAAGATTTGGGCCTTCACCAAAAATATTTGGACACCAAGATAAGTGAAAGGAAGCACACCTTCTTTAAGACTGAGGTCATTGATAATGCAGCATTTTTGTTTGGGGGAAAATTTTCCAAAGAAGATGCAGGATTTGTTCCAATTAATGGTTTGTCCAAAATCCTCTTCATAGTGTGAGATCATAGTTTTGAGGCTGAGGATGTTCCTTCTATCAAATTGAATGAAGATAATGATGTCATCACCATAAAAAATGTGAGTAATATCATTTACAGTTCTAGAGACATGAATGTGTTTTAGTTTATTTCGGGACACTAGATGATTAATTAGGTGGCTAAGATAGTCTTCCACTTTTGAGAAAATGATGGAAGAGAGAGGATAACCTTTTCTGACACCTTTATTGCATTTAAAATAACCTTTGGGGGAGCTATTAATCAAAATATAGATGTACACTAAGTTTGAAATAGTTATGATCGTAGATATGAATTCTGCATTAAAACCAAATCCTTGCACGACTTTGAATATTAATCTCTAGTACATGGTGTCAAAGGCTTTCCTGATGTCATGTTTAATAGAAATTTTACCTCCTCTATTGGGTTTATTCATGTTTTTGACACATTCTAAAGAAAGATAGATACATTCTTGAATGGATCATCCCCTTATGAAAACAAATTGGTTTCCGGAGAAAATTTTATCTATGATAGTGGAAAAACTTTTAGCAATGATTTTAGTGATAATTTTATGTAGATTATTGATAATAGAAAAGGGTCTTAACTGATGAATCTCAAAGGCATTATCCACTTTAGGTATTAAGGTGAGAAACTAACCATTGAGGGAATGAGGGAGAACCCCACTGGATAAAAAGGATTTAACAATATTACAAACATAATTTTTGATAATATCCGAATAATTTTGAAAGAAACCATTATTGAAGCCTTCAGGACCTAAAGCACTATCAAGATTCAGACTAAAGATAGTGTCTTTGATTTCATGTTCCATTGAGTGTTAAGGAGGAAACTGTTGTATTCTTCAGTGTTAAAAATAGGAATGACCTTAGGAAGTATGTCTTTATTGGTTTTAGGACCATTAAAGATAGTTTCATAGTTGGAGAAAATATGATGAGCAATGTCATCTTAATTATCAATCAATTTTCCCCATTCATTAGAAAAGATAATGGCCTACATGCCTTTATGATACGTTGAAGAGAATTATATAATTTTGTATTTATGTCACCATCAGTTAAACATTTAAATTTAAACACCTTTTTCTCATATTTTCATTAAATTTGAGCATAGAGTTGAGTTTGATTACAATATTTATCTCTTGATTAGGATCAATGTTAAGATCAAATTTGGTGTTATTGGTTTGAATGTCATTAAGATACTTCTAGAGAATCATGATTTCATTGTTAATTTGTTTTAATCTAATATAATTTTGACAAAATTATATAAATAATAATGTTAATTGTGTCAAGTAGTTTTCTAGAAGTTGAAAAAGTAAATTATATTATTTACCACATAAATAAATAATATGTATTTTTGAGGAAAATTGAATGTTTGAATCATATAAAGACTTTTATAAAAATTGAGATCTTAATATAAATATATTATATTTATCTAAAAAAATTATCCATAAATTAAAAAAAATTACAATTACTATTCATTACACTAATATAACATCTTTGTTAAAATGGTATACTATATTATAGTTAATTTAGACTTGGGGTTTCCTGTATCATATGCTATTGAAGAAACAAAATTATTTTTAAGATAAATATGTCATAAAATATTAGGTTGTGAAATTATACCATCATTAAAATAAATTTTTACCTCAAATTTTCTTCACTCTTATATAAAACATTAAGATATCATTGTTTCATCACATCCTCGGGTTCCCGTGTAGCTTCTTTAAATTTCTGATTCATCTTGCGAACATTAATGACGTTAGTTTTCTTATTCCATAAAACATAATATCAACCATAAAAGATTTATAATATTCATTATTTATAGAACATATCCTTATCCAATGGTATAACCTATGATTTTAGTACATGTGAAGGATCAAGTATATACCTTCCTAGAAGAGATACATGGAACACATTGTGAACATTAGAGAGGTTCAGTGGAAGAACCAATTGATAAGATACCATCCATACTCAATAAATAATCTCAAATGGTCCAATATACCAACGGCATAGATTTCCCTTATTTATAAATATCATAAACTTCTTACATTGATAAATTTTCAGAAACATCTTCTCACTAACTTAAAATTACAAACTTCACTGACGATTGTTACCTAACATTTTATATAGACTCTTAGATTCATAGATATGTCTGTGAATGGATATTACTTTCTCTAACATTTTGATAACTATATTAGGTACCAATAGTTTTATTTCTCCAACTATATTATATCCCATTGGACTTTTACACTTCATTCCATAATGGTCTTTATAGGGAACCACCTAATTGCTCGAGTGAAAGCTATTTTTATAGGAAAAATGAACTAGATGAATGTGTTTATCCCAACCACCTTTGAAATACATATATAAAGACCCTATAATTTACTCTATGCTTTTAATGGTTCTCTCAGACTGACCATCTATCTGAGGGTAATATAAAGTACTAAGACATAACTCTGAATCTAGATCTCAGGAATGATTTTCTAGAACATCATAATAAACCAAGAATCTCAATCAGATACAATTGAGATTGGTACTACATAAAATATTACCACTTACATAATGTGTAACTAAGTATTTTTATCAAGATATAAATATTCTCTAACAACAATAAAATATGTTTGTTTCATAGAGTATCCAACAACAACCCATATTGAATTTCACCCTTGAGATGATTTAAAGAGTCCGATGATTAAATCCATGGTAATGTTTTCTCATTTCCTTTATAATATAGTTAACATATGTAATATCCCCTAATATTTATGTCTCTTTTCCTTAACTTTATAACATACTAGGCATCAAGATACATACTTTGCAATATTACTTTTCATGTTATCCCACCAGTAATAATCTTTCAGATCTCTATACATCTCTATACTTCCAGGATGAATAGATATTAATGAACTATGATAATCATCCAACTTATCCTTATTTAACTCTCATATTTATGTGAAACATACTTGATTCCTAAACCATATCATTCAAGCATGACCATGGTTGAATATAGTAACATTCCTCATATTTTTCTATAATTTCACAACTTCCTTCTTCAACTTCTTATTCCCCTCATGGTATTATGGTTAAACATTCATTTGAGAAAGAAAATATATGTCCCATTTTAACATGATTTCAGGATATATCTTATTTAAATACATAAATATTCGATATCATTCAATCCTTATCATGAAAAAAAAATCCTGGTCTTTCTAGAACAAAGCATATTCCACCTTTTTTTCCTTCCTAGGGTGGTAATGTGTTGAAAAATCACAATATTTGATCAATTACAACCATATTTCTATTGAATATTCAACAATTTTTGTGTAAATATATACCTAAAAATTTAATTATCGGTATATATAAAATAAATTTCACCATACAGTTAATGAATCCACATCTTAAACGGAAAAATTATCACTCACAGCTACAAATCAGGATTTGGATAATTTTTCTCATTAATTTTTAATTAGTGAGAGGAATATGCTATCACAATATCATTATGTGTAGGTAACAATCACATTACCTTCATTGATTCATCATTATAGATAACAAGAAATTATCTACTATTGGGTAGTGTAATCACAAGCATGTTGACCAACCTTTTATTCTGTTCTTTGAAATCATTATTGCATGAATAACTCCACAATAAATTAACCCCCTTCTATGTAAACTTGGTGAGTTGATTAGATATTCATGATAAAAATCTCAAAAAGAATTTATAGTATCTATACATCCTAATATAACTATGGATCTCATTTACCATGGTTGTTCTAAGCCATTTCTCAGAGGAATTCATATTTTATGGATCCACATATATTCCCTCACCTGAGATTATATAACCTAATAATTAAAAATTTTAAAGCTGACATTTACACATGGTAAATTGGAATACACCATATATATACTAAAGGGTTTAAATGAAATTATAAAATTTTCTTCATGCTCTTCCTTACACTTTGAATATGTAGGAATATTATTTATAAATAGTGGAAAAAACTGAATACAGTAATCTCTAAGTACTCTATTTATTAAATTCATGAATATTCCATCATAATTGGTAATTACAAATAGAATTACTATAAATTAATAATTAACTTGCCTCGTATGGAAGGTTTTCTTAGTTATATCTTCTTTATTAACCCTTATCTGATGATATATATGTCAAGGATAAATCGTGGAAAAATATAGAGATCCATGTAATTGATGAAACAGATCATTGATATGGGGTAGAGAATAATCTTTCAAAATAGTGATCTTGTAATGTTATCAATAATCAATTTAAGGACTCATTAACACATATTTATTCTTAAAATTCTAAATAGGTACACCCCATGGTGTAGCACTAATCAAAATTAATCCCTTATCTAGATTATCTTATAGTTACATATTCAATTCCTAGAACACAATTAGGGTTATTTGATAAAGGTTATTCAAAATATGTATATCACTGAGTATGATTTCTATTGAAAAATATATTTCTTACTTTTGGGTAATATTAAAATTGTAATCAAGGAATACATCAAAAAACTCCCATAAAATAGTCACATTCTCAATGTCTAGTTTCTCCCCAACCCTCTAAGATAATTATCTGTCATGGATACGTAGTAAAACCCAAATGATGTATATAGTTTCCATTGAATGTTTGGGTTCATCCTCACACTGATAGATAATAGAAGGATAATTTGGGATATTGAATATGAATTCCCTTCTTTAAAAATCGATATAGGATCTATAGTGATATGTCTAATCCATACCCAAAATTATATCAAATCCAACTAGAGAAATAGTTACAATATTTTTAAGAATCACATTCCCACAAACTTCTATAAAATATAAAGTAAATAATTGATTTTCAACCATCCTAAGATTAGATGTTTTGAATACAAAATAAATATATAATCATTGAGTTTATGATTTGATACCCTTAGAAAATTATTCAGATAAAAAAGAGTGGGTATAACCTGAGTCAAATAAAACATTTACAATCATATGTGGAAGATAAGTGTACCTTTAACCACATCTCTAGAAACTTTTACTTTGGATGTAGTAATTGCATATTTTTGGAATTCCACCCTCGGATTATTTAGTGGAAAGTTCCATTTATGTTTGATTCAGTGGTTTGCATAGTGTCTCATATACGTATAGTTAAAGCATTGTATTTTAATTGTTTCCCACATACCATTGAAATCATGATCAAACTGACCTCTTCCCCACACTTGTAGAAAAATAATTTCGTTTTTAAGCAAGTAATGTGATTTTTCCTTCCACAAGTATCATATTTCGTAAATTACACATTTCTCTTCTTCACCTTTTCCATTTTTTCTCAACTATCCTCTTATTATATTTCTCTCCTTAAAATCCATAAGGCTCAAATAATTATTTCTCTATCTTGATATCACATTATACTATATCCACATATGATAATGATTTTTAGGAGACTATTTCCATTTAATGGATTATATTTGGCGTGTAAAATAAATTCTTAATCTTACTCTTTGAATTATGAATGTATTTTGTAACATGCATTGCTAATATATTAAAGTTAGATTTATAATTATAAAGTTTTCCTGTTGTTTTTTATTAGACTCTAGAAGTTCCTTTCCATATCAACTAATTATTTTCAAGGAAAATGTTTTCCAAAAAATTACCTTTAAATCCATTCATTACATAATCAATATTTACTCCAAATCATTACTTTTTTTAATCAATGACAATCATTGATCCACATCCCCCGTAACATGATAAAATGCCATGATAACGTTTTACCTTTCATTACATCATAAAGTGAGTAATACTCCCTCTAGAGAATTTGTACATTGATCTACAATAATGGAATTTGTTGTTTAATTAAATCGTGGAAGTTGTTGTCACATAATAAGGAAAACATCATTACATCGCATTATGGATCAGTAATCTATTTGATACATGCAAGTTTATTGGTCATAACCTTTGGAAAATTCCCCAATATAGTTATAATTTTCCTAGATCCTACTCCAAATTCATTATCGTTCCCTAGAGGTAAATCCTTATAGATATTATATGCATAGATATGGTTTACATTCCATACACTGTGTTCCATTTCTAAAACATAACATACACTATATCAGATCATAACATTATGAATCACAATTTTTAATTTTTATACTAGTGAAATTATTAACATATATTGAAAATTTGTGCATAACTAGTCCTAGAAAAATAATACTGGTTTCTTTGAAAAAATTCCAAAATCATAAATATATTTTCGAAATATTTCATAATATTTAGTAAATAAAATTTTAATTTTTTTAAGAATATCCCCCAGGAGTCTCAAACTAGGATCACAGTAAGGGCTCATTCATCATGCACCAGAATAATGGACAATATATACTGAACCCACTCTTTCAAGGTTATTACCCCTAGATTAATCTATGCCAAAACTTCATCCACTTATAATATCTATTGAAGGATGAATATATAGGAAACAACCCAATATCTACCTTACAAAAAACATTATGATATTGTTCTAAATTTTGACATATATTCAATGTTTGGTATATGGTTTTGTTCCCTACTCTATGATTAAATAAATCAATTTCATAAGTTTTATACTAAATTCACTTATAATACCAACTATAAATACCCCGACACTAGTTTCCTAGAGTATGTGGATACTTTAACAAAATTGCTCCAGATAAAAAGGATTATATCCCAAAATAACAAATAGTATAGTAGTTTTGGTAAACTATATACATACTTGAATCTCACAATACACTTGAAAACATAAAATCAAAAATATTATTTTATTTTATATCATCATTATTATCTATTACATGTACTTGAATATCATTCATAGTACACATCCCAGTATCCTTGTGAAAGAAAATATAAGAAAGGGGTGATCTCAGATGCTCAGTAAGGGTATGCATAAAATGGAAACTAACATAGTATAAATAAGTCATCAATAATATGGAAGGAATAAATGATGATAAAATAATTCCATCTAAATAAGTAGATGAGATTGAAACTTATACATATATTTATAGATATTTAAAAATCACATGGATATCAATAAAATATTTCTTAATGATGGAATACATAAGTTCGAACACCCTAAACAAATCATTGAGGCCAGATGGAAATACATATTACAATTATAGGTAAAACCTCAACCAAATATCCAATCTATTTCTTCCCCTGATTTTTACAGATTCATGAATGGGATATGTAATTTTAGTCCCCACCTATCACTTAATAATTCTAATCAACTCATCATATGAATAAATAATTTTACCTAATCAATATTCCTTATAAATTAAGAAGTATCTATATTAGAAGAACTAGAATATTGAATGCCAATACTTGTCCCAGTAAAACTAATATTAATATATACATAAAAATATAGTGGATGTTATCATTATATTATAACCTCATTAAATTATAATACTCAATAAATTATGTTGACATAGAAACAAATATATTAAAACTATCACTAAAAATTTCTTGACTAGAATACCCTTTTTATTTTGAAATCAATTATTCAAAATCTCAAAATTTTTAATATATAAAGAAAAACATTTTATTGGTAGAGAAATATGTAAAATATTAATGTAATCTTCAATAAAATTATTTTTCATGATGGAAAAAATTCTATTCATTCCATGTACAATAAAACAAATATTCCTTTTACATTTTTCATAAAAATTAAAAAGTACCTCATTTAGAAAATGAAAAGAAGATCCCATTTGAAACAAATTAAAAATTAAATCATGGGTAAAAATGAATTTAATAAAATATTATATTATTAATAAAATTATTAATTTTTTTTTTTGAAATAATTGATATAAAATAAAAAGGGATTCTCAACCGAAAAGAGAAATAAATCCGGTTTTGGTTAAAAACATTATTTCATCCTTATGAGTTTTTAAATTAATGAAAATAAAATAAAAATATAATTTAGAAAAATAAATATCTTATATTTAAATATATTTTATTTAAATATATAAATATAAAATAATTCTCCTAAAAGAGATTTAAACATAAAAAATCTCAAATAATGATGAGATTGTGAAATAAACTCTTACCTCAGGTCTAACATCATTCATAAGTGCTTTTGGACTCCCATATAATAAATGTAAATGTATTATAATTAAATAAAAATTAGTATAGATACTTATAATATAATTTATGATCCACTTATAATATTTCAATACAATTTTATTAATAATTCTTTATTAAAACTTTCATTTCTGAGTGTTAACTCTCTCATTTTTCATGTTTGTTTTGGATTAGTAGTTTCAATCCCTAAATATTTATCATTATTACGTTAACTTAATGAATATATTAATGTTACAAATATATTATATTTTAATTATGTAAATATTTATAATCATCTATAAAGTGTATATATAGAAAAATGATTTACATCGTTCATTGAGATGGTAGGTCGTAAGTATGCATGAACGTTGTTTCCAGTTTTCAATAGATAGAATGAATGAAAGGTAAATAATATTTCACCTTTATAAAATAATCATTATATCATATATAACATATATATTCATTAAATATATTCTTATTAATATCCAGGTAAATCATAAATGAAAAATGAATCGCATCGCTTTGTGGAGGCAGTAGTCGAGACTTACGCACAAGCTACATTATCATTTTTCAAAGGATTGGATGTGAATAAGTATTATGTGATATTATAATTAAAATAATTATTATTATTACCTAAATATATAAATTAAAATTTTAACAAATCATAATAACCATACAAGAAAAAATGGTGATGGAAAATGAATTTTATCGCTATATGGAGGTGACAGTCCACACGTACTCACGAGTGATTCTTTCATTTTTTATTTGTTGGAATATCGAGGGGATATTGGTTGTTAAAAAAACATAATAAAATTTAATTATATTTATGTTAATTTATTTATTTTTTTATGAAAAATACTATAGATTTATAGGGGGTGTAAGATGAAATATATTGAAAGAATTCGGGTAAGATGATTACCTCTTCTTCGATATACACCCTTTATATTATTGCTTAAGGACCCTTTTAATAATATTTTAAGAATAAAATAAAATCTAATTAATGTTTCATGATGTTTATAAGATAATTTTATATTTTTTTGGTCAATCTATATTGTTCAATGTGGTGTAAATAAGAGAAAGGATGGGTGTCATTTTATAAGTTGGGGAGAGGACACTCCTGGAAATTATTAAAATATTAAAATATAATAATAACATTCATGAAATAAATGATTAAAAATGACCATATATTAAAAATAAATTATAGTATAATTTCTAAATATTTCCATAAAATATTATTTATATGAGTTTAATTGGAAAAAATACCATTATTTGTTGGTTTAATCCCCCCTCTCGATAAACAAAATTTTACCATAATCGTGGTAACAATTTTTTACTATTATTACTATTCAATAAAAAACAATTTAGAATTATTAGATAATATTAATTATTATTATTAAAAATATTTAATCCATTTTATCAAATTTATTTGAAAAAAATTAATTTAAAATTAAACTTTCAAATCTTGAAAAAATTTGTTTTGGGGAAAAAACAATTTCTAAAGTATTAAATGTCTTTATATCAAAATTAAACCAAAAAATTATTTCAATGATATAAATTTTATTTTTAATTATTTAATTAAACTAATTATATTTTTAAAATAATTTTAAAATAAAATATAACTATTTAAATTCTTTAAAATGAAAGGATGTTTTAAAAAAAATTGTATTTTTCACCATTCATCAAAACTGAAATATTTGTAAAAAACTCACAAAATTTCACTCTGATATAATTATTACATGATGATTTAAAAAATGAAGACCAATTTTCAAAATAATTTTTCTAAAATTTTGAAAAATTAATTATATTTTTTATGTTAGAATATACAAAAACATTTTTATTAAAATTATATTCTTGAACTATATTAAGATTTTACTAAAATTGAGTAAAACTTTCCAAATTTATTTTCATTAGCTAAAAACAGTATATATATTTTTTAAAATTTGTTTATTTATATTCATTACATAAATTTAATAGCTATATTATATTGATATATTGTATTATATTTTATTTAGACTTCGGGTTGCATGAATCACAAGTTATCTTAGAAATAAAAAAAAATTTAAGACAAATATATAATAATATCTTAATTTGTAACAAAGTTCATATTTTCCATGAGTATTCTAGAATTAACTCCACTAAACGTTAATATTCATTATGGTGGAGCCATCAAAAATAGAAAAATTATATAATCAATATCTTCTAAAAAAAGAAGTAGGGCTCAAGTAACTAGATGTAAATAGAAAGAGATAGAAGTAAATACTACTGACGGTTAGAGATGAATTATTTAAAGTTATTGGAATTGGTATATAAACATCAAGAAGTTGATATTATTAAACTAAAAACTACTTGTGACATTTAATTTTGGTTATATAGTTGTTTTATACTTTAGTCGTCTAGAAATATATAAGGAAGATTGAAGAAGTACCATTAAATGAAGAAGACAAAAAATGGGGAGAATTAAGACCCTAAAGACGAGTTTGAAGATCTAATTTTTTGTTTGAAAACATTACTTATCTACAAGAATTTTTTAATACACTAAATAAATATTTAGAGTAAGATTATTGGAATATTGATAATGTTTAAGATTATCACATGGACGTCACTACTACAAAACTCACCTTTAAAAGTGCTAGAATCGTCCATTATCAGCGCTAGAAAAGCACTAACTACCTAAGAACAACTAAAATTTCATGGATTTTATCAGTGATTAAAAGACGTTGATAAAGGGTAGATTTATCAATGCAAATAAAAGCACTGATAAAAGACCCCATTTATCAACCCTTTTATTTAGCGCTAATAAATATAACCTTTTTCAGAATTTTTATTTGCGCTGATAAAAGTACTAGTTATCAAGGCTTCCTAAAGCACTAATAAAGGGTAGATTTATAAGTCCCTCTAAAATCACTGATAAATAAAACTTTTATCAGTGCATTTATTAGAACTAATAAAGGTGAAAACTGCAGTGCGACACTACAACACACTATATCACCAGAAACATGTGCAGTGTGTTCCAACAACTCACTACATCAGCAGAAACAACAAAAAAAACTAAAATAAGATAAAAATACTGACTTTAAATGAAATGAAAATTTTAACATAAATACAAGAAAAAATAAAACACCATTATAGATTATGAAAGTTGTTTTTTACTAAAATTAATGTAAATTTTGTATAATAAGTCACACTTATAGTCATACCAGTCACATAATGAGTCAATTTGAAGTCCAATTGATTCCTGCATATCACAAATGACTCATTGATCATTTTTCTAAAGTACCAAAACAATCAGAATGTGTTTTATCAATTTTGAGTATGTTATTTTTTTATTAAAATTATAGTAAATTTTAAATAAAAGGACATACTTTGAGTCATACCGGTCACACCATGCATTGTATTGAGCTGCGGCTAATCCCTACATGTCAGAAGGGATGTAGATGTCATTTTCCTAAAGTACAAAAACAATCTGAATGTGTATTCTTGGTTTTGAGAATGTGAGTTTTTTCAATAAAATTATAATCAAATTTTAATAAAAAGACACACAAGGAGTTATATCAGTCTCACTTTGCATTATATTGAGGCATGGATGAATGATCCATGTCCCAAACGAATCATTGATTATTTTCCTAAAGTATCAAAAAATAGGAATGTGTTTCCACAGTTTTTGAGTATTCCACATGTGTTTTTTACTAAAAGGTCATTTCAAACTATAAACATGAACTTTTATCCATATAGGTGGAATCATGTGGGGGTTTGTCATCACAAAGTAATTATGAATTATTTTTCCAAATTATCAAGACAATCCGATCAAATTTTCTCAGTTTTCAGTGAGTGATACTTTTTTTATAATAAAATGTCTATTTTAAACTGATAACGAACACTTAGATTCAAACCAATCACATCATGCATCATATTGAGGTATAGATGATTCCTACATGTAAAAACTGACGTATGGATCGTTTTACTAAAGAAATAAAACAAACTGAATTCGTTTTCTTGGTTTTGTGTGTGTAACGTGTTTTTTTATTAAAATTAATGTCAATTTTGAATAATGTAATGCACTTGGAATCATACCAGTCACACCATGCATTGGATTGAGGTGCATAAGATCCCTATACATCACAAGTGACATATTTATCATTTTACTAAAGTACCCAAAAAAATATGAATACATTTTCTCAGTTTTGAGTATGCATGGGTGTTTTTCACTAAAATATCATTTTAAACTGGAAACACATACTTTGAGCCATAGAGGTGGAATCGTGTGTTATTTTGACATGGAAATGATTCAAACATGTCAAAAAAATTATTTATAAATCATTTTCCCAAAATATTAAGACAATTTGAGTGTGTTTTCTTATTTTTTAGTGAGTGACACGTTTTTGAATTAAAATGTCAATTTTAAACTGATAACAGACACTTGGAGTCATACCGGTCAAACTGTGTGATGGATTGAAGTGGGACTGATCCCTACACGTCACAAATGATGTATGGATCATTGTTATAAAGTAATAAACTATTATAATGTGTTTGATTAGTTTTGAGTACTCCATATCTATTTTATACTAAAATCTAATTTTAAACAGGAAAGATGCCAAATGAATCTTATCTTAAGTGACAAGTGTTGTGTGAAATTTTTAAAAAAATTCTCAAACACAATCATGGTATGATCATTATTATACTTTATTTCCCACCAATTTTATTGTTTTCAATCCATTTCTTCTTATCCCCCTTTGCATTGGTCTCCACCTAAGTCTTCACCTTTTCCTCCTCCTCCATATTGGTCTCCGACTCTGAATCTACCTCCTCCTCCACCTCCACCTTCGCATCTAACCCCACCATTACAATTTCCCAATAATTTTATTGTTTGTTGTTCAACACTTTTAAAAAATAAATTTCATCCATTATTCTTATCCATGATAAATAGATCAAAAATAATATGTAATCATCATAACACTAATGGCTCACCCCCCCCCCAATATCTTTTAAGGGTCATAACTCATACAATGTCGCAAACAAAATAGGTAATCACCTAAATTTGTTGTTAAATTATATTATGAAAAAAGGTACATCATCCACCCATCTCTAAACAAATTTATTTATTCTTTTGAGTAATTCTATTTTCAGAAATTTTGATAGTACTGAGAAAAAATATTAAAAAATTATTAGGAAATATATTTAATGAAATTTTTATTACCTTCAGAAATTACCAGTTGGGGGATGATGGTGTTTTCATGATTTATGACTTCTCTCATAAATTTGATAACATAATATTTACAGTCAATATCAATATCATGTTTTGGAAACTGAAGAAAAATGGACAAAAAATTAAATTGTTTTGAAATGTATTCATAGTTAAATATTTCTATATATACCTTAATTTGTTTCCAGTTGTAGTAATCCACAGGATTTATCTTTTCAGACACTGACTTCGTGCCATGATCTAGCATGTATTGAAAAACCTACCTATCATAACAAAATTATCATTAAAACACATATTGAACATATAATTCAAAGTTTATCTATAAAATTTTGATTATAGTGTATTACATATTCACAATACACATCATGTGTGGTCGTTCGGTTGAAAATCCATGCATTGAATCCAAAAAATAAATATTCATGGTGTCTATGTTGACTACTATTAGCATCAAGTGTTTCCTAATAAAAAAAACAATTAAGTAATGAAAAAATTAAATAAAAAATTAATGTGACTAGATCATAGAGTTTTACATTTTCATTGTAGGTATCAAAAATATTTCATCATCTGATGATTTTTTAATAAACTATTTGCGTAACTCATCTTTTTTCTTCCCTATTTCTTCATTATCCAAAGTAATTTTTGGCATAAAAATGAAACTGGGATTAATGAATACAAATCACGATTCGTACGATCTTCTCTTAATATAGTTGTAATATAAAATCCTATAAAAAATATGAATAGTTATTAACTTTAATAAACATAGTTAGCTAACTATTTGGATAGAAGCATTACTAAAATGTTCCTTATATATGTTTTCACAACTGATATTCCCAACCATTCAGGCATGATAATCTCAATTAGAGTCTCGAAACCAATTACTAATGTGAAGGATTATCCATATATGTTTTCTTCATATTCAATGTAATAAATAGTTTTATCTTTAAATGTGCTCTCTTCATGAATTTGTAATGATAATAAATATTTATTTGGAACTAGTTGGGAGAAGGTAATCTCAGAAGGTCATTTTGTTTCCTTGGTCGATTCACTAGATCTTCTTGATTTGACCTTTCATTTATCCACCACTTTATTCATCAGTTATATCATATCTCACTTCATACCTTTTACAATCAATTTTTACATGTTTTTAATATGAAAAGAGTTTTTAAAGACATGCCTCATGTATCTTTATAAGATTATATGGACAATCTATGAATGATCCAATAGCAGCTTCGACTGTTTTAATATTGGGACCATCAAGTGGAACATGAAACTAAATAGCCAACTCCTAAATACCTCAATCCCCACTCTCATGTGATTTTTTTGGGATGGATTGATTGTGTAGCTTGTATATTAGGCTATTATACATTGTACCCATCACAACACGCCAGTACGTGGCTTTTGACAGATAAGAATCACATAAAACTATACCATGAAAAATTTTATTAATATAAAGTTATAAAAGGTTATTTCATTCACATTTAAGAGAAAGGGTAATGAAATAAATAGATTACCTCTAGTAAGGTATGTAGTTAGGGGTAATGACTATCCTCAATTATAGTGGGATCATTTCATTCATGTGCAGATCTTATTCCACTACTGGTTCTCTTTGATCCCTTCTTATACATTGGTCTACCAAACTAGACCATAAAATAATATCTTACAGTGACTCTATTTGTTCCTGAATTTGTCTCACAATATCATATGTATCCTCATGTGGTTTTATCTTCTTAAAATGAATTCGAGGAGAGACTCAAAAACGTAATCCTCTAACATGACCACATTGTTCAAGCCACTTCAAAGATACTAAAAGTCACTTTCCTTATAGTATGGCCGTTGTTGATTCTTCTATCCAACCCATATAAAAAATATGCACATATTTTTTTTATGTTATATAATTATAAATCATAATGAATTACAATTATTTCAAACTTAAACATTCTTCCCATACTAATTTTGTATTTTCATAAACTAATATACCATCCTTATTTACACGATCCTATTTCCATAACACATGATGTGGGATGTAAGTGGCTTCAGATTTTGATTCATCAATCTGCATATAAATTAAAGAAAATATGTTGTTTCATATCACATAATTATACTTTTATTTTTGATTTAAAATAAATACCAATTTCTTCTCTAATGAAATGTACCCCATAGTTTCTTTGTGATAGGGGTACGTTGGTTTTGATGCACGTTCTTTATTTTCATCACTCTTTTTCTATTTCATAAATTAACAATTTTGAATCAAGTTGGATAAAATAAATAATGTCAAATAATATATTATCAACTAAAATTCACCTGAAATGATTTCTCATTATGATTATTTTAGAAATAATTCCATGTTTCATACTTTATAATGTGTGTATATCTAAGTGGTGGGTGTGGCTTTGTTTTTTCCTCAGCATCCCTAAGATGCAACATCATCAATAGAGTCTGGAAGCCTATACGGGCTATTACCGTGTCCATTAAGAAAAATTTCTTATGGAAATATTCTAAAATAAAATATGTCTTCTATTAATAATGAAAAAAATGAACATTTCATTATATAAAATTTTAGTAAAATATATAAAGTATATTATAATATTATCGTTATATTTTTCCAAAGTATTTCCTTCATTACAAGTTGTATGTGAAACCATGAGTCAATATCAGTCTCCGCATTCATCCTCATTGTGACCCCAAGATAGCTAATGAATGTTGACTTGTTGGGGTTAATAGGTTATCCCCATTGATTCCAACCAACCTCATATTTTATACCCTAACTTCTTGCGTTTATAATTTTATTCAAAACTATGATGTTATGTCATTCTTGTTTTTTCATTTTTTTCATCAACATGTTGTTGATCCCCTAATAATTATATATTTTCATCATCAAAAGTCTGTTCTTTCTTGGGATTATAAAGATCATCATGTTTAGAAGATATTTTCTACATGAGTAGTCAAACATTTAATTTTTCTTGAATAACAACAATGCAATACACAATGTGCATAAAATTCCACAATTGCATCCATCATGAATGAAAATTGTTACTTTCTTAAACTATGATATAATACTTCAATACTAAAGTACAAATAACCTTCACTACTGTTATTTAATCTATCCTCAGATGCTTGATTTCCTCCCATCTCTTGATAATGGGAGGTAAGATAGTTTGACTGAGGGGGTGTAATCCATCATCAAGAGATGGAAGACAATCAGGTGTGTAAGGTTAAAAGTGTCATAGGAACCTACACTAATGTAATTACTCAAAAATTATTCTAAATTGAAGAGGAATTAGAATAACTCCTATAAAATGGTCTTGAAGAAATGAATATCACCCACCTACATTGGACATCACTTCTGTTTACTCAAGGATTCCTCGCCTTCCAGTTTTTGATATTTTTTTAATCCACCATAATATCCCTCTAATAACTTACATCCTTTTAAAGGGTTATTTTTTCACCTTATTCTCTTTATTGATGTAGAATTTTTTTACTCTTATAAATTAAATGAATCTATGCAATGAAACACTAATTTTTTATTGTGATATATTACCATAAAATCTTACAAGAACTATATATATTTTCCATAATTGAAAATTATACCACATAGATTGAAGTAGATCTACAATTACCTCTAGTAATGTCTTACTTTAATACTGATAATGATATTATTAGTTGTAAAATATAATATTGGAGAGAGGAATTCCCATAACTCAATCATATTTTATGATGAAACTTTTATAATACCCCATGACTGACCTCACCAAATATGATAAGAGATATCATATTTATTTTATCATATTTAAAAATTAAGGTGATATTGTATTTTTATTTGGTCCTCTATTTTCACACAAACCATTTATAGATTCATATTTTATGATGTCATCAATTTTATCATAAAACGTAGTTCAAATATTTAGATTTTCAATGTGTCATACCATCTGATAGATAATATTCATATGCTATGGGTGAAAACAATAAATCCTTGATATCATAATATATGGTATTTATATGATAAAATATGACATTTATTTATTAAAAAACAAACAGATTAATACATTGTGTCCTTGAAGAATGAGTCTCAGATACAACTTATGAGTTTTAGGGTATTGTCCTATGATCACTGAATGAGTGTTATCTCTTTAACCTAATGGTAAACAGTGATCAGAGAAGAAGATAGGTTTCTCTATGGAATGAAAAAATGGGTAATTACAATAGGGGGATTGTATCATTATTTTTTGGATTTTGGACATGGATAACAAATTACATGACTTATAGGATATAAATATCCAAACCATCATAAGTATATTTTAATAAATTTTTGTTCTATCTACAGTTATTCACCTTGTTATTTGGCTTCAAATTATTTATTTATACTATAAATTAATTGTCTATCTATTTTGATAAGTATATATTTTAAAAAATAATATATCATTTTTTTCTTGATCAACTATCCAACCATGTATAACACACTTACTTTTGGGAAATGCACGATTTATATGTTGTGTATTTATAAGTTCATTTACCCAATACTTTCTCAACTATATCCATTCTATAAAATTTTAAAAAAATTGTATGGAATACTTTTCTCACAATATAAATTCCACATAACTCTTTATAACCCATGGTTAAAGTTTAATAATAATTTCGAATTAATTAAAAAAGAAAAACTCTTACTGCATGCATCATTAAAATAATTTTTGAAACATGACTAATTAATTCAATATTTTTTTTAAATTAAATAAAAAATTATTCATCAAAATCATAAATCTAAATAACCTGTCTCATGGTTTAACAATTTACATGAATAAACAAAATCCACATAACATGTTTTAATGATTTTTACAGTTACCAGGGTACCTATATTATTATAACCCATAAATGAGGGACACCACTTGGTATCCCATAATCCTTTAAAACCCCCCATAATTAATCGTTTAGAATATATAGTCCTGTATATATGATGAATTAAATTTGAGAAACTACCTATATTTTGGAACCCTATATTATTCAAATTAAGATAAAACTGAGGGGGTTTGAGAGGTCTAAATGTTAATGTCGAGAGTAGAGTAAACCATCTATGTGTGTCTCTAGGGAAAAAAGGTATGGACACTCAAATAGATATAAAATAAGAAGAATAAATAGAACCATGATCATTGTATTTCAGTAATGATGAGAAGTTATATAGGGTTTTTCATGCTTAAGAGCATCACAAAAATGAAAAATGCATATAAAAACCATGCTTCTTATTACACACTCTAATAGGATTTATTATATAAAATATTAACTTGATAAAACATAAAAAATTGATAGGTATGGTGTCTTTGGGGATTAGTAACATTAAATAACACCATAAAACATGCAACACAACGTCTTTATTGAAAACTTCCTTTACATGACCACTACATTCCCTCATACTTAGAATTGCATGGCACAACCTGAGGACATGCATAAGAGAATGGTGAAATATAAATATCAGTAAGGGAGAAAAAAAAAGGAATAAAATGAAGAATACAAAACATATTAGGCAACAGTAATATCAATGGATCATAAGAGAAGCAAGAACATAAAGGCATGATGTAACATGGTTATCATAATAAGGAAATGTGGAAACAACACTTAACATGGTATTAGAATGAGCTAAGGATCATTGCACATGGATCATTAGTAAAACCTTATTTCACTTGAATTAGAATGAGTAAAACCTCATTGCACTTGACCTATCATGAAACAAATCTTTACCCAATGCATTTAAGTGCTATCAGGGCGCACCCTTCTGAAACATTTTATTTCACGCATAAGTGTTCCACCTGGATCGTACAACATGGAATCATTCAACATAATCATTTATTCCATGATAAAGGAATGAATAATACATACATTAAACTGTTTGAATAATATGTTAATGTGAATAAAGGTGAATACCCTTGATAGAGAAATGGGCATGGTATTCACTACACAATGACTTCAGCTTGGAAAATCATGGTGCAATTTCGACAGCATAAAAACGTGACATAAAAATTCATAAAAATGGTTGATGAGAGAGAAAATTGTGTCTTTTCATGTGTACATGAAATGGACAGTAAGTGGTTCATATATATACATGTCCCAAAATAGGTAATAAAATTTAGATTCATAATACAATATAATTGCTTGAATGTAAATGAGAAAAGAGAAATATCTTACGAAATTTTGGCATGGTGACAGGTATTCATGGAGGGAATAAATGAGAGGGAAAGGGGTATCTAATCATTCAAACATAAATAGGACAATAAAGGGGAGGTTTAAAATCGTACCCCAACATTTATAATTGAATATAAAAGGGAATAACAATATTAAGAACTTGGATAAAATGAGAAAGGAAGGAATCCCTTAATTGGAAGTGTGATTACAAAGGCTTAGGAGGGTCTTGATAGAGGCTTCTTGGGAGATTGGGGTGCCTTGGGAGGATTATAGATAGATTAGGGAAGTTTTTGTATGAACTCCAAATTCTATGAGTGAAGAGGAAGTGGGTTATTGGGTGGTTTTATATCTATAAAGGGAGGGAATTCTTTATTATTTATGTTTGGGACACCACACATTAAACTAATCAAAACCACAAACCAACCTGTGGTTTTTTCCAATGGTTTTTTCCAAAGGTGAGTGGAAAACATTATTTTATAAGTACAATGGCCTAACTTCTTAAATAATAAGGTTTCTTATGTGGAGATGAGTCACACTCTCATGGAAATCATTTTAAAAAGATAAAAAAATTTATAAGTCTTAGAGGGTCCACTAAGGCTTTGTAAAATAAATTAAACAAACCTAAAATCATATTAATTTAATGGAGAAACATATATTGGCCGAAATTAATGTTTATAGTATTTTATTACATCACAATTGATTATGATCTTATAAAACACATTATAAATTTAAAAGGTATTTAATTTTTACCCCAAAATTTGATTATCTTAGAAAATTATGAAAAATTAACCATTGGATAATTTTGATATCCTGATTCCAAAAATAGTATTCATTTGTTATAAATAATTTTCCAAATATGTGAATTTTTACTTCAAAAATAAAAACCGGCATTTATCGAAAATTTAGGGTTTCGACAAAAAATGATTTCAAACCTTAATAAAAATCACAATCGTATTCATAATAATTATATGGTAATTAATATTATATAAAAATTAATTCAATAATAATATTTAATTCAAATATTATTTAATTAAAAAATCCATTAATTCTTCAAAATAGATTTCTTAATAAACTAAAAATGCTATTTTTTGCTTTAAAAAACTATTTACAAAGTAAAAATTATAAAATGAATGTTTATTTTCTATAGAAAAATAATGTACATGTTCATAGTTCTAGGGGTATGTTACACAACCCCTTATAACACCTGCATATGACCTAAGGGTAAGGTGTGCGATGGTGACAGACTCTTTGTAAAGACCCGAAAATTTCAAGGAAATTTTTTTTTAAATACTTTGGAATTTTACGAGTCTGTGACTTTGGACGAAACTTGATTTCGAGGCCCGGTGTGCCCGGAATAAATTTCCAAAGTTTAGCTCGAGTACGTTCAGTAAACGAATGAGCGGGTTTTTCTATCTTATGAATCAGTTCTCGAAATTTAAATCTGAGGGCACCGATGAACTCACAACGCCAGTAATAGGTAAAGGGTAACTTTACCGTAGTTGTGTTTTAAGTGGGTTGAGAATTAATATTTGGGGAATTATATTAAAATAAATAAAATTGGTGGAGCACAATTTTATTTTAAGGATGGTGGTTATTTCCTCCCAAGGGGAGTTAGATGTGGGTCCCACACCCACATTGTAATGCCCCGACCCCAGTTACCCAGAGTCGGTGTATTATTACATAACATTGCAATGATCACAAGAAAGATCAAATCTCGAATGGCTGATTAGTTTCGTAGCCTTAGAAATAGTAGATATATTCATAAGTATTACATTACATCGTAAAAATGAAAACTACAACAAGATAGTCTCCATTTTCCACACTCATATCCCCTCATATTATTCCTGCAGGTCATTCATAAATTACTTCTTCACATCCTGGGGAAAATAATACATTGAAAGGGGTGAGCTCAGTCGCTCAGTAAGGATAACAATATTGTGGAAATATTCATAAATAAACATAAACATTTAAGGCAATGTATAGCTAAAACAAAATCCTTTTAAACATGAACTTCAGCATAACATGGCAAAGATATTCACATGGATATTCTAATAGTCGAATAATCACATACAATATCAATAACCACTTTCATAATGATGGAATGCATAATGTCATACTATCATAACCATGTATCCAAGGCCTCGTGCCAAGACTACAAATAATATTTTGTTAAGTCCTTGTGCCAAGACACTAGTTTGTCTCATGAGACCTACCGATTCATCGAGGAGCTGTAGCGGGCTCCACCCATCACTTATTAAGTCCAATGCATTCCGCATATGAACAGGTTTAAACATAATATAAACATTCGTATTAAAACTAGCATAAGAAATTTCAATACTTTTTTCATAAACCGCGAATGGTATAAAAATAACACATCTACAGTAAAACATATCACAAAACCATCAATACAATATGGAAGTTTTGTATCATAATAAATCAACTCCAAACAAACTTATAATCCATCAAAGGATGTTGACATATATGAAATCAAAACTCTTTTTAGAGAAATCTCTCTTTCTATTTTGAAATCATTGAAGAGTCATATATTTATAAAATAAAACATTTTCGTTTAAAATATTCTTATAATATTTTAAGGGAATCTTTGAAGATTTTATAATGGCGAAAAATAGCCGCACCCACTGTATAAGTTAAAAAAACATTCTTACCTTAATTCTATCGAAAAGGTTAAAAAGGACCTTGTTTAGAAAACGACGAAAAGATTCCTTTATAAACTTCTTATAAAAAGTCAAACAAGGGTATAAATGACTTTAACCCATATTCTATAAAATAGTAAGAATTTTTTGAAAAACATTTTTAAGAAACATGGATGTGGATGATAAAGAGGTCATAGTAGAGAATTAGGTATAAACAACCTCGAATAATGAAGAGATTGTGAAATAAACCCTTACCTTGTAGTTTTCCTTAGTCGATGGTATGTTAACCTCCTGTATAATATTTAAAACATTGTTATTAAATTATACATGAACCATATACATAATTATAATATCATATATGATCTTTTAACATTGATTTGTTAATAATATCATAGTATTATCATTGTTTCGGGTGTTAACATACACGTTTTCTTTTATATGTTTTGTTACATAAGTCGTGTTTCTTATGGATAGGTTGTACCTTATTCATATCCAGAATGATATAAACTTCTTAAAAAATACTTGTAATCATCAAATGAGAATTAGTCTTGAATGGATATGATGGTGAAGGAATCGCATCGTGTTCGTGGAGACGGTAGTCCGTACATACGCACGAGCGACAATATCATTTTTTTGATATTAAAATAATATATAATTGGATGTTATATCATATATACAGATTCATTATCATGTTATATTTATTATTTACATGAATTACACATCAATATTATACCCATCCAAATAATAATATATTTAATAACAATTACACCACGACGTGGAGACGGAAAGCCGTTCGTACGCACGTATGGTGACATGTCAATCAGAGGATGGATAGAATACTGAATATGGTTGTACCATATTTATAATAATATCACAGTATATAAGAGATACTGTATTTATTATTTTATAATGGTAATAACAATGAAAGAATAAGTTGAAGAAGAAATGAACATGAAAAAGGGTGGTAAAAACATTACCTCTTCTTCGGGGTCTTCCTTTTGATTTGATCAAAAGGGCTCCTTAGGTTGGCTTTCTGATCAAAATAAGGCCTATAGGATGAATTTAGAGAAGTTGAGAGAGTATTTGGGTAGGTTTTGGTCGATCAAAAAGGATTTGAATGTGTGAATTAGTGAGAAGGGGGAGTGCCCTTTTATAAGAGGGGTAAGGGGCACCTTTGGAAAAGCTAGAAGTATTATTTTATAATAAATTCATATTCGGTTTCTAATGGATCCAAAGTGGATTATTTAAAGGTTAAGGTGGGTATGGGTTGAAAACCACTCAACCAATAGAATTTAGACAGTTTTGGGTCATTATATTAACATTATGTTTTAGTTTTAACTCTTAGTTAATTAGTTTGACAGTTACCATGTCACTTTGTATTTTTATATTATATAGTTAATAAACTTACTATATACCTCCAAGCGATCCCCAAGTGGTCCATTAATGAGACACCTATCATGATATAAGTCTCTTGGCCGATCCTTAGATTTTTTGGAATTGAGTATAAATTAATAATATAATATTTGTTTTAAAAACTCTTTTATGTCAATTTTGACACTATTGGGTATTTTGTTTTTGATAAATTTATAACAACATTATTTCTTAGAAGAAAATTTATATAATCAATCCAAATATGTCATATTAACCTATAAAATTAGTGGAATTCATAAAAAGTCTCAAATTACATTTATAATTATATTTATAAAATCAATTATTTTAATATTTCATTAATTAGGTAATTATAGCATCACCATTGTGTCAAAAATATATTAAATTATTTAATGTCTAAAAATTATAAATAAAATACCATTATGTATTAAATCTTTTTATATTTCTAATGAATATTTACAATCGAATTTATCTTATGTATAACCCTATATTAAAAATGTTTTAATAAATAAACTTTGATTTTAACTCTTTTAACTCTTCTTTGAATTAAATAATAATAAATGTCCTAATCTAATCCAAGTGGACCTAAATGATAATATTTTATTACTAAGGTTTCTTTTGGTCAAGATACACTTTTTCAACAGAAATAGGACATGTGTTAGGGTAATATTAATATCATTTTTACCCTTAATTACCCTATTTACTTTTAACTGTGGCAAACAAAAGTAAAAAAGTTACTATTCACCAAAAATTATTTTCATCTCATTGAACCAAATTTTACTCCTTGATATTAATCGTGTCTCTCGGATTTTCAAAATTCCACTCACAAAAACTGTAAAATTAAGTATTATGTGAATTTTCAAATTCTCCTAAAAGGTGGGTAAAAGACAGTAAAAGTTCAATAAAAATTTTATATATCTAAATCTATTCTAAACAAACTCCAATGAATTACATTGAACTTATATAGGAATTATGTATATATTTTGACCTTGATTAAATTTAAATAAAATAAATAATTATTTAAATAAAAATTCGGTTTTAAACTATAACTCAGTGTTTTTTCACTATTCATCAAAAATTGAAAGTTTTCATAAAAATACCAAAATTTCACCCTAGGCTAAATTCGATATTCCGAATCCAAAAATGATGTCCATTTTGAAAGATAAAACTTATAAAATTTCAAAAATTGGGTATTACTATTCATAATGGCTAGTTTGATTGGTTGTGGTGTGTATTAGAACTCAAAATTGCATACAACAAGCGCTACTGTATTATTCAAAGGGAAGCGTAACATGGAAGCTTGGGGTGTTGCATTCTCCCCTCCTTCAAATAATTTTTTCCTAGAAATTTCTAGAATACTACCGCATGAAAAGGCTCGGGTAGTTATTCATCATAAGTTCCTTGGGTTCCCACGTTGCCTCTTCCATCTTATGGTTTCTCCATAGAACTTTTACAAGACGAGTCGTTCGGTTTCTCAGCACTTGTTCTCTTGTATCAAGAATCCTGATGGGATCTTCACAATAAGACAGATCAGGTTCCAGTTCTAATTCCTCATAGTTGAGTACATGCGTTGGGTCAGACATGTATTTTCTCAACAGTGATACATGGAACACATCATGAACTTTGGAGAGATTTGGCGGCATTGCCAAATGGTAAGCTATAACCCCAATTAGTTCTAGAATTTCGAAAGGACCGATGTACTTGGGACTCAATTTAACTTTCTTTACAAAACATATAACTCCATTCCATGGCGATACCTTCAAGAAAACATGATCCCCCACCTGAAATTCCAAATCCTTTCTTCGGTTGTCAGCATAGCTCTTCTGCCTACTTTGAGCAGCTTTGATGTGGTTTTGGATTACCTTCACCTTTTCCACCGTTTCCTCCACCAGTTCTGAGCCAACAAGTTTTCTTTCACCAACGTCATCCCAATAGGTTGGTGTGCAACATCTATTTCTGTATAACGCTTCATATGGTGCCATCTAAATACTTGAATGGAAGCTATTATTATAAAAAAATTCTACAAGAGGTAAATATTTATCCCACATACCCTGAAAGTCAAGAGAGCAGGATCTCAACATGTCTTCTAAGGTTTGAATAGTCTGTTCTGATTGTCCATCTGTTTGAGGGTGGTAGGCATTGTGCAATTGAAGTTCAGTATCTGGGGATTTCTGAAGACTCTTCCAGAATATTGAAGTAAAACGGGGATCAAGATCAGAAACAATCGATAGGGGTACTCCATGAAGTCTCACAACTTCATTAATATATAGTATTTCTAGATGTTCCACTGGTATATCTTCTCTTATAGTAGGAAAATGTGATGACTTGGTAAGACGATCAACAATAACCCATATTGCATCATTCCTTCTAGGAGTCTTTGGTATTCCTATGACAAATTCCATCGTAATATTGTCCTGTTTCCACTCCGGTATGGGAAGAGGTTGCATGACTCCTCCAGGCTGTTGCCTTCCATCTTTCACTTGTTGAAAAACCATACATATTGAAACAAAATCAGCAATCTACCTCTTCATGTTGTCCCACCAAAAATGGTCCATCAAGTCTCTATACATTTTGGTGCTCCCAGGGTGTAGAGAGAAATTGGAACTATGAGAATCATCCAACAATTCCCTTTTTAGATCAGGTATATCGGGAACACATATTCTCTTCCCAAATTTCAAAATTCATTCTTCATACACAAAGTCTCTCAATCTCCCATCATTCACAGCTTTAATCTTCTTTTGAAATTCTTCATCATCGGTCTGAGAACTCTTAATCATTTATAGTAAAGATGGTTTGGCAACCATTTGAAAAAGCACTGATGTTTCACCTTCCATGGTTATTACCATGTCCATCTTCACTAGATCCATGAAAATAAGATCCCTTTCAATTCTCATCATGTTCAAAACTCCATGATCTTTTCTTCTCAAAGCATCTTCCACCTTATTTGCCTTCCCCGGGTGGTAGTGTATCATACAATCATAATCCTTGAGTAATTCAGGCCATCTCTTTTGCCTCATGTTGAGTTCTTTTTGTGAGAAAATATACTTCAAACTCTTGTGATCAGTATAAATCTCACATTTTTCAACATAGAGGTACTGCCTCCATATCTTCAAATCAATGATCACAGCTACTAACTCAAGATCATGAGTATGATATTTTTTCTCATGAATTTTCAACTGTCATGATGCATAGGTGATAACCCTATCATTCGGCAATAAGGACACAACCAAGTCCTTTCTTCGATGCATCACTATAAATAATGAACCCATCATTCCTCGATGGTAGAGTCAATATAGGATCATTGACTAATATTCTCTTAAGTTCTTCAAAACATTCTTCATAATATTTTGTCCAAATAAATTTATTACGTGTGAGCTTTATTAATGGGTTAGCCAATCGAACAAAATTCTGGATGAAACATCGATAATAACCTGCTAAACCAATAAAACTGTGTACCTCAGTTATAATCGTAGGTTCTGGCCATTCTTGGACTGCCTTGGTCTTAGAAGGATCAAAAGGAGATTCCATCTTTAGAGACAATATGGCCAAGAAAATAAATCTCCTGAAGCCAGAATTCACACTTGCTAAACTTCCCATATAATTCATGCTTCTCCGAGTCTTCAGGATAATGCGCAATTGATTTTCATGATCTTCGTAGCTATTGGAGTATAGAAAGATATCATCAATAAATACCACTACAAAATCATCGAGATATTCCTTGAAAACTCTATTCATTAGATCCATGAATACAGAGGGTGCATTAGGCAGCCCAAAAGGCATTACTGTAAACTTGTAATGCCCGTACCTTATTCGAAATGTTGTCTTCAGAATGACTTCCTTATTCACACACAACTGATGGTATCTAGATCGAAGGTCAATATTTGAAAAGTATTGAGCTCCATGCAGTTGGTCAAATAAATCATCAATGCGAGGTAGGGGATACTTGTTCGTTATTGTTATAGCATTGATTTCCCTATAGTCGATACATAACCTCATAGATCCATCTTTCTTCTTAAAAAAAGGACTGGGGCTCCCCATGGAGAAACACTAGGTCGAATAAATCCCTTATTACTCAATTCCTATAGTTGTTTATTTAGTTCGACTAATTCCACAGTGGCCATTCTATAAGGGGTCTTAGATATAGGCCTTGATCCAGGAATTAAATCAATGGCAAACTCAACATATCGTTCTGGAGGATGTCCAGGTAAATCTTCTGGAAACACATATACATATTCTTTCACAATAGGTACATCCTCTATTTGAATATTCCTTTCCTCACCCACAGTCATTTCATTCTCTTCCTCCACAATAATTGAATTTAGTTGAGCTACTGGGGGTGGATCTAGATAAGAATTAGGTGGTGATGATTCTACTCTAAAGATAAGGTGTTCTTTATCATCATCATTAAAAATCGTAACCTCCTTCTTCTTACAATAAATATTCACATCATGGTACAAAATCCAATCCATACCGAAGATTATATCAAACTCAACTATAGGTATGACAATGAGATCAGCGGATAAAGAACATTTATGTGCTCTAATGGGGACTGATTCACATAACGTTGTTGCAATGATACATCCCTTGGGATTTTTAACTGACAACTCCCTTGTTAACTCAAATTGGAAATATCTAATTTTCTTAGAAATCTGGGAAGATATGAAACAATGCGATGATCCAGAATCGAATAATGTATTTTCTAAACTTGAGGAAACCATTAAATTACCTGCCACCACGTCTTTCGGAGCTTCTACCTCTGCATTAGTGATAGCATAGGCTTGGCCTTGATCCCTTGGCCTTTTCTAAGGTAAGTTCCACTGAAGTTTAGGAAATTCATTTGAATAATGTCCCATCTCTCTGCAATTGTAGCATTGGACATCGGTAGCTTCCTTATTCCCCTTGCAATCACGATCTTGATGTCCTTTTTCACCACACTTGTAACAGACTCCCATTCCTTTTAAGCAAGTACCGGGGTGTTTCTTCCCACATTTACCACAGGATGGATATTCAACCTTACCCTTATTCCCCTTATTTCAATTCCCAGATTGATCAGAAGATCACTTATTCTCTTGCTTTGCTTTAATGTCATAAGACTTAGAGAATTCCTTTTCTGTCTTGATAGCACATGAGACAATTTCTTCGTACGATGAGAAGGATTATGTGACTAATGCTCGACAGAGAAACGTTTTTAAGACATCAAAGAAATGATCAATCTTAATTCTTGGGTTACGTATATGATCTCTAGCATACCTTGCTAACCTTGTAATGTTATCCTCATACTTTGTGACATTCTCATCCTCCTTTTGTCTCAGACTCAGAAATTGCCTTTCCATATCTGCTCGATGGTTGCAAGGAAATAATTTTTCTAAGAAAATCACTTTGAAATCCCTCCATTCCATATTTGATACTTCATCGTCTTCCTTCATGTTTTGAATCAATGACCACCATTGATCAGCATCTCCAGTGAGGCGATAAACTTCCATGACAACTTTTTTCCTTTCACTACTCCCCAAAGCATGAAATATTTTCTCTAGGGAACTTATCCATTGCTCAGCTACTAATGTATTTATACTCCCATTTAATTTTGGTGTTTTTTTGCCTCATTAAGTGATCTAACATTGATCCTCTACGTTGTGGATCAGGATGCTCCATACAGGTAAGGTTATTATTCATAACCTGAGTGTGTTGTCCCAGTATGGTGATTAGTTGATCAGCACCAGTTGCATCACCATATCCACTATAATTATCTTGAGTAGTAGGGAAATCTCTAAATCGAGTACGTGTATTGATACGGTTTCCATTTCTTCCACTAGGCGCCATTTATAAACAATAGCATAAACTAGATCAGTTTATGAATCAAAATACATAATTCCATACTTGTAAAACACATAACATAAATTTAACTATTTATGGATATAATCCATAATCATAAAAATGTTTTCTTTGAAGAATTATATACTCATAAACCCTTCATAATGATTTGTAAAGAAAATGAATGTTATCCTAGGCAAATCCCCCGGGAGTGTTGTAACCAAAAGTGCACCAAGGCATGTTGTCGTGCACCAGTTCTCGTTCGAGTCTAGCTCAAAGCGCTGTTTTCGGGTTTTACCCCTAGGTACATCTGTGCTAGAGCCGCCTCTACCGGCTCGTATCCAGACAGGGATGTATTGCTCGGAAAACTCACAAAATCTCTACAATACCAAAATTCTAGGAAGTTCTTCTATACTAATCCTCAATGTCCATCTTAGTTCTATGTGCTCTAATCAGAGTTTATCTAAATCTAGCTTCCAAGGATTGTACTAAACTTCCTCTGATACCAAATGTAACGCCCCAACCCCAGTTACCTAGAGTTGATGCATTATTACAAAACATTGTCATGATCACAAGAAAGATCAAATCTCGAAACACTGATTAGTTTAGTAGCCTTGGAAACACTAGATATATTCATAAGTATTACATTACATCATAAAAATGAATACTACAACAAGATAGTATCCATAGTCCACACTCATGTCCCCTCATATTATCCCTGCAGGTCATTCATAAATTACTTCTTCACATCCTGGGAAAAATAAAACCTTTAAAGGTGTGAGCTCAGATGCTCAGAAAGGATAACAATATAGCGGAAACATTCGTAAATAAACATAAACATTTACGGAAATGTATAGCTAAAACAAAATCCTTTTAAACTTGAACTTCAACATAATATGGAAAAGATAAATATAAATAATTCCATTTACTTATTCACATGGATATTCTACTAGTCGAATAATCACATGCAATATCAATAACCACTTTCATAATGATGGAATGCATAATGCCAGACTATCATAACCATGTAGCCAAGGCCTCGTGCCAAGACTACAAATAAGACTTTCTCAAGGCCTTGTGCCAAGACACTACTTTGTCTCATGAGACCTACCAATACATCGAGGAGCTATAGAGGGCTCCACCTGTCACGTATTAAGTCCAATGCATTCCTCATATGAACAAGTTTAAACATAACATAAACATTCTTATTAAAACTAGCATACGAAATGCCAATACGTTCTTCATAAACCATGAATGGTATAAAAATAACAAATATACAGTCAAACATAACAAAAAACCATCAATACAATATAGAAGTTTTGTATCATAATAAATCAACTCCAAATAAACTTAAAATCTATCAAAGGATGTTGACATAGATGAAATCAAAACTCTTTTTTGAGAAATATCTCTTTCTATTTTGAAATCATTTAAGAGTCATATATTTATAAAATAAAACATTTTCATTTAAAATATTCTTATAATCTTTTAATGGAAGCTTCTAAGATTTTATAACGGCGGAAAATAGCCGCGCCCCCCATATAAGTTAAAAAAACATTCTTACCTTAATTTTGTCGAAATGGTTAAAAAGGACCTTGTTTGGAAAATGACGGAAAGATTCATTTATAAAATTATTATAAAAAGTCAAAAAAGGAAATAATTGGATTTAGCCCATATTCTATAAAATATTAAGAATGTATTGAAAAACATTTTTAAGAAACATGGATGTGGATGATAAAGAGGTCCCAGTAGATAATTAGGTATAAACAACCTCGAATAATGAAGAGATTGTTAAATAAACCCTTACCTTGTACTTTTACTTAGTCGATGGTATGTTAAACTCATGTATAATAGTTAAAAAATTGTTTTTAAATTATACAAGAACCATATACATAATTATAATATCATATATGATCTTTTAACATTGATTTGTTAATAATATCTTAGTATTATCATTGTTTCGGGTGGTAACTTACTCATTTTTTTATATGTTTTGTTACATAAGTCGTGTTTGTTATGGATAGTTTGTGCCTTATTCATATCCAGAATGATATAAAGTTCTTAAACATTACTTTTAATCATCAAATGAGAATTAGTCTTGAATGGATACGATGGTGAATGAATCTCATCGCGTTCATGGAGACGGTAGTCCGTACGTACGCACGAGCGACAATATCATTCTTTTGATATTAAAATAATATATAATTGGATGGTATATCATATATACAGAATAATTATAATGTTATATTTATTATTTACATGAAATACACATCATTATTATACCCATCAAAATAATAATATATTGAATAACAATTACACCACGACGTGGAGACGGTAAGCCATACATACGCACGTATGGTGACAT
Source organism: Viscum album (assembly GCA_963277665.1). Lineage (NCBI taxonomy): Eukaryota > Viridiplantae > Streptophyta > Magnoliopsida > Santalales > Viscaceae > Viscum > Viscum album. Next base: position 118,966,119 of record OY728156.1, on the reverse strand, counting down.
TTCATTCAAAGGATGGATAGAATACTAAATATGGTGGTACAATATTTATAATAATATCACAGTATATAGGAGATACTGGATTTATTATTTTATAATGGTAATAACAAATAAAGAAGAAGTTGAATAAGAAATGAACTTGAAAAAGCGTGGTGAAAACATTACCTCTTCTTCGGGGTCTTCCTTTTGATTTGATCAAAAGGGCTCGTTAGGTTTGCTTTCTGATAAAACTAAGGCCTCTAGGTTGAATTTAGGGACGTTGATAGAGTATTTGGGTAGGGATGGCCGAGCCAAAAGGCTTTGAATGTGTGAATTAGTGAGAAGGGGGAGTTCCCTTTTATAAGAGGGGTAAGCGGCACCTTTGGAAAAGCTAGAAGTATTATTTTATAATAAATTCATATTCGGTTTATAATGTCTCCAAAGTAGATTTTTCAAAGGTTAAGGTGGGTATGGGTCGAAAACCACTCAACAAATATATTTTAGACAGGTTTGGGTCATTATATTAACCTTATATTTTAGTTTTAACTCTTAGTTAATTAGTTTGACACTTACCATGTCACTTTGTATTTTTATATTATATAGTTAATAAAATTACTATATACCTCAAAGAGACCCCCAAGTGCTTGATTAATGATAAACCTATCATGATATAAGTCTCTTGGCCGAACCATATATTTTTAGGAATTGAATATAAATTAATAATATAATATATTTTTTAAAAAACTCTTTTCGGTCAATTTTGACACTATTGGGTATTTTGTTTTTGATAAATTTATAACAGTATTATTACATTGAAAACAATTTATATAATCAATCCTAATATTTCATATTAACCTATAAAATTAGTTTAATTCATAAAAAGTCTCAAATTACATTTATTTTGATATTTATATTATCAATTATTTTAATATTTCATTAATTAGGTAATTAATGCATCACCATTGTCTCATAAATAGATTAACTTATTTAATGTCTAAAAATTATAAATAAAATACCATTATGTAGTAAATCGTTTTATATTTCTAATGAATATTTACAATCGAATTTATCTTATGTATAACCCTATATTAAAAATGTTTTAGTAAATAAACATTGATTTTAACTCTTTTAACTCTTCTTTGAATTAAATAATAATAAATGTCCTAATCTAATCCAAGTGGACTTAAATGATAATATTTTATTCCTAAGGTTGTTTTTGTTTGAGATAAACTTGTAGAATAGAATTATTACATGTGTTAGGGTAATATTAATATCATTTTTACCCTTAATTACCCTATTTACTTTTAACCGTGGTAAATAAAAGTAAAAAAGTTACTATTCACCAAAAATTATTTTTATCTCATTCAACCACATTTTACTCCTTGATTTTAACTGTGTCTCTCGGATTTTTAAAATTCCACTTACAGAAGAGGTAAAATTATGTTTTATGTGAATTTCCAAATTCTCCTAGGAGGTGGGTAAAAGACGGTGAAAAGTTCAATAAAAAATTTATATATCTAAAATTATTCTAAACTAACACCAATGAATTACATTGAAATTATATAGGTATTATGTATCTATTTTGACCTTAATTAAATTTAAATAAAATAAATAATTATTTAAATAAAAATTCGGTTTTAAACTATAACTCAGTGTTTTATCACTATTCATCAAAAATTGAAAGTTTTCAGAAAAATACCAAAATTTCACCCTAGGATAATTTCTATATTCCAAATCCAAAAATGAATCCCATTTTGAAAGATAAAATTTTTAAAATTTTAAAAAGGGGGTATTACTATTCATAACGGCTAGTTTGATTTGTTGTGGTGTGTGTTAGAACTTGGAATTGCATACAACACACGCTACTGTATTATTCAAAGTGAAGCGTACCGTGGAAGCTTGGGGTGTTAAACACATAACCTCCCTTGAGAGGATATTTGTGGGGTGGGGCTCACAAGTGACTTAAACCCTTGAACTTCCCATAACTCTCATTAACCTTCATTAAACTCCCTTGTTTAATGTTGACAACTCTCCCAATATTTATGAGATCTCTTCACCTCCTCTCCCTCTCTTTATTAATTGTCAACACTTTTATTTAATTAATTCAACCTCCTCTGTAGTTGAAGAGGTTAAAGGCCAAGAAATTTCAAGGAAACGTTTTTCTTAAATACTTTGGAATTCTACGAGTCTATGACTTCTGACGGAACTTGATTCCGAGGTCCGGTGTGCCCGGAATCAATTTCCGAAATTTAGCTCGGGTATGTTCAGTAAACGAACGAGCAGGTTTTTTCTATCTTTTGTACCGATGCTCGGTATTGAAATCTGAGGGCACCGATGAACTCACAGCGCCGGTAATTACTTAAGGGGACCTTTACCACAGTTGTGTTTTATGCAGGTTGAGAATTAATATTTGGGGAATTAGATTAAAATAAATAAAATTGGTGGAGCACAATTTTATTTTAAGGATGGTGGTTATTTCCTCCAAAGGGGAGTTATAGGTGGGGCCCACACCCACATAACCTCTCTTGAGAGGATATTTGTGGGGTGGGGCCCACACGTGACCTAAAACCTTGAACTTCCAATAACTCTCATAAACCCCCATTAAAATCCCTTGTTTAATGTTGACAACTCTCCCAATATTTATGAGATCTTTTTACCTCCTCTCCCTCTCTTTATTAATTTCGAACACTTTTATTTAATGAATTCAACCTCTTCAATTAATTAATGAAGTGGTTTGAATTTTTAATTTTAAATTGCATGTGTTAATAAAATAATATCATTAGCCAATTATTTTTTTTTGGGGGCATTCGTTGTGTTAAGGAGATTTGGGAGACCTCTTGGGTTTTTGAAGAACACCGACCCTCCGACGAAGAACGACGTCTTCCTCGACGAAGAACGCCTGTTCCACAAAGAATGACGATTAGATTTTCTTTCTCTTCTCTACAATAAGTTATGAGATGCCTCTTCTTCCTCAGATGCACTCTGACGTCATCTACGAATCCTCTCCCCGCGACGCCATCTTCCGCGACGCCCGATGCCCGACGTCAATTATCGATGTAGGGAATTATGTTCAATTTTAATGGATTGAAATTGTGCCTCGTTCATCATTGTATAACTTTGATTGTCTCATCCAATTGTTATCGCTTAATGCTGAGGGCACGAGCCGAATGAACATGGCCCGATGACCCTCCATTTGATCTAGTTTATTTTTGGAATCGGTGACCGGAAGCGGAACGTGGAAGAGGCCGGCTGGGCAAGGGCCGCCATCGCACATGCAAAGAAAGTTGCGGCCAAGCGGGCAGCGGTGTAGAAATCACGGCGTCGTCGCGCCATGCCGAGAACACAGAGCCGTAGTTAGGGCATGCCACAGTGGAGGAAGCTGGTGCCATCGCACCGGCTGTGAGGAAGGAACTGTGGCCCGCTTCGGCAGAAGGACCGGCCGGCCGGGCGGAGAAAAGTTGCGGTTCCAGGAGGGCGTCGCACCGGATGAGCCGCGGCCTGCCTGTGCAGGCCGCTTGAGCCAGAAGAGCGGATGGTTAGAGAGGGCGGCGCCACTTGGGACCTCCAGTTCGGGCAGCCCCCCCCCCCCCCCCCCCACAGACCGCTCGGTCTTCGGGTCGAGCCAACCGGGCCGCACCGGGCCGCGCCGCGCCCTTCCAGGCCGGGCCGAGTCGCACCACTTCGGGCCATGCTGTTCCCTCTTCGGGCCGGGTCGCACCCCTCAGGTCGGGCCGTGCGAAACTTCGGGCCGGTCCGACACCCCTACTAGGTCGGACCCGCCACAACTAGGTGACCCAACCCGCCAACCCACTAGGCTTAATGGGTCGGGCCCGTTATTCACTTAAATGTGAATAACTTAATGACCGTGCATCTAATCGACACACCATCTGTGGCAATGGGATCCTTTCGATTATCCGGTCTTTTTACGATACTCTAAGTGAGCTTTGAGAATATTTGGAAAATGGCCGGGTTTGGAACAAGTATATTTCGAACCAGCCTTCTAGAACGGAAAATCCAATATCTCTCAGACCGTTCATCCGATTGATGTGTCGTCTGTCGCGTTGAGTTCCTTTTGATGAGAAGATACTTTTGGATACATCAACTATAGAATTCTTTACAGTTGATGTATCAATCCCCTTTACTCGAGGAGCGGACCCTCGCGGAATCGAGCACGATGTGTGCGGGAACCCAATAGTTGGCTACGACTGCGACGACTATCGTTTTGGGATCCTCCGTGGGTTCGACAACGATGAAAACTGTACTTGGATCCTACATGGATTCAGCAGTGAGGACCACTGTACATGGATCTTCTATGGGTTTGGCAGCGATGAAGACTGTACTTTGATCCTACGTGGGTTCGGTAGTGATGGTTACTTTACTCGGATCCCACGTGGGTTCAGCAGTGACAACTTTTATACTTGTATCCTACGTGGGTTTGGCATAGGAGATGATTCAGAGGCTATATCTAATCATCTCCACCCCATTATGTGAGTAGTATACCTGTGTGAGCTGAGTCTTGTCTAGCTTCAGCTAGGATCTTCTTGTAGCGGCGTTGAGGCCTTACGACGTCATCTTGGATATGGATTGGTTATCTATAGTCCATTCCCAGATCGATTGTATTAGGCGCAAAGGGTGGTGTGTCCGCACATATGGGAGAATTTTCACCTTCACCGATGAGAAGGGAGCCTTTGCAGCGTAGGATGGACTTATGCAGAGGAGAGGGTAGCCGATCACACATCAGTTGGCTAGTTTCATCCTAGGAGCGGTTAATGTGTGGAGTCCGAGTTTTCCTGTTATGGTGGACCAGTAATTGGGCATTTTTCCTGAAGACGTTCCAGGACTACCTCCTCACAGAGAGGTATATTTCTACATTGACATTTACCTCGGTATTGTACCGATATCTACTCCAGCATATCAGATGGCTCCCACCGAGCTTCGTGAGCTGTAGGTACAGCTAGAGGACTTGCAGGGAAAAGGATTCATCCGACCTAGTGTTTCACCCTGGGCTTCTCCGATTTTATTCGCCAAGAAGGCGGATGGGAGCTTACGGATGTGTGTCGACTACCGTCGCCTGAATCAGGTGACCGTGAAGAAAAAGTATCCACTCCCGAGGATTGATGACCTCTTTGATCAGTTCAAGGGAGCATGATGGTTCTCGAAGATAGAGCTCAGGTTAGGATATCATCAGCTCAGAGTTCAAGATGAGGATGTGCAGAAGACGGCCTCCAGGTGTCGGTATGGTCACTTCGAGTTCTTGGTTATTCCTATTGGCGTAACCAATGCACCAGCAGTGTTCATGAGTCTCATGAACAGGATCTTTCATCCTTACCTCGATCGTTTTGTCATAGTCTTCATCGATGAAATACTGTTTACTCGACTACTGAGGATGAGCACGCCTACCACTTGCGGGTTGTACTAGACACACTCCGAGAGCACCAGCTTTATGGTAAGCTCTCGAAGTGTCAGTTCTAGATTCTAGAGGTTCACTTCTTGGGGTACGTCATCTCAGAGGTGGGAGTTTCTCTGGATCCTGTGAAGATCGATGCAGTACTTTCTTGGGAGCCACCCAGGAGCATAACGGAGGTGCAGAGTTTCCTAGGTATGGCTGGGTACTATCGGATATTTGTGCCAGACTTCTCCAGAGTGGTAACACCACTTTCAGCTTTGATGAAGAAGGGTAAACCCTTCGTGTGGTTAGATAGATTCCAGTAGAGCTTCCAGGAGCTGAGTCTTGTCTTTCAATCATTATCATTGATGTGATTGAATTCTTTCATGTGTGGACCGGATTGTGCTTTAGCTCGGAAGTTGGATCCGAACTGAGATTGATGACTCAGGTATATTTATGGAAATATAACTATGTAGAGTTGTTTGATACTTTGTTTTTATATATTTCCTTTGTGGTTTATCCTTCGTGGATTCTGGGAGACCTTCGGGGGTCTCAGGGTCCCTACTGAGTATCCTTATACTCACCCGTGCACGGGCAATGCCCGCACTACGTTGTGTCGGTTGCAGACGGCGGACAACACTGATCTTGGTTGAGGTTTATGGAGTTGTACGGTATTCAGAGGTGGACCACCTAGAGGGACGTACATAGAGCGGACGGACGGACCTGAGGTACCGACGAGACTATCTGTACCCACCCTTCAGGTGGGATTCCCGGAGGATAACTCGGTGGTTGCTACTTTACCTTATAGCTGTTGTACTTTCATTCTCAGTTGTACCGTGCTTCCAGTTGGGTCTGTATACTGGCCCATTTACTTTCCAGCACTTACTTTTGTACCCAGTTTTACTTAGAGATTACTTCACTTGCATACTCTGTTGTGTTTGATTACTTTTATAAAGGAAATACCTTCCCTTTTTACTGGGATTTACGCCTTTGATGCTAGTCTCCAGCCCCTGGCCTATGGAAGGCGGGCTTCATGGAGTCACGACATGGGCCCCAAGGATGGGTCGTGACACTCTTGGGGTGGCTTGGATAACATCACTCGGGTGATCATCTCTACCAACTTCCACTTCTCCTATAGGCAGTTCCATTCGAGCATAACGTGTTGAAGCTCGGCTTGGTATTGGTCAAGTGAGAAGCCCAATGATGCCACCTCCTTTTTGACCTCTGAAAAAAGGGATTTTTATAGAGTAATTCTACTGGATGAGGTCATCGCTTCATTTTTCTGAGTAAATTGGATTTTTTAAATCCCTATATTTATATTAATCATGTGATCACTATTCAACGGCTATATTAGAAACAATCACAATTCATAATGGTATTTTAAAACACAAAACCAAAGAAGTTAATATGTTATATATAACCATTTTACATAGTAATACATTTAATTAGGTCAACATGAATTTTAATTAACAAATTTTTGGGTCGTTACAACACAAAACCCAAAACATCAAACAATGATAGAAGAAGAGTAGAAAATAACATACATTGGATTATATCCTTGATTAATCCATGGGAACATAGAGGAGTTGCACCAGAAGAAGAGGAGTTCTATGGGAGCTTGAGAAGTGTGAGTGACTGAGTCATAGTTAGGGTTTTTTAAGTAGATAAGGGAAACTTTTAACAGTACTTTCAGAAAAGCACTGAAAAAGATCCAATTTATCAGTGCTAAATTTATAAGCACTGATAAAAGGAGTATTTATTAGTCCTTTTTTAGCACTGATAAATCTTGAGCTTTATTAGTGCTAAAAAATAACTAATAAAAGACATATTTATTAGCACTAGTGTTTTAGCACTGATAAATATGGATCTTGATATGTGGTAAAAAAGTGATGATAAAAGTTTAACAATTATAATTGTAAGAACCCGGTTCTTATCTTTGAGGTATGGGTTTCTTCTTTTCCTTTTCCTTAAGTGTTTTTGAGAAAAATATTTAAAATGGAAAAGAATTCTAAATTTTGAAACTACACGTCGTGTACTTTTCCACATGTCGTGTACTCTTGGCCGTGTTGGGATAAGTACACAGGGCGTGTAGCCATGACGGCGACGAAGGGTGTAGGAACCGACTACACGTCCTGTAGTGTTACCTTACACGCCGTGTAGTCAGTCGGCAGGTTAAAAATTAAGGCAGTGAAGTCGCCGCCAGTTGGGCAGTGGTACACGCCGTGTACGCGGGAGTACATGTCGTGTACTCTTGTCGGCAGGTGAACAGTGTTGGTGCCACCAAATGAACAGTTAAATGAAAGGAGTGCATGTCGTGTACTTTGATGTACACGCCGTATAATTTGTTTTTTCAGCTTAAAAAAGGCAGTAGCCTCCTCATTTGGCAGAGGAGGCATCTTAGCCATTTTAGAGCCAAAGGAGGAGGTCGGACCTTGGAAGATCCGCCGGGAGTTCGTCTGAAATCCAATTCAGCTTCGGACGATCTCATTGTAACTGCACGGGTAAGCCCTTCCTCCTACTGGTACCTTTATTGACAATTCTTATCCCAACATAAGTTATTTACGTTTGAATGGGTTTTGTTATTTGTCAGATCTACGCCGTTCTTGGGCGTTTCTGGAGTCGGCGTTCGGGTATAGCATTCGTTGCGTTTAAGGTAGGTGGCTTGGTGTTTATTTTCAAACTGTTGTGCGTTTTCATGCCACGAACCCATGTTGGGGTGTCGTGTGGATGCGGACGTTGCTATATTTAATGACTAGAATTGCATAGGTGATTAAATGGTGATAATAAAATGATGTTTGGGATCATTGCTTGGATCCAGGACCATCCCGAGGGGTGTGTTCCTCTGTTTAGCCGTTTGTCCAGGATACCCGAGGGTATGCCTTAAATATAGTAACTGTAGAATTACCTTGAGATGAATTTATTGTTTACTGCATTTTGATATGTTGGGCATGGCCCGGTTACCTGTTTAGCCTGAGGGCGTTGTTGTGATTAGCCTGAGGGCGTGACTGTTTTAGCTCGAGGGCTGTCATTATTCCGCCCGAGGGAAACCTTTCGTGCCTGAGGGCTTGACTTCTATGCCTGAGGGAGACACTTCGTATGCCTGAGGCCGAGAACTTCTGTTACGCCTGAGGGAAATACCTGCGGGTTGGATTCTGTTTGGCCTGAGGGAAAGCCTTAGGGTGTGGTTACTGTTTTAGCCTGAGGGCACGGTTCTGGTTAGCCTGAGGGCTTGGTGTTGTTGAGCAAAAAAATGTTACTAAATTAAAGTAATTAAATGAATAATAAAATGGAAATTTAATTGTTAAGTTAGTTACTTTTGAGTAATGCTTAGTTATTGCATTTTTACTACTGCAAACTTGTTGCATGTTTTACACACAGTTGAGCATGGGCCTTTGGTGGGTGTCTACTGAGATATATTTCTCACACCCTGTTTGGGTCACGCTTTTCGGCCCAAACAGATTACGTTGCTGCAGGTGTAGATAGGGGCAAGAGTCCCTATATAGGTACTTGACTGTTGTTGAGGAGTAGGAGGGCATGGGACCGAGCCTAGGCTCGCGATGCCGCTGCTAGCTATTTTTCTTGCTTTGTTGTACTTTGTTTCCTGCTGTACTGTATTGATTTATAACATGTTCTGGCTGTTTTATGAGAACATGTAACATGTAGCATCATCACTTATATACTGTTGGTTATATCCACTATTTTAGTTATTTCCGTTGGGTATGTTTAATGCTTCCGCAGTTTGTTGTGTGTTTATTTTGGTATTCCGCTACGCTACACTTTGAAAAATGAGGGCATAGTTTCCCCAATATCAGACCTGGGCCCTCGTTGCTAGTCGGCATCCTCTCGCGTTTGGGGAAATGTGCTTGATGTCATGTGGCGAACCGGGTTCGGGGGACCCGTTGCGTGGCACCCGGGGCCGGGACATTACAAAGTGGCATCAAAGAGGTTTCTTTTCTTTGACTTACTATTTGGAGCCATAGTCAGGGATAGGACAGAACGGTAGTTGGTAATAAGCTGTGTCCGGGCATAGCTAACCCATGTACAAGGAAAATCCATTCTACCTCGTATTTTGCATTATTTGATTTGTAATTTTACGGTTGATATGTTTTCACTGTTGGGTGACGCACTTGGATTGTGCTGTTTATATTTTATCTATGGGTCCTATTTAGTTGCAACCCAATGAGATGAGGGTATGCCGTCTCATGCATCATATAGGAACATGCTAGATATCACATTCCATGCATAGTTTCCATGCCATGTAGGTGCATTAGAAATTTTCATGTCGTTGTGATAGTTGTTGTGCTAGAAAATCATGTTGTTGTGATAGCTGCTTGATAAATACCTGCCTTGTGATATGGTATTTTTGTTTGAGCTTGTTTATAGAATAGACACCAAACATTGGTCTTTGGGGAGTATGGGCCCCCATTGACCAGAATTTGGTGGATCATTGACTGTTTATTGGTTATAACACAGATAAGATGTCAAACATTGATTTGTGGGGAGTATGGGCCCCCACGGGTCAGAATTTGACACTTAGGTGTTGTTTTTCAGTATTTTCTGGGTTCCGGGGAAGTTTTTGAGGAATACTGTCTGGAATACCCAGAATACATGCCTTGTAGGACCTCATACACGCTGTGTGTGTTCTTCTGTTCGGGAAGAAAAATGAACTTTTTGACTACACGCTGTGTACCCGGAGTACACGCCGTGTAGTCTCTTCCCGTGTCACAAATCGTGTGGGCGGCGACACGGGGTAAGGAAGGCCTTGAGTAAAACACGTCGTGTAGTTTTGTACACGCCGTGTAGTGTTGACCCGGAGTCCGGCCATGTAACTAACAACACGGGTCGGCGAACTCCTTGAAAGAACACGCCGTCTCAGTTATGGACATGTCGTGTAGTGTGACCTGGGGACTCAGTCGTGTAACTAACAAACACAGGCCGGTGTCACCGTTTCTTGAACAAGCCGTGTACCTTTGGAGGACACGCCATGTGGTCTTGTCTGAGGACAGACCGTGTGGAGTTAAGCCGAGTAGTAGGTCGTGTCACAGACGACACAGGCAGTTGTAAAATAACACCGTACACGCTGTGTAAGTATTATACACGCCGTGTAGTTTTGTTGAACGGAATCCGTGTGGCTTAGCCGTGTAGAAGGACCCGGGCAGGGGAAAGGAAGTCAAGTACACGCCGTGTAGTCATTGTACAGGCCGTGTAGTTTTGTTTTGCCAATTTTGGATACCTTCTTTCTCTTGTTCCCTTTGTGGTTCCTTTGCTTTCAGTCTTAATAATCTTGAATCTGAGGCATGCTTTTGACCATGTAGAGTCATGCCGCCTAGACGACCGCGAGTTCTTCTCTAAGAGAGAGGCGATGATTATACTCCAGTGATGGTGGGCCATGGGCTACCAGTTGATCCACCAGCTGAGCCAGATGCGACACCATCTGTTATATCGGACACAGGTGCGGAGGCGCAGTTCCATGAAGGCTTATTGCGGTTCATGCAGACCTTTCAAGAAGCACCGCAGGCTGCCACATCTATGGCCGAGCTGAAGCGTATCTTTCAGCAGAAGCATCCACCTACGTTTTCAGGGGATGGCGGACCACATGCTACAGAGTCTTGGCTAGGATCGATGTAGACTGTTTTCGAGCATCTTGAGATGCCTCCTGGGAGGGGGGTCAAGCTCGCGACTTACATGCTGCGTGATTCCGCCAAGAGGTGGTGGGATGTTACCACCCAGTCATAGCATCACAGGGTCATGGCGTGAGAGGATTTTCCAACAGTCTTTTATGACTTATTTTTTCCCGATATGCTGAGGGAAGATAGAGCTCGAGAGTTCATGAATCTGCAGCAGGGCGCTAAGTCAGTGATGGACTATTCTGCTTGTTTTATGGAGCTTCAACACTTTGCACCCGTGCTGGTGGGTGATGAGACGCTGAGAGCCAGACGTTTTGAGGATGGTCTTCGGTATGACATCAGAGCTCTGGTGAATGTTTTCAGGTTGCCTACTGTACATGAGATTGTGAATCAGACGTTTATTATAGATAGGAACCTGCGATAATCTAGTGGTGTGTGCCAGGGCGGTTCGGCACTAGTTACTGGTACTATTTCTGCTGGCAAGGGGAAGAGACAGATAGACTTCTCTCAGGGCGGTAGTACCAGCCAGGCAGCTTCTTCAGGTGGCCCGATCAGGTGCTACCAGTGTGGAATAAAGGGGCACAAGAGGCCGCAGTGTCCACAAGACCCAGTGGAGTGCCAAGCTTGCGGAAAGATGGGTCATCTGCAGCGCTTTTTCAGGGTGTTTCTACCAGTGGCTAGTGAGAGGGGTTATGTGCAGACTCCGCTTGCGGGAGCAGGACCACTGGCTTCTTACCAGTCAGGGAACTGGAATACATCACGGCGTGAAGGCAGAGATGGTGGTCATGGTCGTGGTAGCCAGACACTAGGATCGTAGAGGCGACAGGGCGGGACAGCTCAGGGTAGCCAGGTTGTGTCGCAGGGCCACGGCACTAGGCAGGCATATGCATTGCAACAGACCCAGCAGGAGTAGGATCTCGGGCCTTCGACAGTCAGAGGTACTATTCTAGTAGCTTCTGTCTTGTCTTCAGTAATTTTTGATATGGGTGCTACACACAGTTTTATATCAGTACCGTTCTGGAGAGCCTTGGGCTCGGTTTTTCTACTTCTTCTGATATCTTGACGCTAGACACTCCGTTGGGGACTAGGACGGTTGGTGTGCACCAGTGCAATGAGTTCCCCCTTGAGGTTGGTGGGTGTCACTTCCTTTGGGACCTCTATGTCCTGGAGATGAAGAGCTATGACGTCATTCTCGGGATGGACTAGTTGGTTCCCTTCCAAGCTTTTGTATACTGCTATCGTCGCAGGGTGCATTTCACGTCACCAGAGGGTGGGGTGTTTCTATACAAGGGCGAGTGGGATGTTCAGGCAAGTCGAGCTGGACCAGAGCATCATGGGTGAGCTGGAGTCACAGCCCAGATTGTGATCTTATATCTGGATGACCAGGGGACTTGTCAGATGGTTTTCCCTCCAGTTTTTGATCGTTTCAGGGATGTCTTCCCGGACGACTTTTCAGATCTACCTCCGGTGCGTGAGGTGGATTTCTATATCGAGCTTGTGCCAGGAGCAGTACTGGTTTCCATTCCTCCTTATAGGATGGCCACACCTGAGTTGCAAGAGCTCAAGAGGCAGTTAGAGGAGCTACAGGAAAAGGGTTTTATCTGACCCAGTACTTCTCCTTGGGGTTCTCCGGTCCTCTTTGCGAAGAAGGCTGATGATACCCTTAGGCTTTGTGCGGATTATCGAAATCTGAACCAGTTGACGGTTAAGAACCGATACCCCATGCCGAGGATAGATGATCTGTTTGATCAGCTTCATGGAGAACGAGTGTTCTCGAATATTGACTTGAGATCTGGATATCATGAGCTGTGCATTAGGCCATCTGATATACCTCTCACTGCTTTCAGGAGTAGGTATGGTCTATATGAGTATACAGTTATGCCGTTCGGACTCACGAATGTGCCAGTAGTTTTCATGGCTCTGATGAATCATGTGTTCCATCCGTATCTTGATTCTTTTGTGGTAGTGTTCGTGGACGACATCTTGGTGTACTCTCACACTTGACACGACCATGCCACCCATCTTGAGATCGTATTGAGTACACTAAGAGAGCATCACCTTTATGCTAATCTCTTGAAGTGCCACTTTTGGATGGACCAGATTCACTTCTTTGGTCATACAATCTCAGAGGCAGGAGTTACAGTGGACCTAGAGAAGGTGAGAGCAGTAGTTTCCTTGGAGCAGCCCAAGAACGTGTTTGAGATACGGAGTTTCTTAGGGCTGGCTGGTTACTATAGACGTTTCATACAGGACTTCTCCCGCTTAGCAGCACAGTTGACAGGTCTGACTAAGAAGGGTGTGAAGTTCGTTTGGTCAGAAGCTTGTGAGACAACTTTTCAGGACCTGAAGGGAAGGCTGACATCAGCACCGATCCTGATACTCCCAGAGGAGGGGAAGAGCTATACAGTTTACTGTGATGCGTCAGAGATTGGGTTGGGATCCATTTTGATGCAGGGCGACAAAGTTGTGGCATACGGGTCTCGGCAGTTGAGGCCACATGAGAGGAATTACCCGACGCACGATCTCGAGTTGGCTGCAGTTGTGCATGCGTTTCACTGTTGGAGACATTACCTGTTGGGAGAGAATTTTGTGTTTTTCACCGACCACAAAAGCCTCAAGTATATATTTACTCAGCGTGACCTGAATCTGAGGCAGAGACGATGGGTCGAGTACCTGCATTCCTTCGATTTTGAGCTTGCCTATACACCTGGTAAAGGTATTGCAGTAGCTGATGCACGGAGCAGGAAGACTCAGATACAGGCAGTGCAGGAGGCTAGTGGTGAGTGGGAGCTTATGGCCTTGTTCTCTGAGATGCATCTAGAGGTGCATGACAGTCAGGGGAAGACTTATATTTCCTCGTTAGCTATGACTTCTACCCTCCTGGACAGAGTGAGGATGAGGCAGCTATCGGTTTCAGAAGGCCTAGTTCTACGGGAGTCGGTGGCAAGTGAGAACCCTCCTCCTGTTGGACGATAGGCGATGATGAGGTTTTGCGTTTCCATGGACGTGTATGGGTTCCAGGGGATATACACTAGGAGCTGATGAGGGAGTTTCATGCTTCAGCTTGGGCAGTTCATCCCGAGGTTACCAAGATGTACCGAGACTTGAGACGTTAGTACTGGTGGCCAGGTATGAAGAGAGAGATAGCTGGTTTTGTTACGAGGTGTTCCACCTGTCAGCAGGTGAAGACAGAGCATTAGAGACCAACTGGGCTATTACAGCAGTTGACCATTCCAGAATGGAAATGGGATGATGTCACGATGGATTTCGTGACGGGATTGCCAAGGTCACCTCGAGGCAATGACGCCGTATGGGTTGTTGTGGACATACTTACGAAATTAGCTCACTTCTTGCCGATCAAGGAGACCTTTGGTGTGAACGAGCTTGGAAGGATGTATATCCGAGAGATCGTACGTCTGTATGGGGTCCCTCGTTCTATCATTTCAGATAGGGACGCCCGCTTTATGTCTCATTTCTGGCAGAGTTTACAGAGGGCGGTGGGTACACAGGTGCTTCTAAGCACAACATACCAACCTCAGACTGATGGACAGTCAGAGCGGACGATACAGGTGCTAGAGGAAATGCTACGCGCATGTGTCCTAGACTTTGGGGGCTCTTGGGAGAAGCATATACCCTTAGTCGAGTTTGACTATAACAATAGTTTTCAGGAAACTATTGAGATGGCACCATACGAGGCTTTATATGGTAGGTCATGCCGATCACCTTTGTGCTGGTTCGAGGCAAGTGAGGCAGCTTTACTGGGACCATAGCTCGTGCAGGAGACATCTGAGCAGGTCCAGTTAATTCGGAAGCGGATGGATACCGCGCAGTCTCGTCAGAAGTCTTATGCTGATCACCGCAGACGACCTATGGAGTTCATGGTCGGAGATCAGGTTTTCTTGCGTATTTCGCCGAGGTTGGGACACAAACGAATCAGGAGACTGGGTAAGCTTTCACCGAGGTATGTAGGACCATTTGAGATTCTGGAGAGAGTCGGGCTGGTTGCCTATCAGTTGCAGTTACCGCAGCGGTACCGAGCCATGCACGACGTCTTCCATGTGTCTCAGTTGCATCGTTATCATTCAGACCTGTCTCACGTCCTTCAGCCTGAGGAGGTTGAGCTTCAGTATGATGCGTCCTTTGAGGAGAATCTGATCCGTATCGTTGTCAGGATCACGAAGGTTCTCCGAGGCCGGTCAGTTCCTCTCGTACGGGTTCTATGGCAGCATGGCCGAGTGCAGGACGAGACATGGGAGCGGGAGGACGACGTACGTGCTCAGTGGCCAGATCTATTCTGAGCTTTATCTTTGCCACCCTGGAAAGGGAAATTCGGGGACAAATTTCTATAAGGGGGGAAGTTTGTAAGAACCCGGTTCTTATCTTTGAGGTACGGGTTTCTTCTTTTCCTTTTCCTTAAGTGTTTTTGAGAAAAATATGGAAAATGGAAAAGAATGCTAAATTTTGAAACTACACGTCGTGTACTTTTCCACATGCCATGTACTCTTGGCCGTGTTGGGAGAAGTACACAGGGCGTGTAGCCATGCCGGCGATGAAGGGTGTAGGAACGGACTACATGCCGTGTAGTGGTACCTTACACGCTGTGTAGTCGGTCGGCAGGTTAAAAATTAAGGCGGTGAAGTCACCGCCAGCTGGGATGTAGTACATGTCGTGTACTCGGGAGTACATGCAGTGTACTCTTATCGGTAGGTGAATAGTGTCGGTACCTCCAAATGAACAGTTAAATGAAAGGAGTACACGTCGTGTACTTTGTTTTTTTTTGGCTGAAAACAGGCAGTAGCCTCCTCATTTGGCAGAGGAGGCATCTTAGCCATTTTGGAGCCAAAGGAGGAGGTCGTACCTTTGAAGATCCGTCGGGAGTTCGTTTGGAATCCAATTCGGCTTCGGACGATCTCGTTGGAACCGCACGGGTAAGCCCTTCCTCCTCCTGGTACCGTTCTTGCCAATTCTTCTCCCAACGTAAGTTATTTACGTTTGAACGGGTTTTGTTCTTAATCAGATCTACGCCGTTATTGGGCGTTTCTAGAGTCTGCGTTTGGGTATAGCATTCGTTGACGTATAAGGTAGGTGGATTGGTGTTTATTTTCCAACTGTTATGCGTTTTTGTGCATTTTCGTGCCACGAACCCATGTTGGGGTGTCGGGTGGCTGAGGCCGTTGCTATATTTAATGCCTAGAATTGTATAAGTGATTAAATTGTGATAATAAAATGATGTTTGGGATCATTGCTTGGATCCAGGACCATCCCGAGGGGTTTGTTCCTCTATTTAACCGTTTGGCCAGGATACCCGAGGGTATGCCTTAAATGTAGTAACTGTAGAATTTCATTGAGAGGAATTTCTTGTTTACTGCATTTTGATATGTTGGGCATGGCCCGGTTACCTATTTAGCCTGAGGGCGTTATTGTGATTAGACTGAGGGCGTGACTGTCTTAGCCCGAGGGCTGTCGTTATTCCGCCTGAGGGAAACCTTTCGTGCCTGAGGGCTTGACTTCTGTGCCTGAGGGAGACACTTAGTATGCCTGAGGGAGAGAAATTCTGTTACGCCTGAGGTCAATACCTACGGGTTGGATTCTGTTTGGCCTGAGGGCAATCCTGAGGGCGTGGTTACTATTTTAGCCTGAAGGCACGGTTCTGGTTAGCCTGAGGGATTGGTGCTATTGAGCACAAAAATGTTACTAAATTAAAGGAATTAAATGAACAATAAAATGGAAATTTAACTATTAAGTTAGTTACTTTTGAGTACTTCTTAGTTATTGCATTTTTGCTACTGCACACTTGTTGCATGTTTTACACACAGTTGAGCACGGGCCTTTGGTGGGTGCCTACTGAGATATATTTCTCACACCCTGTTTGGGTCACGCTTTTCGGACCAAAAAGATTACATTGTTGCAGGTGTAGATAGGGGAAAGAGTCCCTATATAGGAACTTGACTGTTGCTGAGGAGTAGGAGGGCATGGGACCGAGCCTAGGCTCGCGATGCCGCTGCTAGCTTTTTTTCTTGTTTTGTTGTACTCTGTTTCCTACTATACTGTACTGATGTATAACATGTTTTGGCTGTTTTCTGAGAACTTGTAACATGTAGCATCATCACTTATATACTGTTGGTTATATCCACTGCTGTAGTTATTTCAGTTGTGTATGTTTACTGCTTCCGTTGTTTGTTGTGTGTTTATTTTGGTATTCCGCTGCGCTACACTTTGAAAAAAGAGGGCATAGTTTCCCCACTATCAGACCTGGGCCCTCGCTGCTAGTCAGCAGCCTTTGGTGTTTGGGGAAATGCGCTTGAGGTCACGTGGCGAACCGGGTTCGGGGCACCCGTTGCGTGGCACCCGGGGTCGGGACGTTACAATAATAATTTAAATAAATTGTTTATAATTTTATAATTATTAAAAAAATATTATAATTTTATAGTTTCTTAAATATTTATAATTATTTATTTATAATTATATAAATACTTATTTAAAAAGTATTAATTTATTATTTATAATAATTATTTATTTTTAATAAGTATAAATCTAGTAAATATAAATATATAGATATATTAATTTATAAATATTTATTTATAGATATATTTTTGACATTATTAATGTATATATAATCTTAAATACAAGAATTTTAGAAATGAGTGAAATTGAATAATTTAAAATGAGCAGAGTTTAAAAATATTCAAAAAATTTATTAGTTTAATTAATTTAATATAAGTTATTAAAAAATATGGATATAAATATATAAATATATATATATATAGAAGTGGTTGAATACATTTTAAAAATCATAAAACATTATAAATAAATATATATAAATAAATATTATAAAATGATAATATTAAAAAATAAAAAATAAATAAAAAACATTAGAAATGAAATTATAGAATTGAAAAAAAATGACCGATTAAAAACATAATATATATTAAATGTATCATGTTATAATGAAATTTTTAAATATACTAAAATTTGATTAAATTACATAAATATTAGGTGTATTTGTTACTATATATTGCGTAAATATATTTTTCTGTTCTTTTATATACAAATACGTATACACACACACACACATGTGTGTGTGTGTGTGTAAAATAAATGCAACACATGATGTTTGATATAGGTTAAATTGAAAAATCAAACAACATTAAAAATGAATAAGATGTTAATATATTTTTAATTAAAATTTTCTATATAATATACTTATTCTGTTTATATATCTATACTTAATATATACTATTAATTATTTTTTATAATCTATATATGTATATTAAATGTATTCATTTTTATCAATAATTATTTAACTAATAAAATTTTATATATTTTTCTTAATTTACTCATTTTAATTTTTGTTTTTAAATTTTCATTATATTCTGGACCTTTATAGATGCTAAAGTGCTAAAGAAGTGATGATAAAGGGAAACTTTTATCAATGATAAGACACACCAATAAAGGGCACCTTTTATCATCGTTAAAAATAAAGTGCCGATAAAGGTTTCCTTCATCAGTGCTAAAATAAAGCATTGGTAAAGGTTAAATTTTATCAGAAATAAAAAAAGCGATGATAAATGGATCCCTTTATCAGGGATTTTTTTAACACTGATAAAGGGATTCTTTTATCAGTGAATTTTTTTGATGCTAATAAATTCCAGTACTGTTAAATGTGCATTTTGTAGTAGTGAATTTAGATTTTTGGATGATGAATGTTGAAGGCTTCAAAGATTGTTGGCAAAGAGGAATGAAGAAGTATAGGATGAATCAAGAGTTAAGAGAGTCCATATATGTACAAATATGTGAGAATCATCATATGTTAGAGGTGTAATTTATCTTGAGTTGAGCTGATCAGAATAAGAAGATGCAAATCAAATATCAAACATGATAAAATTCTAATATTTTTAGACCACTAAAAGTACATAAATCATAAAATAAGAAATAAAATTACTAATGTTTTCTTAAGATTGTGGAGGTAGGGTCACAACCCTAAGGATATAAATGAATTCTACTAAATATCATTGACTAGAATATGTTAAGAAATGTATGTGGAAGAGAGAACATTATAATATTCCATATAGACATTAATTTTTTGTAAATTCAATCATTATGATAATATATAGTTGTAATTTAAACATTTCAATTTTAAAGAAAAGAAGTTATTGATTATAACAAAGTTTTTCAAAACATTTGAAGACTATTATCATCTAGTTTTTCACGATATTTGATCTATTAAAGTCTCAATATCTATGGGAGATATTCAAGGTGGTCAATTTAATAGTTCATAAGTTTGTAATTTTAAATTGAAGCCTATACATTCACCAATTTTATCAAATGATTCTTCGATATATAAAGGGGGATATCATTTGAAAATTTATGATTTAAATTTAAGAGAGAGTTATTGACATTTCTAGGAAGAATAAAAATATAGGAAGAATCCAATGATTTATACTCTAGAAGATTATAAGGGTTGAATAAGTGGTAAGTTCATAATTTGTGGTTCAAAGGATCTGTATGAGTCCTTTGGATTTAGAATATAGGAAGGAGATGAGGCAGAACAATGCCAACAGCCAACCTATAGATTTTATAGACATCACAATCTAAGATAGTGTAGAATATAGAAGACCAGTCTACCATAAGCATAGGATTGTTTGATGTACAAACTGATTATATATTAATTTCACATGGTAGTTGAAGCTACATCCATGAGAATGTTTTAGGACAACACTTGATGATTGGTGGTTCCCGTATAAACAACATAATCATTCCCAATAGGAGGTATAATGATATTTTCAGTAGATATATTAACAACATGTGTAATATTGTGGTTTCTATGTTTAGGATGAATCCTACTCTTTGGTTAAAATATTTCACATTTACAAATTTTAACACTTATGAAAAAGTAAATAATCTATTACTTTGACATCTTGTGTATATAAAGAATTAGGTTGAATATAGTAGGTCCAAACTATATGAAATTCCATGTGTTCAATTTCCTTTACATTATCAACACTACATAAGGGAGTAAGTGTAACAACCCAAGTTTTTTAAAATAAATTAGAATGCATGAAACTTTATTTTAAGTAGATATTTATAACTATCCTTTAAACATAATCTTATCACTTCTATGTTTTGAATTTCAAATATCGATTATCTACAATTGTGATTAGTAAGTTATTTAGAGTCTAATGGAAACAACTTCATTTTTGGTAAATAGTAACACACCCTTGTGAATAGTAATATGAATAGTAATATGACCCTAATGAGTAGTAAATTTTATTATTATTTTATTTTCTTAATGATTTAAGATAATGACAACTTGATTAATTTTTCAAGGTGTTAAAAACAAGTTATAAATTTAAATTGTTTTTTAATTAAATTATGATTTTATTGAAATTTTAAATTAATAATATTTAGAAATTTTTTTTCAAAAAAACAGTTCAATTTTTATTCTACATGTTGAATAGGGGTTCTGGTTAATTTTGGGGATTTTTCTAAAATTCATGAATTTTGACGAATAGTGAAATACGGTAAAATACGATATATTCAAATTATTAGTTAAATGCACTATTTATGACATCATAAGTGATGTAATCCCATTTTTTTAGAACTAGAATTCCATTATTACTATTTAGGGTCACATTAGTTAAGACTATTTATCATATTGAGAAAAAATATTACAATAGTGATTAAAATAATGAAAAATACCTCCTCTCCTCCACTATAAATACCACCCTCATTCCCCTCTTCCTCCCACACCTCTCAAGCATTGAACCTTACCAAAAATCTTCCCAATACTCCTCCTAATACTCTTACCCACATACGAGATCTGTTTGTCTCACTAAAATGGAAAAACCAAATTCTATAAGAAGGATCTCAAGGAGAAGAGATCAAGAGGAAACATCCTCTTTAGTTTTCTTTCTTTTATTTTTCATTTTCTTTTATATTCTTCTTCTATCCTCAACTCCCCTTATCCAAGAGGAATGAATTATTAAATATCTTAAATATTGTATATTTCATCGTTTATTGGATGACTCACCATTATACTTCTTATACTCTCCCACTTATTCAAGAAATCAAAACACCAATCGTGATGTGTCGATTTACCGATATTGTGGATGATGTGATTTCAATTACATTTACATCCTTATATACATGTCACGAAACCATTTTTATGGTTTAATCAGATTATAATTTATTTATTATATTTTATATATGGTTATGTAATCATTTTTTACACATGTTATTAATTTATGAAACAAAATGAATTCATTACGATCGAAGAATTGCCAAAATGACCTAAACCAATATCAATAATATTCTAACTTATGAATCATCCTCATGTCATAATTCAAAATGATAAATGATATAATTTAAATTAATGGAAATATTTAAATACCATTCCATTACAATTCTATATTTTCACTTCCAATCGACAAGAATATCCATCATGAACCGATCATGGAAATCATGTAAAGAACGCACCCAAAACAATGCAAAGAAAAATAAAAAATATTAATGGGTGAAATGATGAAATTAAATGATCATATAATTTGTTATAATGATTAATATATTTCTTTAATATATTAATAACACTCTTTTAACCTTTATACCAAAGGTTTAAATGAGTTTGAAGTAAGACAAACCCGAGGTAAGGGAATTCATAACCCAATTTCCATTCTTTGGGTTAACATTATACTTCATTATTTATGTGGCATTAATATTTTTTATGTCATTAATTCTGTTTATATTATGTTTCATTATGTGTATTTATAGTATATATACATGTTACATCCAATCTATTAAGTATCAATTCAATTATATGATATTTTTAAGGGTGTTTTATTTTTAAAATTCTCTTTTAAAATTTTGTTTTAAAAAATTCCAAATCAATATTTTTATGGAATTACAAATGTTGTATGATTGTTTTTTGGTTCTTGTTAATTGTTTATGATGAATGGTGGGACCTATATCTCCCTCCAATTCATTGGTTATGTGTATGTTGGAGGTCATCTGTATAGTTACTCCAAGTGTAACTGCGATTGTTACACAAATTGTAAGGTAGCTGTGGGGGTTACAAATTATAAGGTAACCAAAAGGGTTACAAGATTATGTAAGTAATGAACTAAGATACATTTATGGTTCTATTTATGTTCTTATGTTTTTTGTAGATATTTTTTAAATCTCATGTTTCATAAAGTAAGAATATATGGGTGATAAGTATGTATTTTGAAAATGGTTTCATACAATATAAGTATTCCTGGACTAATGTGTTATTTATTTATTTTTATATCCATTAATGAGCTTTTTGTGCTCATACCAAGTTTTTTGAAATGATTTTCATAGGTTATAAGGATGTGTAAGACAAAGAAGGATGCCAAGTTAAATGTTTTAATAATTTTCAAAGAAATCATGTTTATTTAGAAATTTTTATATTTTGGAAGAAATAAATGTTGTTTTTATCGTATCCACTCTGTATTAATGTGTACTGTTATGAATGTATTATTTCCCAATTCTTTAAAGCTCTATTCTTGAAAAGATCTCCATTGTGAAAGTAAGTGGTTTCTTAACTCAATTCAATATTATGTAATGTAATAAGTCTGTGTCCTTAGAGTTGGTATTAGAGGATGATTTAGATAAATTTAGGGGTTAGGATGATGTTAATAGAATACCATAAATGATTTTTACATTATGGTTGACTTAAAATGTTATATAATTTAAATATTTCCATGTTTCTTGGACTAAGATGTTTTTGTTCAGAATGGTTTTCCCTAGAAGAAACAGGGATACTGAAGAGGAGAGGCAATGAAAAAATGATATCCTTCCAAATCTACAACTCGGAATGGTAGGGATTGAAACCGAGTTGTTTTTAATAGTAATGGCTTGGATAACATAGGCAATAAATGGTGGTGGAATCCATGAAATTGAAAAAATGGAGGAACCACAAAGAAATATGATTATAGTGGAACATTTTATGAGACAACACCCTTCTTCTTTCAACGGATCTTCTGACCTAGTAGCTGTTGAAGGATGGATTAAATCCCTTGAAAAGGTATTCAATGTTATGGTATGTTCAAATGATCAAAATGTAAGTCTTTCCATTTATTTTTTTGAAGGTGAAGCCAATAAGTGGTGGTCAATGGTCAATAATATCAAAGATATATAGTATTTTTATGCATTATAGTGGGATGAATGTAAAATTATTTTCCTTGAAAAATGTTTTCCTAAGGTGGTGAGACTTAGGATAAGGAAGAAATTCCTTGAATTTAAGCAAAATAGAGAAGATTTGGTGGCTGTGTATGAAGACTACTTCATCCAACTAGAGAGGTAGGCTCCAAATATTATTCTAGATTTTGATAGAAAAATCAATAGATTTTACTCAGTATTGAAGCCAAGTTATCAAAGGGCATTGGCCTCCCATGAATTCAAAACTTATGAGAAACACTTCTGATTTTTTTAGAGGGTAGATATGTAGTTTTCTAATGATTGCATGTATTTTAACAATAAGGGGAAGAAGAGGTCCATATGGAAACTGATGGGTAAGAATCATCCAAAGAAATCTGATGGTAAGAAAATCCAATTCCCATTTTTTGAAAAGTGTGGCTTGAAGCACCCTGGGGAATGCCTTCCCAAAACTGGGAAGTGTTTTCAATGTGGTAAGTTTGGACATATGGCCCCATATTGTAATGAAAATGATCCTAAGACTAATCCTAATAAGCAAACTATTAAGTGTTTTAAATGTGGTGAGATGGGTTATTATGCAAATGCATGCCCAAAGAGAGATCTGAATAACTCAAAGAACCCGTAATATTATCAGATGGGTGTAGTGAGATCCTTTTCAACTTCATCAACAGATGTCGGACCATCCAATGAACTTTTATCATGTACTTTGTTTTTTTAATCAGATTTTTCTAAAGTTTTGTTTGAAAGAGGGTCTACTTTTCCCTTTATTACTGAGGATTTTTTTGGTAAATTGGAAATGCCACTTCAACAAATGAGACAAGAACTTATTTTTATATCACCAGGGGAAAATATCATAGAAAAGATGAATTATATGAATCTTTCAATTATGGTCTGTGGAAATAATTTACTTGGAAACCTTCTTGTTTTTCCCTTATTATAGTTTGATGTTATTCTAGGAATGGAATGGATTTCTGTTTATCATGTTAAGATTGACTATAGACCAAAAGAAGTTGTTTTTTAGAAAGATGTAAAGTTTTTATACAAGAACAAACCCATAAAATTGATAACATATCAGGAAGCCTTGGAATTTTTGAATGATGGGAATGATATTTATCTTCCTCATATTGTTGAAAATAGGGGAACTGTTCATATTAATGATGTTCCTATGGTAAATGAGTTCCATGATGTTTTTCATAATGATTTACCTGGTGTCATACCAAATCAGGAAGTCAAATTCACAATTGACTCAGTTCCATAAGTTAAGACAATTTCAAAACCCCCATATCAAATGGATCAAATGGAACTTCTTGAATTGAAAAATCAGTTGTAGGATTTTTTTGATAAAGGATTAATTTTTCCTAGCACTTCAACATGGGATGCTCCTATTTTATTCATTAAAAAGAAAGATGATTCCATGAGACTTTTCATTGATTATAGTGCCTTGATTATCATCACTTTTAAAAACAAGTATCATTTTCCTCATATTGATGCTTTGTTTTATTAGCTCTAGGGATCTCAGACATTTCCAATATTAAGTTGAGATTTGGATACCATCAACTGAAGGTGAAGGAGGATGACATCCCAAAAACATCTTTTTATACTAGATATGAGTATTATGAATTTTTGGTTATGTTATTTGGGTTAACTAATTCACCTACAATATTCATAGATCTTATGAATATAATATTTCATGAGTTCTGGGATATTTTTTTGTTGTGTTTATTGATGACATTATGGAATTTTCTAAGAATAAAAAGGAGCTTGAAAAACATATAAGGGTTGTTTTAAAAACCATAAAGGAAAAGAAACTGTATGGAAAATTCATAAAGTTTGTTTTTGGGTTTCAATATATTTCTTTTCTGGGGAAAATTGTGAATAAGGATGGAATAATAGTTGATCCTTCCGAAATAGAAGTGGTTGATGAATATCCAAGACCCACAAATGTTACAGAGAATCATAGTTCTATTTAATTAGTATGTTATTACCAATATATTATTAAACATTTTCCTGGTTATCTACCCTTCTAACTAAGTTAACGTGAAAAGTGGTTAAATTTATTTGGACATAAGAATGTAATGTTATTTTTTAGGAACTAAAGAAGAGATTGGTGAATGATCGAGTTTTGGCCATGCCTTCCTGAAATGGTGAGTTTGTCATCTAAAATGATGCTTCATTGAAGGTACTTGGTTTTGTTCTTATGAAGAATGATAAGTAATTTTTTATGCTTTAAGACAACTAAAACCTCATGAGTTAAATTATCCCACACATGATTTGGAATTTGCAGCTGTGGTTTTTTCTTTAACAATTTTGAGGCATCATTTATAGAGAGTCAAATGTAAAATATATACTAACCATAAAAGTTTGAAGTATACATTCACTGAGATGGAATTAAACATAAGGCCAAGAAGGCGGATTGAACTCATAAAGGATTATGATTACACGATCAATTACCATCCAGGAAAAGAAAACAAAGTGGAAGATGCCTTGAGTCAAAAACATCATGCATCATTAACCATGTTAAATTTGTAACATGATCCCTTGATTAATGATTTGATCAATTTTGTCTTAGAAGTTGTTGGTGTAAGAAATACCTCTGTTTTTTTTTTCAAGTTTCAGTACAGTAATGATAATTATATTGAATTAAGAAAGCGTAGAAGGAATACCATGAGCTACAGAAAAAGGTAGAATTGGTAAAATGGGGAATGTTTTGAGGATTTAACCTTGATAAATATTTTGTTTTAAGATTTGGTAAAAAGTTGTTTGTGCCTTGTGATTCTATGTTGAATAAATAATTGTTGTGTGAAGCTCATAGTTCTCCATTTTCAGTTCATCCTGGAAGCACTAAGATTTATAGAGACCTTCGAGATTATTTCTGGTGGGATTTAATGTAATGGGATATTTTTGATTTTACCATGAAATGTTTCACATGTCAGTAGGTTAAAACATAGTAGAAATTACCAAAGGGGATGCTTCATCCTTTTACAATGCCCGAGTGGAAATGTGAGATCATATCCATGGACTTAATTGTGGGATTACCAAATACTTCTCAAGGTAATAGTTCAATATGGGTTAATGTTGACCAACTGACTAAATCTGAACATTTTCTCTCTATTAGAGATACAATGTATTTGGATTATCTTTCTCTACTTTACATAAAAGATGCTGTCTAGATACATGTTGTTCCAATATCTATTGTATATGACAGGGATCCCAGTTTCACTTCTATATTTTGGAAGGGACTTCAAAAGTCATTGGGCATAAAATTAAATTTCAGTATAGCTTTACATCCTCAATCAGATGGGCAGTCAGAATGAACAATTCAGACTTTTGAGGATATGCTTCGATCTTGTTCAATGGACTACTAGGGAAGTTAGGATCGATATCTTTATTTAGTCGAGTTTTCTTATAATAACAGTTATCATTATAGTATAAAGATGACACATTTTGAGGAATTTTATGGGAAGCGGTGTAGAACTCCAGCTTTTTGGGATGAAATTGTGGAAAGAAATTTGATGGAACCAAAATTAGTAGAGGAAGTCTCTGAAAAAGTGAAGATGATATAGAAACACATGAGGATAGCTCAGAGTGGTCAGAAAAGTTATGCAGACACCAGGAGGAATGAATTTTCATTTTAGGTAGGTGATAATATTTTTCTTAGAATCTCACTATGGAAAAGTGTTATGTGTTTGGGTAAGAAATGAAAGTTAAGACGATGGTTCATTGGACCTTATGAAATTATGGAGAAGGTTAGACCAGTCGCCTAAAGAGTTTATTTGCCTCCGAGTTTGTCTCAGGTACACAATGTTTTTCATGATTTGATGTTGAGAAAGTATGTTACAGATTCATCTCATGTTTTGAGCCTAGAAGAATTTCGGCTAGAAGAGAACCTTTATTATGAAGAGAAACCAGTAAGATTCTTGATCAAAGGGAATAGTTATTACGGAATAAGGTAATCCACCATGTAAAGGTTTTTTTTGAGAAACCACATGGTTGAAGATGCAACATGGGAGTTTGAAAATGCTATGACGGAAAGGTACCCACACTTTTTTAATAAGTAAATAAAATTGTGAGGACGCAATTTCTAGAAGTTGGGGATATTGTAACATTGCATGTTTTAAAAAAAATCGTAATGCTTGAAACTTTTTTATAAAAAGTTATTTATAACTTGCCTTTAAACATAATCTTTTCACATCAATGTTTTGAATTTCGAATAACGGTCATCTAAAATTGTGATCAGTAAGTTATTTGGAGTCTAATAGAACCAACCTGATTTTTGGTGAATAGTTGCATACCCTTGTGAATAGTAATATGAATATCAATATGACCCTAATGAATAGTAAATTGTATTATTATTTTATTTTCTTAATGAAATAAGATAATTAAAACTTGATTTATTTTTCAAGGAGTTAAAAAAATGAGTTATAGATTTAAATTGTAATTTTTGAATAAATTATAATTTTATTTTAAAATTAAATTAAAAATATTTAGAAATTTATTTTCAAAAAAATGGAGTTATTTTTGAATTATACACGTCAAAAAATGGTTTGGGTGAAGTTTTGGGATTTTTCTAAAATTCTTGAATTTTGGATGAATAGTGAAATTCGGTAAAATACCGAATATTCAAATTATCAGTTAAATACACTATTTATGACATCATAAATGATGTAATACCACTTGGTTCGAAATCAAATTCCATTATTACTATTTGGGGTCACATGAATTAATACTATTCATAGTCTTGAGAAAAAATATTATAATAATGATTACAATAATTAAAAATACCTCCTCTCCTCCACTATAAATACTACGCTCATTCCCCTCTTCCTCCCAAACCTCTCAAGCCTTTAACCCTACCTAAGTTCTTCCCAATACTCCTCCCAAGGATCTTCCACACGTACCAGATCTTTAGTTCTCACCAAAAGTCCAAAAGCAAAGGCCTTAAGAAGGATCTCAAGGAGAAAAGATCAAGAGGTAAACATCTTATTTTGTTTTCTTTATTTTCTTTTCATTTTCTTTTCATTTTATTTTCTATTATTCTTCTTTCCTCACCTAACCTTATCAAAGAGACATGAATGATCCACTATCTTAGATATTATTTATTTCATCATGTTTATGGAAGACTCACCATTATACTTCTTCCCCTCTCCCACTTATTCATGAAATTAAAACACCGACCATGATATGTCGATTTACCGATATCGTGGATGACGTGTTTTTAATTTCTTTTAATTCCTTCAAAACTATTCATAAAACCATTTTTATGGTTTAAAAAAATACTAATTTATGTATTATATCTTATATAAGTTTATGAAATCCTTTTTTACATATGTTATTAATTTATGAAACCAAATGAGTTCATTATGATCGAACAATTGCCAAAATGACTTAACAAAATATCAATAATGTTCTAACTTATAAATCTTCTTTATGTCAGAATTCAAAATGATAAATGGTATAATTTATGGTAATTGAAATATTTAAATACCATTCCATTCCAATTCTAGAGTTTCAATTCTAATCGACAAGAATATCCATCATGAACCGATCATGGAAATCATGTAAAGAATGCACCCAAAACAATGCAAGGAACAAAATACTAACAATTAAAGGGTGAAATTATGTAATTAAATGATCATATAAGGTGTTATAAATATTAATAGGTTTCTATAAGATATTAATAACACTATTTTGACCTTTATATAAGTGGTTTAAATTAGTTTTAAGTAATAGAAACCTGAGGTAAGGGAATTCATTACCTGATTTCCATTCTCTGGGTGAATATTCTACTTCATTATTTATGTGGTATTAAGATTGTTTGTGTGATTAATTTTGTTTTTATTAAGTTTAATTATTGTTATTTATAGTTTATATAAGTTTTCAATCCAATATATTAATTATCACTTCAATTATATGATATTTTTAAGGGGATTTTCTTTTAAAATCCTATTTTAAAATTTTGTTTTACAAAATTCAAAAGAAATGTTTTTATGAAATTATTCATATTGTATGTTTGCGTTCTATTTCTTAAGAATTGTTTATGATTAAGGGTGGGACTATATCTCCACCCAATTCATTAGGTATTTTCATGTTGGAGGTCGGCCGTATTGTAACACCCTGACCCTAGTTACCCAGTGTCTGTGCATTATTACATAACATTTGCATAATACAAGGAAATCATGTCCCAAAAGACCGATCAGTTTAGTAGACTTGGAAATAATAGATAAATTAATAAGGTTTACATTATGTCATAAAATGGAAAACTACTACAACATTGTTTCCATAGACAACACTGAGATCCCATATACTATACCTGCAGGTCAGGCATACCATACTTCTTCGAATCCTGGGGAAAATAAACCATAGAAAGGGGTGAGCTCAGATACTCAGTAAGGATAACAATATAGAGAAAAATTTCATAAATAAGCATAAACATTTAAGGAAATGTATATAACTAAAACAATATCGTTTTTAACATAAAATTCATCATAATATAGAAAATATAAATCAAAATAATTCCATTTACTTACTCACATGGATATTCTATTAGTCGAATAATCACATGTAATATCAATAGCCACTTTCATAAGGATGGAATGCATATTGCCAGACTTCATAACAACATAGTCAAGTCCTTGTACCAAGACTACATATAAGATTTTGTTAAGGCCTTGTGTCAGGACACTAGTTTGTCTCATAAGACCTACCGAAGCATCGAGGAGCTATAGCAGGCTCCACCCATCACATACTAAGTCCAATGCATTCCTCATTTGAAAAGGTTTAAACATAACATAAACATTCGTATTAAAACTAGCATAAAAAATGTTAATACTTTATCTATAAACCATTAATGGTGTAAAAATAATACCTCCATAGTCAAACATATCACAAAACCTTCAAAACAATATGGAATTTTTGTATCATAATAAATCAACTTCAAATAAGCTTAAAATCATTCAAAGGATGTTGACATAGATGAAATCAATACTGTTTGAGAGAAATATCTGATTCTTTTTTTTTTGAAATCATTTAAAATTACATAATTATAAAGGAAAAAATTAATTTTGAAAATATTCTTATAATACTATAAGGGAATCTTCGATGATGTTATAACGGTGGAATATAGATGCACCCATCGTATAAGTTAAAAAAACACTCTTACCATAATTTTGTCGAAAAGGTCAATAAATTAATTTGTTTGGAAAATAATGAAAAGATTCCTTTCAAAATGTATAAGGTAAAATAAGGGTGTAAATGAAATTAAACCATATTCTAGTAAGTAGTAAAAATGTTTTGGAATACATTTTTAGGAAAACATAGATCTGGATGATAAAGAGGTTTCAGTAGATAATTACATATAAAAAACCTCGAATAATGAAGAAGTTATAGAATTAACACTTACCTTGTACTTTTCCTTGGTAAAGGGTACGTTAACCTCCTGTATAATATTTAAATCATTGTTATTAAATTATAAAAGAACCATATACATAATTATGATATCATATATGATCTTCTAATAATTCATTGTTAATAATATTTTACTATTATCGTTGTTTCAGGTGTTAAATGATTCATTTTCCATTATATTCTTTGTTACATGAGTCATGTTTGTCATTTATGGGATGTATCATATTAATATCCCAAATGATATAAAGTCTTTAAACTTTATTTTTAATCATCAAATGAAAATTAGTCCCGAATGGTTTTGATGGGGAATGAATCTCATCGCGTTCGTAGAGATGGTAATCCGTACGCACACACGAGTGAAAATATCATTCTTTTGATATTAAAATAGTATAGAATTGGATGGTATATCTTATATAAAAATTCATTACCATGTTATAGTTTTTTATTTAAATCATTATTATACCCATCCAAATAATAATGTATTGAATAACAACTACACCACGACGTGGAGACGGTAAGTCGTACGTAGGCACGTATGGTGACATGTCATTCAAAGAATGGATAAAATAATGAATATGGTTGTACCATATTTATAATAACATCAGGGTATATAGAAGATACTGGAGTTATTATTTTATAATGTAAACAACAAGGAATGAAGAAGTGGAAGATGAAAAAAACATGAAAGAGGTGGTGAGATATTTACCTCTTCTTCTGGTTCTTTCTTTAGGTTTGATCAAAAGGGCTCCTTAGGTTGGATTTATGACTAAAGGAAGGACACTAGGATGAAAATAGGATAGTTTAGAGGTTATTTGGGAAGGTTTTGGCCAATCCAAATGGATTTGAAGGTGTGAATTAGAGAGAAGCGGAAGTAGCCTTTTATAAGAGGGGTGAGGGGCACCTTAGGAAAAGATTGAAATATTATTTTCTAATGAAATCATGTTCAGATTATAATGGCTCAAAAATGAATTATTTAACGTCTAAGGTGGGGATGAGTTTAAAAATACTAAAACAATAGGTTTTAGACAGGTTTGGGTCACTATATTAACCTCATCTTCGAGATTTAACTCTTACTTAATTAGTTTGACATTTTCCATGTCTCTTTGTATTTTTATATTATATGGTTAATAAACTTACTATAAACTTACAAGAAAATCCCAATGGGTTCATTAATGATACACCTATAATTATATATGTCATTTGGATGATACTTATATTTTTAGGAATAGAATATAAATTAATAATATACTATTTTTTTAAAAAACTCTGTTTTATCAATTTTGACAGTATTTTATATTTTTTTGTTAAATTCCTATCACCATAATTACTTCGAAAAAAATTAATTTAATCAATACTAACATGTAAAAGTAACATATAAAATTAGTTTATGGGATAAAAACTTTAAAATTATATTTATTTTAACATCTATAATACCATTTATTTGATTCTTTCATTAATAATGAAAATACTACATCATCATTGTGTCATAAATAAATTTAATTATTAAATGTATAAAAATTATAAATAAAATACCATTATGTAGTAAATAATTTTAAATTTCTAATTAATATTTATATTTGAAGAGATAATGTAACACCCCGGGTAAATAAAGAATATGACATTTTTATATTTATCTATATTTGTGAATAAAATATTAATATTACTTTAAAGGGGACGCTATGCTCGATGGCGTACCCAATACGCAACAACGAGTTTCTTGGGAATCTTAGGTTTCACTCTAATCATAAAATAATATTATTTTAAAGGGTAGTTAATGCCTAGCCATTATATTGGCGGGAAAGAACGGAACTAACTAAAAAATGATTATGTATGTTTGTCAAATATTTTTACTATTTACAATAAATGTTAGAGGATTGAAAATGCGAATGAATCCAATTTTTAAGCATAAACATTCTAATATTATTTAAAAGGTCGATTAACCGCATTTTGATGGAGAACCTCTTTTAAATCCACTTTTTGACAATTTTATGTGTTATATTTGAAAAAATAAAATTCTTCTTTAGAGTCGGGACATCAAAATTTATATTGTGTAATTTTTTGGTATTTTTCTGAAAAAGTTCATTTTTAATGAATAGTGAAAATGTAGTATTTTAATTCAAAACCTCTTTTTAATCTAATTTATTTATATGATTAGATTATCTTTTGAATGGGTTTCAAAGTAAAATTAGAATATATTTTTACCATTTAATCCAATAGTGGTCATTGGAATTAATTTCACTTTGAAATCAGACTTAAACTAGTGTCAATCTTTTGATACTTATTGTTTCATAAAAACACGCTATTTGCTTTGACAGTGGGAATTAATTATTAAATTAATTAATGCAACTTATATGTTTTTAATTTTGTAAAATAGACTTCATTTTTGAATTCGGAATATCAAATATAGCCGAGGGTGAAGTTTTGGTATTTTTCTGGAAAACTTCAATTTTTGATGAATAGTAAAACCACAAAGTGGTAGTTAAAGAAACTGATTTTTCATTTAAATGAAACTTTTCCACCTCTGTGTTTTGAATTTCAAAAATCCGACATACATGGTTGTCATTAAGAATTAAAATGTGGTTCAATGGGATTAAAATAATTTTTTGGTGAATAGTAACTTATTAAGTTTTTAATCGCGATTAGAGGTAATTAGTGTAGTTTATGGTAAAAATAATGTTTTAGTAATATTATATGAGCTTGACACATGTTCTACCATTATTGGATGTGTCATGGCCGACCAAGAAAATTCATGGGTCAACTTGGGGACCCCATGGAGCCACTTTGGTTGGGAAATGACATAAATAACTTTTTATTTAATATAAAATTAGAAATGACACAAACATGAGTTGTTTTATTAAAACAATTTTTACATGGGGTTATACAAGTCATATTTTTTGCTATAAATAGTCATTGAATATCTAAAAAGATTTACTACATCGTGATATTTTTTTTATAATTTTTAGACATTAAATAAACTAAATTATTTATGACTTCATGATGATGCAGTGATTACCTCATTAATAAAGGATTTAAATAAAATGAAATGATAATGTAAAATCTATGACCTACACATGTCAAAAACCTATTGTATTGGTGGATTTAGAACCCTTATCACCTTATCCTAGAAACACATCAATGTGGGACAATTAAAATCCGAAACTCATTCTAAAATAAAGTAACATTTCCTCACTTTCCAAGAGTGCCCCTCCTCTCCTCTTATAAAAGGCCCCCACCTCTACCACCTTACCCACACTTCCAAAGCCTTTGGCTCGGCCAACCCCTGCCCATTTTGTCTCTCCACATCCCTATATTACACCTTTAAGGCTCACTTTGGGAAGAAGCCTTCCCAAGGAAGCCTTTGAGCTCAAATCTAAGAGAGTTACCCGATTTTAAGGTGATGTCTTCACTTGTGTTCTTTTATTTTATTTTTCTTCTCCAACACCCTAAAATCTTTTTATTCATTTATTTTGTAACAAATCCAGTATCTTAAATATACTAGGATGTTTTTATAAGAAGATTTATAGCTACAATTACACACATCTACATCTAATGGTTAAAGAACATATTGTTTCTGTGGTTGGCGAATTTCTGCCTCACGAAACGATGATTGTTCAATCTTCTTTTAAACACCTTTAATGGTGGCCATTAAGATGTCACTATATTTATATATGATATATATTATGTTTATTTTTTCCTTATTCTTCTTTATTTTTTAATTGTGTTTTACCTTTATGGTTTCCATTGTGGGTAAACACGATAATTTCATTTTAGGAAGTGCGGACTACCGCCCCCTCAAAGTGATGTGATTCGTTAATGCCATATGTCGGACGTCTAAAGGATGTATTTAAAGTTATTATATATGATTTTATACTATAATTATAATATACCTCTATATAATTATTATTTCTTTCCATTAATGTATGAGATAGAAATGAAAGTAGCGTTCATGCGTACGTACGGCTTACCGTCTCCATGAACGGTGCATTTCATTTCTTATCCCCAAATGTAATGTACTATTATAAGTACATATTTATAATGAATATATATAATGTATGTTACATATAAACTATGAATATAATTCTGGAATTAAAATATGCATACCTCTCATTTAGTTTTAATTCCATTAATATGACAAAGAAATGAAAGTAGCGTTCATGCGTACGTACGGCCTACCATCACCATGAACGGTGCATTTCATTTCTTACCTCTAAATAATTATGTAATATTATAAATAAATGTATATGATGGGTATATATGATATATATGATATCCAAATCATGAACATCATTCTGTATATAATGAACCTTTGACCATACAAACAACATGTAACTGTAAGAAGTTCACTTTCGACTTAAGAACCAAATATCGAAAAAACAAACATTATTAACTTAAATGATTACATAATGTTTATAAAATTGAAATAAGTGATTTAAAAGTGATAATGAACTTGAAAAATTTTCTTAAGCAAATATAAATTAACTCAAGTGTTTTATTCAGGATGTTAAAGAACGATCGAGTCAAGTCGGACCCAAGGTAAGGGATCCTACCCCTCTCTTTCTTTTTAAGTACACCCTTTTATGTCATTCCTTTTAAGCTCATATTTCTTATGATTGGGATGTTCTTTTATATTAATCCTACTTTAATTTTTATGTTAATATGATGAGAGACCCTATTTGATCTCACAAATCTATTTTTGGAAGCTTTAAGTGGCACCGTTAGGCTGCCGAGTTTTCGTAATGGATTTTTCATCTCACATTTATTCCCGTGAAATTTATGCTACATTTTCCACTATTTCATTTGACTGGTGTACGTACTGCCCATTATAACACACTTTGTGTAGTATAATTTCATTTATGGGTATTTACATCTTCATTGTATGACCCTTCTTCCTTGGGGTGTACTTTTCGAAAGTTACCCAACTCGGTAAGGGGACCTTTCACCCTCCTTTTTTTTAGAAGACTTATTTTGTTATGTATTTTAATTCACATAATATTATGTTGGGATATGTTCTTATATATCCTTATTTATGTAAATTTTAAATCCAAGTGATGAGATCCCCTTTATCTCTCTCATCAACCCATTGTGTAAAATTTTATGTGATGTCGTTAGGCTGTCGAATTTTACCAAGGGAACTTCTTAACCAAATTTCGATTTCTTTGGGTTCAACATGTAGTTATTGAATATGTCATCCTTTGAATATGTGTAAATAAACATTGATTGTTTTACACTTAATATCCACATATATTGGGTGTATTTATATTTGTCACACATAATTATGAGATTTATTTATCCTTAATTTAAGGATACCTTCTTTATAATGGATTTCATCTCATTTTACATTTCTTTTGAGACTTCATTGTTGTTATGCACCAATTCACTCTTATATGGTGTGTATACTGTCCTTTGACATATTATATCATGAATACCTTTATTCTCATGATATTATAAAGTTCGGATTAAATGTTATTCCGCAGTTATTTGTATTCTAGAGTCTCTCATTTTGTTAAAATCTCTTTAACAAAAATATCATTTTAAATGTTTTAAAGATTTATTATTCTAAATCATTATCTTTAATGTCCATGTTTTAAAAATGGTTTTCAGTATTTATTAATATGGACATTAATGTTTTAAAATTAAAATTCCAATAAAAGCTTCAAAGTGGTATGAGACACTTTGATTCAAAAATCACTTTTAAATGGTTTTTGAAAATGGATTGATGTCTTAGAATTACTTATTGTGATTGAAAATGAAATGTTGTTATTGAAATGTTTATATTTACAATATTTTATGTGTAATGATGGTACATGGACATTTTACGGGTGGTTACGTGATAAACCATATGACGGGTGGTGTCGTGAATACCAGGATGGGTGGTTACGTTATAACCTCCAATGCATTGGGTATGGAAGTAGGTTGTATGGCTATTCCATTAAGTATGTGTGGAAGTCGACCGTATGGTTATTCCATTTAAGTATGTTTATGTCCCAAGATACCTATATATGTTATGTGTTCTTTATATGGTTTTTATGGTAATCTTTTGGTTACAAAAGGGTAAGTAATGATATTTTATTCAGTGAAGATTTTTTACTACTTCCTAAAGGTGAAGGGTATTACTTTGACAAAGTATACATGGTTTACTTGTTGCTTTGAAAAACTAACATTTTTAATTCTTTGTGTATCCCTTGCTGAGCTTTTTATGCTCTCCCCAAGTTTTTCCTTTTGAAATGTTTTTCACAGGACTTAATGTGGAATAGGGTCAAGGATGGGATCAAGGGAAAGTCATGCTATCTAAAACATGGAACTAGACATGTTTCTTTTAAAGAGCTTTTTATTTTATGGAAACTTTGTATAAGTGTCTAATTTTAAATCTTTTGAGATGTAATACTTATGACCTAATTCTCTTAAACTCTAAACCTCAAAAGATCCTCAATGTGAATTATTCATCTAATTCAATAATAAGTATAGTTTAAGGCTGGGGCCTTATAGTTGGTTTCAGAGGTCGGTTTTGATAACTTTAGAGGTTAGGGTATCCTCTAAGCATAAGTGAAATTACCATAATGGTTAGTATTTCAGAAAGATTCCTGGTTTTAGATAAAGTTAATGAGTAAGTATATCTTAGTGTTTACCTTCCTCATTAGTACATGATGGTTTTGTTGATATACTCACACTGAATTTTCTGTTTTTAGTGAATGGATGGATCTAGCAGGCACCAAAGAGACAACAGGTTTGAAGGAAACTGTGGTGGTTCTCTGATTAAGATACTAGATAAAATGGGGGATTCAATGAGGAAACTCGTGGTTGTTCTAAACCAACTATCATGGAGTCATGATCAACCACTTGAACCTTGGTATGATCTGTAATGCGTCATGTACAAGATGACCAATCGATGTGGAAGTTCAGGTAATAATTATAAAGGTAACCATTATAGTTTATATGATCCTTACTTTTGAGGTAATTTTGGGTTATTATATGTTATGATGGAAAATGAAAGTCATGATATAAACTTGAGGTTAAAATATGTTTTGATTATTTTTGAAGATTTTGTCTCGTTTTGTGGAATGTTTTAAGAATTATGTAGTTTTGGAAAAAGGACAACACGCAGACCGTGTGACAACCCATCGTGTCGGACAAAGTTGTGTGAATCGAACCCACAACCAAAGTGCGACTGGTATTTATCACCTACCACTGGACTACGTGAAGTCCCTGGTTAGTTTGACTGATTCTTTTTATTTTGATGATTTTAGGAATCAAGAGTAAGTTTATTTTGGGTTATCTATAGAAAGATTAACCATTCATCGAGGATATGTGATTAGGTTAATTACTTTTCAATATGAGAATTTAAGAGAAACTGATGTTATTTGGAGATAAAAGTTAATTTGTACCTTGGAAGACTATGTGACTAAGTCCTTCAAATATTTGGGTTTCAATCTTAGTTTGGTTTAATTTGAAGAATTTTATGGAAAAATTGTTTATCAAATGGTCCTCGTTGAACTTTGGGTTTTGTTGGACAAATTTTGGAGATTAAGAATAGATTTTCTTTTTATAAAGGGTTATCCTTTTCGGGATTATCTGATCTTGTACTAACCTTTTTGGTTTTGGTTTTGGTTAAATTCTAAAGATATGGGAAGTATATAGTTCTCTTTTTTGGATTAGGTGATTCTCTAGAAGTTGATTATAGTACTATTAAGGTGAACAAGTCTTCTTAAATACGCTTCTTTTGGAGAAAATATGAGTTTGTGTAAGGAATCTAATAAAAGTTGAAAGTCAACATGATAAGTGATTATGTTTCCTTATGAATAAATTCCTCAATAAAAAGTAACTTAAAACAAAAATGTTGTCTATTAACTTTTCCTATTGGGGAATCGAATG
This sequence comes from Viscum album, assembly GCA_963277665.1. Lineage (NCBI taxonomy): Eukaryota > Viridiplantae > Streptophyta > Magnoliopsida > Santalales > Viscaceae > Viscum > Viscum album. The sequence goes on along the minus strand of OY728156.1, from coordinate 118,927,683 downwards.
TCGTTTAACCCATCACAAGTTTGTGATTTTCTTGAGGTTAACTTTCTCCTAGACATGTTTACTATCACTCTCCATCAGAACATGACCCTTTGTTTTTTCCTCCATTTCCATATATTCATACTTGTAATCCTAGTATGGGTTAACTCGGGTGACCTCTGTACTTCTCTTTCTTTATTTTAAAGTTATTTTTTTACCGACTCTTGTTCTGATGTGGGACTTTCAAGGATGTTTCTGAACCCAATTTTAAAATTGAGAGGATGCAATTCCCAAAAGGGGGGAAGGATGTAACACCCCAGGTAAATAAAGAATATGACATTTTAATATTTATCCATATTTGTGAATAAAATATTAATATTACTTTAAAGGGGACGCTATGCTCGATGGCGTACCCAATACTCAACAATGAGTTTCTTGGGAATCTTACGTTGCACTCTAATAATAAAATAATATTATTTTAAATGGTAGTTAACGCCTAGCCATTGTAATGGTGGGAAAGAACGGAACTAACTAAAAAATTATTATGTATGTTTTTCAAATATTTTTACTATTTACAATAAATGTTAGAGGATTGAAAATTCGAATGAATCCAATTTTTAAGCATAAACATTCTAATATTATTTAAAAGGTCGATTAACCGCCTTTTGATGGAGAACCTCTTTTAAATCCACTTTTTGACAATTTTATGTGTTATATTTGACAAAATAAAATCCTTCTTTAGAGTCGGGACATCAAAATTTACATTGTGTAATTTTTTGGTATTTTTCCGAAAAAGTTCATTTTTAACGAATAGTGAAAAATGTTGTATTTTAATTCAAAACCTCTTTTTAATCTAATTTATTTATATGATTAGATTATCTTTTTAATTGGTTTTAAAGTAAAATTAGAATATATTTTTACCATTTAATCCAATAGTGGTCATTGGAATTAATTTCACTTTGAAATCAAACTTAAACTAGTGTCAATCTTTTGATACTTATTGTTTCATAAAAACACGCTATTTGCTCTGATATCGGGAATTAATTATTATATTAATTAATGCAACTTATATGTTTTGAATTTTGTAAAATAGAATTCATTTTTGAATTCATAATATCAAATATATCCTAGGGTGATGTTTTGGTATTTTTCTGGAAAACTTCAATTTTTGATGAATAGTGAAACCACTAAGTGGTAGTTAAAGAGACTGATTTTTCGTTTAAATAAAACTTTTCCACCTCTGTGTTTTGAATTTTAAAAAACCAACATACATGGTTTTCATTAATAAGTAAAATTTGGTTCAATGGGATTAAAATAATTTTTTGGCAAATAGTAACTTATTAAGTTTTTAATCGCGATTAGAGGTAATTAGTGTAGTTTAAGGTAAAAATAATGTTTTAATAATATGAGATGAGCTTGACACATGTCCTACCCTTATTGGATGTGTCATTTCAGACCAAGACAATCCATGTGTCAACTTGGGGACCCCATGGAGCCACTTTGTTTGGGAAATGACATAAATAACTTTTTATTTAATGTAAAATTAGAAATGACACAAACATGAGTTGTTTTACTAAAAAATATTTTACATGGGGTTATACAAGTCATATTTTTGGATATAAATAGTAATTGGAAAGATAAAAAATATTTTCTACATCATGATATTTTTTTTATAATTTTTAGACATTATATAAATTAAATTATTTATGACATCATGATGATGCAGCGATTACCTCATTAATAAAGGATTTAAATAAAATGAAATGATAATGTAACATCTATGACCTAAACATGCCCAAAACCTATTGTATTGGTGTATTTTGAACCCTTATCACCTTATCCTCGAAACAAATCAATTTGGGACCATTAAAATCCGAAACTCATTCTAAAATAAAGTAACATTTCCTTACTTTCCAAGAGTGCCCCTCCTCTCCTCTTATAAAAGGCCCCCACCTCTACCACCTTACCCACACTTCCAAAGCCTTTGTATCAGCCAACCCCTACCCATTTTGTCTCCCCACATCCCTATATTACTCCTTGAAGCCTCACTTTGGGAAGAAGGCTTCCCAAGGAAGCCTTTGAGCTCAAATCCAAGAGAGTTACCCGATTTTAAGGTGATGTCCTCACTTGTGTTCTTTTGTTTTATTTTGCTTCTCCAACCCCCTAAACTCTTTTTATTAATTTCTTTTGTAACAACTCCAATATCTTCAATATACTAAGATGTTTTTATAAGAATATTTCTAGCTACAATTACACACATCAACATCTAATGGTTAAAGAACATATTGTTTCTGTGGTTGGCGAATTTCTGCCTCACGAAACGATGATTGTTCAATCTTCTTTTAAACACCATTAATGGTGGCCATTAAGATGTCACTATATTTATATATGATATATATTATGTTTATGTTTTCCTTATTCTTGTTTATTTTTCATTTTTGGTTTACCTTTATGGTTTCCATTGTGGGTAAACACGATAATTTCATTTTAGGAAGTGCGGACTACCGCCCCCTCAAAGTGATGTGATTCATTAATGCCATATGTGGGACGTATAAAGGATGGATTTAAAGTTATTATATATGATTTTATACTAGAATTATAATATACCTCTATATAATTATTATTTATTTCCATTAATGTATGAGATAGAAATGAAAGTAGTGTTCATGCGTACGTACGGCTTACCGTCTCCATGAACGATGCATTTCATTTCTTATCCCCAAATGAAATGTACTATTATAAGTACATATTTATAATGGATATATATAATTTATGTTACATATAAATTATGAATATAATTATGGAATTAAAATATACATACCTCTCATTTAGTTTTAATTCCATTAATTAGACAAAGAAATGAAAGTAGTGTTCATGCGTACGTACGGCTTACCGTCTCCATGAACGGTGCATTTCATTTCTTACCTATAAATTATTATATAATATTATAAATAAATTTATATGCTGGGTATATATGATATATATGATATCCAAATAATGAACATCATTTTGGATATAATGAACCTTTGACCACACGAACAACATGTAATTGTAAGAAGTTCACTTTCGACTTAAGAACCAAATATCGACAAAACAAACATTATTAACTTAAATGATTACATAATGTTTATAAAATGGAAATAAGTGATATAAAAGTAATAATGAACTTGAAAAACGTTCTTAAGCAAATATAAATTAACTGAATTTTATTATTCAGGACGTTAAAGAATGATCGAGTCAAGTCGGACCCAAGGTAAGGGATCCTACCCCTCTCTTTCTTTTTAAGTACACTCTTTTATGTCATTCCTTTTAAGCTAATCTTTATTATGATTGGGATGTTATTTTATATTACTCCTACTGTAATTTTTATGTTCATATGATGATAGACCCTATTTTATCTCATAAATCTATTTTTGGAAGCTTTAAGTGGCGCTGTTAGGCTGCCGAGTTTTCATAATGGATTTTTCATCTCACATTTATTCCCGGGACATTTATGCTACATTTGCCACTATTTCATTTGAGTGGTGTATGTACTACCCATTATTACACACTTTGTGTTTTATAATTTCATTTATGGGTATTTACATCTTCATTGTATGACCCTTCTTCCTTGGGGTGTACTTTTCGAAAGTTACCCAACTTGGTAAGGGGACCCTTCACCCTCCTTTTTTTTAAAAGATTTCTTTTGTTATGTCTTTTAATTCACATACTATTATGTTGGGATATGTTCTTATATATCCTTATTTATGTAAATTTTATGTCCATGTGATGATATCCCTTTTATCTCTCTCATCAACCATTTTTGTATAATTTTATGTGACACTGTTAGGCTGTCGAATTTTACCAAGGGAACTTCTTAACCTAATTTTGATTTCTTTGGGTTCAACATGTAGTTATTGAATATGTCATCCATTTAATATGTGTGAATAAACTTTGATTGTTTTACACTTAATATCCACATATATTGGGTGTATTTATATTTGTTACACATAATTATGATATTGATTTATCCTTAATTTAAGGATACCTTCTTTATAATGGATTTCATCTCATTTTACATTTCTTTTGAGACTTAATTGTTGTTATGCACCAATTCACTCTTATATGGTGTGTATACTGTCCTTTTACATATTATATCATGAATCCCTTTATTCTCATGATATTATAAAGTTCGGATTAAATGTTATTCTGCAGTTATTTGTATTCTAGAGTCTCTCATTTTGTTAAAATCTATTTAAGAAAAATATCGTTTTAAATGTTTTAAAGATTTATTATTCTAAATCATTATCTTTAATGTACTTGTTTTCAAAATGGTTTTCAGTATTTATTAATATGGACATTAATGTTTTAAAATTATAATTCTAATAAAATCATCAAAGTGGTATGGTACACTTTTATTCAAAAATCACTTTTAAATGGTTTTTGAAAATGGATTGATGTCTTGGAATTACTTATTGTGATTGCAAATGAAATGTTTTTATTGAAATGTTTATATTTTCAATATTTTATGTGTAATGATGGTACTTGGACATTTTACGGGTGGTTATGTGATAAACCATATGACGGGTGGTGCCGTGAATACCAGGACGGGTGGTTACGTTATAACCTCCAATGCATTCGGTATGGAAGTCGGCCGTATGGCTATTCCATTATGTATGTGTGGAAGTCAACTGTATGGTTATTCCATTTAACTATGTTTATGTCCCAAGTTACCTATATATGTTATGTGTTCTTTATATGGGTTTTATGGTAATCTTTTGGTTACAAAAGGGTAAGTAATGATATTTTATTTAGTGAAGATTTTTTACTACTTCCTAAAGGTGAAGGGTATTACTTTGATAAAGTATACATGGTTTACTTGTTTCTTTGAAAAACTAACATTTTTAATTATTTGTGTATCCCTTATGATCTTTTTATGCTCACCCCAAGTTTTTTCTTTTGAAATGTTTTTCACAGGACTTAATGTGGAATAGGGTCAAGGATGGGATCAAGGGAATGTTTCTTTTAAAGAGATTTTTATTTTATGGAAACTTAGTAGAAGTGTCTAGTTTGTAATCTTTTGAGATGTAATAGTTATGACCTAATTCTCTAAAACTCTAAACCTGAAAAGATCCTCAATGTGAATTATTAATTTAATTCAATAATAAGTACGGTTTAAGGTTGGGGCCTTATAGTTGGTATCAGAGGTCGGTTTAGATAACATTAGAGGTTAGGGTATCCTCTAAGCATAAGTGACATTACCATAATGGTTAAGATTTCAGAAAAAGTCCTGGTTTTAGATAAAGTTAATGAGTAAGTATATATTAGTGTTTAACTTCCTCATTAGTACATGATGTTTTTGTTGATATACTCACACTGACTTTTCTGTTTTTAGTGAATGGATGGATCTAGGAGGCACCAAAGAGACAAGAGGTTTGAAGGAAACTGTGGTGGTTCTCTGATTAAGATACTAGATAAAATGGGGGATTCAATGAGGAAACTCGTGGTTGTTCTAAACCAACTATCAAGTAGTAATGATCAACCACTTGAACCTTGGTATGATCTGTAATGCATCATGTACAAGATGACCAATCGATGTGGAAGTTCAGGTAATAATTATAAAGGTAACCATTAGAGTTTATATGATCCTTACTTTTGAGGTAATTATGGGTTATTATATGTTATGATGGAAAATGAAAGGCATGAGATAAACTTGAGGTTAAAATATGTTATGATTATTTTTGAAGATTTTATCTCATTTTGGGGAATGTTTTAAGAATTATGTAGTTTTGGAAAAAGGACAACAGGCAGACCGTGTGACAACCCATCGCGTCGGACAAAGTTGTGGGAATCGAACCAACAACCAAAGTGCCACTGGTATTTATCGCCTACAACTAGAATACGTGAAGTACCTGGTTAGTTTGACTGATTCTTTTTAGTTTGATGATTTTAGGAATCAAGAGTAAGTTTATTTTAGGTTATCTATGGAAATTATTAACCATTCATCGAGGATATGTGATTAGGTTAATTACTTTTCAATATGAGAATTTAAGAGCAACTGATGTTATTTGGAGATAGAAGTTAATTTGTACCTTGGAAGACTATGTGACTAAGTCCTTCAAATATTTGGGTTTCAATCTTAGTTTGGTTTAATTTGAAGAATTTTATGGAAAATTTTTTTATCAAATGGTCCTCGTTGAACTTTGGGTTTTGTTGGAAAAATTTTGGAGATTAAGAATAGATTTTCTTTTTATAAAGGTTTATCCTTTTCGGGATTATGTGATCTTGTACTAACCTTTTTGGTTTTGGTTTTGGTTAAAGTCTAAAGATATGGGAAGTATATAGTTCTCTTTTGTGGATTAGGTGATTCTCTAGAAGTTGATTATAGTACTCTTGATGTGAACAAGTCTTCCAAATACGCTTCTTTTGGAGAAAATATGAGTTTGTGTAAGGAATCTAATAAAAGTTGAAAGTCAACATGATAAGTGATTATGTTTCCTTATGAATAAATTCCCCAATAAAAAGTAACTTAAAACAAAAATGTTGTCTATTAACTTTTCCTACTGGGGAATCGAATACCGTTTAACCCATCACAAGTTTGTGATTTTCTTGAGGTTAACTTTCTCCTAGACATGTTTAATATCACTCTCCATCAGAACATGACCCTTTGTTTTTTCCTCCATGTCCATATTTTCATTCTTGGAATCCTAGTATGGGTTAACTCGGGTGACCTCTGTACTTCTCTTTCTTTATTTTAAAGTGATTGTTTTACCAACTCTTGTTCCGATGTGGGACTTTCAAGAATGTTTCAAAGCCCAATTTTAAAATTACCAGGACGCAATTCCCCAAAGGGGGGAAGGATGTAACACCCCAGGTAAATAAAGAATATGACATTTTAATATTTATCCATATTTGTGAATAAAATATTAATATTACTTTAAAGGGGATGCTATGCTTGATGGTGTACCCAATACGCAACAACGAGTTTCTTGGGAATCTTACGTTGCACTCTAATAATAAAATAATATTATTTTAAATGGTAGTTAACGCCTAGCCATTGTAATGGCGGGAAAGAACGGAACTAACTAAAAAATGATTATGTATGTTTGTAAAATATGTTTACTATTTACAATAAATGTTAGAGGATTGAAAATGCGAATGAATCCAATTTTTAAGCATAAACATTCTAATATTATTTAAAAGTTCGATTAATCGCCTTTTGATGGAGAACCTATTTTAAATCCACTTTTTGAAAATTTTATGTGTTATATTTGACAAAATAAAATTCTTCTTTAGAGTCGGGATATCAAAATTTACATTGTGTAATTTTTTGGTATTTTTCTGAAAAAGTTCATTTTTAATGAATAGTGAAAAATGTTGTATTTTAATTCAAAACCTCTTTTTAATATAATTTATTTATATGATTATATTATCTTTTGAATTGGTTTTAAATTAAAATTAGAATATATTTTTACCATTTAATCCAATATTGGTCATTGGAATTAATTTCACTTTGAAATCGGACTTAAACTAGTGTCAAACTTTTGATACTTATTGTTTCATAAAAACACGCTATTTGCTCTGCCAGCGGGAATTATTTATTAAATTAATTAATTCAACTTATATGTTTTGAATTTTGTAAAATAGACTTCATTTTTGAATTCGGAATATCAAATATAGCCTAGGGTGATGTTTTGGTATTTTTCTGGAAAACTTCAATTTTTTATGAATAGTGAAACCACTAAGTGGTAGTTAAAGAAACTGATTTTTCGTTTAAATGAAACTTTGCCACATCTGTGTTTTGAATTTCAAAAATCCGACATACATGGTTGTCATTAAGAAGTAAAATGTGGTTCAATGGGATTAAAATAATTTTTTGGTGAATAGTAACTTATTAAGTTTTTAATCGCAATTAGAGGTAATTAGTGTAGTTTAAGGTAAAAATAATGTTTTAATAATATGAGATGAGCTTGACACATGTCCTACCCTTATGGGATGTGTCATGGCCGACCAAGAAAATCCATTTGTCAACTTAGGGACCCCATGGAGCCACTTTGGTTGGGAAATGACATAAATAACTTTTTATTTAATGTAAAATTAGAAATGACACAAACATGAGTTGTTTTACTAAAACAATTTTTACATGGGGTTATAAAAGTCAGATTTTTGTCTATAAATAGTCATTGGAAAGATAAAAAGATTTACTACATAATTATATTTGTTTTATAATTTTTAGACATTAGATAAATTTAATAATTAATGACATCATGATGATGCAGCGATTACCTCATTAATAAAGGATTTAAATAAAATGAAATGATAATGTACAATCTATGACCTAAACATGTCCAAAACCTATTTTATTGGTGGATTTAGAACCCTTATCACCTTATCCACGAAACACATCAATGTGGGACCATTAAAATCCGAAACGCATTCTAAAATAAAGTAACATTTCCTTACTTTCCAAGAGTTCCCCTCCTCTACTCTTATAAAAGGCCCCCACCTCTACCACCTTACCCACACTTACAAAGACTTTGGCTTGGCCAAACCCTACCCATTTTGTCTCTCCACAACCATATCTTACTCCTTGAAACCTCACTTTGGGCATAAGTCTTCCCAAGGAAGCCTTTGAGCTCAAATCTAAGAGAGTTTCCCGATTTTAAGGTGATGTCTTCACTTGTGTTCTTTTGTTTTATTTTTCTTCTCTAACCCCCTAAACTCTTTTTATTCATTTCTTTTGTAAAAAATCCAGTATCTTCAATATACTAGGATGTTTTTATAAGAATATTTCTAGCTACAATTATACACATCTACATCTAATGGTTAAAGAACATATTGTTTCTGTGGTTGGCGAATTTCTGGCTCACGAAACGATGATTGTTCAATCTTCTTTTAAACACCTTTAATGGTGGCCATTAAGATGTCACTCTATTTATATATGATATATATTATGTTTATGTTTTCCTTATGATTCTTTATTTTTCATTTGTGGTTTACCTTTATGGTTTCCATTGTGGGTAAACACGATAATTTTATTTTAGGAAGTGCGGACTACCGCCCCCTCAAAGTGATTTAATTCGTTAATGCCATATGTGGGACGTATAAAGGATCGATTTAAAGTTATTATATATGATGTTATAAGAGAATTATAATATACCTCTATATAATTATTATTTCTTTCCATTAATTTATGAGATAGAAATGAAAGTAGCGTTCATGCGTACGTACGGATTACCGTCTCCATGAACGGTGCATTTCATTTCTTATCCCCAAATGTAATGTACTATTATAAGTACATATTTATAATGTATATATATAATTTATGTTAAATATAAATTATGAATATAATTCTGGAATTAAAATATACATACCTCTCATTTAGTTTTAATTCCATTAATATGACAAAGAAATGAAAGTAGCGTTCATGCGTACGTACGGCTTACCGTCTCCATGAACGGTGCATTTCATTTCTTACCGCTAAATGATTATGTAATATTATAAATAAATTTATATGCTGGGTATATATGATATATATGATATCCAAATCATTAAAATCATTCTTGATATAATGAACCTTTGACCACACGAACAATATGTAATTGTAAGAAGTTCACTTTCGACATAAGAACCAAATATCGACAAAACAAACATTATTAACTTAAATGATTACATAATGTTTATAAAATTGAAATAAGTGATATAAAAGTAATAATGACCTTGAAAAATTTTCTTAATCAAATATAAATTAACTCAAGTTTATTATTCAGGACGTTAAAGAACGATCGAGTCAAGTCGGACCCAAGGTAAGGGATCCTACCCCTCTCTTTCTTTTTAAGTACACTCTTTTATGTCATTCCTTTTAAGCTCATCTTTATTATGATTGGGATGTTCTTTTATATTAATCCTACTATAATTTTTATGTTCATATGATGAGAGACCCTATTTGATCTCATAAATCTATTTTTGGAAGTTTTAAGTGGCGCCATTAGGCTGCCGAGTTTTCGTAATGGATTTTTCATCTCACATTTATTCACGTGACATTTATGCTACATTTTCCACTATTTCATTTGAGTGGTGTATGTACTTACCATTATTATACACTTTGTGTAGTATAATTTCATTTATGGGTATTTACATCTTCATTGTATGACCCTTCTTCCTTGGGGTGTACTTTTCGAAAGTTACCCAACTCGGTAAGGGGACCTTTCACCCTCCTTTTTTTTAAAGACTTCTTTTGTAATGTCTTTTAATTCACATACTATTATGTTGTGATATGTTCTTCCATGTCCTTATTTATGTAAATTTTATGTCCAAGTGATGAGATACCATTTATCTCTCTCAAAAACCCTTTATGTAATAGTTTATGTGACGTCGTTAGGCTGTCGAATTTTACCAAGGGAACTTATTAACCCAATTTCGATTTCTTTGGGTTCAACATGTAGTTATTGAATATGTCATACTTTGAATATGTGTGAATAAACTTTGATTGTTTTACACTTAATATCCACATATATTGGGTGTATTTATATTTGTCACACATAATTATGAGATTGATTTATCCTTAATTTAAGGATACCTTCTTTATAATGGATTTCATCTCATTTTACATTTGTTTTGAGACTTCGTTGTTGTTATGCACCAATTCACTCTTATATTGTGTGTATACTGTCCTTTGACATATTATATCATGAATCCCTTTATTCTCATGATATTATAAAGTTCGGATTAAATGATATTCTGTAGTTATTTGTATTCAAGAGTCTCTCATTTTGTTAAAATCTCTTTAACAAAAATATCGTTTTAAATGTTTTAAAGATTTATTATTCTAAATCATTATCTTTAATGTCCATTTTTTCAAAATGGGTTTCAGTTTTTATTAATATAGACATTAATGTTTTAAAATTATAATTCCAATAAAAGATTCAAAGTGGTAAGTGACACTTTGATTCAAAAATCACTTTTAAATGGTTTTTGAAAATGGATTGATGTCTTGGAATTAATTTTTGTGATTGAAAATGAAATATTGTTATTGAAATGTTTATATTTTCAATATTTTATGTGTAATGATGGTACTTGGACATTTTACAGGTGGTTACGTGATAAACCATATGATGAGTGGTGTCGTGAATACCAGGACGGGTGGTTACGTTATAACCTCCAATGCATTGGGTATGGAAGTCGGTCGTATGGATATTCCATTAAGTATGTGTGGAAGTCGACCATATGGTTATTCCATTTAAGTATGTTTATGTCCCAAGTTACCTATATATGTTATGTGTTCTTTATATGGGTTTTATGGTAATCTTTTGGTTACAAAAGGGTAAGTAATGATATTTTATTCAGTGAAGAGTTTTTACTACTTCCTAAAGGTTATGGGTATTACTTTGATAAAGTATACATGGTTTAATTGTTGCTTTGAAAAACTAACATTTTTAATTCTTTGTGTATCCCTTGCTGAGCTTTTTATGCTCAACCCAAGTTTTTTCTTTTGAAATGCTTTTCACAGGACTTAATGTGGAATAGGGTCAAGGATGGGATCAAGGGAAGTCATGCTATCTAAAACATGGAACTAGACATGTTTCTTTTAAAGAGATTTTTATTTTATGGAAACTTAGTAGAAGTGTCTAGTTTGTAATCTTTTGAGATGTAATAGTTATGACCTAATTCTCTAAAACTCTAAACCTGAAAAGATCCTCAATGTGAATTATTCATTTAATTCAATAATAAGTAAGGTTTAAGGTTGGGGCCTTATAGATAACATATATAAACCTGTGTAAAATTGTTTTACAAAAAGATATATGCTTATGTCATTTTTGTATTTACTTTAACATAATTAATATAAAGTGTCATCATCACTTACAAGTGGCTCCATGGGGTCCCAAAATAGACCCAAGGATTCCCATGGTCGGAAATATATCATCCAATAGGGTTAGGAAATGTGTTAGGGTAATTTAATATTATTATTATATTATTTTTTACCCTTATTTACCAGATTTACCCTTTAACCATGGTAAATAAAATATGTTCCGAAGTAATTATTCAAAATGTCAAAAAATAAAATTTACCAATTTACACAATTTGGACCTCCTGATTCTAAATATGGAATCCATTTTTCTAAATTCAGAATACATAAGTGGCAAAAATTTATTTAAAATTAATTCCTGTTGTTAAAACAAAATGCGTGTTTTTAAGAAATAATAACTATCAAAAGTTTGACACTTTCTTATGTCTAGTTTAAATGTGAAATTATGTCCAATGACTTACATTGGATTAAATGGTAAAAATATAATCTAATTATACTTAAAACCAGTCAATAGTATAATTTATCAATATGAATTATTTGGATTAAAAAAGTTGTTTTTAATTAAAATTTCGTTTTTTACCCTATTCATCAAAAACTGAATGTTTTCAGAAAAATACCAAAAAATTACCCTAAGGTAATTTTGATATTACAAACCCAAAAATGAAGTCCATTTTGAATTATAATATTGAAAAAATTTTAAAAACTGTGTATTACTATTCATAATGGCTAGTTTGATTGGTCGCGATGTGTTAGAATCTCGAAGTTGCGTACAACGCAAGCCATTGCATTATTCAAAGGGAAACGTACTGTGGAATCTTGGTGTGTTACATTCTCCCCTCCTTAAAAAAAAATTTTCCTCTAAATTTCTAGAATATTACTACATAAAAAGATTCAGGTGGTTCTTCATCATAAGTTCCTTGGGTTCTCACGTTGCCTCTTCCATTTTATGGTTCCTCCATAAAACTTTTACTAGACGAGTTGTTCGGTTTCTCAGAACTTGTTCTATTATATCATGAAACTTGACAGGCTCTTCGTAATAACATATTTTGGGTTCTAGTTCTAATTCCTCATAGGTGAGTACATGCTTTGGGTCAAGCGTGTATTTTCTCAATAGTGATACGTGGAACACATCGTAAACTTTGGAAAGACTTGGCGGCATTGCCAAACGGTAAGCTACATCCCCAATTCGTTCTAGAATTTTGAAAGGTCTGATATACCTGGGACTCAATTTATCCTTCTTACCAAATCATATAATTCCTTTCCATGGAGATACCTTCAAAAAAACATGATCTTCTACCTGAAATTACAAATTCTTCCTTCGGTTATCAGCATATCTCTTCTGCCTACTTTGAGCTGCTTTGATGTGGTCTTGGATTAAATTAACATTTTCCATTGTTTACTCCACTAGTTCTAGGCCTACGAGTTTTCTTTCACCAATATCATCCCAACATATTGGTGTGTGACATCTCTTTCCGTATAACACTTTATATGATATCATCTGAATACTTGAATGGAAGCTATTGTTATAGGAAAATTCTACCAGAGGTAAATATTGATCCCACATACCATGAAAGTCAAGTGATCATGATCTCAACATGTCTTCTAAGGTTTGAATAGTCCTTTTTGATTTTCCATCAGTTTGAGGGTAGTAGGCAGTGCTCAAAATAAGTTCAGTATCTAGGGCTTTCTGAAGACGTTTCTAGAATCTTGATGTAAAATGGGGATCACGATCAGAAAAAATCGATAGAGGTACTCCATGAAGTCTCACAAATTCATTAATATATAGTCTTGCTAGATGTTCAAGTGGTAAAACTTCTCTTATAGTAATAAAATCTGCTAACTTGGTAAGACGATCAACAATGACCCATATTGCATCGTTCCTTTTAGGAGTCTTTGGTAGTCCCATGACAAAGTCCATCATAATATTATCCCTTTTCAACTAAGGTTTGTGAAGAGGTTGCATGACTCCTCGAGGTTATTTCCTTCCAGCATTCACTTGTTAAAAAACCACACATCTTGACACAAAATCAGCAATCTACCTCTTCATGTTGTCCCACCAAAAATGTTCCTTCAAATATCTATACATTTTGGTGCTCCTAGGGTGTATAGAGAAATTGGAGCTGTGAGCATCATCCTACAATTCCCATTTTATATTTGGTATATCAGGAACACAAAGTCACTTCCCAAATTTCAAAATTTCATCTTCATACACAAAGTCACTCAATCTCCCATCATTCATAGCTTTAATCTTCTTCTGAAATTCCTCATCATCAGCCTCAGAAATTTTTATTATTTATAGAAAATATAGATTGGAAACCATTTAAAAAGCATTGATGTTTCACCATCCATTGTTATTCCCATATACATATTTACTAGATCTAGGAAAATAGGATCCCTTTCAACTCCCATCTTGTTCAAAACTCCATGATCCTTTCTGTTCAAAGCATCATCCACCTTATTTTCCTACCCCAGGTGGTAGTGTATGGTGCAATCATAATCCTTGAGTAGTTCAAGACATCTCTTTTGCCACATGTTGAGTTCTTTTTGTGAGAAAATATACTTCAAACTCTTGTGATCAATATAAATCTCACATTTTTCACTATAGAGATAATTTCTCCATATATTCAAAGCATTGATTACAGCTGCTAACACAAGATCATGAGTAAGATAGTTTTTCTCATGAATTTTTAGCAATCGTGATGCATAGGTAATCACCCTATAATTTTTCATAAGGACACAACCAAGTCCTTTCTTTGAATCATCACTATAAATAACAAACCCATCATTCCTCGATGGTATATTAAATATAGAAGCATTGAATAATAATCTATTTAATTCATCAAAACATTCTTCACACTCTTTTGTCCAAACAAATTAAATCATTTACATGTGATATTGGTTAATGGGTTTCCCAATCAGGAAAAATTCTGGATAAAACATCGATAATAACCTACTAAACCAATAAAATTACATACCTCAGTTATACTCGTCGGTGCTGTCCATTCTTGGATTGCCATTATCTTTAAAGGATCCACATAGCTTCCATCCTAAGATAAAATATGGCCAAGAAATGAAATCTCTTGAAGTCAGAATTCACACTTGCTAAACTTCCCATATAATTCATGTCTTCTAAGATTCTTGAGGATAATACACAAGTGATTTTCATGATCTTAATAGCTCTTGGAGTATACCAAGATATCATAAACAAATACCACTACAAATTCATCAAGATATTCCTTGAAAACACTATTCATTAGATCCATGAAGATAGAGGGTGAATAAGTCAATCCGAAAAGGCATTACTGTAAACTCGTAATGCCCATACCTGGTTCAAAATGTTGTCTTCGGAATGTCTTCCCTCTTCACACACAACTGATGATATCTAGATCGAAGGTAAATCTATGAAAAGTATTGAGCTCCTTGAAGTTGGTTAAATAAATCATCAATGCGAGGTGGGGGATACTTGTTCTTTATTATTATAGCATTGATCTCCATGTAGTCAATGCACAACCTCATAGACCCATCGTTCTTCTTAACAAAAAGAACAGGGGATCCCTATGGAGAAACACTAGGGAAATAAATAACTTATTAATAAATTCCTCTAGTTGTTTCTTTAGATCCACTAATTCCATAGTGGCCATTCTATAAGGGGTCTTAGATATAGGCCTTAAACCAGGAATTAAATCAATGGAAAACTCAATTTCTCGTTTTAGAGGATGTCCAGGTAAATCATCTAGAAATACATCAACATAATATTGTACAATAGGTGAATCCACTATTTGAACATTCTTTTCCTCACACATAATTATTTCATTTTCTTCCTCGACAATAATTGAATTATGTTGAGCTACTGGGGGTGGATATAGATAAGAATCAGGTGGGGATGTTTCTGCTCTAAAGATAAGGTGTTCTTTATCATCATCATAAAAAATAGTAACATCCTTCTTCTTAAAATAAATCTTCACATAATGGTCTGAAAGACAATCCATACTAAGTATTATATCAAATTCAATCATGGGTATGACGATGAGATCATCAGATAAAGAAAATCGATATTCCCTAATGGGGACTGATTCCCAAAACTATGTTGTGGTGATAATTCCCTTAGTTGTTTTGACTGAAAACTCCCTTGTTATGTAAAATTGAAAATATCTCATTTTCAAATCAAACTGGGATGATATGAAACAATGCAATGATCCAGAATCAAATAAAGCAATTTCTAAACTTGAGGAAACCATTAAATTACCTTCCACCACATCTTTCGGAGCTTCAACCTCATCAGCAGTGATAGCATAAGATTAAGCTTGATCCCTTGGCCTATTCTAAGGTAAGTTTCCTTGGCGATTAGTAAATTCATCTGCTTAATTCACCCTTTCTCTACAATTGTAGCATTCAACATTAACAACCTCTTTATTCCCCTTGCAATCACGAGCTTGGTGACCTTTTTCACCACACATGTAACAGACTCCCATTCCCTTAAAACAAGTATTGGGGTGTTTCTTCCCACATTTACTGAAGGATAGATATTCAACTTTTCCCCTATTCCCCTTATTTCTATTTCTAGAGTGTTCAGCAGATATCTTCTTCTCTTTCTTTACTTTAAAGTTGTATGACTTAGATAATTCTATTTCTGTCCTGATAGCACATGAGACAATATCTTCGTATAACAAGAAGGATTGTGAGACTAATGCTCGAAGGATAAATGGTTTTAACCCATCAAATAAATGATCAATCTTACTTGTTGGGTTACATATATAATCGGTGGCATGCCTCTCTAACCTTGTAATGTTAGCCTCATATTTTTCGACATTCTCATCCTCCTTTTGCCTCAGACTCAGAAATTGAATTTACATATCTGCTCGATGGTCATGAGGAAACTATTTTTCTAAGAAAATATCTTTAAACTCTCTCCATTCTATATTTGATACTTCATCATCATCCTTTGTGTTTTGAATCAAGGACCACCATTGATCGGCTTCTCCAGTGAGGCAGTAAACTGCCATGACAACTTTTTCCCTTTCGCTACTCCCCAAGGTGTGGAATATTTTCTCTAAGGAATTTATCCATTGCTCAAACAATAATTCATTTGTTCCCCCAGTGAATGTTGATAGTTTTTGCCTCATGAATTGATCTAACATTGATCCTTCACGTTGTGGATCAGGGTGCTCCATACGGGTAAGGTTATTATTCATAACCCGAGTGAGTTGTCCTAGTATGGTGATAAGCTGATCAGCACCAGTTGTATCACCAGCTCCACTATAATTATATTGAGCAGGAGGGAAATACCTTCGTGGAGTGCATTCATTGATACGGTTTCCATTCCTTCCACTAGGCACCGTTTCTAAACCACATCATACACTGGATTAGTTTATAAATCGCAATAGATAATTCCAAACTTATAACATACTTAACATAAATTGAACCATTTATGTATATAATCTATAATCATAAAAAAATGTTTTCTTTGAGGAGGTATATACTCAAAAATCCTTCATAATGGTTTGTAAAGAAAATTTGGATTATCCTAAGCATATCCCCCAGGAGTGTCGTAACCAAGAGTGCAGCATGGCCCGTTGTCATGTACCAGGATACCCCGAGTCAAGCCCAAAACTCCTTGTCAGAGTTTTCACTCCTAGGTACATCTATTCCAAAGCCGCCCTTACCTGATCATATCTAGATAGTGATGTATTTCTTGTAAAATACACAAAATCTCAACATTACCAAAATTCTATGAAGTTCTTCTATACTAATCCTCAATGTCTATCTTAGGGTAATGTTCTCTAATCAGAGTTTATCTAAATCTAGATTCCAAGGTTAGTACTAAACTTCCTCTGATACCAACTGTAACGCCCCGACCCCAGTTACCCAGAGTCGATGAATTATTACATAACATTTTCATGATACAAGGAAATCATATTCCGAAAGACTGATCAGTTTAGTAGCCTTAGAAATACTAGATTCATTCATAAGGTTTACATTACATCATAAAATGAAAAACTACAAAAAAAAATTCTATAGACAACACTGATATCCCATAGACTATCCATACAGGTCAGTCATATTATACTTCTTCACATATTTGGAAAAATAAAACATAGAATGGGGTGATCTCATATTCTCAGTAAGGATAACAATATTGCAGAAACTTTCATAAATAAGAATAAACATTTAAGGAAATGTATAAAACTAAGAAAAAAACCTTTTCAACATAAAATTCATCATAATATGGAAAATTAAATCAAAATAATGTCATTTACAAACCCACATGGATATTCTACTTGTCTAATATTCACATGAAATATCAATATCCACTTCCATAATGATGGAATGCATAATGCCAGACTTCATAACCACATATTCAATGCCTTGTTCCAAGACTACAAATAAGATTTTTTCAAGGCCTTATTCCAAGACACTAATTTGTCTCATGATACCTACTAATTCATTGAGGATATATAACAGTCTCCATCCGTCACATTCTATGTCCAATGCATTACTCATATGAAAACATTTAAACATAACATAAACATTCATATTAAAACTAGCATAGGAAGTGTCAATACTTTATCCATAAACCATGAATGATGTAAAAATAACACATACAAAGTCAAACATATCACAATTCCTTAAATACAATATGGAAGTTTTGTATCATAATAAAACAACATCAAATAATCTTAAAATCCTTCAAAGGATGCGCACATAGATGAAATCAAAACTATTTGATAGAAATGTCTTATTCTTTTTTTTTTGAAATCATTCAAAGTTATCTTATTATAAAAGAAAACATTTATTTTGAAAATATTATTATTATTTGGTAAGGGAAGCTTTGATGATGTTATAACAGCAGAATATAGTCTCACCTACCGTATAAGTTAAAAAACATTCTTACCTTAATTTTGTCGAAAAGGTCAATAAAGTAACTTGTTTGGAAAATGGTGGAAATATTCCTTTCAGAAACTATGATTTCAAATAAGGCTATAAATGAATTTAATCCATATTCTAGTAAGTAGTAAAAAAAAATTTAATACATTTTTAGGAAACCATGGATGTGGATGATAAAGAGGACCCAGAAGATAATTACATATAAATAGCCTTGAATAATGAAGAGGTTGTAGAATTAACCCTTGCCTTGTACTTTACTTGGTAGAGGGTACATTAATATTCTGTATAATAGTTAAATAATTTTTAATAAATTATAAAATAACCATATACATAATTATGATATCATATATGATCTTCTAATAATTCTTTGTTAATAATATTTTTGTATTATCATTGTTTCGGGTGTTAACTAATTCATTTTCATTTATATTATTTGTTACATGAGTCATGTTTTTCATGTATGGGATTTATCTTATTCATATCCAGAATGATATAAAGTCTTTAAAAATTATTTTTAATCAGCAAATGAAAATTAGTCTTCAATTGTTACGATGGGGAATGAATCGCATCACATTCTTAGAGACGGTAATCTGTACATACGCCCGAGCGACAATATCATCCTTTTGATAATAAAATATTATATAATTGGATGGTATATCATATATAAAGAATCATTACCATGTTATATTTCTTTATTTACATCATTATTATACCCATCCAAATAATAATGTATTGAATAACACCTACACCACGACGTGGAGACGGTAAGTCGTACATACACATGTATCGTGAAATGTAATTTAAAGGAAGGACAGAATAATGACTATGGTTGTACCATATTTATAATAACATCACATTATATATAAGATAATAGAGTTATTAATTTATAATGGAAACAACAAGTAAAAAAGAAGTGGAAGAAGAAAAAAACATGATAGAGGTGGTGAGATATTTACCTCTTCTTCGGGTTCTTCCTTTTGATTCGATCAAAATGGCTCCTCAGGTTAGATTTATAACTAAAGTAAGGCCTCTAGGATGAAGGGAGGAAAGTTTACAGGGTATTTGGGTAGGTTTTGGCCAAGTCAAATGGATTTGAAGTTGTGAATTATAGAGAAGGTAAAGTTCCCTTTTATAAGAGGGGTGAGAGGCACCTTAGGAAAAGATTAAAATATTATTTTATAATAAATAAATTTTAGGTTTATAATGGCTCAAAAATGAATTATTTAAAGGATATTGTGGGTATGGGTCAAAAAACACTAAAACAATAAGTTTTAGATAGGTTTGTGTCACTATATTAACCTCATCTTCTAGATTTAACTCTTAGTTAATTAGTTTGACATTTACCATGTCTCTTTGTATTTTTATATTATATGGTTAATAAACTTACTATAAACATTCAAGAGAACCCCAAGTGTTTCATTAATGATACACCTATCATTATATAAGTCTTTTGTCTAAACCATATATTTTTAGGAATATAATATAAATTAATAATATAATATTTGTTTTAAAAACACTTTTATGTCAATTTTGACACTATTTGCTATTTTGTTTTTGTTAAATTCCTCAAAGCATTATTAATTCAAAAAAAAATCATTTAATAAATTCTAAAATGTACAATTAACCGAGAAAATTCGTGTATAGAATCAAAACTTTCAAATTATATTTATTTAAACATCTATAATACCATTTATTTAATTCTTTCATTAATAAAGGAAAATACTTTATCATCATTGCGTCATAAATAAATTTAATTATTCAATGTATAAAAATTATAAATAAAATACTATTATGTATAAATTCATTTTAGATTTATAATTAATATTTATAGTCGAAGAGATAACATATATAACCCTATGTAAAAAATTTTTTACTAAAAGATATATGCTTATGTCAGTTTTTGTATTTCATTAACTTAATTAATATAAAGTGTCATTATCACTTACAAGTGGCTCCATGGGGTCCCAAAATCAACACAAGGATGCCCATGGTTGGACATGTATCATCCAAGAGGGTTAGAAAATATGATAAGATAATTTAATATTATAATAATATTATCTTTTTACCCTTATTTAACATATTTACCCTTTAACCATGGTAAATAAAATATTTACCGAAGTAATTATTCAAAATGTCTAAAAATAAAAGTTACCTATTTACACAATATGAACTTCATGATTCTAAATATGTAATCAATTTTTCTAAATTCAAAACATAGAAGTGGCAGAAATTAATTTAAAATATATTCTTTTTGTCAAAACAAAAAGCCTGTTTTTAAGAAATAATAATTATCAAAAGATTGACACTTTCTTATGTCTTGTTTAAAATTGAAATTACGTTCAACGTCCAAAATTGGATTAAATGGAAAAAATATAATCTAATTATACTTAAAAACCACTAAATTTTATAATTTATCACTATAAATTATTTTTATTAAAAAAAATTAGTTAAATTTTAGTGTTTTTCACTATTCATCAAAAACTGACTGTTTTCAGAAAAATACAAAAACTTCACCCTAATCTAATTTAGATATTTCAAACCCAAAAATGAAGTCCATTTTGAAAGATAAGATTGATAAAATTTCCAAAAGTGGGTATTACTATTCATAATGGCTAGTTTGATTGGTCGTGATGTGTCAGAATCTCGAAGTTGCGTGCAATGCAATCTATTGCATTATTCAAAGGGAAACGTACCGTAGAAGCTTGGGGTGTTACACATATGGTTACTTCAAGTGTAACTCGATTATTACATAAATTGTAAGGTATCTGTGAGGACTACAAATTATTAGATTTCCAATATGGTTACAAGATTATATAAGTAATGACCCAAGATACCTTTATGGTTCTATATATGTTCATATGTTTTGTGGGGATCTTGTGGAAATATCATATCTCACAAAGTAAGTATATATGGGTGAAAAGTATGTATTTTGAAAAATGGTTTTATATGATACAAGTATTCATGTACTAATGTGTTCTTTCCTTATTTTTATATCCCTTACTGAGATTTTTGTGCTCATGCCAAGTTTTTTTAAATGATTTTCACAGGTTATATGGATGTTTAAGACAATGAATTAAGAGAAGTTAAATATTTGAAGAATTTTAAAAGAAATCATTCTTTTTTGAAAAGATTTATCTTTTAGAAGAAATGAAGGCTATTTTTATGGTATCCAATCTATATTAATGTGTAATGTTATTACTATATTATGTCCCAATTATCTGAAGATATAAACTTTAAAATATCCTCCATGTGAAAGGAAGTGATTTCTTGACTAAATCCAATATTATGTAATGTAATTAGGTGTTGTTCTTATATTAAGTGTTGAGGGTTCATATCAAAGATCCATATAAAATAACTAATATTATTTGTTTGATCAACTAAAATAGAGAAAAAAAATTATGTAGAAATTAATTAATAATATTTGACACCTCTAATTTACCCCTATCATTAGGGTGACTGCATGGTCCTCTAGAACTAACAAGTGGTATCAAAGGGGTTCCCTCTATTTGGATCTAGAAGCCTATTCACATTTGTTTTTATCTAATTTATTTGAAGTGTGGATCTCTATAAATTGAATAAATATTTCCTCTGGAAGACATAGAAGTTTATCCTAAACTGAAGGAAATGGAATTTATCCCCAAGTGTCTTAAGGTATAGTTTTCAGAAAAAAAATTATTAACTGAAATAATAATGAATATCATAAGTCAAGAATGGTAGCCTATTAAAATAAGAATAAAGTGGATCCACCAATATGAAAAGTTAAGTAGAGTGTGTTTTGATATGATAAATCCATTCCAAATAATCTTATGTAATAAAAATAATTCTCTTGATGTGGTTAGTATAAATCCGCTAAAACTATTAAGTATTTTTTCTCTAAAATTAAGGATCACCTAAAGGAATATCCTATTGGTTTTATCATGAAAACATTTTTATTTATAAATATAATTTATGCAGAAAAATCATAGCTTTATATGGAAATAGATGAAATGAAGGAAGCATTTATAGGGGAAATAAGTGAGAGTATTACTCTCACAAAACTCACATAAGATAGAGAAGAAATAATACATTCACAATAAAATTTTAACCTTAAGATGAAATGTATAGGATTGTTTTCTATAAATTAACCTTTAATAAATTTCTTGTTAAAATTTTATAGGCATCAAAAGATACCATTGAAATAAAAAACCTTGTTTGGAAGTTAATTCTAGAAGAATAAAAGAGATTTAAAAATAACTATAAGAATAGGGTAAAATGCACGAAGAAAAGATTAGGAAGGTTTATAAGAATGAAACCTTCTCAAAGATCATCGAGGATAAGGATCAATTAGTGATACTATGTGAAGAAAAGTTAACTCTTACAAAAAAAATATCTATAAGTGGTTTTATATATAAATATCATAACTGATGTTATTAGTGAAAATATCCATACACTATAGGATACTCAGTAAGAAATTATTGATGTTAGAAATAATCAAATAGAGATCAAGGAAAAATTACTAAAAAAACTTTTTCATTCCTTAAAATAGTTTAGTAAGCTTCATTAAGAAAATATAAAATATTTAAAAGTTAAATATGATACTAAAATGAGGTGTCTTAAAGGTTAGGACGACACATTAAATTTAAATTTCCTTGAGAAGGTGGTCAAATTTAGAAACATTTATTCTAATAAAGTTGTAACTTCTCATGATTTTGAGAAAATAGCCATTTTTATTCCTACGAAAAATATTACCTCACATAAGATTAATTTTATTGGTTGGAAGAATGTTAAATCTTAGGAAGTTTCACTTTTTTTATGGAATGAATGAAAAGGTAAACCCAAGATATGAGGAATCCATGTGCACTAATTCAAATACATAGAATATTGTGGTTTGTTGTTCTAGACATGGATGGGTAGTGAAAAGTGATATTCCCACAACTCCATTAAATGTGGAAGAAATGAATAATACTAGAGAGAGTTCCCCCAATGTTTTTGGAACACTGAAGTGAAAATTCATAATTAGTAATTTCCATCCAATATAAAAAAATTAAAATAATAGATGAAACCAAGACTTATCATCTACTATCGGTGTTATGAAATTTTCGGTAACATGACCATTGATTATTGGCATAATATTCCAAGGTATACAAGGAAGAGAATGTATCTAATAAGGGGATCATGGTAAAAGTTAGTATAAATTCTTGTGAGATTAAACAAAGTATATAGAAGAAGAAAAATTTTCTAACATCCTTTAAATTTGAATACCTTGAAACATTCTGTGGAAATTATAGAAGAAGGTTTTCGGGTGATAATGAGTTGCAGTTTACATCCACCTAGT
Source organism: Viscum album (assembly GCA_963277665.1). Lineage (NCBI taxonomy): Eukaryota > Viridiplantae > Streptophyta > Magnoliopsida > Santalales > Viscaceae > Viscum > Viscum album. The sequence continues at coordinate 118,903,723 of OY728156.1, read as the reverse complement.
ATAATAAAATAACAAATAATTGAATAAAGACATTATAGTTGAATAAATTTAAATATAATATAGAAGATATACCTGACTTAGGGGAAAATAAAATGGAGGTACAAACAAGGTTTCACTTAAAAAGAAAGCAATGTGGGTATTTCATGCCTAATAAAATATTTTACTTCTATGAAAGAAAATGAAACATTATTGAAAGTTTTAAAATCTCCATGAATATTCAAGTTAACAGAATCAATATCAAGAAAAAAGTGATTCAATTGGAGAAAGACACAGGGGTATTGGAATGGTGTAATACATCCTAATGAAGATATTAAAATTTTACCAATGTTTATATAAAAGTTTAAATTCATGAAATTTAAGGAGATATATAGAAGTTGTAAGTATATTTTCCACATTCCTAAAATATGCATGCAATGGTTATCCAAATTGGAGAAGTGGATAAATCAGTGGAATCAAGGTTCACAAGGAATAAAAGTTATTGTGATTGAAAAATATCAGTAGTATAAAGACAAAAATATTTTTAAATTTTACAAGTTTGTATTGAGAAAATAGTTGGAGTAAGTAAGGACATAAGATATATAAGAAAAGAAAAATCTAGGCAACTTACTAGTAGAATTTGATAAGAATACTCCGCATAAATTAAATAATAAATGAGGAAAAGGAAGTAATGCATGAATCTCAAGAAGCCTAATTCATGGAAATTTAAGGGTGAAATCATAAAAACAATGAAGCTAAAGTGAATAATGTTTCTAAGTTAAGAAAAAATTCAGACATTTTTCTCCAACTAATGAGAAATGGAAGATCCATCTTATTCCCTAATAAATTTTGATGATGTTGAATTAAAAAGGGTAATCAAAGGTTATTAAATCTAAATGTTTATTAATTTAGGATATATAATTATGTTCAATTTAATAGAAAAATATTTGAAAAAAAGTTTAAGAAACTATATTATAATGTTCGAGTAATGAGAAAAATGTAGTACCTAAAGAATAAAACATTGGATGATGATGATGATGATCTGATTACAAAAAAACATAGAATTGAAACTACTTTCATCCATGATATATATTTTATATAATTTACAATTATCATATGAAATAATTAAGTTTAACTATGATGAGTAAAATTGATGTTTAATGTAAATGTATGAATTCTTTTAAAAAGGGGAAGAAACCTTCCATTTTGGTATTGAATGTTTTTAATCAATTTGTTGTGATGGTTTTAAGAAGTAAGTTGGATGAAAATCCATTGAGCTTACACCATGAATAATTTGTGTTCAATGTATCAATTGGTGAAAATTCTATAGACATCATTGATGTATATGTTAGCCACTATTATTTTCTACACCAAGCATTACTCACATAGAAATAGAGTTGTTTTGTTTATGAATAATTGATTTAGGATAAGTGATCTCATCCTTCCCTTAAGGATTAATGGGTTACATTCAATTCATCAAGAAGAAAAGGGGAGAAGAAAAAGATTCATGAATGTTCCCCCCTCATCCAAGGATATCAATATGAGGGATTAAAATTTAGAACATTAAGGGGGAGAGAAAATTAATCCCTTATATAGAATACTTTGAATTTATTTTCAACAATGGGGAGAGACAACTGACTAAATTTAATGTGATTTTGGTATTAGAAACAAATCCAAATGTGGAGATTGATTTAACCTTCAAGTGATGATGATGAAGATATAATCTATTTTTTATAAATAGTTTCAATTAGTGTCAATGAGTAAGTTTAATGTGATGTTTCTTATGGATTTTAAAGAAGTAATTTCACTAAATGTTCATATTCCTGATTGTGGAACAATTAGAAGAAAAAAACATTGTAGATGGGATATCTACAACTAGAAAATTTAAGGCTAATGTTACCAAAAATATAGATGAAAAGATGGAAGTAAATACTATTTGAGGTTGGAAATGAATTCATTAAATTTACCAAAAGTATAATATAAACATAAGAATATTTATTTCAATGAACATCAATATATTTTTTATTGGTAGTATTTGATGAATAAGTTTTGTTTGCATCATTCATGAGGTAATATATATGGAATAATGAATAAATATCATTCGATGAAAAATATAAAAAATCGAGTGACTGAAGAGAATAAAGAAGAGTTTTAATATTTGTGTTATTATTTGAAAATATGAGTTCTCAGGAAGAAGTTTTTTGAATACACTAGATAAAGATTTGGTGTAAGATTATTGAAATATTGAGCATGTGGATAATGACAATATGGACATTTATATTTCTAGAATATGAATGTTGGAGGCTGTGGAAGTAGGTGAAATTAGAAGGATGAAACATAGTGTAGCATCTCAGGTTTTTGAATTGTCCATAATTCTCAGGTAAACATGAAATTTGTGTTTAGTGGTCAGTATATATATTTTATTAATATTTGAAAAATAATTATAATAGTTTGAATAACCAATGGACTTGTTTTTAAATGGGTTTTAAAGCTCGTGAAGTGCCACATGGGTTTTTATGGGTTCGAGGTGCGTCAGGGCCTAAAAACCCATTTTTTAAAAGTTGTGGATAGAGGCACACAATTTTAATTAACCATGAATCCTACAAGGGAAAACCAGGTGGGGTGTTCCAACTCTTCTGAGAGATTTTTTATGGTATTTAAACATTTTTCCAACTACGTGGCCTAGAATACACACTTAGTGCTCCTTGGCAGTAAGTTCCCATCGTTGGAGGATAGTCTGGAAAAATTGTGTGCCCTATTATAATGGGATAACCCTTTGAAAATAGAGCATCTCATGGTTGTGAAATGGTTTTCCAAATCATTTAGTAACCATTGAAGATTTTTAAAGAGGAAAAAAATTACTATTTACCCTCTCATTCCTTAATAATTCCCCTTCATTTTTTCTTCTTCTATACGTGAACCCTCCTCCAGTAGTCATGGATCTCTATTTCTGCTCTTCCTATTATTTTTCCTCCATCATCTGTCTGGTCTCCAATTTGAACATAGTATATTGTTCTTGAATCATACTATTAAGGCCTTCAATCCTATTTCTTCTCTTTATCATTTATTTTTTTATAAGAAATACCAAATCTGTACGATATCTTTTTTCCCTATTTTTAGGGTTTTAGTATAAAATCCAAATTTTTATCATTTTTTCTTGAGTTATATTATTATATCTGATGAGTGAGAACATAATAGTATATGGTAGGTGGTTCCTAGACTTCTCCTTAATTTTATAGTTTTTCTGGTGCGTGATTTAATTTTCATGTTGGTTTGAATGAGTGAGACCCTTAATAAATTAATACTTTCTTTTAAATTGGTTAATAAAGGTCATGGGATTTCATTTGGAATTCCCTAGCCAATGTATATATATATATATATTCTAAGCCAGATAAGGGGATTTTGACGAACTGGGTGGGTTAGGATGGTTGTTTATTTTTAATTAATTTAATTTTTCTGATTTCTTATATTCCATATGAACGTTATAGTTAAGGCCCAAGGACTTGAGGTGATTTTGATCATAAATATTGAGGAAACATGGTTTTTTAGGTGGGGCTTATCCTAGGATTAATGGGGAGATGATGATCACTAGGTTGGGGTGTCAATGTTCATCGATTTTGTAGATATGTGGTCATCAAGATGAGGGTGTGGCTCTCATAACTTGGTATGGTGTTGACTGTCAAGATTTAGCAACACATTTATAGGTTTAGGAGGCATTGTATGGGGTTTCTTACGTATTTATGGTGTTTTTTATCACCATTTTTGGTTGATGCTTCATTGGGGTCATGTTCACATAGAACTCTATTGAGGTGGTTTTGATCACTTTTTGTGGGTGGAGGGCTCCATAGATATTGTGGATTATTGGATGGTGTTGAATATCAGTTATGGTAGAGGTGATCACCATATACATCCATTGTTGATGATGATTGCCCATCAATGGGAGGTGTTGAGACCATCATTTGGGGGATGATTATTTCCATTAGGATTGAGGTTTATGATTCGAGATTATTGGAGGACAAATATCATAATGCCTTGGGATGTCAGGCTATTGAGATGGCAGTGTTTTATTATATATTGGAGGATAAATACCATCATGCCATGATACTTCAGGATATTGATCCAATGGTTATTTTATAAATGTATTTTGGAGGGTATTTGGAATTATTAATTGTTTTTCCATTTGGACACAAGTTACTCGATACATGACACAGGAGGTGTTAGTTTTAATGAGGTGTTGGTGATATATTTCTGGGAAGTTTCTAAGGGATCTCAAAGTATGATATTTCCTAGGTTAAACTAGGACATTATTCCAAGGGTTCTCTCCACAAAAAATACATATTAAAAGAAATTTATTTTATTCCAAATATATATTTGGGGGCCCATATACAGAGATATAATGGCTTTGGCAAAAGAAGATAAATAATTCTATATGGTTGTTGAGAAAAAGGGAATAAGTTTAATTATAAAACATGTATGTATTAAATCTTTATTTATATTTTTCATATATTGTATAATTATGGATGTAATATAGGAACACACTGGAGGTGTCCAACTATGTTTATACTCAGACCTTACATAGGCCCCTTGGGACATGTGTAGACATTATGCTTATGAAATTAGGTAAGAGTTCAATCTTGGGAAAGTACCTTAGTAATCAGGGTTTTATTCACTTTCATGGAATGGATGGAAGTGGACCAGGTGATTCCTCTACATTGATTTGGACTATCTTTTGTGTTTTATACACATGTAATTATATAGACGACCATGGGTGACTTTTCTTATCTATTATTATTACCTTTCTTGACATGTTCATTTATCCAAAAATGGTATTATTCTGTTTGGCTTGTTGTACTTATTGTTTATTTCTATTTATGCATCTACTGAGTTTTATTATTTCACTTTTGTTGTGGTCCTTCCTATTCTGTGTCACATATAAATGTATACAACTAATATTATAATCATTTAATGGTATAGTCTCCCCATTATCACCCAATCAGACCCTCACTTCTTGTCAGTAGCCTTTGTCTTATAGGATGTTGTTCCTAAGAACCATTGGCCAACCAACCCAGATCATAGTTTAAGTGGAAAACTAGGTCGTGAATCTAAAAATGGTATGAGATGATTTTTTTGTCTTAATATTTGGGTTATGGTATATTAGAGAGTAGGATATAGTTCAAACTGGTTAAATATATCACGTTTTGGTGGTTGTATCCCCATGAAAGGAGGATAAACCATGTTTCCAGGGGTGTGACGTGGATGTTATACTTTTCACTATTAAAGCTAATTGACTTACAACATGAGCGGTTCACTTAGGTATGATGTCATTGTATTATGCAGTTTGACCCTTGTCATGGTATGAAAATGAAGGATTGTTTAAGATTTGTGGTAGAAATATAGGGTGATATGATATATGTATGTGTCTATAAGTAATTGATTGAATCTTGGAATATTATATAAGTGGTTATGATTTTAAAAGTGTCAACAAAGAAGCTAAACCATGTTTTTCTTTATAGTGTTTTTTTGTGGAATTATACTCATCCATCCAAGGTATGTGGTTCCTGATGAGACTGATATGTGATTTTATATTCATATGATATATGTAACTAAATCATATATGATTAGGTAGGGATGATAAAAGTGGTTGATTTGTTTAAAATTTCAACAAATAAGCAACATAATATTTTCCTATATATCCTTTTGGTGGAATTCTACATTGCTACCCCATATTGATATATGTTATATGTGATTCCTCACTCTGTTATGGGTAGGAAAGGGGATGTGATGTCAGTTTATATGTGATACCTGACCCTAGTATGTGTATGTAAGGATCCATGAGGCTAGATTTCATGTGAAATATGTGTGTTAGGGGAGTGTAAGGGTGGTAAGATGTGTTTCCTTGTACAACATTCCCCATATGTGATATATATATATATATATATCATTATGTAAGTTTGTCCATATTTTTTTCTCTTCATTATGATGACAGCTAGATGTATTTTTGTGGATTATCAAGAGGGTAGTGATATGGTTCTACTAGAGCTTGTATTGGATGAGGCCCTTTAGGGGTAGGATGAGGCCCCAGAGAATCAAGTTAATGATGAGACATATGTATAGTCTTAGATAAATGTGATATATCCACATAAAATATAAAAGTTTTGGCCATGACTCTAATAGAAGCTCAGGGCGAGCTTGGTTCATGTCATACATGGAATAGACCGGGGACCTCAAGGTGTTGAGCTATCCATGGATTATTTGACTTGTGATTTCTAGTATCATCACCCACCATTATAACAAGGTGTTTGTGGACCAAAGTAATTTTAGAATTATATCTATTTAATGAAGATAATTTTTTATCATCTTGAAATACCCCCTATTGGGAGGGTCAATCAGGTGACCTATATGCTTAGAGGGTTGAAAAATCACTTGTGGGATGTACAGGTGAAGGCTGGTACACATGAGGGACTGGCATGTAAGGATTTTGAGGTTAGGTTCATCAATCACTTTTTCCCTAATATGTTTATGGTGGACTGATCTTGTGATTTCATGAACCTTTAGTAGGGATACATTTCAGTAATTAACTATGAGGAAAATTTAATAGACCTACCATGTTTAGTGCCTTTTATGGTGGGTGACGACACCGCCAAGGTGTAGCATTTCATGTATGGATTCTGGAATTTTAGTAGGGTTCAAGTGAATATATTTAGGCTCAGATTATTTCTATAGGAGATCAATGAGGATTTTATTTCTTATGGAAACATGAAGGACTAGTCATATTCATGCCACGTGACAGTGCCATGTGATCTAGCGATGAATCTTCCAGTGCCTGGAAGTGAAGTCATCTGGATTAGTAGTAGGGAAGTTAGTCCAAAGACTCTAGTAGATTACTAAGGAGTGATTATTTAGTATTATGATTTAATTTTGGGAAGCTAAGAAATGTTCAAACTCTATGTGAGAGGCCAAAAAATAAGTATCAGGCATGTGTTTAGATGGTAAATCTCAAGAGATTCTGCACGAAACATTCTCGGACAGTTGGGAGTTACAGATCGAGTTTGACTCAAGGATCTGAGGTAGGACTGGGAGTGGTACTAAGAGATGGTATCTAGGATTTAGCTACGTGGAGAGTTCATGGAAGGTATTGAGAAAACCAACATTGGGGTCAGTCGACAATAGTTGGTGCAGCACCATTGGGTGCTCATGCCTCAAGTAGTCAGGATTCAGGACAGGTTTATATTGTTGATCTACTATGGTAAGAGAAGCATGGTGGGTCAAAGATTATTATAGTTATGCCTTGATCATGGTGTGACCTTATTTATATGGTCATAGACTTTTAATTTTGGCATGTATGGTTTTGGGAATGAGGTATACATGTGATTATTTGGACTAACCAAGCACTGGAAAGTATGTGGGCATCATCATGTTTTGTGTTTTGTATAAGGTGTTCATGATTCAGGACTATTATGGGCTTCCATATATATATATATGATGTGGGTTTGTTTTATCATCAGATGTAATGTGGGACCTTTGGGTATATGATGATATGCAAGGTATATGGATTTCATGTATGGAATGGGTACTATTGAGCATCTAATGAGATGTAGGTTCTGATGGGTGTCATGTGTGACATGGGTATGATTTGAGCACCTGATGAGGTCAAGAGATAATGGTATTTCATGGGAATAATTATATGTTTGGGGATCATCAGTGGAACTATCATATATTTAAATTTAGGGTCAGAAAGCAAGTGTGTAAGGTAAATACTAAGGTTGGGAGCACCACAATTGGAATTAGTCATCACTAACTACCATGGTGGTTTTGTTTAATATTAATGATATTCATTTTTTCAGTTCCATATTTGGGTAAATTTTGATATCTTGGGGAGGAGCTATTATATGTTTGAGAGATTGTAACATCCCAGGTTTTTGAATGTGTCAGAATTCCTGGGTAAACTTGAATTTTGGGTTTGGTGGTCACTCTAACTCTTCACGTGATTTAGGAACATAATTACGAGAGTTTTATTAACCTAAGGCCTTGTTTTTATATAGTTTTTAAATATTATAATTTGGATCAGGGGTTCATATGACTTTTAGGTGTATCAGGGCCAAAAAACCCATTTTTTAGTTGGTGTAGATAGAGGTGCACAATTATATTTATCAATGGGGCCTCCAAGGGGTAGTCGTGTGGGGTGTTGAAGATATTATTAGAGGGTTTGCATCAGACACACATAGTTTATCAAATCATGAATCCTATCCTGCACACCTAGTTCCACATAGGTAGTAGGTGTTCATAACTGGTGCATGGTCTGGTAAAACCGTGCAGTTGGACCATGAATCATATTTTAAAGGGGTAACCCTTTGGACTGATATCATTTCAAAGTTATATCACAGATTTCGGAAATATATAGTAACAGTGAAACTTTTTAAAGATTCCAAAATTTCCTTTTTCCCTATCCTTCCTTAAGAAGCCCCATTCTATTTTTCTTCTCCCATACCTGAGCCCTTCTCTGGATTTTTCGGATCTCTATTTCACCTATTCCTGGGATTTTACCTCCCTCATTAATCTGATATTTGATTTGAATGTTGTCAAGTGTATTGGAAGTGTAGTCATAAGGCCTTCAATCATCTTTGTCTTATTCCTCATTTATCTCGCTATATATAATTCTAAATCTGTGTGAGCTATTTTTCCATATTTTTAGGAAGTTCATTTGAAATCCTAATTTATCTCATTTCCTCTTGAGTTTGAGGATGATATCCGATGAGTGAGTGCCTATCAGTATATTATAGGTGGTTCCTAAATTTCTCGTAAATTTTATGGGTGTTTTGGGGTGTGTGTTTTAATCCACATGTTGGGTTGACTAACTAAGATATTTAATAAATTAATATTTTATTTTATGTTGATTAATAAATTTCATAGGATGTCATTAGGACTTCCATATCCTATTTCTATATATGTTATGTTGGTTAGGGTACTTTTAACCAACTAGGTGGGTTAGGTTGATCTTTTATTTTTAATTAATTAAATTTTTATGATTTATATGGTTTCAGGGTAATGTAATGGGAATGTACTAAGGCCTTGAGTTGATGTTGATAACTGATATTGAGGTGACATGGTTCTTCAGGTTGGGCTTGGCCTGGGATACATTGGGTGATGAGTATCACCATATTAAAAAGATATAGTTCATAGGCTTTGAGGAAATAGGGACATCAAGATGAGGTAATAGATCAGGGGACTTTGGATGGCATTGACCAATAGGATTTAGAAGTGTGTTTGCATGGGAATGAGGTGTAGGATGGTGTGTATTAGGTATTGATGGTGATTTACCCTCACCCTTGTTGGTAGATGTGTTATTGGAGTCATGTGTACATAGATAGGACTAAGTTGTGGTGGTATTTAGCACTCATTATGGGTGGAGGAATTCTTAGATATTGCAACTTAGGGTATGGTTTTGACCAAATGTTATATAGTAGGTGAGAACCATATAAATTCATAGTTTATGTTGATGTACCATCAGGAGGTGGTGTTGAGACCATCTGTTAGAGGATGAGGATCTCTATTATTTTTTATGCTGATGAGATGTGATTATTGGAGGACAGATATCACTGTACATAGAGATGATATCATGTAGATCTGATGGTGATTTTCTTAACAAAGGTCCAAGGGGACTGGGATATATTAATGGGTGTTCCATATAGACATTGGTTTCTTAATATATGACATAATGGGTGTCTGTTAGCACATGGTGCTAGTGATATATTTATTGGAGGTTTCAGAGGGCTATCTAGGTAAGATATTCATTAAGGGGTGCCCGGGAACTAAGCCAGGGGTTTTCATCATTATAAATATATATTTTCCAACATCTATTTTATGTCAAATATATATTTGGGGGAATTTATACAGATATATACTGGTGTTTTCCAAATTAGGTAAATTCTTCCTTGTGGTTTTGAGCCCAAGGGAAGTGGGTTAATTTTTAAACAAGTCTATGTTTCCACTTTATTTATATTTTTCATAAACTATATAATTATGTACATAATATGGTAAAAAAATGTTGGAATCCTACTAAGTTCATACACACATCCTACATGAACCCCTCTCTCCACATGTTGACTTTATGATTTGGATATCAGAAAATAGTTTAGGTTTAGGAGCTAAAACTTAGTTATTAGTGTTGTATCGCTTTCATGGGATGGATGGAAATGGACCTGGAGTTTCCTTGGCATCGATCTAGAATTTTATATTGGGTTTTATACATTTCTAATTATATGGTCTTCCATAGGAGACCATTATTACTTATTTTTTATGATTCTTATTGACATTTTCATTTATCTATAAATGGTATTATTCCTTTGGAATTATAGTTATTACTGGTTCTTTGTATTTATACTTCTACAGAGTTTTATTTTTTCTTTTGATATTTTGGTACTCCTTCCACTATGTCAAATATATATATATATGAACTGCTATTATTATCACCAACTAATGGTATATTCTCCCCACTATCACCTAATCATACCCTCGCTGCTAGTCAGCAACCTTTGGTGGGTGGGGAGGTGCACCTAAGTCCTAGGGGATAGCTGGGATAGATAATAGTTTATGTGTAAAATTAGTTCGGGACACTACACATATGATGAATAAAGATATAGGAATGTCTATATATGTGGAAAATATGAGAAGAAGAATATTTTATAGGTTGATTCGATCATGATCTGAGCTGATTAGAAGATGTAACTTCAAGTAATAGTTCAAAATTGATGAATATGTAACATTTTGAGACCAAAAAAAGATTATAAATCATAAAATAGAATTTTATATTTACTAAAGGATACTAAAGGTTGAGTGGAGGAAAAGGTATAACTATAAGGTTCTGATTGAATTCTATAGAAGAATATTAAATAAAATATGTTGAGTAAATTGTAAGGAAGATATATCATCAGAATATACCATATAGAATTTACACTTTTTAAAATAAAATCATTATAAAAACATTGATATATACTTTAAACATTTAAATATTCATGAAATTATGTTCATGATTCTAGTTTCGTTTTTTGGAAGAGTTTAAGATTGTTGGTGTTGAGTTTTTCAGGATCTTTGATGGAGTTAAATCCAAATATATTCTACTGATATTTATGGTAAAAAATTTAAGAGTTTAGAAAGTGGGGATATTGATTTTAATTTTGTATATTCCCTACATTTATCAAATGATTTTTTATATATATAAAGGGGAATCATTTGAATAACTATAAAGAAAATATAAGAGAGAGTTTCTAACATTACTGATAATAACAGAATGTGTTAAAGTAGTTGACCAAGTACACCCCCAGAAGATTTAAAGGTTCAAATAAGTAAGAATATTAGAACATGAATTCTAAAGTATTTTATTGAGTTCTCTTGATTCGAAAATATAGTAGGAGGTGATGTTGACTGAAATCAAGGGGAAACCTATGGAAGTTCCAGAATTATAGTTTAAGTAAGTTAGAGAACTAGATTATCGGCCTACCAAAAGCAAAGGATAGGCTCACATGTGTGTTATGTATTGAGTAAGTTCACATGGAATTTGAAGTTATACCCATGTATATAATATATTTAATGGTATATTTTAACACTAATCTAATAAATATTATTATTCAAGGAATTGAATTAAATTTAATTTTATTATTAAATTTTTATTTTTCTAATAACAATTTTTTTATTTCACGCTCTTATTTTAAAATGAATTTATATCACTAATATAGATTTAATTTCATAAAAGACTATATTTGGAATTAGAATTTACAAATTTTTTTGATTTTTGAAATTTATTTTTTTATCAATATGAATAGAAACCATGGTACAATTGAGTCACTACTGTAAGGATTAAATAGATTAATGGGGGCCAAACATAGAGTTATGGAATAAAATATATCTTAAGAAAGAATAAGTGTGATTATTTAGAGTTTTATATTACCAAAATTATTATAATTTTTATTTTTAGATTCTTTGTTTTCACTTTCCCATGAGATTGAAATTACTATATTTTAATGTTTTTAATATTTTTAAGTTTGACTCCCACCTCATCTATAAAAGGGAACCTACTACACTAACTTTTACATAATAAATGATATCTTTATCTAAAACAATATTTATCCAAATAATATACCAACATCCTTATCCCTGACCTTGAGGTTTTTGTCTTTTTAAAAGACACATCCAAAAACTTTAAGGTGCTTTTCAAAGGGGGTACCTAAAAAAGATGTATATGTTTTTAATGATTTTTTCATGTTTATTTACCCATAAACCTAATAAAAACTTATATAACCATATTAAATTGATTTAAAAATTAACGTCACTATACTGAAATGTTTTTATTTTAATGGTATATCCATATTATACCGCCTTCCCATCTCTTGGAAAATGATAACATCGTTCATGCGAACATGTAGACTACCACCTCGATGAAGCAATGTGATTCATTTTTAATTTACTATTTATTTAGTGTTTAATGAGGATATATTAAATTAATATATCTGATATAATTATTACTTTTTAGATCTAAATTATAATGTACATTTCTTTCTTTATATCCATTAAAATTTAAAAACATCACTCATGCGTACGTATGGACTATAATCTCCACAAAGTGATGTAATCAATTTTTCATCTCCAATTTATATGAAAGTTTATAAGATTATATAGTTAATAAATATGATAATTATTAAATTATTAATATTTTATATATGATGAAATTATAACCATGATGCATGGACTGTAACCTTTAAACTAAAAGAACCATGGAAAATGTTCCAGTTTTCACCCAAACAGAAATTTTATGCATTAATTGTTAATAAAATTTTAATTGGAAATTATAAGAGAATAATATATATAAGTATTTATATAAATATTGTTTTGGGATATAATTAAAATAAATATATAATTATTATACAAAAAAAAATTAAACTTGTATGAAGAAAGACAAGGCATGAGGTAAGGGTTATTTGTCCCAATATTTTTTTATTGAGACATGATTAATGTTTTACACCTATTTTTGTATTATAGGGTGTATGTACAACCCCTTTATAATATTATTTAATGAATATTAACAATGTATATTTATTTAAAGTTTCATTTTATGTTGTTTTTTCATGAATATTGTTATTCAAAAGTTACCGAAGTAGTAAGGGATTATGTTACAATCTTCTTTCTTTTTAGGAAATTCTATGTTACATTTATATTGATGAAAATTATATTATACATATCCTTTAAAAAATATTTTTTATTTCCCTCTTTTTATTACTGTTATTTTCATGTATTAGTATCACTTTTCCCACTATGGTACATACAAAATCAAAAAAGTCAATATTATTTCCTCTTTAGTAAGTAAATTTTTTTATCTATGTTCATGTTCATCAAAATAATTTATGGAATTTTTTATCAATAAATAATTTCTGAGATAATTTATTTTTAACACCTTTACCGTTATTTCAAAATTATTTAAATTATTATTTTTAAATGTTTTCCATATGATTCACATTTTAATTTTTATAAAAGTGTGAAAAATTGAACTTTTTAACTTATGCGGCATGAATGGATTATCCCACAGTCGGGAACTTCCTTTCTCATGAATGATAATTTATATGTTTTAGAGGTTTTAAAAAGAATATTCTATTTACATTATCCTAGTTATTTTATTTTTCAAATTTTATAAAAATAAAATTGATGATTTCTCATAATATTTTTATGGTATTTTAAATGCTTTTATAAATATATTTTTAATCTATGTCAACATCCTTTAAGTAATTTTATGATTCCATGGGGATGTTATATATTGATCGCATCCACTTTATTTACCTATATGTATTATTGTGATGGTTTTTTAAGGATGATTCTATGAAACCCATTTATTTACCACATGTTAATTATGTTTTGATGAAATCTTTATAATACCCATTTCTTTCCCAATCAATATGCTATGATGAATGATTTTATGACATTGTGAAACACTTATGTCTGATTTCCATTATTTTATTGGTTGGTTCAGAATTATATATCTCTCATATTCATTGGGTAAAAAATAATATCTCATGAGATAAAATGTATCGGAATGGGTAATAAACCTAGTTTAGTAAGGGATTTTATCCACTATTATACTCGTGTGAGTGAACCTTGACTTAGGAAATTATAGAATGGGGAGTGATCCCAATCCACTACGGGATTGTTTCCACTACGATGGTCTTGTATATTAATCTTGACTAATGAAATTATCTTCTATACTTATGTGTATTCCATAAATTTGTTACTTGTGTATATGATATGATCACATAGCTCATGATTGATTATCGATGATCCCATGCTCCAATTTCATATGTATTTATTATGAAAAATAATTTTTCCATGAATCATGATTAATGATATTTCTATGATTTTTTTCTGACTTTTATATGTTATGATCTTGAACTCATACCCTTGTGATTATCTTATACTCACATATGATCATTGATTAATATCTTCTATGTTTACCCTTACTAAGCATCTAATATCACCCTTTCTTATGTTTCTATTTTGTTCGGTTGTGAAGAAAGGTTTTGTGTTGGGTGTGTCTATAAAGGGAGATATATGAGAAGAAATTTGGGGAATATATTTATGATATTTCATTAAATAATTTGATTATATATCTAGACTTATAAAGTAAAAAACATTAAGAATTATATGGTGTTTATTGTTATGAAATGGATTGAATATTCTTCTGAAATGATGGAATATTTATGTATGTTATTCTTAGATAATCTTAGTTTGTATTAGAGTAGGTTTTGATTATTTTTTATATTATAATTAGTAGACATTGGTGAAAACCCTTAAAATAAGTCTAAGTATAAGATAACATTCTAAAGTTCTGGTAAAGATGATATTTTTTGGTTTCCTAGCAATGAAATCCCTATCTGGATACAAAAAAATGGATATATGCTTTGAAAAAGATGCTCTTGGGGGTAATACCCCTAAAATGGAAGGTTAGGTATTAACTCGATCTTCACCAGGTGCACTATAAAAAGGCCTAATAGCACACCTTGTTTAACACTCTTTGTGGATATTTTGTGGTTAATTCACATTCGGTTTATAAACCATTATGAAGAATACAAGGATGAAATCTATTAAAACCTATGATAATATATAGTGATGTGGTATGAACTTAATGTTACATGGGATAAAATAAGGTAACATAATTTAGAACATCATAGGAATGATTTTCATAATCATGTGATTTTGTATATTTAGAATTGATAGTTCATACTCACACTAAGATTTATGGTTTTATGAAATGTCTGAAAATGAGGAATCATGGGAATAATGAATGAAATGATAAATAAAATATAAATCCTCAAATGAAATAAATGGAAATGGTATATAGACTTTGAATACTTGTGATTACCACTAATCATATATCTTAAATTATGATTAACAACTTGAAACTAAGTGAGTATTTTAATAAAAAAAATAATAGAAAATGGAATTTCTTGAAATTTCAATTGATAAAGACCAAGTATGGAAGAAGAATTATATTTCTACAAGTTGATAATATGGTAAGAAACACCTAAGAGAATGTCCCAATGGAACTCGAATATGTTTTATATATGAAAAATAAATGCATAGAGAAACTAATTTTAAAATAAAATTAATATTTTGATCTAAAAAAATAAATTTCAACCAAACGTTCACTTAATTATTCAACTTCCAATATGTGGGGAACATGGGAATTATCTATGTCAATTCCATAATCCAAGGTAAAATCCCTAAAAAATGAACTACTAGAAAAATACCATATACCAATGGTTTGGAACCGTTGGTAGAGGCCTCCAAACCGTTGGCATGGCCTATACCAACGGTTTGGAGAACTATTTCCAAGTAAACTATGGGGATAGGTCTATACCAACGGTTTTCAAAACCATTGGTATAATTAATATGAAAATAAATACCAATGGTTCCATCAAACTGTTGGTATATATAATTCAAAAAACAATCATTCAGTTGGTTTTGATCCCAGTACCTCCCGGTTGTGATTGAGCAACCAAACCACTAACCTAACTTACTTTTGTGAACATAATTTCATAAATATAAATATGTATTATCAAAATTATTCTAAATATTGATTTATTTAATGTATTTTTTAAGAATATTCCATTAAAAATAAATGTTCTTATACCAATGGTCCTAAAAAACATTGGTACAAATGTATACCAATGATTTTGAGAACCATTGGTATAGGTTCCTTGATTTTGGGACCTATACCAACGGTTTTGGACAAACCATTGGTATAGAGGGGACCTATACCAACGGTTTGGCCAAAACCATTGGTATAGGTCCAAATTAGTGAACTATACCAACGGTTTTCCCAAAACCATTAGTATAGCTCCAAACCGTTGGTATAGGTCCTAATTAGTGAACTATACCAACGGTTTTCCCAAAACCGTTGGTATAGATCATATTTCCAGTAGTGATGAAAGGTCCTATTCTATGTCAATCAATAAAGTATGTCATGATTTTTAAGTCACACATATACTCAACTAATGATTTTTGGATTTCATATTAAAAGATTATTTCCTAGGGAAATATTATTATTTTTTATTCAGTGGGATTTAATGTGATTTTAAGCATTGATTATCTCTCTATATATGTATCCCTTTTAAATTTATAGTATAAAAAATCACATTTGATATTCTAAATAAACCTATGATCAACTATAGTTTTGGGGATGGACATAAACTTATAATATAAATTAATTCTATTTTATGTGACATACTATATATTCATGAGGGATATTTATCAAAAATGGTTAGGGAGAAACTCAACATTGAATATAATCTTACTGTTTCAGGATATGTCACTATATTTCATAAACACTTTCCTAGTCCTCCCATGAATCATCATCTTGATGTTTCAATGGAACTCACACTTAGTGATATAGGGTTTAAATAGATATAAATTTTTTTAAATATTTTGATCGGGGGTTCCCAGGGAGTGGGAATCAAAGATATTGTATGATCATAAAATTGAGGGATTATAAAGTTTAGGAAGATAGAACTTACAATAGGTTAAAATTTTGGATACCTTAAATTTTGGTTAAATAATTCCTCAGCATCAAAGGATAAAGTGTGGTAACTATATTAACAATGTCTTTGTAAGGTTTTATTACACCATTTATAAAAATTATGTTAATTTATTATTATTTTTAACTACAATTTTTACATATTTTACACTGTTCATGTTTTAAAGAAAGTTATATAATTTTTAATAAACATTTATTACTTTGATAATATAAATATATTGGTAAATTTCTACATCTGATTACTTTCTTATAAGAGGTTATGAAAAATTGAATGTTTTATTTTATAAACTATAATTAACCCCCCCCCCCCCCTCAATATTGTAGTAAAAACATATAAACTTTAAATCCTATATTTTGTATCAGATAAGGTTTCTACTTATTATAAATTGCTACACTAACAATGTTTTATAGAAAAAAATATACTTGTTTTAATAATGGATGTTTTTTCTATTTCGACATCAGAAAATCTAAATTAATATAGGTCAAAAATATTTGATGGAGTTTATTATGAGTATTGGATACATTGTATAATGACTTTTGTAATAAATACTAGAGTTTAAGACATTTTCTTGTTAACTATAAATGATCAAATTCAAAAAAAATAATGTTACTACTTTTACAAAATAAGAGAAAGCTGAGTATCAACTTAATTACCAAGTCATAAATAATATATACTATTCTATGAAACTAAAAATAATATTTAGAATAATATGTAGGTTATATAAATTGGGAAAACCAAATTATTTGAAACTACAAGTGTTATTAATTATACATATTATAGGGCTTTTTGATTTTTTTCCAATATAATATGTTTCACATATCAATCAAATATTTATGACCGTTGTTATTATTATTCCATTTTTTGGATATAAAGACTTAAATGATGATGAACTTGTTGATAAGATTATTGATATAAATCCCAATGAGTGGGGATATAAATTAATATATCTTTATGTAACACCCTGATGCATTAAAAAATATTTCTTTTTAAATTTAATCTATTTGATAGCTTGTGATACATGCCACCCAGATTCTAAAAGAACCATAAAATAGTATACCATTATAACCTAGACATTAAATTAGTGGATATGAATTGGACTAAATAAATTATAAAAATTATATATTTTAAACTTACATAAATTAAATTCATTAGTTATCAATTTTTTAGAAATTAAAATAAAAATATTTTGAAAGTTAAATAAATTTTTTTATGAAAAATTATTTTCAAACGTGCAATATATTTTTTTTAATAAAAAAATTAATAACTTTTGGTGAATGATCTAAATAAAAAATATATTTTATATATATTCAATAAAATGTTTTATCATTCATGTAATATTTTTTCTAGATATCAAATAAGAATAAACATGTTTTATACTTAAAACTATATTATTCTAAAAATAGATTTCATTGTGTTTTGTGAACTTATTTTTAAATTAGTTTTTACGAAAATTATAAAATATATACAAAATAATAACTTGATTTTTAAAATTATCATGTCTAAATTATATCCGAGTGAATTTTTTATAACTTTTTGAAAATATTAATTTTTCAATGAATCGTGAAAATCCTATTTTTAAATTGAAAGTTTCCTTTTCTTTTAACGCATTTACGGGTTCCATTTTAAAAAAAATATTTAGAGTTAAATTAGTTAAATTATATTATAATTTATCCAATTTATTTAATTTTAATCAATTATATGTTCATGTGTTATAATAAAAAAATTATACTTTTGAAAAAATGTCTTTGGGAAAACCGTTTTACATCGCATCTATGCATTTCATTTCAAATTAAATTCAATGAATTATATGAGTTGAATTTGTAAGAAAAATCCATATTTGGAATCATAATAATTGATATTATATAATATGGACAAATTAATTTTTATCATAATAAATTGTAGAAAAATTAAAAATAATTATTTCATTTAAGGATCAAACAGATTTACTGGGGGTTAAACTAAACATATTAGGTTTTAAACGACTTAAAAACATTAAAATATATTTATTTATGGAGATATTTAGACCTTATATCATATAAGTTTATTTAGGGATCCATTTTTTATCCTTTTTTCATGTGAAAACATGGATATAATTTATTCTTTTAAAAAAATCAAAGTGTATCATCTCCCCATCTTATAAAAGGCCACCCCCTATCATCTCCTCTTCACACATATAAAGAATTTTGGTTAAAAATATATAAAAAAATATTTTTAATTATATAACTCTCCATGAACTGTATTCCATTTAATGAACATAAAACCATTCTATTAAGGATTTTAATGAAAACCAAAGAGGATGTCTGAAGAACTGGTATTGTTCTTAACCGAGCTTCTTTGTTTTACTTATTCTTCCACCAACTTTAAATTATTTTCAACTATGTTGAAATAATAACATAGTTATATCGCATGTAATTATATGTCATTTTTTTAATTCATAACCTATATCCATATTCTCTTCCATTAAATAGAAAATTAAACTGTTGATCGTGTGTATGACGGACTATCATCCTACGAATCGATGTAATTTGTTTTCACCATCACCTCTCATAGATGGATATAATTATGGATAAATGATTATATATTATATTTATTAAATTAATAATCTTATATAATTATTATATCACATCTATATTCATAACTTACAATATTTTTGAAAATAATAACATAGTTCATGCATACGTGGGGACTACCGCCTCCACAAAGTTATGTGAAACATTTTTTTATTTTATTTTGAAATGGATTGTAATAAATATAGGTTTATGAAATATGTATGATATATATAATATAATAATTATTTTTAAAAGTTGGTATATAATTTATCATTCATTTTTATTGTCCTTCAAAAAATGAAAACTGCATTCAAGTGTAGGTACAACCTACTATCTTCATAAATTATGTAATTCATTTTTCTATCTCTATTTTTTATGGACAATAATAAATAATTATATAATTAATATATATAATTTTTATATCATGGTTATAATTCTTTATAATATATAACCATGACCAATGTACAGGGACTGAAACCACCAAATGAAAACATATAATAAAAATAAATTTGTTATTACCTAAAATAGTGATTTTAACAAAAATTGTTAATAAATTGGTTATAAAATATTATAATTAAATAATATATGGTATGATATATATTATTATGTTTATTTAATATATTTATAATAAAAGTATATTTATTATACCGGATGATGGAAGATATATGAAGGAAATCATACCTTTAGTAAGGGTTTCTCTAATCACTTTTACATCCATGATACGTATGCCATATTCAAAACTTATTTATTTTATGTGATGTATGTTCATCCAATTTGATAGGTTATATCCTGAATATATTTATTTTTATGGTATTTAAGGGTTCAATTGATGTTTTTTCTATCATGGGGCTTGCAATTCAAAAGTTACCAAAGTAGTAGGGGTTTAATTCAAAATCACATCATTATTTAGAATTGTTTATGTTCAAGCCTCCCTTAAGATGTTTTTTGATATTTATATATTAAACACAATATATTTTCTTATATTGTAGTTATTAATCATATTTTAATTTAATAGTATCATTTTTCTCAATTTTTTTACTCAAAATGATTGAGAAAATATTTTTAGGAAAAGCTGACATTAGTTCTCTCGTCGATCAAAAATACTTTTTCTTTTATATCAATGTTTTATAAAAAATGTTTCAAATTTTATTTAGCATTCTACAAATAATTTATAAAATAAATTTTTATCCATTTTTTACTTTTTTTTTAAGTAATCTTCTATATATTTTCCAATTGAGGCACTTTTTTAAACATTTTACAACCATATTAAAGGAAATAAATTAACTTATACTTCATGTACATAATTATACATGGTAATCACCACTCATTTATTTAAAGATTCATTTAAAAGTGTAAATTTTTATTTTTAGAGAAAATTTTTTCCTTAATATTTTTAAATTATTTAAGTCTTTAAATAAGTGATTTCAAAGTGAAAATTGTATATTATTTAATAAATTTTATAATGATCTTCTAAAAGTGTTTTTAACATTTCAAACATCATTGTTTAATATTATGATGAGGATATACTCTAATGATGTTATCCTTATTTTTTCTTTGGATGGTTTATGATTAGTCTGAATGGGGTGTACTATTTTATATCATTATCTACATTACTCTGGATGTTTTATGATTATGTTAATTTATTAGGGTAATTATTAACTATTAATATTGTATTTTTTTTAATATGAATTATTACACTCCTTATATTTCACCCCTGTCATATGAGGAATTAATTATAATTAGTAACCGATGGTCGAGTCCCACTATAGCCTCTTGATGCATTGGTATATTGCATGAGAAAAACTAGCTTGGGTATTTGGCTGAGGCCTTACCCATTTATGTAAGATGTATTTCCATGAGGCTTTTACGATATGGTTTTAATTTCCGGAATTATAAATTACCTTATTATGAGATAATTAGTTGATTTGGATGTTATTGTTTGATTAGCTATAATATCCATGGATAGGTTTCAAGATCATGTGATTATTAATATGAAATTATTTGATCATAATTTATTTCTACCCTGTTATTCTTAATGTTCATGTAATTGGTTAAATGGTAGGTGTTTTATTTTATTTACCTTTCCATGTTGATTCTACCTTATTTATTCATAATATCTTCCTATGTAAACAAACCCTTAATTATCATTAGATATCACCCTTTTATTATGTTTCATTTCTCCAGGATGCTAAAATGTGTATTATGATTGATAATCATGGATATTATAAAGGGAATAATGATGTTCTAAAAAAATCTACATTGTATTTTATGTTTTCCATTATCATATGATACTCAAGTACATATCTAGTTTCCCATGACTACTAAACTATTTGGTCTATTGGAATTTGATTCTTTGTATCATGTTCCAATGTAATAAGTTAACCATCGACTATAGGATACTACATTTGAGTTCATTATAGTAGGTATCAAATAAAGTTTAGTAGAAACCACTATAACTATATTTATGAAAAAAATTATTAAAGAACATAAGCCTATGACTGAATTTGGTGATAATTATATGTACATGATAATATTATAATGTTTCGGAAAGGTAGAGATAATGTGTATTTCCTCAAAATACATCCCTTACTAGATACTACAAGGGGGTGAGATATAATAACTCACAGAAGGGTTCATTTGGATTTTTATTGATCATCAACTGGTTCAAGATACAGTGGCGTGTGTCACACCTATTTTAACATTCCTAGGTGACATGCTTGGGCTATTTCTCATTTTCTTTATAAACAATTATGAAGGATTTTAAAATATTTTTATGATTTAAAAACATTCCTAGAGAAACTGTGTTTATGATTATGAGATTAGCTATGTATAAATTTTTTAATTTATGTTAGGTGTTTCACTAGTTTTTGGATTATGAATTATGTTCTATAATATTATGATTTAATATAGTGTTTTAAATTGTTCATTGATGGTTCTAAGAGGAAGAAATATGAACTTTATAATTGCATGTAATCCATGTAGTAATTTACCTCCTAGGTAAGATAATTAATCTAGTGATGAAGAGACGGTGGAAGCTAACAAATTATAACAATATTAGGTTACTTGACTCAGGTTATGACTAATAAACTTTTCTGTATGGAAAAACCTATTGATCCACAATGCGGTGTAACAGTGTTAGACCACTTCATACATCAAAAAACTACCTCATTAAATGGAACTATAAATCTATTTGTATCTAAATAGTGTATAAGTTCCTTAGAGATGATATTTCTATATTTGGTAAGTAATGAAAGTGAGAAGGTCTCCATGGTATTATATCATCTCTCGGGGGATATAGATTAATGTTGGTCATTGATTCAAAACATTACGGATTAAAAAGAAATTTAAAAAATGGAATTGAATATTTTGAAGGTACTCTTCTTGGAAAAATATTTTCCTAGTGATCAAAAAGTGGATATGGAGAGTCAATTATTTAGTCTATGAAAAAAAGTAATATGAACAACTTTCTATGTATGAATCAAATTTACAAGGTTAATAAGTAATTCCATAGGCTATATACGTAATCCAAATAGCTAGATAATTTTTTTTTCATAGGATGAAGCAAATCTTTAAAAGGAACTAGTCTCCCAAATATTCTCATCATATAAAGATATAGTATCATGTGTTATCAAGGTATAAAAATAATTTTATAAGTCTTATGTATTTTAAGGAAACCATTATTTGATAAGGGAAAATGATTACTCTAGAGAAGGAAATATGGATGAAATTAATAAGGGGGATGTAATTTCAATATCATGATAAATGTGGAAAGAAACACCATGGAAAATACTTTATTTTAATGGGAGTTTTCTACAAGTGTAGAGATAAATAACACCATTCTCATGATTGTAAGGGAAAGAAAGAAGCATCTAATGTTCAATTCTTCAACTGTAAGGAGAAGGGACACTATGAAAATGATTTCCCAAGTCTTCAAGGGAATTTCAATAGAAAATTCCAAGGTATAAAGGCCAACCCTATGTAATTAAAAGAGTTAAGGTTGATGTTCCTAATGATGTAGTGGATGGTACATTAATCAAATACTCAAATCTATCTAATTCTTTATTTGATTTTAGATCTTCACAATAATTTTTATCTTCCCTGTATTCCAATAAAATTAGATACTACCCTAAACCTTAAAAAATGAGTTATCAGTCAAAACTCATAGGTGAAGTCTCACCACAATAAGGATATGTTAGCGGTTCATGTTATGACATATAAAAATACTTTATTTTATGAATTCATTACCACACCAATGGTTGATTTTGATTTAATACTTTATATGGATTGGATATCAAAATATGGTGAAAAAATTTATTTCAAATAGAAATAAGTTATTGATCATGCAGAATATATGAAATTCCTTAACTTGAGGGGTGAACTGGTCATCCAAGTCAGGACCACATCCACCACCAGTAGCTCTTTTGAATGTGATTATTGGTGAAAAAGAACATACATAATAAACAAATGTAAAAGGTAATCTCTAAATTGAGATTTACCCATTGTATTGGAATAAATTGATGTATTTTTTGAGGAATTACGTAGTCAATCACTAGAGCATAATGTTTATTTTTCCATTGATTTAATCCCTAGTTCAAGACATATATCAGACACTCCATATAGAATGGCCATTTTAGAATTATTAGTGATAAAGAAACAACTAGATGAGTTTTTTGGTAATGGTTTTTAATAACCTAGTACTTTACCTTGGTTTCCCCATGTTCATTTCATTAATAAGAAATATGGACCTATAATGATGTTCATTAATTATAGGGAAATCAATTGTAATACAATAAAGAACATGTATCCTCTACCTCATATTGATGACTTATTTGACAAACTTCATGGAGATCAATATTTTTCAATTATTTAACTTTGTTCTATTTATCTTAAATTGTAGGAAAAGAAGGAATATATTATAAATAGAGTATATCGTATGAGTTATGGACATTAACAATTTATAGGAATGCCATTTGTATAGACTAATGCACTCTTTGTCTTTATGTATCTAATGAACCTAGAATTCAAAGGGTATCTTGATGATTTTGTATGGTATCTATTGATGATATCATGGTATAATATAAGAGATTTAAATACCATGATAATCACTTAAGGTTTAATATTGAGAATTTTTATGGAAAATAGTAATATGGAAAATTTAGAAAGTGTGAATTATTACTTCAGAAAAATTATTTTCATGGAAATATTATCTCTAAGGATGAAATCTAAATTGATCCTATAAAGAATAAGCATATCCAATAATGAATTAAACCAATGAACAAAAATGAGGTAGTAAAATTGGTTTAGAAGGTTACTATCGGTGATTTGTTCAAAACATTTCTTGATTGGATAGCCTGTTAACCAAGAATTGTCGTAAAGGGGTTAACTAGATATGGATAATGGAATATGAATAATGTTTTAAATAAAAGAAAAAGAGATTGGTGAATGATTTGATTTTGAATCTACCATCAAGAAATGAAGTATTTGTGATTTATAATGTTTCATCGAAGAAGGTAAAAGGTTCTTTCCTTATGTAAAATGATAAATTTAATACTTATGCATCAAGGTGGTTAAAGACTCGTAAAAAAACTATCCAACAGATGATCTTTAGTAGGAATCTATAATCGTTTCTTTGAATACACGGAGACATTATCTCTATAGTGAGAGGATAAATATATATATATGGATCATACGAGTTTGAAATTTATATTTTTATATAGAGATAAAAATGAGGAAAAGGTGATGGATTAAGCTACTCAAGGACTATGATTTCTCAAAACATTTCCACCCAAGGAAAGAAAATAAGGGAGTATATCCATTGATTCATAAATATTATAGACTCTTAACCAAAATGAGTATCAATAAAGATTATATTTTTATAGATTTAGTAATAATAGATCTGTAAATTATTAAGGAAAGGTAAACATCACTCATTTTTAAAATGATCTCCATAACATCCTTGATAGAAAATATAAAAAGGTTTTAAACCTTCTGATGATAATTTTCAAAAGATAATTAAAATAATGAATGAATGTGAACTGGTAGACTTTGTTTTTGAAGTTGGTGTTCTATAATTTGGGAAGAAAATATGTAATCTATCTATACCTTTGATAGAAATGTAATTATTAGATGATACTAATATAATAAATTTATTTATACACCCCGGTAGTATCAAGATGTACTGGGATTTTAGGGAATTATTTTTTGGGGTATAATATAAATATGTAATTTATTATTATGTTTCGTGATGTTTAGTTTTTTAGGAATAGTCCTTTTGGAATGTCCATGTCTAACATATAAATTCTAAAATATTATCCAGAAGTATCTTGATACCAATATTTCTTTGAGCACCTTTTATCACCATCAAACCAATGGACTTTCAAAAGTTAATATTCAAACATTAGAAGACATGTTTAGTTCATGATCTCTAACTTTGAAGGTATGTGGGATCGATATTTATTTTTGGTATTTTTTAACTATAACAATAGATTTCATTTAAGTATTAAAATTCATCATATGAAGGATTATATGGAAAGAGATATCGTACTATAATATGTTGGGATGTAGTTGGTCAAATTAAGCGTGTATTCCTAAAACATGTGGAGGATACAAGGGGAAAGTTAAATAATATTCGAACACATATCGAAGAATATCAAAGTAGTCAAGAGATATATAGAAATGACTAGAGGAAAGATATGGAATTTCATGTGGTAGATCATGTTTTCATAAAATTATCTCTATGTAATGGTGTTATATCATTCATTAAGAAATAAAAATTGATCCAAAATTACATCATACCTTTTCAAATCCTGGAAATAATTGGAGTTGTGGATTACCATTTAGAAATTCCACCAAGTCTCTCTAAAGTACATGATGTGTCCCAAATATCACTGTTAGGGAGGTAAATTCTATAACCAATGAATGTGATCACAATTGAATAAATAGAATTGGAACTTGATCAATCTTGTTGTCAATATCCAATCCATATTTTGGACATCAAAGAACAAGTGTTTAGGAATCATATGACTTGACTGTTAAAGCCACTTTGGAGAAATCGAAAGACGAGAGAGATGATAGGGTAACCTGGGGATGTTATGGTGATGAAAAACCAAAATATTTTAATTTGGTTAAACTATAGATATTTTTGTGTGATTTTTTTGAATTAGGGAATCATTTTACACCCCAATACTTTACAATATATTTCGTTTTAAATTCAATGACTTCAATAACTTGTGATACGTGAAACACTGATTCTAAAAGAACCATAAGATATTATCTAATAATATCCAAGCCATTAAATTATATTTTATGAATAATACTGACTAAGTTCTAAAGTTTTTATGGGTTACACTTATAAAGAATAAATTTTTTGGTTATCAATTTATTAGAAATTAAAATAAATGTCATTTAAAAGAGACAAAAATGTTTTTCTGAAAAAACTGTTTTTATGTGTGGAAAGTGTTTTTATCTTAATAAATTAAATTAATAATTATTTGTGAATTATTTAAATGAATTTGATAAATTATATATATTTAATAAAAAAAATTATCTTTCATCTAATATTTTTTCTTGACATGTGATAAGAACAAACCCTTTTTATACTTAAAATTGTACTTTTTTAAAAAGTGCTTTCATTGCATTTTATGAACTAAAATTAAAATTAGTTTTTTACCACATATGTAAAATTTATTTTTAAAAATTAAATTAATTTTTTAAATCATCATTTAAAAATTATTTAATATTCTTTTTGATAATTTTCTGAGAAAGATAAATTTTTTGAGGAATAGAGAAAAATACTAATTTTTGGTTGAAAACGACATTTAATTTAAAGAATTTATAAGTTATATTTTGTTTAAAAAAATTAAAAGTGAAAATAATTCAATTATATTATATTTAATTCAATTTATGTAATTTTAATCAATCATATGTTCATTTTTTATATAAAAACCTTTTATACTTTTGAAAAAATTCATTTGTACAATGATGTTTTCATCACGTTTGTATAATTTATTTTAAATTAAATTATGCTACTTATTCAAATAAAATTTTGAAAATTTTAATTTATATTTTTAATCATTATAATTAAATTTATATAATTATTTTTACTTAATTTTTTAAAAATTAATAGTAAACATGGAAAGAAAATAATTATTGTGGTTTAGGTTAAAACAGATATACTAGGGGTTAAACTAAGAATATATGGATTAAAATGGAATAGACTTTTCCAATTACTATTTTATGGATATATTTTGACCATATATAATGTAATATTCTAGAATGATTCATTTTAGATCCATGTGGAATGTGAAAACTGTGGGAATAATTTATTCATTTCAAATATTCCAAATGTGTTTTCTACCCCACATATAAAAGGTTGTCCACTCTCCTATCCACCTAACACGTCCAAATCATTTTTATTTTACCAATAATAGATAAAATAATTTTATAAATCATTCCTAGTGACTTATATTCTCATTTTTTAGCATAAAATCTTTCAATGAAGGTATTTGGTGCAAACCTAATGAGGTTTTCTTGAAAAAAGAGGTATTGTTCTAAACTGAGAATCTCTATATTATATCTTCTTTAAACTCCTTAAAATATACATAAAATATACTGAAATAATAATAAAAATTATATACCATATAAAAATATTATATTATGTTAATTAAATGTGGTACATCCATCTCATTTTTCCATTAAATGGGAATTGAAACCATCGATCGTGTGTATGCCGGACTACCGCTTTGCGAACTGATGTAATTAATTTTCCATCACTCACTCTAACAGCTAGATATAATTATTGATTAACTGTTTATATATTATATTTATCACATAATTAAACATATTTAATTATAATATCACATATAATTTCTTACCTTCCAATCGATTGGAATATGATAATGCCACACATGCGTACGTGTGGACTACCACCTCCATAAAGTAAAGTGGAGCATTTTTCAGTTTATTTTGAAATGGACGGGGATAAGGATAAATTTAATGAATATATATATGATATATATTACATAATAATTATTCTTTAATGTTTAATTATTATTTTGCTTTCTTTTTTTCCATTCTTCAAAAAATAAAATAGTTTTCTTGCGTACGTACGACCTACCGTCTTCATGAATGGTGTAATTAATTTTCATATCCCTAATTTTTATGTAATATTATCTATAATTATATAATGAATATATATATATATATATATTATTTATATCATATATAAAATTATGGATATGGTTCATCCATGATCAATTTATAAGGACTAATACTACCAAACCAAAACATAAATGAAAATCCAATTAGTTATAAACCGAAACAATGATTTTAACATAAGAAGGAAATCAGTCTTGAGGTAAGGGTTTCTTGTCTCACTTTTACTTATGTGATTAATATTCCATATTAAAAAATTATTTATTTTTTGTGGTTTATATGAATCACAATTTATATTTCATATAATTAATAAATTTATATACATGTTATTTAATTTTTACATTGAATTTATATCTTTCATGGGACTTATAATTCAAAGGTTACCAACGTGGTAAGGGTTTATTTCTTAATACCATTATTATTTAGAATTTTTTATGTTTAATAAAACCTTGGGATAATTTGATGATATTGATTTCTTAAAAAATATATATTTTATCATCCTTTAGTCATTCATAAAGATTTCAAGTAATAGTAACATTTTCCTATATTTGGTACTTAAAATGATTGAAAAATCATTCTTAAGAAAATCTAAATTTATTTCCCCCTTCGGAAGAAAATATTTTTTTCTTCTATATACATGTTTTCTAAAAAAATTCAAAAAAAATTAACATTATAAAAATTATTTATTAAAGACATTTACAAACATTTTTTATTTTTTTAAAAAAAATTAATGTAACATTCTTGTAATTTTCTGAAAGAGGTACTTTTTAACATTTTTACAATAATGTGAAAGGAATATTTTATTTATTTATACAACATCTAAAGAAATATCCTCCAAAATATACACTTATTTATTTTAAGATTGATTTATAGTTCTATAATTTTATTTTCAAAAAAACATTAATATTTTGAAAATATTTTAGTAATTAAATTAGTGATTTCAAAGTGAGAAGGTTATATTCCTCAAGAAATTTTCCAGTTATATTATTAAAGTATTTTTATCTATGTCAACATAAATATTGAATATTATTCTGAGGATAAAATATAATGATATCATCCTTATTATTTCTATGGATGGTTTATTATTATTTTTACTGAGGACGTACTATTTTGATACCATTCTCTATATTACTCTAGATGGTTTATGATTATGTTTATTGATTGGTGTGATTATAAATATTTTTTATGATATTTTTTTAGAAATTAATTATTTCATTTTTTAGGTTTCACCTCTATCATTGATTAATTTCTTAGACTTAGTAAGTAATGGGTGGGGCCTACTATACCCCCTCGATGCAGCAGTAGGTATCATGAGACAAAGTAGCTTGGGTATTTCGATGAGGCTTAGCATTTATATAATATGTCTTCCAATGAGACCTTTATGGTTTGGTTATGATTTATGCAATTTTGAATTTCATCATTAAGAGATTTTTTATTGATGTCCATCTGATTATTCAGTTGGCTATAATATTAATGGATAAGATTAAAGCTCATGTGGTTATTTATATATAATTATTAGATCATCATTTCTTCCTATCATATTATACTTCATGTTTAATTTATTTATTAAATGACATTAGTTTTTAGTTATTTACTTTTCTATATTTATTATTAATTATTTATTAATGATATCTTCTATTGAACATAAACCCTTACTCGGAATTAGATCTCAAACCTTTCTCTTGTTTCCTTTCTCCGAGATGCCAGGATGTGTATTATGATTGATATTCAGGGATATGATGAAGGGAATAATGGTTTTTTAAAAGAAAATTCTCTGTTAAATTTTAAAATTTTTAATTTTAATGTGATACTGAAGTATGTATCTAGTATTTTAAATACTAATAAACTATTCGGTCCTTCAGGATATGATACCTTATATGTAGTGCCATTGTAAAAAACTAACCACTTAATATGGGATTTTGGGGTTGGTTTTATTACACTTTATTATATAAAATATCTGACTATGTTGAGTTTAAATGAATTTAGTGGAACTTTCATACATTATAATAGAATATTAAAGACATGTGAAGATAAAGAGAAGAATAAAAATTGATTTTCTTTTGAATTTACTTCCATAATAGTTAAAAAAGTTAGATCACCATAAAAAGTTACAAAATCTTCAAAAAGAATAAAAAAGTGAAAGTTATTACTCGATGTAGTTATTCAAAAAAATGTAAAAATGAACTTATGAATCTTTCTAAGAGGATGAACAAAATCCTCAGAAAAAATGATCTCTATTACAAGTAAAAGAATAATTATGGAGATTGAAGTGATCAAAAAGACTCTTCTAAGTTGATATGTTATGAATGTAAATAACTGGGTCATATCAATCCATATTTTTAGAGATCTATACTTTTCATATATAGATATTACATATTATTAAATTAATATTCATTACATAATATAACATCCCACACTATAAGTGTATATGCCATGTATCTTTGGAAACATGGATACATAAAAAATATTTTGTTAGTGAACTACATCATCTCCCATAAAGTTCTTAATAATTAGAATCCTTCTTAGACTTATCATACCTAATACATTTCTTTATAATGTGGGGAAAATGAAATATAGGAAATGGTGAGCTCTGATTCTTAGTAAGGGTAAACAAGGGAGATTTAAATGATCACTTAAACATAACATGAGAAAAATGGTATAAGAACATGATAAAAAGGCTATAAGAACATAAGAATAACATTTGAAAACTAAAACATACATATCAAGATCATAATATATAGTCTTTTCATAAATTGTAGTAGTTAATAAGACATTCATCATAAATTAATCAATGAACATGACCTATGAGAACATAAAATTGGCATAAGACATATGTTTGTGGTATACATATGTTAAAAGAAAATCATTTACTTAGTAGTCAAGGCTTACTTTTAGGACTATCATAGTTGATTATGTTCTCTCCAAATTCCATCACATTATTCAATGATCACTCCAAAAACTGTTATAGTTTGTAAAGTATCTTATATAACTTGGTTCACTCCCCAATCTAAACCTAAATATCACATGATCTATCAATCTTTAAAATGTTTATTGAAGGTCTTCATAACTCTGTTCCAACCCATCACATAATTAAAACAGTATAGATTTATTCTATTTGATCATTAAATATTCACCATATTATAACCCATGAAAAATATTTGGGTTTCATAAGCATTTCATCATATCACGACCCATAGAAAAGAAATGGGTTTTATAAAAATTTCATTAATTCGAAATCTCATAACCCATGGAAATGGAATGGGTTTCCTAAAAATATTATCATCATAATCATAAATCATATTGGAAATAATAATAATGATATCATTAGATCATTTCCCTGGTAAATATTAGGAAACAACAAAGGATTTCATATTACATGGAATATGTTTTTAGAATATCCCTTGAAAAATTTCAAATCAATTATTTAAAATAAAAAAATTAAATTAATATTTTTATTTTAAAATAAAACTAGAATCATTTAAATTAAACTTCTATGTATTGAGCGGCCATGAATGCAGGAAATTTTGTTCATGCTATATATGTTAAAACACATATTTCCTTCACATTTTTTTGGTAAAAAGTCAAAATACTTTGTCTATAAAGTGAAAAATATTTATTTCAAACCATTTTAAAAAAATTAAAACAAGGTTAAAAATTAATCTAAACAATCACTGTAAAATAAAAAAACAATTCTTGAAAAACATTTTTAGAAAACATGGACATAGAAAATAAATCATTTTCAACAAAAGAGAGAAATAATGTTGGTTTTCCATAAAGACATTCCTTCGGTATCTGGAGTTAATAAATAGATTAAAATAAAAGTAATAATATTAATTTCAAAAACAACATATGATAAGATTATTCCTGATTTTCTTTAGAGTTACACCATAATATCTCATCAATATAACTTAATCATAAATAATCTCGATAAACAATGAGATTGTAACATAAAACGCTAAACTCAAGTACGACTTCCTTCATACATGTTCAAACCTCCTATATAATAAGTATAGATTTATTATAAATATATGTAATATACATACTCATGTATATCATACCATATAACATTTACTTATAACCATATATCACCCATTTGTTAATAATTCATTATAAACATCACTCTTCTGAATGATAACTACGTTATTTCTCTTGTTTTCCCTAGTTTGGTAGTTTTGGTCCCTATACTTTGATAATTGTTACATAATATCTAGAATTTTAATCAAGATATAAATTTATTATATATATATTATATATATATATATATAGATAGAGAGGGAGAGAAAGGGAGAGAAGTGTCCTTAAAATTATAGACAGAAAAATGAATTATATTATTTAGAGAGACGGTAGCATGTATGTACAAATGAACACTATTTTTAATTTTTTAATGATGGAATGAAAGAAAGTTAAATAATATTTAACCTCAATAGAACCATTATAACTTAATATAAATCATATATATTCATTAAACCAATCCTTATTACCATACATATAAACAGAAATTGAAAAATGATTTTCATTGCTTCGTGGAGGTGGTAGTCCTCACGTATGCATGAGCGACATTTTCATTTTCCAAAGAATAGGAAGGTAAGAATGTATATATGATATTATCATTAAAAAAATAATTATTTCATAAATATCATATATTAAAATTTAACGCAGCATAGTACTCATCTCTAAAATATTTTGATGGAAAATCAATTGCATCACTGTGTGGAGACTGTAAGGTGGGTGTTCACACAAGCGATACATTCACTTCCCATTTGATGATAAATATATTGGATAATGGTGATTTAATAATAAAAATAATAATTATATTTAGGAAATTTATGTTATTATTTTATAATTAACACTATATATTTACTGGTAAAAGAAGAAGTAAAAAAACTATGTGATCAGTTAAGGTGATTCCATATTATTTAAAAGAACTCCTTTAGACCTCCATTTAAGGATAAAAAAATTTTTATTTTTTGAATTCAATAATGAATAGAGTGATTATAAGTAATTTTAGAATATTTTTTGGTAGTTTTTAGTTTATCTATAGGATCGATGTTCTGTAAAAAAGAGAAATGAGGGGTACCCTTTTATAAGTGTGGGGGGAGGCACTCTTTGAATTTCTTAAAAGATTTAAAATATTAAAAAGTTATTATATAGAAAAAAAATTCCAAATAGGAATATATTGGAATATAGTGTAATACTTGGTTGATAATACATCAAAAAATAAAAATTGGATATGTTTATGTGGTGTATTAAACCTTATCTCTAGGTTTATCCCCTTTATTATCATATTTTAACCATAACTATAATAACCTCTTTTTCAGTATTAAAGGATTATTACATTACTTATAATGTTAAAATATGAACATAAATGGAAAATGGATGAAATATTAAACCATATATTTACCACATTTTCCTATTTTAATATTTTTACGATATTCAAATAATTTAAAAATATATTAATTTTACAAAATATCATTAAAGTCATTTTTGAAAATATTCATTTAATTTTACACTAAAGACACCAAGGAAAATTTTAATTGGAATATAATACATTAACACAATAATAATATGTTATATTCATCAATAAAATTTGTGTAACACCATAACTCTCTCTAATTGTATTACTTTTAATATTTCAAAAATTATTTCTTTTATTTTTCTTCTAATTTAAGAAATATTGTGTCGACATTGCATAAGAATTTAATGTAATTATATAATTACTAAAATTATAAATAAAATATATCATAACAATAATTGCATTATTATCAAAATAATAATTAATATTCAATCACAAATTTATTTTGTACCTATGCAAACATAAAAGGTATATTTAAATCTAAGAGGGTGACATTTTGAATTTTTCTTTTTTTCAAATATTATATACTTAATTTTCATGGACATATGTCCCTTAAAAAATAAATTTTGAATCTATAGTTTTATGGGTATAATTAAATTCATCCAGTAAGAGTTAATATGGAAAATGGTGACCTTAACATTTTGCTGTAACCTAGGTAAACTTGATTTATCCTTTACTGAGGTGATGAATTTTACCATGGTTGTTATTAATAATTATTAAAATAAATGTAAACTATTTAACAAAATTATACCTCTTATTTCAAAATAAGTAATCCATTTTTCACAATTCAAATTCTATAAGTGGTATAAATTCAATTTAAAATAAGTGTACAAAACACGATGAAAATAATTTTTAAAAAAATATATTTTTTAATAAAAAGAAAGAATGATTTATTATTATATCAACTCTATAAAAAATATATGAATTTTAGAAAATTTTATTTAATATGTAATGTATAAATTTTATTTAAATCATTTAAAAATAGTGATTAATTTAATTTATTTAGATAACATTACATTGTGGGCAGAAAAAACAATTTTTCATAAAAAACATCTATACTTTTTTATGATTCTTATTATAATTTATAGTTAATTTATATCCAATGAATTTATTTTATACATGTGTAAACCATATATTTTCTATAATCAAATTATTACTATTCATATCAACCAATTTAATGGCTTTGTTATAATGATATTCTATTTTACGGTTCTTCAAGACTCGAGGATACATGTATCACAAGATGTCGAATAAATTAAATTTATTTGAAAGGAAATATGTCATAAAATATCAGGGTATGATATTAAATCCCGTTTAAAATAAATTTCACCCTTGAAATTTTTATACTTTAACACAAACAAATGAGGATATAAATTTTTTATTAAATCCTCTAGTTCCCAAGTGAATTCTCATAATTTCAAATTCCTCTAGGGAACCTTAATCAGGTGACTAGTCAAGTTTTGTAGAAATTTATTTCTATGGTCCAATATTTCAACCAATTGTTCTTCATATTAAATAACATGATCTATTGATACAACCTATGAGTTTAATACAAGTTAAGGATTGGGTATTTTCTTCCTTATAATAGGTATATTAAAAACATCATAAACTTGAGAGAGGTTTTGTGGAAGAACCCAATGATATGTTACCATACCTAATCGAAAAAGAATTTCAAAAGGTCCAATATACCAAGGGATCGGGTTTTCAATATTTCCAAATCTCATAACCTTCTTCCGTATATAATTTAGTAGAAAACCCTTCTCACAAAATTCAAACTCCTGATCTTACTGATGGTTAACAGCATAAATTTTATATCAACACTAAGCAACCCTGTTGTGTTATTGAAAAGATCTAACTTTTTATACCATTTTGTCATCTGGCTTAGGTACCAATATATTTCTTCCTCAAACTTCATTCCAAACCATTTGAGTTCTATAATTATTTCTATATAGGTCATCATCAGGATCCATATGAATGATTTAGTGAAATATATTATGGTGAGAAAATATAACTAGATGAAGGTTTAATCCTAACAACATTTGAAGTCTATATAACAAGTTGTTAGAATATCTTCTAGGGTTTGAGTAGTTACCTAAGACTAACTATTTGTATGAGGATGATAATTAGTTGTGAAACTCAAATATGTATGTAGAAACTACTAAATAATTTTTTATAACTTTAAGGTAAACCACATATTTCAATTAGATAAAATATAATTTGGTACTCCATGAAACTTTATTACTTCTTAAATATAAATTATAGCAAGATGATCAATAGAGAAATATTCTTGGATAGAAATTAAGTATTATGAATTTTTTTCGGGCTATCAAATCTATCCCAATTTGAATTATAACCTACAGACATTTTGGGAATTTTTATGATAAAATCTATGGAGGTGTTTTCCCATTTACATTATAGTAAGGGTAATGGTTGTAACAACCCCTTAGACTTCTATCTCTTATTCTTAACTTTTTTACATTCCAAGAATCAAGTTACTTAATATGAAATATCTCTCTTCATGATGTCCCGCAAGAAATACAATTTTAAATGACTATACATATTCATACATCTAGGATGAATAGATAATGATGAACTATGAGCCTCATACAATAGATCCTTATTCAAATATATTATGGACGGAACACGTACATGGTTCCAAAAACTTATCTTTCTATTATAATCAGGGTTAAAATTAGGAATATTTTTCCTTCCTCTGTATATCCACATCTTTTTTCTATGACTCTATAATCCTCATATGGATAGATGGTTTAACACTTATTAAAGAAAGATATGGTTTCTCCCATTCCATCAAAATTTCCATATCCATCCTTATTAAATCAATAAATATTTCATCTTTTCGGATCCTCATCATAGATAATATAGCATGATCCTTTATTCTATGAACATATACCACCTTTTTCAATTACAAAGGGTGGTAATGTATTCAGAAATCATAAAATTTTATCAACTCCAACTATCATGAACCAACTGTGGTCTACCACGAACTAGTCACTTGAGCCAGCCCAGAACAAAGCTCGACAAACAATCATGATCCTCAGGAGTTGTAAACTAGTTTCAAACATAAAATTAAACTTATATAGGAATTATTTAGCACATTAAATATAAATAAATAAACAATAATAAAAATAAAAAAAATTAGAAGAATAAAAATAAATAAAATTAAATGGCTAAACATGACTTCAAGTGACATTGTGAGTCACCACCAAGCACGAAACCACACTCACTCCATGAGCAATCTAAAACTAGAAGAACCATAAAATAAAAAAAATTAATGTACACTTGATCACTGATATACCCAGTAGGGAATTAAAATAAACAA
The DNA here is from genome assembly GCA_963277665.1 of Viscum album. Classification (NCBI taxonomy): domain Eukaryota; kingdom Viridiplantae; phylum Streptophyta; class Magnoliopsida; order Santalales; family Viscaceae; genus Viscum; species Viscum album. The sequence continues at coordinate 118,866,277 of OY728156.1, read as the reverse complement.
TGCCCAATGTATTACCATAAGAAACCATTTCATTGTATTTTTAAATACATATATTTAAAATAAGGTTTTCATTTAATTTTTAAAATAAGTAACAAGATAATAATTAAAAATAACTATTTTCATTTCTTATTCAAAAATAGTTTCTAAATGATAAGTGTTTCCAAAAACCCCTCACATGAAGAAACATACAATAAAGAACAATTTAATAAAAATAAGTGAAAATCATATCATGAGTGCTACCAAAACATAGGGTAACTGAGTACATGTCTATGAGTGATAAAGTAAGAGTTTAAAGTGGAAAACTAAAATTTAAAATGATTTTATGAAAACATCATAGAACAAGCGAGAGAAAAAATTCCTGAAAAATAGTTATCATGCTGTAATGATTTATGGGATCCTGTTGGTTTTGATAAATCTTGGATTTTAAATTTTGAATTACCTCCTAATAGATTGTGTGATGTTTTGGACTGTTTGATGTTTTGAACTATATATAGTTCTCACTCTAGCTATGAAAGTGGTTTATGAAAATAATAAGAGAGTGGTTTGGAGTGAATTTACACTATACATACTCGGTTTGGAACCATTTTTCAGACTATCAATGCGATAAAAACTAAATGACCAGCCCAACTACTCTAAACTAGACTCACTGATCGAAAATCCTGCATGGATTCTCCATGGGTATCTAGTCCATATAGTCCAGAATAAATATAAATTGTCTCTTTACACTCACTAAGAATCCTAATAACCCATGGATTTTGAAAAAAAATATGAGGTGAGAAAGTATTAAAAATTACAACATCTTAGTCATGAAAATCCATCACATGTTCTAATCCCACCTCCCAACACCATCCATGATAATTACCCCTAGAGTGACGAGTGTCCAAAAAGGTGCACTTTTTTAAGAAAACATTAAAATGTACCAACCAGGTCTCATAATTATAAAGTAACCTTTTACCAATTGATGTCCCATTTTGAACAACTTTAGAAAATCAAACATGAAATTAACCATTTATGGAAAACCAAAAAAAAGGACAAAACATGTTTTGAAATTACTAAATAACCCAGTATAAATCATATGAGAACCCAATAAATCAGTCAATACACTTGGTGTTTCAAAATAGGCTTGAAAATTAATTTTAATAAGAAAAAAATCATAGTGTAACATAAAAAAAGTGATGAGAATCATGAAATAAAACAACTTTATTCAACCCAACATTTTCCACAATTTACAGACATTATAATATAATGAAACCACCCAAAAAACACACAATAAATTATAGTTTTCGATTTAAAGTCTCATAAATATGGTTACCTACCTCAAAGATGCTTCTTTTGATAAAAGAAACACAGACTCGCTTCACACCTACATGCATATACTGCTTCACATATATATATACCCTTTTACCTAATTTACATATTTCGCTCTCCATGAGGGAATATATACAAGGAGGATATATATATGTTCTTACATATACATACACAAGAAAGTATCCTTTAATAATGGTGGTCAAATGATATCCCAAGGCACACTATAAAAATATGAGAAACCCAAAAATTATAAAATAACTAATTAAAAATATTGTTCCAAATAAAATTGGATGAAACCCTACTAGGATTTAGTGAAGAACAGGTTTCCTTTGAAAACCATGGCTAGAATCGGTCTCAATGTGACCCAATAACCCTAAATAACATAGAACCCATAAAATAAGGTTAACCCTTATACCTAGGGTTTTTTCAAACCAAATCCTGAGAAACAATAAATAAATGGAGGAAGAGACTGTACAATAGAGATCTATCCCCAAATAACCATGAAAATGCAATGAATCACTATGTGAAGAGGATGTGTAGTGAGCGAGAAGTGTGATTAAAAGAGGGTTTTGACGTAGTCAATCATGCATGATCATTGTAGAGTCTAGAGAAGGTGGTCCCAATCAAGGGGGACTATGGGAGGGAGGTCACCGTAGGAGAGGGGAGCTCTTGGTGAGGGTTGGTCGCATGAGGGAGAGGGGGATATGCAAGGGTGATGGGCATGCGATAGAGATAGGAGCCATGAGGGAGAGGGGAAAAAATGAGGTAATGAAATAAAATAAAGAAAACAAAGAAAGACAAGGGAAAAATAAAAAAAATAGATAAATAAAATCAAAATTTTAATTTAGAGCACAATGCATGATTTAGCTTCATGGTTTAATGAACCGTGCGAAAACAATACCACTCAAACTGGGAACCCAAAACCATTTCACACAGTTACTCTTAATATCCTTCATAGTTTTACAACCCAATTTTAGGCTATAAAAATGAATTTGTACCAAGTAAGAACAAGTCACAGGGTTTCCACATAGTTTTTCAAAGCATGATGGCTAACTGTGTTTCCCTTTAAAACCTAAAAAAGATAATTTTCGAAATGAAACTCTTAGAAACATTTATAAACTCAAAAAATCATAAAATATTATATTAATTAACCAATTAAAATATCCAAAATATAGGTTGTGAAAATTCTTCACACCACAACACTTTATTCCCCCCAAAAGTCATCATGCCCAATATGTAAAGCAAACTAAAATCTTTAACCCAAGAGAAAGAACCCCATGAACTAGATATTCAAATTGGACCCATAGTCGAATGAAAACTACCAACACCAGTGTGACCTCTATCTCCAAATATTCTATTTTATCTCTCCCCATAATAAACTAAATTCACAAAGGCGCTGTATCTTCAAGTATAAACCATTAAAAATAAAAGAAAACCCCAACAAAAAGAAAAAAAATTATAACTTTTATGGAACCAAAAGTAGTGTTCATAATGAATACAACCAAAAATCCATAAAAACCATAATAAGACACATATCAAAATGAGTGAAAAAAACTATAAAATAAGGTATGTTGGAAAATAAAAAATTTAAAACAAATCAAATATTTTCAAACCACTATCAATATCCCAAGGATTGAGAAGATCACTTTCCAAAAATATGGTTTTGATTACAAAACATATAGAGGTTCCCCAATCAAATATAATGGTTAAAGGTATTTGAAACATCCCAACAATAGGGATTAGAGTGCATGAACCAACTTCATTAAACCCATAAAAGAGGAGGATTCCTTCCTATAGAAGCATCAACTAAGAGAGGTTCACATAGGATAGGCTCCTATGGATTGAACTTCTCACTATATGGGGAGACCTCACAAAATCTGAACGGAACAGAACCACTACACACCATAGGTATCCACAAAAAGATTAACTCGTATATATGATTTGTTTACCAACTCCTTGAACAAAGAATGCTCAACTATAATGACTTAATCATTGAGATGTGGGCAAAACCATTTATGTACTGATGATACTTTAAGGAATTACTAGATCGGGTATCATGAGAGAAAAGAAACAACTCATTAAAATATTCAATGTACTCTTTGACCATTCTTTGACCTTATTAGAGGCTCATAAGCTCTGCTAACCTCTCTAACATAAACTCCACAGGAAGGGGCCACTGAGAAAACTTTGTCTTAAAAATATCCCATCACATTCCAACATGAAATAAATATGGGTAGATGATCATCCACTTATCTAAACTCAGACCTTAAAACAACTTCAGAACAAATTTAACCTTACTATAATCTAGATTCCATAAGGGCTAGAAGACTATCTCAACTTTCTCATGCCACTATATTAACTCTCTGGAAACAAAATCACCTTGAAATACTAGTAAAACTCATAATGAAAATGGCCCAACCACTCTATAATGATTCTGGGTGGTGTCATCATTTAATCGATCAACTCTTGAACCCTTATGAGCCATCTAAAATCTTCTAGGACGAGTAACCTAAATAATGAATGAAACACAAATCCATATCAACAAAAATTTCAATTTAAATTTGTGACAAAAATAATTAAATCTCACCTCAATGCAATGGTCCTAAAATTGAAATCATCTATAGAACTAAATCGATTTTGTAAATCACACCATTTAAAAAAATTAAAACTTTACACTTAACCATTCAAAATTTAGAAATCTTTAAATTCCATACTTTTATTTCAAAACATTTTCCTCACTCATGTCTATTTCAAAACAACACAAAATTTTCATTTAAGACATTCAGAGTTCCTCAACATCAGACTCCCTTTTTATGTGAAACCGATTTTTTTCCTTTCCATAAGTCACAACTATCCACAAACCCCCTTAACATGCTTACATCATACATTCCCACCATATCCCAATTCCATAATCAAGAATCTAACTTAAGTGGGGTTTTCATTTTCAAATGAAAGCCTCCATGTTCTAAATGATCGTTATCTATTTTTATAAAACATTTTTCTTTTGAAAAACCACTTTCATTTCACTTTGAAACCATACATAAATTTTAAAATCCATTTAAATTCAAACTAATTTTAATCAAAACACCATGAAAATTATAATTTAAAACCAAAACACTGTTACTTTAAAAAGAATATTTTATGACAAATTGTCATCTTTTATCTCAGAAAAAACATAACTACATAATCAAATCAAAATAAAACCAAATGATTCGAATGAAAAATTTGAAGAGGGGATTTGTGTAGGTGAACATCTTGGACACATGGCTTAGTAGACCATGTTCTAAATACAAAACTAGCACTAGGATTCATTATGGACTATGTACATGGGATTCACATGTATTTCTAGGACCTTATAGAAAACCAAGTACCACAAGTTCACTCCACTTTATCAGCCCCAACCCACCGGATAATAAAACAACTCACAAAATAAAAGACTCAAAGCACAACTTCCCATAGAAACTCAAGGATCAAAATAAGTAAGAGCTTCTGAAACTCTTCCCACTCCAAAATCTATAGTTATGATCATCTAAATCTTCAACCTAATAGATATACCAAAATAAAAATGGATTCTCTATTATGATTATTTCAGGAACTAACCCAGGTAAACGTCGAATTGTTCACCTAAGTCGGTTCATAATAAAGCCTGGGATATGATCCCAATCCTCTTGGGATGGAAACTAGTGTCAAGATTCAGATAAAAATTAGATGGGAACAATTTATCCCATAAAGTACATATAAATAAAGAAGAATAAAATAGATGAAAAAACTAGTATAGTAAAAACAAATAAAACTAAATAGATAGATATACATCTAAGTGATCTAGTCACTCACCATTAAGCACAAAACCATGATCGCCCCACAAGCTATCCAAAACTGGAAGAACCTAAAACTAGAAAGGATAATGTTGGCATGAGAACCAAGATTCTTAGTAGATATTCCAAATAAAAAAAACCTTATTCATTACCATTAAAAATAAAACCATGCTAGTCTAGTTTAAAATACTTATAGTTAAAATAAGGTTTTCATTTCCATTATAAAATAACTAACGATCTAATTATTCTAAAGAAAAATTTTCCTTTATTTTTTCAAAAACGTTTTTAAATAATAATACTTTCCAAAAACCCCTTTTATAAAGAAACATTCAATAAAGAAATTTTTTAGTAAAAAATAGTGAAAATCATATCATGAGTGCTTCTAAAATATAGGGTAACCAAATACATGTTTATATATACTAAAGTAAGAGTTTAAATTGAAACCATAACAATTAAAATTATTTTATAAAAACATCAAAAATGAGTGAGAGTAAAAATTTCTATAAAATAGTTATCATTGGATATACCTAGACACCATGAGAAGTGACCCTAGACATACTTGGTTCAGAACAATCTATTGTCCTATTGATGCGATCCAAAATCAATGACCAGCTCAACTGCTCTCAAATAGCCTCACTGATGGCACATACCACATGGTTAATCCATGGGAATCCAATTTTTATAATCGTTACTAAATTACATCCATCTATAAACTCTAACTATGATGCTTAGGTTCCCATTGATGTAGAAAAAAATTGAGAGCTAAGGAAGCAAGCATAATTAAAAAATCTCAGTCATGAAAATCCATCACACATGCTAAGACCACCTCCCAACACCATCCATGATAATACCTCTTAGATTAGATAGTATCAATGGAGGTTACATATTTTTAAGAAAACATTCAATTATACCAACCGAGCCTCTTAATTTGAAAGAAAACTTTTACCATTTGAGAAATAATTTTTGAAGCTCTCTATAAAATCAAACGTGAAATTAAAATTTTATGGAAAAATGTTGAAAGGAAAAAATATATTAGACCATTTACAGATCAACCAATATAAATCCTTTGGAAAACAAAACAACTTCTCAAGATTCCTGGAATTTCAAAACCTTCCTAAAAACATGTTTTAATAAGAAAAATTCCTAGTGAAACCTGAGAAAATTTCTGATAATCATAAAAAAACTAATTTCATTTGACAAAACATTTTTCACAATTTAATAACATTATAATAGAATTAAATCACCCAAAAGAACACACAAGAAATTATGTTTTCCAAATTAAAGGCACATACATAGGATAACCTACCTCAAACATGCTTCTTTTGATGATGGAAACTCGATACTACTTCACACATACACACATATACACCTGTGCATATATATACACCCTTTGACCCAATTTACATATTCCCCCCATCATGAGGGAATATTTACAATGAGGATATGTATATATAACTACTTACGTGTGTATACACACAAAATTAATCTTCAACAATAGTGGTCCAAATCTATCCTAAGGCACGCAATGAAAATATTAAAAACCCAAAAATTACAAAATTCCTAATTAAAAATAAAGATCCAAAGAAAATCAGATGAAATCATAATAAGATTTAGTGTATAAAGTGTCACCTTCAACAAACATAGATATAATTGGATTCAACAGGACCTAAGAACAATAAAAACTAAAGAAAGAAAGAAAATCGGGTTAACCATTAGACCTAGGGTTCATCCAAACCCAATCATGGAAAAAGTGGGGATGGATAAAAGAAAAAAAAGTAAATAAATGGATTAAAATAATGTATAATGGAGATTCGACTCTAAATCCCCATGAAAATGTGACGAATATTCATGTAAAGAGGAGGTTTCATGACTTGGAAGGAGCCCAAAAGAGGGGTTTGGCATGGGGAATCGCGTGTGAGTGGATGAGAGGTTAGAGGAAAAGGGATCAACCATGGGGGTCTACCAAATGGATGTTATAGGAGTAGAGGGGAGCTTGCGATGATGGTAGTTTCATGAGGGAGAGGGGGAAACTCAAGGGAGAGGAGAGTTGTGAGAGATAAGCGATCTATGAGGGATAGGTGATTAAATGAGTTAAATAAATTAAATAATTCAAAGAATAAAATAAAAATAAAAAAATATATAAAAAAAATATAAAAAATAATTCTGAAGAAAGCGCCTAGTTTACCCGCACAGTTTTACAAAATGTGTGACAACACTGCCACCCATACTGAGCACCCAAAACCATTTTTCATAGTTGCTAATAGAATCCTACATAGTTTTAAAAACATTGTGTTGGTCATTCCAAATGTCTCTAAAATGAAAAATAACCAATCCCACTATTTCCAAATGGTTTGTTAAACCGTGTTGGCTAACAATTTTTACATTTAAAACATAAAAAATCAGCCTAAAACTCTTGGAAACTTATGAAAACTCATTCCAAAATAAAAAATATTAAACTAATTAACTGATTAAAATGTACAAAGTTTAGGGTATGAAACCAACAATCTTCTCTTCTATATATTCATATATTTTTAGTGAATATATACTTTACAACTTTTATGATCAATGTATATGTTGCACATTTCTCTATAATGATAATTCTTTTATATCTTTAATGAAAAAATTATCACTACTAAATTCAAATAATTAGTTCAGTAATTTTACTCATGAACCTTCAACTAGCATAAAGAATAAGTTATAATCAGTTCATTCAACTTGAGTACACATCCTAGTACCTCCTTCGATGCATCAATGTATATTAAAAACCATTCATCATTATAGTGTAATTTAAGAACATGTGATCTAAATAACCTTCTCTTTAGTCCCCTGAAATTTTATTAACACTCATCTATCCAAAAGAACTTGGATCCCTTATGAGTTAACTCGGTGAATGGATTATACAATCAACATAAATTCACCACAAAGCACCAATAATATTCATTCAAACCAAGAAAACTTTGGATCTCAGTCATTTTGGTTTGTATGGGCCAACATTCAATAACATAGATCTTTGATGTATCCATTGATATACCCTCTTTTGAGATTATATATCCAAAAAATGAAACTTGTTGTAGCTAAAATTCACACTTTTTAAATTCATCAAAAAGATTCTCCATATTTAGGGACTTTAGTAAAATACTCAAGTTATCTTTACTCTATAACATTCTTTTTGAAAATATTTAAATATCATAGATTAAAACTACCACATAATATTCAAGTTAATATATAAATACCATATACATTAAATCCATGGAGACAGTGGGGGAATTGGTTAGAACAAATGGAATCACTATATATTCATAGTATCCATACCTTATATAGAATGTTATATTGGGTATAACCTCTTTCTCAAAACTCAATTGATGATATTTAGAATGAATATAAATCTTGGAAAAGTATTTATCTCCACACAGTTGATTAAAAAATTCACCAATATGCGGAAAAGGATGCTTATTCTTGATTCGAGTCTTGTTAGGTTCATGATAATCAATATATATTCGCATCAATCTATCTCAATTCTTAAAAAATAACATGTGTACCCCATGGTGATACACTTGCGCAAATAAATCTCTTGTGAATATTCTCCTAAATATGCTTCTTTAAATCCTATAACTCCATTGAGTTAATTCTATATAGAGTCTTTGAAATATTATAATCACCCAGTATGAGATCTATTGAGAGATAAACCTCATGATTTAGTGTTAGAATAGGAAAAACATCCAGAAAGACAATAAAAAACACTTGCATAATAGACATATCATCAATGATTAGTTTCTCCCTAATCATCTGAAATAAACACCCATTTTTAATAGGAATCATGACCCATACAATGGATATAATTTCCATTTGATGTTCATATTTATCAACGCACTGATAGATGATCATAGGTTGGTTTGGAATATCAAATGTGACTTCCCTTTTACAACAATTGATGTGGTACTTATGTAAAGAATGCTAATTTATTACCAAAATAATATAAAATTTATCTCTAGGTAGAATTGTAATGGCCCGGACCACTCCGGTCCATTACTTTGTGGAATTTTGGTGTTGGAGGTGTTCCGGGAGGCCAAGGGGACTTATCCCCAACACTTTGTCAATTTTCCAGTTCTGTGAACAGTGTTTCCAGTTTTATGAACAGTAACAGATCGGTCTCAGCGATCGGTGTGACAGATCGGTTTCACAGATCAGTGTGACAGATCAGTTTCACAGATCGGTTTCACAGATCGGTTTCACAGATCGGTTTCATAGATCGGTGTGAGAGATCAGTTTCACATATCGGTGTGACAGATCGGTTTCACAGATCGGTTTCACAGATCGTTTTCACAGATCGGTTTCACAGATCGGTGTGACAGATCAGTTTCACAGATCGGTTTCATAGATCGGTTTCACAGATCGGTGTGACAGATCAGTTTCACAGATCGGTTTCATGTACAGTAACGGTGGGTGAACAGTGTTTCCAGACTCCTACAGTTTCGCCCCTTTTTACGTTTCCTTTGACGTAAAATACTTTTAAAGCCTTATTTTAAGGGTTCTTAAGGCCGATTCAAATGCCATAAATCCTATATTAATTTTTCCTAAGGATTGGAATGTTTTACTTGGTCAAACCGCGTGGGTTAATGCGATCCGTTTTTAATGGAGAACTAACCGGATCTTAAACCGTCGCCCCATTAAATCTTAAAAAGGGAAGAGATATCATTCTCCCTTGTTCTTTCCATTTGTTCTCGGCTAAGAGACGCTAGAACCTTTCAACCCTTTCCGTAGGAGTTGCACAATCAATCTTTACCCCGAGGATTGGTTCTGTTCTGTTTTGGATGCAACTGAGCCGTGTCGATCAATCTTCGATATAAGGTATGTTGTATCGTCGTTCCTTTGGGGTTCATCTTCTCCTATCCTCCTTTCAATAATTATACCATGTATTCTCCAAGATTCTAATGGGTTTTCTTGGGGTTGGTTGGTACTGTCGTACCGCAGCATCCTCCGGTGGATAAAGTTTTCGTGAGGGGAGGATCGTGACCTGTTGTGTGGATAAAGAACGTGAGGAACTGTTTGAGGTAGGGGATTCATGGATTCTCTAATTGTGTATGTGCAATCGTAGAATTAGCATGATTTATTCCTTTGGATCACAATGAAATTGACCTAATTAAATACTTGAACCGGATTAAAAGAATTGGTTGATCGCATGTTGTTGCTTTATACCGTGATAACAGTTTGCCTCATGTTTTCCTAGATATAGTGATATCTATGTTTCATTGATTCGTTGTTCATTCATGATAGAAATTGATAACGAACGTAAAGCCGGAATTAACTGTTAATTAATTGGCTAAAGATAAAGAGGCATGTAAATTAATCTGGTTATTGTCGTTGTTGTAGTTGTTCTAATTTGAGGATAATCAAATTAGGGAAGTAAGCATGGTTATTTAATTGTGATAGCTTACTGATTAGGTATCCATGATTGGAACCTACGAATAACAAATCTGTTAATTCCATATGGATTAGAGAACAGATTATGTGGGAATTTCTAAAAGGGTTCTGAGTTACCCTCTTGTTTGTTAAAGGGTCAAGAGCCCATGATGTGATGTTTTTTTTCCTGCTTCTTGTGATTTGATGTGATCCTGGATGGATGTTGTGATATGTGGAGGCATGGGGACTTGTGGATGTGGCAACGGATGACTCCTAGTGTGGCGAGATGAATCGGTTTATGCTTGTGGGTGTCGGGGAGGACACCAGGGGTGATGGAATGGGATGGATGTGGTTGCTGGTTGCTTACGGTTTTCTTGAATGTTAATCTGCTTTGCTTTTCCCCACTGATCAAGGCAGCTGGTCTTGCTACCCTTCTTCCGAAGGAGGTGAAGACGCACGGGGTATGCCACGTGCTTTCCGTGTTTAGCCTCTCGAGGGAGAATGGGTATATGCTCTTTCTATAGGCGGCAAAGACTCGACGGGTAGTATATCTATTCACCGTGTTGAGCCTCCTTTGTGTTTAGAAGCTTAGGATGCTTTTCTAGAATTTTTGGGAATGTGGAAAAGTAATTCTGTAATGAATGTTTGATTAAATGGTGAAAATCCACGGGGATGGAGATGCTGGAATTTAAAGGTGAGGTGAATCTTAAAAAGGAGCAGTTGTTTTTTAATGTGATGCCAATTCAGTTTAATGTGGAATTGTTCATTCTTAATTAATGTTTAAAGAATTAATTAATGTACAGTGGAACTGATAAAATGAGAATGAAGTAATCTAATAAAGCTCTTCAAATGGTTGTGTTCTTGTAGGATACCTAGTCTTTGAAGTAGCAGCCTGGAGTCTGAGAGACGTTAGCTGCAGTTGTATCTAAGACTAGGTAATTCCCATAGTGTGGATGTGAGTTACCTATATATTCTGTACTTTTTGTGTTTCTATACGCTACTCCACCCTGTCGGTAAGGGAAACTGACACCCCGGGGATTCTGAGCCCTGGGGGGGTGTTTTCCCCAACATTCTGATGGGAGGTTGAATGGCTGACTACCCCCTTTGGCCCCGCTCTCTTCTCTTGGTAGATATTTGTGCTGGTAGGCACAGTGGTTAGTTTTACCCATATATGTGTGTAGAGGGTTGTGATGGCTTGTGGTTATTTCCCACACATATATTCTGGATATAATATCCTATGGACTACTATAGGTGTAACATGTATAAGCTATAATGGCTTGAGGATCCTTACTCGGAGTATGGGCTGTAATGGCTTGAGGTATTATACCCGATGTATGATACACATTATACGAGCTGTGGTGGCTCCCGGAAACTACCTGGTTACTTTGGTTGTGAGGACGGTGTGGTGCTTCGCCCAGGTGTCTTCGGGCAAGCCTATGTGGTGCACGAGGTGCAGATTGTGGAGCTTAGCCCAGGTGTATGCGGGCAAGCCTTTGGAGAGAGATGCACAGGACGTATGTCGTTGGGGCAAAGCGGCAAACCAGTGGGGAAGTAGTAGCGGGGTACCCCTGATATTCTTTACTATATACTATATTCTTGTATGCGTTACTTGGTGAGAGTAGCCATGGTGAGGTTGGGAACATAGTATACCTATTTAGGTGACGAGTTAGTTTCACTTGTTGTTCACTGGGCTTTAGCATGATTTCTTTACTTTTGCACGAGAATCTTGGGGAGGATCCTTCTGAGTATACTGTTATACTCACCCTATGTACATATAAACTATTTTTCAGGTCACTTGGATCAAATTGGAGATCAAACGGGTTACTACTAGATTGTGGTTGGAGGAGGAGCTGTTCGGGCTTGTGGTCGCTGCCGTTTTACTTTCTCTTGGGTACTTTTAGTTTTCCCTTTCAGTTGTATTAACTTTGCATGACATTTCATATATGTACTTGGGTTTCTTTTATATTTCAGTTATGAGTTGGAGTTGATTGGAGTCTATTCTATCTCTCTCTTCTGCATCTGTTCTCTTAGAGGGTAATTCCTCCCATTTGTATGTTTATTATAACCTCGGTGCTAGTCGCCAACCTGGGGCCTACTGGAGGCGGGACTCGGGGGTCATTATCTCCCTTCTCACATTACCGGCCCAGGAGGGGTACACTTTGTGGGGAGGGGGTCGTGACAGAGTGGTATGAGAGGTCTGGTTGAGGGATAGGATGGAGTTTGGAGTTAGGCACAGGTGAGGATGCATGGGATGGTAGGGCAACGATGTCATTAATGTTTAGCAAGTGGGGTAAACACTGGATACCGGCAGAGACATAGGCATTCAGGGACCCCTATGATCTGTTGCACGGACCTTTAAGTTTACGATGGCTACTAAACAAAGTGATACTGGTTGCAGGGTAGAGACCTAGGAAAGGATCATGCATCATTATTCTTTGCGCCTGTGTTTGAATGGGTAGACCTTGGGATAGGTAACCTAAAATTAATAAAACAAAATAATTAATTAATTAATGTTGAGTCTTCCATATTCAAGGATTAGGAGCTCTAACGGTTGTTATTTTACAGGTATGGCTCCAGGTCGACGTCCTCGTCAGGTTTGCGCAGAAGGTGCCCAGCAGGCTGTTCCAGCAGATCGCTGCCGGGTAGAGGTTGACGACGATGACACTTTGAGGAAGACACTCTGAGATTTTCAGCGCCATAGTCTACCGAAGTACGAGGGCTCCGTTTCAGATGCAGTCACAGAAGACTGGTTGGAGGAGGTCGAGATAGGCTTCAGTTCGATTCGTGCTCAGAAGGAACACTGGGTGTCCTTGGTTGTGACGATGTTGTGTGGAGCAGCGAGACAGTGGTGGTTCTTGTTCCTCGGGGATCGTGAGGATTCGGTGATCTCATGGGAGGAGTTTCGAGACAGGTTTAGAGTCGAGTTTCTTTCATCGACTGCGAAGGCGTCCAGTCGCCAGGAGCTACTCACCCTTCGACAGGGGAGCTCCAGTGTTCGAGAGTTTGGAATCCGTTTCAGGAACCTTCTACGATATGCTTCAGACCTGTTACCAGATGATGAGGCCAGGGCGAGGCATTTCGAGGAGGCTTTGCGTCCAGGGATCCAGCGCCAGGTCACCCCATTTATGCTGAAGACATATCTAGAGGTGCTGGCGAGGGCATAGGTTGTTGAGAGGAATTTGGCTAGGAACGGATCATCACGAGAGGGGAATCGTCATGATTCCTCACGAAGCAGGGCTGTGGTCCGGGGTTCCCGGTTTTCAGGGCAGAAGAGTTTCTGTTCACCTGGGGGTAGGTCCCAGCCCTTTCAATCTTGTTTCTCTGGAGGCAGCAACTCTCAGGCCTATGCAAAGGGATCAGGTGCTTGTTTTTCTTGTGGTGGTCGTGGTCATCAGCAGCGGGAGTGACCGACTTTTCAGAGCAGTCATCGTGCACCAGGCGCTCCACTCCAGGTTCCTCCGTTGAGGCAGTTCCAGCCGAGGCAGAAGCAGTAGGTTGCACCAGCTTTAGATCACCAAAGGGTAGATGGAGCAGGTAGAGGACAGCCCCATGACGCTCCCCGTCCTCAGAGAGCAGAGCGCGGTCGTGGTGGTGGTCGTCATCAGGGTCAGAGAGGCCATGGAGGTGGTCGTGGTCAGCTTCATGCTCTAGCGTTGCCAGCTCCAGGCGATCCAGACGTCGTCTGAGGTACCCTTTTCTTGTTTTCTACCTTGGTGTATGCCTTGTTTGATTCAGGAGCAACACACTCCTTTATATCCCCTACCCTTGTCCACTCTTTGGGACTTGAGGTAGAGAGGCTTCCAGTGCCCTTGGCGTTGACTACGCCAGTTGGAGGTCGAGCTAGCTTGTTTGAAGTATGTAGAGACTGTGAGCTAGTGTTGGGGCAGCACCGCTCTTGGGGAGATTTCCTATGTTTACGAATACAACCATATGATGTCATCCTCGGCATGGATTGGTTGTATTCGGTGCAGGCTATTGTGGATTACTACAGGAAGAAGGTCATTTTCTTTGATGAAGATGGAGAGGAAGTAGTGTTTGTTGGTGAGAGAGATCCTCGGATGAGTCTTAGATGAGTTTCATCCTTATCATCCATGATGGCTGGGATGATACTGAGTTCTTCAGAGGTTCAATAGTTGGTGTTTCCTAGGGTCGTAGAGGAGTACCCTGATGTCTTTCCAGAAGAGGTTGTATCCTTACCCCCTCGACGAGAGATCGAGTTTGGGATCGAGCTACAGCCGGGAGCGTCTCATATCTCTATGTCTCCATATAGGATGGCCCCTTCTGAGTTACGAGAGCTACGTATACAGCTCGATGGTCTGTTGCAGTGTGGTTTTGTTCGGCCAAGCGTGTCACTGTGGGGTGCACCAGTTTTGTTTGAGAAAAAGGCCGACGAAAGTTTGCGGTTGTGCGTCGATTATCGTCGGTTAAACAAAGTGACAAGAAAGAACCGCTATCCTCTCCCGCGGATTGATGACCTATTCGACCAACTGAAGGGTGCAAGTTGGTTCTCAAAGATCGACTTGCGGTCAGGATATCATCAGATGCGTGTAAAGGATGAGGATATCCCGAAGACTGCTTTCCGTTGTCGTCATGGGCATTATGAGTTTGTTGTAATGCCATTCAGCGTGACGAATGCTCCAGCTGTTTTCATGGGGTTGATGAATGCTGTGTTCCGTGAATTCCTGGACAAGTTTTTGTGGTCTTCATAGATGACATCCTTGTGTACTCCACATCTGAAGAAGAGCATGCAGAGCATCTACGAGCTGTTTTGGGAGTTCTTCGCCAACATCAGTTGTTTGGTAAGTTGTCCAAGTGTGAGTTCTGGGCTCGAGAAGTTCGTTTCTTAGGGAATGTTGTGTCCCAACAGGGAGTATTTGTGGATCCTTCGAAGGTAGAAGCAGTGGTGTCTTGGGCAGCCCCCAAGACTGTGTCAGAGGTGCAAAGTTTCCTTGGTCTCGCAGGCTATTATAGGAGGTTTGTAGCCAATTTCTCCCGAGTTGCGACTCCTCTGACAGCTTTGACCAGGAAGGATCAAGCGTTCATATGGACTGATCAGTGTCAGACAGCTTTCGAGTATCTAAAGGAGAAGTTGGTAAGTTCTCCAGTCCTTTGTCTTCCAGTGGATGGAGTCCAGTTTGATGTTTTCTGTGATTCTTCACATCTAGGGTTAGGCTGTGTTCTCATGCAGCAGAGGTCAGTTGTTTCTTATGGGTCCCAACAATTGCGTCCCCATGAACGCAACTACGCCACCCATGATCTTGAGTTGGCAGCCGTGGTGTTTGATCTGAAGTTGTGGAGACATTACCTCATTGGTGATAACTTTGTGGTTTTCACCGATCATAAGAGTTTGAGGTATGTTTTCTCCCAACGTGACTTAAACTTGAGGCAGCGTCGGTGGATGGAGTTCTTGCAGGAATACGAATTTGAAATATCGTATACACCTAGAAAAGGGAAAGTTGTAGCTGATGCACTAAGCCGAAAGCCACGTAATGATGTTGTGCATGAATCTGGTGATTCCTGGAGAGTGATGGAAGAGCTATCAGCTTTGCATCTTGATATGGGAGAAGTTGGGGGAAGAGGTTGTCTTTTCCAGATGACGGTGCAGTCATCCCTGATGCAAAAGGTGGAAGAGTCTCAATTGGGTGATCTAGAGGTGGAAGTTTGGAGAGACAGAGTTGTTTGTGGGGAGGCCCCTGATGGTTGGTCAGAGGATGAACAACACCGAGTGTTGTATCATGGCAGGCTTTTTGTTCCCTTGGCGATGCGCGAGACGGTTCTCCGAGAGTTCCATAGTTCACCCTTGGCGGTACATCCTGGTGTGACAAAGATGTACCAATCCTTAAGGAGTCAGTTTTGGTGGCCTGGGCTGAAGCGTACAGTTGCAGAATGTGTGTCTTGATGTTTAGTCTGCCAGAAGGTGAAGGTCGAACACCGTGTTCCTGGTGGTCTTCTCCAGCACTTAGAGATTCCTCAGTGGAAGTGGGAGGACATCTCAATGGAATTTGTTACAGGTTTACCTCAAGCTCTGGGAGGACATGATGCTATATGGGTGGTAGTGGATCGTTTAACTAAATCAGCCCACTTCATAGCAATCAAGGAGTCGAGCTCAGTGGAGGTTTTGTCGAGGCAGTATCTGGAAGAGGTGGTGAGGCTTCACGGAGTTCCTAAGACGATCATTTCTGATCGAGATCCTCGTTTTACCTCTAGGGTGTGGAGAGGTCTCGAGCATGCTTTTGGCTCTCAACTATGCCTTAGCACTGCTTTTCATCCTCAAACGGATGGTCAGACAGAGCGAACAATCCAGACTCTTGAAGACAAGTTGCGCTCTTGTGTTCTTGATTTTGGAGGTTCATGGAAAAAGCACTTACCTTTGGTAGAGTTCGCTTACAATAATAGTTTTCACTCTACCATCGGCATGGCTCCATTTGAAGCCTTGTATGGCCGGCCATGCCGTTCTCCGTTGTGCTGGACTGGGGTCGGAGAGTCAGCAATTCTCGGACCAGAACTAGTGCAGAATACAACAGAGATGGTTCAGGTGATTCGTGAGAGGATGAAGACAGCACTAGATCGTCAGAAATCATATGATGATCAAAGAAGGAGACCGTTAGAGTTTAATGTTGGGGATCATGTGTTTCTGAAGGTGACTCCCCGTCATGGGCAGCGAAGGTTTGGTCGTGGAAGTAAGCTTTCTCCCCGGTTTGTTGGGCCTTTCGAGGTGTTGGCTCGTGTTGGAGCTGTGGCGTATCGAGTAGCACTTCCCCCTCATATGAGTCGGATACATGATGTTTTCCATGTATCACAACTCCATCGTTATCTTCATGATGAATCTCATGTTATCGATTGGGGAGAGATCGATATTGATGATGATGCAACCTTCGAGGAGCGACCTGTGGAGATCCAAGAACACAAGGAGAAGGTGTTGCGTGGGCGTTCTATCCCCTTAGTTCGTGTCTTGTGGAGACACGGTGGCATGGAGGAGAGTAACTGGGAGCATGAGTCATAGATACGTGCTTAGTACCCATAGTTGTTCAAATTTTAACTCCTTTCATGTAATGATGTTTCCTCTCTGGTTAGATCTTTCATGTTTTATTTATATACCTTTGATGTGATGTTATGTTTGAATTTTTTGGGTATGGATTGTTTGTTCCCATACTCCCGGATGTCGTAGTTTTGTTCCAGATTTCGAACAACTCATGGTGGTTTTCCCCTGAGAGGTATCTTATGGGGTGGTTGTTCGGACCCCTCTTTTCTTCTGGGTTGGTTTTTAATTCTCGAGGACAAGAATGTTTTGAAAGGTATCTAATGTAATGGCTCGGACCTCTCTGGTCCATTACTTTGTGGAATTTTGGTGTTGGAGGTGTTCCGGGAGGCCAAGGGGACTTATCCCCAACACTTTGCCAATTTTCCAGTTTTGTGAACAGTGTTTCCAGTTTTATGAACAGTAACAGATCGGTCTCACCGATCGGTCTGACAGATCGGTCTCACTGATCGGTCTGACAGATCGGTGTGACAGATCGGTCTGACAGATCGGTTTCACAGATCGGTGT
The DNA here is from genome assembly GCA_963277665.1 of Viscum album. NCBI lineage: Eukaryota > Viridiplantae > Streptophyta > Magnoliopsida > Santalales > Viscaceae > Viscum > Viscum album. Next base: position 118,848,207 of record OY728156.1, on the reverse strand, counting down.
GACAGATCGGTTTCACAGATCAGTGTGATAGATCAGTTTCACAGATCGGTTTCACAGATCGGTTTCACAGATTGGTTTCACAGATCGGTGTGACAGATCAGTTTCACAGATCGGTTTGACAGATCAGTTTCACAGATCGGTTTCACAGATCGGTTTCACAGATCGGTGTGACAGATCAGTTTCACAGATCGGTTTCACAAATCGGTTTCACAGATCGGTGTGACAGATCAGTTTCACAGATCGGTTTCACAGATCGGTTTCACAGATCGGTTTCACAGATCGGTTTCACAGATCGGTTTCACAGATCGGTGTGACAGATCAGTTTCACAGATCGGTTTCATGTACAGTAACGGTGGGTGAAAAGTGTTTCCAGACTCCTACAGTTTTTCCCCTTTTTACGTTTCCTTTTACGTAAAATACTTTTAAAGCCTTATTTTAAGGGTTCTTAAGGCCGATTCAAATGCCATAAATCCTATATTAATTATTCCTAAGGCTTGGAATGTTTTACTTGGTCAAACCGCGTGGTTTAATGTGATCCGTTTTTAATGGATAATTAATCGGATCTTAAACCGTCGCCCCATTAAATCTTAAAAAGGGACAAGATATCATTCTCCCTTGTTCTTTCCATTTGTTCTTGGCTAAGAGACTCTAGAACCTTTCAATCCTTTCCGTAGGAGTTGCACAATCAATCTTTACCCCGAGGATTGGTTCTGTTCTGTTTTGGATGCAACTGAGCCGTGTCGATCAATCTTCGATATAAGGTATGTTGTATCGTCGTTCTTTTGGGGTTCATCTTCTCCTATCCTCCTTTCAATAATTATACCATGTATTCTCCAAGATTCTAATGGGTTTTCTTGGGGTTGGTTGGTACTATCGTACCGCAGCATCCTCCGGTGGATGCAGTTGTCGCGAGGGGAGGATCGTGACTTGTTGTGTGGATAAAGAACGTGAGGAACTGTTTGAGGTAGGGGATTCATGGATTCTCTAATTGTGTATGTGCAATCGTAGAATTAGCATGATTTATTCCTTTGGATCACAATGAAATTGACCTAATTAAATACTTGAACCGGATTAAAAGAATTGGTTGATCGCATGTTGTTGCTTTATACCGTGATAACAGTTTACCTCATGTTTTCCTAGATATAGTGATATCTATGTTTCTTTGATTCGTTGTTCGTTCATGATAGAAATTGATAACGAATGTAAAGCCGGAATTAATTGTTAATTAATTGGCTAAAGATAAAGAGGCATGTAAATTAATCTGGTTATTTTCGTTGTTGTAGTTGTTCTAATTTGAGGATAATCAAATTAGGGAAGTAAGCATGGTTATTTAATTGTGATAGCTTAATGATTAGGTATCCATGATTGGAACCTACGAATAACAAATCTGTTAATTCCATATGGATTAGAGAATAGATTATGTGGGAATTTCTAAAAGGGTTCTGAGTTACCCTCTTATTTGTTAAAGGGTCAAGAGCCCATGATGTGATGTTTGTTTTCCTGCTGCTTGTGATTTGATGTGAGCCTGGATGGCTGTTGTGATATGTGGAGGCATGGGGAATTGTGGATGTGGCAGCGGATGACGCCTAGTGTGGCGAGATGCATCGGTTTATGCATGTGGGTGTTAGGGAGGACACCAGGGGTGATGGAATGGGATGGATGTGGTTGCTGGTTGCTTACGGTTTTCTTGAATGTTAATCTGCTTTTCTTTTCCCCACTGCTCAAGGCAGCTGGTCTTGCTACCCTTCTTCTGAAGGAGGCGAAGACACGCGGGGTATGCCACGTGATTTCCGTGTTTAGCCTCTCGAGGGAGAATGGGTATATGCTCTTTCTATAGGCGGCAAAGACTCGACGGGTAGTATATCTATTCACCGTGTTGAGCCTCCTTTGTGTTTAGAAGCATAAGATGCTTTTCTAGAATGCCTGGGAATGTGGAAAAGTAATTCTGTAATGAATGTTTGATTAAATGGTGAAAATCCACGGGGATGGAGATGCTGGAATTTAAAGGTGAGGTGAATCTTAAAAAGGAGCAGTTGTTTTTGAATGTGATGCCAATTCAGTTTAATGTGGAATTGTTCATTCTTAATTAATGTTTAAAGAATTAATTAATGTACAGTGGAACTGATAAAATGAGAATGGAGTAATATAATAAAGCTCTTCAAATGGTTGTGTGCTTGTAGGATACCTAGTCTTTGAAGTAGCAGCCTGGAGTCTGACAGACGTTAGATGCAGTTGTATCTAAGACTAGGTAATGCCCATAGTGTGGATGTGAGTTACCTATATATTCTGTACTTTTTGTGTTTCTATACGCTACTCCACCCTATCGGTAAGGGAAACTGACACCCCGGGGATTCTGAGCCCTAGGGGGGTGTTTTCCCCAACATTCTGATGGGAGGTTGAATGGATGACTACCCCCTTTGGCCCCGCTCTCTTCTCTTGGTAGATCTTTGTGCTGGTAGGCACAGTGGTTAGTTTTACCCATATATGTGTGTAGAGGGCTGTGATGGCTTGTGGTTATTTCCCACACATATATTCTGGATATAGTATCCTATGGACTACTATAGGTGTAACGTGTATAAGCTATAATGGCTTGAGGATCCTTACTCGGAGTATGGGCTGTAATGGCTTGAGGTATTATACCCGATATATGATACACGTTATACGAGCTGTGGTGGCACCCAGAAACTACCAGGTTACTTTTGTTGTGAGGACGGTGTGGTGCTTCGCCCAGGTGTCTGAGGGCAAGCCTATGTGGTGCACGAGGTGCAGATTGTGGAGCTTAGCCCAGGTGTCTGCGGGCAAGCCTTTGGAGAGAGATGCACAGGACGTATGTCGTTGGGGAAAAGCGGAAAACCAGTGGGGAAGTAGTAGCGGGGTACCCCTGATATTCTTTACTATATGCTATATTCTTGTATGCGTTACTTGGTGAGAGTATCCATGGTGAGGTTGGGAACATAGTATACCTGTTTAGGTGACGAGTTAGTTTCACTTGTTGTTCACTGGGCTTTAGCATGCTTTCTTTACTTTTGCACGAGAGTCTTGGGGAGGATCCTACTGAGTATATTGTTATACTCACCCTATGTACATATAAACTGTTTTTCAGGTCACTTGGAGAAAATTGGAGATCAAACGGGTTACTAATAGATTTCGGTTGGAGGAGGAGCTGTTCGGGCTTGTGGTCGCTGCCGTTTTACTTTCTCTTGGGTACTTTTAGTTTTCCCTTTCAGTTGTATTACCTTTGCATGACATTTCATATATGTACTTGTGTTTATTTTATATTTCAGTTATGAGTTGGAGTTGATTGGATTCTATTCTATCTCTCTCTTCTGCATGTGTTCTCTTAGAGGGTAATGCCTCCCATTTGTATGTTTATTATACCCTCGGTGCTAGTGGCCAACCCGGGGCCTACTGGAGGCGGGACTCGGGGGTCATTATCTCCCTTCTCACATTGCCGGCCCAGGAGGGGTACACTTTGTGGGGAGGGGGTCGTGACAAGAATAATGACATATTTTGGAAATAGATTCCCAAAAAATTCAATCTGAGAGTAATCATATACTCTAGAAAAGATCATCATACCATTGGGGCTTTTCAATACTAATTTAATCTCTAATATTTGAGGTGGTATTCTGATACCCTTAGAAAATACCACATATGTAAAAGAGTGGGTAGATCTAAAATCAAATTAGAAATTAGTAGTTATAGATTATAGGGTAATTGCAGCTTTCACCATTTCACTAGTATACTCCACATCAGCAATAGTGATCACATGAGATTTCCATTTGTCTTAGAGATTAAAAGGTTGATGACATAAATCATCTTCATTAACCTTCATGTTTTGAAAACTAGTTATCATAATTCCCATAATCCATGAATTTTAAAAAGTGGAGTGGGGGTGGTGCGTCCTATTGAGAAATTTAATTATTTAATTCATTGAAGGGTCTCTTAACATCACTTCAGTTTCTTATTTTCAGATGACCTTTTGTTACAAACATAAAATAGTTATCCATCTCCTTATTAGAATTTCCTCCATGTTTCTTTTGAAACTTCAATCATAAAGGAAAAAATATCAACTTATTTTATCCATCGTTTTTGTAATTCCCTTTAAATTACATCTTTTTTTATTATGAAAAATATGAGATTGATGGGTAACTCAAATCTCCGTATCCACTTTGATATAACATAAAATGACTTCTTTATAGATACAGATGTTTCTTATGGATAATTCCCTTTAAAGACTTTTTTTAAGCCACTGAAGAATCATTCAATATTACTTTATGGTGGAATGATAGTACTAGAAACATACCCCACAAGTCTTGTAAAATTTTGAACATATATACTAATGGATTCATCATCCTTATGCTTTATTCAAGTAATTCATTTTATATTTTAGTGTGAAGAATAAAAGGAATTTGATTATTTAAAAAAACTTTTGACATCAACCCACACCATGGAGTCAATTTCTTCTCATTGTCTTGTGTTCTTGAAAACATTCTAGCATTGATCTACTTAACCTTCAAAATGATAAATATCCCAAATATATTTTTCATGTTTCGAACAATTGAGAGTAGAAAATATATTTTCATTGGTACTGATCCATTTCTACATAACCAGTTGATCAGAGGACCCACTAAAAAAATGTGGGAGTTGATTCATGAAGGAAACAAAATAACATTGTTTTTCCTTTTCTCATTTGGAATCTTAGGATGATTCATATCTTGAAAAATGTTTGTAAGCATATAAATGGTATTTTTCAATCCTACTCCCATAAAGTTTGTTTTCTCAGGAGGAAAATCATTGTATTGTCTATCACAAAAATTATTAACATTTTTTACTTCATGTTAAATGCATTGATTAAAATAAAAATGCAAAGTTTATAAAACAATATTCATAGTGGTATACTACATAATCACGAAAAAATCATTTATTGCATGTATAAATAAATAAACCTCATTTTAATTATATAACACCTTCGGTTTAACCTAGTTCATCCATGATCATTACCAAAACATTAAAAATTTATTCTATACATAGACTTATCCCCAGGGTTCTCACTAAATTTTTCTCACACTAGTTTCCAAAGGTAACTAAACCATTCTCCAATACCAATTGTAGTGAAACATATTTTTCACATGCAAATATTAATTCATATTCATTGAATATTCATTATATAACATAATTATCCATGTAATAATAATATAGTTCTAGTGTATTTGGATACTTAGATATATAAATAACTAGTTCATAAGTGGACTAAATAATCTCTCAGTAGGTGCTTCATAACTAGCACCCTTCTTAGACATATCATACTTAATACCATTATTCATAACCTATGGGAAACAAAACATAAGAAATGGTGAACATAGATTCTTTGTAAAGGTAAATGATGGAGATCTCAATGATCAAATAATAATTTCATGAGAATAATAGTATAAGAACAAGATCATAACCTTTTAAAACCATAAACTGTATATCATGAATCATAATCTTGAGTCCTGGCATAAATCATGACAGTTTATAAGACATGAATATTAAAGGAATCATAGAACATGATCCATGAGATCATAACTTGGGAATAAGATTTATGTTTTCGACATACACATAAGAATAGAAAAACAATTCCTTAGTATCCAAATAAAAATTCAAAGACTATATAAGTGGATTGGTTTCACACCAAATTCCATTTTAATAGTCAAGGTTAACTCCAAAGACTATCATAGTGGGTGAATCCCATTACTGAACTGGGTTTAATCCCCATTCTGTTCTTGTTTATCTCATGATATTTTCATATTTACCAAATTAATTAAAGGAATATATAATTATAGTCTCACCTATATCATAATGAAAATCATACATATGTGTTCCATAGTATTATAAAACATTAATCACTTCATAACTGGTGAAAAAGAAATGTGTTTCATAAACACTTCATCATGGAATCCCCCATGGAAAAGAGACTTGTTTCATAAACAATTATTTAATTAATCATATAATAACCCATGAAAAAGGAATGGATTTCATAAGAATCTTGTAATCATAGGAACAAATCATATATATAATGACCCAAGACATTTACACATATTTTTTACATTATTTTTAACATAAAAATTCATTAATTACAACCCAATGATCATAAGGTATAGTGTATTTTGAATATTGGTTTCATAAAACATCATAGTGAGACTAAAATAAAACTTTTTATTTTATTCACCATAATGATAACCTAAATCTATTAATGGTACTAAAATTCTTGGTATATCTATGAAAATACATAGACAAAAGGGGTGAGCTTAAAAACCCAATAAGGGAATAAACATTATACAGAAACATAACATTTGATTCAAAGGTATAACATGATGTAATAAAATAGAAGGAACATGAGAAATCACATGGAAGAATAATATAAATAAAATTTTATAATAAGATAATTTCATCATAGGAAATTTGGCAACAATATATAATATGTCATAAACATGAGTCAAAGCTAATTGTCAAGACAATTTCATATTGTGGAAAAAGTCTCATAATGTATTAGGTTTACTCTATAAACCCATACATAATGTCACATGAGACTAAAAACATTACCCAATATATAATAGTGATATCAGGGTGTACCCATCATATAAGTTTTATCATTCACAACTGTAACACCCCAAGATTTTGTGAAATATTTTTTTCAATTACACAAATATTTTTGATATTTCTCATTTCACACAATACTGAAAAATAGTTATATATATATATATATATTAAAGAACTAATATTTTATTGTTTTATATGAAATACCAAGTTAATTTTACATTACATAAAATATAAAGGTTATCTTTCCCTACACGAAACACCGAGTTTAGCTTATGTTACACGCAAGACCGAGTTTTCTCGAACAATAATATATTATCAAACCTATTATTATTTAATATAAAAAGATATAACCGAGACGGTAAATTAGTAATTATGAAAAGGATTAACAAAGATATAAAAATATGTGGTTTACACAAATATAAAATAAATTCATTGGTTACAAATTAATTAAAAATTAATATGAAAACCAATTGAATATAAAATAAAATATTATAATTTTTTTGACCATAAAGTTGTTTTATCCTAATAAATTTTTTTAATTGGAATTATTAAGTGATATTAATGTAATATATATATTTAATATTAAAAAAAATATTTTTTATATTCATACAATATATTTTATAAGCATAGGATAAGAACAAACCCAATTTTACGCATAAAATGCTATATTTTTATAAAAACATGTTTACTAGATTTTAATGGTGAACCTATTCTAAATCCAACTTTTGGAAATTTTATAAATATTATATGTAAAAATCAAAATCATATTTTAAATTGAAACAGAAAAATTTGCTTAGTTTAATTTTTTGGTATTTTTCTGTGAAGTTTCATTTTTCAACGACAAAGTAACAAATTTTGATTTTTAAATCAAAACTTCTTGTTCATATAATTTATTTATAAGGTTAAATTATATTTTATATTTGATTAAAAGTAAAATTATATAATAATTTTATAAAATTAATCTTATTTAGGTCATTAGAATAAATTTAATTTTGAAATTGGGTATAAAAACTTATCAAACCTTAGGACGTTTTTACTTTTAAAACCTACATTATCGTTCCGTCAGCGGGATTAATGTTAAATAAATTTCTATCACTTATGTGTTTGGAATTTCGAAAAATGGATTCCATATTTAGAATCAAAATTCTTATAATTTATAATATGTCAAAATTAGTTATTGAACAGAAATATGAGTGAAAGTAATTAAAATTAATCATAATGATGAAGGTAAAATTAATTATAACTCAGGACAAAACCCGAATCTTAAGGGCCTAAATGACCTAAAAAATTGTCCAAAATCCATTTTTGGCCATATTTTGACCATAAAATCACTTTTATAAAATTTGTACCATTATTTGATCCACATTCCATGAAAAAATGTGGGTACAATTCCCATTCCCAAACATTACAAGAGTGTCATGCCTCCACTATAAAAAGGCCTCCTCGCCTCCCACTTCCTCACCCATCTCAAGCCACTTTGGATCAAAAAATATCTAACCAATATCTAATAAAAATAACTAACCTAATACTATAATAATCAACTTGGTTATAAATAAATCCAAGTAATCCATTTGGTGGAAACCAAAAGGAGTTACCCGGATAAGAGGTAACATTATTCCTCTATTTCTTTTATGTTATCTCTATTATAAACCACCTAAAATCTTATTATTTCATGATTTTATAACAAAAATAGTATCATAAATATACTAGTATGTTATTTTTATTGGGTTTTAAGATACACTTACATACACCTTCATCTATTTGGTAACAAACATACTATTTACATGTACGACGAACTACCACCTCACAAAATGATGATTGTTCATTTTTCCTTTACCGCCTGTCATGGTGTAAATTATGATGTGAAATAAATTTTTATATGTTATATCTTATATTTATTTTATATTTAATATTTTTAAATCATTTTAAAAACATATCATTATACATTCCATTCTGTGTAAATATAATAATTTCATTTGAAGAAGTGTGGATTGTCTTCCCCTCAAAGTGATGTGATCCACTCACATGCTACATGGAATGTATTAAGGATGTTTTTAGTGAAACTATATGATATATATGAAATAATAATTATAATTTAATAATATTATATACATATATACATATATACATATATATATATATATAATTTAGTTTCTTTCTTTGAATACTTCAATAAAATGGAAGCACTATTCATGCGTACATATAGCCTACCATCTCTAAGAACAGTGTATTACAATTTATAATTATATATATTAATTTAATACACATATAATGAATATTTATGACATTTATATAATGTTTTACATTATTCAAATTATTATATAAGTATAAGGACCAATGATATAACAGATTAAGACACATTCGGAAAACAAAGAGAAAATTACCTGAAGTGTAACAAGAATATAATATAAAGACATAATAAAACCATATATGGAATTAGATATAAGAATATAGTTATATAAAACATGTATAATAAAATTATATTTATTATATATGAGTTTCTTATGAGTATTAAGAGATTCAAGACACATGGTAATGGAATATCATCTCATTTTTTATTTCTGTGAGATACATGCCTTCTTCACAACTCACTTATTTTGTATAGTGTATATAATTACCATTAGTTAATTATATTAATTTTATAAATAAATTTATATATTTTTAGATATACATTTTATGATCTTTATTTCATGGGGTTTTTGTTTAAAAAGTTATATAATCGGTTTAGTAATTTTGTCTCATTTTGTCTTCTCTAAGACAAATGTTATGTTATGCACCTATATTTTTTCATGAGGCTTATACAAGAAATCTGAATTTTTATATCATGAATTGTTTTATTTTCATAATATTTGAAGTTTCATGTAATTTAATTTTATTAAATGGGGGTATGGTTCAAATTCTTCTAGTGGTATGAGTTTATTGAAATAATCTCATCACTTTTCGAGATTGTTTATGTTTATCCTTCCTTTAATGAAATATTATGATCTAACTATTAATAACTCTCATGAATTTTATGATAATCTAGTTATCCATGATATATTAAGGTATTGGTACTATTTTCCACTCTTTGGTACATAATGTAGTTAAAATTTGTTTTTAAAAAATCCTGACCTTACCCCCGCTTCATTCGGAAATCTGTGTTCCTTCAAAACCATGATTTCTAATAAGGGTTTATAAAAATATTCTACTATTCTACAAAAATATTAAAACAGAAGTGTTAAAAAAATTTATATTTTACATATTTTTTTAAATTAATATTCTTGTCTCTTTTTTAATAATTAATTTTTCTATCTATTTTTACTATGAAAAAAAGGAATGTTCTTTTTACTTCATATGACATGAACGGATTTACCCATATCATTTAATTGAATCTTCCATTGCATGTTTAAAAGGTTAATTTTTATGGAAATTATTTTAAAATTAGTTTTTATGTAAAATTATTTTCAAAAATATTAAAATATCCTTTTATAAGTTTTCAAGTAATTTTTGTTAAATGTTTTCACGCTCCTTTTATAAGTTTTCAAGTAAAATGGGTTTAAAAACATTTTCAAGATCCTCTTATACGTTATAAATAAAATGATTTTAAAAATAAAATTCAATCTCATTTTATAATTTTTTCATGTAAAATAGTTTTCAAAACGTTTTCAAGATCCTTTTATAAATTTTCAAGTAAAATGGTTCTGAAAACATTTTCAAGATCGATATATAATTTTTCAAGTAACATGGTTTTCAAACCATTTTCAAGATCCTTTTATAAGTTTTCAAGGAAAATGGTTTTCAAACATTTTTTAAGATATCATTATATATTTATAAAGAAAAAGGTTTCCAAATTTTTTTCAAATATTTCTTTATAATATTCCAAGTTTAATTTCCTAAAAATGTGTTTCAAAATATTTTATGTTTTAATGATCCATTTTCAAGGAAGGAAGGATATTTTATTCATGATATAATTTTAAAAGATATTTAAAAAATATTTTACATCTAATATGGCATCTATTGATGTTACTCAAGAACTTATAGTACATTATACCAAGGTTCCATTCATATTCTTTCTTCATTGGTTTATGTTTTGATAGAATAATTATTATGAAACTCATTTCTATTCCATAGGATATATGATTTTAAAACCTTCTTAATTTCACAGGTTATACTTTGATTAAATGATTATGAAACCTATATATTTTCTGTAGATTATGATGGGATGAAATATTAGTGATACCCATTTCATTTCATGGGTTTTGATTTCATTTTTATTGAACCCACTTCTTTTTATGGGTTATGATATGATTAGAGTTTTATTATCTTGGGGAGTATGTTTGAATGATTTTATTATGAGATGTGTGGGACCTATATCTCCCTCTAATACATTGGGTAAATATTTATATCTCATGAGATAATGATGTGAATCAAGTATATGGTCTTGATTCACTATATGAAGATGAGGGAACCTAATACCTTATAATTAAAGTATTGTGACTAGGGATGGTGGTGTTTCCCAACCATTAGTTGTAGTAACCATGAAGATGGAAGATGGGGAACCCCGATCCCTTACAAGGAAAGAATGACAACTGGGGATGGTGGTGTGTCCCATCTAATAGGTCTGGTTCCCATGAAGTTCCTAGATAAGTTCTCGCAATGAGTCTTGACTTATAGAGAATAATATCACATGTCTATGTGTGCCCCTATTCCATTTCTTATTCATATGTTATTCTTTCATTTCTTGTGCTCTTGATTTCCTAATGATTCAGGTATTTTGAAATGCTAATATTCATTCCATGTCTCGTGATTATGATTTTTGATATAAAGGGTATGATCTTAAAATTTTATTCTCATATTATCATACCCTTATATTCATGTTATTCTTACACATTTCTCTTATTTACCCTCACTGATAATTTGAGCTCACCCCTTATGTTTCATTTATAAAGGTTATGAAAGGATATTTTTTGTAGAATTACTATTATGGAATATCTTCACTTTATACATTGAAGATATTTCACCAATTTAAAATATTTTGTTCCAAGTTTCCAAAGACACCAAACCATTATGGCCCACAGGCATGTAATTTTATAATATGATGAATATTCATCATAAATGATGTAATATCCATGTATGTAAATCCTAAGTCTCTATATCTCATGGCACTATCTAGGTAAACCAATCATAAAATTTTCATGACTTATGTATGCTATAAAAATTAACTTAATTTAAAGACCTGGAATAATAATTATCCATGGAAAGAAAATGGGTTTCATAATCTTGTCTCATATCAAAATCAATGGAGATTTAATAATAAATTAATTTCATGGATGAACATAGGGACTTTATTTTCAAATTAAGGTCAAATAAGGTAAGTTTATATGTGATAGACATATATACATAATTTAGATACAATTAATAACATAAAATGGTGTCATCATTGATGAATATGTCTTTAAAAGATTAAATGGAATACATCTTGAGAAAAATGCCCTTTTCACTTTGAAATCCCATATTTAAAATAATAAAATTTCCAAAAAATTATTGAAAAAAAATATTTAAAAATAACCATGGAAACTTATAAAATATTATTGAAAATATTTATGGTTCATGATGGTGATTAATTTTAAACATGCAGTATAAGTTAAATGAAACATTCATTTCACGCTATTATAAAAATGTTAAAAAAGTGTCACATTCAAAAAATGAAAAGAGTATTCCTTTAATACTTTTCTATAAAAAATTAAAACTTGTTTAAAAATTTCTTTAATAAATATTTTTAAGAATATTAAAAATATTATGGAAAATATTTTTAGAAAATATTTACATGGATGAAAAATCATTTTCGACCAAACATAGAAATGAAGTCAGCTTTTCTTACAGACATTTTCTCATTAATTTTATGTACCAAAGAGAGTGAAATGATATTATTACTTGAAAATATGTTAAGTAAATAGAGGGTAATATATTTAAATGGATTTATTAGACAAAAATAAAATAATTTCCTATAACATAAATTCATGTATAAATAATTCTGAATAAAATTTGATTGAAACATAAACCCTTACTACTTTGGTACCTTTTGGATCAAAACTCCCATGAATCAAGTAGATGAATTGTAACAAAAAATTTAAATAAATATTAAGGATTCATGCTATAATATTTAAAGTTATAGTGTATACAATATTGAAAATAAATTAGGTGCATAAAATAACATGTGTCTCAAAGAAGGGTGTTTTGAGATGAAACCCTTACCTTGATTTCTGATATTATCATGTATTTATTTCATCTTCAGTATAATAAAATTATATAAATTAAATTTTTCTTAATAAATTTTTTTAGGTTTAATTCATTTATATGTAAACAGTCTATTCGTTTATTTTATTGACTTGTTTAGTTACTTATTTAGTTGTGTCCACATCATGAGTTTTGAGGATGTCGGGTTCATAATTTCAAAACACCATATGTGTGTTGACCGTGGTCAAAGGGTTCATTATTACATCGTATATATAATAATAATAATTTCTTAATTATAATTTTTGTACATAAATTACACTTCTAATGAAAAATATTGAGTATGGTTATAAAAAACTATGTTATAATCATGGAGATGGTAGGTCATACGTACGGATGAGTAATGTTTCCAATTTTCAATAGTCATGATGAAATAAAGGTAAGTGTTCTTTTATTCTTTTAAAATCATAATTATATCATAAATATTGTATTTTTTCCATAATTTAACTTTAATATACCATCCATGTTATGCATTAATAAAAATCTAATCACATTTCTTGGTGAGGTGGTAGTCCACTGTACATACGAATAATGTTATTGTCTTTAAATGGATTATAAGGTAAGAAGGTATATGATATTATAATTTTTAATAATTATTAATATTTGACGAATATTTTATATAATCATTAAATATACCATAATGAATATCTATTTGAGATGATGATGGAAAATGAATTACATCGATTCTTGAGGCATTAGCCCGTCGTACACACGAATGATGGTTTCATTTACAATTTAATGAATTGGAGATTGATTGAGGTTATTTCATTAATATTATTACATATTAATATATTTAATATACTGATATTATTATATCATCATTATTGATAAATATTTGAAGGAGGTGTAAGAAGAAATAAAACATAGATGCTCGGTTATGAATGATACCTCTTCTTTAGACCACCTCTTTAGGATTATTCCTAAAGCCTCCCTGGAATGGGTTCATGATAAAAAAAATGAATCTAGGATATAGGAAGGGAATTAAAGAATTAATTGGTTTTGTTAATATCCAAAAAAAAATTAAGTGATTAAACGAGAGGATATGGGTTCCCTTTTATAAGGGAGGATGTGTGGCATTCTTGTAAATACCAAAAGCTATTCAATAATGGGGTGTCACTCTCAGGCCAAGTGCCTAAAAATTTGAAACATAAAGTATTGGAAGATATAAAAGTCTAATAAAATCTTCTCAAATTAAAAATAAACATGTTTTAAACATGTTGTTCTAATCACCTCTTTAGTTTAGCTCCCCATACCTAAACCAGTTTTAATATTAACTGTGGTAATAGCCTTTTATTATTTTACTATTAATTCTAGAAAAAAATTAATTTTACATTAATATATAATATTAATTATGATTAATAAAAAAATTATTATATTTTATCAAATTAAATTCAAAAAAAAAATTAATTTAAAATTAAACCTAGAGACGTGTCAAAATACTAGTTTTCATGAAATGCATTTTTCAAGCATAAGATAATATTATAATAACTATAAGAAGAGTAATAATAATTAAATGAATTAAAATTAATATATATATATATATTATAAATTTAATTTATATAATTATTTATTGTGGTTTATTTTAATTATTTATAATGGAGAATCATTATGCACTTCAAAACTGCTTTCAAAAAACTATGATTTAAAGAATAAAAATAATATTGTACTATAATACAATATAAAGATGATTTAAATATAATTAGTTGGATGAAATATAACTAAAGGATATTTATTTTAATTTTAAATAAATTCAAAATAATAACAGGACTTAAAAGAACTTAATCTGTTAAAAAGAAATGACAATTTTACCAAAAATTAGTATATTTCATTCTTCACTAAAAAATAAATATTTTTTGAAAAATAAAAAAATCACCATAAGTTAATATCAGTATTCTGATTTGAAAAATTATATTTAATTTATAAGGAAAGAATTCTAAAAAATCGAAAAATTAATTATAACATTTTATCAAAAAAAATATACAAAACATTTTTGAAGGGAACTTATTTTTTGTATAATAAAATATATTTACTAAAGTTGAGTTCTTATTAATTAATAATTTTTAAATGAATTTTTATTGGTTAAGATATTTATATATTTCATAAATAATTTAATATTATTCATACCCACCAATTTGATGTCTAGGTTATATCAGTCGCATTCAATTAATAATATTTTAATACCATATCATAGTTTGTTTAAACGCAGTGTTGCATGATGAATAGGCTATCGAACATAGTTTGATTTTAAAATATTTGGTTGAAACATTCTACCCC
The DNA here is from genome assembly GCA_963277665.1 of Viscum album. Lineage (NCBI taxonomy): Eukaryota > Viridiplantae > Streptophyta > Magnoliopsida > Santalales > Viscaceae > Viscum > Viscum album. Next base: position 118,833,081 of record OY728156.1, on the reverse strand, counting down.
TTAAATAAAAATTGATTTAAAAAAATTTACTTCTACATAGTAATCAAGGGTTTTATGTTTGAAAATTCTTCTGTGGAAAACACACATAATAAAAATGGTTAATAAAACATTCAGTTGAAAGGAGGGAAAGGGAAACATGTAGGTCATCACATAACTAGTTTTCCACATAAAATAACATTGGTGTTAAGTGAAAAATTTTATTTGAAAATAATATCCATTTAAGAAATAACATTATATCCTTTTTAATAGATAAGAGATCACCAATTTATCAAAAATAAATATCATATTTATTTCAAGATATTTTCCCTAAAGCTGAGGGATCCTTCCATGATATTGAATAATTATATAAGTAAATATACTTACTTCACAATTATAATTTCATACATTAATAATTTTTCACCACAATCTCATTTTTTTCTCCAAACTATTAGTGTTCAAGATGAATTTTTTATGCCTAAATCACTAAAATTAAATTCTAACAGATCATATGGTTCCACAAAATGATAACAAAAAATTAAAATTATCTTTAGACATTAAACTAAATCAAAAATGGTTAGAACAAGGTAGGATAGTACCCAATATGAATACACCTTTATATTCATCTCCAAATCCAAAAAACAACTTAAATCATTCCATAACTAAATAACCCAATATCCCAGATAACATCAAAATTCAAGGATTTAATTATGTTCTCCCAAAATAATCTTTCATGTTAAATCACATACTCGACCTAAGTGTTACATATACCGAAACATAATTAATCATTTCCAAAAATATTATTAATCACTATAGAATCCTAAAAATCCAAAAATATTTCCTCATAAAATATGTATCCAAAAATTAACTTAATATTTATCAATAAAATCATTTAACTAAAAACAATTTCATAGTAACCAGTATATCACGTAAACTTGTGGTAGGAATTACACCATTATCACCCTTCTATTAAGGGTTTAATCCATGTGTCCTCACTAGATGTGATGGGTTTTCCCCCAGTATTTGGATTTCCTTTTTTGTACAATAATATTTATATAATTCAAATACAATTCTCAAAAATATGATTAATATCCTAAAAATAGGATAATCATACAATAAACTATTAGCCACTTAAGTCTTACATACATATTTTTTCCCATAAAATAAAAAAAAATCTTAATTGACTATAGTTACCTTAACATCATGAACATATCAAATATTATATTTTCCTTAATAATGTTTTCTCATAAAATACATAATTACCATTAAATAAATTTTATAGTCGATTAGTACCATTCTACATATTCTGGAAAATACAAAAATAAAAACTATTGCAGAATAATCCTTAAAAGTTTCATGATACCATTAATAAAAACACTTCAATAACAACATTCTTGTATTCCAAACCCTAAGCACTTCCAAGAATCCCACTATAATGATTTTCATAACATAGTACCATAGTGATTAATTCTTTTATTAGGGTTTTGACTAAGATAATGATCAAGTTCCTTACATCTACATCATTTAATAGTTATTGGTGCATTAGGTTGAATATTATTTCCATATATCTTTTTAACCGGACTCTTATGTTTCCTTCTAAAATTATCTACTTCATTCACTACTTTCCTAAACATAAATAATCTTCTAGTTCCCTTAATTAATCTTCCATGATACTGATTCACACATTTTTTTACATATAGGAAATTGAATATTCTTTTCATTATTACCTTTAACACTTTAAATTTAATGATATTCCATCTTTCTCTTCATTGATGTGTTTGGAAATTCAACTATGTTCGAGTTGTTAATCATAATTAGATATATATAATTCATCATAATAATAATATATCTAACTAACATTATTATTAGGTTAGGCATATCTTTATGTAAATAATTACATATCCCATATCATTGTTTCTTGTCATGATTTCTATTATTTACCATTATTAACTAAAAAAGAAAGATGAGAATAATTTAACTAATGAATATATAAATGCTTAAATTAAATAATTGGGAGGAATAACCTATTAATGATATGTATATAAATAATTATTAGTCTATAGGTCTAAATATAGTTTATCCACGGTAATTTTTCCTATAAGGTTTTCTAAACTGATATTTTTTTCAAGTATGTAATAATAGTTCATAAATAGTTTTTGAATTTCCAAAACATATCCCCTAGTAGTGTCAAAATAGGTGTGTAGAATGGACCATTTTCATGTGCCAAATAAAAATAAAGTCTTTCTCAATGTTCTCTTTTTAGTGTTATTACCCATAGGTATAATTGTTCAAGAGCCACATCCACTTGTGGTATCCAGAAAAGGAAATAATTCCTCAGAAGCTGGTCATTATATCTTTCACTAATATTTAAAAATATTTGTATATACTTAGAATTATCATTAAACTTATCCCTAGAGTTATCACTAAATTATTATCATCCTAGTTTCTAAAGGTTAACTAAACCTTTTCTCTAATACAAACTATAGTGACCCATGCCTTTTACCCATATTTGTACATGATTTTTTCATAAACATCAATTAAATACAGCCCAAATATCTTGAGGTATATTGTATTTGGAATACTACATTCATAATACATCAAATTGAGACAAAAATAAAACATTTTATTTTATTCTCTATAATGAGATCCTAAATCCTTAATATATCCTAAAATATATGGGATAGCATTGGGAATAAATAGACAAAAGGTGGGAGAAAAAATATCAGTAAGGGAATAAACATGATAAGGAAACATAACATGTGTGTAAAAGTTATTACATTGTGTCATATAATATAAGGATCTTGATTAATCACATAGAATCATAACATAAAAAACAAGGTATCATAAGATCATAGAATCATATGAAATGTGGCAGCAACATATAACATTACAAAAAAATGATTCATAGATAACTACCTAGAAAGTATCATATGAGGAACAAAGTCCCATAATGGATTATGTTTACTCCATAATCCCATACATGAAGTCTCTTTCAACTAAAAACGTTCCCTAATCTATTAGAGTGCTATCTGGAAACACCCATCATATAAACTACATCGATCCCACCCAATGTTATATGGGTGAACCCATCATAACATGTTCATGATTTATGTTATCCAAAACATGTAATAAATCATAATTCATAGCATATGAATTACCCATGAACATAAAATTAGTTTCATAATATTTTCTCATATCATAATCAAATGAAATTTCATAATGAAGGTATTTGAGAGATGAATATAAGGAATTTATTTCTCCTTTAATGAAAGGGATAATAATCTTGGTATATATGTGAGAGACATATATAACAAATTTATAATCAATCCATAACATCAAATATTATTTTTGATGATGAATATGTCTTAAAATGATTACACAATATACTTCTTTATAAAAATTCATTTTTCACTTTGAAATAACTTATTCCAAATACAAAAAATTATAAAAATTTATACATTTTTTTATAAAAAATAACTATAAAAACTTATAATGTAATCAAAAAATATTTGAGTGGTTGTGATGGTAGGTAATTCAGCACATGCAGTGTAAGCTAAAAGAAATGTTCCTTTCACATTATAGTAAAAATGTTAAAAAGTTATTCATTTTGAAAATCTCAAAAATATACCTTTAAAAATATTTTATAAAAAATAGAAAATGGGTAAAAAGGTATTTAATAAATATTTTATTTAATGTTAAAAATATTCTTGAGAATATTTTTAGGAAACATGGATATGGAAAAAAATAATTTTATAATGAAGAGATAAATAAAGTCATCTTTTCTTAAAACAATTTGTCAATAATTTTAAGCACCAAAGAGAGAAAATGACACTACTACTTGAAAATTTCATAAATAACCATTGGGGAAATAAATTAAAGGGTTTTATTATTAAATGTTAGAATAATTTTCTATAATGAAAATCCAATCGTAAATAACCTCGATTAAAATGATATTGAAACATAAACCCTTAATACTTGGTAATTATTGAATAATAAATCTCTTGAATTAAGTAGATGAATTATAATTTGAAATATAATTAATTTTTAAGTATTAATTATATAATATGTAAAGGGTCTGTATATATACCATTTAAAATAAATTTGGTTCATAAAATAACATGTGTCTCAAAGAAGGATGTTTTGAGGCGAAACCCCTACTCAAGTCCATACTTTATTGTGTTTGTATTTTATCTACTATATAATAAATGTATATCAATTATTTATTTTCCTAAAAAAATTTATAGTTTTAATTACTTTATAATTTAACCATTTAATTCATTTAATTTAAGGAAATATTTAATTACTTGTTCATTTATGTCTACAGCAAGTGTTTTGAGGATGCTTGGTTCATAATTTCAAAACTGTATTGGTGTATTGATTTTGGTCAAATGGGTTGTTTTTCATATTATAAAAACTAATAATAATCAGTTAATTATCATTTTTATACATCAATTATCATTTTAAAAACATCGATGTAATATGGATATATAAAATGAACTACTTTACAATCATGGAGATGGTAGGTCATACATGCACATGAGTAACATTCCATTTCCAATGATCAATATTGAAACAAGGTTAGAGTTTTTTCATTTATATAATAATAATTATATCATAAATATAATATTATTTCTTTAAATACACTTAAATATACCATCTATGTGGTTTGGTAGTAAAAAATAAATCACATCACTTTGTGAGGGGGTAATCCACCATACACACTAATAATATTATCATTTTTCAATGGATAGTAAGTTAAGAAGGTATATGATATTTCACTTTAAAAAAAATTATTATATCATTTATGTAATTTATAAACATTAAATCCATCATCATTAGTGGTTGTGATATGCGATGATGGAAAAAAATTGCATCATTTTGTGAGGCGGTAGTCCAACATACATGTAAATGATAGTTTCATTTCTCATTTGATGAAAGTGGATATATATTTAGGTAATAAAATTAATATATTATTATATTATTATATGTTAGATACTTATGTTATAATATCATTATTATTTATTAATATCTTAAATATTTGTAATAATAAAAAACCAAAGATACTTAGTTAAGAATGATCCCTTTTCTTTGGATCACCTCTTTAAGATTATACCTAAGCCTCCAAATATTGGATCTATAATCAGACCAAGTCCTCTGGGATGTTGTAAGGGAAGTTATTAAGTCATTTGGGTAGGGGTTTTATGTACCAATGGGTTTTTTAATTGTGTAAATGAGAAGAGAGGGGGTGACCTTTTATAAGGGAGGAGGAGTGGTATTCTCGTAAATACCAAAAATTATTCAATAATGGGAAGTCACTCTTAAGAAAAGTGCCTTTAAAATTGAAAAATAAAGTATTTTATAAGATATAAATATGTAATATTAAAAAGAAACATTTTTAAAACATGTTATTCCATTTACCTCTTTATTTTAACCCCCCCCCCCCCGGTAAATCGGTTTTAACATTAATCATGGTAATATATTTTTACTATTTCTACTATTAATTATGTAAAAAAATTAAGTTCACCTTATTATATGATGTTAATAATGATTATTAAAAATATGGGATCCATTTAGTCATATTATATTTTAATAATCTTAATCATTTATTTTAAAATTACACTTCCATATGTGTTGAAAAAATAGATTTTCAAGAAATGCATTTTTAAGCATAAGATGATATTATAATAACTATATGACGTGTAATCATAAATAAATGAGTGTAAATTAATATTTCTAGATATAAAATCTATAAATGTTTTGTAAATAATTTCTAATTACGGTTTATTTTAATTAGTTATAATGGAGAAACATTATGCACTTTAAAAAAGTTTTTAGAAAAATGTGTTTTAAAGCCTAAAAATAAACTAATATTAAAATCCATTATAAATAGTATTTAAATGAAATTATTTTGGTGGAATATAAATAATTAATAGTTATGTTAATTTTATGTTAATTTAAAATAATAATGGGACATTAAAATTACTTAATATTTTAAAAAATAAATGGCAGTTTTACCAAAAATCAGTATATATCACTATTCACTGGAAAATCAATATTTTTTGAAAAAACCTAAAATTTCACACAAAGTTAATATCGATATTATGATTTTAAAAAATTGTTTAAATTTTATAAAATAAAATTTCAAATTTTTTCAAAATTAATTATAATATTTTCACACAAAAAGCTCTAGATATTGTTTTTGAAGGAAATATATTTTTTTAGAATAAAATTTTTTTATTCAAGTTTAGTGTTTAATAATTAATAATTTATAAATTAATTTATATTTAATAGTAATAATATATATATATATATATATCATAATGTTTCTAACAATATTCATATCCTCCAAAATACTAGCTAGGTTATATTTTTCATGTTCAAATAATAATATTTTAATGTTATATCATGGTTCTTTTAAACTCGATGTTGTGTATTGAATACGCTATCATACATAGTGATATTTTAATATATAAGGGTGTTAAAATATAGATAAATAATAAGAATATTATTAATGTATATTTTTAGTAGAAAATATTATAAATCATAAAATAATTTCATCTTATATGGAAAATGATTTAAAAAGATCACTTAGAACATTTCTTGAGGAAAATATCCTTTCCACTTTGAAATCACATATTTAAAATCTAAAAACATCTAAACTATTAAAGAAGATATTTTTTTTGAAAATAAATTTTAAAACTTGTATATTAATCATCAAATAATTGACCATTCATGATTGTAGAAAATTATATTCATGTTGTATATGTTAAAACAAATATTCCATTCACATTTTTTTATCAAAAATCAAAAGTACCTCATTTAGAAAGAGAAATAATTATACTTTTAAGTTTTTTTAAAAAAATTAAAAAAATAGGTAAAAATTAATTTAAAATATTATTTTATAATATTAAAAAAAGTTAGAAAATATGGACATAGAAAAGGAAGGATTTTGACAAAAGAGTGAAATAAATTTGGGTTTCCTTAAAAAAATATTTTGGTATATTCAGTTCTTAAAGAGAGGAAAATGAAAGGAAAACCTGAAATTTAAAATAATATATAGAGTATAATAAAATCAATGAGTTTCATTAGAGTTATACCATAATATTTCATCAATAGAACTTACTCATAAACAACCCTAATAAATAATATGATTGTAACATAAAACTCCTACCTCAGGTCTAAATTCATTTGTACATGTTATAACCTCCTATATAATAAATATGGATTTATTATTAATCTATTATAGATTCGTAATAACATATATATTACCATATATAAATTAATTAAACCCTTTTATCATCTATTTATTAACAATTCATTATTAAAATCACTATTCTAGGTAATCATTATTTTGTTTTTCAAGTATGTTTTGATTCGATTGTTTTAATACTTCTATTTTTATCATGGTTCAATAATATACTAAATTTTAATCATGTTATAAATTTAATATATATTCAATATATATGTATATAGAGTTATCCATAAATTTAGAGATAGAAAAATGAATTACACCGTTTATGGAGACGGTAGGTCATACATACGCATGAACGTTATTATCACCTTTTAATAAAAAATATGAAAGAAAGTTAAATAATAATAAAACTTTACCTAATAATTATTATAGAATTTTAATCACATACGTTAATCCAATCCATCCATATCTCTATCTATGTAAAGAACAAATGAGAAACAAATAACACTGCATCATGGAAGTGGTAGACCATACGTGCACACAAGCGACATTATCTTTTTCCCAAGGATTATAAATTAATAAGGTAGATATGATATTATAATTATAAAGGAATAATTATTTAAATATCATATGTATATATATATATAATAAAACCATCATAATACACATCCAAAAAATATTGTAATAAAAAATTAATTGTATCGTTGTGGATATGGTACGTTGAATAAACACATGCGCAATAATTTCACTTCACATTTGATGGTAAAGATGGTGGATAATGGTAATTTAATAATCATAATAAAATATTATTATATTTATAATATTTAATTATTTATTTTATGACTTATATCATATATTTAGATATCTTAAAACAATAATTAAAAAAAGTGATTGGTTAAGGCGAGTACCTATTATCTGAAAGAAGTCCTATATATATCCTATAAATGATTTTAGGAATGGTCATTTGGGAATAAGATCACATATAAAATGTGTATAAGGACGTTTAGAATATATATTTTAGCTTTTGGTCAGGCTATATTGCTCAATGTGCTGTAAATAATAGAAAAGTAAGTATCCTTTTATAACTATGAGGAAAGAACTTTTGAAATATCTTAAAAGTAATAATATAAAAATTTCATTATCTATAAAAATTATTTAAAATGAATAGATATTATAAGATAAGGTAGTAAATGGTTGAAATTCAATTAAAAAATAAATTTTTTATAGGTTTATGTTATTTTTTAAACATTATCATTTGGTTTAACCCCTTAGTTAACCTATTTTGACTTTAACTATGGGAACTCATTTTTTACTCTTTAGGGGATATAATTTTACTTATATGGTGAAAATTGGATCATAAATGGAGAAGGTATGAAATTTTCAGCAATATATTTTCCACCATGTCCGATTTCAATATTATAAGGATATTTTAATAATTTAATAATATATTGTTTTCATAAAATATCATTAGTATTTTTGTCAATATATATTTTTTAGAAAATAAAAAAACAAATAAAAAGATGGAATTAAAATATAATCCTTTAACATGACACTAATTTTTTATATTCAAATATAAATGTTTTTTAGCACTATAAATCGCTCAAATTATAATAATTTTAATTTTTAAAAAACATTTATTTTATTTTTCTATTAATTAAAGAAATATTGTGTCGGTGTTGTGTATGAATTTAAGGTAAATAAATAATTACTAATAATTAGCTATAAATTAGCATTACGAAAATAATTTCATTATTCTAAACATAACCTTTATGATTCGTTTAAGGCTTTCTTGTTTCCCTACGTGAATACACAAGAGATATTTAATAGTAATAGAGTGACATTTTGAGTTTTTATTTATTTTAAATATTATATAAGTCATTTTTAGGGGAAAGTGTCCCTTAAACTATTAACTTTAGATCCAAAACTGATAAGGGTTAAAGTCCATTTATCCAATAATTATTAGGATGAAAAATAGTGACCTTAAATTTTACTTTTAACTAATTTTTACCTAATTTAACCTTTACCGAGGTGATAAATTTAACCAGGTTTACTATTAATAATGCCTAAAAAATTGTCATATATACCAAATATGGGCTTACTGATTCTAAATATTGAATAAATTTTTTGCAATTCAATTTTTATAAGTTGTATAAATTCATTTTAAAATAAGTGTGAAAAATTAGTTGAAAATCATTTTTTTATAAAAATACATGTTAACCATAAACCTGTATTTATTTCTATCCCATTCATAAAAAACCATTAGATAAATTTTAGAAAATATTGTATATATAATATACACAGTAAATTAAAATCATTAATTAATAGTGATTAATTTTTTTGGTCATAGATAAACACTCAAGACTAGGGTGAATTGAGCTTCCAATTAAAAATATCAATTAAAAATATTTTAAAACATAATTCCCCCAATTATATTAAAAACACCCAGTTTAATAATACTAAAGAATTATATAATATGATATTTCAAATAGCTGCTAAGAAACTCTATCCTAACATAGTTAAAATAATTTTGAAAACACTTTAAATTTTGAAAGTAATTTACTTATATCAAAAACATTATATAAGAAGTAAATTAACGCTAACTATAAAAGAAATATTTTATCAAACAGACTTGAAAATAGATATCAGTTTGTTTTAAAAATAAAATAAAACAAAAATAACATTGTGGAAATAAACAATGGGTTCAGTCTCATGCTGAGACCTAATCCCCTCAACTTGAAAATCTCCTTCTACCAAGTAGTTTATTATAAAATAAAATGATCCACATACTAGATCAGATTTTAAAATCAATTGTACTTAGATTTTTCAGGGTATAAAAAATGCCTTAAGATAGTTCTTCATGGGATAAAATAAGTATGAATCACACAAAACCTATTCCATAGTTATACATGGCAGTAAAATTTAAAATAAATGAAAGATATTATTTATCACTCTCTAGTTCAATAAGGATTATGTGTTTATATATAAATAGAGTAAAACAAAAAATAGCTCAAAAAATTAGATAAAACATAAATATTAAATAATAAATAATGTGACGATTTGATGCATGTCATTTTGGTCATCTTTTGTTGTTTTAGAAGTCCTTGAATTCATCTTTATAAGGGATCAACTGAGTGTTCACATAAGGTTTAGTAAAAAGAGTGACATAAAAGTGTTGATAATGATTTACCTATGTATCACATGTGTGTGCACATATTCCTTTGTTATTCTCTATATGAGTCATTTTCTTTTTCCATGTGGTTCATCTTCTTAAAAATAACTCCATTATAAGATAAACATTGTATAATGTTCATTGTTTCCTTAATTACACTGAATCTATTATTAATTATTGAAAAGTATCCATTATAGATTTTAAAAAACTCTAATACTTAAGTTAGACATGGTAGGTTGGTCTTCAAATAGGCATAGTCATGGTCGGCTGGAATAGAAACTAGGCATGAAAAATTCTTTCTTCATGCAGTAGGTATTGTTCTTCATGTGGTCAGTACTCTTCTTCATGTGATTAGCACTATTCTTCACATAGTATGTACTTCTCTTCTAATGGTAGTTACTTTTCTTCTCGCTATCAGTTAATCTATTTATCAGGTAGGTATATTTACCCATGCGGTTACTATAATAATTCATGTAGTCAATACCATACTTAGAGTAATTTTACATACCTTCACATGACAACAAGATTTATTCATGCAATAGGTAATTTCCTTCTTATGGTCATTGTGATATTTAACACATGGTAGGTTTTTTGTTCAGGCAATCACTTGAACTTCAATACATAGTAGGTTTTTTTCTCATGTGGTCACTTGAACTTAAATACATGGTTAGTAGAATTTTCTCATACTGTGTGTATGAACAGTAAGTTCTGGACTTATATATTTCTTATTTCTAGCTAGAAAAAAAACATTTTACTAACATAAAACATGAAATTAATTAGTAATATTATAATTATTATTTGGGATCATTAAAATAAGGAGTTTTTGGTTTGATCTATAAATCTCCACATTTTTTATGATCACAAATCATGCTTTTAAAAATGAAATTAATTGCATACATTAAAAGAAATTACAATAAACTATAATATAAATATTTTTTAATATCTTAAAGGGTTATAAAAGTATTTAAATTCTTCAATGTATACAATTAATTTTTCAAAATTACTCCCCATTTTGAGATTATTAAAAAAAATCAGAGGAATGAAAAAACAAATTAAAGATAATTGGAAAAATATAAACACAAATGATAATAAAAATGTGTATTACATTAATATTTTAAAATATATTATAAAAATGATTATATTTTTTCCAATTAATAATTCTACTCAGAATCATAATATAACACATCCCAGATATCTATAGAGAGTATTGGATCTTTTCCCATATATCGAAAGGTAGGGATCGAAGAGGTGTTCTCGGGTGGAATAAAGATCACCATTGACTACACATCTTGAAATAGGTCTTAGAAGTTGGATTTCATTCTTTAAGAGACAAGAAAAATGGGTTAAGGGTAAAAAAGGTATTGGTATGAGATAAAAACATAGGGATAGTAGGAGGATCTAGAATAGCTATATTAGGAGTATAAAGGTACGGTCCCATTACTAAAGTAAAATTACTCATAGCGAGAGATCCATGTTCCAAATCCTGAATAAATCCTTCTCTTTTTTCTATGAAGGATTCCGACACTAGGGTAAGCAACTTGAGCTTCTCAACTTCAGACTTAAAAGACCAAGTCAATTGTTTAACCTTAATATTCAAAGAAAATTTTCTAAATATAGGCTTCAATTATGATTTGGTGGAGATACAACTTATGTAGAAATCAATGGCTTTTGATATTTTTTCTCTATCTTTTCTAGACTATTTGACATCTTACCATACCATTTCCAATGTTTAGGAATCATGTGTTTGAAAAACATCAAAAACAACTTCTCTTGTCATCATAAATTCATCTAACACAACTTTTAAATTTTCTCTAATTATCTCTATAATTATTCCATCATCAACAAATGATTAGATAAAAGGAGTTGGAGTAGTATATAAATAAGCTTGAAATATTAAACTTAGATACTTCTTGTGTATATTCAATATCAAATCAGATAAATCTTTCTAAAAAGAACCTAAATATGACTTAAAATCATCAATACCATTTCTCATTAAGTCTGCATTTATATGAAACTTTGTTTGAAGATGAAAAATCACCAATAACATTGTCTTATAGATATCTGCTTCTTGAGTTGACTCCATAGAATTTTTAACACCAAGAAACACTTCATTAAATACCCCCATTAGATCTGATCAAAACTCATTAAAATAAACCTTCATGATATAATATGTATAAATTATATAGATAGGTATATACATATAAAGATAATAATCTTAATACCTAACATTAAACTTTGCTATATATTCCACTAATTAAGATCTCTCAAACTAATCTTCATCTCTATCACTAGAATCAACTCTTTTATTAGATGAATTCTCAACATATTCAACATACATAGTAGGAGAACAACCTTTCTTAGATTACTCACTATCCTTGGTGGCAGTATTCCCAAAACATTCCTTCAAATTATGATCAAGTGAGGGTCTCAAAGGAGATATATCAATTCTATTCTGAGAATAAATATCAGCTATTTGAGATCCTTCTAGAACCCTTTAAGAAGATGGGGTGGTTGGTCCACAATCCCCTAATGGATTTCACTCATTATCATCATCCTCATCAGACAATGAATAATCTAGTCCAAACACAGTAGATCCCAAGGACTTATCCCCCATAGAAGATGCATCTAAAATAGTTTCTCTAGGAGTACTTACTATCATAGGAGATCTATCTGAGCTATCCTCATCTTATGCAAACTCACTAGAGTCATATCATTCGGGATTTTCCGCATAGCCACTGATAAATAAATCTATTTCAATAAAGTTCTTAGATTGAAGATAATCCTCCTGAGATGATAAATTTAAAGGATATTTAGGTGGTAAAAAACACATGATATTAGATAGTATCCAATCATTCTCATGAGATTTTGTAGCTTCCTAATCAATATCAACAATCTCATCATGTTTTTCTTCTTCTGTTTCTTTTTATGTTTCTTCTTCTTCCATTTGTTCTACTCTAATAGACACTTCATTATTAGACAAGTTCTCCAAAAATTCATATCATTCAAGGCATTGATACACTATATCCCTTGGTATAATAATACATTTTACAAGGTATGATTTCATATACAACTTCCCCAGGTCAACCACCAATTCATTCTTTTTGGGGTTCGAATTAACTCTTATGTGACGAAAAATCCTTTTATTTAGGAACATACCATCTGATAAAGTTAACTTCTCCACCCCCTTAGGTATTAAACCTTTATACTTAACCATGGATGCTATAAGTTTTGGGTAATGTGGAGAATAAAACTATGAATAAGGATTATAGATCTTATACATGTTCCTCATCACATTCCATGTAAATTTGATTAGGATTACATTCTTAAAAAATAATAAAATGATGAGATTTTTATTCCCTAATACACTGAATTCTTCTTTTATTAAACATATCATATCCTATATAAACTTGACTTGTAACCTACACTCACGAGTGAGCTCTACAGTAGTTGGTATATTGGGGGTTCCATTCTCAGTCAGCTCTTCCAATTCACTTTCAAACTTGAAATGAGCATGGTTGATAGTGTAAGAACTTTGGTAATATTCAAATTCAACCTTATGTGGAACTTTTAAGATTTTCACCCAATTATTTGAATAAAATTCTAGAATATCTCTATTTATCATTGTTATAATGAAATTTATTTTCTCTCCAGGGATAAATTCAAAACATGTATAAAATTCCTTAGCAAGATTCAGCTAAAATCTATTACAGTTCTCCTTGAAATAGTCATCCATTCCTTGAATTTGAAATGATTCTCATACTAGGGATTTTCATGAATGAATCTAGAGAGATTAAACTTCTTTATCTTCCAATACTATTCAATTAAATAAATGTTTATTTCAGGTTTTATCTATAGTTTTTGTACTACATTTGTCCTTATTCAATCTTTTCATAGAAGGTACTTTGGCAGGATATGTGGAATCGGAAGCATGCTTCATCCTTGAAATTTTCATGTTTCAGTTCAAGCTCAAAAGTTTCAGGCTAGAAAGAAAGGACTTTGGATGGAGAGTAAACATAGAAATTGAGGCTTTGAGAAAAAGAAAAGGTTTTTTAGATAGATTCAATTTTCAATTCATATTCAAATTTGAATTTTAAATCCAATAATTTATGGATAAAATAATAATAAATATTTAATAAAATATCTACAAAAATACTTTACTAAAAAACCTAGTTAAAAATAGACATGGTAGGTACACTGACCATGTTATCATGCTATCTTAGAGGAAAATCTAAGTATACTAACCACATAAGTAGCATTATTTGGAAACTATAGTAACCATGTGATTGATATTTCATGGTGGGTATAGTTACCATGTGAGTTAAGTTCCATGGTAGGTATACTAACCATATGATCAGTTGTTCATCATAAATTTAGTGACTATGTGAACAAAAACTCATGATTATATTACTATCCATGATAAAGAAATATCATGATAACTACAAGAATAATTTAAATAAAACATATTTAAACATTTAAAAATAGAATTTAAATGTATAAAAATGTTTAAAATTAAATTCAAATAATTTAACATAGTTTATTATACCTAATTCATATTTGATTTAATTAATTCTCTCAACATTAAATGTATTTGTAAATATATCAGCAAGTTGATGTTTCGTACCTCTGAACTCAAGATTTATATAACCTTTTTGAAAAAAAAATCCAAAAAGTGATGTCTTATATCAATTTGTTTTGTCCTTGAATGTGATACAAGATTATTTGAAATATTTATTAAACTTGTATTGTCACAATTTATAGGTACATGTCGATATTGATATTCATAGTCTAGGAATGCATGTTTTATCCATATAATTTTTACATAGCATCTTCCTATAACTACGTACATAGAATTAGTAGTGGATAATGAAATAGAGTTATGATTCTTAATACATTATGAAAATATATAATTTTCCAAAAAGTGACATGATCAATAAGTTATTTTTTACCTAACTTATAACCACCAAAATCTATATTTCAATAACTAACAAAACCAAATTACTATCCTCTTGAATAAAATAGTCCTAAGTTTTTTGTATTTTTGAGGTATTTAAAAAATATTTTCATAACAAGTAAGTGTGATTCTTTTATATTTTCTTGAAAACATGCGCACAAGAATACACTGAACATAATACATGGTCAGATAGAAATTAATTATAGTAAAATTCAAATAATTCATATATAAGTGGTTTGATTAATAGGTTTCCTAGTTTCATCATGATATATTTTATAGCTTTTACTCATCAGAGTATCAATACCTTTATTTCTATTTATACCAAAATGTTTTAAAATACTATTTTTGTACTTTCATCAATTTAAAATAATTCAGGTTTTATTTTGAAAAAACATAAAAAAATAAAGAATAATTTTAACTCACCTAATAAAACCATTTAAAAATTATTTTTCATCATTTTTGAAAATTTAGTACATGAAGAGTTTATGTACAATCCAAATATAATATCATTAACATAGATTTGTACTTCAAAAAAATTCAAATTCTTTTATTAAATAAAGTAAGATAATATATTTCTTTATTTAAACCTTTAGAATTAAAAAATGATCTAATCTTATCATACCAAGATCTAAAATCCTATTTTAATCCATACAAAACATTTTTTTTAATTTCAAGACATGATTTAGAAAATGTATATTTTAAAATCCAGGGATTTTTTTAAAAAAAATCACAATAATATAACAATTTAATAATGTACTATTGAAATCCATTTGATACAGTTAGAAATCCAGATGAGTTGCATAGGAAGGAATCATTAAAATTTATTAAATTCTATCTACTAGTACAAAACATTCTTCACTATCAATACCTTACTCTTGACAATAACTTGGTAAAACCAATATTACTTTATTTTTAATTATTATGAGTTATTAATATACATTATTCCTAGACACTCACTAGGTTTTAATGGTTAATAAATCCTTTATTCTTTACTCTAGTTCTCATAATTTTCTTTTCTTTATTTCGTTTACCTCTTCTTCCATTTTTTTCACCCATAACTCATCATCAATTACTTCTATGGTGTTTTTTTATTCAATATTTGAAAAAAAAGCTTTATATTCAACCTGATTTATAAGATAATATCTAGTTTTTATTGCTCTATCTAGGTATCCTATGGGTGATCTATATGAGTTCTAATGGTTCTAAGGATTTAATTATTTTATAATTAATTTTATTCTACAGGTTTTAGTTCTAAAAAATCTATGTTGTGTTATTTTTATATAGGTTTCACAAAACAATAATTAGCCTATGTATTGGTATTAATATTAGAAATTCCATCCTCAATGTTCTATAAATGGTTTTTTAGGTTCATGTATATTTTTCAATTGAATTTGACAAGTACATAGTCTTTCACAATTTTGGACATTTTATTGAATAAAATGTATGATTTACTATATGTTGAATATCTAAGGAAAATTACTTCATCACTTTTGGATGAAAACATGCCTGAATTATCCTTTGTATTGAGTATAAAGACTTTACAAATAAAAACTCCAATGTAATTAATTTTTGGTTTTCTTCCATTCTATAACTAATAATGGGTCTTCTTTAATATTTTTCTGATAAGAAATATATTAATAATATAGAAAGTTGTTTTCAAATACTCTTCCCAAAAATAATAAGGTATATCGCACTCGTTGATCATGGTCTAAGAAATATCATGAAGAGTATTATTTCTTCTTTCTAATACATCATTCTACTATGTGGTCCTAGGTATAATGACTTGAAATTTTATAAATGAAATTCCTTATCTTCTAATAAATAAATACACCATTAAGTAATGATGTTATAAAAAACACATGCATTACTTTGGTTATTTTTGAATATTATATCCAATAATATTTAAAATACCATTAATCATCATAACTTTTGATATTATATCCATTTAATAGGGGTAATATGATTAGTATATTTTTATAATTATGATAAATTCCATTGATAGAGATAGTGAAAGTTATGGCATCGACTAGTAGGATCGTACCCTATGAAACATATTTATCAGAGCTTTCAAGGGAGATAGAATCTCTGGAAATTTACCTTGACCAATCCCAATATGAGATTCAAGAAATAAAGAATGAGATAAATTAATTATGGTATAAGTTCAAGATTATCAAGATCACGGACAAAACCATGTTCACCAAACCACCCATAGAAAATATCACCATTGTGCACCTTACCCTTAGGGAAATACCTAGTGTAATGAAGGTATTTTTATCTCAACCCTAAAAACATGAATATTTATATTTAACATTATATAAATAATTATTATAATTATTATTTATTTATTTTAAATTATAAATTAATTAACAATGAGTTTGAAAAAAATTATATTTCAATACGAAAAAACTCGAATTGTATTTTTGGGTATTAATCAATTTCGAATAAGGAATTCCATTAGAAGAATTCGTGAATTTTAAAAATAAATTATATTTTAATGAAATGTTACTATTAAATAATATTTATTAATTATAGTATATAATATAATTTAATTAATTCAAAAACAATTTTGATATGGTTTGGAAAATACTTATAGTAAAAAGAACATGTATTTTTCAATAAACAATGATTTTTAATTTAAATTTTAATTTATCATATTTAGATATATATTTCAATATAATAAATTTTATCATTATATCGAGAATATCAAATTTATCCAATAGTGAGGTTTTCATAATTTTCTGAGTAATTCAAATTTTCACGTAAAATTTAAATATAGTATAATTATATGGTATGAATTATGACATCATAAAAAACCAAAAATTATGTAATAAATGATTTAAATAGTATAATCAAAAAAATTATGGTTCACCTTTAAGATAATGTATTTTTAACGTTATTTTATTAATTTTACAAACAATTTATGAATCCTCAAAAACCTATCTTATATTTTAAGGTTTAAAATCATTTAATTTAGAGCATGAATCACTTATACATCACCAAGGGTAATATTTTAATGATTTAGGTTCACGTATTTATAAAATAATTAAAACCACTTACGTTTTTTAGAAACCATGGGAAGGTTTCTGGTTTTTATAAATTTTATATATAGATTCCAAAACCAAAGTATAGAAAATAATAAATAACTCCCCCCTATTTTATTATATAAACCCTCCCAAGAACTCATTTCACTTCACTCGAAAACCTTGGATGACAAAATTAATCTGACTATTTCTCTCTATACCCCTATTAAGGTGTCCCTAAGATCTCAATAATATCCTCCTAGGCTTTTACAAACACCCTCTCAATATAAGGGATCTTATCCTTCTCCTCTTTATTCAAACACCTACTTTGTTTTATGCCTTTTTATTTCCAATTAACAATGTTCGGATATATTTTTCCATATCCCTAATACTATCAATTTGATGTAAAAATTATTATATAACCATTTTTCTATCATTAAACTATTTTATGAATCTTTATTTACAAACATTATGCTGTTAAAATATCGCTATGATTTTTGATGTAAAACAATTGTGAAGTGAATTCCCATACCCATTTCCACTCAAGGATATTCACCTTTATTTACCTATACATATTTTATTGGGGACTAAAATTTATTTAACCCACACTCTTAAATCTTGGGGATAATATATATGAAATAACTTCATATGTTATATGATCTATGTGATACACTTATGCATGTACATGATATAATTATAATGGGTGCACCCATGTAGCTCTCCAATACATTGGGTGATGTTTTAATCTCATTAGATTCGATAAAATGTGGATGGGAATTTATCCTAAGAACACTATCGTGTTATGTCTTTTTGTTTAGTCTTTATATATTCTTATGATTAAATGTTTTATGATTTTCCCACATTTCCATTTTTCATTTCTAATATCATTTTATATCATGCCACATTGTTCATGATTTTGATTCTCACTTATTATATTGCATAGTTATAACTATTGTATCATGTGTGTTATATTAACCTGTGTCATTATTTTTTTATTCTCTTACAGTGATTTATAGATCACCCCTTTCTTATGTATGTCCCTAGGTTATCCCTTGTAGTTTTAAAAGCTAAGTAATATTATAATCATGTTAAGGAAGTTTTCGAAAATGTTATTATATACATGTGTCAAGTTGTTATGTTATATACCTACTTTAGAATGAAAATATACTTCATGATCTTTTAGGATTGTATCATGTTTACCTTTATGTAATAAATCATGAAATGTTTGTTTAAGGCTAGGGTTTTTATAGTTTTTATCAGAGAAAGGTATAGTTATTTTTGGGATTATGATTAGAAAACTCTAGTTAAAGCTTTATGAAAAATATTATACATAGTAAAACATCACTAATTTTTTTAAATTATAGAGTAAATTTATTATAATAAATTTTATACCTGTTTGTATAATATAAGTGGATACGGATCTCAAATAGATGTATCTATGGGGAATAACCCTGAAAACATTGTGTTTATCTAGACACGATCAAGAACTGGTGCATGATAATGGTACTTTCTTCACACCTGGTTTGACACTCAATGGGTATATAATTTTTTAAATGATGATCCCATTATAAACCATTGTTAAGGGAAAATAAAAAATTCCTATAAGATTTTATGTTATGAAATAGATCCTGAATGACATAGATTAAATCCCAGAAACTCATAAGTTAAGGAATGTATATCATTTAAGAGTTATTAATTTAATATTAATGATTTCACATTTATGTGTTCAACAATTTAAAATCAATAATCCATAATTTTACCTTTATTCTATTCAATATATGGAAATAAGAGAAACCAAATAAACAACCCTTGTAAGGGGTATTATAATGACTTCTCAAATTAAATACCTAACCCGGTGGGAGCTGGAGTCATGAACCTTTTGACTATGATTTCTAAATTGACTAAGGTTTTGAACTGGAACTTGAATTAATAGGAAAACCCAATTACCTAGAATAAGTATCAATTTATAAATGATACATTCATATGAAAAGTCTTTAAAATTTCAATGTATCATGCAATACCTTAATTGAGGTATAATGGATTAACTCTATTGAAAATATCTTTTATTTCCTTCAATACTCTATAAAATATATGTTCGTACTGGTTATTTCTTCTATGGAAGGGGAATATAACAAATGGTGTACTTTGGTCAAGAATATGAAGCCTAAGGAGGATATTAAATTGTTGGATTGGAATGAATTCTAGAAAATTCTTTTTGAATAATATTTTCCCCGCGCTCTTAGAACAAAAATGGAGAGGGACTTCCTTAACCTCAATAAAAAATACAAAGAGTCTTTCTATTGTACAAGAAAATTTTCACAAGACTTTAATGATATGTATCTAAATTTTTCATTACCCCCAAATCTAAATTGGACCAATTATTTGGTGGACTGAATTCATGTCTATGAAAATCCTTGAAAATTTTTCACATAGATGGTTATAAGGAAATTTTCTAATGTGCTATGAATTTCAAAATGGAGATCAGTAAATCTCAATGGTATCATAGGGGAAGAAGTGGAAATTGGATTATAATTCTAGTCTTGAAATTGAGAAATATAACAGTGGAAAGAAATTCCAACAACCCACTTGCCAAAAGTGGGGGAGGAATAACACCAAAAATTTCTGGAAGGGGACTAGGAAATGTTTTTTGTGCAGAACGGAACGGAACCTAGATAAAGATTGTTGATGAGATAAAACCACCAATGTGATTGAAGATAGGAATGCTCCAGTAAACCCACATCCTACTATCTAATGTTTCAACTGTATGAAACAAGGGAACTATGTGAACATTTCCCTCTTCCAAGGGTTTTTAGAGACAATCAAAGCCCAAATTATTCAAGGCACCAAGGGTGAGCATATTCCATCACAGATATAGGGGTGGATCATGAAAATATAGTGGTGCTTGGTATACTAGTTATTCATTCAATAATAGTGAAAGTTCTTTTTCATTTTGGTTCTAAAAATTATATTTCATATCCTTCATGTTTAGTATAACTATTCAAACATCACCTCAAATAATGGAAGTTCAGTTATTAATGAAAACGGGTAATGGATTAATTATTTCATCCTAAGTATATAGCTCCTACCCTATCCACATGTGTGGTTTGAACTTCCTAGTGAACCTTTTCATACTCCCTTTAGTGGAATTCGATGTTATTCTAGGCATGGATTGGATTTCCTTATATGAATCCATCATAAATTATTGGAAGATAGAAATTACCCTCTGTATCACAAATCATCCTCTGATTCCATACAAGTGCAAGGAGGATGATGAATCTTATTTAGTGTCAATATATCAAGAATGGATATTGTTTTCTTACAAGAAATCATATCTTTCCCAAATGATTTGGGCTAAAAAAGATCATCCTTGAATACATGACCATTGTGAGGGAATACACTAATTTGTTTACCTAATAATTTACTAGACATTATCCTAGATGAGATGTTGAATTATCAAATGATATTATACCTATATCTTTGTTGATATTGTGGAATATTTATAGAATATGCATTTTTGAACTTGACATACTGAAGAAACAACTATAAGATAATCTTTATAAAGGGTTTATACTCTCAAGTGCTTCACCATGGTGTGCACCAGTCCTCCTCATCACGAAGAAGTATTGGTCAATGTTCCTATATATTGATTATTATGAGCTCAAAAAGATTATAATAAGTAACAAGTTTCCTCTTCCATGTATTGATGACATGTATGTTCAGCTATGTAGATCCAAGTATTTCTCTAAGATATTTCTTCGGTTAGGATATTATCAAGAAAATTTGAAGAAGTATGATATACTCAAAATATATTTACTACAAGGTATATGCATTATGAGTTCATAGTGATTTCATTAAGAATCAAAAATTCCCCAATAATCTTCATGGACATGATTAATAGAGTCTTTGGATAATATCATGACCAATTTCTGGTAGTATTTATATATAATATTCTTATCGAGACCAAAAGTAAGGAGGAACATGATGAACATTTGAATATTATATCGAGGACCTTGTGGAAGGAAAAGATGTATTAAAATTATAGTAGATTTTAGTTATAGTTGGAAAAAGTAACTTTCCTAGGACATTTCATCACTAGAAAAAGTATATATGTGGATCCTTCAAAAATGAATATAATTGGAGGGTGTCCAAGAACAACCTCTATGATGGAAATATATAGTTTCCTTGGATTAGCTGGGTACTATAATCAATTTTTTAGAAACTTCTCATCATTTTCAATCCCCCTAATCCAGAGATGGTACTCTTATAAAATGAAATTTCACACAAGGATCAGCTGATGAAGATCTTATATTATAGATACAATGTTTTTTAAGACAAGAAAACTCACCTGATCAAATTATTATGGCAGAACCATAAGTTTGAAGAAGTATCATGGGAGCTAGAAGAGAGGATGAAATAGAAGTAACATCATATTTTATATTATACCAAATAAAAATTTCAAGCATGAAATTTTTAAAGGGGGGTTAATGTAATGACCCAAACATTTATAAATAAAATTACATCTCTTAAATTAAATAAATGGGCCATTAAATAATGATGTTATAGAAAACACGTGCACTACTTTGGTAATTTTAGAATTTTATATCCTATCAGATTTAAATGACCTTTAAGATTCATAAATTTTGATAATATAGTCATTAAATAGTTATCATATGATTAGTATATATGTAGGGTTGTGATAAAGTCCATTGATACTGAAAATGTAATTGATGAACAAGACGAGTAGGATCTTACCTTATGAAGCCCATTTATCAAAGATTTTAAGGGAGATAGCATCTTTGGGATTTAACATTGACCAATACAAATCTGAGACTCAAAAATTAAATAATGAGTGGAATATATTTATGGTATAAGTTATATATCATCATTATCAAGGACCAAACTATGTTTTCCGAACCACCCTCAATAAAATCTCACAGTCACACACCTTATCCTTAGGGTGTTCACAAGTGTAATAAAGGGTTATGTATCTCAAACCTAATAGAATGAATATTTATATTTTATTTTATATTTAATAATGATTATATTTATTTATTATTCATTTAATTTATAAATAATTAAATAATTAGTTTGATTAAAATTAGATTTCAATACGAAAAAACTTGAATTGTATTTTTAGGTAATAAGAAATTTAAATTAAGACATTAATTTTAACAAATTAATTTATTTTTAAATTATAATTATTAAATATTATTTATTAATTATAGTTGATAATATAATTTTTCATAGTCAATAATAAATTTTATAATGGTTGTAAAACTGTTATGGTCAAAAAAAACCAGTATTTTCAATAAATAGTGATTTTGATTTAAAAGTGTAATTTCACATATTTAGAGATCTATTTGAATAAAATAAATATTGTTTTTAGATTCATCATGTAAAAATTATATAATTATGAATTTTTCATAATTTTATGTGGCAAGAAATTTTTTGGATTAAAATTATATACGGTATGATAATACGGTATGTATTATGACATTGTAAAAGACCAAAAATGATCTAATAAATACTATAAATAGTATAATAATCCAAACTAATGTTTCAAATTTAAAAAAAATATTTTGGAAGTTAATTGATTAATTTAACAAGGCCTTTATGAATCCTTCAAAACCTATATTTTATTTTAAGGTTTTGAAGCCATCTCTTTAAGATCATGACACACTTCCACATCACCAAGTTTAATATTTTAATTATTTATGTTTCTATAATATTAAATTAATAAATAATATTTCTCTTAGGGAAAACCCATGGACTAAAACCATGGCATGTTTTTTGTTTTTTATTACTTTTTATATATAGTCCAAAACAAATGTTTACGAAATAATAAAGAACTCTCCTCTTTTTTCCTATATAAAACCACCTAATCTCCCATTTATATTCACTAAAAATTCTTGTATCATAAAATTGAATAAAAATGAATTTTGTTTTATGAAAATCCCTTTTAAGAGGTAATGGGGAACCCAAAATTACATCTAGGACATAAAAACACAAATTATTCCCCTACAGTAAAAGATCCATCAATAACCAGATCAAGGCAACAAAGAAAATCTCCTCCCCAATATTAAAAAATGTTATGTCCAACTTCTACCTTCCCATTTATTCTTGGCTAGATATCCTAAAAAAATATTCATGGGCCTTATACTAATAAATAATTACATACCCTATCAAACATCCAAATCTAGATAGTGAAGGTATAGTGAAAACTTCCTTCTCAGAACATCATCTGGAGTATCCACTTGAATTAGGATTCATTGCATATACCCTTGAATGTGGGAAACAGGTCAAAGCATCACGGGTTACATGACCACCATGAGAATCATTGATGAATACAAAAAATTCTGCATTCATAAAAGCATCAAAGATAAAGACTGTATCTCGGATGCTAGAACTTCCACCAGAAGATAGCCTCACTGTGAATAACTCTCGAGGATCCCTTCCAAACTATAGCTACAAACAAGAAACCTGAAGAAACTAGATGCTCCAAAATTCAAGAATCCAAGGAAATTCCACCTTGGTATAGAATACCCAGCAACCAAACTAAAAGAGCATCACCAAAGAGGGGAACCCCGAATATCTAGACCAGATTTGCCACTCTGGGCATGAATCCAATCAGATCTGAGCCTAGGAGGAACCCACACCAGAGGAAAAAATTAAAAGACATGTGGGAAGTGAGAGGAACCCATGAGGTATGGAAACGAATCCACCCCATATAAGTCCAAATAAATATGTTTGGATATGTTTTTCCACATTCCCATTCTTTCATATATATTTTTCAAATGATTGTATACCTCTTTTATCACTTGTTGAATCATTTTATGAATCATTATGTGATGGAATTGTGCTGTCAAAATTTCACTGTGATTTTTCAGGCCAAATGATTTTCAAGTGAATTACCATACCCATTTCCACTCAATTGAATTCCCTTATATGTACCTATACTTATTTTATTGTGGAATTACATGTATGTAACTAACACTCATTAATAATTGGATTAATAGAGATGAAATAAATTCTCATGTTATATGATCTATGTGGCAAACATATGAATATACATGATATGATTATGATGGTTATGAAAAAATATCACTCCAATGCATTGGATAATCTTTTAATCTCATTAAATTCTAGGCAAGGTGCATATGGGGTTATCTTAATCATATTATTATATGATTTCTTGGTGGTTAACCTTGACATATGATTATAATGCCTCATTGTAATTTTTTTCCACATTTTCATATTCCTTTATGGTATCATGTTATATCATTCCTCATTGTTCATGATTTTTATTCTCAGTTATTATGTTACATTGTTCTTCCTCTTGGATCATAAGTATTTGTTTACCCTATTCCATGATTGTTTTTTCCCTTACTGGGATTTATATCTCATTCAATTCTTATTTATATCCTCAGGTTATCTCATATAGTTTAAAAAGATATAGAACATTAGAATCAAGTTAATTAATTTTTCTATAATATTGTTATATCCCCCCCCCCTGAATGGCCCAAAGACCTTTTTTTTATTTTTATTAAACCCCCTTTCAAGGGATGGGGGGGAAACCTTACCAATCCTGTTGGCTTTAGAGATTACATGACTCGTAGGTCTTAGTAAATATACATACTATACTTGAAACTCCTATGCTGGTCTTTTTTTATTATATCATGTGTAACTTAATAAATCATGAAACAAAGTGTATTAAAGATTAGGGTTGTCATGCTAGGAGAAGAAAAGTTGTGACTATAGACATGTTGTGATCTTCAATATTCAAATTATGTATTGTAAAACTCAAAACCATTATCACTTCTTAAGCCTTAAATAGTAACTCTATTCTATTTTTTACGGATTTTTCATACTTGTAAAAATAATAAAAAGTTTCACTTATGTGAGATAGAATGAATACCCATGTGTATCTATAAAATTTATCTACAACAATATAGAAATAGTGATTCTCATTTAAAAAATTCCATATGAACAAACTCGATAATTTAAATAGTTGAAGCATATTAATTTTATTTAAAATTGATTTTATACTACTACTCTTTTTGACATAGGTTACAAAATTTTTATTTTGGGGATTCTAGTTTTGGGGGATTCTTGACTAATCCTTTCTTAGTTATCTTCTTAAGTTAATGTAGGTTGAAATGTAATAGTATCCTATTCAAAATTTATTAATATTTATAAAATTCACTTAAATAAGAAATATTTTGAGAAAATAATGAATTCAAATTAGTAGTATAAACATTTTAATTTCACAAGGCATTAAAAACTGTAACATGCTTACAATAATAAACATTATAAAAATTATTTTAAAACATAACATGATAACCATAATCACATAACTATGAGATTATAAGTTTATTATATTTTAATACATCAAAAAATAATACTTTTGAAATAAAAAATAGTACTAGATTAATTTATTTGACCAGGTCGAATTAGTTTTACATTGGTTTTGTCACCAAAAGTGATATGTCCACCATATTCATTGATAAGGTTCTTGAAGCTTAAGTTGTCCCTGATCATGTGTTAAGAGAATCTACTATTCATATGCCATTGATGTTTACTTGTACTCTATAATAAGGTTTCTTATATAATTTTTTTTAAAAGAAATGATTTTGGTACCCATATCTTCTTAGGTCCAGAAATGTTACTAATAAGATCCTTAAGAATCCAATGTTTTTTAAATTGTTTCCTATAAGAATATTTTCTTTATTTTCAAAAAAAATGGTCTAGAAAAATAAGTATTGTTTATAGACATGAAAGAACTAGAAATATGAATAAATCTATTTTTATAAATATTCCTCTCTCGACGATGGAAACCAATCTCTATGGTATATTTGGGTGTTTTATATTTACCAAGAATCATGGTACGAGTTTCTATACACTTTTTGAGTCTTTCTATATCATTTTTCAATTTTTCATTAGACATCCAAAGTTCGTTGTTTTCTTTAAATAATTGTTAATTTTTATCCTATTATATATAAAAATAAATTTTATAATGTGAAGATAAGGCATGTTTCTAATTTAATATTTTATATTTATCCTCCAGGTCATTAAACGTCTCTTATATCATATTATAGTATTAAAATGAAGCCTCACTAGACATATTTTCTTCACTGTTTTCATTATTCAAAAATTTATAAATATGTTCAGGAGATCAAAGAAAAATATTTAGTACCTAAGGTGTATTTTTCAAAGAACACATGTTAGCTCTATTGTTTTAAACATATTTTCATGAGTTAGAGTGACTTGAACTATTATTAGAGTAACGTCTGGGGAATTTTATAACCTTTTTATACTATTTTTTTTGTCCTCATTATTGTTCTTATATTTTAGGTTGGGGAAGTTTTCCATGATTTTTGTTTTCCTTTTTCACTAATAGAAGATTACTTCTCCATATTGACTATTTTTCTTATAATTCCATTTTCTTTCATGAATTCCTCCAAACTTAAATTTTTTTAAAAATTTCTTCTTCCAATAGAATTTCAAAAATTTCTGGACTAGATGAGCTATTACCTCATCGCTGTTTGGGGGTGATTCATTGTTAATATAACTATCTTCTCTAATATTTTATTTTTTTTCATTATGTTATATGCTTCTAAGGATAGTGAAATTCAATTGGGTTCATATCCTTTCTCTTTGTTTACTTATAATTCCACCTCATACAAAAAAATTCTAATAAAATATTTTACTATAAACTTACTTATTTAATAATATTCTCTAATTAAAAAAATAGGTTTATCTCTATATAACTGGTAAACATATCAGTAATCACATCCCTTGGTGTTTATCTATAATTGTTTCCCAAGTTCTTTCATGGTGTTAAAGATTTCATCAAACCTTAGACACATGTTAGAAATGGATTCATCAGGATTCATTTTAAATGTTTCGTATTTAATACTATATGTATTAAGCCTAATTTATTTAACATTGGAATTTATTTCATGAAAAATATCCAGTGTGTTCCATATTTTAAAATCAATTGAACAAGTTGATGTTCTATTAAATTCATCATTTCCAAATGTGTGACATAATCCATTTAAGGATTTATAATTATTGTCATATGTGATCTTTGGGGAATGGATCCATTGGGATCTAATAGCTTTTGTTTTTTCATTTTTATACCCAACAACAATCCAAATATCATATCCTTTTCTCTCGATATGGATTTTCATCTTGATCATCCATTAAGCATAAGTATTCCTATTAAAATAAGGAGGGTTATTAGAATTAGTGTTTTCTTGTGTATTATTTTCTATAAAGACTATAATTTAGATAAAATGGAATTTTTTAGATTTTTTAACAAAACTAGATCATGGAAAAAAGTATTTTATAAACATTTAATATCAAATATTGGTTGGATTGGAATAATCAATAAGGGGTGAATTGATTTTACGATAAAAAATATCTATTAAAAATAATTTAAAACTTGATTCCTCCAATTTTACAAAAAATGACTAGTTAACTAAAACTGTAGATTTATATAATTTTATCCTTCAAATAGACTCTTAAAATCTCAATCAAAAATAAATTAAAATAATTTTTAAAACACTTTAACTATTGAATATAATTTACTTGTATCAAACACTTTATATAAGGTACAAATTAATGCTAACTATCAAAGCAATGTTTTGTAAAAAAAATTGAAAAAAATATTATTTTGTTTTAAAATAAATGATAAAAACACAAAAATCACATAGTAGAAGTCAACATGGGGTTCACTATCAAGATGATACCTAATCTTATCTACTTGTTAATAATCTTCTTACAAGTTGTTTATTATAACATAAACTGATCCAAAACCAAGATTGTGTTTTACAAACAATTGTACTTAGGTAGTCCATGCTATAAAAAAGTATCTTCTATAGTCCTTTATGGGATAAAATATGTCCAAGTAACACATGACCTCTTTCACAGTTATACATAGAAGTAAAAATGAAAATTAATAAAAGAGAGTGTATAGAACTCTCTAGTTTAGTATAAAAGTATGTGTTTAAATATAAAGAGAATAAAACAAAACATAACATTAATGTTAAGCTAAGAAAAGATAAAATAATATTGAATGTGAATATTTGATGCAGCTTGGTCTATTCATCATTGGAGATTTTATAATTACTTTAATTTTTATTCGAAAAGTCTAAAACAAGTTTTCATAGATGGTTTAGGAAACATAGTGACATAAAATTGTTCTAAATGAGTTCTCTATATATCATATGAGTATGCAAATATTTCTCTGAGATTCACAATAGGATTAATTTTATTATTTCTTGTTGTTCTTCCATCATAAGGTAGTTGTTTGAGAATATTTATTATAACCATAGTTAAATTGAAACTTCAATTAATGATTAAATATTATATATTGGATATTTGGAATTTATCAACTAATTAAGTTAAACTTGGAAGGTTGGTCTTCACTTAGGCATGTCGCTTTTTCTCATGGGAACTAGGAATATTTAGTTAGCATGGAAACTAGGCATGACTACTTCATTACTTTATGTTGTAGGTACTCTTCTTCATGCCTTTTGTATTCTTATTCATTCGGTTAATACTCTTCTTCTCATAGTAGGTACTTCTCTTTTCATGGTGGGTATTTTT
The DNA here is from genome assembly GCA_963277665.1 of Viscum album. Lineage (NCBI taxonomy): Eukaryota > Viridiplantae > Streptophyta > Magnoliopsida > Santalales > Viscaceae > Viscum > Viscum album. The sequence continues at coordinate 118,803,163 of OY728156.1, read as the reverse complement.
CTTATCATGATCAATTCATCTCTTTAAACAATAGGTATATGTCTTCATATAATTACTAAAATAACTCATATAGTCAGTAAAAACATAGATAAATTTTACATGTCGTCACATAGTGACTATGTTTTTTCACATTATAGGTAGTTTCCTTCTTGTTTTCATTTTTAAATTCAAAAAATAGTGAATTACTTGTTCATGTGGTCACTATAACTTCAACACATGTTATTTTGTTTGTTTATATGGTCACTTGAACATCAACTCATGGTCAGTATACGACTTGGACAAAATTTTAACATGGTAGGTATTTTTTTGATGTGGTTAGTATGCATGGTCACTTGACATTGACAATCAGTATAATTTATTCATTTGGAAGGTACAAGTACTAAGATCCAGAATTATCAATTTTTTAAATTTTTTCCTCAAAATAAAATTTAACTAACACAAAACATAAAACTCGTTAATAAAATTGACAATGTGATTTGGGGTCATTAAAATTTTTAGGTTTTGTTCTAATCCATAAAATTTAATTTATTAAGATAAAAACATTTCATGAGTATAAAGACTATTTTTAGAAAAATATAACCTAAGTTTTAAAAAGTTTTTTATTTTCAATTATAATTAATTTATAAGAAATGAAATTTTTTTTACAAGTTTAAAACATAAATTTTTCATAATTTATATATTATTATTAATACATGGTAATATAATGACTAGGTTATGATGGTATACTATATTATGGTTCATTTAGACATGGGGTTGCATGTATCACAAGCTATCAATGAAATTAAATTTATCTGAAATGAATTATATCATAAAATAACAATGTGATGTAGGAATTTATTAGCCTAAATGAGAAGGATAAAAAAGACAAAATTTCAACAAATTTCTATAAGAATTTGAGAAAGAAAATTTTGAAACTTTTTTACACTTGGAGTGAAAGTGGAGGAGAGAGTTCTAATAATTCATTTGATAATATTAGTGATTATCATAAATCCCTAGGTTTCAATGCCAAAATTTTGAATACTAATAAATAATTCATGGAAATGGAATCAACTAAATCATTAACCTATTTAACTTTGAATTAAAATTATCCTGATTTGGATGATGAATGATATACTTATTTTGATGAAGAAAAATAAATCACATCTGATGATGAGAAAAATTTACCTAGTTTTGATGAATTTTCATGATATGAAATGTTGATTTAAAAATATAATAATAATTTTTTTAAAAACAGTAAAATGATAAATCATAACATTCCAAATATAATTTGAGAATTTTAAAACTCTCTACAGAAATTTCATATCTTATTAATATGTTGTAAATAATATAATTCTATTTGAACAGATGAAAATAAGAATTTATTTATAAAACAAAATTCTAAATTATTCAGTTAGAAAACACTACTATCAAACATTACCTCTAAGAAAAAAAATTTGGGTAACATGTAATAATAATTTAAACCCATAAAAAATACATCTAGGATTTATTTTAGAAGATCAAACCCTTATTTCCAAAATAATTAATTTTTTCTTAAAAGTGACCCTTTTGTACAAACTATCAATGTGGTAGAAACATGATGAACAAATGTTTATTAAAAAAGGTAAAATATTTTATATTTCACAAATGTAAAATTTATAATGAATTTGTAACTGTAAAACATAATAAATTACTATATAAGTGGATCCCAAAGGTTTTATTTTATAATAATGTTCAACCCAATCAAGTTTGGGTACCAAAATCCTAACTTGCCTATATTAGGAAAATAATAAAATTAGTAACTAAAAAATATAAGTTGAAAGTATAGTGGATATTCTAGACACATGAATGGATGTAATAAATTATTTTATAATATTATCAAGTTGAAAGGATGAAATGTCACCTTTAGTAATAAGGAAGAAGGAGAAATATATGGTATATGTGATATTTCTCTCCATAGAAAATCTTTAGTTTGTATTGTTTTAATTTTTTTAGGACTTAATCAAAACCTAATTATTATAATTCAATTATTTGACGAAGGATGTCTTCTAAACATCATGAATGATAAATTTACTATAAAAATATTAGAAGTTATGTTTATTATTTCTAATGATAAGAAAGAGAATGTGTTCACACTAAACATAGAATAACTTAGATGCAAATAACTACGTTTCCTTAGTGTAGTGAAAGATAAATATTTGTTATTTAATATATTATTAAGATAATATAATATTATAACTTTACACGAACATTATAATAAAGAAATTTTTATATATTTACTAGATCTTAGTTTAAATTCTTCTAAAGTTTGTAATAGTTATCAATTTGGAAAGAAACATAAGTCAAGATTTAAATCTATTAGTTAATTTTTATCTTTTAATACTATGCATCTAGTGAACAAGGATTTATTCAGTCCCACACAAATTTTAAGTATTGGTGGAAAAAAATATGTATATGTTCTAGTTTATGACTATTGTAGATGTATGTGGGTCAATTTTCTAGTAAAAATTCAGAACCCTTTTTTGTTCTTAAATTATGTAGCTCATGTTTAAAAGTAGAAAAGTCAAACATTAGTAAATATTCCTAGAGATGAAAGTGTATAATCATTAAATTATTATTTTGAAACTTTTTTATTGAGAAATTTATAATACCTAAATTTTCAACACCTAGAACACCACAGAAAAATGGTGTCATTAAAAGAAGAAACAGAGTTATTCATGAAATTACTATAACAATGTTTATTAAATACTCATTTGATAAAAAAAATTGGGAAAAATAAATTATTACAATATTATATACTATAAATCATGTTCTAATTTTACCTTTTATTAATAAAACTCTTTATGATTTGTGGACAGGAAGAAATCCAAAATTTTATTACTTATATGTTTTTGGAGGTAATTTATTCATTTTAAATAGTAATGCTAATTTACTAACATTTGATCCAAAAGGTGATGAAGAAATTTTCATTGACTATAATACAAATAGTAATTTGTATAATGTTTTTAACAAAAATATCACTACTATTGAAGAAACAGTGCATGTAAAAAATCATGAAACCAAATCATTTATCTTCAAACTTCCTAAAACCACAGTTTCAGGTGACCTTTCTAAAAATATTCGTCAACCCATATTAGAAAATTATTCAAATTATATAATAACTAAAGAAACTTATTATGAATTTATTTCTCAAGAAAATATTAATCTATTTTTTTAATAATAATGGCTTGTAAATTTGAGAAATCAAAAAAAATAATTATGAAACATCTCACTAATAATATTATTAGAGATGTGGATAAACCGGTCAAAACTATAATTTCCTTAATGAAACAATGTTAAATGTGTGAATTTGTATCATAATTTTAATTAAACACTCCTAATTATGCATTAAGTGATGAATACAAGATAAAATTAATGAACTATGAACTCCTTTAATTTTAGAGGAACCAATTTTTAACTTCAGTTGAATGTCAAAAATATTTTCCTATAATTGGACTAAAATGGGAATTTCATAACAAAGATGATGAAATTGGAATAATTTTTAGAAATTAATAAAAACTTCTTATAAAGGGTTATAATAAAAAATATGGAATAAAATATAAAGAAATTGTTTCTTCAGTAACTAGACTTGAATCTACTCATATACCTCAAGAGTATAGAACATTATTAAATTTTACACTTTATCAAATGTGTGTGAAGTGTGATTTTATTAAAAGATATGTTTAGGATGTTTTTTATTTTGAATAACCAGTTGTTTTTTAAAATAATCTCTAGCTAATGTTTCTAAACACACTAAGTCCCTCTATGGACTGAAACATTATCCAGGACCCTGGTATGACAGTCTTACTATATTTTTGTTAAAAAAAATTTATTAAGAGATCTACAAATAAAATCCCATTTATTAAAAAAAATTTAAAGATATCATCATAGTAAAAATTATCTCAATGTAATTATATTTTTTTCAAATCAAATATAATTTTCAGGTTCCTTTGTGGGTCTTATTAAATCTGAGTTTCAAATGAGCATAATGGGGGAAATAATGTTTTTCCTAGGCATTAAAATTTCTCAAAAACCAAAAGGAACTTTTACATATCTAAAAATTATATAAAATATATACTTTAAAAGTTTTGATATGAAAATACTAATAGTATTATTACTCCTATAAGAAGCACAAAAACATTATATCTTGATGAATATGGGAAACCAGTTGATCAAAAAAATAGAGGAATGTTTGTTAGTTTATTACACCTTATACCTAGTCAGTAAGATTTAGTGTTTTCTGTGTTTTTATGTGTGATATCTTAAGATTATATAGAATATTACCATATTAAATTTTTAAAATAAATTTTGTCATTTCTTTAAGGTAACTATGGATATTGGACAATTTTATTCTAATAGAAATGACTTTCAATTAAAAAAAATTTAGATGCTGAAATTGGTGGATGTAAAAAATATATAAAAAGTACATGTGGAACATTCTGTTTCTTATAAGAGGATTTAGTTTCTTGCTATTACAAGAAACAATAATCATTAAGACTTTTCATTAATGAAGTTGGATATGTATTATTTGTGAGTTGATGTGATCATGTGTTTTATTTGTAACACACACATAGACTTTTGTATGAGTTTTTGTAAAAATCCAATTAAAAACCCCATACAAAACTCATGAGAAATTCAAATAGATATATGGAAAAATTTTCTTCTACATCACAAAAAAATGATATATCACTTTATAATTTATCATGGCATAAGAACAACTTTCTGATATTTATAAAAACCCATAAATTTTTATATATTTGAAAATATTAAATATAAAATTGGAATGGTAAACATAAAATGATCATTTATATAATTATTGATTATTTATCTCTAAAGAGTAAAAACACCTCTAAAATGGGGAAGGACATTTTTTATGTTTTTAATTTTTTTCTTGATCATGATATTTTTTCCAAACATTTTCTAAAAAATTATTTCTATAAAAAAAATTCATAAAAAATATTTCCTTATAAAAAATTCTGATAATTATTTCACTAAAACATTTTTAATAAAAATTTTCTTTAAAAAATTAGATGAATATTTTCTTTAGAAAAATTAAAACAATGTTTTTCCTTAAAAAACATTCAACAATTTTTTTTAAGAAACATAATAAGTTTAATTGGATAAAGATTCATATGATATATTATCAAATAAAATATTTCATTATTATTTATATCTAGGAAACTAATAATTTTAAATTACTCTAAAAATTTCATATGAAAGTTAAAAAAATCACTAAGAGGTAAATCATAAATATTTTATAGTAAACAATTATATGTGTGTTATTATTAAACCTTCTATGTTTTTAATATCTTACATAAAAAATATAATATATTTTTTTTAAAACTTTTTAGTTTCATTGGAATAAATATTTATCTAATAAAAATTATATCAAAAAATTTAAAAATCAAGAGTTAAAATTTCATTTTGTCATTTTTGAAACATTATGAGTAATTGATCTATATGAGGATTTTAATATAAAAAATTTTATCCAAGGAAGATAAACCTTATCTCTCTTTTAGCCAATATAATGAATAAGTGGGTCACTAAATCTTCACCACTAAATGTTTTTAGAGAATATCTCTCACCACATTATTTTTTAGTTTGTCCATTTCATTATTATTTTTATATTTTCCTATAAAAAATATGATCAGTAAGAATGGAATCTTTAGGTTATTTCTCAGACTGTATGGTAGTCATGGAATTATTTATTAAGAATAAAATTTATGAAAAAATGATTATTTTCATAAGTCCATAATCATATTTCAATGTTTGGAATATCTTATTGTCTCTAAAGGATACTTGGATTTACAATATCTTGATATAGCTAGATAATTTTATACCTATTATAAATTTACTTAGGTTTATGGTTTAAATGTTTTTAAATTTACTTTATTTTGAAAATAATATGTACTTAATTTATTAAAATTATTTGATCTTTTTAAAATTCCTTTGGAAGGTGAACTGAATATTTTAACTCGTATATTTCTAGATAAACTTAGGATATTTGAAATTTCTAGGGCTGGAACTTCTCTTTTCCATTTATATAAAAAATGGAATTTTTTTCATCTATCACATGATACTATAATAGCTTCCCAAAGGTTTCATAATTTTCTTATTAAAATGTAAAGGAATATAGATACACTCAATATATATATTTTGAGTTTTGTTTTCAATATAATAAAGTTCAAGTTAGTGAAGTTATTATTTAGTTTTATAATGGTAGTGAAAGTAGGATATCAAAAGTTAAAGATTATTATATACCAAATTTTAATAAATATATTTTTAGTTAACATTATATATGTATAGAAGATAAATAATGAAGAAAATATAGTTAGGAAGAAAACATCCTTTAACAGTGAGGATGTTGTAAACTAATCGAAGCTCATGTGTGTGCCTTCATTGAATAAATTTTGTTGATAAAAAAAATTATGTGTCTATTGAAGATATATAAAAACTTTAATAAATTTTTTCCTCAAATTAAAGCTTGTGAAGTTTCCCCTCCTATGAAAAGGAAGATGGATAAGACCAAGTCTGATGAATATTTTCAAGATTTTCTTAAAAATAAAGGAGAAAAAACTGAAGACAGTTCGTAATTTGGTTTAGATAAAGTTGTAGCTTTATCCCTAAAGTAAAAAACATAAAAAAAATCCAAGATAAGATGGTAATAATATAATTCAAAAAGAAAAGAACGAAAATAATAGGTAGGTATTGATTTTATAAAGTGACTTGATCAAATTAATTAAAAATTTGAAATTAAAATGAAGGGAAAGGTTCCTCCATCCATTCAATATTTTTCTACACATAATCAGTATATTCCTACTCAATATATCCTCTAACTATTCCTACTCATCTCATTGATCAACATGAAAGTTTTTTAGTATAACATTATTTATTTAAAAAAGAAAAAGAAAAATAATTTTTAATTATAAAAATAACTCCAAAAATGTTGAATGTAATGTTGAGAAAGTTCTTAAAAATTATAAAATAAAACTCCTAGAAATGATTATCAACTTGAAAAAGGAAATAAATAAAGATATAGATATTTAATAAATTTTTTTGAGACTTATATTTCCATATATAATCATTATTAATAAGATGTTGATCTAACTATTTCATAAAAACAATATTCCTATGAGGAATAAGGCCAACTTTCCAAAACAAAATTATCAGATAAACATAGAAATAATGAAGAATTGAAAATTATGGAATATACCAAAACTGAATCTGATGAAAAACAAAAATTTGGACACCATATACTCACTACTCTTTCTTTTCCTGATGTTTCCTTATATTCCACCTAAAATGATCTAAAAACAAGAATTAAGTGAATTAAAATGAGAATAAATTATTTTAATGAAGTTATCAATAAAATATAAGGATAAATACATATCTCTGGAGATATTAAACCAAGGTGAAAATACATCCCTTAAAATTTTACGTGTTAAAAAACTTGATCTCATTAAAATAATGTCCTGAGAATATAATTTTGAATGAATAAAGGTTTAAGGATTTCAATGGGAAATCAATATCCTACTTGGGAAAGTTAAATTAGGTTATTAAGAGGATAAAATAGACTAAAGGTGATATCATATTTAATGATGGAAATTTTGATGGAAAAATAATGTCAAAATATTCAATTTCTAAATTTTCAAGAAGCATCAGTTTAGAAGGTTGTAAAATTTAAAGGGTAGTTAATAATTTTAAATAATTTTCAATGGAATAATATGAATAAATATCAATGAAGAAATATGATATTTAAAACTAAGGAAAGAATATTAAATATTTAGAAGAATAAGTTTCAAAGATAATGAACTATAAAAATAAAATAGAAGTTCTTAAAGAATAATTTGGGAGGATGAATTCAATAGTTGATGAATCTTAGATGTATCAAGAGGATTCTAAGATAATAAAAGGGATCATAAAAAAAATTCAAATAAATATTGGTTTTTTTTTACTCTTGAAAAAAATTGTAATGAAGAAAACTCAAACATTTTGGGATGGATGATTCTTACTTATATTTATATAGAAATTTTTCTAATACTTTTGGATGAATAACTTTATATATCTTTTGGGATGAATATATATCTTAAATATTTGGATGAATTATTACATAAAAATTGTTACATATAGAACTTTTCTTCCTATCATTTCAGGTACATTTCTTAACTCCAAAAAAAACATTTCTAAATTCACAAAGGGTGAGAAAATATCAAAAATTATGAATATAAAGGATAAGTGTTTTTGAATAATGAACCTAAAGGTTTTAGAAAAATATAAATTTATGATAAGGGTGAGAAAGGTTGAATGTTTTAACTTTTCATGAAAAACAAAATGAGATATTATTTAATAATGGGGAGTATGTTTTAATTTAATGTTTTTAACTATAGTTTCTTCTCTTTAATAATTTTGGTTCTGTGATTTTCAAAAATTAGGAGATTATTGAGTAAAATGGATAACTTTAAACATTTTATAACCTTTAATTTTAAAATCACAATACACTTTCATAAAATCATCAGGTCTACCAACATTTATATTTCCCAATTTTTGAAGAATTGTTTGTAGGAAATTTATTTTACCAGACATATACTTATCCTTACCATCGGATGGAACTTCCTTAAGAAGATGAAAATATAATTTTTACATCATATGGATGAATATAATTTTCACTATATGGGGGTTAATAAATTCAAGAATAAAAATTATAATGATGTATATCATACAAAGTATAACCAAATATATCAGACAAAATTCATTGAATGGAGGCAAACATGCCTTCTGTATGATCTTTTATAAAGCCTACCATCGAAAGAACTTCATTCAATCTACTAGATGAATAAAATTAAATCTAATAAACATAATATTTATATAATGTAGTGGTGTATTTAAAGGTATCTTTCAGATGAAGATTATTTTCAGAAAATCCTAGGTGAAAATGGATTTTGTTCGATGCCATTCCAAAAAACTCTATGAAATGTGAAATATGACCATTGGGAGTATTCATATAAATAAAGATACATTAGAGTAGTAATAAATACATTACAAAAATTAATCTAAAGTTTTAGTAAAAAATTTGTAATATCTTTTTATAAGAGAGTTATTCATTATAATTTTTAGAGAGTTTCTTCTTAAGTCATCTTATTATGAGGATACTTTGCAAATTTCTCAAGTCTGTATTTTTGTAATCATTGTTTATGATCTCATGTGATTGATGGATCTCTGAGTTTAGAGAGATAGTGGTTTATGATATTATAATCTAGGGATCCCAAGGCTTGTGAAATAGGTATTTTTTCTCATCTTTGTAATGAGGGATTTTAAGGTTTAGAAAAAGAGACCTTACAACATTTTAAAATTTGGGATACCATAATTTTGGATAAAGACTTCATTACCATGAAAGTTTAAAGAGTGTTAAATTTCATAGGATTTTTTTATTTTTTTTGTTACCCCTTTATAAGACTTGTGTACATTTTTATTTTAATTAAAAATATGTTTTAAATATTTTCTATTGATCATGTATTAATTAATGTTTATATTTTTTATAATAATATTTTCTTACACTGAAAACATAAACTATATTGGTATGTTTCAACATCTGATTACTTTATTATAAGAGGTTAAGGAAATTTTATGTTATATTTTATAAAATCTAATTCACTCCCCTTCCACCAACATTATAGTAAAAACACATACTATTTTGATCCTACAACCTATTCTATTTTTAGGAATAAAGATTGTTTTTAAAAGGTTGGGGCTGAAGCCTCTATTTATTATATAAAGCAAAGACTTCTTTAGACTGGTTAGAGAGAGACCCATTACATAGCCCGAAGACCCAAGGCTAATTGGCCTTAATACAAGGCTTGAAAGCCCATTTTTTGGCCCAAAAGACCCCCTTGGTGAACAGTACTGCTACAGTACTCGCGCTGCTATATTACGTACTATAGTGTAGTCATCACTACAGTACCTACTACAGTCTCTCTGCCGCTATAGTGTCATCGCTGCTAAAGTCCCCCCACTACTCCAGTACTGCTACAATGCCCAGCTACATTACTGTTACAGTAAACCTGAAATTCGCCCCTGCCCGGATTTGATCCTGGGTCTTTTGCATGCTGAGCAGGAGCTTGTACCACTATGGTACAGGCTCGTTGGCTATTTTTAGGAATAAATATGTTTCAATGTGTATTTAATTTTATTATCAAGAATTTAACAAGATCGCTATTAATGAAATGTATCTTCTACACCATATTTATGATTTATTTGATCAATTGCACTAAGATCAATATTTTTATATGATTAATCATTAATTACGGTATCATTAGATGAGGGTAAAAAAAGGATTATATACCCAAGGAATACTTATATATATGGTATAACCATTATTTATTTTTTGTGATTTCCTTTGGACTTACCAATTCCATTATTATCTTCATGTATTTAATTAATTTAGTCTATATATTTTACCTTGATCTATTTTTTGTAGTATTTAAATATTATATTCTTATATATTCTAAGAGAAATGAAGAGCTTTGTGAAATTTTGAGAATTTTGTTAAATATGTTGAGTAAGGATAAGTTGTATACAAAATTTAATAATTTTTTATTTTTGAAGAAATTGTTTTCATTCCTGGGTCATATAATCTCAAGAGAGGGTATACCTGTGGATCCTTCAAATACATAATTTATTGAGTAATGGCCTAGACTGACCATAGTGGTCGATACTTATATTTTTCTTAGGTTGTATAAATACTATCAACACTTTATGATAAATTTATCATAGCAACCAAATATAAAAAACAAGTTAACTTAGAAAGTATCTAGGTTTTTTTAGATAGATGAATGTGAGTAAAATTTAAAGGAACTTAAAATAAGGTTGATCGGTGCACCTATACTAACATTTCCATGTAGTGGATATGGGTTTGTAATCTATAGTGATCCATCTAAGAAGATTCTAGGATGTTGTAGAATGATATGGAGATATATTTTGTTCCTATTTCTTTGAAAATTTCATGATAATACTTACATGACTTGTTATTTGGAGATATCAGTGGTACTTTCTTCATTAATGATATAAATAAATTATATATATAGTCAAATGTGTGATATATATACTGATTATAAAATCTTTAAGTACATATTAACATATAAAAGTTGAATATATTCCAAAGTATCACTACTACAAAAACGGGCAATAACAGCGCTAAAATCGGGCTTTAACAGCGCTAGAAAAGCGCTGTAAAGCTCAGCGCTGATAAAGGGGGGGTCCTTTAACAGCGCTTTTTTAGCGCTGTTAAATGTCACCTTTAACAGCGCTAAAAAAGCGCTGTTAAATGTCACCTTTAATGGCGCTAAAAAAGCGCTGTTAAATGTCACCTTTAACAGCGCTAAAAAAGGGCTGTTATATGTTGCCTTTAACAGCGCTTTTTTAGCGCTGTTAAATGTCGCCTTTAACAGCGCTAAAAAAGCGCTGTTAAATCCCTGCCTGCTGCTAATAAAAAACCTGCACTAGTACAGCCAGCCGAGCAGACCTGCACAAAAACCAGTATATCAACCACAGACCTGCACAAAAACTAGTATATCAACCACAAGCAAGTCATCAACCGATCACAACCCAACCAAACAGTGTTCTTACCATGAGTTAGATACCATCTACCCAGAAACCAAAACTACCTCATTACATAGTATCACAAAATATTCCTACACAACTCAGAAGATAAATACTAGAAAATTCCACTATGCATTGTTTCTCCTTGGATTGCCACTTGGTTTTGACAAATCGTGCAGAGCCCGTGCTCCTTGAATCATTCTGCAATACATAAAAAGGATATCCTAACTCTCCCAACCATCACCCTTAGTAATTATGTATATTAATACAAAAAAGGTAACATATCATAAATTGGGGGACTATAATGAGACATCAAGATTAACATTCTATATATAGGATCGATGTCTGGTAGGATTGGTTGCGTTGATACATGACTCTACCTGGACCTCAAAAATAGATATATGATCTCACTCCAGGACTTTCAGAGAGACTCCAACTATGTCTAGGACGTCCTGCTGAAGCGATCGTACTACCGTAAGTCGGAAAAGATACCAAAACCATCCTAGGAAGGATCATGGGAGCCAACCCTAATGAAATATGTCCTTGATATAGTGTTCAAAGAGATCAATCATGGTACATAAAATTATGTGTCATTTAAAGGGTCACATGCCTTGTCGCTTTACCCTAGGTAACTCCAATGTTCAGCTGCCTGTGTGAATATACATGTCATATCAATAGGAAATTACATGGCATGTTAAAAAACATATACGTGTTACCCTTTGATCTTGTGTCCTCTTATGCACCCTTGCCCTATGTTAGTACATGACGTCAATCTCGTGTGATTCTTCCTGTGTATCTGTACAAGGGATAAACTGCGTAGCTGGCTCATTAAAGACGTGTAGTGGGATATATTCCATGTAGGAAAGCCATGTAATCCACCCCAGGTTTGACTCGTACACGTCACATATGACCCATGGATCATTGTACTAAAGTTTTAACACAATCCTAAGGCGTTTGGTCGGTTTCCCGTATGTCAGTTGTTGATTTCACTTAAAAATAAATCCATTTTGAACAAAATAGAGGCACTTTGAGTGGTGTCGGCCACACCGGGCCTCAGATTGATGCGGTGTTGAATCGTACACGTCACACATGAGTCATTGATCGTTGTGAAAAAGTATCAACGCAATCAGAAGTCGTTAGATCGGTTTTGCGTATGTACGTAAAATATTGTCCATTTTAAACTAAATACATACACTTGGAGTGATACTGGTCACACCGCGCCTCTGATTGAGGCGGGGTTGACTCGTACACGTCACATTTGACCCATGGATCATTTTCCTTAAGTTTCAATAGAATCTCAATGCGTTTGGTCGGTTTGCCGTATGTCATTTGTTGATTTCACTTAAAATTAAGTCCATTTTTAACAAAATAGTGACACTGTGAGTGGTGTCGGCCACACCGGGCCTCAGATTGATGCGGTGTTGAATCGTACACGTCACACATGAGTCATTTATTGTTGTGAAAAAGTATCAACGCAATCAGAAGCCGTTAGATCGGTTTGGCGTATGTACGTAAAATATTGTCCATTTTAAACTAAATACATACACTTGGAGTGATACCGGTCACACCGCGCCTCTGATTGAGGCGGGGTTGAATCTTACACGTCACATTTGACCCATGTATAGTTTTCCTTAAGTTTCAATAGAATCCCAATGTGTTTGGTCGGTTTGCCGTATGTCAGTTGTTGATTTCACTTAAAATTAAGTCCATTTTTAAAAAAACAGTGACACTGTGAGTGGTGTCGGCCACACCGGGCCTCGGATTGATGCGGTGTTGAATCATACACGTCACACATGAGTCATTGATCATTGTGAAAAAGTATCAATGCAATCAGAATCCGTTAGATCAGTTTGGCGTATGTACATAAAATATTGTCCATTTTAAACTAAATGCATACACTTGGAGTGATACCGGTCACACCGCGTCTCGGATTGAGGCGGGGTTGAGTCGTACACGTCACATATAACCCATTAATCGTTTTCCTAAAGTGTCAACACAATCCGAAGGCGTTTGGTCGGTTTCCCGTATGTCAGTTGTTGATTTCTCACTTAAAAATAAGTCCATTTTGAACAAAACAGAGGCACTTGGAGTTGTGTCAGCCACAACAAGCCTCAGATTGAGGCGGGGTTGACTCGTACACGTCACATTTGAAGGTGAGTATGCATACACGATAGTTGAACTTCTTAGAGAAGGGTTTCTGGAAGAGTATAAAAGACATGAAGCAATGAAGATCATTAGAGTGTTGGAGCAAATGTGGTTGTTACAAACAATGTGGAAATCGGCTTGTGCAAAGTGACCTAAGTTACAACTTGCAGGTATTGTACTCTATTTTTTTCTGGAAGGTTTCAGTTTAAATGAATTTTGGAATGATCATTGCTAGCCATTGTCTTTTAGGTTTTTTTGACAGCAGAGGGGAAAGGGTGGGGTCTGAAGACATTGTAGGATATGTCGAAGGGTGATTTTGTGTGTGAATATGTTGGAGAAATGTTAACTCCCGCAGTTCTGAAAAGATTCACTATATAAAAGAAAGTCACAAGTTTAGATACATCGCAAGATGGTCAGTTTAAAGACATTTTGAGGGACACTACTAAAGACATGCTCAGATATGCACGCATCCCCCACTTTTAGATCGTTGTCTACTACAATGATCTTCCAAACAAGATATGAATTAGAACGCTCTTGATACATAGAGAAATTCACTGGCCACCTTCGAGAATGATCTGAAGCACAAACCATGACATCATTATGTTTTTAACTTCAGCACCTCAATTGAGAATGTGACACCTTTCAGGACTTGGCGCCATTGTATGTCGTTTCGTCCACTGTATGGGTCTATCCTTTTATTTAATTTTTTTAACTTCAGTGGAAGAAACGACATACAATGGCGCCAAGTCCTAAAAGGTGTCACATTCTCAATTGAGGTGCTGAAGTTAAAAACATAATGTTGTCATGGTTTGTGCTTCAGATCATTCTCGAAGGTGGCCAGTGAATTTCTCTATGTATCATGAGCGTTCTAATGCATATCTTGTTTGGAAGATCATTGTAGTAGAAAACGATCTAAAAGTGGGGGATGTTTGCATATCTGAGCATGTCTTTAGTAGTGTCCCTCAAAATGTCTTTAAACTGACCATCTTGAGATGTATCTAAACTTGTGACTTTCTTTTAAATAGTGACTCTTTTCAAAACTTCGGGAGTTAACATTTCTCCAACATATTCACACACAAAATCACCCTTCGACATATCCTACAATGTCTTCAGACCCCACCCTTTCCCCTCGGCTGTCAAAAAAACCTAAAAGACAATGGCTAGCAATGATCATTCCAAAATGCATTTAAACTAAAACCTTCCAGAAAAAAATAGAGTACAATACCTGCAAGTTGTAACTTAGGTCGCTTTGCACAAGCCGATTTCCACATTGTTTGTAGCAACCACATTTTCTCCAACACTCTAATGATCTTCATTGCTTCATGTCTTTTATACTCTTCCAGAAACCCTTCTCTAAGAAGGTCAACTATCGTGTATGCATACTCACCTTCAAATGTGATGTGTACGAGTCAACCCCGCCTCAATCTGAGGCCTGTTGTGGCTGACACAACTCCAAGTGCCTCTGTTTTGTTCAAAATGGACTTATTTTTAAGTGAGAAATCAACAACTGACATACGGGAAACCGACCAAACGACTTCAGATTGTGTTGAAACTTTAGGACAACGATTCATGGGTTATATGTGACGTGTACGACTCAACCCCGCCTCAATCCGAGATGCGGTGTGACCGGTATCACTCCAAGTGTATGTATTTAGTTTAAAATGGACAATATTTTACGTACATACGCCAAACTGATCTAACGGCTTCTGATTGCATTGATACTTTTTCACAATGATCAATGACTCATGTGTGACGTGTACGATTCAACCCCGCATCAATCCGAGGCCCGGTGTGGCCGAAACCACTCACAGTGTCACTGTTTTGTTAAAAATGGACTTAATTTTAAGTGAAATCAACAACTGACTATCTCGAGATGTATCTAAATTTGTGACTTTCTTTTAAATAGTGACTCTTTTCAAAACTGCGTGATATGAAGGTATTTTGGAGATTTTACTGGTTCATGCATGATATGAAGGTATTTTGGAGATTTTACTGGTTTTTTTGTCCAAAGGCCAAAGAAATGTGGTCCATCATTCTTGCATGTTACTCGTACACGTCACCAAGGACCCGTGGATCCTTCTCCTAAAGGATGAAGGCAATCCGGATGCGTCTGGTCAGATTTACGTAGGTCAGTTGTTGTTTCCAATTAAAGTGGTGTCCATTTTAAACAAGAGAGCGACCCTTTGGGTGGTAGCGGTCACACCGTGCCTCGGATTGAGGCGGAGTTGACTCGTACACGTCACCAAGGACTCGTGGATCGTTCTCCTAAAGGATGAAGGCAATTCAGATGCGTCTGGTCGGATTTCCGTAGGTCAGTTGTTGTTTTCAATTAAAGTGGTGTCCATTTTAAACAATAGAGCGACCATTTTAGTGGTTCAACATTCTTGCATGTTGCTGGTGCATATCATCTGTTAAAATGGAAAAATGACTCATTGGAGAAAGAATTCTTTATTTAATAACAATTACAATTTTGCTACGAACATTTACATACAACAATATTTCATCTTCTGATCCCCTTAACCCCTCTCAAAAATGACCACCAATTGTATATGTCCCCAAGTCCGATCATCATTGTATTTGTGTACAATCTGTCATCAGGTATGCGGCCCACTCGTTTCTGAACACATCTATATCGTCTTGTGAGTATGAGTCTTTTCGGAAGTCATAGTAGTACTGCAAAATAAAAAAATAAAGAATTAATAAATAACTTAAATGAACTAGTAATTGTTTTGGAAAATACCTCTTTAGGGATGCTAGTTTGCTGATGAAAAACAATCTCTTTCATAAATTTACAAACATAATAACCGCAATCATTATCGTTTGTTTGTTTTGGACACTGCAAAAAAATTGATCATTAGGAGAATAAATAACTTGTGTTGAGGTGTGTTTGGATAGTGAAATTTTATTATATATACCTTGATATTTGTCCAGACGTAGTACTTGCTCGGCTCCTTATGCTTATCCCCTGTCCTCATACCATGATTTAGACGATATTGGTACACCGCCCTATCATAACAGAATCCTCAGTAAAAGATAATATATATTATATAAATTGATGTTTAGACCTAAAACGTAAGATGTAGTGTCTTACAGATTCACAAACTCCATCATGTATGGTCGGTTTGATGGATATCCTAGCTTTGAATCCAGAAAATAAATCTTCGGAGTATCCAAGTTCACTGCAATTAGCAACCAATGTTTCCTAAAAACACAAAAAGGAATAAGTAATAAAAAAAGTGAAAATATAATTGATATGCTTTAATCGTAGAGTATTACCCCTGCATGGTTGGTATTAGGAAAAGTCTGTCATCTGTAATCTTGCGTTCAAATGTTTTCAGCAAGTCCTTCACTATTGTATCCCTTTTTGATGACTCTATTTTTGTTTGGTGTGTTGATGTGATATGAGGACTAACCAGTCCAAATCTTGGCTCATGGGAAAATCCCTTCAACTGTTTTTAATAAATGCGTCTGTCAACAATATAAAATGCATTTAGTCATAATTTGCACATTAGATCAGCTTTTAGAAAATCAATTCATGGAAACATACCTCATATATACATTTACAATAGTGACGCCTAACCAACCGTTTTCAAGGATTTCATTTACATTTTCAGCAGCAACGAAATCTTGACATTCCTCTCCATATATATTATCTTCGAAAATCACTATATGACTATTACCATCTTTTAGCTTCGTATCCACATGATTCTTCAATGCTAGTAAATGTGGAAAGAGAACAGGTGGTGTTATTGTGCTTTCAGTAGCTCCTTGGGATCGATTGGTCGATCCTTTAGATGGTTTCGAGCCGATGTTAGTCACCCCCTTTCCTTTCTCCATCTATAACAACAATCATTGATTCAGACACTCTTTTCATTAATTGTTAAGGGTTTAGCTTGAAAATAAAAGGAAATAAATACCTCTTTGTCTGCATGTACTCTTACAAGTTGTGCCTGTCATGCAATGAATGTCCCAATAGCCTTTTCGACCGTATGAATATCATCGTCATCAAGTGGAATAGGTAGCATTGCATTTGGCTCATGAGCTACAGTAATCGTCACTTTCAGATGATCTTTTGAAAGTGGTCTATTATGCAGTGTGGCATCTGGGATATTGAACACTGTAGCCCTCGCTACAAGGTGATAGGTGGGTGTTGACAGATATAAATCACAATCATTATCACCCTGTAGAAGATCAGTACAGATAAATTATCAGTGTTTGTATGATTCATATTTCATGGGAACCGTTATTAGAATATTGATTACCACGGCTAAGACATTTTTTTTAGGTGAATGGCTTGCCTCAAAGCTGGTGGGGGTGGGGCAGGATGTTCATGCGGTGGTTGTTCCTGAGTTGTGTCCTCCCTTTGCTTCCCACCCATAAAAGTTGCTAGCAACTCTCCCTGCCATTGCAATTGTTATTCAAGGGCTGCTATTTTTTCTCTCATTTGTTCCAATTTTTTCTCTCTATCATCTATTTTTTTCTTCTTCTCAAAAATATACTCGGGGTGTCACCCCAAACCCTGAACCTCTGACACGACCGTATTTTTCTGGCTGCTTCAAAGCCGTCGATAATAGGTCTGTATCAGCTACAGGAGTAGCTGATTCCTGTGACTGTCAGATATAGGAAAAAAACTAATTATTTTTATGTAATAGCAATTTTAAACAAATATTTTTATCATCGTGTCATACTTACACATATTTCCCACACTTTTTGTGTGTTCTCATCTATTAACTTCCCTTCTTTGTTCACACGTGCCTCCTTCCATAGCACATGACGTGGGATATAAGTGCATTTGGTTTTAGATTCATCAATCTACATATAAACATAGAAAGATAATTATGATGCTGTTTATTGGCACCTAACAATATTACTGTAAATTTACAATACGTACCATTTTCTTTTCTAATGAAGCGTACCCCATCCTTGCTTTACGATAGGGGTATGTTGGATTTGATGCACGTTCCTTATTTTCAGTACAGAGTTTCTGTTTCATAAATGAAATATTGACAATCAAAGTGATGAATACAGGTATCCTCAAACAACGTATTATCACTCACAATGTACCTGAAACTTCTTATCCCCACGACGGCCAATAAATGCATCCCATGCTTCTTGGGATATCAGGTGCGCATAGACAATGGGTGGGTGCGGGTTTATTTTACCTTTAGAATCTTTCATGTGATATCTTGTTAAAATAGTACGAAAACCTCGATGAATCTTTCCTGCAAGCCTTAGTACATAATCCTTGTGTGAGTCGTCTACTATAAATGTACTCTGCAAGAGATTGAGAAGAGTAAGACACTGTTTCATCATTTTATTTGCTAGTTAATTAAAGAAATAAATTCATAATGTTACCGTAATTTCTTCCCAGATCACAGCCTTCAACCCGGACACAACATGGTTCCATGAATCTATGTCAATCGGCACGCGTTGCCGAGTGACAACTCCAATGTAACTACTAAACATAGCCTTGTTGGGATTCACATGTTGGCCTCGTGCATTCCATCCGACTTCAAATTTGATGCCTTTGCTTTTCGCCTTAAGAATTTTGGCTAACACTGTCAAACTACGACGCACCTGTGATTTCTGCGATGTCGGTCCTTCATTCCCGACCATTTCATCGATATCAACATCATCTATATGTTCATCTAATATGATATCAACGGCATGTGCTGATGGTTGTTGGACCTCAACACTAAGAGAAGGAGCCGCAACAGCAAGAGCAGCAGTAGGAGCACCAGGAGCCACAGCAGTAAGAGCAGCAGCAGGAGCAGTAGGAGCACCAGGAGCCACAGCAGGAGGAGGAGTAGGAGCCACAGTAGTAGGAGCAGCAGGAGCCGCATCAGGAGCAACAGTAGCAGTAGCATGAGCTGCAGGAGAAGCAGGAGCAGCAGCAGCCGCAGCAGCAGCTGCTTGAGAGACTTGTTCAGTCTCAAGGTTAGGAGCACCAGAATGTGCAGAAGTCATTATCTGCAAAAGTGGTTGAACAGTTCATTCAAATTACATAAATTCTGTAATGATAAGATAATAACATGAGATAACAAGATCTATATTACAAGCCAAATATAACCTGTTTACTGAACTCTCTTTCTTTTTTTCAAAGGTTGAAGAGATTTGACACCTCTATCGACAATCCAAATCCCTTCATTGTGGTCTCCTCTAACATACAAAACATCATATGCATTGGGACCGCTCTGAATTGATTGTGACGTACCACTAAAAGGATCGTCCTCAACTGAATTTTCATCGGAACCCTCAATAGTTTTGGACGATAACAGAACAATCGACCACTTTCGGTTTGCGGGATCTGGAACATAAAAAACTTGTACCGCTTGTGATGCCATTATAAACTGTTCGTCTTTGTACCCTTCTTTACTAAAATCAACTTTCACAAATCCCCATTCATCTATTTTAACACCACTATTGTTATCAATCCATTTGCATTGAAAAATCGGCAATTGAAATGTCGTATAATCCAACTCCCATATTAGTTTGATAATGCCAAAGTATGACATATTTGCATAAATTGGATTTCTATCCTTACTACCAGAAACATGCATCGCTTCAGCCACTAGTGTAACTCCACTATTTTGCATGGTACTCTCTTCATCATGTTCATCCGTATAGAATGTATAACCATTAATTACATACCCACTGTAAGATAATACATACACACTTGGTCCAGTGGCTAGCCATCGAAGTCGTTCTGAAATTGAATTCGGATTTTCATCCAACTACATAAAAATATGGTCCTGAAACCATCCTATAAACTGGTGATTATGTGTATCTGCTAACCATTTTTCAGCCCTCGATGGATTCAACTGCCTAATAATTTCTTTGTGAGTTTCAATATATGGAGCAACCTCCCAACTGTTATGCAAAACATAAAGATGAGCCTGCTCCCGATCTGTAATACTGATTGTTACAACTTCTCTTCCAGAAATTCCCCCACCCTCAATGCGTCCAGTGTGACGAGATTTCGGGAGACCAATGCTTTCCACATCAGATAGGTATTCAATACAAAATTCAATGGATTCCTCAACAATATATCGCTCCACTATACAACCCTCTGGCCGACTTTGATTTTTGACATATCCTTTCAAAATCTTCATATACCGTTCAATAGGATACATCCATCTATAGTGCACAGGACCAAAAAGTCGAATCTCTCTCACCAAGTGAATCATCAAATGAACCATCATATCAAAGAATGTTGGCGGGAAGAACATTTCTAATTCACATAATATGATGACAATTTCTTTTTCCATAGTTGGCAATTTCCCCGGGTCTAAAACTTTGCTACATATAGCTTTGAAAAAGAAACAAAGTTTGGTTAACGTATGACGAACATTCTTGGGTAAAATGCAACGTAAAGCTATAGGAATTAGATCTTGCATCAAAACATGGAAATCATGTGATTTCAAACCTTTTAACTTCAAATCATTCATTGACACAATGTTCTTGATATTTGATGAGTACCCCTCTGGAACCTTTACATCATTAAAGAAGTTGCAAAACCGATATCTCTATACCCTAGAAAGAGTATAAGAAGCAGGAAGAAGAAACATTTGATTTTCACCTTTCACGGGAGCCAACTCTTCTCGTATTCCCATGTCAACCATGTCCAACCTTGCCTTAATTCCATCTTTTGTTTTGCCAGGGGCATTTAGCAACATTCCAATAACACTATCACATACATTTTTTTCCACATGCATCACATCAAGAAAATGTCTGACGTACAAACAATTCCAGTATGGTAATTCAAAAAAAACTGATCTCTTTTTCCAACCGATTTTCATAAGGTTTTTCGAAAATGGTTTACCAAAAATAGTGTTCATATCTTTTACTTTCTCAAACAGCTGATCACCTGTTAGTGGAGATGGTGTTGTTCGTTTTTCTGAACTTCCATTGAATGATGTCGTCCAAGATCGGTACTTATGCCGACGAGGTAGAAATCTACGATGTCCTAGAAACACAGATTTCGATGAATGTTTCAACCTAATTGATTCTGTATCTTCTTCACACACGGGACACCCTTGAGTTCCTTTAATGCTATAGCCTGACAAATTTCTATAAGCAGGGAAATCATTTATTGTCCCATACAACATCGCTCTCAACGTGAAGTATTCACTTTTATAAGCATCATACAACATTACACCTGAGTCCCACAATAACTTCAAATCCTCGATCAAAGGAGTCAGATAAACATCAATATCGTTACCTGGTTGTTTTGGTCCTGATATAAGCATAGATAACATGATGACTTTTCGCTTCATGCATAACCAGGGTGGCAAGTTATAATTTAGCAACATAACAGGCCATGTACTATGAGTGCTGGTTTGAAAACCAAAAGGATTCACTCCATCTGTAGATAACGCAAGACGAAGGTTTCTCGTCTCTTTTCCAAATTCAGGATACTCATGATCAATTTTCTTCCATTGAGGAGAGTCGGCCGGATGACGTAATAACCCATCTTTATTTCTTTTATCTGCATGCCACGACAATTGTCTTGCAGTTTCTTCACTTCCATATAAACGCCTAAACCTTGGAATGATTGGAAAGTACCATACAACTTTTGTAGGATGGGATTTATCTTTCTTGTATCGAGAAGCACCACACTTTGGGCATTCTGTAAGTGATTTGTTCTCCTTTCGAAACAATATACAGTCTTTCAGGTAGGCATGTATTCTTTCAGAAATAATTCCCATCGAGCGTAGTATTCGTCTAGCTTCATATGTCTGGCTTGGGAGCTCATTATCTTCCGGGAGCATGTCATTCAAGAGAGCAAGTAGTTCCGTAAAACTGACATCACTCCATCCATTGCCTTCTTTCAATTTATACAACTTCAGTACAGCTGACAATGTTGTATACTTAGTGCAAGCAGCATACAATGGCGTCTTTGCACAACTCTTTAACTTCTCAAACAATTTTGGGCAATCACGGGGTTCATCTTGAATTGTCTTTGTCATTTCCTCAATACGATCTTCATCATAATTGACATCTGTAATCGCATCCTCCATATGGTCTTCTTCATTATCTATATTTGTATTCATATCTGACGATCCATAAAACGCAGTTTTATCCCAACCAGTAGCTACATTCTCTTTTTCTCCGTGTTTATTCCAACATTTATAACTCCGATCTATTCCGTGACATATCAAATGTTCTTCCAACTCCTCTGGAGTAAGTAGTCTAGAATAAAAACAACGTAAACACGGAAAAAGGATTTGAGAAGGATCCTTTGTGTGATCCTTTGCAAACTTCATGAACTCTTTCACTCCGTTCTCGTACTCTATTGTTAAACGATTAGAATCCATCCAATCTTTATTCATCTTCATCCTATTTGAATCTCAAATATTAGTATTTATGGTTCAAGTACACAAAAGAAGACTTCCAAATACAGTAGAAGGGAACCACTTCCTT
Source organism: Viscum album (assembly GCA_963277665.1). Classification (NCBI taxonomy): domain Eukaryota; kingdom Viridiplantae; phylum Streptophyta; class Magnoliopsida; order Santalales; family Viscaceae; genus Viscum; species Viscum album. The sequence goes on along the minus strand of OY728156.1, from coordinate 118,779,985 downwards.
GGAAGGAGATCAAGTAGTCTAACCTACAATCAAGATTCATAAAAAAAGAATATTAGATTCACTAAAAAGATGATTATCTATCACTCTATAAGGAGGATATAACAGGAGATAGAGGATTTCCAATCGATGAGAGATACCTTTATCAGAGCACCGAATAGGGGAACCTAAAGGATACTTGTAATAGGGGATCCTCTCATTATTTTATATCTTATCTCTTGGTAAATGGTTTCTGTTTTGTGTTAGAGTACTTTTGTGGGATCATGTTGGTCAACACACCATTGGGGGTGTGATTAGAAGGAATCTGTCTTCGTAAGGGGTGTTCCCTCATGGTTTGTGAGTATTGTTTCATTTTGGATTTATACATGCTTGATATGATATGTATTGAATAGATAGTGATGATGTAATTTTTGGTATTTAATCAATATCACATTGATTGTTACCGTAGATGAGTGAACGCCATGCCTCATAAGGGTAGAGCCAATGTCTTTTATGGAGAATGGGATATCTTGGTAGACCATGTAGGACCAGTTCTTCCACAACTAGGTGAGAACATAGACCAGTTTATGAATATTTTTCTTGATGATAATGGATTGAAACAAGAAATATTTCCCTCAGTAGTAGACTGGTTCTAGGATGTGTTTCATGAGAATTGATCAGGGCTACCACCTAAAAGAGACTTTGAGTTCATGATTGAGCTGATGCGTGGAGTTGAGCCATTTTATATAACGCCTTTCAGAATGAAACAAGAATAGATTCGGGAACATAAAACTCAATGAGAGGAGTTAAATTATGAAGGGTGCATCTGCTCGAGTATGTCACCTTGGGGATCTCATGTTTTATTTTCCAAGAAGGATGACAGAACATTACATATGTGTTTCTATTAATAGAATATGAATCAGATGAAAATTAAGAACAGATATCCACTTATTTGTATTTTTGATCTATTTGACCAGCTGAGGTGTTCCATATTGTTCTCTAAGATTGATCTAAGGTTTCTTTATCATCATTTGAGGTTGAGAAATTCTGATATACTATAAACTAATTTTGAAATCATGTATAGTTTTTATGAATTCTTCATAATAAAATTTGTGTTGACGAATTACCCATGGCATTTATTCTCTTGATGAGTTGAATATTTCACTTGTACCTAGACCAGATTGTAGTTGTTTTATGGATGACATATTGGTGTAATACCAAAATAATGATGATCATTCCCAACATCTGGACATCATCATGAGTACACTTAGAGAGAATCAGCTATACACAATCTATCTATATGAAAACATATACATCTTCTTCATAGATTGTTACCTTAAGGCGGCGGCCGAGGGCGTTGCGGGTTGCGGAAGGCGGCCGCGGAGGGCGACCGAGGGTGGCCGAGTGAGGCGGAGGGCGGAGGAGGCGGCGGAGAGAGGTCGAGGGCGGCGGAGGGCGGCCGAGGGCGGCAGAGAACGGCGGCCGAGGGCGTTGCGGGTAGCCGAGGGCGGCATGCGGTGGAGGTCGGCCGAGGGTGTTGCGGGCGGCGGAGGACGGCGAGTGTACCGAGGGCGGCAAGCTCCGGCGAAGCGAACACAGCAGCGGTATTCGGGAGAAGAGTAGCAGGGTTACAGTTCCGCGAGGGCTTTAGCTGCGATAAAACGAGGGCACTGTGCGACCGAATTTATAAAAAAGTCGACTAAGGTTTTATCAGCGCTAAAAAAGCGCTGATAAAGGCTACCTTTATCAGCGCTAAAATTATAGCGCTGATAAAATCTAGCTTTATCAGCGCTTTTCTAGCGCTGATAATATTATGATTTATCAGCGCTAGAAAAGCGCTGATAAAGATTCCCCGTATCAGCGCTACAATTATAGCGCTGATACAGGGTCTCTTTATCAGCGCTTTTTTAGCGCTGATAAAGATAATTTTTATCAGTGATTTTTGAGCGCTGATAAAGGATACCCTATATCAGCGCTGAAATTTGAGCGCTGATAGAGGTGTTCTGTATCAGCGCTTTTTTAGCGCTTATATAGGCGAACCTTTATTAGCGCTTTTTGAGCACTGATAAAGACCAACTGTATCAGTGCTAAAATTTTAGCGCTGATACAGATCATATTTATCAGCGCTTTTCTAGCGCTGATAAATATTACTATTATCAGCGCTAAGAAAGCGCTGATAAACATTATCTTTTTCAGCACTGTAATTTTAGCACTGATATAGCGTATCCTTTATCAGCGGTTTTTCTTAGCACTGTTATAAGGGCGCGCTTCCCTTGCCCGTTTTTGTAGTAGTGTATATGGTTGGAGTTGATTAAAATTTATGACTTCTTAATACATTACCACCCTAGGAAGGTGAATGAGGCTGATAGTAATATGATTCAGAAGGACCATGATAATTTCTCCATGATAAGTATTGAAATAAATTCAATAAATATGGATTTATAGAATATATATCATGAAATCCTGAGGAAAGGGGATAGATTATATCTTTTGTAGTATAATATTCAACCACTCATCCATTTGAGTATTAAATAGGTGAAGAAGTATGATGTTGAACTGTAGAATAAGGTGAGGAATGTTCCTGATTTTAACCATGATTATAATGTAATTATACGGTTTAGGATTTAATTATGTTCCCCATAAATAATAAATTTGAATAAAAAAATTGGATGGAGCACATAGTTCATAATTCTCTATTCATCCTCGATGTATGAGGATTTATAAAAATATGAAATATTATTTATTGTTTGGAAACATAAAGAGAGATGTTGTGGAGAAATGACAACATATATTTGGTCATCCAACTCCCCAAGATATCTAAAGTCCATAATGTTATATGTGTATTAGTCAATATCCTTATGAATTCAACACATTTTATTAATATCATAGAATATTTACTTCTTGATAATATTTCTAGGATATACATTAAGGAAGTTATAAGGTTACATGGGATGCCATATTTAATTTTATCTAGTCTGAATGAGAGATTTACCTCAAAGTTCTGTAGAAGTATTCAACATACTTTGAATATAGTGTTGAACATTAGCAATACATGGCATCCTAATATATATAGTTGGTATAAGAGGATCATTAAAACCATATAATATATGTTGAGATATTGTTTTATGTATTCCAAAGGTCTTTGGGACCAATACATTCCTCTATATTTATTTTTGTATAACAATATATTTCACTCAAACATTCAAATAGATCCTTATGAATCCCTTTATGGTAGGAAGTATAGAACTATAATGTGTTGAGATGAATATGGATAAAAAAATATATTGGGAAATAATTGAGCTAAGGAAATGGAAGATAAGTATATGGTAATTAGACAACACATCAAGGTATCTTGGAGTTGATAAAAAATTTACCCTAACAATCATCGGTGAGATCTAGAGTTCAATGATGGTGGCAAGGTATTCAAATAAACGGGTGGGTTAAACATAGAGATAACACATAGAATATATCTAAAACAAGGATAAATGTGTTTTTATGAATTTATTTTGACCCATAATTATATTATCTTCCAATTTGGGTTCATTTGGTTCCACTTTACCATGAGGGTGATATTATTATATTTTAATGTTCTTAATATTTACATGTTTCCATCCACCTCACTTATAAAAGGGTACATCCGCTTCTCAATTATCCCCAACACTTGATCCCATTGTCTGAAAAAATATGTTACCAAATAATATCTTAAAATCTTTATCCAAAACCATGAGATATTTTTTTACCCAAAATAGCCATCTAAAAATCCTTAAGGTTCTTTTCTATAGAGGATACCAAAAGAAGAGGTATAAGTCCTTACCAATATTTTTCATGTTTCTTTCTTTATAAACCTCCTAAAATGGTCTATAACTATCTTAAAAATATGGAATAATTATTTTTAATATACCTATATGTTTTTATGTTAATTTTATTTCTATTTTATATCTTATTTTCAACAGTTAGAAAATGATAATGTCCCTCATTCGTATGTGTGTACTACCATGTCCAAGAAGCGATGTGATTCATTTTCCATTTCCTCTTTATAGGGATGTCCATAAGAATTGATTTAATAAATATATATTATAGTTATTATATAATTATTATTATTTAAAGGTGAATTATTATACACCTTTCATTCATTCCATCCATTGAAAAGTAATAACATCATCCATGCGTACATACGGACTATCGTCTCCCCAGAGTTATGTAATTCATTTTTCATCACCTATTTTTATAAATGGTTATAAAAGTGTATATAATTAATAAATATGATACTTATTAAATTATTAATATTTTTTGAATTATGAAACCATAACCAATACATAATGATCAGAACCATTGAACTGAAATATGATCAGAAAATAGACCAATTTTCACATGAATAATGATTTTAAAAAGAATTGTTAATAAAAGGGTAGTTAGAAATTATAAAGGATTTATATATAGAAATATTTATATTAATATAGTTATATAATATATTCATAATAATCTATATTTATTATATATTATTATTTAATTTATATGGTGAAAGATGAGGCTTTAGCTAAGGGTTATTCATCTCGACATTGTTTTATTGAGATATAATTCATGTTATGAACTTATTTGTGTTCATGTGGTGTATATACTTCCATTTTTTAATATTATATAATGAATAAATTTATATTAAAGGTATTTAATATTACATTCTAATTTATTTATTTCCAAGGGATGATGATTCAAAACTCACCAAAGCATATGGGATTGTGTTACAAACTCATTTGATTTCAGGATTGTATATGTTAAATTTAAAATAAGGAAAAATATATGATCCTTAGCATTTAAGCCCAATGTATTTTATTATTCTATTTTTATCCTTTTAATTTTCAATTATTTATACAATTTTATACTCCTTTTTAATTAAAATGAGAAAGAAATGTTTTTAAGAAAAATCATCCTTATTTCCAATTTTTTCGGAAAACATTTTCCTCCAAACCCATTTTCTTCATTTTATTTTATGAAATTTTTTATCTGAAAATAAATGTTTAGTAATCTAATTATTACTACCTTTCAAATTAATAAAAAAAATATATGGAATATTTTCAAAAAAAATCTATATGACTCACTTTTTACTTTTCATAAAATTGGGAAATGAATGTTGTATATAATATGAATATACTTATCTATATTCATGTCCGACATTTATCATGAAGTATCAATGCTAATTTTAAAAATTTTAAATAATAAAATATTATTTCAATTTTCTAGGAATATTAGTTTTCAAATGTAACCAAAATAAAAATTATTTTTTTCCTATATTTTTAAAGTGAATGTTAAATGCTTTTATAAAATTGATTTTCCATATTTTTTAACATACTTTAATGATTTATACACTTATTTGGGGATATTATATTATGATAACATCCACTTTCATTCCATTTATTTCTTATGATGATTATGTTTAAGTATAATTCCATGAAATTTATTTCATTCCCATGGGTCAGTTATGTTATGATTAAATATTTATAAAAACAATATATTTTCAATAATTTATGCTATGATGATAGTTTTTATGATGGAATATGGAGTGAAACCAATAAAATATATTTATTTATCCACTAAGATAGTCTTGGAATTGAACCATGATAATGGAAAAAAATTCTATGCTAATGTTTATGCCGCAAATTTATGTTTTGTGCTTATGATATTCTCCCATATCTCGTGATTAATTACTGATGATTCTGCACTCTTATGAATTATTACTTTTGTTATAAAAAATCCCCATTTCATAACTAGTGATTAATGATATTTGACTGATTATGTTTGATTTCTTTAACTTATGATCATGTTCTCGTACCCCTAAGCTTATTTTATGATCCTTTATGATCATTGATTGATATCACCTATGTTTATCAATTATAAGTATCTAAGCTTATAATTTATTATGTTTCCATTTCCCTAGGTTGGTTTTAAGTAGGGTATTTCTAAGAAGGTTTTTATATGAGAATAACTTTGTAGAATATGATGAATGTATTTTATGAAATAATTTTATTATGTATCTTTTTCAAAATAAAATGTACAATTATTGTTATAGGGAATATATTATTATGAAATGTATAGAATATTCATCTAAAATAATTCGATTTTTGGTTTATTAATCTTGGGTCACTTAAGATAGTGGTTTTAGGTTGTATTCCTTTGAGTATATGTTTTACTATAATTTTATATTCATTTTTCTTTTTATAATAGGTTCCTTACTCATTATATGGAGGTATAATTAACCTAATATTAATGAAAAGTACAATGCTAGTATGAGACACCTCAAAATGGAATGTTCATGTATGTTAAGGTTATAGTTCTTGGTCTAAAGGGTATGACTCATAGTTTAATTTCAAGTATGTTATACCAAAAAAATGGTTGTTTAAAGTTTAAATGTCATATAGCTTTTTCCAAAACACTATGTTAAATTTCATTAATCTTGTAATGAAGTGAGATTAATGTACACTTTCAAAATGAAACAAGAATTAACCTAACACTGGTTAAGAAAAATCTAAATCATAGTAAATGGTATTTTAATATGGAATGATGGGTGATAATTGATAAACTAGGGTAACTATTTACAATGTTTGAATCATGTGACTATTACCAAACTTTTTTATGAATATAATAAGAATGGAATTTGAATAATTTAAAATAATGGGTTCCCCTAATTATACTATTAAAGGCGTATAGAGTTAGAGAGTCTTTTATTTATGATAGTAACTTTCCCATTGATGGGTTTTGGTGGGATGTATATGTTTCTAAATTTCTACCATCAAGACCAAATTGGGTATCCCATAAATTAAATAATCCCACTTCCAACAATAGTAGGGATTTTATAGTAATTTAGATATTTATTATTTGAAATGTTATATAAGGAAGTAACATGTTCAGGGATATTATAAATACTCCAACATCTATCTATTTAAGAAGATATTAACACTGTGAACTATGAAAGAAAATGAAAATGTATAAAGGATTATAGTTGGTACTATGAAAAGAGATTTAGGGGTTGATATATATCTTATGTTAACAAGAATGAAGGCACACGTAGTTCTAGAGAAAAGGGAAATTTTGTCCTAGAAAAGTTTCATCAAATGGAACATGTTGTGGATTGGGAAACCATATGTGATTATTGGGTTACCTAGAGGATTATTTATAGGTATGGCTCAAATGATGGAGAGATATGATGAAATTAGAATGAGATCTAGTTATAGGGTGAGGGGAAACCCTATATGAATGATGGTTATTCACACCAGAGTGATTTATGAAAGTAAAATGAGGTATTACATCTAGTATGGATATAGTATATCCAAATAACACTACATGTCATATGATAATAATAATCAAGATACATGTGTTTCAAAGAAGGGTAATTTTTTTCAAAGGTTTGGTGAACATTAAAATTTTAAGGTTGTAGATATCATTATCATCATTGGTTCCCCATAAAATAGAGATTCTTATATATATCAGTCTATGATATTGATGAGATTTCATAGTTTAGGGTCATGTGGGATAGATCATGTATCATGCAGTTTAAGGTTATATGATGAGGACCTAAAACCATATAGTTTAAGGTCATGTGGTAAGGACCTCGTATATTTTAGTTTATAGTATCATGACAAATACATTACATTATTTACTTTAGATTCATATGGTAATGAATTTACATCATCTAATTTTGAGTTTTGAAATAAGGACTCTATGTCGTAAAATTTTGAGTTTTATGACAAATAATTTAGGTCATGTATTTTAGATTTTTTTGATGAGGACTATTTTACCCGGTGTGAATATATATGAAGTACTACTTAAAACCCCTTTAAAATGTTTATGGTGTAACATTCTATCTATTCATTTTAATCAAGGATTATTTTTCAATGGATTATTCCTTATATATGATGTAGGTTCTTACCATTTCAGTTCCAATTGTTTAATATTATTTTTAGGGATTGTTGGCATCATTAGGGTTATCAAAAATTCTCCTTGGATGAATAGATAAATTCAAACTCTCTTATTGAATGCCCACACCTTTATGTTTTGATGAAATTTGATGTTACACAAATGATGAAATACCATTTCATTAGGAACCTATAACTTATTAAATATAATTTATTAATGTTTTTATTTATTCAATTGATTATATATATTTTTTTCAATGAGGTTACTTGAAACTCAATCGGTAAGTCATAATTATCCTATAAACAATGGAAGAGTACTAAACATTAATCATAATTTCTGAACTTTCCTTTCAAATATCATTCACTCACCTCAATATATATGCTTCCTCAAAGATATTAATTAATAAAATCACTAGATCTTACCCCATTAACAAGGAAAAATGAGTATTGTTGAGTAGGGAAATTATTCCATCAGATATATAGTATGGTCAAGTGGGGGAATTAGTCCATCATTAATAATAGTATATGATCCATTTATTTTTATTATGACTAATTATGAATAATCATTGATATATTGATTAGTGACCAATATTTGTAAGTAAATATCTAAAATTGTGACCACAAATGCACATTTTAATAAAATAAACCCAAGGATATGACACTATAATTTGGTGAACACTACTTTAAGTTCATTAAAATAGGCACATCACTTGTGAGACATCACTATAAATCCATCCACATTGAACTCCAATATTTCCCCAAGAAGGGGTATAAAATTGTCGTTCATTACATGCATGTATGTTTCTCTAGAGTTATTGAGACCAAACGAAATCACTAGATTACAGTTAACCCTTATGATGCTTTGAAAGTTTTGGATTCTTTATCATTAGGATCAATGAAAATTTATTTATATTGAGTGTATAAATCCATGAAATAGAGGAATTGGAAACCTATTTCAAGACCAATCAACAATTAAATATCTATGATGGGGAATTTATATTATTAAAAGTGTTGATTTAGATCCCATAAGTAAATAAAGTTATAATTTTTCTATTTTTAATCTCAATAGTAACAATTTTATCTAACTATTTAGGGTATTAAAATCTTCATACCAAATAGGTCTTAATTAATATTTCCACTTTTCCCTCAACCATATATCTATGTGATTGGTAAGTTATTATAATGTCATGTTTATAACCATGATGAATATATGGGAGATCCAAGTATAATATGAACACTTGGGGGACTAGATCTATAATTTATATATAATGCCTAGTGAAAATATTCCTATGTTTCTTAAGGAATGAGATGTATTTCTCTTATTCTTCAAGGATTATGTATATTCTGATTAGCATTGGTTTTGGGTCTTCATAAATACCTAGATTCATCTTTATAAACATATTAACAAAAATAATGACACATTATTCCAAATAATGTGTAGAAACATCAAGATCCTCTTCATTGGGATCCATAAAGATAGAGGATTTTCCTTATTCTTAAGTATCAAATGAGGGTATTTCCCCTATGCCTTATTTATTATGGAAATTATAATTTGGTGTATTATTATTAGAATTATATTAAGGATGTTATAACTCTATAGAGATTAAATTAATAGTGTCATTGGTTACTAAACATTTTGTTTTATTTATGTGATGTTTTATTCCATCAATACTCGGGTCTGTATTGACTATGTATCATATAAGCTAGAATAACATGAACCATGTGAGGTCTTACTCACTAGGGGTGTGTTTATTGATTGTCTTCTGTGTTGGTAGAGGATATTGGTTAAATGTCCACGTCTAGTTGTCCCTAATAGAATAAGAGTTTTTCTAGGGGTTTTTTCCATTTATGGGTTTACAAGGTTACTTACCAAGTCAGTAATTGTTTATTAAAAGAGACAAATGGGAAACATAAATATATCTTTAAAATAATTCCATATAATGTAAAGGGTGACTTTAAATCCATTTTTAGCTATCATATTTGATTTTCCTTTCATTTGGGGTTATTTTCCCACTCTTTTATATTACCCAACATCAATGTATGAAGCCTCAAAATAGTTAAAAATGTATTTTCACTATAAATCTCTTTAACATTCCCATTGATGGAGTACTTCATGCATTACTAGTATGATGAAATCATGGTTCTGTCCATGTAGAAACATGGTATACCTAATAATGTGATGGATTTTTTATCCAAACTAAAGAGCATGAAATTATGATGAGATTGATCTTAAATCCAAAATTTTGGTTCTTAGAAAAATCATTCTCATGGGTCTCCTCTTGATCTTTTCTTACCCTAGTAATGTTAAAATGGATGGGGTTAGATTAATCTCCTTTAATCCAAGGTATTTAATAGTTTTAGATAAGATGCGATCGATCTCAAAACTATTGTTTTCTATGTTTTGAAAAAAAATCGATGTCATTAAGTAAACTAGATATATAGAGGGTTCTGATGTTCCCTTGTACTATTGATCCATATTATTGTTCAAAAAAGAGAAATAATGTGTTTTGGTCATAAAACTCGTTTTCATTGTGATATAAATTAGCTAAAGATACATGAAACTCATACTCCTATAGATTTTTCAGGGATTTAACAAGCTTCAATTCGAGTTATTTGGATAGATGACGGGATTCCAAAATTGACAGTCATGTTGGGACTATAGATTGGTGATTTAAAAACCATATTTTCAATTTATTATCCTTGATTTTATACTAATAACTTCTCATAACCATGGTATATTATATGATTTAGTGATTTTGAAGATGACACCCTAGATACTGGGATCATAGAGAATTTAGAGCATTATGGATATATAATCATAGTCCCATGATTCTTAGAGACTGGCCCGGGGATGGTGCTCTAACCAAATGATCCACTAGTCAGATAGTGGTTAAAAAATCTCTAGTGGTCCTTAGGTTAAGTTTCTACTCTTTTCAATATTGATACATATCAATTTTTATAGTTTTTGGTAGCATAAATGGTGTAATCAAAGACAACCTTTAAACCCTTAGGTAGGACTTAGTTGGGTCTACCTCTACCTCAAAGGCCTATTTTGTGAAAAAGTTTTAGAAATAAATTATTTATAAATATATCTCATATTAATATTAAATATATAAATTTTTTATATTGATATAATTATAAAATTATTTCATAATTGAGTAAGTTTCTATTTAGTTGGGTGGCTCCCATATTCCCAATTTTAGGGGCACGAAATCCAGGAGTGTCTGAACTGGTTTAGTGACTGATAGGATCTCCCCTCAAGATTATTAGAATATTGTCACTAATTATATAAACTTTGTGAGGAATTTAATGCTCAAGATGTTTTCATTGTGGATACATAGGTAATGGGGTTTATAAATGACTTGTTTATTCATTCCCTAATGATTTCATATGCATGATTTTTTGATTTTGGAGTAACCCTATCAACAAACCTTATTTAATTTTTTTGGAACATCTTGTTATTCTCTTATTTATTCTTCAATGATGTCAGTGGCTATGTATATCATGGTTTCCTTTTTTCTATCTAGTTTTTCTTCATATTCATCCATCAATTTCAATAGAATTTCCCTAAGGAAAAATAAATATTGAAAAGACCAATATATATTGGTAAGGATAGTAATTATTTCATTCATCAAGACCTATCTCATTTAGATTTCTAATCATGAGTAGTGTGATTAAATTTCTCTCTATAACTAATATGACATATCTAGTAATTTATATAGGCTATATATAATATATTTAACTCTTCTTAGATTAAAATTATCATAACCTTGATTTACTACAAAAATATTTCATGTTGGTGACATGTTATATATATAATATTTTTGATATTGAGTCTCAGATAGTGGGGTTACCTAAAACTTGACTATCTTATAATCCATGGCTGGTGCCACTAAGTCAATGTTTGTTGTTTTTACTCCCCTCCACTTTTTTTTGTGGTTGTGGTGTTTGTTCATATTTTACATTGGTTTTATGAATTTAATATTCCAATTGTTGTTTTTTATGAATAATTACTTATAATTCAATAAGGTATTTATATGGGATTAACATTGTTTCAAACTCATTTTTATGTTTTCCAAAATTTCCCAAAATCTTCTCCTAAGGAAATTCTATTTCTAATGAATGTGGTAAACTCTTCTCTTGGAAGACGAAATTATTAAATCTCTCTTATTAGATTTTCATATTGTTAAATAGGGTTCATATACTGTTTTCCTCAATAAAAATTTGAACTGGAATAAAATTTTTTGATAAATGTATTTCTGGTTAGAGACTAAGTTTCCTACTAAGTTATTTCACCAGATAATGATGTTTCTTCCAATGCTTAAACAAATATTTTAATATTGTGTACCTATAATTTCTTATAGGTTTAAATTATTGGGCCACATAAAGAATTAAAATGAGTAAGATATTGATCTAGGTCTCCCTCACTATAATATATTAATAACATGGATTTTCTAAATTTTAGTGGCCAAATAATCAAACCATTTAAGGTAAAGCTTCAATTATAGTTGTATAGATGAATTATTTTCCTTGATTGATTCTAATTGATAAGTATCATTTTATCCTATGATATTTCCCCATGTGTTAGAGTATGTCATGGGTAACTTTATAGAAATGAAATTGGATATTAGTTTATAGGTGGAAAAATATGTTCCTCCATAGGGGGTAATTAATTATACTATTTGATGTCATATACGCATCCTTTAATTATCATGTTCTACTCTTATTATAAGATATTTTTTTTATTAATGAGATGGATAACCTATTAGAAGTTATTCATATTTCTAAACATTATTAGTGTTAAGGTTATTTCTTTGTTAGAGTAAAATTTTAATACACAGAATTATTTTAAAACACATTCTTTCATTTATAAATTTCCTCCTTGTTTGGGAGTATCATGATGGACTTGGGTAAAGGGTGGGTTGAAGACTTAGTGATTATTATTCCCTTGTCATTTTTCAACACACATCAAGTGGATAAAACATAAATTTTTTATGGGAACCTAAATTTAGGACATTCCATTGGATAAAGGTTCACAAACATTATCCTATTACTTTACTGTAAGTTTTGGTTTCAATTATAGTTTCATATCCAATTGTCTCATTACCAACTTCATTCCCAAAATATTTGGTGGTTTTAGCATGACACACACCTATGGATAACCTAAATTCACTAAAACATCAACAACATCAGTGAAGTATGTGGTGTCAAAATTATCATGTTAACCATCATATACATCATTAAATTCATCTATGGGGACTGACTATTGGAGGAATTTATATCCTTAAGGCCCCTATGGTGTCTTTTATTCTATCAGGAATGTAAATTATTCAATGCATTAGAAAATTGTTCATTAATTTTATTTAATATTGAAACTCCATATTCTTCGATCAAAATAGGAACGGAAGATATAAAATTCAATTATCCATATGTTGGTATTCCCCCAACATTTAAAATACTGATTTTCATGAGGTATGTGTCACTAATATGGAATCCATATTCTTATTTTTTATGGATGTGGGTAGTGATGGTAGTTTGGATACCAATTCTCCCAACCTTAATGGTTGGTGATATATCAATTTTTATATTTGTGTAAATTTCTCTTATTAATTCTTAATATCACATCGTAACAAGCACTATATGAAGGTTTTTTTCTAGTGGTTCCTTTGGAATAACTATCATCAGCCAAGGGGGAACTTTCCTGGGAGGTGGATTCTCCTTAATAGGTTTTTTTTCTTCCCAAATTTGAGCCATTATTGATATATATAGATTTATGCATAACTCTATCATATATCAAATCCTTTTATATCATGTATTCTAATCATTTAAGGTGAGATGAAGTGTCGGGGTATAGTTTCTAGTGGTTTTTCCCATGTTCTGGGTACTTCCAAATGTTACAACATCGCATGTCTCCCTCGTCTGTTATTATAAGTAGGGAGTAAAGAATGAGTTTTTTGGATTCGTATTACATTATATAATTTTCAAAGTTTTCAGGGAAGTATATTCATTTTATCTTATGAATCATACATAGGGGGACTTCTAAATAACTCATCAGATTATGTCAAAGTTTTTTATATAAGCACGTTGAATACACTCATGTTACTTGTTAACCATAAGGATTCTTACTATTAACTGAAAAAAATTATCATAATATGCTACAAAAATCATATGTATGGTATACACCAACTAATAAAATGATTTATCATTGGCCAAAATTTATAGTAAATGTAGGGTATATAGTCTTTCTCCATTTGTTTGGGGACCACATGTTGGTGGGTGGAAAGAGGCTAGTACATGATATGTATCCTATCCACTACCAACTCCTTTAATATTTCATATAAATTGGATATACTTTTGTAGATGATTCATCTTGTTTTTCCCCCATAATAGTTGTTTGCCAACAGTTTTATTAGGTTGGGTTATCTTTCACGGGTTATTCTCTATGACACCTATAGATTGGTTCTCCATTGGTGGGATGGATAAAAACTACTTCTTTGGTTCATATACAATTAGTGTCAATGTATCATGGGCTCATGATAAAATTCATTTTATAGGTTTCATTGTTTTTATAAGTGTCTCTTTATATGAGGTTTCCTCAGTGAGAACTATAATATCATCTAATTGATTAGTAGTTAACAAACTGGATCGAACTATAACTCTTTAAGATAGTGGGGATGATATCTACAATTTTTAACTAGTGTATATATATTTAAAAGGGAACTCTAGAACATAGTGAATTTCCTTCTATTGTATGAAAATTCCCATGTAATGGGATTATTGTTTTAAAATTCTAGAGTCACCTCTAGTTGGGATTCCTAATCATGGGAGTGGGGAGAGCCTCCATTTTAATTGATATCAACAAGGGGATGACCACCATGGGGTATGTATCCACTAGAAAAGGTAAAATTATTATTCATCACATTCATATTATCATATATAATACCTCTATGATAGTAAATATCCCATATGTAAACAATTTTAAATATTGGGGTCGCCAAAGTATGCATGTGGGGTTGTTGAGGCTATTGGTTCATCGTGACAGTGGATTCCTCTTAAGAAACTATTTTAAAAAGAATTAAATCTTAAAGGTTCTAGGAGAAAACATTGGGGGAAGTGATGTCTCTTGAATTATGGGGTTTGTGTGCCCATGTAAGGACCTTCTCTTTGGTGTCTATGATGGTTCAGCTAAAGTCAAAGTGTCTTGTGTAATCTATAAGAGTGTTAGGGTCATTTAGTGGTGGATATGACCATGGTGTGGGGAATCCCTCCATAGTTACTTTTGATAAGCTGTCCAAATATAAATAACATCTTTGTATCCTCCTATAAATATTTAAGTAGGGTGTTATCATGTTCTATAGAGAGACTCCAAAAATGGTTCGAGAGAGTGATGGGGGACACCTTCCCCTTCTAAGTCTTCAAAATCATGTCAGTATACACAACCTTATCACCACTATATTCTCCAAGACCATGGATCATGTCATAATCTTGATTTCATATATGTATTCTTGAACTATAAAATTGACCATTTGGTAGTGAAGGAACTGGGTGAGAGAGAGTGGATGACAGTTCCCATATGTTTTGGTAGAAGTAATGGTAATAGTGGGATAGGTACATTGGATCATAATAGGGTGACTATATGTTGTGGATCCGCACATTTCTATTAGGTTACAATAATGAAAGTTGAGGGATATAATATTTTGGTTTCCACAAAAATATATTTTTATTCTTTAGGCCATAAAAAACAAGACACTCATATGTGTAGCATCATAAATAATTCAACATGGTCAATTAAACTCTTTCATGGGTAAAGGACTTCTTGTCAGGTTCACCATTATTTTTTTACAATATCTTCATCTTATGTCTCATTTATTTTGGTTTCATGGGGAATATGTGTCAAAATAGAGATAAAGGGAGGTCAAATCATCATACTGATGATCTTATTGTCTAGTTTGGGACTCTCTTATATATTTAAGAATTTTTTTGAGAAATTCTTCTTGATAACATACTATTTTGTTGTACATTACTTCCCACTTTAGTAGGATGAACAATTATTATAAAGGCTACTAATCGATCGGTTCATTGAATGGATGTTTCTATTAAGGTTGATTGTTTCACACTCATGACACATGGGATCTCATGCTCATTGCACAAGGGAAATTATGTGTAAATTAACTTGATTTTTAAAACCATATAGGTGGTCACTAAGTAATTAAATACACTCTACTGAGGTGTAAAGAGGTTCTCAGTTCATTATTAGTGCATTCACAAAGATGTTGGATGCCTGGATTTTTAGTAGTGAATTATTTCATTAGATCTTCATTGATGAAACATTTTATTTACTGGCTCATAATCAGTGGGTCTAGAATCTACCAACAAGATATAAATTATTTAAAGATCTAATGGACCATAATGCATAATTTTATAGTTTATTATCTTATCTTAAGTATATTAATCTATTATCTCATCATCAATAGATAATTAGTTAAATAAAGGTATTCTTTTGGGAGGATACCATGTAAAATATGTTTTTCTACAATATCATGACATCTCAGAAGGATTAAAGAATGTAATATGGTTTTAAGGTATCCCTTTGGGGTTTCATTCCATATATGGAGGCTTAAAAATTTATAAAATAGTTCACTAGATCATCACATGAAATATTAGGGATTCAATGGATTAACACAAGTGGGTTAAAGGGTTCATTATCTTATCCTAAATAATTCAATTATTCATTGTCTCGTCACTAGTGGTTTTGAGGATTCACGAGCTTATCACTAGTGGGTTATAGGATTCATGAGATTGTCAGAAATTTAATTATATGGAGGATTATATTTTCAATTGAGATGATATATAATAATAAGAAAAAATCTATAATTTCATGCATTTAATAAGGATTAAAAATATATGGTGGTTTTTTTTATCATCACCAATAGGATGTGAGGATTTTTTTGGGATTAGTCCCATAAAAGGGGTTTTCTACATTTAACTGTGAAGGTAATAAAAACCTATATACTTTGATATCATAGTTTCATAGACATGTGAAAATTCCCGATGTCTCATTTAAGATAAATTGTAGAGGATCATTAATATGCCTTTTATGTTTATATATCCAAGACTGTGTTTCTTTATTATTTTAGGTCATACTAATTATACTATTGGGTGAAAGGTTATTACAAATGGTTTAGTATGGGACATACATATGATTGGAACTTTTGTAGGATACCCAGATAGATTATTCAAAATAAGTAATCTATAGGATCTTATTCCTCTTTTGATAAAAATTGACATGAGTGCAAAAATAAACACAAGAAGGGTGTAAGATGATTGCTATGAAATTGTGGACCATTTATATTCATTTACCATTCATTTGTAGGTAACATTATGGGTGAATAATACCATGAGATAGGAGATATAGGGGAAAAATTTAGGCTTACACCAAAACAAAATCCAAATTAAAAAGGTCTTGGTAGCCTCTATAGATGATAGCATAGGGAGTTCCACATAAAATAGTGACATGCCTCAAAAGCTTTAAGATATAAAAATATAAGTTGGTATTATATAGAATTTTTAGCTCGTATCATAGTCAGGAATGTTTTTCTAGTAATTTAACCAAGATATTCATACTCATTAATCCCACATGATGTGATTGGGTATTTTTTAAGGATGATAAAAAATCATTAAATCTAGAGAGGTAATGAGCGGTTAGTAACAATCTAGATGATGGGGGTAAATAGTTCCACTTGGTATTATGTAAAACCATCCCAACATTTGGTTCTAATAAATAAGCATAGGTGAAGGTATATAACCTCCCCCAAATATGGCATAAGAAAATATTTAGTACATAAATAATGGAATGGTTTAAAAGTAACACATGGTGGGGTTTTCATCCCTTTGGAAATAGAGAATACACTAATGTCAAAGTGTTTTTTATTTTATGAAAAAGACAGAACATATGATTAAATATATCACATATTGTTTTACATTAGTGAACGTAGACTTTTTAGGTTGACACATTGAGTGTAAATTATGGTTTTATCATGTTTGAAAACATGCATATGGTGTACATAATTTATAATAGAGAATTATCGTACTATAATTCTTAAATAAGTTTAGGTGTTGTGTAATATCCAAAATACTTGGATCTATGGGTGATATGAGTGATAAGGATTTAATTTATATTCAAAAGATCTCAATATATAGATTACATGTTGGAACCTAGGTGGGGTAGTTTTGGGAAAAATTGTTCTTTGTTTTTGGGTAATTTATGCACCTAAAAATGATTAGATTTAAATTATATTTTTTATCTTGTAAGGGTTGTGTTGATGTGAAAGTCATGTTAAAGTGGTTATCTTGGTTCATATAAATTATTTCTTCCTTGGATGGATGGATAAACATTTTCCAACATAAACCTTTGGTCTTTTATATTATTTATATAATTTTTTTGGTTATTTTAACTAAAGTAGAGGGATGAGATATTTGGTGGTTTAGTCATCTTAAAATGGTTGGATTGGGAATGATATGTTAATATGAATGTGAAGTTTATTGTAAGGGTCCTTCTCATCAGAGTTTGAGTTATATTGGCATCAATGAAGATAATTAGAATATGTCATATGTAATGATAAACTTGGGAGCATAGGCCTATATGGGTATTCAATTAATCCACACATAATCAGTTAGAAATCACACCAGTATCTTGGAACCCCATATTGTTGACATAAATTTATTAAAGATGAATTTTACATAATAATTACTATAGTTTATGAACCTCTTCATCTTGGTTCATATGATGAGATTTTCACTTCATATATTCATATTTCACTAATTTAAGTTTTGGCATGGGTTATCACTTTGATAAATAAATTTAATTTTAAATCAATTTTTAGTGCACAACAATGTGTACTAGATTTTGGGAGATCATGGGAGAGTCATTTAGTATTTTCAGAGTTTTCCTATAATAACATGTATCATCTTTATATTCTGATGGAAAACATTAATGAACTATATGGTTAACTATTACAATTACATTTAGCTATGTGAGACATTATCATTGGTTCAAGACATGTATATGACACCAATAACTATACCCAATTTATTCATAATTTTTTTTGTTACTTCTCAGGTCAGGTGGTGGAGTTGTTTAGATTGGTGATTATAACCACTAGAGTTTGAGGTAGACAACTGTGTATTTTTTAAAGTGTTTCCTTCATTAGGAAACCTTAAAATTATAAGTTAGGGGAATATACAACCCATGTTTAAGGGTTTATTTGAGGTTTATTAGGGGATTGGTTTAGTGGAAAACTAATTAAAACATAATGAAAACTATATTTTGAAGAAATATTTAATCTATATATATATCATCTTTTGAGATATCATCTGAACCCTTTCCCTTTGAGGAATATCAATGATGTTGATCTAGAGGATGATATATCGGTTAATGAATGGATAATATTTATCTTGGACTAGAGTGAGAAGATCCTACCCCAGAATAATATACCAGTGTTACATGTTTGATGGTGTAATGGATGTATACAAAGGATACATAGGAGTGGGAGGTGTAATTGTGAGCATAGTGGGTGGAGATTTTTAGTTTCATGGCTTAGTGATACATCTTAGGGATGAGTTTCTTTATAGGGGAGAGTTTTTTATGAAAAATGTCCTCTGTTATATTAATTTCATATAAATTTGGTTAATTTTTGTGTATATATATACCTATTTTGAATGCATATATTGTTAGAGGATTCTTAGGATATAAAAATTATGAAATGGTTCTAGTGGAAACAAACATCCTGTGATTTAAATTTCCACTAGAGGCATGGTGGGAGGCCACCAAAATTATGGTGGACTAGAAAGAGGATACTATATACATCTTTGAGATTTTAGTTATACCACTAGGACCCATATGGCCCATAAGAATCTTGGTAGTCATCCACCGGAGTTCCAGTTATACTTAAAATTATTTTAATGGAGGGTGTTTTGCTCTTTTTGGATTATAATTTTATTAAAACTCATTATTTTTTCTCATAGTTTGGTGAACTACCAATAAGGGTGTCCTCCCTCGAATCTCTCCACTATAGTGGCTCCATCTCCCTAAAATCTTGAAAAAATTGGATTCCATAACTTGAATTGGTCTTCAAATAGTAATTCTAAACCCCCATTACCATCTATTCTAGGTTTTATTCAACACATGTATGATATAAAACCAAAATTCCTAAAGTGGGTGATTTTTCTCTTATATAGTAGTTTTTGTTAATTGAGATCGATTCATCCAATGGTACAAGATGAGGGGGTATCTAATACTACCACTACTGGGTAGATGGTCTCTAAATTTTTCCTTTTTTATATGATTTTTTGTGTTATATGGTCTATAATTGTACGAGAGTGAGAATGAAAAAACTATAATGGATGTGAATGTGGTTTTATTTCTTCTCGAGAGACGATTATGGGATATTTAACCCATGATAAGTATTTAAAACTTTTTAATTTATATCCATAGACATCAACGGCCATTAAGCTACTATTATTTGATGAGATGTCTCAAAAATGGAACCTATAATTGGTTTCCAATTATATGACTTGGTTAAGTGAACTTCATAATATATCCTTGATCATTCAATTATGATTTAATGCTTCAACAAAGTTTTGGCTGGTGTTGAATTGTCCTTATTATGGTACTTAGGTATAATTAGTGTTATAACCCATGTACTTTTATGTGTGGATTTGATTTAATTTAGCTTAATTCATATGTATTTTGATCAAATTTAGATATTGAAAAAAGAGAATAATTATTAGGTTTTAAATTTGATAAAATGGGTTGGGTAGAAAAAATATTCATAAATGGAGGATTTGCAAAGAAGTCCCAATGGGAGGCCATCAGGCTTCTAATGGAATAGGTAGAGGTTACTACCCCTACCACCAGGGGTCAAGTGGTGTTCACCATAAACTTTTTGTCCTACAAAAATTCTGATGGGAACCCAAACATTCCCACTTTAAGGAAGGGTATTTTTAATATTTTGAGGTAAAATGCTATTAAAATACCTTCTTCCTCTTTACTCAAATTGTTGCACAACCAACCCCCCTCCATTGTATCTTTCCCATAGTTTTTTATCTATACCACTTATATCCTTAATGAATCAAGTTTAATCTCATTAAATTTATTTTTAGAGGTATGTTTAATTTAATGTGACCATTACTTCTTTAATTATCTCTCTTCTATATAGTTCTTCACCTAAAACACCAAAATTAAGGAGATTTTTTATGGTTATGGATTTTATTTGATTATAGTCGAATTAATAAAATATATTAAACATGTCGGGTTTTAATATATTAATTTTACTAGTCCCTAGATTTTCTCATTGTTATATATGAATTTCATGTTTCATTGTATAAGTGAGTTATATCACATGAGTGTACATACCCTGAAATATAACCAGAATGTATTTCTTAAGATTGTAGAGCTTTATGAGTATTGTTTGGGACCTAATAGATCTCCTTAAAATAATGTATGTTTTTTATGGTCATCAATTTCCATGGATGAAATAGAAAGGGTAATGAAACATGAGCATGGAACCCAAATTGAGTTTTTGTTGATATGATTTGGGCTTAGTTGACCAAATTATGTTCTCTTGGAGTATCCATTGATGATGGTGAACTCATGAGTCTTAGAGGATAGCTTTGGGGGTTAACGTTGGGGTGTGAATTTTATATTATTGGAAACCATTTATCTTTATTTTCATATGAAAATTTTGTGGTATTATTAACCTTTAAATGAAATTGTTCTGGGTAGTTCTTACCTTGGAAATAAAAATGTAAAAAAGGGGTTGGGTGTGTGTGAAAACCAATATAAAAATGATTGATAATGTAATTATATTTTCTGTCAATTAAAGATTGATATGTATATGTAATTGAATTTTATGAAAATTCATGATTGATGTTATAATAAATAGAGTTAGATGCTATTATTCTCTATCATAGACTTATAAGTTGAGTGGGATATTATGGATATCTATTCCTAGTTATGTTATCTAGATTGGACATTATGAAAATTCAAAGAGACTTGGGAGAGGGTTTGGAAGTTATATCTATAAATTCTATATATTTTACATTGTATATGATACTTTTTTCCACTCATATAATTTTTTAATGGTTTGGATGTTAGTTTACGAATCATATATAAATATGTAGTTATGGGTAGTCTGCCACAATGCCACCTTTTTCTGAGTTTTTTGTTTCTAGAAGTTTTTATGGTAAAACTTGCCTAAATTACTATATTTATTAATGATGGGTATATGGGAAGATATTATATTGACCCTTTAATCTAGGGCTGATATATTTATACCAACATCAGAATTGTTCAAAGCAAGTATTATCACTCATTGGGTTGCTTGTTTAGCAGCAGATGAAGTGAATAGTATTAATTATTTTCAGTATTTAGGGGAATATCACATTATAAATGATCTTATATATTATTGATTTATTTATAAATGCTATTGGGAATTACCTGTTAATTTATACTCATACCTTGTACAAAAACTATAGTGGGTATGTATACATTATGATTAATGATGAAGGTAAGGGTGATTGATCTTGTAATGCCCTAACCTGGAAGCCACTAAATCGGTTCCCCAGTTTGGTGCACCACATTAAATGTGTTGTTCCTTTTCATTCATAATAGGCTATTGATTAGAATAAAAGGTCTTAAATAGACCTTGGTAGACTATATATTATGATCAAAGTCACAATAATAGAAAAATAATAATAAACATATAACCAGAAAAAACAACCATCACAGGTAAGTTTGGGAAAGTGGTAAAAATAGCTACAGCCTCAAAAGATAAAAAAATGAGTAATGATACATATTTCATAACCAACTCCTCATGTGAATATATCATGTAATGAATAAATAGAACAGATAAAATCAGAACAAAACTAAACCCCAATCTAGTTTTGAGGTGTACCCGGTCCCATCGCCAATACTCTACTCTAGAATTCCAGGTAAAACCTCAAACAATGGGACCTTACCCTAAACATGTAACCTATAAATAGATAGTATTTGTATTAGTTACCCAAGTACCAAGTAATCCTGAGTAGGTTGTGATTAAAACATAGTAATACATAACCAACGATGTCCCTAAAATTACCAGTCTATCTAGAAAGTGCATGAAGGACTGATATTGATAACAAATTAATTACCACAAAACCAAATAAATAAATAAATTATTCATAACCTCTAATCTCAGGCTTCAGGGTGACACCCAAGGTTGGGACTACCTGATTCATCTAACACTGATGTATCTCTGAGTAGGGTTATGGATATCATAACTCAAATTGGTTCCAAGCTGTATAACTAATGAAATCATAACCATGAAAACATAAGGGAATATATGGGGGCTCCAACTGGAATTCCTCTCCTACCAATTCAATTCAGAGTCTAAGGAAATCATATATGATATTCCTATGAGTACCATCCAAATGAATACAAGGAATTTAACCTTGTAATTCTCTAAAGTGAAACCTATATACCATGAGTCCAAGGATTTTAGAGTATCACTCTTGACCAAAATCCAAGTCCACACCCATGGTATTTCATCTTGTAAAATTAATTACAATCGATGGATCTCATATCATGGAATTTACAAGGTTAAACTGATAGAATCCATGACATTAATATGTGTCATTTGGTATATAAGACATCACCTAATTCCAATGGGGGCCACCCTAAGGCATTCCCAATGATGAACCATTGAGTAAATTAAAGTAGATCATGGAATTCATTAGACTTGGACAAACTTTATTCCAATCAGGAATCTTCTCATGACATTCAATCATGTTACCTAATAGATTCCTTAATTAATCAATTCATTCCACCCATTTCATTTCTAAAACTGAATCCATGGGATTTCACTCAAGGTGTTCCACCCATAATGATTATTTACAAAAGAAAACTCATTTAACAAAAACCATAACCATAATTAGATCATATGTCATTATTCAATCTGACATTTCATTTTATAATAGTGTTATCCATTTCCCAAGTCTTTCCTGAATAGGATGTGATTAAAAATTTATAATGGAAAATTCATTATGGTTTTCTTATCAAAACACTATTTAATCCATTCCATCAATTAACATATTTATTTCAAGGATAAATTTTTTTTACATTAAACAATCCCAATCCACTATGTCCAATTACAATGTTCAACTCATTCATAGATTATTATGGTTATGAAATCCCATTTCACAACCACCAATTATAATTACACCCTCTCTTCTAACATTTAAGATTAGATAACCATTTCTCACCCCAAGAATATTCATGGTCAAAACCCAACTAATGTCATCCCTTATGGAACTAAAAATTTTATATGGTTTATTTCATGTTACATAAAACATTAAACCAAGATAACCCAATTTGAAACATTTTATTTAAACTAAGACATGGAAATATTGACCACATTATTCATGCACTTAGAAAAATGGAGTAATTATGGGTTAAGTTTAAGGGACCTATTAACTCATACTTAGGAGATCCTAACCATTATTTATAAGTGTCTGATTTATCCTTAATCAGAAGAAAATGAGAAACTAGATAAAAACCCAAAAATTATTTTGTGTTATACATAAAAGATTAGATATAACTAAATTGATATGGAAACTAATAATAGAAGTTGAAGAACACATAGACTTACCTCAATTTTTTTAACTCAATAGGATGAAGCTGAATTAGACACCAAATAGAGGAGAACCACCCAATAGGAGAGGAGGGGAAAGGAGGTGCATACAAGGAGGACATTAGCCATTTTTTTGTGGGTAAATCCCACATATGAATAATATAGGGTGTCTCCATGTGAAGTTATAGGTATTACCATAAATAAATCCCACATAGAGTCTACCATATTTCTAGGACAAAGCCACCAGCTAGATGGTACACCCATCATGGCATCTTGGCTTCTATAAAATCCATCAGGTAGCTGATGGCTACTATGGCAACCCATCTTGTCCCTAAATAACTTGATAGCTCTCTCAAAAATCTATGTTGCCCCCTAATCTTTAGTCCACATCTAAAGTGCAACTTTTAAGGGGTTATGACCCTTAGAATATGAATATTATGTTTAACCAAAAATATAACCCCTCTACTAAACAAAAAATAGAAAATTTTCATAGGCACTAAAGGCTCGTATGTACACACTAGTGTTATAAACTCCACACCATAGAACTTATCATCCCTGAGGATTTTTAGGGGATATCAAAGTGTATCACCTAACCAACATTGGCTATCAACTCAATTATAAATGGTTAGTGTCCCATTTATGGATTCCCAACTCTTTCCCAAAACATAGCTCTAAATAGAAGACACAAGGTTCTCCAAACCGTATCCAATGTTCATATTATCATAAAAAATCATGATGATTCTCCATGACTTTAATATATCCTAAAAAACCCATGTGTCATTGTCCAGTTGATTTTCTGTTCTATGGTGCTCCCCACCATGGGACTTAGCTCAAAAGTCCAATTCCAAACATTTACACCTTCCACTATCAGAATTTTCCTACCAAACCCAATTCTCAATGGTCCCCCAACCTATTCGGCTGGTTCTAAATGCACTATAACCCAACATGTGTGAGGGAATTAGTCAAAACTAGTACTAAATTCTATTTTTCATCTTCGAAGAAAAAATCATGTCCATCCAAAATCATGTGACAACCCAAAAAAGATGATTTTTTCTTCAAAATCCCCATATAACACCTTGAACACACTCATAATTTTAAAATAGTGTGTTAGATGTGGTCCATAACATTAAAAATCAAATTTCATGAAAAACAACTCATTATACCTCCTCTGACCAACCCAATACATGAGTGTTTGGATTCCAACACAAATACACTTTAACCTACCAGAGAATAATTCCTTAATCACCAGAGGCATCCTATGACCATACAAGAATATTGGGGTCCAATCTGACCTTTTATGTGATTACATGGCCTAAACACCAACTACCCATAGTAATCACCTGCTCTCACCCAAGCACCAGAATGTAACCAAAAAAGTACTATATGGGTCACATCATATTATCCTAAGATCAAAACAGACACTTGGATTCCATATCCACAAGGATATTATCCTCTGTAATTCCAAGGGAAACTAGGATACATCGAAAGAACACACCCACTAGAATTTGGTGATGTACTGGAAATCTAAAGACCAATCACATACATCGACTTCCCTTCCATCACAAGGGTCACATGCCCATGACCAATATAAAACTACCCAAAAAAAGGGGTCACCTTTTCATCATTAAAATGTGTCAATACCCATCTACCATCATATTACATATCATATTTAACTGAATATAATGGTTTTTTGTGTCCAAACTCACTCACACTCAAGTGTTAGTCCAACTATTTAACACTGTCTTCTTCCATCTCATGGAACACTATCCTAGATACTCACTATGAATAATTCAATGAAAGGGTAATTCACTCCATATATTATGGGGATTTCCCACTATGTAATTTTATTTATACTCCTTGATCATTGACCTAAATGGGGCCTGTCATTAGTACATGAATGTTTGTCCTTCTAATCCATGATTACCATCCTGCAAATCCCAATAAATCATTGATTCCTTGGATCATATATTTCACAACAATCTAATAAAAACCCACACCACTACTCTCAGACAAGGATATTTTCACTTTTCAACCAAAATCATAGGTATCTATGTTTTCAATGTCTTCCCAATGTCATCAGCCCTCGACTCGTATACAGATATCACCGATACAAAACTTGGTAGGAACTATGTGTACCGACACACACTTCTTTACTCCATTAAAACAAAATGGTTTCACACTACGAAAAAACTGATCATGTTCCATGAATCATTCTCCCATGATTTTCATCATATACAAACAAGGATCACATTCTAAGGTCCAACACACAACTTCCTGCTAACTATCATCACTCCAAAACTACAAGAATATATCCTCACTCACACCAAGACATAGGTGGTGAATGCAATACCCAATAGAGATTGGTACTCAACTAATTTCTCCTTATACCCCAAAAACGATACCAAGAACTAACACCCTAGGTTATTTTAAATTTAAAACCATTTAAGGCATCATCTTGCCTATACCATACACTCGGTCGCACCGCATGTGCACCATTCAAAGCCCTAATAATCACTTATATTTCATCAAAAAAATGGGTGCTCACTCTCACACTATCTGATTTCATCTATACTGAAGGTTCTCATGCCCAACATTGACCAACCTGTAAAACCCAACTCATCATCTCGTGAGTCAAGTGTTATTGAACCTAGCCTCACACACCTAACCCAGAAACATAGAACACTTATGACATTTCACTTCCACTGACAAAAAGGATCTATGATTCCATCATAGAAAAATCTTGAAACCTCGCATGTATCAAGGCCAAGAGTAAAAACATCCGTCAATCTAGGAATCACTTACAGAACCACAAATTACCTACCTACATTGCCACTGAATACCTAAAGCATGAAAGAAACTATCTAGGTTAGGAATTCAAATGATCATTTCCACCAAGACTAAACTAGAAATACAGAAATAGGTTTCTAGGTATTTAACTATAACCACAACACCCCCTGGAGGCACTTAACATCCACCAATCACATAAGTCGAATCATTTTTTCAAGCCTTCCACCAATAAATATCTCATAGTATGGGAAAATCGTCTTTTTAGTTACCCAAAAATGTCCTTAGTCAATGACTCACTAAACATATTTGGTCCTGTTAAGAAGTTATTTGTGTCCTCAAACCTAGTCTATAGATCAAGGACTTACAAAAGGCACATATCATAGAAAGGCACACTCCAAACACAAGTTCACAGGGGTAAGACCCCAATATTCTAATCTCGGTCACCATTCATCTAACATTACAATCCCCAAATCAAGATATTGTAAAACAACATGAACTTAACTTTTTATACCCACTCTCGAGATCGGTATAAGTTAACATGGTCTCAATCCATTACTACAAAACTAGAGGCTCCATGATCTCAATCTCTCTGCTTAACCCCACTACCCTTACAAGTTTAAAAAACCACACAAGGCCTCCAAGTCACCACATCAAATTAAGGTTCGATACTTTATAAGTTTACATTTTTATGTCCTTACCATTCCCAATGTTCACATATCATAGTAGTTTAGATAGAATTTCATTCAAATGTTATAAGGGAAAACACCTGATAAGTTTATCACTGAATTTTTATTTATTTCATCCCTCATTTCCCACATAACTCACATTTCCAAGGGGATTCCGTAATCTAAAATCCATAAAGTTCACAATCTAACAAGATTGGCTTTATTTAAATTTAATAATTTAAATATATTATTTCCATGGTTCATTAAAGTATTCATCCAATTTTTAATCCTTGATTAAATAATGTTCCATTAATAATATATGAGGGAAAACCCCTTATAGGTTACTTATTGGTACCTTATTAAATAAAGACTTTCATTTATTAATTTATATCTTTACATATATTAAGAATCATCCTAATAATTAGTCAAGTAATATTCCACCAAATTCTTATTTATAGTCACTATATAAAACATTGTAGACACTTTTAATCACCCAAAAACTTTTTCCAGTAATTTATAATAACCTAGAGGTAAATATAAATAAAATAAATAAAAACATGGGACAATATAAATATAAAAAAACAAATATGTCAATCATAGGAAGTATTCATATGATATATAAATCATATTTGTCTAGAATGATGCATGAACACATTCCCCCACTCTTTACATACTAGGTCAAGGGACAAAATTCCATAAATAATAACATCATAAACCAAGTGTCTCACTCATGGTGAAAATAAAATACAATCATGATAGGTGAAATATAAGAAAAATATCTCTCATCCCTGATAACATAGGATTTTTCAACCATGTGTGGGTTGATCACTCTCAGGAATCAACTCATTAAAATGTTTTGACACACTTCAAGTTTCTTGTATACTATTCCTAAATAGTAAGACAAAAGAAAAATAACTTTGATACCATTTTGAAACACCCCAAAATAGAATCCACTGAATTGGTTACAAAAAGATGGTGTGCCACATAACCCCAAGAGTGCCTCTAAGTATTCCATAGGCTAGTTAATTGATGTGAGGGTCTCAAAGATATCATGGACATACTATCCCCTCTAATCAAAGCCATAGTAACAAAATAATGCAAATAAACATATTACCAAAACAAGAATCCATCTCATGTAAGATAGCTCAAGTTCCAAAAATTTCTACAGTGTAAATAGCTAAAAATGATTATTTCTATACATTCCATAATTGATCCCCCATGGGATTATGACATGAGGATAATATATATAGAACTAAACTCAACTCTAATATATTATCAAGTCCTTCCCGGTCCCAACACCCATACTCTACCCTATCATTCAAAGAAAATCCATAAGCAATGGTCCCATTACCTAAACATATAACCTATAAATAGTTAGTCTTATACATGGGTACCCTTGTTCCATAGTGGATTGATAAAGGTTTGATTATTAATCAATAGGCCACCACCAATATAATTATGAAAATAAATAGTCAGTATAGAAATTGAATACTAGAGTGTTGATGATAAAAAATTAATTACCATATAACCAAATAAATAAATCAGTCACAACCTATGATCTCAGGTTCTATGGTGACACTAAAAGTCCAACCTAACTTATTTGGCTCATGCTGGTGTATATCTAATTAGGGTGGGGAATGTAAAAACCTAGATCTTCATTTCACGTATGGATCTTGATTTCGGTTTTTTTGGGAAAAAAGAAAGAAATGGATATTTTCTGAGTACACATCGTGTACTTCCATATACACGTTGTGTACCCAGTTTCTACATACAGTCGTGCACTAGTTTTGTAAAGGTCGGGTACATGGTCGTGTGGTGATCTGGTAGACCGCTTAAGGTGGGGGCCGGTTGAGACCACTACACGGCATGTACATTTAATGAAAATTCCATTTATATTTATTTTTAATTGATATATCTGAGTACGGTCACATCTTATGTCTGTAAACATCTTCTTCTCCCCATGGTTCATACAAGTGAGTGACTAAACGGTCGATGAACTTTAAACCCCTCCTGATTATCCATCTAAAATCTGATTGAGACATGGTCAGGTGTGCTGGAATCCCACTGGTGAGTTCTCAAAACCCCTAGCGCCTTGTTTCCTAATTATTCTTCTCTCATGAGTTATTCAAGGTTGGGGTTTTTTACCTTTTTAAATATCTACACCCTTTTAGGTTGTTTCAAGGGATGAATTTCAATTATATCAATTTCAAGACAGTTAACTTGGTGGTTTGTTCCTTTCGTTGTTCATATTTGGATTATATATGCTATAAGTGCCTCATACCCACATTTGGGGGTATTGTTTGGTTTGGAATTAAACATTTTTTATTAAATTGTATGGCTTGGTTGATTTATAAAGTGTAGTTGAAAATTCATAAGGTTAGACACCATGTTTATGGGACACCCCATGGGTGCATTTCCCTTGATTGATTATTTTGGCCATTTGGTCTAGGATGCCTATTAGGATTGCTTTTTTTCATGCATTGGTTGATTAGGATGGAGTTGATTGATTATATGAAATTCATGTGATATGCTTATGAATTATTAGCCTCATAGTAGTTTCAGATTACATGAGCTTATTTGATATTATACGTTCTATTTTTACATAGGATAGTGAGAGCCTTGGTGTAGATGTAGACCCAGGGGTATTTACCATGAGAGCTACCCAGGAGGTTGTTTATAATTACCTTAGGCTATATTCAACCTGGGTTATTTACCATGACAGCTTACCATAAGGTCATTTATTATTTATTTGTTCCATGTTGACCTAGGGGTATTGACTATGATAGATGCTCAGGTTGTCCTTGTAAATGATTAGTGTTATGTTAGACCAAAGTGGATAGACCTTGAGTGCTTTCCCAGAGGGTCGTTATTTAATGAATTGGTGTTATGTTAAACCAATGGTCTTAGACCGTGAGGGAATTCCTTGAGGTTTTTTTATGAATGATTTAATTATTTTGATGATTCTTCCAATCCAGAGCATAAACATGGACTCATTATTACTTGATTGTTTAGATGGTCTTCTAAGACATCTATTTTGTTACTATTACAAAAGGGGATATAGAGCTTAGGCTAGATCCTGAGATTAAAAGATTAAAAGGTTGAATAATAAATGAAAATTAATTTAATTGAAAACTTTATGATTGTTTGCTTTTGAGTACTTCCTATTTTATTGCTTCATTTCTGCATATTACCTGCTATATATATTCACTGATAGTTAGGAACAAATATTTTGGTGTTTGCCTATTGTGAGTCATCTCATACCCTATTTGGTCATGTTTTGGAACCAAATAGATTATATGGATGTAGGTATAGATAAGTTAAATCTTCCTTCCTCATCAGGTACTTTATTGTTGTTGAATATAGAGATCATGGAACCAAGATAAGGCTTGTGATACTGCTGGAGTTTACTTGTTTATTTTGTACTTTGGTTTCTATATTTCTTTCCAGAATTGTGACTAGTTTGGATATTTTCTTAGATACATATTCCATGAATCATATATATATATATATATATTGTGTCTTCTGTTGGATTTACTTTCAGTCTTCCACTGTTTATTTCTGTTGTACAGTATTAATGCTTCCGCTATTGTTTAATATTTGTTCTTCTATTGTGTATACTCTCCTAATGAGGGCATAGTTTCCCCATTAACACACATTGTACCTCACTTCTATTCAGCATCTTCTAGCCTTTAGGAAAATGTACATGAGGTTATGTGACCAATCAAGTTCAGGGAACTTTTGGGTGGCACCTGGATCCAAAACGTTAAAAAGTGGTATCAAAGGGAGGATTGTTTATGTTTCTCCTTACTATTTGGAGCCTATAGATTGGTATAGGAAGGAATATGTAGTTATAAATATGTTTTTCTCAAGATTATCTATCCCATGTATATGGAAAAGCCAAGTTACCTCAAATATTGTAATTTTTCTAGTTTTTCAATTGTTATAGTTGATTTGATTTCACCATTTGGTGAATCACTTGTTTTATTTCTTTTCTGATTTATATCATTGTAGTTCTATTTATATTAAATCCCGAGTAGATGAGGGTATTCCATCTCATGCATCATATAGTCACTTACTATAGATCACATGTCATGCATTCTTGTCATTCCATTTAGGGTGCATTAATGATTGAATGTTGTTGGGATATATGTGCTTCTATATATTCATGTTGTTTTGATAGATTTCATGACATAAATACCTGATATTGGATAGGGTATTGGTATATATAGTGTTTCATTTGGATGGATACAAATATTTGGTCCCTGAGGTGTTATGGGCCCTCTTGGATCAGAATATAGTGGATCATGTTTGATCTTTAATTGAATTCTGTTAAGATATTACATGAATAAGGATTCCATACATTGATTCTCAAGGAGTATGGGCTCTCACGGATCAGAACATGAAATTCATGGCCAAAATTTAACGTATTTGGGGGTTCTGAAGAACTTTCATAGGCTTACTGGATGGAAATCCCAAAAAACACGGTGTGTGATGTTATGAGCACATTCCATGTGTTCTTATGTTCTGGGAGAAATTACTTTTCTTAAGCACGCATTGTGTACCATATGTATATTTCATATAGTTGTTGACTGTGTGATTTACTATGTGAGCAGAGACATGGGGTTTTTTGTAACTTTCATCGAACACATTGTGTACTGGGGGTACACACCATGCGGTAATCGACCTTGTATCCAGATGTGTCACTAATGTCACAGTTGGATGAAACTTTGATGGCACATGTCATGTCTAGAGTTTTCATTCCATGTAGTGTTACACTATAAGAATCATGTAGTTCTATCCATTTTGAAGTACCTGGGCAGGAGGAAATATTCAAGTACATTTCATGTCGTAGGATGAACATGCCATGTGTATGGGGTGTTACCTGACCAGGTTGGTAGGAGTACGCGCCCATGTTAAGGATCAAATGGAATACATCTTTTAGTGGTTCTACATTCTTTGTAAACCTCTTTTGTAAAAGTTGTAATTTTTTCCTTCTCCTATTTTGTTATTTCACTTCTGAGTTGCAGCTTTTGTTAATCTCGTACAGAGGTGTGTGTTGGACCTTGCAGAGTCATGCCACCAAGACATTCATCGGTTGTACGCTAGGTACAGGGTGATGATCATACACCATAAATGGTGGATTAGGTACTACCGATAGATCCTCCCATTGTTCCCATCTTGGAACCATCAGTTATATTGGATGCAGGTTCTGATGCACAATTATGTGAAGGCTTTATGAGGATGATGCAAACCTTTCAGGGAGCACCACATCCTACCATAACCGTGGAAAAGCTGGCGTGGGTGTTACATTAGTAGAATCCTCCCAATTTTTCAGGGGATGGAGGACCACAGACTGTAGATTCATGGTTGGAGGCTATGCTTTAAATCTTCTAGCATATGGAGACTCTCCATAATAAGAGGGTGAAGCTCTCAACTTACATGCTATGTGATTCCCACAAGATATGGTGGGATGTTATCTCACAAGTGATATGTCATCGAAATATGGATTGGGAAGACTTTTAGAGGACTTTATATGATTAATTCTACCCTGAGACATTGAGGGTCGACCGAGCTTAGGAGTTCATGAATTTGAAGCAAGGTTCTCTTTCATTGATGGATTATTCGTCTCACATTATAGAGATTCAGTGCTTCGCACCTATTCTAGGAGTGAAGAGTTATCACTGGCTAGGTGATTTGAGGATGGTCACAGGTAAAAAATCCAATCATAGGTGAATGTTTTTAGGTTGACTTCGGTGACTGCTATAGCAAATCAGCGTTGATTACTGAGAACAAACTAAGGGAGTTTGGAGCTGCGAGCCAGGTTGGTTCAGCATCTAGGGTTGGTACTCCTTGAAATGATAGTAGGAAGCACTGCATGGATCTTTCATGCGATATTTATTTAGGTATCCAGATGAAGTGATACCTGTTCTGGAAGAGTGGTCACATGATACCTTGGTTCCCGAGAGACCTAGATGAGTACCAATCTTGCGGTAAGATGGGTCATCATAATCATTTTTACAGGATGTAATCACCTGCAGTGACTGAGAAGGGATCTGTTAGGACTCCACATTTAGGAGCAGGACCACCAGTTCCTCATCATTCATGGAATTGGAGTTCATCAGCCCATTTCGGCTTAGGAGGTGGTCGAGGATGGGGTATCCATACATTAGGTTTTCAGCGACAGTAGGGTGGGTCTGCTTAGGGTAACTTGGCAGGGTCGTAGGGTCATGGTACTTGTCATACTTTTACGATGGAAAAGACCTAGCAGGACTAGGATCCCAGACTCTTTACGATTAGAGGTACAATTCTAGTAGTCTTAGTTTTAGCTTCTTCACTTTTTGATATGGGGGCTTCCCATAGTTTTATATCTTTTTCCATTTTAGAGAGCCTTGGGCTCTTAATCTTTATTTCTGATGATGTTATTCCACTAGACACTCTTTTAGGGATTAATAAGGCTGGTGTACATCCGTTCAAGGAGTGACCTGTTGAGTTTGGTGGGTGTAATTTCTTATGGAACCTCTATGTCTTAGAGATGATAGGCTTCGATGTCATTTTTGGAAGGGATAGGTTGGTCTCATTTCAGGACTTTGTTGACTGCTATCATTACAGGGTGAGTTTCACATCACTAGAAGGTGGGTCTTTTCTACACAAGGGCGAATGGGATGTCCAGGTGAGTAGATCATGACCCAAGAATCCAGGGTTGGGAGTAATTACAGCCCATATTTCTAGTTTTTATCTAGATGATCATGGGACTTCATAGATGAACTCTCATCCAGTGGTGTATCGTTTCATAGATGTCTTTCCAGACAACATTTCTGGTTTACCTCGGGAATGAGAGGTGGATGTCTCTATTGATCTTGTGCTATGAGTGGCACCAGTATCCATTCCTCAGTATATGATAGCTACAACAGAGTTATATGATATTAAGAAGAAGATAGAGGAGTTGTCAGAAAAGGGTTTCATTCGACCCAGTACTTATCCTTGGTGTTTACATGTTCTTTTTGTGAAGAAGGCAGATGGAACCCTCAGAATTTGTGTGGATTATCAGATGTTGAACCAGTTGATAATCAAGAACTCATATCCCTTACTGAGGATTTATGATCTTTTTTTATCAGCTTCAAGGAGCCCGGGTGTTCTCAATGATTGACTTGAGATCTGGTTATCATCAGTTGCGTGTTGGACTATTAGATATACCTATTACATCCTTTTAGAGTAGGTATAGTCTATACGAGTATTTGGTTATGTCATTCGGTCTCATGAATGCAATAGCAGTTTTCATGGAACAGATGAACCGAGTGTTCCATCCTTACTTGGATTTTCTTATGGTAGTATTCATGGAAAATATCTTGGTGTACTCTCACACTAGAAATGATGATTCCATCCATATTGATATCATATTGATTACATTGAGAGAGCATCAGTTATTTACTATGCTCTCAAAATTCCACTTTTAGATGGACCCGATTCACTTCATGGGTCATGTCATCTCAGAGACAGGAGTATCAGTGGACCCAGAGAAGGTGAGATCAGTTGTTTTCTGAGAGAATCTGAAGAACATCTTTGATGTATAGACTTTTCTAGGGCCGGATGGTTACTAAAGGTCCTTTATTCAGGACTTTTCACACTTAACAGCACCACTGATAGGCCTGGATAAGAAGGGAGTGAAGTACTTATAGAAAAATTCATGTGATTCATCCTTTCAGATGCTGAAAGGGAGTTTGAATTCAGCACTGATACTAATTTTTCTGAATCTGGGAAAGAGTTACACCATTTACTGTAATGCATCAAGTATCAGGTTGGGAGCAGTTCTTATGCAGGGGGAGGAGTTGTTTCATGCAAGTCTCGGTATTTGAGGCCACATGAGAGTAATTACCTGATGCAAAATCTCAGGTTGGCTACAGTTGTGAATGCCTTGTGCTGTTGGAGACATTATCTTTTGAGAGATAATTTTGTAGTGTACACTAACCAAAAAAGCCTCAAGTAAATCTTTACTCGGTGTGATCTGAATTTGACATAGCGAAGGTGGGTTGAGTACCTTCAGTATCTTGACATTGAGCATCCCTACATTCCTAGAAAATAAAATACAATTGTTGATGCATTGAGTAGGAGGACATAGATACAGGAAGTTCAGGAGGCCTGCAGTGAGTGGAAGCTTATGGATATATTCTCTGAGATGAATTTAGAGGTGCATAAAAAACAAGGGAAGAAGTTTCGTTCTTCTATAGATGTCACCTCTACTCTTATGGATCCAG
Source organism: Viscum album (assembly GCA_963277665.1). Taxonomy (NCBI): domain Eukaryota; kingdom Viridiplantae; phylum Streptophyta; class Magnoliopsida; order Santalales; family Viscaceae; genus Viscum; species Viscum album. Next base: position 118,743,731 of record OY728156.1, on the reverse strand, counting down.
TGCGAATAAGGAAACTATCAGATTCTAAATTCCTAGTCCTACGGGAGAGTTTCTTAGGTGAGGACCCTAATCCTGGGTGGACCATAGGTGAGGATGAGGTTTTGTTTTTTCATGGGTGCATATGGGTTTCATTAGACATACGCAAGGATATATTGTGAGATTTTAATTCCTCTGAATGGGAAGTTCATCTGGGTGTCACCAAGATGTACCGAGAACTACATTTCCAGTATTGGTGGCCAGGCATGAAGAGGGATGTAGCTGGTTTTGTTATGATATGTTCCACCTATCAGTAGGTGAAGACAGAGCATTAAGGACCGACATGGATATTACAGCAGTTACCCATTCCAGAGTGTAATTGGAATGATTTCACGATGGATTTTGTGATGGGTTTACCAAGTTCACCTCATCAGAGTGATGTGGTTTGGGTTGTTATCGACAAGCTCAAGAAGTTTTCACATTTCTTTCCAATCAAGGAAACCTTTAGTGTTGATTAGATTAAAAGGTTGTACATCCAAGAGATTGTACGTTTGTATGGGGTTCCTCACTTTATCATTTTAGACAGGGACACCTGGTTTACTTCTCATGTCTGGAAAGGACTATAGAGGGATTTGGGTACACAGGTACTTCTGAGTATAGCTTACCATCCCGAGAAAAATGGTCAGTCTGAGCATAATATTCAGGTTTTGGAGGACATGCTCCGAGCATGCATCCTATATTTCAGGGGATCTTAGGAGAGACATATACCCCTAGTGGAGTTTTCCTACAATAATAGTTTTTAGGCAACAATTCAGATGAAACCTTATGAGGCTATGTACGGTAGGCCATGCTAATCACCCATATGTTTGCTGGAGGTAGGAGAGACAACTATGTTGGGACCTCTTCTTGTCTAGGATACCACTGAGCAGGTGGAGTTGATTTGAAAGAGGATGGATACTACACAATATCACCAGAAATCTTATGTTGATCGACAGATATGACCTATGGAGTTTGAGGTAAAGATCAGGTTTCCTTACGTTTCACACCAAGGTTGGGACACTGGAGGATTAGGAGACAGGGGAAGCTTTCACCGAGATATGTCGGGCTGATTTCCTATCGGATGTGGTTACCTCAGAGGTAAAATGATATTAATGATGTATTTCATGTTTCTAGGTTGTGGCATTACTTTTCAGACCTGTCTCATGTTTTTCAACCTGAAAAGTTTGAGTTAGAGGTGGATGAATCCTTAGAGTAGCACCCTATTTGGAATGTGGATGGCAACATGAAGTTTATTTGTGGACAGTTTGTTCCTATGGTATAGGTGATATAGTAGTAGAGGTGAGTGTAGGAAAATAATTGGGAAAGGGAGGTCGATGTGCGATCATAGTGGTCAGAGTTGTTCACAGATTATTCTTCAACACCCATGGAAGGTAAATTCAGGGAGGAATTGCTTTAAGGGGGAAGTTTGTATGAACCCGGATATTATTTTCTGGTATGGATCTTGATTTCGGGTTGTTTTTTAGGAAAAATGAAGACATAGATATTTTTTTAGTAAATTCCATGTACTTCCATGTACACATTGTGTACTCGGTTTCCACATACAGCCACGTACTGGCGGTGTAATGGATGAGTACAAGGTCGTGTGGTGACCTGGCAGACCACTTAAGACGGGGACCAGTTAAGCCTACTACACTGCATGTACATTTAATACATGTGCCATGTAGTTTTATTTTTAATTGATATATCAAAGTGGGGTTGCATCTTATGTCTATAAAAATATTCTTCTCCCCATGGTTCATACAAGAAAGTGATGGAATGGATGACGAACTTCGAACCCCTCCTGATTCTCTATCTGAGCTCTGATTGAGAGGTCCTCGGGTGCGTTGGAATTCCATCGGTGAGTTCTCAGAACCTCTATATCCTTTATTCCTGATTCTTCCTCTCTCGTGAGTTATTCGTGTTTGGGAGTTTTTCACCTTTTTGTATATTTATACCATTCTAGGTCGATTCATGGGATAACGTTCAAGTATATCGATCGTACGACATCAAGGTAGGTGGTTTATGCCTTTAGTTGTTCATATTTATATTATATATGCTAAAATTGTCACATGCCCACATTTAGGATATTGTGTGTTTTGTAATTAAACATTTTTTATTACCTATTATGGTTTGGTTGATTGATAAAGGGTAGTTGAATATTCGTAAGGTTAGACACCTAGTTTATGGGACACCCCATGGGTGTGTTTCCCTTGATTAATTGTTATGGTTGTTTGGTCTTGGATGCATGTCAGAATTGCCTTATTTTCTATGCCCTGGTTGATTAGAACAGATATTATTGATTATATGAAATGAATGTGACATTATTTTGAACGATTATCCTTGTAGTAGTTTCAGATTACATGATATGATTTGATATTATGCACGATGTTTTTATATAGGACCGTGAGAGCATTTGTGTAGATGTTGACCCAGGGGTATTGATCATGAGATCTACCAAGGAGGTAATTTATAATTATGTTATGCTTTGTTGACCCAGGTGTATTGGCCATGAGAGATACCTAGGAGGTCGTTTATAATTTATTGATTCCATGTTGACATAGGGGTATTGACCATGAGAGCTTCCCAGGTGGTCATTATAAATGATTAGTTCTATGTTAGACAAAAGGGGTTATAACGTGAGTACTTTCCTAGAGGGTAGTTATTTAATGAATTGGTTCTATGTTAAACCAATGGGGTTAGACCGTGAGATCTTTCCCAGAGGGTTGTTTATGAATGATTGAATGATTGTGATGAGTCTTCCAATATAAAACACAATCTTGGACTTTATCTTACTTGATTGTTTATATGGTCTTCTGAGACATTTTTTTGTTACTATTAAATAGGGGGATATTGAGCTTAGGACATATCTCGATATTACATTATTCAAATGTTGAATAATAAATGTAAATGAAAAAAAATAAAAAATAAAATAGGATTATTTACTTTTGAGTACTTCCTGGTTTATTTCTTCATTTCTACATATTACCTACTATATATATTCACTGACATTTAGGCATAGATATTTTGGTGGTTTCCTAATAAGATTCATCTCACACACTATTTGGTTCATGTTTTGGACCCAAACAGATTATATGGTTTCAAGTATAGATAATGGAAAGTGCCCTTCCTCATAATGTACTTGATTGTTGTTGGAGCTTGAGAGCCTGGGACCAAGCTGAGGCTTGCGATGCTTCTGGAGTTTACTTGTTTCTTTTATACTTTGGTTTCTGTATTTATTTCCAACATTGTAACATGTTTGGACATTTTCATAGATACATATTCCATGTATCATATATATATATATATATATATATAGTGTCTTCTGTTGGATTTACTTTCAGTCTTATGTTGTTTATTTCTTTTGTATGGTATTACTACTTATGCTATTGTTTACTATTTATTTTTACACTATGTATACTTATCCCATGAGGGCATAGTTTTCCCATTAAAATACATTGTCCCTCACTTCTAGTCATAAGCCTTTGGAATTTGGGGAAGTGCTCTTGAGTTTATGTGACCAACCGGGTCCAGGCTACTTTTGGGTGGCATCCGGATCTGGGACGTTACAGTGAATCTCATAACTCATGCCATTTCCAAGGTTTCTAACCAAGTAAATCATATTCATGAAAACATAAAGGAATCCATAGGGTCTCTATTATTCCTTCCACTCTTTCCAAGTCAATCCATAGTCTGAGGAAATAATCTATGACATTTTTATCAGTGATATCTAGGTGAATCCAAGGAACCAAACTTTTTATTATATAAATTTAAACCAATTTACCATGAGTCCAAGGCTTTAAAAGTATTAATATTGAATATAATCTAGGTATGCACCCATGGAATTATGTCTCATATAATCAAGATGAATCGAAGGATCACATATCATGGTACTCACAAGGGTACCACGAGGGAATCTACAACATTAATATGTGGAATTTGATATGTTGACCTCACCTAAATCCAAAGGGTCTATCCCAAGGAATTTACAATGAATATTTGGTGATAAATCCAAATCCTTATTCACCTTTTAATATAATGAGGCATCCTCCCTTAGCATTCAAGCATGTCCCATAATAGAATCCATGCTCACTGAAGGCGTTCCAACCATTTTAGGTTCAAAACTGAATCCAAGGGATTACACCCAAGAAATTCCACCCATAAAAATTATTTACACAAGAAGACCCATTTACCAAAAACCATATCCATTATTATATCCTATTAAATTATGATATCACTCTTTTATTTTCATAAGATCCTTTTCCTTTTCCAAAGTTTTGGTGAAATAATTTACCTATAAAATCTCGGTACTTATTTCTTGTACAACCATATCCATTCTTTTTTTTATTCTTACATTTTTCATTTTAAACATTTTTGTAATGTTTTCAGTTTTTTAGGATAGGTATAAGGTGATTCTTTAGGTCTTGGTCAAGTGAAACTGGATTATATGGCGTGGTTTAGGTTTTAAACTATGGAAGTTGTGGCTACCCCATGCTTGGGATAACATGGTGTATCATATATTTTTAGTGGTTCTTAAAATTTTGGAATAGTTTTGGTGTGGAGAAATTCTATGTCTCATTTTATTAGAGGGTTTAACATAGTCAGTTCTACCAATTTTGAGGTCACAATTCCATTGAGCTAGTCTTCAGTGTGGCCTTCTTTTTAGATTTGATATTCTAAAATATGGTAGTTTTCTTTCAATATAGTCCCTATTACTATGTTTATAGGATGTTTCCATTAACAATGGAATGAATTACCAAAATGTTTTTATCTGGGATCATTATAGAATATTCCATCACATTGTGTTGTAGTTTTGTTTCACATCAATTCCCTTTGAATCATGGTGCAAGGATTGTGATGGGGTGTTATGTTTTCTAGCTTTCTGTATAATTCATAATACCCTTGAACCCATCCTTCTCCTTCAACATAAAATCGATACTTACAAACATGAATAATTATTCGGGGCATATTTAGCTCTCCCAATCCAATTTATTTGTAGATCAAGGCATCAATCGAATCCATGATCCTCTCTTGGTAAGTTGATCTCCCTTTCAGCCTTGGATCTCCTTCTTCCTTGTATCTCTCTTACCTATCTCTATAGATTATTTTATCATTGTTGAGTATTTTTTAGATCCACATTTTTAATCTTATTCCTTTTATATTGGATGAGTAATTGAGGGGTTTTGGATAGATCATCAATCCTTATGGCGTGTCAGTTCGGAATTGTGGTGGTAAGTTCTCTCTTTGGTTTTCTTTATTCTAGAACCTGTCAATTTAGAGATTGGTGATTGTGAATTTTTGATTTAGTATCTATTCTATAATCCTAATACCATAATACCATATATTTTTTATTTGAATTGATATTCTATGTTTTAAAGGTAGTTTTCTTCATGATTCATATTTTTTCTATAAACCATACTTTCTTTTTATTTGAATTTTATTTTTAAAGTGGTTGGAAAGAATGATTTTTGGATTTATCTTGGAAATGGTTTTATATTGGTTTAAAATGGGAATGATACATGTTTTGAGAAATTGTGTTACTTTTTATTACATTTTATGAATATGGGTTTATCCCATGGTGTTGTTAATGGAAATGGTTTTAAATGAAGTTTTATATGGTTTAAAAGTTGAAATTCCCATTGAATGATTCTATAATGGAAACCCCAAATGTGACCAATGATGAGGTTGGGATACATCCTTAAGGATGAAAACTTCCCCCTATACCAATTATAATTGGGTAATCTATGCACCATGTTGCCTAATTTGTGTAAAAGATCCACTCTTAGGAGTGAAATATTTCCCACTTAGCCTATTCTTCTAGGTTATTGTGCAGATCCGGTGGCCTAATGATCATGATAATGTTATGAGGATCCTCATTTACTTGGTAATATTGATACCCATATGCTTGTTTTCTCTAGTTATTATCCTTGAAATGAATAGTTGGTATTTTTATAGAAATTCATTAAAAACAAACTTTTTAGTAATGTTTTAAAACCCATAAAGGAGTAATTTATCCATGTTTTTCATATAATTATTAAAAATTTATCCCATTCCTTGTATTTTTTTAATTGAGTATAATTGGATTATTTTATAGATTATTCTTATGAAACCCTTGGTTTCATCTTACTGGGCTCTTTGTCACACACCCAGTATACACCTTTAGGTGAATGTATATTTGGTTTTATCTAATACAGGTAAGGGAAAGGAGACACAAGGTGGTGGTGGGTTTGTTCATTGGAACGGTGTGAAATTATATCAGGGAATTAATGTCACATGTAGTTGGGTTTTTATATAATTTTTGTACATTTTTTTGTTTCATGGATATTCTCATTGGTTTTTCTTAGTGATTGTATCATTTCACATGTTTTCTTGTTTTGGAATACAAACATTTTCTTTATCTTTATTACCTTGTTTCTTGTTCTTGGTGGAAAAATAATTTCCAAACATATTTCCTTATATAAAGGAACCTTTTTTTAGCCCATGAGAATTACTAATTCCATTTGGGACATGTAAATATAGACTTGGGTTATGAATGGTTGGGTAATCTAGGTTGGTTCATGAAAAATTTGTATCAATGGTAGTTTTGTTTGTTTCCATTGTTGGTATTAATTTTTATATATATTGGTATACAATATATAATTAATGTATAGACTTAAGGGGTAGTTTTTGAGTGAGTTCCTAGACAACTCTAATTCTTATGATCCTTAAGTTGCCAAAGTGGTTAGGAATTTTATCTCTTGGGATTCATAGTGTCTTAATACAAGTCTTTCTTTATGTATATATATTGATAATTCCAATTAAAATATATTATTATAAATTGATATTGATTCATATATATAATGTTCTTATGTATCTTTTTATATTTATGTGCAGTATCATGCCCCCAAGAATGCTTCCAATGATTCCTCAAGAGGGAAATACTAATGAAACATGGTAGGTAAATGATCTAGTTGATCAGAATCCAATCAATGTAGTTTTGTGCATGGTCTATGATATGGGAAAAGGTTTAGAACCATCACATTTCTATGATAGAGAGACATAACCTATAAGGTATATGGATAGTAATTAGGACCAAGAATTTCTCTTTTAGAAAACATCATCTTTCTAATGGATGAAAGATTCACAGGAGGCAAAGGATTGGTTTGTAAAGATAGATAGTATCTTTGAATTCCTGAAGACTCTTAATTTAGGTAAGTTGATTTATGTAATTTTAAAGCATGAAGGTATGAGTGGAAGGTTGTGGGACTCAGTTATCTAGGATAATAATCATGAGGGTTTTGAGTGGAAAGACTTTAAGGCTATTTTCACTGATAAATTATACCCAATGTCTAGCCCATAGAGAAATACATAGAGATTATCACCCTTGGGAGAGGGAAACAATAAATGATTGAGTATGTTAATAATTTAAAAAAGATTTATCTATTATCTCATGAGGTTTTATATAATGATAATATAAAGTCTTGTAGGTTTTAGATGGGTCTTTGAGCTGATATCTGGTTAGAATTCTTTTCTTCAAAGATGACCACCTATACTAAGGTGGTGGATAGGGAATTGATGGTAGAGTTTGACTTGGATGGTAATTCAAGGTTGACCAGAGTTCCACTTACCTACAGTTATATACCTAGATGTAAGAAAATGTTTCTTAGTGGAAACAGTGGTGGTGCTTCTCAAAACTCTTTTATTTCACCATATTCTGTAGTTATTGATTTGACCTATTGCCAGTGTGGCCAGACAGAACAAGTAAATAACTTTTGCCTCATGCCTTGAAATATTTTTAATTCATGTGGGTACCATGTACACTTATAGATTTTGTTCCAATACTAAGGTTTTCACCACTTTTAAACCACCTCTTTATCTCCTAGAGGATATGTATTACATCCAGATGATTCACAAACTATAAGTTTCTAACCATAGGCCTATAAAATTATGTAGTTACACCAAGTGTAAGGGTAAAAAATGGAAGTTTATATGGGTCTTAATATAGTGAGAGGTATCATTTATGTCTCTCCTACCTTAGTGACTTCTTTATTTGATACTGGTACCTCTCAATCCTTTGTATTAATCATATGGTGGATCTTGTAAAAAATACAAGCGATCTTATTCCATTCATTATAAAATTGGAAATACATCTAGGAAATTAAAAGGAGTGGGGATTTTGATGTCCTTCACTCTATTTATTTATTTTCAATGTAGATATGGTTGGGTATTTCTTAGTTCTCAATTTGTACCTCTTATATTTTATTATCAAGATGGGTTGGTTAATTACTCACAAGTCTCAAATTTATTGCTTCTATAGATGAGTGTTCTTCACTACCACTGATGGGAAATCTCATGTGTTTCAAGGTGAGTGGGACCCAAGGTCCAGTCCGAAAGGTCCTCCTTTTTCTAAGATGGTAAATTGATGTCTTTATAAATGGTTTAATTGGGATAGGAATCTTTCATAATTGATCTACCTTCCATAGTCATTGAGTTTCCCAAAGTGTTTTTGGATGACTTCAAGGATTTTCCCCAAAAGTGGGAGGTGGAGTTCTTGATTTAATTATTTAACATCCTGACCCAAACCACCAAGTCTGAGCTAGAGTGACATAGAAAATTGTGTGTTCCTCCCCGTACAAAAGAGGTTTTTTAATATCATTGATAGTTTATTTTTATTAGTTGGGAGAATATTCCCTTAATATCACATCGTACCTTAAATAATATATAAAAAATTTCCTAAATTATCAATGTACAAGTGGAAACTAAAATGGTATAAATGATCAAAAAACTAAAATTCAACAAAGATCCCAAGTATAGGTAAGGCTATTAAAATAAAATTAATAGCAGAAATCCCACTCAAAATTCAACTAGTAATGTCTTCATCCTCCTCCTACACCTTCTCAACCATCCACCATAAGGACATTGGACTTCATTGGATCCCTAAGCATGAAATCTACTAACGCACTGAAATACTTGAATAGAGTGTGAGTATAAGACTCAAAAAGACACCACCAATGGTCCTTAGTGTAATTTCATAAGCTATACAAGTTAATTACTTAAAGTGGGAAGGATACTTATATAATGACAATATATGACACAAGTACAAAACATGTGTCTAGTATTCAAATATCATCCCTACCTATTTTTTCACCGTGATGAAAAAATCTCTACCTACTTCAGTACCATGTTAGGAGAAACATAATTCATCATCCTGACACATCCCCTTAGTGTAATATCACAAAAATCATGTAACACATACCACCTATTGGGATAGACCTATAACATACTGATCAATTTCTGGTACATACCACTCAATGGATATTATAAAAGCATGAGACTTGTCGACCAATGTCTGATATGTACCTCTTAGTGGATAGACCAAAAGTATATGGAACATCTATACAGATAGAATATCCCGTGTACATGTTGACTAAGGTCAAGAATATCCCACTCAATGGATAGTCCAAATAGGCTTAACCTACACACTCTACTGTATAAGATAGAAAAACAGTGCATATGATAAAATCTTTGAAATACAGATCACATCAAATCAAGTACTCTCATAATAATCACAATCCATATGCAAGAAACATAATAACATGTAAAAATCTACTCACACAACTCATGTTATCAAGAATCAGATATAGGTTTCTCACTTTCTATACGTGCATTCCAAAAAAATCATGCTAATAAATGGTATAATACATGCACAAAATTTATGTACTTCCTACATTATGTGAAATGATGTTATGATAAAAAGGGTCACTAATCAATTCTAATTTAACCTTATGATACATTTCCTAGTGATCCAATATTTTTATAAAATTTTCTCTATCTTCGATAGTTAAGAAAATTTGAAAACAAATGATAAAATTAAATCTAAATAAAATACATCTTTTCCTTAAAAAAATTATCTTCAAATTTATAATCATCGAGTAAAACCCAATGGTGCCAATGATACATCAATTCAATTAGTATAATAGGAGATATCGAAGATATAATTTTAAATATAATAACAATAAATAAAAGAAAAAATGGTAAATTCTTATGGAGGTTCCTAAGTGTGGAGTGAATAGGGGGAACTATCCCCCCCACTCCTCTCTCCCTCTTTATCTCTCTCTATATTATTCTTTTTTTTATTATCTTAAAACTTATCTCTTTAATATCTCCTCTGATACTAATCATATTGATGCACTTTAGGTGTTTTTAAGTTCGTCTCAATGTGTAGAAACTTAATCCTAAGTTTTTTTTGAGTAAATAAGGTATTTTATTTCAATTTAATTGAATACTTCTTCAATTTTTTTAATTATCAAATATGGTTATAGTTCTAATAAAATATTTTTTTCATTGGGAAACATATCTTAGGGATTAAATTGGAATCGTTTACTTACCCTTTTCATCATACATCATTGAACATTGGGTAGAAATTCCTTAAATTTTGTGCATGTTATATACAAGTTATAGGGGTGTTTTTTTGGTGTGTGTGTAGGCTATGAGAAACCTACATCGGATTATTGATAATATGAGGTGTGTGTGTGTATATTTTTATATATTTTTTTATTTCATTCATATGTATTGTGTTGATTATGATAATTTAGGATTTGATGTGATTTTTTTTGCATCATGTGTTGTATGTGTTGTTATTATATCATATGTAGCTGAGTGTGTAGGTTAATACTATTTTGACTATCCATCAAGTGGGATATGTCATAAATTTTCTGTATTTTACTTGTGGTATTCCATCTGTTAGGGTGTGTCATGTACTATTGTGCTATCCACTGATAGGGATGTGTGGGACATTTTTCATCATGTATCATTCTTGTAGATAGTCCATCAAGAGGAATGTTCTAGTCATTCATTGGAATTTACTTGATCTATCCTAGATAGAGGGATGTGTAACATGATTTTGGGATATTCCACTAATGGAAAGTGTCAGGTAGATGAATGATTTTTCTCCTGACATAGTACCAAAGCAGGTAGATTTTCTTCTAGTATGGTGTCAAATTAGGTAGGACCGATCTCCAATGACCCAGTACATGTTTTTTCCTTGTCTGATATATTTTTGTTATATATATACCATGATTAATTCAGGAATTAACATGTATATATTATTCATTGAAGTTTAGGGTTGGTGGTGGTGTCCTAATGAGTCTTGTACTCACACCCTACTTGGGAATTTCAGTGCACTTGTAGATTTCATTCATAGGGATCCAAGAAGGGGAAAGGTCCCTATAGTTGGTAGATGAGTAGGTGGAGTATGAGGATATGTACGTTCCTTGATGGATTTCGAGTATAGAATATGATACTAATTTTATTTTACTAGATTTACTTATACCTTGGGTCTTTGTTGAATTTCATTTTTTCAATCATGTATTTCATCTTTAGTTTCAGAATGTAATCTGATTATTTTTATATTTATTATTTTCTATTTGAACTATGGAATGATAATGAGGGTATTTTATCCTCACTGATGGACTTAAACCCTTAATTCTATTCAGTACCCTCTTGCGCATGAGGAGGCTAGCATGAGGTCATGTGAAACTCCAACTCAGACCTATTGTTTCGGGTTGGGATATTAAAAAATATTATCAAATGTCCAGGATTCACTAACATGAATGTTATATTTTCCTTGATTTGATATAGGGTATATAAGAGTTAGTATGTTTGGGACTTGGTCAGGGTAACTATATTGGTTTATGTTCAACACTGGGTAGTGTACCTCCTAGTTTCCATAAATTGATTTTTTTTTTTTTTATGTTCCCATTGATTAAATTTACCTTGGTTTATTCACATGTTTTTTAAATGTGATTTATGTTTTTTGGTGTGCATTCATGCACTATTATAAACATATAAAATCACATGCCATATATATATATTTCTTGAATTAGATAGGGAACAAATAAATATATGCATGTAAAATAGTGATATGTTCTTTGGTATATTATTTCATGCATATTTTTTGAGATTTTTGAATTATGTTCTTGATTTTATATATATGGTTGTGACTAATGTGTAGGTACATGATGATTGTCTTTGGTTTGGGTAGTTTTTATGGGGTTATGACCTTCCCTTATGGATATCCTCTTAGTTTGAACCTTTATAAACCCTTGAATGTGCATAAGGGTTTTTGGTTTCATTGTTTAAAGAATTTCCTTTTCTCATTGTTTTATTTATCTAAGGTTTTTTGTGAATTTAAATAAATTCATCCTCATAGATGTATCTCATAGCTAGTTGTACCCCCCTATAGTACAATAGGATTAATTCAAGCATTATCCCTTAGTTTCTTCAGTAAGTCAAGTTATGGAGTCGGTTTAGTCGGGACACTTTCGATTGGTGATTGTTTAAGGTGGAGGGTCCCATAGGGGTGAGATGGCTATGGTTGATTAGGCTCATGATTTCCAACTCCAACACCCCCCACCCATCTAGTACACTAGATGCCCTCCAGACATAGCGTATTGGGTATGGATCATTGAGAGGATTCGTAACCTATATAGACCCCATATGATTGATAGGTTAAGATCATGACCTTCATGATTCAAGGCGTAGATGGACAATGGTGGGATATCATGATGCAGGTAGGTATACTAGAAGGCCTGACATGGGTGACCTTCAAGGATATATTTTTTTGGGATTTTTTCCTTGATACTCTGAAGTTGGATCATGCTTAGGAGTTTATGGAGCTTTGGCAGTGGATGATGATAGTATCTGAATATTAAGTATGCTTCACTAAGATGATTCTCTTTGTTCCTATACTAGTATGGAATGAAACTCAGAAAGAAAGTAAGTTCAATGTTTTCTTATGTCTAGAGATGAGGTGATAGGTTAGTAATTTTTACTTAATGTCCTATGTTAAAGTTATTTATCAAGCATTGACTATAATGAAGGACATCAAAGAAGACTTGGATTTTTCTTTTCTTCCTTCCTTTAGTTGATAGATATGTACCTTCTCTAGTACAATCCCAACTACTTATTCTTAGAATTGGGGGTGGAAGTCAGAGGATAGGCACTAGGGTGGCAATCTATATTCAGAGAAGAACCATGAATTTTTTTACTTCTTGAGAGGGGTGACATTTCTAGGTATTAAAACTGTGTGGATAAGGGACACTTTATCATCAATTGTACCTATTCTCTCAATACTTGTCACAATTTTGGAAATACAGTGTATCATAAGTATTTTTATGATCAGGTTTGGAGGATGAATTCTTCAGGATCTGGATTAGGACATCAGTATCAGGTACATACCCCATAAAGGTTGTCAAAACACATGACTAATGATCCCTATGGGAGTTATGTAGTGGGGGTGGTTGATCTTATTAAATTTATCCAGCTCTGGTAGATAATGTAGAGGGACCTTACATAGTCCGAGGTATGATCTTATTTTATTCTTCTCTTATATTTCTTTTCTTGGTTGTTAGAGGACCATATTTATCATTCTTATAATCTTAATTGTTTGATTGTTTGAATTTACCATTTAAATTCACTTATGATATTTTGGCTGGTGTTTGAGTTCAATGGACAGAGTTATTAGAGTAATATAACCTGAGATATATCTAGATGATGAGAAGTTTTTAGAGTGGAGATAATAAATACCTTTGTTTTTAGTTTTATTTTTTTAATATATTTATTATAAGGTTGCACATATGTTTATGAAAAAAATTATTAAATTATTTTATTTATTTTAACTATTAAAATTAAAACTAATGACACAATTCATTATAAATTATTGTTTGTAACTCATTTTATATTGATTTTATCTTAACATATGGATCCATATGAGTTGAAAGAGATGAAAATTGAGTTATTTGGTTTGAGATCTAAGGGATTTATAAACCTGAGTGTGTCACTATGGGAATCCCCCATTCTTTTTACCAAGAAGACTAATGGAAATCTTCTATTATGAATCAACTATCATAATATCAATCGAGTAACGTAAAAGAAAAAATATCCCAGGGATCACATTGATGATTTTTTATATAAATTAAGAAGTGAAAAGTGGTTTTATAAAATTTATCTTTGTTCAAATTATCCCCAATTCATAATAAATGAGTCTGATGTTCCAAATACTTCTTTTAGAAGTAGGTATGTCCACTTTGAGTACCTTGTAATCATGTTTTACATAACTAATTCTACTTTTATCTCCATATAACTCTTGAATTTAAATTTTCACTAATATCTTGATACTTTGATATGGCGTTCATTGGTGACATTCTAATGTACTCAAAGAAAGAGGAAGATCAATTTCATCACTTAAAAAATGTTTTGGGAATTACAAGGGATCGTCTAATCTAGGAAAAGTTGTAAAAATACCAATTTTATATCTGAAAAGTTAATTTATTAGGACATGTGATTTCATAAGATGTTATCTCAGTTGATCCTAGAAAAGTGATAGTTTTCATATCCTGGGAAGAAAAATTAAATTCTATTTAGATTAATAGCTTTTAGGGTTTGGTAGGGTCTTATCGATGGTTTGTAATGGATTTATTAAAAAATATCCTTCGATGAATCTCATCTAGAAGGGGTACTGTTTTTGTGGGATTCATAGTGAAAAGAATCATTCAATGCGATAAAGTATCCTTTGACCCCATCATCAATTCTAACATAACCTTTACCTGGTCAGAGATATGTGGTTTATTCTCAAGCTTCAGATGAAATATTAGGTAGTATTATTTTTCAAGGAAAACATTTGGTGTCTTATGGACAGTTTCAGCTTTGACATCGTGAGAGAAATTATCTCAAACATGATTTGGAACTTGCAGTGATGTGCATTCCCTTAAAAGTTAGTGTCACGATATTTTTGTGGAAAAGTTCATTGTTTAATCTAACAAAAAAACGGGTTATATATTCTCTCAAAAAGATTTAAACTAATCACAAAGGAAATGGGAGGAATACCTATAGTCTTTCAACATTAACATTTATTAGTCACTTGGAAAATGTAATATAGTTTCTAAATATCTTAGTAGGAATTTTCCTTCTAAGTATGTAAAGGAAGTGAAGGTTGAAAGTAACTTGATGGGAATCTTTGATCTAATGCTCTTGAGATCCAGGGAGGAGAAGATTGGTTTTATTTTGAACTTTACCACATGATATCATCTACCTTGAAATGATTATAAAATATCTACAGTATGATGATGAGTTATGGAGTATCAGATATTCTTTATATAGTGGGTAGACTATCTTTTAATAGTCTCTCTTTGTAAAGGGAAATATTTTATTCTAGAAATAATATTTTTTACATTAATTTATTAGTAAGTATGTTTTCATAGTTTTACATCATAATTTTTGGTTTATCCACCTTAGCCCCATAAAAAAATATGAAAGGAAGCATCAATTTTGGTGTCCTGGTATTAAAAATGAAATATCTGACTTTTTATCATGATTTTATACATTCCAATAGATTAAGTATAATATCCATAGTCCTTTAGGTTTATTTAGTCATATCACTATTATAAAATAGAAATTGAATGATATTTTAACGTTTTTCATCATTGGTTTACCTCAAACTCTTTGAGGTATGATTTTCATTTGGTTGGTGTACTGCCAGTTGACCAATTTCACTCATTTCATACCAATATGTGATGCCACTAAAGTGAAAGACCTAAAGAAGTTGTACGTGTATGAGATTTTAAGCCTTTATGGTACTCCTATAGAAATTATCTCATATAGTTACCCTTTTTTACCTATTGGACTTAAAAGGTCCTTGAGGAGGCAATGGTAACTCAGGTCAAGTTGACTGTGGTATATCACCCCTAAAAAGATGGGCAGATGAAAAGGGCTAATTAGATTTTGGATGATATGCTTCATTCTTGTGACTTAGACTTTAGTGTTACTTGGGACAGCCATTTGGGGAAGTATTAATATTCTTATAATAACTATTACCAATATTCTATAAATATTGAATGTTTTGATTATTTGTATGGTCATCCTTACAGCTCTATTCTCTACTGGTCTAAGGTTGGAGAAGCTTCCATGGTTGGATTAGGTTGGGTTCAGGATAAAATGGAAAATATCCAATTGATTCATCACTTTTTGGTGATGCCTCAAAGCTAGTACAAGCCTTATATGGACCAACTTCATCTCAATTTGTAATTTTCCATTGGTTATCAGGTTTTTTTGACATTCTCGTTGTAGTTTGTTCATATATATCTTGTAAAAAATGTAATATCACCCCTAAGTATGTGGAACCATTTAAGAAAATTTAATGTATGGTAAAGGTGGATTATATCCAATATTTAACAACATAATTGTATTCAATCCATGGGATTTTCCATGTGTCTCAACTCAAAAAGTATCTATCGGAACCATCTTATGTTTTGAATTAGGAAGACCTCAATATAGAACCTGATATGTCTATGATTGAGTAGCAACTCTGAGTTACAAATTCTTAAGTGAAGGTTATACATGGAAATTTATTGTCTTTAGTTCAATTTATATGGTCTAATGGTTCTGATTATCATAAAAATTTAGAGTGGGAGTATTTGATAAGGTAGTAATGTCCTTAACTCTTTGTAGATCATCCTTAATTGACTTAGATTTTGGGGGTTGGAAAGAAATGTGGTGGGGATAATTGTAACATTATAGTATATATTTTAGGTATGACTATCTCCATGTTTAGAATATGCCCTAATTTTTTCATTTCCTAGTTGTATCTAGTGTTTTTTATTTTTATGGTGGGTTTGAGGTGTGTCTTGAGGTTATGGTCAAGTGAAATTAGATTATATGATGTGGTGATGGTTTTGTGTTTTAGATGTTGTGAATACCCAATGGTTGGGAAATGATGGTGCAGAAGATAGTTTTTTTGGTTCTTCAAATTTAAAAATAACTATGGAGTAGAGAAAGAATTGTGGTATGGAGGTCAGGAATGTGAAACATTGTCAATTATTCTAATTTTGGGATCACTGCGCCATATAGCTATCCTACAGCATGGCCTGCTTCATAACATTGAAACTCAATGGCATGGTTTTTTTTCTTATGGTGTGGTATCTTTTTCATGGTTCATAGTATCTCACCTTTGACCATGATGTGATTTTTTGAAATTTTTTTGACCAGGATCTGTTATATCGTAGTATCAAACCTTGTTTCATAGTTTTTTTCTACATTAGTCCCATTTGCGTCATGTTATAGGGATTTCATCGTGGTGTTATGTTTTCCATTTTTCCGTATAAACTCCTGATACCCTCAAACCCATACTTCTCCATCAACATAATCATGATCCTTTTGAACTTGGAGTCATATTTGTTACATCATTGGCTCTGCCAAACCAATTTATTAGTGAATTAATGTGCTGATCAAAACCACGGTCCTCTCTTAGTAAATTGATCTCCATTTTGTCCTTGTATCATTGTATTCCTTATATCTCTCTTACCTCCCTCTATGGATTAGATTTTCCATCGATGAAAGTTTTTTGGATCTAGGTTTTTAACCTTATTCCATTTAGATATGTGGTGGAATTGATGGGTTTTATTTAGTTCTTCAATCCTTGAAGTTAATTTATCTGGGATTATAGTGTAAAGTTCTCCTTCTAAGTTTCATTGTTCTAGAACATGCCAATTTAGAGATGGATGATTCAAGAATACATGATTCGGGATTTATTCTTGATTCCTTAGACCCTCAATTCATCTTTTATTATTGTTTACCCAAGGGAGTTTATATTATAAGTGTTTTAGGATAGTTTGTTTCATGGTTCTTCTTTATTATACAAACGTTTTTTGTATTTTGTTTCAATTTTAATTCTATAATGGTTGGAAAGCATGATTTATAGATTTATCTTGGAAATGGTTTAGAATTGTTTTAAGAGGGAATGATAAATATTTTGAGAAAATGTGTTAGATTTGATAACTTTTTTGGAAAATGGATTTCTCCATTGGTTTTGTTAATAGAAATTATTTTAAATAATTTTTGGAATTGCTTCGAATATGAAATTCCCATTGAATAATTGTAATTTGGTAAACCCAAATGTGATCGATCGTAAAGCATGGAACCATCCTTAGGGAAGAACACATTTCCCCTAGACCTATTCAGATTGGGTAATGTGTGAACTGGGTTGCCTAACATGTGGGAAGGATCCACACTCAGGAGTGAACTCTCACCCATTAGACTTGTTCTGCTAGGGTAATGTGCACACCAGGTTTCCTACTAGTCATGATAATGTTATGAGGAACATAATTAACGAGGAACTGTTGATACCCATGGGATTTTTTTCCTATTTGATTATCATTAAAATTCATATTTGGGATATTTATGTAAATTATTTGAAAACCATCTTACTGGTAAAGTTTTACAAACTATGGAAACATGATTTATCCATGTTTATTTTAAATTGTGTAGAACTATATGTCATTTATTGTGCTTTTTTACTTGAAAATAATTGGTTTATTTTATAAATTATTCTCATGAAACACTTGGTAGGATCATAATGGTATATTTTAAACAAAACCTATATACACCATTGGGTTTATGTAGATTTTGTTTTATCTGATGTGGGTAAGGGTAAGTCACCACATAGTGGTGGAAATTTTGATCATTATTAGGGTGTGGATGTCTACAGGTGATGTCATGTAATATGGAGTTGAGTTTTTATAAAACTTGTAGATGTTGGGTTGTTTCATAGATCTAGGAAATTTTTTCCCATAATGATTATATTTTTTCACCCATTGTCTTGTTTTTCATATCGACATTTTCTTTATCATTTTTACCTTCTTTCTGATTCTTTGTGGAAAATTGCACTCAAATTTAGATCTTGATTCTCAGGAACTTGTCGCTAGCCCATGGGGATCAATAACTCCCTTCATGTTTCATTGGGAATGAATTGGGTTATGGATGGTTGGGTAATATGAGTTAGTTATTAACATTTCATTCACAAGCTATAAATGGAAGTACCTTGTAGGATTCTCACTAACACTCGATTTAACCAACACCATCATTTAACATATTCATTTAAACATTTAAATAAATTTACCATTAAAAAATCCCAAAAAACTAGGTTTAATTCCATGGTTCAGACTAATCACAAATTATCGAGGGTTGTGAAATCCCATTTCATAACCATGTGTTCTAATTATAGCGTCTCATTTAACTTTTAAGTTTACATAACCATTAGTCACCCCAAGACTATTCATAGTCTAAACCCAACTAATGTAATCCCTCATGGAACATACATTTTTCTATATTTCAAGGATTTTTATAAATGTAATTAAACCAATACAACCTATTTTAAAATAATTTAAATAAAATTAGGTCAAAATTATAGTATGGTCATCTTGACCGCATCATGAATGTATTCAGAAAATTTTCATATTTATGGGTTATGTTTAAGGGACCACCTACCAATTTATTAATCGATTATACCCATCAAGTATTGGCCATCAGTTCAGCATGATTCAGAAGAAAATGAAAAACCAAAAAACCCTAAAAATAGGTTTTGTTAGACATAAATGGTGAGAGAGAAGTAGAAATATAAGGAAACTAAGAATATAAGGTGACAAACACTTAGAAATACCTTAATCTTCCCAACACATCTGGAGAATGCTAAATCTATAACCAAATAGAGGAGAACCACCCAAGATGAGAGGAGTGTAAAAGAGGCACATAAAAAGAGTCCACTGGGAATTTTGGGGGCTAAAGCCCCACATGATAAGAAGATAGGATAGACCTGGGTGAAATAACTTGGATTCACCTCCTTAAAAAACACCTAGGGGCACCAGTTAACCTATAATAGGCCACCAAGTAGCTGGTGTACCCAGTAGTTCTACCTAGCTTCTAGAATGTACATCGATGATCCAGTTGCTACTTTAGTATCCCAACCATCCCTAGCCTCCATCTAAACTCTCCTAAACCCCCATTCTACCACCCAAACATCATTCCAACTCTAAAGTGGATTTTTTGAGGTGTTTTGACCATAAAATATTGAATCTTAATGTTGGAAAAAAAATTGAACCTCCACTAAACAAAAAAGACAAAAGTCTCCATCATACTCAAGGGGCGTCTATACACATGGGCATTACAACTCTACTATTGATGGTTTATTAGGTGGGATGAAAATATTGGGAGATATGATTGGAAAATATTCATACCTGGATTTTATTTTATTTCTTGATTCATTTTTTATTATTGTTTATAATTGTATAAGATTGACTATGGGGTGATCCTAATTGTATATATATTCTTTCTAGGAAATTATAGGTAGATAGAAGAAATTATATCATGTGATATGTTTTGATATAGTTAGACCGTAGTTATAATTTCCAAATTATGTTGTTCTTTATGGTTATGTGTTTGTTATTATATTCTCTATTATTTATTTTTATCATATAGAGGGTGCCATCTCTCTATAATATCAATAGACCCTCTCTTCTATTTGATAGCCTTTGGCATATGGAGAGGGGTGCCTAAGATCACATAGCGCCGCCCAGTTCAGAGATGTTCAAGATGACCAAACTAGGGTTGTTTTAAAGTTGTATCAAAGAAATTTTTTATTTTTATTACTATTTAGGAAATTATAATTTAATACTAGGAATATTTATAACTTTTTATTTACCATATGCTTTTGTATAGCTAACATCAGTTTGGGGAAAGTCCTAGTTACCAAGGCATGAAATTATTGTTCTTGTTTTTTAACATTATAATTTCATGATATTCAAGGAATATGGTGTCTTGATTTCTATCTACTATTTTAATCTTGGTAAGATTGAAAATAGATCACATGTTCATGCATTATATTCAGAATATAGGATTCAAATGACATATATATCATTTTATATTATTGATAGACTAGTTATAGAAAAGGGTATTGTTTTTTTAAAGTACCAATAATGGGTTATATAGTGTTTCCCTATAGATGTTGTTGGTGCCACTTTACTTAACTGAACCATTGTTACAGGGTTTTTTTGTTGTCTATATGGTTGATTATATAGACCATATATATAAAGTAGACTTTACCTTCAGAGTGGGTAGGTTATGTTGGAGTGTTCTTGAGTGATATATAACCTTTTTATGGATATGGAGTGTGTAGAGTAGTGTGATTTGAATCATGTTACTACTTTTCATAAATTGTGACATCAATATTTATTATATATGTTCACCAAGATATGAATTTGGAATTTTAGTGATATAAAGTAACTTATACAATTGATAAATCTAAAGGAAGGTGGTAATGAGAACTCTACTAATTGTGACGCTATAGCCTCTTATAGTACAAGTTCCTCTATTGGATGAGTATGTATATGGGGGTATAAATCTAATTATATAGTCTATAGATCATGGGAATCCTCATTCTATCCATATATATATGATTTTATGAGAGATTTCTACATGAATCGTACACCTTTATTATGGATGAAGGTGGTCCATATGGGGTTGAGTTTTGGATTAAGTCACTAGAAATAATTTTTGATCATATTGGGACACCCCTTGAGATGAGGATGAATCTTGTGGAATTTTTGATACAAGGACTTGAAAAACAGTGGTCATATTTATTGGTATAGTTGGACCATAACCAGAGGTTATCCTTGAATTTTTTCTAGAATTTTTTCTTAGAGAAATTATTTATCAATAATTTATAGGTGGATAAGGATTGAGAGTTCATGCAGAACATCTAGGGGAACAATTCAAAGAACGTTTGCAGGTGATGATACTACAAATATTGGATGATTTTATGATGGATAGAAGTATATTATACTATTTTAGGTGAAGATATTTTAATTGAATTATTTTACTGAGGTAGTGAACTAGGAATTCATCAATTAGAGGAACTTAATGGGGTTTGTTATTCCAACACAATCAGATTTTGTGGTTAGGCCTAGGACTAAATCATATAGGGTAAGTAAATGAAATTTTTATCATTCTATTTTGGATCGTAATAGGTAGGGTAATGAGGGTTATATTTCATCTCTTCCCCTATGAGGGAGGACTCCTCTTAGGTTAGTGTGGTGGGGTGGGTTATATCCAACATTACTATCATCGAACACCCATAGAGTGTTGATCTTTCAACCTAATGAGACATTTATAGTGGTATTGTTTGAGTTATTCCCAATAAGATAATGGTTGAAGTGATGGTACGACTCATGGGTTAGGGTTGAGACCAATAATTTCACTTAATAGTTCTAGTTAGGGTTCTTCTGATTGATTAAGATACAGTGGAGGATGTGGTATCTAGGGGGAAGAGAAATGGAATTATTATGGTGATACCCCTTATAATAGCTAAATTATGGGGGCAGGGTGGGGGCTTAGGTTCAGGCAAGATTCATGAAATCGAGAAGACTATAACTGATCTTGGATTTGGTAAATAAAAAATCATAGGTATTATTTTAATGAAATCCTCCCCCACTTTAGTTTTAATCAATATAGGTTCTTTGAAATCATTAATTTTTTCTTAGTTAGTTGGAGAATTATGCATTTTTAGTGTATCTAATGGGGTAATAACCATTGATAATTTCTTATATGTTAAAAAGAGGGTATTCATTAGTTTCTGGGAGTTCTTTTATGTTTAGTAGTTAGGGTAACCTCTTATATTTATTTAAATTTGAGAATAAAAAATTTTATGCAATCCAATAGATCGATCGGTAATTCAATATTAATAACACATCGACTGTTATTATATGAGAGTAACATGTACTTCCCCAATGGTCGGTTTTTATTCTTTCTCTTGGGAGTAGTTCATTCATCAAGACCATTAAAAAATTGTTATTAGAAACTAATAAAATTATAGCCTGTTTTTTGAGTGTTTCACTTAGAGAAAAGTAAGAGAAGACACAGCTAATAATTTCTCTTCTGTAGATTAGATTTTGGATATTTTTTCTTGGGGAAATAGCAAGGTTTTCTCCCTAGAGGGTGGTTGAGTTTATTAATTGAGTAGGTACTAGGTAAAAATCCCATATAAATTTTATCATATAGGATAGATTTACCAGATATTAGAGATTTTAATGTTCGGATAGAGGACCTTGAGGTGAAGGTATTCATTCCCCAAAGCATGTCCCCTTATGGAGATCCTATTTTGTTTTCTAATAAGGGTGATGGTTCCTTAAATTTATGCATGGATTACTAGAGTCAAAATCAGGGAAAAACAAGAAGTAGTATACTCTTCCATCTGTATATTACCTATTAGTTCAATTTATATGAGATAAGTGGTTCTCCTAGATATATTTAAAGTTAGGATATCACTAATTAAGGGTGAGTCTAGTGTAATTCCATGGACTTCTATTAAGAGTAAATATGGATTGTATAATTTCATTATTATTTCATTCAATTTTATGAAAACACCATCAATGTTCATGGACCTAATGAATAGGTTATTTAAAATATATTTGGATTCTTTCTTGTTTATTTTCATAAATTTAATTCTAGTATACACATAAATATATGATAATCATGTTAAACACTTCGAGATTGTATTAGTTACATTAAGTGAGTATTGGATTTATTCAAATCTCTCATAGTATCGTATTTGGATCAGAGAGGTTCACTTTGAGTGGTAGATTTGTGGGATTGGTAGGATACTATTGAATATGTATTCCATAAATGTCCAAATTGGAATGGAAGATGAAATTTCTAGATAAAAATGAAATGAATTTTTAGTGGTCTAATCCTTATGAGAGTATTCCAAGAAACAAAGGGAAAGCAAAAAAACACACTAATTCTAATCATACCGGATTTGGGAAAGGAGGATGATTTTTATTTTGAGGCATCAGGAGTTGGAAAATGAGAATCTATAAAATAGGATGTGCCCATTTTCACTTACGGGCCTAAGACGTTGAGGATATGTGAGTAGAACTACCTATCACATGACCTAGAGATGCAAGAAATTATAAACACATTGAGATATTGGAATCAATAATGATTTGGTGAGCTATAATAGTCAACGTTGATCATAAAATTATAAAATACATCTTTTGAAAGTGAAATAAGAACCCTCCGTAAAGAAAGGGGTGAGTACCTCAATTAATTCAACTTCAAAATGATATACATTCCTGGGAAGGGGAATGTTATGGATGATTCACTATGTAAAATGAATTATTACCAAATTATAATAGAGGTGAGTAATAAGTGGTATTTCAAAAAAAAATTGTGTATATGCACCTTGATTTCTAGGAGTATCATGGCAGTGATGTTCTTATATATTTTATCATTACATCCTCAATCCATGATAGGGTAATAGTGATCTAGATATCATACCCTAATTTTTGGTTGTGGGTGGAAAACATATGGTGGGGTACTTCCACCTGCTTGTATCCCAATATAACAATGAGATCATATATATCAATGAGAGAGTAGTTGGACCTATGAGAATATGCCAAGAGATGATTCGTGATTCATATAAAAAAAGATAGGTTGTTTACAAGGTTTTGAACAAGATGTATCAAATTATCCACAAGGAGTACTGGTGACCTGAGATAAAGAAGGGCATTATATGGTTCATATCAAAACACCTTTCTTATCATCATATGAATTACAAGCACTATAGACCCACTGGTCGTCTCCATCCATTACTAATTATCAATTGAGAATGTGAGGAGGTGACTATGGATTTTATCTTTGGATCTCTAAGGTCTCCTTGTGGTAGTGGTGTGGGTTAGGTTATAATCAATCAGTTAACCAATGTGTCTCAGTTATTACCAATAACGTATATTGATGAGTTATGTATGATATTTGTATAAGAGATTGTATGAATATATGGAGTGTTTAGGAGAATTTTTTTAGTTTTAGATACTTAATTCACTTCCCATTTATTGTAGTTATTACAGTGGGTGTTGGGAACTCAGATAAAGTAGAGTATGAGATATAATTATCATATCGTTGTGTTGTATATTTATACTATTAGTGTATTTTATGATATGATTTGAGCATGTTTCTTATATTTCAGCGGATAAATAGTGGGTTATATTGGATTTTATTATTTTACCTATAATAATAGTTTTTAATAATCTGTTAAAAATGATATTTTCAAGACATTATACGTCAAACTATATTTATCACTTATTCACTAGCTATAGGAATGGGATTATTCTATTATTTGGTAGATTATTGTATAGAATTTGTTAGAGAATATCCATTAGAATAGAAATTAAATTGAGATCACTCAGATAAATCAGTGGTGTTTCATAGATTAGTGGCTTAATCTTATATAGTTCGAGGTGGATGATATGTGTTTTTTAGAGTGTCACCTATATTGGGACACAAAATAATTCATAGGTAGGTAAATTTTATACCTAGATTATTTTGTTTTTTTGAGGTTTTTGGGAGGATTGTTATAGTGGTGTTCCAGTTAATGATTTTCTAGAGATATAGTGTAATGCGTGATATATTTGAGATATCTCAATATTAGATATATCATCCTGATCCCACTCATATGATAAATGTTGATGTTGTAACTAAGATTTTTTCTGTTAGATATGTTGAAAATAGTTATTAGATTTGATGATAAGTGCATAAATTATTGTATTGTAGGAAATGGTGACTCTGATGGATTAGAAAATGTTTACCATTTACATGATGACCACATTCAGGTTTTTTAGGAAGCGTATTAATGAAATAAATTTCATGTGAAACATTGGAGATGATATTTTATTTGTAACACCACAATCTTCCAAAGTACACTTCTCTTTGAATAATACAGTAGCGTGTGTTGTACGCAACTTCGAGTTCTAACACACCACAACCAATCAAACTAGCCGTTATGAATAGTAATACCCTCTTTTTCAAATTTTATAAATTTTATCTTTCAAAATGGACTTCATTTTTGGATTTGGAATATCTAAATTATCTTAGGGTGAATTTTTTGTATTTTTCTAAAAACTTAAAATTTTTTATGAATAGTGAAAAACATTGAGTTAAAGTTTTAAACCGAATTTTTATTCAAATAATTATTTATTTTATTTAAATTTATTTTAGGTCAAAATATACACATAACACCTATATAAGTTCAATGTAATTCATTGGAGTCAATTTATAATAATTTTAGATATATAAAAATTTTAAATAACTTTTCACCATCTTTTACCCACCTCCTAGGAGAATTTGAAAATTTACATAAAACTTAATTTTACCACTTCTATGAGTGGAATTTTAAAAATAAAAGAGACACAGTTGATATAAGTAAGTAAAATGTGGTTCAATAAGATGAAAATAATTTTTGGTGAATAGTAACTTTTTCTTTTATTTACCACGGTTAAAAGTAAATAGGATAATTAAGGGTAAAAATGATATTATTATTACCCTAAAACATGTCCTAATTATATTGGATAAGTATAGTTCGACCAAAAACAACCTTAGGAATAAAATATGAACCTCTTTGGTCCACATGGATTAGATTAGGACATTCATTATTATTTAATTCGAAGAAGAGTTAAAAGAGTTAAAATGAAAGTTTAATAACTAAAACATTTTTAATATAGGGTTATACATAAGATAAATTAAACTATAAATATTAATTAAAAAGATAAAAATATTTCCTACATAATTATATTTTATTTATATTTTTTAGACTTTAAATAATTTAATATAGTTTGACACAAAAATGATGTAGTAATTACCTAATTAATGAAATATCAAAATAATTGATATTATAAATATATAAATAAATGTAATTTGAAACTTTTTATGAATTACACTAATTTTATAGGTTACTATGACATGTTATGGTTTGTTATCTGAATTGTTTTTGATGTAATAATGCTGTTATGAATTTAGAAAAATCAAAATACCAAATAGTGTCAAAATTGACATAAAAGAGTTTTTAAAAAATATATTATATTATTAATTGATATTCTATTCCTAAAAATATAAGGTTCATCCAAAGGACTTATATAATGATAGTTTTGTTATTAATGAACCACATGGGGTTCTCTTGGAAGTATATAGTATTTTTATTAACTATATAATAAAAAAATACCACGAGACATGGTAAGGTCAAACTATTTAACTAAGAGTTAAATCAAAAAGATAAAGTTAATATAGTGACCCAAACCTTTATAAAACCTATTGGTTGAGTTTTTTTCAATCCATACCCACCTTATCCTTTAAATAATACATTTTTGAGCCATTATAAACCAAAAATAATTTATTATAAAATAATATTTCTAGCTTTTCCTAAGGTGCCCCTCACCCCTCTTATAAAATGGTACTCCCCCTTCTCTCTAATTCACACCTTCAAAGCCATTTGACTCAGCCAACCTCCCCCCAAATACCCTATAAAATTTCCTAGCTTCATCCTAGAGGCCTTCCTTTAGTCATAAATCCCACCTAAATATCCCTTTTGATCAAATTAAAAGGATGAACCTGAAAAAGAGGTAAATATTCCATCACCTCTTTCAAGTTCCATTCTTCTTCCACTTTCTTTTTCTTTGTTGTTTCCATTATAAAATAATATCTCCAGTATCTTATATATACTATTATTTTATTATAAATATGTTACAACCAAATTCATTATTATATCCATCCTTTGAATGACATGTCACCATACGTGTGTACGTACGGCTTACTGTCTCCACGTCGTAGTGTAATTGTTATTCAATACATGATTATTTTTATGGGTATAATAATGATGTGTATTTAAAGTAAATAATAAATATAACATGATAATTATTATGTATATATTATATACCATCCAATTATATATTATTTTAATATAAAAAGAGCTATATTGTCGCTCGTGCGTACGTACAGATTACTGTCTCCATGAGCGCGATGAGATTCATTCCCCATCGTATCCATTCAAGACTAATTTCCATTAGATGATTAAAAATAATGTTTAAAGACTTGATATAATTATGTATATGAATAATATACATCCCATCCATAACAATTATAACTCAAATAACAAATAATATAAATGAAAACTAATCCGTTAACACACGAAACGAAGATAATACTAAGATATTATTAACAAAGAAATGTTAAAAGATAATATATGGTATCATATTAATGCATATGATTATTGTATAATTTAATAAAAATTATTTCACCATTATATAGGATGTTAACCTACCCTCGACCAAGGAAAATTACAAGGTAAGGGTTAATTCTATGATCTCTTTATTATCCGAGGTTGTTTATACGTAATTATCTACTGGGACCTCTTTATCATCCACATCCATATTTCTTAAAAATGTATTTCAAAACATTATTACTATTTTATAGACTGTGGTTTAAAGTCATTTATACCCTTGTTTGACTTTTTATAAGATGTTTATAAAGGAATCTTTCCATCGTTTTCCAAACAAAGTCATTTTTAACCCTTTCAACAAAATTAAGGTAAGAATGTCTTTTTTTAACTTATACGGAGGGTGCAGCTATTTTATGCCATTATAAAATCGTCGAAGCTTCCCTTACAATATTATAAGAATATTTTTGACTTAAATTTTTTATTTTATAATTATGTGACTTTTAAATGATTTCAAAAAAAGAGATATTTCTCTCAAATAGTTTTGATTTCATCTATGCCAACATCCTTTGATGGATTTTAAGCTTATTTGAAGTTGATTTATTATGATACAAAACTTCCATATAGTATTGAAGATTTTGTGATATGTTTGGTTGTGGATGTGTTATTTTTATACCATTCATGGTTTATGGATTAAGTATTTACATTTCGTATGCTAGTTTTAATACGAATGTTTATGTTATGTTTAAACCTGTTCATATGAGGAATGAATTGGACTTAGTAAGTGGCAGGTGGAGGCCGCTATAGCTCCTCGATGCATCGGTAGGTCTCATGAGACAAACTAGTGTCTTGGTACAAGGCCTTGAAAAAATATTATTTTTAGTCTTGGCACAAGGCCTTGACTATGTGGTTATGATAGTCTGGCATTATGCATTCCATCATTATGAAAGTGGTTATTGATATTGCATGTTACTATTCTACAAGTATAATATCCATGAGCATAATTAAATGGAATTATTTAATTTTATTTTTGTCGTATTATGCTGAAGTTCAAGTTTAAAAGGCTTTTGTTTTAGTTATACATCGCCTTAAATGTTTATGATTATTTATAAAAGTTTCTGCTATATTGTTATCCTTACTGAGCATCTGAGTTCACCCCTTTATATGTTTTATTTTTTCTAGGATGTGAAGAAGTATTTTATGACTGACCTATAGGGATAATATGAGGGGTTATGAGTGTGGACTATGGAGACTATGTTGTTTTAGTTTTTCACTTTATCATGTTATGTAAGATTTATGAATGTATCTATTGTTTCCAAGGGTACTAAACTAATCGGTATTTCGAGACTTGATCTTTTGTGATCATGCCAATGTTATTTAATAATGCACCGACTCTGGGTAATTGGGGTCGAGGCGTTATAGTTGGTATCAGAGAAAGTTTAGTACAAACCTTGGAAACTTGATTTAGATAAACTCTTATTAGAGCACATATCCCTAAGATATAATTTGAGGATTAGTATAGAAGAACATCCTAGAATTATGGTATTGTAGAGATTTTGTGATTTTCCAAGAAATACATCCTTGTCTGGATACGAGAAGGTAGAGGTGGCTCTGGCACATATGTACCTAGGAGTGAAAACTCCAATAAGGAGTTTTGGGCTTGACCCGGGGTATCCTGGTACACAACAACGAGCCTTGCTGCACTCTTGGTTACGACACTCCTGGGGGATATTCTTAGGATAATTCTCATTTTATTTAGAAACCATTATGAAGGGTTTATGAGTATATACTTCCTAAAATAAAAAAAAATTATGATTATGGATTATATCCATAAACTGTTCAATTTATGTTAAGTATTTTACAAGTTTGAAATTATGTATTTCGATTCATAAACAAATATAGTTTATACCATTATTTAGAAATGGTGCATAGTGGAAGGAATGGAAACGGTATCAATGAACACACTCCATGTAGGGATTTCCCTCCTGATCAAGATAATTATAGTGGAGCTGGTGACACAATAGGATTTGATCAACTTATCACCATACTGGGACAACTCACTCAGGTTATGAATAATAAGCTTACCCGTATGGAGCACCCTGATCCACAGTGTGGAGGATCAATGTTAGATCACTTCATGAGGCAACAACCACCAACATTCAGTGGGAGTACAAATCCATTAGTAGTTGAGTAATGTATAAATTCCTTAGAGAAAATATTCCATGCCTTGGGGAGTATTAAAAGGGGAAAATTTATCATGGAAGTTTACTGCCTCGCTGGAGATGGTGATCAATGGTGGTCATTAATTCAAAACACAAAGGAAGATGATGAAGTATCAAATATGAAATGGAGGGAGTTTAAAGATATTTTCGTAGAAAAATAATTTCCTCATGACCATCAAGCAGATATGGAAAGGAAATTTCTGAGTCTAAGGAAAAGGGAGGATGAGAATGTCACAATGTATGAGGCTGACTTTACAAGGTTAGTGAGGTATGCTACAGATTATTTACGTAACCCAATAAATAAGATTGATCGTTTCTTTGATGGGTTAAAACTGTTTCTCCATCGAGTAGTAGTCTCACAATCCTTCTCGTTATACAAAGATATTGTCTCAGGCACTATCAAGACAGAAATAGAATTCTCTAAGTCTTACGACTTTAAAGAAAAGAAATAGAAGAAGAGATTTGTTGATCAGTCGGGAAATGGAAATAAGGGGAAGAAGGGAAAAGTTTAATATCCATCCTATAGTAAATTTGGGAAGAAACACCCCGGTATTTTCTTGAATAGAATGGGAGTCTATTACAAGTGTGGTGAAAAAGGCCACCAAACTCGTGATTGAAAGGGGAAGAAAGAAGATACTGATGTTCAATGATACAATTTCAGGGAGATGGGACATTATGAAAATGAATGTCCTAAGAGTCAGTGGAAATTACCTCAGAAAAGGCAAAGGGATCAAGGCCAAGCTTATGCTATCACTACTACTGTGGTAGAAGCTCCGAAAGACATGGTGGTAGGTAATTTAATGGTTTCCTCAAGTTTAGTAAAATATTTATATTATTATGGATCATCATATTGTTTCATATCTTCCCAATTTGCTAAGAAAATTAGATATTTTCAGTTTTATTTAACAAGGGAGTTGTTAGTTAAAACTCCTAATGGAAGTATCATTGCAACAAAGTTTTGTGAATCAGTTCCCATTAGAGAACATAAATGTTCTTTATCTGTTGATATCATCATCATACCCATGATTGAATTTGATATAATACTTGGTATGGATTGGATTTCAGACCATGATGTGAAAATTTATTATAAGAAGAAGGAGGATACGATTTGTGATAACGATGATAAAGAACACCTTATCTTTATAGAAGAATTGTCACCACATGATTCTCATCTATATCAACCCCCAGTAGATCAACTAAATTAAATTATTGGGGAGGAAGAGAATTAAATAACTATGGGTGAGGAAAAGGAATGTTCAAATTGAGGATGTACCTATTGTGAAAGAATATGTTGATGTGTTTCCAAAAGATTTACTTGGACATCCTCCAAAACGAGAGATTGAGTTTTTTCATTGATTTAATTCCTGGTTCAAGGTCGATATCGAAGACCCCTTATAAAATGGCCACTGTGTAATTAGTTGAACTAAAGAAAAAACTAGAGGAATTGAGTAATAATGGATTTATTCTCCCTATTATTTCTCCATGGGGAGCCCCTGTCCTTTTTGTTAAGAAGAAAGATGGATATATGAGGTTATGTATCGACTATAGGGAAATAAATGCTATAACAATAAAGAACAAGTATCCCCTACCTCACATTGATGATTTATTTGACCAACTGCATAGAGTTCAATACTTTTCAAATATTGAACTTCGATCTGGATACCATCAGTTATGTGTGAAGAAGGAATACATTCTGAAGACAGCATTTCGAACTAGTTACGGTCATTACGAGTTTACAGTCATGCCTTTTGGATTCGCTAATGCACCATCTGTCTTCATGGATCTAATTAACAGAGTTTTCAAGAAATATATTGATGATTTTGTAGTGGTATTCATTGATGATATCTTGTATACTCCAAAATCTATTAAGATCATGAAAATCACTTGCGCATTATCTTGAAGACTCTTAGAAGACATGAATTATATGGGAAGTTTAGAAAGTGTGAATTCTGGCTTCAAGAGATTTCTTTTCTTGGCCATATTATCTACAAAGATGGAATATCTATTGATCCTTCAAACACCAAGGAAATCCAAGAATGTCCAGCACCAACAAGTATAACTAAGGTACGTAGTTTTTTTGGTTTAGCAGGTTATTATCGACGTTTCGTCTAGACTTTTTCCCAGTTTGCTAACCCATTAACAAAGCTTACACGTAAAGGGGTTAAATTTGTTTGGACAAAAGTGTGTGAAGAATGTTTTGAATAAATGAATAGAATATTAGTAAATGATCCTATATTGACTCTACCATCGGGGAATGATGGGTTCATTATTTATAGTGATGCATCGAAGAAAGGACTTGGTTGTGTCCTTATGCAGAATGATAGGATTATTTCCTATGCATCACAACAGCTGAAAATTCATGAGAAAAACTATCCTACCCATGATCTTGAGTTAGCAGTTGTAATATTTTCTTTGAAGATTTAGAGACACTACCTCTATGGTGAAAAATGTGATATTTACACTAATCATAAGATTTTGAAGTATATTTTCTCACAGAAAGAACTCAACATGAGGCAAAGGAGATGGCTTGAATTACACAAGGATTATGATTTCACGATACACTACCACCCGGGGAAGGAAAATAAGGTGGCAAATGCTTTGAGTAGAAAGGATCATGGAGTTTTGAACAAGATGATATTTAATAGGGATCTTATTTTCATGGTTCTAGTAAAGATTGATATGGGAATCACCATGGAAGGTGAAACATCAATACTTTTTCAAATGGTTGCCAAACCATCTTTACTAGAAAGGTAAAGAGTTCTCAGACCAATGATGAAGAGTTTCAAAAGAAGATTAAAGCTGTGAATTATGGGAGATTGAGTGACTTTGTGTATGAAGATAGAATTTTGAAATTTGGGAAGATACTTTTTGTTCCCAATATACCTGATATAAAAAGAGAATTATTGGATGATGCTCATAGTTCCAATTTCTCTATACACTCTGGGAGCACCAAAATGTATATTGATTTGAAGGAACATTTTTGGTGGGACAACATGAAGATGGAATTGTTGATTTTGTGTCAAGATGTATGGTTTGTCAACAAGTGAAAGCTGGAAGGCAACAGCCTAGAGGAGTCATGCAACCTCTTCCCATACTAGAGTGGAAATGGGATAATATTACGATGGACTTTTTCATGGGACTACCAAAGACTCCTAGAAGGAACGATGAAATATGGGTCATTGTTGATCTTCTTACCAATTCAGCACATTTTCTTGCTATAAGGGAAGATTTACCACTTGAATTTCTAGCAAGGCTATATATTATTGAAGTTGTGAGACTTCATGGAGTACCCCTATCGATTGTTTCTAATCGTGATCCACATTTTACATCAAGATTCTAGAAAAGTCTTCAGAAAGCCCTGGATACTGAGCTTCGTTGGAGCACTGCTTACCACCCCTAAACTGATGGAAAATCAGAATGGACTACTTAAACCTTATAAGACATGTTGAGATCATGCTCACTTGACTTTCAAGGTATGTGGGATCGATATTTACCCCTGGTATAATTTTCCTATAACAATAGCTTCCATTAAAGTATTCTGATGGCACCATATGAAGCGTTATACAGAAAGAGATGTCGCACACTAACCCATTGGGATGATTTTGGTGAAAGAAAACTCATAAGACCAGAATTTGTGGGGGAAACGATGTAAAAGGTGAAGGTAATCCAAACCCACATCAAAGCAGCTCAAAGTAGGCAGATGAGATATGTCAATAACCAAAGGAAGGATTTGGAATTTTAGGTAGGAGATCATGTCTTCTTGAAGGTATCTCCATGGAAGGGTGTTATACGTTTTGGTAAGAAGAGAAAATTGAGTCCCATGTACATCGGACAGTTCGAAATTCTATAACGAATTGGGGTTGTAGCTTATCATTTGGCAATGTCGCAAAGTCTCTCCAAAGTTCATGATGTGTTCCACGTATCACTGTTGAGAAAATACATGTCTGAGCCAACGCATGTACTCACCTATGAGGAATTAGAATTGGAACCCAATCTGTCTTATTACGAAGAGACTGTCAAGATTATTGATACAAGAGAACAAGTGCTGAGAAACTGGATGACTCGTCTGGTAAAAGTTCTATGGAGAAACAATATGATGGAAGAGGCAATGTGGGAACCCGAGGAACTTATAATGAAGAACCATCCATGTCTTTTTATGCGGTAGTATTCTAGAAATTTCGAGGACAAAATTATAAGAAGTATGGTAGAATTTAACACCCCAATCTTCCACGTGCGCTTCTCTTTGAATAATACAGTAGTGTGTGTTGTACGCAACTTCGAGTTCTAACACACCACAACCAATCAAACTAGCCGTTATGAATAGTAATACCAACTTTTTGAAATTTTATAAATTTTATCATTCGAAATAGACTTAATTTTTGGATTCGGCATATCAAAATTATATTAGGGTAAATTTTTTGTATTTTTCTGAAAACTTTCAATTTTTGATGAATAGGGAAAAACACTAAGTTATAGTTTAAAACTGAATTTTTATTTAAATAACTATTTATTTTATTTAAATTTATTTTAGGTCAAAATAGAAAAATAATACCTATATAAGTTCAATGTAATTCATTGGAGTAAATTTATAATAATTTTAGATATATACAAATTTTATAGAACTTTTCACCGTCTTTTACCCACCTCCTAGGAGAATTTGCGAATTCACATAAAACATAATTTTACCGTTTCTCTGAGTGGAATTTTAAAAATCCTAGAGAAATTGTTGATATAATTAAGTAAAATTTGGTTCAATAATATGAAAATAATTTTTGGTGAATAGTAACTTTTTACTTTTATTTACCACGGTTAAAAGTAAATAGGGTAATTAAGTGTAAAAATGATATTATTATTACCCTAAAACATGTACTAATTCTATGGATAAGTATAGTTCAACCAAAAACAACCTTAGGAATAAAATATGAACCTATTTGGTCCACTTGGATTAGATTAGGACATTTATTATTATTTAATTAAAAGAAGAGTTAAAAGAGTTAAAATCAAAGTTTAATAACTAATACATTTTTAATATAGGGTTATACATAAGATAAATTCGACTATAAATATTAATTCTAAAGATAAAAATATTTCCTACATAATTATATTTTATTTATATTTTTTAGACATTAAATAATTTAATATATTTTGACACAATGATGATGCAATAATTACCTAATTAATGAAATATCAAAATAATTGATATTATAAATATACAAATAAATGTAATTTGAAACTTTTTATGAATTCCACTAATTTTATAGGTTAATATGAAATTTTACTATTTCTTAGATGAATTTTTTTTTTGAAGTAATAATGTTGTTACGAATTTATCAAAAACAAAATACCAAATAGTGTCAAAATTGACATAAAAGAGTTTTTAAAACAAATATTATATTATTAATTGATATTCTATTCCTATAAATATAAATATCATCCAAAAGTCTTTTACAATGATAGTTGTATCATTAATGAACCACTTTGTGTTCTATTGGAAGTATATAGGAAGTTTATTAACTTTATAATATAAAAATACAATGAGACATGGTAAATGTCAAACTATTTAACTAAGAGTTAAATCAAAAAGATAAAGTTAATATAGTGACCCAAACCTGTCTAAAACCTATTTTTTGAGTTGTTTTTGACCCATCCCCACCTTAGAATTTACATAATCTATTTTGGATCCATTATAAACTGAAAAT
The DNA here is from genome assembly GCA_963277665.1 of Viscum album. Classification (NCBI taxonomy): domain Eukaryota; kingdom Viridiplantae; phylum Streptophyta; class Magnoliopsida; order Santalales; family Viscaceae; genus Viscum; species Viscum album. Next base: position 118,707,951 of record OY728156.1, on the reverse strand, counting down.
GAATTTATTATAAAATAATATTTCTAACTTTTCCTAAGGTGCCCCTCACCCCTATTATAAAAGGGGAATCCCCCTTCTCTCTAATTCACACCTTAAAATCCATTTGGATCGGCCAAAATCCACCCAAATGCCCTATAAAAAATCCTACCTTTATCCTAGAGTCATTCCTTTATTCATAAATCCCACCTAAGAATCCCTTTTGATCAAATCAAAAGGAAAAACCCGAAGAAGAGGTAAATACTCCATCACCTCTTTCAAGTTCCTTTCTTATTCCACTTCCTTTTTCTTTATTGTTTCCATTATTAAATAATAACTCAAGTATATTATATATAATTTGATGTTATTATAAATATGGTACAACCAAATTCATTATTCTATCCATCCTTTGAATGACATGTCACCATACGTGCGTACGTATGACTTACCGTCTCCACGTTGTGGTGTAATTGTTATTCAATACATGATTATTTGTATGGGTATAATAATGATGTGTATTTAATTTAAATAATAAATATAACATGATAATTATTATTTATATATTATATACCATCCAATTATATATTATTTTAATATCAAAAGAGTGATATTTTCGCTCGTGCGTACGTACGGATTACCGTCTCCACAAGCGCGATGAGATTCATTCCCCATCGTATCCATTAAAGAATAATTTCCATTAGATGATTAAAAATAATGTTTAAAGACTTGATATCATTCTAGATATGAATAATATACTTCCCATCCATAAAAATTATGACTCACATAATAAATAATATAAAGTAAAATGAATCTGTTAACACCCGAAACGACGATAATACTAAGATATTATTAACAAAGCAATGTTAAAAGATCATATATGATATCATATTAATGTATACGATTCTTGTATAATTTAATAACAATTATTTCACCATTATACTGGAGGTTAACCTTCCCTTAACCAAAGAAAAGTACAAGGTAAGGGTTAGTTCTACAATCTCTTTATTATCTGAGATTGTTTATACGTAATTATTTACTGGGACCATTTTATCATCCACATCCAAATTTATTAAAAATGTATTTCAAAATATTCTTACTATTTTATAGACTATGGTTTAAAGTCATTTATACCCTTGTTTTAATTTTTATAAAAAGTTTATAAAGGAATCTTTCTGTTGTTTTCCAAACAAGGTCCTTTTTAACCCTTTCGACAAAATTAAGGTAAGAATGTCTTTTTTTAACTGATAGGGTGGGTGTAACTATTTTACACCGTTATAAAATCATCAAAGCTTCCCTTAAAATATTATAAGAATATTTTAAAATTGAATATTTTATTTTATAATTATGTTACTTTTAAATGATTTCAAAAATATATATATTTCTCTCAAATAGTTTTGATTTCATCTATGTAAACATCCTTTAATGGATTTTAAGCTTATTTGAATTTGATTTATTATGATACAAAACTTCCATATAGTATTGAAGGTTTTGTGATATGTTTGACTGTGGATGTGTTATTTTTATTCCATTCATGGTTTATGGATTAAGTATTGACATTTAGTATGCTAGTTTTAATACGAATGTTTATGTTATGTTTAAACCTGTTCATATGAGGAATGAATTGGACTTAGTAAGTGATGGGTGGAGCCCGCTATAGCTCCTTGATGCATCGGTAGGTCTCACGAGACAAACTAGTGTCTTGGCACAAGGCCTTGAAAAAAATATTATTTGTATTCTTGGCACAAGGCCTTGACTATGTTGTTATGATAGTCTGGTATTATGCATTCCATCATTATGAAAGTGGTTATTGATATTTCATGTGATTATTCGACTAGTAGAATATCCATGTGAATAAGTAAATGGAATTATTTAATTTTATTTTTTCCATATTATTCAAAAGTTCAAGTTTAAAAGGATTTTGTTTTAGTTATACATTGCCTTAAATGTTTATTCTTATTTATGAAAGTTTCTGCTATATTATTATCCTTACTGAGCATCTGAGCTCACCCCTTTCTATGTTTTATTTTTCCCAGGATGTGAAGAAGTATTTTATGACTAACCTGCAGGGATAGTCTGAGGGGTTATGAGTGTGGATTATAGATACTATGTTGTTTTAGTTTTTCACTTTATCATGTAATGTAAGACTTATGAATGTATCTAGTGTTTCCAAGGCTACTAAAATAATTGGTCTTTCGAGACATGATCTTTTGTGATCATGTGAATGTTATGTAATAATTCACCGAATCTGGGTAACTGGGGTCAGGGCGTTACATTAATTCAATGTGTAAAGGAAAAAACTATGGCGCAAAAAAAAGTATCACACCATCAATTAATTTCATAGGAAACTGGAAAGGGCATGAAGGTCCCTTTATATATAATTTTTTCATATGGATTTCATTTCATGGAAAGTATAGACACGAAATGAAAATCATACATAATAAACTTTCATTTTCATAGGATTGAAATAAATATGTAAGAATAGTTCACACCATTAGAAGTATTCCATGTTGTGAATTCATGATATGTAAGGGTCAATTACATCATATATATAGGTTATCTGTGAAATGCAAGTTCTATTACTTTTCCAAAATTTGAGTCACTCTATCATGTCTTGACATATCAGCCATTTCATTAATGGGTTTTGGTTTTTTCAATGGTTATTCCTATTTATATATTCCCAACCCATGGAGAGTTTGTTATTTCAAAATGGTATATGTGGAGGAATTAAATGAATAGTAAATAGGGGAATTCGGGTTGAGATCATTTCATGGTGCTTGACTATAGGAACAAAATGCAATTTTGTTTTAGGAAAGATAAATGGATCATTCCATGAAGTAGTATGACATTCCACTATAGATGTTGGACCCAATTTGTGTTGAGTTGCATGTGTTATCAATAAACATGAATACAATAATCATAACTTCAATATGTATTAAAGAATAAAAAATAAATCGTGGTATAGAGTTCCCAAGAATGTAGATAAAAATAAGAGTGATGTTTCTAATAAAGATATGATTATAGTTGGGTTGAGTTTCAATAATTTTTTATATACAAAAGAAGATGAAACTAAAATGGTAAATAAATATTAAGTGAGCTACTAAAACATAGAGTGAGCTACTACCACTGGATTAATTCACATCCATTTATAAATGGAACTGTATTTCTATTCATAAATGGAAATGTATTTCCATTCATAAATGGAAATGTATTTCCATTACTTCCAACTCTTCATGAAGATTATATTATTATTAAATGTTTTCAAATATGGTTAAATATGATATGGATTTTACTAGTTAGAGAGTGAAATATATTATTCATTCTCATAGTGCAAAAATATTTTTGGTAAGTTGTTGAATTCATTAATATTAAATAAGTTCACAAGCTAGGAAGTGTTCTATAGAGTATGGTAAAGGATCTGCGACATCTATATGATGACAGATCCATCCTAGGGAATATCATGTAAAAATGAAATCTTCTTATATAATGTTTGAATAAATGAAGTTGTAAAGGTAGTGGAATATCATTGAAATACTCCAAGGAGTATTTATTTTCTACATAAACATTCATAATTATTTTGGTTGTTATTGAAAGTGATATGAATTTATTCTAAATTAATTTAAAGAGTTTGAGATATTGTAAATAAATCTACAAATTATATGATATATAATTATAATAAATGTAAAAGGTAAAAGATACCTAAGAGTTAATACTTATTATGTAAGAGTCATAGGTTAGAGAGTCATGTAATTGTAAAAGGTATTCCATGTGAAAAATTAAATTTATAGTATATGAGAAGAAATAAAAAAAAGGTATGAAATACATAAGATCCATTCAAACTATTCAAACTAAAATTTTAACAAATCTCAAGAAACCTTGTAACACATAATGGTAACTTTACAATATGTATATGTCACCTAGAATAGACTATTAAAATTTTTTAAAATTATTTGGATGATCCCTATAATATGTAATAGTAAATTTGTATATTAGAAATGAAATTGATAAAGTATCGACGAAACATACTATGGTATGTAAGAGTAATAATATCTTATATAAGATTTATTCATATAAAAAATTGAAAAATTCATAATACTCAATTATAAAATTATGTGTTTTTCTTTCAATATGAAGAGTTCCTCCTAATATATAAAAGGGTATCAAAGATCTCTAAAAATAAGTAAAATTTTCAGAATAATGTATTCTAATGGATAATAATTAAAATAATACTTTATATACTCTTCATTGAATTAAATATCATTATTAAGGTCATAATCATGATTCAAACCATGATTTATAAAGATGAATATATAAATATATATTTTTGTTCCTTAAAGCTTAAATATCATGATGTTAATAATGTTCATCCATGATTCAAGTGATGGAATTCACTGCTAAAGGATGAAGTATAAAAATTATTTTTCATGTTGTGAACAAAAATCCCATGTTGGGATTCTATCTAAGAAAAAAAGGAAAAAGAAGGTGGTTTTTCAATCTAGGATATTTACACAACATGATTAGAATACCCTGTTTTGGTGTGTAATGAAGAGATAGTTATGGAGTAAGATTTATGTCATCACAATATTGTTGCATATTTTCCATGATGGAATGGATCCAGTGAGTGAGGGATTTGTGAAAGTTTAAATAAAAATATGCTCTATGATTATTAAGGAATATCACAAGGAATAAAATTTGTGTCTAAAGGATAAAATTATAGAGATAATGACTAAAAAAAATATGAATAATATTAATGTTGCGATATTTATGGAATTATTTTACCAACACATAATAGGAAAGATAATTACAATCCCAAATATTATAGAGATAATATTCACATGGTTTTTTGAATATATATAAAGATAAAAATAAAATAGAATTGTGAAGATTTGATGTTGGGATTATTTATCATATTATGAGAATTTGAAGAAAAATATAGGGAGAACTATCACTACTATCACTTGAAGAAACCTTTTGTGTTTGTTCTATAGAGTTAAAATGCTACTAAGAAATATATAATCATTATGTATTGAATAAGAAGAAGAAGATAAATATTGGTCATTTCTTTTACTGATTATTTTTCAAACTAAAGTAGAATAACTACGGATTTTAGCTTATGATATATTAATATCATAAGGATAGGATATTATGACAATTTATATCATAATACATGATTGATAAATCTATCCTATGATATCACTGTATCCTATGGTTTTTCGAATAAGAGAGACATGAACTTGGATTGATTCATTAAGGAAAGATATAAAATACATCATATTCAATAGGGACATGATACATCATTGTTTCTGATCATAATTCAAGGAGGTGCAAGGAAAATCCTGAATTTCAAAAGCGATTATTGGTAGGTAAAAAAATTTAATAAATTAATGTTATTTCATTTATTATACCTAGTTGGTTCGAGGAATATGGGTATAATGATATACCCTTTCTCAAGCATCAATATGAAAATAGAATAAAAGTTTTGTGTGTGTGGGACAACAACCATAATACATCATGGAATAGCCATCCATATTTGTGGAAACACTAATCAACAAATATTATTGTTCCATTTTGTGTACCTTCTTTTTTAATTTACATGCATTAAAACCTAAGGTTAGAAGAGAAAAGGAGAGTGAGACCCATTGACTGAATATTTTTGGAGGTAAGGTGTTTTATAAAGATTTTTTAATTGGTAATAATTCACCCCCCTACCCACCTCTTTCATTATACTTCACAACAAAATTTATCCTATAAATTGGTATCAAAGCAAAGTTCCACCTCTATTTGTATTCTCAACAATATTAAGATTTAAATTTTATTTATTTTCTCTCTTAAAGTCTTTATAAAGTGAAAATTTGAATAATCCTATGATTTCTCTATCAAAGAAACCATAAAAGGGATATCATTCATTAAAATGAACAATTGGAAGAAAAGAGAAGAAAATATATTGATAAAGTCCTCATCATGTATTAAATAGAACAATGACTCTATAATAGTTCAAGGTATTCAAAGAATAGTATAATTTTTTATGTATCTATTATTAACATTTCTCTTGAAAAAAATTGTATGAATAATGAATCTTTCTTGTGAAAAGAGTTAGAGAAATAATTTTTCCCATGTTTTCATACCAAAAAATACAAACCTATAATGGAATAATAAGATATTGAGGAAAATACACTATTGAGAACATATAAAATGTTTCAACCTCAAAAGACATGAAATATTTACATGTAGAAAATTTATCTATAAATTATTGTGAAAACATTACTTTTGATAAAAAATAATAAGTTGGGAATATTGAAAATATAAGAATTCACAAGATGAATCAATAGTTTTTTTAAGAGATATGTTTCATACTTGTCCCAAATAAATAGTAAATTTTATTTTATAATCTTTTAATAGAATAAATGAGGAGATCATCCAACATGAATCTGGTTACTGGGGTTTGTATAAGGATTTGGAGAAAAAACAATTGAAATGTTTAAAATTATCCAAAAAAATATTATCCATAAATGCATAAATTTAGATCTTGAATAATGTTGCTCTAGATTTGAGAGTGAGTGGATCAGTACAATCTTGGAAAGAGAAGAATCCAATAAAGGGATTAAACAAAAGTTCTATGAATTGGAATAAAAATAAATATCTTTCATTGATATCCAGAATGTATAAATGGAAGTTAAAGAAAAGAAGAATAAAGAGACTAACAATTTATTACAAGGGAAGTAAAAAATATAAGAAAAACATAAGAATAATTTATAGAAGATAAGAAAAAAGTGTGAATATATAATAAAGTCACTGGAGGATGAGAATAAAGACCGTTATATGTAATGTATTGAGACTCAATTCAAACTCAAAAATATGGAAATTGTATAAAATGAGACTTCACAACAAGCTCAAATAAGGGATACTACCACACATAATTTCAAGGAATCTCATATTTAAAGACTTAAATATAATAGAAATGAGGGATTAATATAAATTGATTATATTTCTCAAAAAATCTCAACGAAATATGTACCATCAATTATAGAATATTTTAATTGTGCTAAATCTGTTTTGATGTAGAGTGAATATTTCAAATAAAAAACTATATAAATATGGATTGATAAAAATGGTGATAAACCCACTAAAATATCTATGGTAGATTGAAAAAAATTGAAAGAGAAATTTTACCCCAAAAATTCCTTAATAATAAGATTAAAATTAATAAAAATAGTGTCCTATAAAAACATACTAGAATGTTATTAATGAAAAAGGAATAAGTTTGGTTGGATATTTCTGGTGTTGTGGAAGGTTTAGGCATAAGTAAATTGACTAATTTCATAATATTTAAACTATTGGAAGAAAAAAAGAGCTTATATTAATGGGTAACAATGTTGTGTCAGTTTAAGTTTCACATAATAAACTTAGGAATCATATTATCTTAAATAGATTTTAAAGTCTTAGAGAACTCTATGAAACTTAAAATCAATGTTGTTACAATAGAAATACATATAAGGTTAAATCAAAAAAAACTTGTGAAAACATCAATATAGAAGATAAAATCACAAAATAAAAAGATAAATGATTTTCATTTTCCCTTATGAAATAAGAAAAATAGTTACATTTTTTAAAGAAAACCCACAAATTCTAAGAAGAGTGATACACCAATGAGAAAATGGTGATTTTATTTTGGAAGAATACGATACACCATGGACCTTTTCAAATAATACATGGGTATTTTTTTATAGTGGAAAGATAAATAAAAAGGAAGATTCAATATATAAAAAAAATTAAGGTTTATTTTGGTAGAGAAAATTCCTTAGAATCCATGTAGAGGTTCTAATAAATACTTCCATGTTAATAGATAATTCATGATCATTTTTTCATCTCAATTTGAAAGGGAAATAAATATATAGAAATTATAAGAGAAGGAATGTTATAAAGAGAAATTAGTTATTCTTCATGAAGAATTAAAATTTCTTGAGTGGTTTTCAAATTGTGATAACCCAAGAACTCATGAGATACTATGTGGGTGGTGAAAGAAAGTTAGAAATTCCTCAAAAGACTACTTAATCATATTACAAAATAAATATAAAATCATAAATAAGATTAATATAGAACTAGGAGATGAATTTTCTTTGTTAGAAGGTGCAAAGAATAATGTTCCATACAAATATGGTATTTAGTAAAAGTAAGGAAACCATGAAACTCAAAGAGAACACTGCCTTAAAATTTTAAAAGAAACTAAGAATTAAGGGTTCTAAAAAATAAGGAGTTGAAAATAAAAAATAATATTAGTTGAGAATAAATTATTAATGTATTTTATATCATTTAGGAATAATGATTTTGACTTTATTAACATATATACTATTTTTTTCATTCTATGAAGGGAATTGAATGTGGTGAATGATTAAGGGGGGAATTGAAAATTGATAAATCTAGAATAATTATTCTAGACATAATGAGAGTAACCCTCATATTATGATCCAATTTTTGATATCTTCAATCTTATTTGATATCTTGGAGATTATTTGATGGATAAATATACCTTTATTAGATGAAGATTTAGTTTATCCCTTGTGGGGGATTTGAGAACCTTCCATAATCATACATTTCATATGAATATGGAATTATAGAAAAGTTATTGAAAATATATAATTAATAAAATTGATTTGTAAATATTATATAAATGTGTTAAATAATTAGTATCAACCTATAAATATATGAATATCCCATATGAAGAAAATTCTGAGTCATTATCATATTCTAAAGGTTTACAGAAAGGTTTTCTATCTAGATTATATCCAATTTTTCCTACACCAGTCATGGATCATGCAGACATAGATTGGAATCATTGATGGAACACTTCTTTATATTAATTTATACCATCCTCTCTCAGGATTCATTAAATTTTTATATAAATAAGTGGAGAGAGCATAGAATGAAATAAAAAAATTAACATTTATTATTAGTATTGGTATTGAAAACAAATATAAATGGAGAGATTTTAGCCCCACTTTGTGTTGATTTGTATTTTTTTCAATAAGAATAAAGGAAATGAGTATGATTTAAATATGTATTGAATAAAAATATCTTAAATAAAGTATGAATCTAAAAATCATGTTAATAATAATAAGTTTGAAGTTCTTAAGCAAGCTATGATTATAAGTTTTGTTGAGTTATTTTTACTACTTATATAAAAAAGGAGATGAAACTAAAATTTAAAGGAAAGTGTAACTGATATTCTTCCATTTTTATTGAGTTCATTCCATTGGATTAATTGTGATCTATTCATAAATAGTAAATTATTTTTGTTTCTTCCACAACTACATGAAGATTTTATTCTAGTAAAAGGATGGGGAAAATGGTAGAAGATTATTTAGATGTTACTGGTTAGACTATAAAAGATATTATCTATGATCATAGTTTTGAATTATGTTGGAATGTTATTTCATTACATAATTTTTATATTTTTATAAGCTAATAAATGTTCCATGGATTATATTTATTTCTAAATATTATTTCTCAGTGAAGGAGTTGTGAAATCATGTTAATGAGAGGTCTATCCAAGGGAACTTCATGTATAAAGGGAAGTTTTTTATGGTGTTTGAATAATAAGAGAAGTTTTGTAGGTAGTGTAATTTCATTAAAATACTCCAAGGAGTGTTTATTTTCTACATAAATCAATTGAATTATTTTTTTTCTGGTGATTAAATTTAACATGAGGTTATTTTAAAGCTATTTAAATATTTTGATCTATTTTGAAGAAGATTAGAGTTTTTGGGTTGAATATTTATAAAAAAATTAAATGTAATGAGACACATAAAAGTGAATAATTATTATGTAACATTCATTAGTTAGAGAGATGAGGGATTAGAAAAGGCATTCCATGGGTCAAAGTAACTCTAGAGTAGAGCATAAGAAATATGGAAAATGAATGAAATTTTAAAGGGCCATTCATACTATGAAGACCAAAAATTTGACAACATCTAAGAAAACCCTATAATATATAAAGGTAGATTTATAATATATATTGATTGCTCGGAGTATACGATTGATGTTTTGAAAGGTCTATGGATGTTCTTTGTACTTTGTAATAGTAACATTATAAGTTAGAGTTGATATTGAAAATTTAATGAAGAACCATAATGAGTTATGTAAGATTAATAATCTCTAATGTAAGAGACACACAAGAAAAAAAAATTAGCAATGTATTATGACTTACATAAGGGTTTTCTCTCAATACATATTGATTTTCATAGGATATGGAAGGGTATCATACTTTTCTAAAAACATGTAATATTTCAAGAATAAATTTTTCTTAAGGAAAATAATTTATATGGTGGAGGATATATTCTTCAATGAATTAAATATCATGACTAAATTCATAATAATGATTCATTACAATATTTATAAAGAGTAAAATATGATGATGTTTTGATATTATTTATGTAACAATCCATCATTTCATGAAGGTATTGATCATTTTGTTTTCTAATTTGAAACTTTTGTTTAGTCTTTCTAAATGTGTACTACAACCAAAGGAAGGTCCTAGGACAATCTGAAGATTTTTTAGAGCATAGATTTCCCAAAACTGGGCTAAATAACTAGGTAGTATGATTAGTTTAAACCATACGACACAATCCACACAGTTTGTCTAAAACCATGCGATTGTAGAAATAGGAAAATATAGGCCCCACAGTTTGCCTAAAACCATGCGAGCCAAGGAACACACTCATGTGGGCATGCTTTGTTTTGGTAGAGTGATATTTCACATGGTTGTCGCATGGTTTGGGAGACCATGCACCTTAATCATGCATAGTATGTCCTACAGAAATGTTATGATCATGGTTTAAGCATAATTTGGCCAAACCGTGCACTTTGGTATATTGGGGTGAAATTAAACTTTTTTCCTTTTAATTATAAAACCTAATTTCTTTTCCCTTTTTCTCATTTCTAGTAATGGGAAGTGTTCTTCTCCCCCCAAAGTTCAAAATATCCATCTCTTGGATATTTTATAACTACTATAGTCGGAGTCTGTTTCTCAATCCGTAAGAGGAATTGGATAGATCAAGGTAAGGATAACCTTACTCACCCTTCATATTTCAGTTTTCATTCGGATCGGTCACACCATTTAGGTGAAGGAAAATTTTCCATATTTTTTGGTCATCAGATTTTTTCTTATATCTCTTACAACCTACTTTGAATATGAGGTTGGTATTAAGTGAGGTGTCATCAACTGCCTTGAGGTAGGTGGTCACATCATTTTCCCATTGAGTTTTTCTACTTTTGTAATTATACCACCATTCTATATGCCGACCTTTTTAGAGTATCACAATTTTATTGATTCCCTCATGTCTAACTATCCATTACACCTATATACACATTTATTGGACTTTATTGGGTGGGTTAGAGCTTGAACATACCTTATATGGTCACCCCATGGGTGTTCCACTTAAAATTGCTCATTTTGGCCAATTGGTTCAAAATGACTAAAACTCATAATTAGTTAACAACATGTATTATAGATGAACTTGAATTTGAAACATGTGTATTCAATGTAAGACAAGGCACCTCATAGGTTCTTTTCCCTTTTATAGTTGTAATTTCTCAAGTGGTAAATTTCTAAAATCAGAATATCATCTTCAAATGACCTTTGAGCCTTATGGAATGTTTTCCATGTTTTAATGAATTGAATGAGTTAAATGTAATTGATCAAGTTGATTGTATAATTCATGATGGATTTGTTTTATTAAAAGGATTCATATGAGTTGTGTATTTTATATAGAAATTGAACATGACTAATGAATTCATAAAAGGTTATGCCTTATATATTATGTAATAAATTATTATTCCTTGCATAAGTATATGACTAGATAAAAGGGATGTATGGGAGGTAATTTCCCATGCCAGTTATATTCATTATGCACCATTATTTTGGTTGCGATATGATGGTAATGGGCGTTGATCTAGGAGGGAAATCACTCTTTCTTACATAAGGTGTTGAGTTCATGGTGTCTCACACTAGTGATACAATATGGTCAATGGGATTTACTCACCACATTCCATGATTAGAGTGTTTCCATGTTGATTCACTCTCCATTTCAATTGTAGTATGGAATCTCTCAATCTATCAGGATGTAAGAAATATACCATATTGCATGATCTTTTAGGCCTGTTAAACTGGTTATGGATGTCTGAGTTCTTCCCTAGTCCAGTCCTTCCCTAGTATTCCAGGTATGTGTCCATTAGGAATTCCTCACACACTTGGTTCATATGGGTGGATGCAATATAGAACTAAATAATATATATATATATTACTATTAATATATATATTAATATTTATATTTATATTTATATATATATATATATGTATGTATATATATATTGCTATTAATATATATATAGTGATATGAGAAGACACTCCTCCCAGCCTTAGGCTGAAATAGGTAGACTCGCCAGGTGTCCTATAGGAACCTGAGTGGGCCAGTTATTTATTTCAGCATTATTTTACCATTCTACTTATACATAATCACTATTTAGTTTGGAGCACTACTTAGGTTATATATAGCCATCTTTGGTGGTGGCCTACTGAGATTTTTATCTCACACCCTACTTGGGATTCCATTGGTACCTGGGAATGCAATCTTTCTATAGGTAATGATAATGGAAAAGGACATACTATAGTTTGCTGATATGTATTTCTTTAGATAGATCTTAGGAGGAGAGGATCGAACATGCGCTCGAGATGCTAGTGGATCAGTTTTTGTTCTTTTTTTTCTTTTTGTATAGAATGATTGTATGCATGCTCTAAGTTCCCCTTTTTATATCATCATTACATACATCATGTAATGTAATTTCCTTATAGGATTTTGATTATAGTATCCAATTTTTAGTTCAATATATATCTCCTACTGATTACTTATTCGGTTATCTATTTACACTTCTATAGGTTATTGATTCTTATTATTTATAAAATACTTTTATTTTTTAATGTTATATGTTATATTCATTGTGATACTCTAATAAGAGGTTATAGTCTCCCCAACATACTACCTTTAGACCATCACTTGTATTCATTATCCTCTAGCATATGGGGAGGTGTGGTTGAGGCCATGTGACCCACCTTCTAGGGATTCAGCTTAAGTGGATCATGGGTCAGGACGTTATAAGTTGGTATAAAAGGGGGTTCATTTCTTACTTTAATATTTGGTGACAATAGATTAGATACTAGGAATGCTAGGGACTTGGTCATAAGTCATACTTAGGAATTGTGAACCCATGTTTGGGGTAAAGGCCGAGTCGCCTAAATTATAATTGTTGTTCTAATTTATCTATTTACTATTAATATGACATCACCACTGGGTGTTGCACTTGTTTTATGAGGTTATCAATATTGGAATGATTGAAATTCTGATTTATTTATTAGGATAGATGAAATAAGGAATTTCATTAGGTCATGCATAATCCGTGGCACAATATGGCTAATAGTCCTTGAATTTTTTCATGCCATCATTATTTTCAGTGTGAATTTGCCTATTTTATTATGATTATTCCTTGATATGTATCGAATTGGGATGAAACTTCTTGGAGGGATTGGAAAACATAATTGATACTTAAAGTTTCTATCTTATCCTAATAGTGTTTTCCTGAATAGCTTAAATAAAATATCTTAATATTTCAATTATGGAACATTGAGATATGGACCATTGGTCGCATGAGTTGGAACATGTTATAGTGTGAGTTTAATAGATGCCATGTTTTGGTTCATAAGGAGTATGCGCCCTTATGGATGATAAAATGTAAAACCATCTGATTAAAACTTTTTAAAGTGATTCAAATATTTCAAAAAACACACTTTCAAAATGAATATGACTTTTAAAAATAAAGAGTATCCATATTATATATATATATATATAGTGTGTGTGTGTGTGTGTCACAGAGACTTAGACACGAACCTGGCCTTAGTTGTTGGTAGTGGGGTATCTTTTACATTCTTTTGGCCTGTTGTGGTCTCTTTTTACCGTCTAGACCTAGATTTTGAAGTAGGCTGAGAGGTGTGGTTATTTTATTGGAAGTATTTACTCTTATACTGGTTTATTAAACAAAATATTTTAAATTTATTGAACCTCTTATAAGGCATGTGTTTAATATTGTAGCATTATGCTTCCATGATGTCCTCAGGTCGTATGCCCCGAAGGTGGTGACGACCATGTACCTGAGGTGGAAGGTTGTGAGCTTACAATGATTCCTCCTATAGAGCCACCTATGTCTCCTATTCCAGTTCTTGATGTGGGAACTCATTACCAGTTTTGAGAGGGATTTTTTCATATGTTGCAGTTGATTCAAGGTGTTGTTCGACCTACCCAGAGCATGGTATATTTGACTTGAGAGTTTCAACAGGATCATACTCCCACCTTCTCAAGGGATGGAGGACCTCATGTTGTGGAGTCTTGGATAAAAGAAATAATTTCTATATTCTATAATCTTGAGATGTATTTGGATAAAAGGTTCAAGCTAACGACTTATATGCTTCATGATTCAGCTATTCAGTGGTGGGATGTTATCACATAGGAGGATCAACATCATAATATGGTCTGGTCATACTTTTAGACCATATTTTATGATTACTTCTTTCCCCAAACTTTGAGTGTTGATAGATATATAGAATTCATGAACCTATATCAGGGGAGTATGAAAGTTATGGAATAATCTTTCCAGTTTACAAAGCTATAGCAATTCACTCCCTCTCTAGCTTCTAATGATCCGATGACCTCTAGGAAATTCTAGGATGGGATATTTTATTCCATTAAATCACAGATAAATTTCTTGGAGTTTATTACCGTTTCAAAAATTGTTAATCAGGCACTAATCATGGAGCGGAATTTGAGGGATGGTGAAGGTGAGAGTCCAGGAAGTTCGACACCTAGGGCTTCCAGTGATTCTTCTTTTGGGAGAAAGTGGCATTTTGAGATTACTCACGGGGGTAGTAGCAATCAGGCTCCTCATTCAGAGAGTTTTCTTATCTATTACTAGTTCGGGAAACTACGACATATCAAGTATCAGTTTCTGATGGATCAAGTCTAGTGAAAAAATTTTGGTAGGATGGACGATCTATAGTGTTTCTACCAAACTTTCACTCTAATTCCTAGAAAGTGAGGATCTTCACCAACTCCATGGTTAGGGGTATGGACAGCCGGATCTTGATAGGTAGGCAGCTACAATACCACTATACAATTAGGATGATGTTACAGTTGAGTTAGAGGCAGTCAAACTTATGATTCTCAACACCATAAGAGTGAGATTGGTCGGGGCAGTCAAGTAGTGACTTAGTGTCGCGGTATAGTCTAGTTACTTGAAATCTATCCTACAACTCAAGAGAAGAGTGTCGGACCTTATACTATTCAAAAAACTATTCTATTAGCTTTTACTTTAGTTTCTTATTTATTTAAAAAAGGAACTTCTCACTCTTTTATATCTGATACAATAATGGGAAGTATAGGCCTTAAAATTGAGCACTATCATGGGATAATGACACTAGATACCCCATTGGGTATCTTATTAGAGGGAATTTAGCATTATAAGGACTACCCCATGAGATGGGTAGTTACCTTTTCATATGGAATATCTATGTCCTCAACTTGATAGGCTTTGATGTAATCATCAGGATGGATGGGTTAGTTTCCTACTGATCCCATATTGATTTCTATCATCGAGTGCATGTCAGAACTAAAAACATACCTTGCACAACTTTTAGGAGTTGGTATGTTCTATATGATTATCTAGTTATGTTGTTCAGACTCATGAACACACCCTACGTCTTAATGGATCTGATGAATCGGGTTTTCCACCCGTATCTGGATTCATTTTTCATAGTTTTTGTTGATGATATCTTGGCGTATTCACACTCCAGACATGACCATGAAACCCATATTTAGATCATTCTGAATACATAGAGAGAGAACCATCTCTATTCTGAGATCTATAAATTCCACTTCTTGATCAATAAAGTCCACTTACTGAGTCATATAATCTTAGATTCAAGAATTTTAGTAGCCCCAGAGAAAGTGATATTTGTAGTTTATTGAGAGAATCCCAATAAAGTCATTAACATCCAGAGTTTCTTGGATCTTTCCAAATATTACAGACACTACATCCAGGATTTCTCATTCCTTGTGGCACCACTTACTAACTTGACAAAGAAGGGTGTCAGATTCCTATGATTAGAATCTAATGAATCACCCTTTCATGAGTTGAATGGAATACTATCTTCAGTGCTAATAATGATTCAAATAGAGCCAGGAAGTGGTTACATTGTATACTCTGACTCCTCTGGTATCAGACTTGAATCTTTTCTGATGCAGGATGAGTGACTCGTCACATACAGGTCTCGTTAGTTGAGGCCTCACTAGTAGAATTACCCAACTCACGATCTCAAGATCGATGTTGTAGTCCATGCCTTATGTTGTTGGATACACTATATAATTAGAGATAATATTATATTATTCCCATACAACAATATTCTCAAGTACATATTTATGTTGAGGGATCTTAATCTTAGACAACACAGGTGGGTGGAGTACCTTCAGTAGTTTGATTTCGAGACTGCCTATATGCCTAGTAATGGAAATTATGTAGCTAATGCTCTAAGATGAAAAAATCATAAAAAGGATGTTTAAAAATCTAGTGGATAATGGTGTTATATAGATTTTTTATTAGATATGCACATCGAGGTTCAGGTGTAACACAGTCAGACTATCCTCTCAACCTTAGTAGTGGATTCTAATCTTATGGATTGAGTTTTAATGAGATAGTTATCTGATCCTAAAGGTCTCATCCTATGGGAATGTGTCTCAAATGGAGATACATATTCTAGTTGGTCCTTGGATGGAAATGATACCTTATTTTTCCATGGGTGTGTGTGGGTCCCAAAATACATCAGGGGGAAGATGATGCGGGAATTCCACACCTTGGCATGGGTGATTCACCCCAGTGCTACTAAAATGTATTGATATCTACGATGTCAGTACTGGTAGCCTGGTATGAAATGTGAGATTTCTGGTTTCATCACATGATGTTCCACCTATAAAAAGCTAAAGGTGGAACATCTATGACTAGAATGGTTCTTACAGCCGTTATCTATTCTCGAGTGTAAGTGAGATGATTTTTCAATGGATTCCATGAGTGGTCAACCTAGATAACCTCGATCCAATGATATAGTGTGGGTTTTCATTGATAGTTTGATGAAGTTCATACACTTATTTCCTTTTAAAGATACCTTCTTGATAGACGATCTAGGAAGGATATACTTCAGTTAGGTTTTACATCTTCATAGATATCCTTATTCTATCATTTCTAACAGATATGCTTGTTTCATGCCATGATTTTGGAAGAGGTTGCAGAAAGCCTTGAGTAAGTAGGTACTTATGATCATGTATTATCACCCATAGACTGATTGAATGAAATAGAATATGATTCATGTTTTTGAGTAAATTATATGTGTATTAATATTTGACTTTTAGGGTTCTTGGGAGAAACACATTCTCATCATCGAGCTTGCTTATAATAATATCTTTGAGGCTTCCATCATAATGGATCCCTATGAAGCCTTATATGGTAGGACTTTCCACTCACCACTGTGTTGAATATAGGTAGGGGAAGTATCTATTCTTGGACCACATATTATTTAGGATACTATAGAATAGGTCAAACTAATTATAAAGCACATATTTACAGCTTAGTCTAAATAGCAGTCTTATGCCAACAAACAACGGTGACCTCTTGAGTTTGAGGATAGAGACTGTGTTTTCTTGCGAGTCTCTCCCGTGTTAAAGAAATGACATATTTTGAAGTAGGGTAAGCTCTCATTGAGGCTTATTAGACCATTTGTGGATGTGAAATAGATCATACCAATTGATTACCAGTTGGAACTTCCTTAGAGATACCATTCCATGCATGATGTATTTTGTAGAGGAATTATCCTTACCTCAAGGTGAGGAGGAGGCCTTATTTTATAGAATAATAAAAAGGAATACATGGTGAATTATTCTGATGTGGGACTCAAAAATACCCGGAATAATAAAAACAGGGTTTAACACTCCCACTAAAGTTGGACATGACCATCTTGGACCACGAGTACCACAAAAGAAAGATGGAATTAGATAAGACCATGAAAACTCCCCCTCAAGTAGGGTCACAGATGATGTGGATGAACATCTTGGAACTGAGCGAGTATAGGCAATCCCCTAGGAGGCCTTTGGTGAAGATGTTAGTAAGCTGGTCTTTTATCAGGATGTGTCTAAAGTTGACATAGTTGTGATTGAAGGGGTGTCAAAGAAAGTGGCAGTCCACTTCGATATGCTTCATGCGTTCATGGAATATTTTATTTGAAGTAATTATTTTCAATGTTTGATTGTCACACTAGATATGAGAAGATGTTAATGGAAGAAAGCCATGATCCTGGAGGATATGATAAATCCAAAGGATATCCGTAGTGATAGTGGCCATGGTATGGTACTCAGACTCCATACCAGATCTTGAGATGATGGTCTATTTATTGTTGCACCAAGAGATGAGGTTACCTTCAAAGAAAATAGAAAACCTAGAAGTAGACTTTTGAGTATCAAGTAAACCAGTATAGTCAACATCACATAAGGCCTCGATATTTAGATGAGTGTGGTGGGATTAGTTAAGGCCATGTGTAGGGTCTCTCTTGATGTATTTGGGGATACGGAGGACAGTATCCCACTGAGAGGTGGTCAGATTCTCCATGAATTGGCTCAATTTTCCAACAATGTAGGCAATGTCTGGAAAATTCATGGTGAGATAATTGATTTTCCCACCATTTGATGGTATCGTTCTAGGTGTGAAT
This sequence comes from Viscum album, assembly GCA_963277665.1. Classification (NCBI taxonomy): domain Eukaryota; kingdom Viridiplantae; phylum Streptophyta; class Magnoliopsida; order Santalales; family Viscaceae; genus Viscum; species Viscum album. Next base: position 118,689,128 of record OY728156.1, on the reverse strand, counting down.
ATGGTCCTGAGGATTCATAGAGAGATCATTCCTCAGGATCAAGAGGAGTCTCAATGGTGGTGGCATGTGTCAGCCCAATATCTTTTAGAATATCCAAAGCATATTTTCGTTGGCAGATAAAGATGGATTTTAGAGAACGGGAGACCTTTATGCCAGGGAAGTATGTGAGAGATCCAAGATCTTTGGTGTAAAAGTGATGGTGAAGATTCCCCTTAAGGTGGGTAATCCCAGTGGATTCTCTCCAGATGATGATGATATCATCCACATTCACTACCAGGAGGATGCATCTGGTGGACATCATCCTATAGAACATGGTGTGGTCCTTCATACAGCAAGAGAGCCTAAAGTCAGTGACGTTGGTGTTAAATTAGCCAAACCAAGAATGAGGAGACTGCTTAAGACCATATAGAGAGCGTAGTAATGCGAAACGGGCAGGCCGGGGTGGGGCGGTCCAATCCCGCACGGGTTTGAGCCCGCGCAAGTTAGTCCGCAAAATCCCGCATATAATGAAAACAAAAAAATTCAAGCCCGCCCAGACCCGCATAAACCCGCGGGTTTCCCACAGGCTTACCCACATTTACAAAAAAAATACTATTTATAGTCATTTAAATACTATATTTTTTATCATTCTTAAAGGTATTTTTGGGGAGAAGTATGAATTAACAATAACTAGAGTTTTAAAGGATGCGATAGAACATTTTTTTTGTTAAAGGGGGCATGTGGTAACGCCGATGTGGTGGAGAACTGTTGCGATAGAAAGTAGGTGAGTGATTGGTGATGGGTGGTGAATGATAATGTTGGTTGTGTGGTGATGTGAACAACTAAACCTATGAATGAATGAAGTCTCTCCAGGTAATGATCAGTTTCAAAGGAAGCTATTAGTGTTTTCACGAGGTTCAATCCAATTATCTTAATAACAAAATAAAATTATTTAATAACAAAATTAAATCAACCAAAAAAATATTATGATTATAATAACTCTTATAGAATTGAAACCATGCACAGGGGCGATGAGTTCCATTTTTCAAGAGATGGGTTGACACACCATGTGTATATGGTTAATAATTATTATATAAATAATATCATATCATATTAAAACAATAAATATAGGCCTATTTAAAATTCACATGTGAATAAATGGGGAATTAATATGATCATTACGGTGAGATATCATATGTCACCATTTAACCATGATTTTTTATTAAAAAACTAAAATGATAAAGAAACTTATATTGTAAAAATAATATATATTTTTTTAAATCAGGCCCGTGGGCAAGCCCGCACTCGCGCGGGCTCAACCCGCATTAGCCCGCACCCGCGCAGGCTCAACCCACATTGGCCCGCACTCTAAACGGTCAAAATGTTTAGGCCCGACCCGCCCCACATCCACCCCATACCTGCAAATCCCACGGGCCATGATCCCCCTTTGCATCGCTAAGAGAGCGGCAAAGTCAACAGGCTTGGTTGTCGGCTTCAGAGGAAAAAAATACAGGGGGCTGCTGCAGATAAACCTCTTCCTAAAGAAATCCATAGAGGAAGGAATTCTTGACATCTAGTTGATGAAGGGGCCAATGATGATGAGCAGCCAGAGAGATAGATAATCCAATGGAGTCTATCTTGTCAACTATAGAGAAGGTATCAAAATAGTCTATACCATATGTCTGAGAAAATCCCTTTTCCACAATGTAGGATTTGAGACAATAGAGATTTCCATCAGCATTAAGCCAAACTGTATAAATCTATTTGCTGCCAACCACCTATTTTTTCAGAAGGGGGACTAGATCCAAAGTATGGTTGACTTACAGAGACTTCAATTCATCCTACATCACTTATATGCACCCCATGTGAGATTTGGCCTCGCCAACTGTGCGGAAAATGGATATCATCTCTAGAGCTGAAAAACATTTGTATGAAGATGTAAATAGAGGAGTAGTCTAGTAAGAATGAGTACCTTTATGAAGTTCAATGGGAAAGTCGTCTGGTGTTGGGACAAGAGCATCAGGTGAAGTGGAGACAATGGTGTCCTTGACCTGGATGGGGGGTACAATTGATGGGTGATGAGAGTAGACCAAACCAAAATGGTGATCAGTAGGGGGAGACGCCAGTGGAGGGTGGATGATGAGAGGAAGACAATCATCAATGTCAGTGTCGATATGGGGAGAGGGAAGTGAAAACAAAGATCTATCAATAAACGAGACATTAGCTGAGATGATATATCTCCGTAGGTCTAGAGAGAAGCATTGATATTCATGCTGAGTGCAGGAATATCCAAGGAATATGCAACGGATGGATTTAGGAGAGAGCTTGGAGAGTTCGGTATGAATGTCACAAAAATAATAGAGACATCCAAAAACACATATTGAAAGTGAGTGAGGATGAATAAAATAGAACATAGTCTAAAAAGGAGTCTACCCTGAAGGGCAGAAGAAGGGAGGCGGTTTAGGAGGTAAGTAGCAGTCAATATGGAATCGCTCGAAAAATTGAGAGGGACCTTCATAAGGAATATGAGGCCATGATTAGTCTCTAGAATATAGTGATGTTTCCACTTGGCCACTCCATTCTGCTGAGGTGTATCAGGGTTGGATGTCTGGTGAATAATTCCTTTATCCTAGAGAAACTTATTAAAGGGAGTGGATAAATATTCACATCCATTGTCGGAGCATAGATATTTTATAGAGGTATAGAATGGAGTGTGAATTTCATTATAGAAGGAATGAAAGGTAGAAAACACTTCAGACCAATTAGAAAGAAGGTAGAACTAGGTCATGTGGGATTAGTCATCGATAAAGGATATATAATAATGTTACCTAGACTGGCTAAGAACCCTACTAGGACTCCGTACATCAGAATGAACAAGGTAGAAAGGATTTGCTACATGCTGGTCAAATCGAGGAGAATATGTCACCCAATGATGTTTATCAAATTTTTAGGGTTTACAATGGAAGGAAAGGTGGGGACTAAATTGGGGGAAAATATTTTGTAGGATGGAAGCTGGTGAATGACCAAGGTGAGAATGAAATTCAACGGCATGAGATGAGGTGGATGAGAAAACAAGAAGGGGTGGTATATCGAGTATGTACACCCCATACTTATGATGACCTTGACCAAGTTCCCAATTCGTCAGCCACTCCTGAAAAACAAAACTAGATGACGTAAAAATAACATCACAATTTAAGTCTGGTGAGTTTTTTGATAGAGAGAAGATTAAACTGGTTGTGAAGAACATGAGAAACTGAATGAAGGCTAATACATGGGTTCAAAATTCATGTTCCAAATCCCACAATAGGGATTATAGATCCATTCGAAACTATGATTGTAGAATCACTATTAGATGAATGGTATGTAGTGAACATACTAGAATCTCTAGTGAGATGTTTGGCCACACTAGAGTCGAGCATCCAGGCTGGCGATCGATGAGATAGATAGGTGTTGGAGCAATCAGTATGAGAAATGGTGGACAAAGAAGAGTATAGTTTATTAGGAAAGGGTCAGGAAACTGCAGTAGGTGGGCTGAGAGACTGCCGAGGAGGGTGGGGGCTGGGAGACCGTGTTAGAGGCAGGTCGGGAATCACCAAGGAAGGTGGGAGAGCTAGGATACCGTACTGAATGTGGGTTGGGGAGTGCTAAGGAGGGCGGGAAGTCTAGTAGACCGCATTAGAGATAGTGGTCGGGAATCTACTAGGAATCCAACCGGATTGCGGGAGGTCATAGTGAACGATAGATTCCAGGAGACATGGGGCATTCATTGAGAGGGAGAACCTGTGGGGGCCTAGAGATCGTGGTGAGAGGCTACAGGGAGGCACGACTAGTAGAAGCTAGGAGGCTGCGAGGAGAAGTGGATGGTCGGATATTGGAGGGTTCCGTGTTTGGAAGAGGCGGATGGATGGGAATCAGCATCTGAGGTTTGTTGGAGAGAGAGATGCGGTGGGAGCCACTGTAGGGAAGAGATATACGCCAGGAGGGAAGAGAGTTGGGTCATCATGTGAGGAGGCTGACATAGAGAGAGGCTGTCCACAGGGATGGATACTACCGGGATTGAGAGAAGGAGGATAATTTCTCCTTGACGAGGAGGGCGCTGGGATGAGCAAGAGGGATGCCAAATTGGGTGTCATGAGTCAGGCGCAGCGCTGGGAGAGGGCTGCAATGGGAGAGAAGTTCCAAAGAGGGAGGTCTGATTGGAGAGGAGTGTCGTGGGAAAGGTGGGACCCGGAAGTGGGGTCTATCGGAATGTTTAGTGGGAGGGGATCCATGTAGGGTGGGATCTAAGCGTCATGTCGGATGTGGGATCAAAGCGGTGTCGGGATGCATTAAAGGATTCACCGAGGTCTAGGGAGCTATTAGTGGTGAGGAGGCGGGAGGTATGATAGAGAGAGTGTTCTTCATAGGGAAGGAGGTGGGGCCGAGTGAATTAGGATTCCATAGGGAGGGAAGGGCCGAGTAGAACTGGGTGGCTGCATAGGGAATTTCTCGAAAACAAAAATGGGAGGTGGGGCTCAGGATTAGTTTCCCTTTGATACCATGTAGAGGATGAATTATACTTACCTCAAGGTGAGGTGGAGGCCTTCTTTTATAGATTGAAAAAAAGGAATACATGATGGAGTATTTCTATGTGGGACTCCAAAATACCAAGAATAATAAAAATAGGGTTTAATGTCTTTCATGTATCTCAACTTTGTTGATACTATCTAGACCTGACACAAGTCTTTTGTTCTAATGAGATATAATTGGATATAGATGATTCCATCAATGATTATCCCATTTGTATAGTGTATCGGAGTGTGAAGACACTCTGAGGTAGGTTTGTTCCTTTGGTACGGGTGTTATAGAAGCACGGTCATGTACAAGATGAGACCTAGGATTTGGAAGATGATGTATGATCTTAGTGGCTATAACTCTTTCCTAATAGTACTTATTCACCCACATAAGACCAATTGGGGAATGAGTTGATTTAAGGAGGGGAGGTTGTGATGGCCTATCTTTTCATGAAGGTATGTATCATTTGTTTTTCAATTTGAAACATTTTTTTAATCTTGTTAAATGTGTACTATGGCCTAAGGAAGGTCCTAGGAATATTTGGGGATTTTTTAGAGCCCAAAGTTCCAGAATATGGTCTAAATAACTGGGCTGCATTGTTAGTTTAAACTGTGATACCCTAGCCACATGTTTCTTATGAAATTATGAAGTTGTAGACAGATCCACCTGTTGGCCGCATGGTTTTTCTAAACCATTTTAGCCAAGGTGTACAGCCTTATGAACCATCTTTGTTTTGGGATAGTGGTATTTCTCATTATTGGAACATGATTTTGGAAACTGTGCACCTTAATCTTGTGTGGTATATCCTAAAAAAATGTTTGGATCATGTTTTGTGCACAGTTTTTCTAAACCGTGTAGCCAAATTGTGTACTTTGGTATTTTGGGGTGAAATTACATTTTCCCCCCTTTTGATTATAAAACATAGTTTCTCTTCCCTTTTGATTGTTTTTAGTGATGGTAGTGTTCTTCTCCTCCTATAGTTAAAATTACTCTATCTCTTAGATCTTTTATAACTCCTGCATTCGATGTCTATTTCTCAATCCTCCATAGGCATTGAATATCTCAAGGAAAGGATAACCTTAGACTTCCTTCCTATTTCAGTTTTCGTTCGAGTATATCATGCTATTTTGGTGTAGGCTCATCTTTCTTATTTTTAGGGCATCCGACCATTTCTCAATTATCTTCCAAACTTCTTTTAATATAAGGCCTATATTGAGTGAGGCATCATCTATGACCTTGAGGTAGGTACACACATTGTTTTCCCTTGCTGTTTTGGTCATTTTTTAATTATGGTGTCATGCTATATGTTGGACTTTTTCAAGCAACAAAATTATATAGATTAATTCATCTCTAATTGATCATTACACGTAGTTACATGTTTATCAAGCCTTGTTTTATGAGTTAGACCTTGTACATACCTTGTAAGGTCACCCCATGGGTGTGGCACATAGAATTGGACATTTTGGCCAATTGGTTCAAAATTCCTAGAATTCTTAATTAGCTAATGGTTTGGATTTAAAATGAATCTACCTTTGAAATTTTTATATTCAATATAACCCAAGGCACCTCATAAGTGGTTGGACATTTTATAGTTGAATTTCCCAAGTGGTAAATTTCCATAATGATAATTTCAGCTTCTAAACGACCTTTGATACATATGACTTGTTTTCCCTATTTTAATGAATTGAATGAGTTAAATGGAATGGATCTAGTAAAGTGGATAATTCATGATGGATTTATTTTCTTAAAATGATTATAATGGTTTTAAATGGAATGACCCAAATGGATGGTAAGGAAAATCCCTTTTTTATGCTTTATAAAATGATTCATATGAGTTGTATCTTTTAAATTGAAATTGAACTTGACTAATGAATGCATAAGAGGTTATGCCTTATGTATTGTTTTATAAATGATTATGCCTTTATTATTTATATATAAAGATAAAAGGGATGGATGGGAGGTAATTCTTCATATCAGTTATATTTATTATGTTTCTTTTCTAGAGGTTGTGATACGATGGTAAGGGGTTTTGAGATAGGAGGGAAATCACACTAACTTACATCAGGTTTTGAGTTCATGGCATCTCATACTAGTGATACTATATAGGTGATGGTATTTACATGCCATGTTCCATGATTAGTTTGTTTCCATGATGGTTCAATCGCCATTCCGAGTGATGTATTATGTCATATCTCACTCTATTGGGATGTAGGGAATATACCTTATTACATCATATTTTAATCTTGTTAGACTGGTTATGGATGTTTGAGTTACTCCCCGATCTATTACATCACTAATATTCTAGGTATATGGATATTAGGAATTCCGCACTAACTTAGTTCATATAGGTGGATGAAATATATAACTAATATATATGTATATATTGTAAATACCTGTAAAATTCAAGGGAAATTTTTTTCTTAATTTTCTTTGGAATTTTACAAGAGCGCGGTTTCTGACGGCACCTGATTCCGAGGCCCGGAGTGCCCGTAATCAATTTCCAAAGTTTGGCTTGGGTACGTTCAGTGAACGAACGAGCGGGAATTTCTAACTTTTGACCCGGTGCTCGGAATTGAATTCCGAGGACACCGATGAACTCGCAGCGCCGATATTCGCTTAAGGAGACCTTTTTCGAGGTTTCATTTATTTCGGGTTGAGAGTTAGTTTTTGGGATTTTAGAATAAGTTAAATAAAAATTGTGGATTACAAATTTTTATTTTAACTTATTGGTTAACTTCTCCCAAAGGGAGTTAGTGGTGGAACCCACAACCACTTAACCTCCCTTGGGAGGATTAAGTGTGGTGGGGCCCACCCGAAGCATGACTCTTCTTCTTATCCTTTTTAACTCCCTTAAACTCCTCTTTTAATGACATGACAACTTTGTTAATTAATGGAGTTGAATTGTTTGAATTTCAAACCTTTGAAATTCATTTTGTTAAGTGTGTGAATAAAATAATACTCTAGCTTATTTTATTTGGTTAGATTTCTCTAGCCTTCTTGAGAGGATTTGGGAACTCCTTCTTCTTCTTCAACTTTGACGAAGAACGCGAAGAACCTTCAAGCTCCGACGAAGAACGCCGCTCCTCTATTCTTCGTAGCCGGTTGTTCCGAAGATCGACGACGCCTTCCGTGTCAACGAAAGGGAACACCGCTTCCTCCTCGGACTTCCTTCGTCGTCTTACGAAGATTCACCAACGACGTACCTCTTCAGACGTACCTCTTCGTCAAAGGAATTGACGAACGATTACCGCGACGCCCGACCTCCGCGACGCTTGCCTTCCGCGGGTCATTGACAATCATCGTACTTGAAACCGAGGTAGGGGTTGTTGTTGATTATTTATTTACTCTCGTTCTTGGTTCTAGCATGATAGTCTTGTGGATGATTATTTAAGAGTTATCATCTAACGAGAGGGGGGTCGGACCGCACAAACACGGCCGAATCCCCCCTCTGTTCGTGATTATTATTTTTTTCTTGTAGATGACGAGATGGCGTGGTGTCGTCGCACCACGCAGGAATTCGCACGGTTGCATTGCGCGGCGCCGTCGCGCCGCACCGTGGAAGGATCATCATGAACGCGACACCGTCGCGCCGCGTCGAAGAAAACCGAAGGCGCCGCGGCCGGAGCGGGGCCGCGGCGGAGGGGTGCGGTGCCGTCGCACCGCGCCGGACGATGAACACCGCGGCCGGTTCTGGGCCGCGGTGGGACGAGAGGACCGGCGGCTCGCCGGGCTTCCGGTGTCGGAAGCCGGAAAGGGGACCGGTTTTTCGGTCCCGTTGAAGAAAAACCGGCCGGCCAGGTGGGCCGGCCAGAAGGAGAAAGACCGGGGGAATTAAATTCCCCCGGCCAGGTTAATTACCCCCCCATTATTAAGGGGGGGCCGGTTTCATAAAGGGGGGCAGGCGGCCCCCCGTTTTCCTCAAAGGCAGGCCCCCACGAGGGGGGCCGGTTTCACCAAAGGCGCGGCTTTCAGCCACGCCGTCAGTGAAGAGGGGCGGGGGCCATGCCCCCCGCGCGTGGCACCTGAGCGGCGCCCAGGCCGTGCTGCCGCCGGCTGGGCCGCGCCGCCGTGCTAGAACGCGCCGCCGCGCCGCGCCGCCGGCCGGGCTGGGTCGGCCCGTACCCGGACCCCCCGTTTTCGAATCGATTTCGTTCAAATGCTCATAACTTGAGCTTCGGGCCTCCGAACGACGCGCCGTCAGCGGCAACGCAATCCTTGGATCGAGACGGTCGTTTCGGTATACTATACTCAAGGTGCACCTTCCTTTTCGGGAGCCTACGTGGTTAAAACTCCATAGTTAAGCGTGTTTGGCCTAGAGTAGTGATCAGGATGGGTGACCTCCTGGGAAGTTTCCCAGGGTGGGTGTGAGACGGAAAGGCCAATAATTAACAGACCGGGCGTCCGATTGACGCGCCATCTGTTTCGTTGAATTCCTATAAGTGAGACGGATATTTTGGCATACTTCTCCCGAGGTTTGGACGCAGGTGGAGTACGGTCGGGTTGGTTTTGCCTTAAAAACCAATCGGGCCCCTGGGACGAAAAAGTCTATAACTCTCAGACCGGGTGTCTGATCGACGCGCCGTCTGTTGCGTTGAGTCCCTGTTGACGATACAGAACTTTTGGATACATCAACTCTGGACTTTGTGACAGTTGATGTATCAGCCTCTCGGCTCGTGGAGCGGACCCTCCTGAACGAGCTTGCTGTGTGCGGGAACCCTAGTGCTGGCTGCGACTGTGACTACTACTGCTACTGCTACTGCTACTGTGACTGCGATGACGACAGTACAGAGATCCTGTGTGGATTCGACGACAACGACTACAGCACTCAGCGATCCTACGTGGATCAGTGCTACAGGTCATGTGTGGGCCCGATCCTGTGTGGGTCTGATCCTGTGTGGGTCTTTGCGCTAAGTGGTCCTGTGTGAACCAGCGCCTACAGGTCCTGTGTGGGCCCGATCCTGTGTGGGTCTTTTGCGGGGGTTAGTTACCTATCGATCCTTCGTGGTTCCGACGACTTAGATGGATCAGAGATCATCTTTATCGTCTTTCGAAGAAGTATACCTGTGTGAGCTGAATCCTGTTGCTTTCCTGTGTGGATTGAGTTGTGCTATCCTGTGTGGATTACGTTTTGCTTTCCTGTGTGGAATACGTTTACTTTCCTGTGTGGACTGAGTTGTACTTGGGCTCAGAGGTTGGAGCGTATTTGAAATTGATGACTTAGGTATATGTATGGTCATATACCTAAGCAGTGTCGGTTGTTACTTCGTGATTGTACCTTTCCTTTTGGTTTATCCTTTTTGGATTTCGAGAGACCTTCAGGGGTCTCGGGGTCCCTACTGAGTAGCTTATACTCACCCCTGCACGGGCTATGCCCGCACTACGTTGTGTTGGTTGCAGACGACGGACAACGTTGATCTTGGCTGAGGCTTGTAGAGCAGGACGGTACCTGGAGGTGGACCACTGGGCGGGACGTACTCGGAGCGGACGGTGGGACCCGTGGAGCAGTGGAGCTATCTGTACCCATCCTTCAAGTGGGATCTCCAGTGGACAGCTCGGTGTAGCGGCTCTTACATACAGTTGTTGTTTTCCCTTTCAAGTTGTACTTTACTTTCAGTTTGGGTTTGTATACTGGCCCATTTACTTTTCCGCACTTTCAGTTGTACTCTGTTTTTACTTAGTGTTTACTTTCCGCTTACTCTGTGGTGTTTGTTTACTTTACAAAGGCAATGCCTTCCCTTTTCACCGGGAATTACGCCTTGGTGCTAGTCGCCAGCCCCTGGCCTATGGAAGGCGGGCTTGGGGTAGTCACGGCACGGACCCCGAGGGCGGGTCGTGACAAATTGGTATCAGAGGAGTTCGGTTCTACCGCGAACTCTGATCTTTCTATGTGAAGCAATAATGTTTAGCGTATTGAGTGTGGTTATCAGTCCAGGGAGTCCAGTGTTGGTGCAGAGGCCGACGTATCCGTACACCAGGACCCTGACTTCTGATTTCCGACTTAATGCACGAAAGCATTGATTGCGTGTGTGTTTCAAAGTTTTCTTTGTGATTACTTTGAGTCAGCTCACCAGGTATACTGTTTGACCGTGACGCACCTGTTCCTTTTAAGGTTGGCCCCACGACGGCAGCCAGCTAGGGTTCCGAGAGTCGAGTGTGATGACAGCCCACCGAGCGACGAGGCCTCGGTGCAGGGCCCTTTGTCAGCAGTGGCACCGGAGGTAGCTCTACCCGTTGAGCCACCGATGCTTCCAGCACCAGCCGCTGACGATGCACATCGCCTCAGCGCACTGCATGAGTTTCAGTGCTAGCGACCACCCAGGTTTCGTGGGGAGACGGACCCCCAGGCAGCAGAGGACTGGCTGGAGGCAGTGGTACGTGTGTTTAGGCTAGTGAGGACACCAGCAGACCCCATGGTGATCCTCACTGCGAGCCTACTACACGCAGCAGCAGGACGATGGTGGAGCTTGATGCTCCAGGTGCACGATGAGGCATCTCTACTTTGGATAGACTTTGAGAGCCTCTTCCGCTCGGAGTTCGTCCTAGCCACCCTTCGTGCGGTGTGTATCCAGGAGCTTCTTCAGCTGCGGCAGGGCAGCATGACGGTCGCTCAGTACTCGGCGAGATTTACTGATCTCTCGCGCTACTCGACCGACATGGTACGAGACCCATTCTTCCGGGCCCGGACCTTTGATCAGGGTTTGAGACACGAGATCAGGGCATCGCTGATCTCCCTCAGCATACCGACTCAGACAGGAGTACTGGAGCGGGCCCTTTTGATCGAGAGCTTCCTTGCTGAGTCTGCACCAGCGCCGAGACCCACCGCAGGGCGGCACGTGGCGGAGTCTTCCGCGGCAGGCAGTCGACGGATGACTCAGGGGTCCAGGCTGACCAGAACTTCAGGTAGACGACCTCAGGACACTGGCTCAGCAGTGCGGGGCACACAGCGCGGAGCCAGTCTTTCGAGAGGCAGACAGTGCTACTCATGCGGCGGGCAGGGCCACATGGCTCGTGACTGCCCGACCTGCCATGCAGAGGAGCAGCAGACGGTTGAGGAACCACCTAGGCAGAGGCAGAGGTTCGACCGTGGCGGTCCGCAGGGAGGAGGCGGATGAGGCAGAGGAGCTGGCCGAGCAGCAGGTAGTGGGAAACGCTTTGAGGCTCTACCACCACCACCACCAGGAGGTCCACCCCGACCTCAGGGGAGAGCACAACTTCAGGCAGCTGAAGCTTACGATCATGGAGCTCCGGAAGCGGGTGGACTAGTGAGGGACTAGATCCAGGCATAGAGGCCTTGCCCATAATTCCTCTAGCTTCGTAGTTTGTGTTGCCTTGTTCCTTGTACTTTAAGTTGAAGTAGTAAAAGATACTTGCCTTGGTGACTTTTGTTTTCTTGTCTTTTGTTTGTTTTTACTAAGAGGTGCCGGTTAAAAAAAACTGTTGACTTGACCCTCACTTGCGAGATTCTTACTGGAGGAAACCCAGTGACCACACACTGATGCCGACAGTGTGACTCAACCCTTGGAGGCGAGAGTAACGGTTGGATCTCTTGGTAGCAGTGTCGAGGCCTTACGACGTCATCCATGCCATGAATTAACTAATCATGACGGGATTGACTGTATTAGGCAAGGAACGTGGTTCATCCAGGGGATGAGACTAGATTTCACTTTTCGGCAAAGGATAAATCTTTGCATCTTTGTCGTACATTAAGGAGGAAGGGGAAACCCTTCGCGTGGTTAGACAAATGTCAGCAGAGCTTCCAGGAGCTGAGACAGAGGTTGACTAGCGCACCTATCTTGAGGTTGCCTAAGGAGGGAGTAGGGTACGTAGTCTACTGCGATGCATCAGGGACCGGGCTCAGATGTGTTTTGATGCAGGAGCAGGCAGTGATCGCCTATGGATCACGTCAGTTGAGGCCGCATGAGCAGAACTACGCTACCCATGACCTGGAGTTAGTAGCAGTGGTCTTCGCTCTGAAGACATGGCGACATTACCTGATGGGCGAGCGTTTTACAGTCTTTTATGATCATTAGAGTCTCAGGTGTATCTTCTCGCAGAAGGACCTGAACCTGAGACAGCGGCGATGGCTCGAGTTCCTCCAGGACTATGACTTTGAGATAGTCTATACTCCTGGGAAGGGGAACGTAGTAGCCGATGCCCTCAGCAGGAGGACGGGAATTCAGCTACTTGAGGAGGCGACGGAGCAGGTATCCTCTTTGCAGATATCCTTCGTGGATAGAGATGGAGCAGCCTTCCTCCAGTCACTCACAGTCACCCCTCCTCTACTGCAGCGGGTCAGAGAGGCACAGTGTGAGGACACTGACTGTGAGACACGGCATGTATAGATATCCTCGGGACAGGCACCTGATGGTTTCTCCCTTGGAGCAGAGAACGACATCCTTTTCAGAGGACGTACCATGGTACCAGTCGCTTTGCGAGAGGAGGTGCTGAGAGAGTTTCACACTTCTCCTTTGGTGATACATCCTGGAGTGGCGAAGATGTACCAGGATCTTAGACGACAGCACTGGTGGCCGGGCATGAAGAAGGCTATAACAGAGCTCGTTTCTCGATGCCTCACCTGCCAGCAGGTGAAGTCAGAGCATCAGGTACCAGCAGGCTTGGTACAGCCCTTGGAGGTTCCAGAGTGGAAGTGGGACGACATATCTATGGACTTCGTGACTGAACATCCACGCACTTCCAGAGGTCACGACTCCATCTGGGTGATTGTTGACCGACTCACCAAGTCGGCACACTTCTTACCCATCAGAGAGCAGGGATCAGTGGAGATCTTGGGACGTCTCTACATTCAGGAGATTGTGTGGCTCCACGGCGTTCCATCATCTATCATCTCCGATCGAGATGCTCGCTTTACTTCCCGGCTTTGGAAGGGGTTACAGGAGGCGTTCGGGGCGCAGCTACGTCTGAGCACAGCCTTTCACCCTCAGACGGATGGTCAGACGGAGAGGACCATTCAGACTCTCGAGGACATGCTCCGCTCATGTGTCCTCGACTTTGGTCGTAGCTGGGAGGACCACTTACCCTTGGTGGAGTTTGCGTACAACAACAGCTACCACTCCACCATCGGGATGGCACCGTATGAGGCGTTGTACGGCCGACCTTGTAGATCTCCTTTGTGCTGGACAGACCCTGGGGAGTCAGCACTTGTGGGACCGGAGATGGTCCAGGCCACGACATAGAAGGTCCAGGTCATCCAGGAGCGGATGAGGACAGCTCAGAGCCGGCAGAAGTCATACGCTGACAGGAGGCGGAGGCCACTAGAGTTCGAGGATGGCGACCACGTCTTCTTGCGGGTTTCACCTCGACGTGGTATTCGGAGATTTGGCCGTGGCGGCAAGTTATCTCCGCGCTTCATCGGACCCTTCCAGGTCCTCAACAGGATTGGTGAGGTGGCTTATCGCCTGGCTCTACCACCTCAGTTGCACCGGGTGCACGACGTCTTCCACGTATCTCAGCTGAGGAGGTACGTGCACGACCCGACGCACATCATTGACCATGGGAAACTTGACGTTGACAATGGGGCGAATTTTACGGAGGTCCCGGTGGAGATAGAGGATTGACAAGAGCGGGTCCGACGTGGGTGATCGATTCCTCTTGTGCGCATCAGATGGCAGCACGGGAACCTCCAGGAGAGCACATGGGAGCGGGAGGCTCAGATGCGTGCTCAGTACCCTCATTTGTTTCCCTAGTTTTTGATGTATCTTTACGGGGACGTAAAGCCCTAAGGTGGGAGTAATGTAAAGACCTGTAAAATTCAAGGTAAATTTTTTTCTTAATTTTCTTTGGAATTTTACAAGAGCGCGGTTTCTGACGGCACCTGATTCCGAGGCCCAGAGTGCCCGGAATCAATTTCCGAAGTTTGGCTCGGGTACGTTCAGTGAACGAATGAGCGGGAATTTCTAACTTTTGACCCGGTGCTCAGAATTGAATTCTGAGGACACAGATGAAATCGCCGCGCCGATATTCGCTTAAGGAGACCTTTTCCGAGGTTGCGTTTATTTTGGGTTGAGAGTTAGTTTTTGGGAGTTTAGAATAAGTTAAATAAAAATTGTGGATTACAAATTTTTATTTTAACTTATTGGTTAACTTCTCCCAAAGGGAGTTAGTGGTGGAACCCACAACCACTTAACCTCCCTTGGGAGGATTAAGTGTGGTGGGGCCCACCCGAAGCATGACTCTTCTTCTTCTCCTTTTTAACTCCCTTAAACTCCTCTTTTAATGACATGACAACTTTGTTAATTAATGGAGTTGAATTGTTTGAATTTCAAACCTTTGAAATTCATTTTGTTAAGTGTGTGAATAAAATAAGACTCTAGCTTATTTTATTTGGTTAGATTTCTCTAGCCTTCTTGAGAGGATTTGGGAACTCCTTCTTCTTCTTCAACTTTGACGAAGAACGCGAAGAACCTTCGAGCTCCGACGAAGAACGCCGCTCCTCTCTTCTTCGTAGCCGGTTGTTCCGAAGATCGACGACGCCTTCCGTGTCAACGAAAGGGAACACCGCTTCCTCCTCGGACTTCCTTCGTCGGCTTACGAAGATTTACCAATGACATACCACTTCGGACGTACCTCTTCGTCAACGGAATTGACGAACGATTACCGCGACGCCCGACCTCCGCGACGCTTGCCTTCCACGGGTCATTGACAATCATCGTACTTGAAACCGAGGTAGGGGTTGTTGTTGATTATTTATTTACTCGCCTTCTTGGTTCTAGCATGATAGTCTTGTGGATGATTATTTAAGAGTTATCATCTAACGAGAGGGGGGTCGGACCGCACAAACACGGCCGAATCCCCCCTCTGTTCGTGATTATTATTATTTTCTTGTGGATGACGAGATGGCGTGGTGTCGTCGCACCACGCGAGAATTCGCACAGTTGCATTACGCGGCGCCGTCGCGCCGCGCCGTGGAAGGATCATCATGAACGTGACACCGTCGCGCCGCGTCGAAGAAAACCGAAGGCGCCGTGGCCGGAGCGGGGCCGCGGCGGAGGGGTGCGGTGCCATCGCACCGCGCCGGACGATGAACATCGCGGCCGGTTCCGGGTCGCGGCGGGACGAGAGGACCGGCGGCTCGCCGGGCCGCCGGCGTCGGAAGCCGGAAAGGGGACCGATTTGCCGGTCCCGTTGAAGAAAAACCGGCCGGCCAGGTGGTCCGGCCGGAAGGAGAAAGACCGGGGGAATTAAATTCCCCCGGCCAGGTTAATTACCCCCCCATTATTAAGGGGGGGCCGGTTTCATAAAGGGGGGCAGGCGGCCCCCCGTTTTTCTCAAAGGCAGGCCCCCACGAGGGGGGCCGATTTCACCAAAGGCGCGGCTTTCAGCCGCGCCGCCAGCGAAGAGGGGCGGGGGCCATGCCCCCCGCGCGTGGCACCCGAGCAGCGCCCAGGCCGTGCTGCCGCCGGCCGGTCCGCGCCGCCGTGCCGAAACGCACCGCCGCGCCGCGCCGCGCCGCCGGCCGGGCCGGGTCGGACCCGGGTCGGGTCGACCCGGTTCGGGCCGACCCAGGGGGGGTCAGGCCGGGTCGGCCCGGACCCGGACCCCCCGTTTTCGAATCGATTTCGTTCAAATGCTCATAACTTGAGCTTCGGGCCTCCGAACGACGCGCCGTCAGCGGCAACACGATCCTTGGATCGAGACGGTCGTTCCGGTATACTATACTCAAGGTGAACCTTCCTTTTCAGGAGCCTACGTGGTTAAAACTCCGTAGTTAAGCGTGCTTGGCCTAGAGTAGTGATCAGGATGGGTGACCTCCTGGGAAGTTTCCCAGGGTGGGTGTGAGACGGAAAGGCCAATAATTAACAGACCGGGCGTCCGATTGACGCGCCGTCTGTTTCGTTGAATTCCTCTAATTGAGACGGATCTTTTGGCATACTTCGCCCGAGGTTTGGACGCAAGTGGAGTACGGTCGGATTGGTTTTTCCTTAAAAACCAACCGGGCCCCTAGGACGAAAAAGCCAATAACTCTCACACCGGGCGTCCGATCGACGCACCGTCTGTTGCATTGAGTCCCTGTTGACGATACAGAACTTTTGGATACATCAACTCTGGACTTTGTGACAGTTGATGTATCAGCCTCTCGGCTCGTGGAGCGGACCCTCCTGAACGAGCTTGCTGTGTGCGGGAACCCTAGTGCTGGCTGCGACTGTGACTACTACTGCTACTGCTACTGCTACTGTGACTGCGACGACGACAGTATAGAGATCCTGTGTGGATTCGACGACAACGACTACAGCACTCAGCGATCCTACGTGGATCAGTGCTACAGGTCCTGTGTGGGCCCGATCCTGCGTGGGTCCGATCCTGTGTGGGTCTTTGCGCTCAGCGGTCCTGTGTGAACCAGCGCCTACAGGTCCTGTGTGGGCCCGATCCTGTGTGGGTCTTTTTCGAGGGTTAGTTACCTATCGATCCTTCGTGGGTCCAACGAATTAGATGGATCAGAGATCATCTTTATCGTCTTTCGAAGAAGTATACCTGTGTGAGCTGAATCCTGTTTCTTTCCTGTGTGGATTGAGTTGTGCTATCCTGTGTGGATTACGTTTTGCTTTCCTGTGTGGAATACGTTTACTTTCCTGTGTGGACTGAGTTGTACTTGGGCTCGGAGGTTGGAGCGTATTTGAAATTGATGACTTAGGTATATGTATGGGCATATACCTAAGCAGTGTCGGTTGTTACTTCGTGATTGTACCTTTCCTTGTGGTTTATCCTTTGTGGATTTCGGGAGACCTTCAGGGGTCTCGGGGTCCCTACTGAGTAGCTTATACTCACCCCTGCACGGGCTATGCCCGCACTACGTTGTGTTGGTTGCAGACGACGGACAACGTTGATCTTGGCTGAGGATTGTAGAGCAGGACGGTACCTGGAGGTGGACCACTGGGCGGGACGTACTCGGAGCGGATGGTGGGACCCGTGGAGCAGTGGAGCTATCTGTACCCATCCTTCAGGTGGGATCTCCAGTGGACAGCTCGGTGTAGTGGCTCTTACATACAGTTGTTGTTTTCCCTTTCAAGTTGTACTTTACTTTCAGTTTGGGTTTGTATACTGGCCCATTTACTTTTCCGCACTTTCAGTTGTACTATGTTTTTACTTAGTGTTTACTTTCCGCTTACTCTGTGGTGTTTGTTAACTTTAAAAAGGCAATGCCTTCCCTTTTCACCGGGAATTACGCCTTGGTGCTAGTCGCCAGCCCCTGGCCTATGGAAGGCGGGCTTGGTGTAGTCACGGCACGGACCCCGAGGGCGGGTCGTGACATATATAATATTACTATTTATATATATAGTGATTTGATCAGACACTTCTATTCATGGGCCGAAGTAGGTAGACTCACTAGGTGTTCAATAGGAACCTAGGTGTAGTGGTTATTTATTTTTGTATTGTTTTACCATTATTATTATACATGCACACTATTTAGTTAGGATCACTACTTGGATTTCATATATACACTATTGGTGGTGACCTATTGAGATTTTTATCTCACACCCTACTCGGG
This sequence comes from Viscum album, assembly GCA_963277665.1. NCBI lineage: Eukaryota > Viridiplantae > Streptophyta > Magnoliopsida > Santalales > Viscaceae > Viscum > Viscum album. The sequence goes on along the minus strand of OY728156.1, from coordinate 118,671,091 downwards.
CTACCTTAGGTACATAAGAATACTATCATTCTATAGGTATTTATAAGGGAAAATTCCCTACTATAGGTTGCTAATATGTATTACTTTAGATTGATATTTGGAGTAGAGGATTGAGCATGTGCTCAAGATTCTAGTGGAGTAGTTTTTGTTCTTTTTAAACTTTTTGTATAGTATGAATGTATGTTTGTTTCTGGTTCCCCTATTTGTATCATCATTCCATACATAATGTAATAACACTGCCTTAGAGGCTTTTGATTATAGTATCATATTTTTAGTTCTCTATCATTATTCCTCTTCTTAATTATTCGATTATTTATTTATGCTTTCATAGGTTATTGATTATGATTGTTTATAATATGATTCCACTATTGAATTTTACCAGTTGTATCTATTGTGATACTCTGATAATAGGGTATAGTCTCCCCATCATACCACCTTTACACCCTCACTACTTTTCAGAATCCTCTAGAATACAATGAGGCACACTTTAGTCCATGTGACCCACCTTCTTGGGGTTCGTCTTAAGTAGATCCTGGGTCAGGATGTTACAATTTATATCTTAAATATTATGATACTAATTATATTTAGTCATGATTCAATCAATGTTATTCTGTGATGAATGATGAAGAAGAAAAAATGGGTTTCCCTACCATAAAGAAAAATCTCGCCCTGTGATGCAATCTATAAAATAAAGAATGTTGAATCTTGTTTTGTAATATGATATATTGACATCTTTTGAAAGGGGGATCATGCCATGGTACTTTATTAAGAGAGATTCATAGGGGTAGTATTCATTCCATTATAATACTACTACATGTTTTCCATTATGATGTTCATCAAGTTATTGTGAGCTTTGTGGATGTTTAAAATAAAAAAATTGCCACAATTATTCATGAATATCGCATGGAAGGAAATTATAGTCTAAAGGGGAAAATTGTGGAGATAATGACCAGAAATAAATAATTAAATCTAAATGGGATTATTTTAGTGATATTTAAGGAATTATTTTACCATCATAGAATAATAGAGAGTATTTAATCCCTAAATTTTGTGGAGATATTATTCATGTGGTTTTAATAATATATATATAAATATAAAAATAATACGTCTTCATAAGATATGATGTTGTGATTATTTTTTATATTCTGAGAATTCATATAAAAATATAGGGAGACCCAAAAAATTTATCTCTTCAATAAATACTTTGTATAATACATAAGGAAGTCCAATACACCTAAGAATGAGATCATCCTTATGAGTTGAAGAAGAAGAATAGGAAGAGATGTGCCCTATTTTTCATCCCTAAATTATTATTGAGGTTGGATAAGAAGAAATTTGGAATCCATCAAATGTTGTTTTTCCACAATGATAGAATATTATGATTCGTTTTATCATAATATATAGTTGAGAATTTAATCATATGATATCACTATATCATAAGGTATGAAGAATAGGATAAGTAGCCACTTGGATTCCTATATATTAAGGAAGGAAATTATATACATCCTCTTTAGGAGGGACATAATACATTATTTCTACTTATTATACTTTAAGGTGGTATAAGCCAAATATTTTATTTTTAAAAGGCGGAAAAGTTGGTTCCACAACCTAATAATTTCAAGTTGGTGCGTTCATTATTCTAGATTGGTTCAAAGAATATGGGTCCAATGATATACTCTTACCTAAGATTCATCATGATAATAAAATAAGAATTTTGGGTGACTGGGATAATAACAAATATATATTTAAGACATGGACATCCATATTAGAGGTCTAAATCATTAAAAAATATTAGTGTTACTTGTTTTTTACTTTCTTCTATAAGTTTTATATATGAAAACTGAAGGTGAGTATTGAAAAGAAGAGTGAGATCCATTCACCAAATAGATATGGAGGTATGATATGGGGAAAAGTTATTTTAATTATTAATAATTCACACACGGTAATTCACCTCCCCCACCCCTCCCCCATTGCGTTGAACAATAAAAGTGGTCCTATTAAGAAGTTACGAGATCAAAAAGAGTTGGATAATTATGATACAATATTAAAAGGAGTTAAAAGGAATATATTTTTTAGATTTTTTTGATCTAGTTTTTTACTAAGTTTTATGAAGAGAATAATTATATAACATAGTGATCTGGATGAGGAAGTAGAAGATCACTTCATAGTGTGTAAGTCATGATATGAATATATTATTTCTAGAATATCTAGAATATTTAGTTAGGATTTTAAATAAAGGAGATATGACCCAAATTTTAGGAAGTTGAATTAGGATTGATAATAGCACTATGTATAATAATATCATGTTGTTATGAAGATGAGGAAGTAGGAGATCACCTTATAGTGAGGAGTTCCTACCATTAATAGGTTATTTCCAGAATATCTATAAGATTCAGTTAAAATTTGAAAAGGGTAAGTTGTGGACTAGATTTCAATAGGTTGTCTTGGTTTATTTGGTATGTTATGACCACATTAAAATGTATTGTGCACTTGGATTTATTATGGAGGATTATAAGAACAAGGATTGATCCCAACAATTTTCAATAGTGTTGGAGACTTGAATAGCTTCAAAAAAATCTTTAATCACTTTTTGGAGAGTTAAATAGAATTATATATCTAGATTTAAAATAAATAATAAAGGGAGAGAAAGATTAGTGTGCATAATTTCTATATTTGGTTCTTGGAGAGATGAAGTAAAATAAGGAGGATTTATACTACTACATCTAGTTATTTAAGTGAGATCCAAAAAATATTATCCTAGTAGGGATTAATCATTGTCTAGAGGAATTTTTTATTCCAGTGATTTTTTGTAAAACATAGTACCAACCATCACATTGAGAATTTAATATCAAATGTTAATGAAGAAGTAAAGACTAGAAAATTGGATCTTAATGGTGCATCTATTAGAAGTTGTGGATGTAAGGTGTATCACCAATCTATAAGGATCTGGATTAGACCTTAATGTCTGTTATGTATTCAAAAATGATCATTTATATAAAATAATTATTCCCTTCACCAAAATTAGTGTGAGATGTAGAAAAATAGGGAGTATCCCTTAGATAAACAATGAGTATTTTCAAAACCATGTACGGGTGTCCACCTTGGCATGGAGTAATTATAACCTAAAAACAGATCCACTAAAAGTGAGTATAGTGGATTCTAGTACATTGGGACATTATTGATTGTATAATCCTTAGATTATACCTTAGTAGTGAATCATATAAAACCCACTTGTTCTTGTTCATTCCTTTCCTATATATTAATCCTTATTATTTGGTGTGATAAACAATGAGTGGAAGAGGGATTGAACATGTTCCTTACAATAAATGGACAAGATCCAAATTATTTAAGAGATTAAAGAAGAAAAAAAATTTAATTTATTGTGCACCTTTATTCACCCCCACTACTACTCAGGTTTCTTACATTCATCTTGATCCCAACCAATAGTATAAAAGACAAAATTTTATGACTTTGTGTTCGATCTCAAAATCCATTTTTTCATTTTTTTTTTGCAAATTGATTAAATGATAAAACCTCCATTTTTTAGTGGTACTAACTTTTATGAATGGAAAAAAATAAAAATTTATTTATTTTTAAAATATTTTTACTTGAAGAGGAATAATTAATGAGTCTTTGATGATGAGACACAAGAAATTATAAATAGTGGTATATATGGTAAGGTATTCAATAAAACCATTCATTGGGTTAATACTGTTGATATTTGGAAATTTTTGGAAAAGATGTATGGGAACTAAATCAGTTTAAAGAAGGTTGAAGAGAAGACATCAAGATATTAATGTAAATGTTATTGTAAGGATAAAACAATGAAAAATATTTATGAATATTACCTAATTTTAAAAGGAAAGAAGAATAGGAATAAAAAAATAAAGACTCTTAATAAGATTTATTCTCTAATAAGGATAAATAATAATATATTCTATTGAAAATTATAGTTATAACCATGTTGTAGATGATGTTTCAAAAACTAAAAATTCATATTACCTCATGGATTTTAAAGAGGATGGTGATTTATTTTAATAAGTGTAAATGATATTAATTCTTTAATCCATTAAATGTTCATGAAATAACCTATATGAGATCCAATCCTTGTATGAGAAGGTAGTTCAACTAGAGATCATAAATAGAGATAATTCCTTATATATAGTAGATTTTAATTTTTAAAGTAAAATAAAAAAGAAGTTATATTTGTTATTTAATGGATATATCATGATAATGGGAGAAAAAATGAATGATAGTGTTATTTACTTAAAGAACATATAAATGGATATGGAAAAAATTCCATAGAGAAAGAGATAAAATAAAACCATATCACTCTCAAGATATAATTTTATGATAGGATAAAATATAAAATAAAATCTTGTTCAAGAATGAAATAAATAGTATTCCAATCAAATTAGAATAATTGTGAGATTAAATATATCAAGAAGAGGTTGCAAATATCTAATGAAAAAATTACATCTCCAATGGTAACATTAATAAATAGACTCTAAAAAAGTGGAAATATGTAATTAGTGAGTAAGTTTAAAATTCTTTAAAAATATAGAAGATATAAATATATAAATAAGGTAGATAGAAGAATCTATTTTCAAGGAAGATTGTGGTACACCCAGAGTGTGTGTCTAGAATACCAATGACACAAAGAAGAAATAAAATTTTGTACAACAATATCTCAACCAAGGAAAGATAGAATGAGGTGTGTTTTCTATTAGGGGGCATTTTATATGTGATAAACATAGAAATATGGAAATAAATGAAAACAATAAAGGATATATAATTATAATAATGAGTTCCTCGACTTTGAAGAAAAATAGAAAAAAATGGTTACATTAAAAGAAAATTGGTTTCTCTAAAAAATAGTTTTACAATTTTAATGTAAAATAATTGACCGTAAAAAAGGGTTCACCAATTGCTAATAATGGTACACTAACAACTTCTTTCATGGGGATAATGAATTAAAAGTTGGAGAAAATAGAAAAATTTCTCTAGTTATGAGAATGATTGATGAGAACATGAAGAGAGAACCATGAAGGAAGAAGAAATCTAAGGTAGCTCTCATGGTTGTTGAAGAGTAAAATCATGAAGCATTCCTAGGTAGTTTTATAAATAAATCCACAAGTTAAGAGGTTATGGTTGGTGTATGATCACTCCTATAGTGGATAAGTAATTGGGTAATCTTCAAGAAATATTCATCAATGGATGTAACTTTCGTAGTGGGATTAATCTCAAAATAGAGATGGATCTCAAGACAAGGAAGCTAATGAATCCCAAATAAAGAATCTAGAGTGATTTTTTTACAAGTTGTATGATAAGAAAAAAAATATTAAGGATTTTAATATAGTTAAAAGATAATTGTTTATTTATAAAGACAAATCACATTCCTCAACAAGAGGATTTTTGGGAAGTACCCATCTCCCCATGTGTTTAAATTTTGTTAATTATTATGTGATGTGATGCAATTTAAGGGGGAATCAGGATCCATGGTGTGAGATTATGCTAAAATGAGATAAATATAATAAGTGAGCTTAGAGTTATTGTATTTGTTAATTAGTATCATACCTTAACTATAATCTCAAGTGGTACTGTGAAACCCCTTTATATTTCAAATTTGAGTCTAGAGTTTTGTGTTTTGATGAATAAGTACAAATTATGTATTGCTTGATCTAGAGTTTAATTTATGTCCAATACCTATATATCTTATCTAGTGGAAATAATTCAAACTTGGTTATCAATAAATAATATCAGCCTATATCTCAAGAAGTATCAGTCCACCAAATAAGAGTAATACAACTCAAAAGAATAATAAAAAAATCATGGAATTTATATTCATTTGATCATGTATTAATAATTTGGTATTAACTTATTTTTTTAGTATATCAAAATCTATAGGGAATAAATTTTTATAACCAAAAAAGTGGTTTTCCTACACATAAAATAATCTCAATGCTTTTTTTAAGAAATAAAGTCATTCATGGAGATTTAGTGATGATAATTAAATGTTTTTATAGATTTATCAGGTACAGAAGAATCAACATAAAGAAATAATAAACAGGTATATCAAGTGTTATCAAAATTTTATCATGTACAAGGGGTATAAATTGTTTCAATATGTGTTCTAATTCACACACTTGGTACTTTATTATTTATTCACTGATATTCTTGCATGAGTGTGTTTGATATCACATGAATAATTGTTAATGGAGTGAAATCTCAATATATTAGTGTTTGGGAAACTAAGTGAGTAACATGGAATACTCTGATTTCAATCACTTAGACCATTATTCCTATATTTAGTTCTTACTCATAAGTATTAGATAATTTTTTAATTACTCATTTCCATTTTTGAAATTCACTCACTAAAAATATTTGAATAAAATTAAAATGGGGAGAGAGTGTGTTTTGGATCTTAAAAGGAGAGAAATATAAAATTGTTTTATTTGACAATTTTTATCATTCTTGATGTGAAATGTATGAAGTTACATCTGTGATAAAAGAGATACATATCTATAACAAGTAGTTTTTTAGAACTTAAGGGTATAAAGGTGGAGAAAGATTCCAAAATTTCAAGAGTTGAATAGGTTTTTAATAAAGGTTAGAAGATCCCAATATCAAATGGGTTGGGGGTAGTTTCATGAAAAATGTGGAGAAAAAATCTCTAAATATGGATTTTAAATATTGGTGTAACTAGCATGTCCCCATAATATTATAGTTTAAATAATTGAAAATATTGAGAAAGTCTTGTATAGATTAAGGGGGAGTAGATATAAGAAGATACTTCATATGTAATTCTATGAGAAATGGTAGTGAATGAAAATAGAAAACTAGATATGAATCCCATTTCATTATAGGGGAAAAGGGGGGAGTGAGAAGAATAAACTATAAATTTGTACATTGTTTTTGAAGAATTTGGAGTTAAAAGGTGGAGTAGGATTTATGGTAGTATTGTCAAAAAAAATTAAAGGGGGGCAAGGTTTCTACCAAGAGGTTTTGCATTGGATTTGTCGAAAATATTTCTAAATTTGATGAAAAGTACATGAATTAAGATAATAGAAGATATGGTGACTCAGTTGAAGAATAATATAGTTACCATATACATGGGGAGTACATTCATATTTTTATGGATGCAGAACAATGACATATATGGATTGTGAATCATTGGAGTAGAGATTGGGTTTTAGAGTTTAAAGGAATAAACCATGATGAATACACAAGGATCACTCACTCCATGTGTAAAGTTCAAAAGTAAATTAAAAGGGCATAAAATTACCTGTATAAGTAATGGTTTTTATCATGATTTCATTCTATAGATTGTATAACTACACTAAAAATAGAATAATTATGAAATTTTCCTTTACCATAGAAGAGAAAGAAATGCATAAGAAGAATTAATTTCATGGAATGGTTTTAATGTTGAGATTACATGATAAATAATGTTCACCTACATCATATATAAGTGTTATATATAAAACATATGGTTTATTACTTTTCCAAAATTCGAAGAACTCTATCACACATCTATGTTTTAGAAACTCCGTAAAGGGATTTATGTGGTATTAAATAGTTTTTTCGATTTAGATATTCCCATGCCAGGTGAGAGAGTGTCAGAGTATAATGGAAGAAATATAAAAATGAAACAAATAGAAAATAGGGGACTACATGTTGTGATTGAGTTATGGTTATTGTTCATGAGAACATGAAAAACCTCTTTGTGCAAAATAAATAGATCACACCATGAAGAAGTATTTCATTCCAAAAAATGTTTGGATATTGAGAAGATTCAGATAATCAAATCATGATATTTGGAGTAGTAAAATAGAATATATTATGTAGATTTCATAGTTATATTTTTTTATTGGGTATCTCTCTATGAAGAAGTATATCAATCTGTGATCAGGCTGAGTAAGTAAAATATCATGACATAGTGAGGAAGTTAGGATGTGAATAGGTTATTTCAAGAATATCTAGATGATAATGTTTTAATTTTAAGTGAAGATGGTATAACCCATATTTCAAGAGTTTGACTCCAAACTAATCATAATGTCATGAAGAAGTATATCATATCATGATCAAGATGAGTTATTAGAAGATCATTCCATAATGAGGAAGTCACACCTTAAATAGTTTATTTCAACAATATATAAAAAAATCGATTGAAATTTTAAATAAGAAATATATGACCTATATTTCGTGTGTTTTTCTCATTTTAGTTGGTTTTTTATGACCAAATTTAAATGTGTAGCACACTAGGAATGATCATAGAGGATTAAAAGAAGTATCGATTCCAACCATTGGTGGTAGGGTTTATATATGAATAGTTTTACAAAACCTACTTGAAGAATTTTTGGAATAGGTGAATATAATTTTATATTTGGATTTAAAATATTAAACATTAAAAAAGGAGAGTAGTGTGTTTCACTATCATATCTGATTATTATAGAGAAGAATGAAAAGAAGAATGATTTCCACTGATAATTCTAGATATTAAAGAATTAGTGAAACCATATTATCCCAGTAGGAATTTATATATATCTAGAGAATTGTTTTTGTGATTTTTTATAATAAATAGGACCAACCCACACATAGACGAATCGAAATCATACATAATTAAAAAATTAATTCAAGGTGAAGTAGATCTTAATGGAGAATCTATCTAGAGTTGAGGATGTAAGGTTCTTTAGAAACCTATGATGATCCCGAAAAGACCTCTATGTATATAAATTGTATAAGATTTGATCATGTTTATAAACTGACCATTTTCTTCACCAAATTTTTGGGAAGGAATAAGATGGGGTTTCCCTTGAATTGATAGTGAGTCTTTTTAAAACCTTATCAGTATAGTGCACCTTAGAACAGAGTGACCATGACCTAAGAACATGCATCCACTGAAAGTGATCATAATGGATTTTTGTACACTAGCACATATCTATGTCTATGCTACTTGGATTATCCCTTAGTGGTAAACCAAGTAATATTATCATGTTATTATACTTTACTTCCCTGTATATTTTTCCTTATCATTTTTTGTGATCAGTAATGAGTGTAAGAGATACTGAACAAGTGCCTTATAAAGAGGGAACAAGATTTATACAAACTAGGGGATAAAAGAAGATAAAGGGAGTAATTTTTTGTATACTCTAATTCAACCTACCTCCACTCTCAAGTTTATTACATTCATCTTGGTACCAGTAGTTGATGATGTTGATCTAGAGGTCGATGTTTCATTCAAGAAATAGATTATATGAATAGTGTATCATAGTGAGAATATATTGAAAATGATGATGGTGCCTCCAATATGTGGGAAATGGTGGAACATATGAATATAGGATACGAATTTGGAGAAATAGATAAAAATATGATAATAGTGGCCAAAATTTTCACTAGAAAGGCTAAGCGGTGCATCTCAAGGATTATCTTCTATATAATGGGTAAGTTGCAATGAATAACTTACATTGAGGTATGTATTTGATTTAATTTTTTTAAATTAATGTTAATCTTAATAAAATTAAATATAAAAAATATATGGTTGAGGAAAAATATTGAAATTTGATAAAATAGGTCACATTGGAAAAATCCACTCAATGGATAGATTACCACTAGAATCTTAGGGGAGTCCATTGGGATTATGAAAGCCTAGGTAGGAGTAACTACCCTTTCTACCAAGGGTCCCATTTTGTAAACTAGAAACCCAAATACCTAGTAGAAATTCACTATGTGTTTATCAGAGTTCTATTGGGAACTCATACCATCTCATTTTAAGAGAGGGTTTTTTTATTTTTGGGGTAAAATTTTAGTAAAATACCTTCTTCCTCCTCCATCTAGTAGTCACATGACCAAGCCTTCTCCCTTGAAGTTATCCCCAAGTTTTTTATTTATATAATTTATTATCAAATAGAAGAGGCTAATATTATTTATTTATATTTTAATACTTATGTTTTTCAATTTCCATAAACACCAGTTTTAGTGAACTTTATAAATTGAACTTCATTTCCATGATTCTGTAATTCATGTCTAAGTTGTATCAATTTGGGACCAATTAATCATCAGAATGTGGAATTAATTATTTTGATTATTTTAATTTGATATTATGTGATATAATTTATCACTTTGAATGGAATATTTTGTCTTTTAGGAGCAATGGATGAATCATAAGGTAAGATGGACATTTTTGGCCATTTATCAAGAAATTTTTTATCAAAGCATAATGGGGCTGAGGCCCATCAAATAAACGTGGAGCCAAAAATTCAAGCCCAATGAAGCTAAAATTTTAAATTTATATATATAAAATTATTGTAATAATTTCATTAAAATAGGTCTAGATATAATTTTGATGTTTTTAAGGAGATCCAGGGATCCCAAACAGAGGATTAAATTATGCGCCATATTTCAGGTCCAATAAAATCAGCACACCATTTATAGCACAAAATCTGAATGGATGATCCAATTGGGATGAAATTTAAAATTGTAATAGAGGATAGATGGAAGAAGATATTTTTCTTCTACTTACATAAAATATTATCCCATATTTTATGTCATATTTGAAATCCAAAAATGGGTATGAATCTATTCAAATTTTCGGGTCAACATTGAAAGAGTCCAGTTTTTTTTTTATCACCCTCCTTTTGACACTCCTAATTAATGGGGAAGGAATTTATTAATTGGGGATAGACCCTAGGGTAATAATATTCCTATTTTAGGTGTTTTTGGTTATGTAACTGTGTAATTAATATTTTTCTTTCAATTGTATTGTTACACTTCCATTTTGTGTTCACATGTTTGTTTTTCACATTTATGTTATTCGGATCACCTTTCGTTTCATAATAAAATTTTATTTTATTTTTGTCACGAACCAACCTGGGTCGACCCTAAACCGATCACCCGAGCTGGTCCATGACATGACCCGAGAGGCGTCCCCAATCTTCCTGGGATGGCAATAAGCACCAGGGCATCAATAGAGGACAAGTGGGAATGATTTTTCCCAATAAAAATAAACACAACAGCAGAAAAGTAGAATAATGAAAAGTAAAATAAATGACCCTGAAAATAAAGAACAACCAACAAGACACACTAAACTGGTCTCGACCAAAACCCCTCGCGACTCCGAGAGTCGCTCACCAGTCCAAAACCAACTCTCGCCCACGACGAGCAAGCTCGAACCAAACCTGCAGCAAAAAATAAAAATAGGAAAACACTCTAGGCATGAGTATTAAAACTCAGTAGGTAAGCCTGACTAATTATATTACCAATGCACATACCATTAAATAAAGAATTTATCAATTACAGTTTTGAACTAAATTATATAAAATATTGGTTTCCACACACACACTTCCATTTCTAAAACAAGTAACTGTTCATTTTCCTTTTTAATATAAAAACTAGTTTAGTGTTTGAAAGGAACGGGTGCATTGCTTTTTAAAATATTTTCTTTTTTTCGAACAATTTAGAAATCCAAATTTTAATTGTTAGTCAAAGGGAAAACCACACACAACACACACTAAGGGAAATGGAAAAAGTGGCACACATGGGCTAGCAACTGAACTAGACCTCTCAATCATCCGCCACATACAAATAAACACTAAATAAAACATGGGTCGAACCTAGGATCTCATGAACAATCCAGAACATACTATACAGGTGACTCATCCTAAAGGCATGCCTACTATCGATGACGTCACAACTCCCTAATGCCCGGTGTTTCCCAACATAACCTAACCGAGGGGCCCAATCCCCTAGCAGAGTGTCATCCGTACTAGGGGCCACTAGCCAGTGCGTAATCTAAATTAGTGCAGCAATCTTTCTCAGAAGATTCACTTATTATGCCAAGTTCCCATGTCAACACATATAATAAATAGGAAAGGGTTGAGTCAACAAAGTCAATAAATCAGTACAAACATCACACACAAATAATACAGTCAACATACACCAAATATCACATCTGAGTCACCCCAAATAGAGTTTTTCAAAATAATTTATTTTTTAAAAGTGTCAAACGAGCCTTCACCAATTTTAAGGAAAATACACATTTCTCAAAAGAACCAAAACACTTGTTCACGCTTCAAAATAAATCATTTATAAATAAACCAGAACTACATTTAAAATTCTGTGAATTGTGTTTAAAGGCCAAACGGGCATTCTTTCACTGCTGGGTGTCCGCTCATCAGGAAAATGTTTCAAGTGTCGTGTATAAAATAAACGGCTCTTTGTACACCAAATAATCATTTAAAATTTTATTATCTTAAATTATGTCTCATTTATTAAAATTAATAAAATATCAATCAATCAATAAATTCTAAATTTAAAGGCGAGTGCAGTGGGGGACCTACCTCGACTCCCAACTCGAACACGCTGGCGCGTCGTGCCTCGCACAGGCACACAAGCACACACAAGCCAATAATTGCAGTATCATGGGTTTTTCTCACCGACACGCTGCAAAAAATGAACAATAAATAAAAATACATAAACATGGACATAAAACATTTCCAACAAGAAATTATCACAAAAGAACCAGCTCGACATGTTTTTTTTTAAAACACAACTCGCACCATTGACACTATTTACTAAACCACTTTTTATAATAAAACATGCACCCACAACACACAATATCAGAACATACACTACTTGAACAGTAAAAATAAAATAAAATAATAAAAACTATTAAACAGCATGCAACTGGGTTTCATCAAAATGCACCTTAATTCATATGAGTGGGCTACAAAATATAAAATAAAAACTAAGTTCCTTCAAAACTAAATTTCGCACCACACTAATTAATCAAAACTTATGCCAAATCAATAATTTAGGCGAAAAAATTAACCAAATAAAATTATCCATAATACCACATAATTACTTTTAAAATAAAGATACTCAAAACTAAAAACAATTAATTAATATTAAATAAAATTAAATCATACAAGAATTCAAATACCTCTAAATTTGAAGGGGAAGAGGTTGGCGCGTGGGGGGTTGGGAGGAATGCAACCAAAAAGGCGCATGGCTGGAAGGGAGGAGGCAAGGCGGGTCTTCGTTGTGAAAGAGGGAGCGGAAAGTAGAGGACGATTCCGTTCTGGTCGGGGCTGCTACAAGGAGGGTTCGTCTAGGCGAGAGGATACGTGATAGAGGGAAGCAAGGCAGAGCACTATGGAGGGGGGGTGTCACGCGGGGGTCAAAGGGCCAGTGGTTTGGGATGGTTCAGAAGGCTTGAACAACAGGAGGCGAAGCTAGAGGGGTGCTGAAAGGAGGCAGTGAGCGGGGAAGCACGTTGTTGGGTGGTCCATGGTAGGGAGGGCGGCCGGAGTCAAATGAAGTCAGCAGGCGGAGGGCGAGGCTGGGTGTGTGTAGGGATAGGACTGGGGGTCGAGGCGAGGTGGTACCCGAAAGTATGAGGGGTGAGCGCGGAGGGGGCTGGGTACAGGCTGCGTGAAGGAGGGGTGAAGGGTGCCTGGGTCTGGGTGCAATGCCGCGGATGCTGCCTCGTTCCATGATGGAGAAGGATGGATGAGCGCGGAGGTGGAACTTGGAGGGTGGGTTGGAGGTGGGATCCAGGAGTGTCGGTCAGGAGTGCTGGAGCGACGATGCATGAGAAGATGAAGGGCCAAAGAGGCTGTGCACGGGGAAAGTGGGGAGCACCGCGGGTAGGAGGAGAGGGAAAAGGGGGTAACGGCTTGAGGGTGTCGCGATGTTGTAGGGAGGCCTGAGGCGGAAGACTGCATGGAAGAGGCACAGTTGGGAGGGTATTGCCTCGTTTTTCTTTCCCTCCTCTCAACTCTCCTTGATTCAGGGCTCTCTCTGGTTTTTCTATCTCGTTGGTGCTCCACGGATAGAACCTTTGGTTTCCTTCAAGGTGGTGCTATTCTTCTCGGTTGATTTTCTATAGGGTTGTTTCGATTGTCCCTTCATGAGTGTTTTCTCCTGGAGACCCTGGCCGTAAAAACAAGCTCTGACCTCACTTTCCTCCGCGCCTCACCAGGTCGGATTAGGAGCAGGGGTGACAAAGTGTTTTTGGGATATGTGGTTCATCGGTCGGCGGTTTATCCTGGTTCCCTTGTGTCAGATTTCTCTTTTTCAGATTCAGATTCTAGTTTGGTCGTCATCTGGAGACCTCTTCCATTCAATTCCCTACTCTAGACTGAAGTTCTTCTCCTCCTCTCCCAGTCAGATCTGGACCGGTTGTACCAAAGAGGTTTTGGGATGTGGGATTTGGTAGCCGACGGTGTTCCTTGCGCGACCGGAGTCGGTTCTCCTATGAATATCTGGTTTCCTTCATCTTCAACTTTGGTGACGTTCAAAGCTGGAAACGACATTGACAATGTTTTTGGTCGGTGTTCCCCCCTCAATTATGGAGGCTGTCGATGTTGTTCACAATGGTATGTTCCGATGGAGTTTTTTTTAATACGGCAAGATTGATCTACGATTCGTTTGATGATGTGGTAGAAGATGACTGGTGGTCTAATGTGTTGGTGTTTTACAGTGGTGAGGATGAACTCCGGAAGTCAGACGAGGATTGGTGGTGTGATAGGTTGGCAATGATGATGGAAGTGATAGGATGAATCTGATGACAGTGGGTCTCATGATGATGTAAGGTGCAATGGTGTGACTCCGACTGAAGGACTGGGTCTCATGATGATGGAAGGCGCAATGGTGTGACTTCGGCTGAAGGAATCCTTGGAATTTGTGTGTGTTTGAAATTTGAACTTTGTTTGGCTTCTTGAATCTGTATCCCGTGTAATATTTGGTTACCGCTCACCCATAAAGCGGTCATTTGAAAATCAAAAAATATACTTTTCATTCAATAATAGTAATAACTATAATAATTTATCATTTCATTTTTTTTAAAGTTATAAAATTATTAACAAAAATAAAATAATTAACCATTTTAATTTTTCCCAAGGAAGGCGGACCGTGCAAATGCCTGGGCGGAGCCAGGCGAGGTTTTCAAATTGTACTCCGCCTGTGTGCCGAGTGACGTCAACACTGAAATGCACGTTTTTTTGACATAACTCAAAAAAATTTCATCCGGGACTCAAACCAGACCCCAACAAAATTTTAAAAGTCAAAGAAAATTATAAAATAAAATAGGATATAGGTCGGGGTGTGGCAATTCTCCCCACCATAACGCTTTCCGCCCTTGGAAAGCCATAACAAGATCTAAACCTAAAGATAAAAATTATCAAGTGTCACCCACCTACAAAAGTGTAAGCGCCTCCAATTGATCGGTCTAAACAGACACTGAAAGCCCAAGTCACACCACTCATCCTTAAAACACAATCACTTTAATCGTTACTAAGCAGAACCCAAACCATCCATCTCAACCATGGAAATAATGAACTTAAACTACCTATAATGCTTATTCTTATAATCCTAGTCCAACAAAGCCACTGGATGTACTCCAATATCAATTTTTACTTGAAAGGACGAACTCAAGATTAGGTGGTTCCGAACGAGACCACCTACCACCAAACGATACATGATAAGAAACTCTGATACTGACATGGGGAGGCCCGAACGGACTCCCCACCATAAATATTGGGCTAACTCTAAATTACATCAGGTGTAACTTTGCGAAACCCACTGTCGGTCTCCCCACCATAAGAACTGACGAGATTAACCGAACTTGAAAACTTTCCACACAGACCAAAAACCCCACCACAAGTGTAGGGGAGGGAGAGGAAGGGCCCAACTGATAGAGCATCAAAACTATCGTCGTCTCCCCATCAACAAATTTGTACCCTCGGAAGAACACAAACTATGCCACATTAAGGACAAAGGATAAACCAAGGCCCTTTTTCACTATTGGGGTTCTCCTGACTACGCGCCAACTTCACTCCAAGACCAATGGTTGGAGCGCCGATGATTGAAGCATCTCCTGCCTCACAGTCGGGTTTTCAAAAATTTCCAAGCATAACACATTAACCAAAATTTTCACCAAACACACTTTAAATAAAATAAGAGTTTCAAAGAGGCTCAACCACAACCATTCTTTCAAATGAATGAAAAGAAACACTATAAAACGCTACAAGAGACGATTACTACATCCAAGAAACAAAACCTCAAACTGGTCCCCAAACATCGCTCTACTCCTGCTGACGGGCTGAGGTGACATTTGATGAGCTAGGTCTAGCTTCAGCGTGCTTCTTGAAAACACCACGGCAGAATCGCTGTAAGTGACCCCAACGTCCGCAGGTGTGGCTGGGTCTTGGAGTACTCGGACACATCAGCTTCTTGTGACCCTGCCTACCACACTAGTGACAGATCACAACATTGTGCTGTATAGAAGAAGAATGAAGGTCTGGAGGCCTCTTTATTCCTCTACCAGCACCACCAGAATCAAGTCACTTCTCATTCTTCTTATCACCATCCTCTGCACTGCTTCCCAAAGCTGGAGGATTCACCATCTCAAGTCCTCCTGCTAACCCAGCTTCAGCCAAAAAGGGTTTCCCCACAACATCCGAGAAGGTGGTTAGGTTGAGCTCTTCCACCTTAGGTCGTTGTTCAGGTCGGAGTCCAGAATAAAATTGTCGAGCCTTCCCGGGATCATTCTCAACAAACCACTGATCATACGGAACTAGGTCTATGAAATGTTAATAGAATTCCAGTACCGATTCAACGCCCTACTGAAGACCACACAACTCCATCCTCTTCCTCAGCTTAGTCAACTCAAAGAAGTGATGCTGGATGAATGATGACTTGAAAAAATCCCATGTTAGATCTTCCCGAGTCTTATTCCGAGACATGGTCTTCCACCATTTCCATGTTGGGCCTTCAAGCGTAAAGGTATCCAACTTCACCATTAACAACTCAGGAAACCCAATGAAACTAAACTTCCTATAAATCTTTTGAAACCACTCCTCTGCCTCTGGAGGATCTTCTTGTCCATAAAAGAGAGGAGGGTTCAAATTCCGGAACTCCAGAACATAGACTATGGGCTGATCAACTGAAGGATTCTCTAGGGGCGCACCACCCAAAGCTGCACCTTGGGAATCCATCAAACCGTCATAAGGGTGAACATTAAGGAACAAAGAAAAAAATAACATAATAAAAACATGGTCATTCCCATTTCAATTTTAACATTTCACAATTTCCAAAATAAAACTTTACAAAACAATTTTCAGAATGAAGTAGAACTCAAACGATTCAGTAGGGGGAAACTAGTGATGATGGGTGACTCAGACATATGGTTGGCGGACATATGCCAGTCACACCATCATCACTGAGAGCATTCTAGGGTAAATTCCGCAGCTCCACGTGGCTTTCCGGACCATGCGAGCTCACAAATGTCACCTACCCGGCTCCCATTTCATTTCCCAACATAAAACAATACAAATGAACCAAAAGACACCAATAACCTGAACATCCCATGGTAACCCGAGGTTCCGAACAAGCAAGGGTTCATGATGTCCTTCTCATCCATATGCCTCGAGTCTCGAAAATTCTACTCCTTATACCATGACAACCCCAAATAACAATGGCCGCTCTGAAAAACAAGGTCCGCTCAGGAGCCGACCTGCTCTGATACTATTTTGTCACGAACCAACACGGGTCGACCCTGAACCGATCACCCGAGCCGGTCCATGACATGACCTGAGAGGAGTTCCCAATCCTCCCGGGATGGCGACAAGCACTAGGGAAACAATATACGACAATTGGGAATGATTTTTTCAAATAAAAATAAATACAATATTGGAAAAGTATAATAATGAAATGTAAAATAAATGACCCTGAAAAGAAATAACGACCAACAAGACACAATAACCTGGTCTCAACCAAAACACATCGCGACTCTGTGAGTTGCTCACCAGTCCACAACCAAATCTCACCCACGGCGAGTAAGCTCGAACCAAACCTGTAGCAAAACTAAAAACAAGAAAACACTATAGGCGTGAGTATCAAAACTCAGTATGTATGCCTGACTAATTCTATTCCCAATGCACATACCATTAAATAAATAATTTATCAATTCCAGGTTTGAACTAAATTATATAAAATATTGGTTTCCACACACACACTTCCATTTCTAAAACAAGTAACACTTCATTTCCATTTTTAATATAAAAACAAGTTTAGTGTTTGAAAGGAACAGGTGAATTTCTTTTTAAAACATGTTTTTTTTTGCGAACAATTTAGAAATCAAAATTTTAATTGTTTGTCAAATGTAAAACCACACACAACACAAAACACACACTAAGGGAAATGGAAAATGTGGCACACAGTGGCCAGCAACCGAACTAGACCTCTCAATCATCCGTCACATACAAATAAACACTAAAGAAAACATGGGTCGAACCTAGGAGCTTGTGAACAATACAGAATGTACTATACATGTGACTCATCCTGAAGGCATGCCTACTCATGATTACATAATAATGCCCTAATGCCCAGTGTTTCCCTACATGGCCTAACTGAGGGGCCCAACCCCCTAGAGGAGTGTCATCTGTACTAGGGGCCACTAGCCAGTACGTAATCTAAACTAGTGCAGCAATTTTTCTCAGAAGATTAACTTACTATGCCAAGTTCCCATGTCAACACGTATAATAAACAGAAAAGGGGTGAGTCAACAAATTCAATAAAGCAGTAAAAACATCACACACAAATCATGCAATCAACGTACACTAAATATCACATCTGAGTCACCCCAAATAGAGTTTTTCAAAATAATTTATTTTACTAAAGTGTAAAATGGGTCTTCACCAATTTTCAAGAAAATCCTCATTTCTCAAATGAACCAAAACACTTGTTCACGCTTCAAAATAAATCATTTATCAATAAACCATAACTACATTTAAAATTCCGTGAATTATTTTTAAAGTCAAAACGGGCATTCTTTCACTACGGGGTGTCCGCTTATCAAGAAAATGTTTCAAGTGTCATGTATAAAATAAACGGATCTTTTTACACCAAATAATCATTTAAAAATTTATAATCTTAAATTATTTCTTATTTATTAAAATTAATAAAATATCAAGCAATCAATAAATTATAAATTTAAAGTCGAGTACAGTGGGGGACCTACCTTGACTCACAACTCGAACATGCTGGCGCATCACGCCTCGCACAAGCGCACAAGCACGCACAAGCCAATAATTGTAGTATCATGGGTTTTCCTCACCGACACGCTGAAATAAATAAACAATAACTAAAAACACATAAACATGGACATAAAACATTCGCAACGAGCAATTAGCACAAAAGAACCAGCTCGACATTTTTTTTCAAAACACAACTCGTTCCATTGAAACTATTTACTAAACCAGTTTTTATAATAAAACATGCACCTGTAACACACCATATCAGAACATGCACTACTTGCATAGTAAAAATAAAATAAAATAATAGAAACTGTTAAACAGCACACAACTGGGTTTCATCAAAACGCACCTTAATTCATATGAGTGGGTTACAAAATATAAAATTAAAACTAAGTTCCTTCAAAACAAAACATCGCACCACACTAACTAATCAAAAATTATGCCAAATCAATAATTTAGGTGAAACAATTAACAGAATAAAATTATCCACAATACCACATAATTCCTTTTAAAATAAATACACTCAAAACTAAAAACAGTTAATTAATATTAAATAAAATTAAATCATACAAGAATTTGAATACCTCTAAATTTGAAGGGGCGGAGGTTGGCGTGTGGGGATTTGGAGGCGCGCAACCAGAAAGGTGCACGACCGGAAGGGTGGAGGCAAGGTGGGTCGTCGCTGTGAAAGAGGGAGCGGAAAACGGAGGGCGATGCCATTCTGGTCGGGGCTGTTCTAAGGAGGGTTTGGATAAGCGAGAGGATACGCGATAACAGGAAGTAGGGCAGAGCGCTATGGAGGGGGGTTGCATGGCCTTTGGTTCCAGACGGTGCAGGAGTATTTCACAATAGGAGGCGAAGACGGAGGGGTGCTAAAAGGAGGCAGTGAGCGGGGAAGCACATTGCGGGGCAGTCCATGGCAGGGAGGGCGGCTGGAGTCGAGTGAGGTTGGTAGGCGGAGGGTGAGGCTGGGTGTGCGCAGGGCTGGGACTGGGGGTCAAAGGGAGGTGGTAGCCAAAAGAAGGAGGGGTGTGCGTGGAGGCGGCTGCGTACAGGCTGTGTAAAAGAGGGGTGAAGGGTGCCTGGTTCTGTGTGAAATGTCGTGGATGGCGCCTCGCGCCGTGAGGGAGAAGGATGGATGAGTGCGGAGGTTGAACTTGGAGGGCGAGTTGGAGGTGCGATCATGGAGTGTCGGTCGGGAGCACTGGAGCGATGATGCAGGAGAAGGAAAAAGTCTAAATCAGCTAGGCACGGGGAAAGGGGGGAGCGCCGCGGGTAGGAGGAGATGGAAAAGGGGGTGTCGGCTTGAGGGTGTCGCACTACTGTAGGGAGGCCTGAGGCAGACGACTACATGGAAGAGGCACAGTTGGGAGGGTATCGCCTGGACTAGATCCCAAGGGGTGTGGCGGCACGATTGGGTGAGAGGAAGGAGGGTGAGAAAAGCGACGGGGAGAATTAGGGTTAGGGGAAAGAGAGTGATGAAAAGAAGAAAAAAAAGAAAAAAAAGGAAATGAAATAAAATAAAATAAAAATAATTATTATTATGATATTAATTTCAATAATAATAAGATTAATATTACACAAAATAATAAATAAATTAACTTTAACAATAATATAAAAAAGATAATAATAATAATAATAATAATTTTAACCAGAACAATTCTTTAACAATTATAATAACATTACTCAAATTTTTTAATAATAATAATAATAACTATAATAATTTATCATTTCATTTTTTTAATTATAAAATTATTAACTATGGTAAAATATTTAACTATTTTAATTTTTCCAAAGGAAGGAGGACCGCGCAAATGCCTGGGTGGAGCCGTGAGATGTTTTTAAATTGTGCTCCGCTTGTGCGTCGAGTGACGTCAACTCAGAAACGCACGTTTTTTTGACATAACTCAAAAGTTTTTCATCCAGGGCTCAACCCAGACCCCAAAAAAAATTAAAAGTCAACGAAAATTATAAAATAAAATAAGAGATAGGTCGGGGTGTGACAATTCTCTTATTTTGTTATTATTCATATAAAATTGATACCATTTCCTTAGGTAGTGAATATATTCTCATAATATTTTTTGAAATTATTCACACAATGGTGGAGTGATCGTTATTTCAGTGTTTTTATTCTTCGATTACACCCTCATGAGTCCACTTCACACTTTCATTAATAGAATTGAATCAATAGAGTGCTAACCATATTATGGGATGATAAAATGGATTATAAATGGTATGGATTGGATTTTATATCATTTTATTTAATATTTTAAATTATTTCATTATTTTAAAGAGTTTTATTCAATTAATTACTCTATTTTTCGTATTCATCGACTTTAACGATGACACATTTTGAGTCCTAGTACGATCCAATTACATGGAGTTATCATTAAAGTGATCCTATAAGTTAATTAGTTATTAGACTTGGAATTTTTTAGGGATAAAATTAGTGAATTATTATTTGGAATTATCTCATTTTGTGGATACATCTGGAATTGGTGATCTAAGATTTTATAAGAAATCAAATACATCCAATCTAGCCCTAGTGACATCCTAGGATTTTCTTATCATCATTAATTTTTTTCATTCAGATATTTAGTGTTTAATTCAATAATTAAATCCATTATATTAGGTATTTTATTATTCTTTTTACAATCAAAACCATAGTTGGCTACTTCATAGACAATCCTCCATAAAATGTGCGTGTCTCTAGGTTTCTTCTTAGGACTTTTTGGATTCGATCCCTACCAGTACTACAATGACCACTTCTATCTGTAGGGTAAATTTGGTAATCAACAAATTTTGGAACCATTTATAGGGACCTAAGTAAGTTGTCTTAGACCATAAAATCATTTTATGACCCCAAATTCTCCATTTTCACCCCCATTTACCTTCTCTTTTCCCCTTTATGATTGTGTGTGTCCTAAAAATATCACATCTAAATCTCAATATACTACAATGGAATACCTTCAATAACACCCCTACATAAACTTGAGATGTAATCAAATGGAAAATAAATATTTGGAATTTAAAAACTTAGGGAATTTATTTGATCAACCCTTGAATGATTACCCCACACCCGATGAGATGTACAATCACTTGGATGATGATTGTTTAAAGGATAAATTTTTATACCTTTCAAGGATGATTAAAAATATCAATATTGGGGAATTCCATGATTTCCAAAATCCTATAAATCCAAATACCCATCAATTACTTTAACAATTGTGTGAATAAATGGATAAAATGAATTCAAAAGTTTCATCATTAAGATCAGAACTAAAAGGAATTGAAATGGTTATGAACCCCATTCCCACTAAGACTATTCATTACTCAATATTTATAAAATAATCTTTTTACACATAAAAAACTCATTAATTTACTGAAGAAAAAACCTTAGGATTTTTTATAGCTGAATAGGATCAAGAAATTGTTGAAGAGCATTTTACTTAGGAGGAAATTTATTTTTTGGATTTAAAATTTCAGAACTTTTATTCATGGACTGAATATTAAATATATAGCTCCATTGATGATTTTTTAGGACCATAGATCACTAATCCATTAGAATAATTCACAAAAAATTGATTCCATACCCACTCTAGACATTAATTTTTCCAATTTTGGGGATGAATCAAATTTTTATAAGGAACCAATTATTTTTAAAAAAATTAGAGAAGAAATAAAATTTGATTCAAATTTCCAATCTAATTTAAGAAATTTCAATCCATCCAAACTAATTTTTTCCTTAATTCCCTAATCGAGTATCCCTTAATAGATTATAACAATAAAGTTTGGTTTTCATTCATTCATCTATTGAAACCAATAATGAAAAAATGGTCCTTGATCTCTTAGGAAAGAATAAAAAAGCAATTTGATCAAGTATTTTTTATATTCCTTAGACTTTTCCACTCATTATATCACAAATATTTTTACATAAAACAAATTATAAAAAAATATATAAATCTCAATCTTATAGAAGTGGTTAAAAAATAAATCCTTAAAATATTGAAGGTTTGTATAGTATATGTTAAGGTCAATGTCAAGCTAATGACCTTAAACTAAGTGCTTCCCGAGAGGCAACCTAGCTTCTACATTGATTTTATTTTATCTTGTGTGTTTTGATGTTTTTTTGGGTTAATATATTCCCCTTAGTGTTTCCAATGTGATCTAATGTATCTTGTGTGAGAGATTTAATCACTAAAGTAGTTTTGTTTTTTCAAATGAAACTCATTCCTTCCGAATATCAAATCCAACCTTCAATCTCTTCAAGGAGTCTACATTTGACATAAATCCAAAGTGATCAAATTATTATTGATGGGTCATCAACTTCAAACCATGCGGTTTTGTTCCATGAATTCATTTCAAATCATAGTCTCACCTTATTTCTCCCAAATTTTTAACTCTCTCTTCTCTCATCTTTCAACAATGAGGGAAGTTTCATTCTAATTTGGGGGAGTGAAAATGTGATATTTTGAAAAAAAAAATGGGCTTTTATGAAAAAAAAATCAATTAATTAACCTTTCATGATTTAATATACATTTTGAAACATGAAAAATGAATAACTACTGATTTTGAATGCCTTGATAATGATTTTAATGCAAGTTTATCTTCATGAGAATTATTTTTGGAAAGTGTGGTTATCCGATGTGATTTTTCACTGCTAACATTTTCATCATTTTAATCAAAATTCCACAATTCTTGTCTATTGGATTTTGGGTGTAAGTTTGAGTTCCCTGGTCCCTTTCATCCTATCACGGGGTTTGGGTTCACTTTTAGTTTAATTTGAGTATCCAAAAAAATGAAAATGGTGACAGCATAGATAAATGATTTGTCTAAATGTATGTCGTTCAGGACTTAGGGATCATGAATCCATAGTTTAATATATCATATTTATGATTTAAATCTCTATTGTAGATAATTTAATTGAAAATATGTGTGGCTTTCGACACTTGGTGATCATGACTCTATAGTTTTCTTGCCCAGAGTTAGTCTTTTCATCTCTATTGTGGTTAAAAAACACAAACAAAAAACAAAAAAATAATAAATAATAAAAAAAATAAAATTGGATACGCTTATTATGGTTTAGAGTGATTACCACCTAAAACATTCATTTTTCTCCTTGAATAATAAAATGGGATCCATGTCTTTTGTGAGGCACAACACATCACCATGCTTAATTGAAATTGGATGAAATGTGATGTGGAATTTGAACAAAGGAATAGGCTTGGGATTAGTATATTCTTGTGAATATAGATTTTTTAAAATGGTTTAGATAAATTTAATTATTTTCTATAATGATGTATTTTGGTGAGCATTGTATGTTAAAAAAAATTGAAAAAAGGGAATTCAATTTCATATTTTTGTGATATTTTTTGCTCAGAACTAGAAAAACTCAAGTTGGTAGGTGTGATTAGCCACTAGAAGAGGCTAATATTATTTGTTTATATTTTAATATTGATGTGTTTCAATATCTATAAATCGTAATTTTATTGAATTTTATAAATTGATCTTCATTTCACATCATTCAACAATTCATGTCTAAAGAGTGTCAATTTGGGACCAATTAATCGTCAGTATGTGGAATTCAATATTTTGATCATTTAAATTTTATATTTTATGATAGTATTTATAACATTGAATGGAATATTTTTTATTTAATGATAAATTGATAAATTTCAAGGTAATATGGAAATTTTATTCCATTGATGTATAAATTTCTGATCAATGCATAATGGACCTTAGGCCCATTAAATAAAAGTGAAGCCTACAACTCAAGACCAATGAAGCTAAAATTTTAGCTGTAGATAGAGAAAATTATTTTCATCATTTAATTAAACTAGTTACATAACTAATTATTATGTTTTCAAGGATATCTAGAGAGCCCAAGTTGAGGATTAAATTATGGGCTAGAGTTTAGGGCCTATAAAATCATCTCACCATTTCAAGCATAAAATCTCAACAGATGATCCAATTGGAATGAAATTTTGAAAGATATTATATTAAACCTGGAATAATATATTTATCTTCTATGACAATAAAATATTATTCCATCTTAAATTTCATATTTGAACTCCAAAATGGGGATGAATCTGGTCGAAGTTCTGTTAAACATTGAAAGAGTCTGATTTCATTTTTTTTTTTCTCACCCTATTTTTGAATCTTCAAATAAATGGGGAAGGAAGTTATTTATGGGGGATCAAAACTAGACTCCTTATATTCTTATTTAAGGTGTTGGTGGTGAAGTAATTTAGGGATTCATGTTTTTATTTCAATTGAATTGTTACACTACCATTTTGTATTCACGCATTTGTTTTTCACATATAAGTTATTAGAATTACCATTCATTTATTAATAAAAGTTATTAATATTATATTATTTTGTTTTTATTAATATAAAGTTTATAATTTTTCCTTAGAGTTTGAATTTATTCGCATAATATTTTGTGAAATTCTTCACACAATGGTGTAGTGATCATTGTTTTAATGCTTTTCTTCATCAATTCTGCCCTCATGAGTCTACTTCTCTCTTCCATTGATAGAATAAAATAAATGGATAGATAACCCTCTTATGGGTTGATAAAATGGAGTATAAATGGTATGGATTGGATTTTATTTCATGTTATTTAATATTTTAAATCATTTCATTATTTTAAATAGTTCCATTCAATGATTAACTCTCTTCTTCATCTTCATTAACTTTAATAATGACACATTTTGATTGCATGTATAATCCAATTACTTGGATTGTTAATTAAATTGATATTCTAAGTGACTCAGTGATTATATTTGTAATTTTTTAGGGATTTAATTAGTTAATTATGTCGGTGATTTATCTCATTTTTTTGATACATCTTGAATTAGTGATCTGAAAGTTTATAAGAAATCAAATACATCCAATCTATCCCTAGAAACAGCCTCAGATAGACTTATCTTCATTAATTATTTCCATTAAAATATTTTGTGTGTAGTTCATTAATATAATCCATTCTATTAGTTATGTTATTATTATTTTTACAATAAATTCTATAGTTGGACACTTCCTAGCCAATCTTCCATATAATTTACATGTCTCTAGGTTTCTTCTTAGTTCTATATGGATTTGATCCTTACCTATACTACATTGATCACTTATACCTTTAGGGTAAATTTGGGTGTCACAACTCCCCTAAATTTAGAAAAAATAATGTTTTATCATTTTTTATTAATCTCTCTATGTAAGGAAAATTTTATGTGATGTTATTTATTTTTGTCTCTCGTTGATTTTTATTTTATCACCTAGAATCCTTAAATATGGGTATTTTCCTCATTTAGAGATTCATGTTTATTATGGATGAATCAATCAAAGATATTCAGCATGTGTGATTCTCCTAAATCTAGGTAAGTGATATCTATATTTTTTCTTTTGTTTATGTGAATTCCAGGGGCCATTGGATATGTGTGTTTTGTTGAGTGTGTATAGATGGCTCAAAATGTGTTCGAAATGTATTTATTTGGCATTGAGATCTAAGTAAGAATTTTTTGGACCTTGATAGGTTCCTTTCATATGATTTTTTCATATTCATTAATAACTATGGTTTAAATTAAAATTTTTATGGAATATGAAAGTGAAACTCAACTATGGTGTACTTTGATATGCTTTGGGATTAGTTAACCTTATAATGTGCCCTTAGAGTATCCCTTGGTGATGGGGAACTCATCAACATGATAGGATATCATGAGAAATATCCTTGGGATGATATTTGGATATAGTTATAAGTCATTTTTCTTTCTCTTCTTGTGAAAATTGAGATGGAATATTTACCTTTAATTGAAATGGTTTTAGGTTCTTATTAACTTTGATATAAGCATTGAAAAAAGGGTTTTTTGTGTGTGAGAAGAAATCTAATATTGATTGACTAATGAATTAAAAATTATGTAAATTTAGTCTTGATATGTAAATATAATTATATTTTATTACAATTCATGATTGGTTTATCATATAGGGAGTTATATTCAACACCTCTTCATTGTAGACTTAGAAGTGGAGTGGAACATTATAAACAACCATTCCTTATTATGGTGTTGGGATTGTACATTAAACATATTGACTTAGAATTGTGGGAGGTTTGGGGTGTTATGAATGTCCATACCATGTTTAGGCTATAGTATGGGTAGTTATTCTTATTCACGCATTAACTTTGGTAACAGGTATGACATTATTTCACCATAGCATATGTAAATATTTGGTTGTGGTTAATTGGAAATAATGCTAAAAAGTTATTTAATTTTGATATTTCTGGAATTATAAATGGTCATAAAAACATAAATTATAATTTTTCTTGATGCTTGATATATAGGTGGATTCTATGTCAAACCTCTATGCTATGAGTACAATGTTCAAACAAACTTCGAAACTGGCTGACGAAAGTGTGGTCAGTCATTGGGGGGCTTATTTATAACTCAATGAAGATACAACTATTTACTATTTTCATCATTTTGGGCATATCTATAAGGCCCCAGCCTTAAACCTTACTTAAACTTGAGTTATTACAAGATTACACATTGAGGATCTTTTCAGGTTTAGAGTTTTAGAGAATTAGATCATGAAACTTGCATTACATTCCACATTTAAACAAGGTGGTTACATAAAAGACAATATTCATTCTTCCCATCAATGGAAACCTATTTAAAATAAAACACGGATTCTTTCTTGATACATCCTTGACACTATCGTCACATCATGTACCTTTACCTTGACCTGTGAAAAGCATTTCAAAAACTTGGGATGAGCATAAAAAGCTCAGTAAGGGTTATAAAAATATGGAAAGGAAACATGAGTTCATATATACATAAGAATGAAATCATACTTTACCCATAAAACATAGGCATATCAAATCATGAATAAATCATAGAAAACATAAGACATAAAGGTAACTTGAGGCATTCATAACATTCTTACGTAGGGAGTAACCCTCTTGGTTACGTTTGGAATACCCATCACAGTATATTCCCTAAATCTCTTCGGAGAAACCTTAACGTTTCACTCCTTCGCGTTACCCAATGCATTGGAGAGCTATATCGGGCTCACCCGCCCTTAGTTTATCACGGAACCACCCATTCTTCATAACAATGCCCAAGAACCATAACATAATCATATCACATAAACATGAATAAAGAAAACATAACATTTCCACATTTCAATCACAATATAACATTTTAGGATATTGAAATAATGAATCCATTCAAAAAGAAACCATTTCCAAAACCATTTAAAACATTTAATAAAGAGATTTTTGAATCAAATTGTCCCACACAACCTTGAAGCTTTTAACATTTTAAACCATTAATATCCATATAAATAAATCCTTAAAACCATTTTGAAAACATGGATATTAATAAGAACAAAAAATTAAAACATTTAAAATGATATTTTGGTTAAAGGGGTTTTACCAAAATTAGAGACACTTGAATACAATAATCGAGGAATAACATTTAGTCAGAACTTTATAATATCATGAGAATAAAAGGATTCATGATATAATACTCCAAAGGACAGTATATACACTATATAAGAGTGAATTGGTGCATGACAACAATGAACCCTCAATAGAAATGTCAAAGGTGATGAAATCCCTTATAAAGAAGGTATCCTTAAATTAAGGACAAATAAATCTAAAAAATATGTGTGACAAATATATATACACCCAATATAAGTGGATATTAAGTGTAAAACAATAAAATTTCAATCACACATATTCAATGGATGACATATTCAATGACTACAAGTTGAACCCAAAGAAATCGAAATTGGGTTAAAAAGTTCCCTTGACAGCCTAACGGCATCACATCAAAATGAGTTGATGAGAGATAAAAAGTGCATCTCATCACTTGGACATAAAATTTACATCAATAAGGATGTATGAGAACATATCCCAACATAAAAATATGTAAATTAAAAGACCCAATAAAAGAAGTCTTTTAAAAAAGAGGAGGGTGAAAGGTTCCCTTACCGACTTGGGTATCTTTCAAAACATACACCCCATGAAAGAAAGACAATAGGTCATTGATGTAAATACTCATAAACGAAAGTATATTACACAAAGAGTAGAATAATGGGCAGTACATACACCACTCAATTGAATTTGTGGCGAATGTAGCATAAATCTCACGGGAATAAAAGTGAGATGAAAAATCCCTTACGAAAACTCGGCAGCCTAACGGCGCCACATAAAACTTCCGAATATGGATGGATGAGATCAAATATAGTATCCCATCATATTACAATAGAATTTACAGCAAGTGGAATATAAAATAAAATCCCCCAACATTGCAAGGAGGAGTTTAAAAGAAGTGACATAAAGGAGAGTACTTAAAAAGAAAGAGAGAGGTTAGATCTCTTACGAAAGTTCGGCAGCCTAACGGCGCCACTCAAAACTTCCAAAATGGATTGATGAGAGAGAATAGGGTCTCTCATCACATGAACATAAAAATTACAGTAAATGTAATATAAAATAACATCCCAATCATAATAAAGATGAGCTTAAAAATAAATGACATAAAAGAGTGTACTTAAAAAGAAAGAGAGTTGTAGGATCCCTTACCTCGGGTCCGACTTGACTCGATCGTTCTTTAATCTCCTGAATAATAAACTTGAGTTAATTTCTAATTCCTTAAGAACCTTTTTCAAGTTCATTATTACTTTTATACCACTTATTACCATGTCATAAACATTATGTAATCATTTAAGATAATAATATTTGTTTTGCCGATATTTGGTTCTTAAGTCGAAAGTGGACTTCTTACAATTACATGTTGTTCATGTGGCCAAATGTTTATTATATACAGAATTGTATTCATTATGTAGATATCATATATGTCATATATATCCAGTATATGCATGCATTTATAACATTGCATAATCATTTAGAGGTAAGAAATGAAATGCACCATTCATGGAGACGGTAAGCCGTACGTACGCATGAACGCTACTTTCATTTCTATTTCGTATTTTATAGAATGGAATAATAATTATATAAAGGTATATTATAATTCCAGTATAATATCATATATAATATCATATTTCCATCCTTTATACATCCCACATATGGTATTTAACGAATCAAATCACTTTGAGGGGGTGGTAGTCCGCACTTCCTTAAATGAAGATATCGCGTATACCCATAATGGAAGCCATAAAGGTAAGACAAAAATGAAAAATACAGAAGCATAAATAAAACATAAACATATTATATATCATATATAAAAATAGTGACATCATAATGTCCACCTTTGAAGGTGTTAAATGAGTATTGAACAATCATCGTTTCGGGAGGCAGAATTTCACCATCCACGAAAACCGTATGTTCTTTAACCATTTGATGTAGTTGTGTGAGAGTGTAGCTATAATAAATCTTATAAAAACATCCTATTATATTTAAGATACTGTTTTTGTTACAAAAGAAGTAAATAAAAAGAGTTTAGGGGGTTGGAGAAGCAAAATAAAACAAATGAACATGAGAGAATGAATTACCTTTAAAAGTGTAACTCTTTTTGATTTGAGCCTAAAGGCTTCCTTTGAAAGGATTCTGCCCACATGGAATCCTCTAGGGTGATGAGAGGGATGTTTAGAGAGTAACTGGGCAGGGGTTGTCCGAGCCAAAGGCTTGAGGGGTGTGTTAAATGAGGTAGAGGTGGGGGCCTTTTATAAGAGGAGAGGAGGGGTACTTTTGGAAAGTAAAGAAAT
The DNA here is from genome assembly GCA_963277665.1 of Viscum album. Taxonomy (NCBI): domain Eukaryota; kingdom Viridiplantae; phylum Streptophyta; class Magnoliopsida; order Santalales; family Viscaceae; genus Viscum; species Viscum album. The sequence continues at coordinate 118,640,333 of OY728156.1, read as the reverse complement.
ATTACTTTATTTGAAAATGTGTTTCGGTTTCAAAAGGTCCCACATTGATATAATTCGTGTATAAGGTGATAAGTCTTCGAAATTCACTCATACAATAAGTTTTGGACATGTGTAGTTCATAGATTTTACATTATCTTTCCATTTTATTTAAATCATCAAATAATGATGTCATCGCAGCATCATTATTATGTCATAAATAATTTAATTTATTTAATGTCTAGAAATTATAAAAAAAATACTATGATGTATGAAATCTTTTTATCTTTCCAATGAATATTTATAATCAAAAATATGACTTGTATAACCCCACTTAAAAATTGTTTTAGTAAAACATATCATGTTTGTGTCAATTTTACTTTTACATTAAATAAAATGTTATTTATGTCATTTCCCAACCAAAGTGGATCCATGGGGTCCCCAAGTTGACCCATGGCTTGTCTTGGTGGGCCATGATACAACCAATGAGGGTAAGACATGTGTCAAGCTCATCTCATTTTATTAAAGCATTATTTTTACCTTAAACTACACTAATTACCACTAACCGCGATTAAAAACTTAATAAGTTACTATTCACCAAAAAAATTATTTTAATCTCATTGAACCACATTTTACTTCTTAATTACAACCATGTATTTCGGTTTTTTGAAAATCAAAACACAATGATGGCAAAATTTCATTTAAACGGAAAATCAGTTTTTATAAGTACCACTTAGTGGTTTCACTATTCATCAAAAATTGAAGTTTTTCAGAAAAATCCAAAAAATTCACCCTAATCTATATTTTATATTCTGCATTCAAAAATAAAGTCCGTTTTAAAAAATTCAAAACATATAAGTCACATTAATTAATTTAATAATTAATTCCCATTGTCATGACAAATAGCGTGTTTTATGAAACAATAAGTATCAAAAGATTGACACTAGTTTAAGTCTGATTTCAAAGTGAAATTGATTCCAACGACCACTATTGGATTTAATGGTAAAAATATTTTCTAATTTATCTTTAAAACCAATTCAAAATATAATCTAATAATATAAATAAATTAGATTAAAAAGTGGTTTTGAATTAAAATACAACATTTTACACTATTCATTAAAAAAATGAACTTTATCGGAAAGATACCAAAAATTTACACAAAGTAAATTTTGATGTCCCGATTCTTAATAAGAGTTTTATTTGGTCCAAAAGAATGTTTAAGAGTGAACAAAACTATATTTAATGACGGTTCTCCATCAAAAGGTGATAAGTGAACCTTTAGTGAAAACTAGGGCATATACGCCTAAAATTGAATTCTTTCCATATTTTAAGCCTTTATCTTTTATTGTATAAATGTAAAAATATTTAAGAACATATAGAATCATATTTTAGTTATTTCTATCCATTCCCGCCATTACAACGGCTACATGTTAACTACCATTTAAAATAATATTATTTTATTATTAGAGTGCAACGTAAGATTCCCAAGAAACTCGTTGTTGCATGTTGGGTACGCCATTGAGCATAGCGTCCCCTTTAAAGTCATATTAATATTTTATTCACAAATATGGATAAATATGAAAATGTCATATTACTTATTTACCTGGGGTGTTACATCCTTCCTCCCTTTTGGGAATTGCGTCCTCGCAATTTTAAAATTGCGCTTGGAAACATCCTTGAACGTCCCACATCGGAACAAGAGTCGGTAAAACAATCACTTTAAAATAAAGAAAGATAAGCACAGAGGTCACTCGAGTTAACCCATACTAGGATTCTAAGTATGAAAATATGGACATGGAGGAGAAAACATAGGGTCATGTTCCGATGGAGAGTGATAGAAAACATGTTTAGGAGAAAGTTAACAATAAGAAAATCACAAACTTGTGATGGGTTAAACGGTATTGGGTTCCCCAGTAGGAAAATTTAATAGACAACATTTTTGTTTTAAGTTACTTTTTATTGAGGAATTTATTCATAAGGAAGCATAATCACTTATCTTGTTGACTTTCAACTTTTACTAGATTCCTTAGTCAAACTCATATTTTTTCCAAAAGACGAGTATTTAGGGAGAATTGTTCGCATTAAGAGTACTATAATCAACTTCTAAAGAATCAAATAATCCCCAAAAGAGAACTATATACATCCCATGTATTTAGGCTTTAACCAAAACCAAAACCAAAAAGGTTAGTACAAGATCAGATAATCCAGAAAAGGATAACCCCTTATAAAAAGAAAATCTATTCTTAATCTCCAAAATTTGTCCAAAAAAACCCAAAGTTCAACGAGGACCATTCGATAAACAATTTGTCCATAAAATTATTCAAAGTAAACCAATATAAGATTGAAACCCAAATATTTGAAGGATTTAGTCACATAGTCTTCTAAGTTAAATCGTACCATTTATCTCCAAACAACATCAGTTGCTCCTAAAGTCTCACATTGAAAAGTAATTATCCTAATCACATATCCTCCAAAATCAACTTACTATTAATTCATAAAATCATATAACTAAAAAGAATCAGTCAAAATAACCAGGGACTTCACGTAGTCCAGTGGTAGGCGATAAATACCAGTCGCACTTTGGTTGTGGGTTCGATTCCCGCAGCATTGTCCGACGCGACGGGTTGTCACACGATCTGCGTGTTGTCCTTTTTCCAAAACTATATAATTCTCAAATCATTACCCAAAAAGGGATAAAATCATCAAAAATAACCATAACATAATTTAACCTCAATTTTATCTCATGCCTTTCACTTCAATCATAACATATGGTAACCCATAATTACCTCAAAAGTAAGGATCATATAAACCCAAATGGTTCTTTATAACTATGTCCACAAAAGAAAAGATAACTATTAATTGAATAAAATTTGCCTATATTAAACATCAGGGTTACACATAATATAAAAAGTCTTCTAATGTAACCCCATCATCAAAAGAGACTTAATACTCTTAAGAATTTCACCCTAACTCTTGAAGCCCTTATATGTTGACATCTTACTCATTCAACATTCTTCATGATCCATTATCCATTCCTTTCCAACTTATTCCGAAATACCTCTTTACTACAAACAAAATCATGAATCATATCCTAATATTCCAAAATAAGAAAACAATAGTCATGAAATAGTACATACCTTTGATTGGTCATTGTCAGTTTCTTCATCCTCAATCGGAATGGCATTAGGTATTGGTAAACGAATATTGGTACGCTCTTGGTGACCCCATTCACGAAACTTCTTCATAGGACATGTGTTTGCATAATGACCATGCACACCACATTTAAAACATTCAATTGATCCCTCAGAAAGAACTTCTTTCCCTTTCCTCGAGTCAACTGGATGCTTCCTTTTTCCATGGCAGGTTCTTGCTTTATGACCTTCATTTCCACATCTATAGAATATTTCTGTCCCTTTGAAACATTTTCCTAGGTGTTTCTTTCCACATCTTTGACACATAGGTTTTTTAACACACTTACCTTTGTGATTATTACCTGTACTTCCGTAGGGATTTGTTTCTTGCATATATGATGCCTTAGAGAAATCTCCAAGGTTTAGGTGGTCAATCATGACTCCAGATAGTTGGTTGAGGATAATAAAAAGAGTTCTCATTGCAGCTCCCATATCATTCAGTTGCTTGCTCAAAAAACTGTCACAGTTTCCTTCACATCAACTGTTACTTTGGTGCCTACTAGATCCAGCCATTTACTAAAACCAAAAAGGTCAGTGTGAGTATATCAACAAAACCATCATGTACTAATGAGTAAGATAGACAATAAGATATACTTACTCATTCACTTTATCTAAAACTAAGACTCTTTCTGAAATCCTAACCATTATGATAATTGTCAATTATGCTTAAAGAATACCCTAACCTCTAAAGTTATCTAAACCGACCTTTGATACCAACTATAAGGCCCCAGCCTTAAACTTTACTTAAACTTGAGTTATTACAAGATTACACATTGAGGATCTTTTCAGGTTTAGAGTTTTAGAGAATTAGATCATGAAACTTGCATTACATTCCACATTTAAACAAGGTGGTTACATAAAAGACAATATTCATTCTTCCCATCAATGGAAACCTATTTAAAATAAAACACGGATTATTTCTTGATACATCCTTGACACTATCGTCACATCATGTACCTTTCCCTTGACCTGTGAAAATCATTTCAAAAACTTGGGATGAGCATAAAAAGCTCAGTAAGGGTTATAAAAATATGGAAAGGAAACATGAGTTCATATATACATAAGAATGAAATCATACTTTACCCATAAAACATAGGCATATCAAATCATGAATAAATCATAGAAAACATAAGACATAAAGGTAACTTTAGGCATTCATAACATTCTTACGTAGGGAGTAACCCTCTTGGTTACGTTTGGAATACCCATCACAGTATATTCCCTAAATCTCTTCGGAGAAACATTAACATTTCACTCCTTCGCGTTACCAAATGCATTGGAGACCTATATCGGGCTCACCTTCCCTTAGTTTATCACGGAACCACCCGTTCTTCATAACAATGCCCAAGAAGCATAACATAATCGTATCACATAAACATGAATAAAGGAAACATAACATTTTCACATTTCAATCACAATATAACATTTTAGTATATTGAAATAATGAATCCATTCAAAAAGAAACCATTTCCAAAACCATTTAAAACATTTAATAAATAGATTTTTGAATCAAAGTGTCTCATACCACCTTGAAGATTTTAACATTTTAAACCATTAATATCCATATAAATAAATCCTTAAAACCATTTTGAAAACATGGATATTAATAAGAACAAATAATTAAAATATTTAAAACGATATTTTGGTTAAAGGGGTTTTACCAAAAAGAGAGACACTTGAATACAATAATCGAGGAATAACATTTAGTCAGAACTTTATAATATCATGAGAATAAAAGGATTCATGATATAATACTCCAAAGGACAGTATATACACCATATAAGAGTGAATTGGTGCATAACAACAATGAACCCTCAATAGAAATGTCCAAGGTGATGAAATCCCTTATAAAGAAGGTATCCTTAAATTAAGGACAAATAAATCTAAAAAATATGTGTGACAAATATATATACACCCAATATAAGTGGATATTAAGTGTAAAACAATAAAAGTTCAATCACACATATTCAATGTATGACATATTCAATGACTACAAGTTGAACCCAAAGAAATCGAAATTGGGTTAAAAAGTTCCCTTGACAGCCTAACGGCATCACATCAAAATGAGTTGATGAGAGATAAAAAGTGTATCTCATCACTTGGACATAAAATTTACATCAATAAGGATGTATGATAACATATCCCAACATAAAAATATGTAAATTAAAAGACCCAATAAAAGAAGTCTTTTAAAAAAGAGGAGGGTGAAAGGTTCCCTTACCGACTTGGGTATCTTTCAAAACATACACCCCATGAAAGAAAGACAATAGGTCATTGATGTAAATACTCATAAACAAAAGTATATTACACAAAGAGTAGAATAATGGGCAGTACATACACCACTCAATTTAATTTGTGGCGAATGTAGCATAAATCTCACGGGAATAAAAGTGAGATGAAAAATCCCTTACGAAAACTCGGCAGCCTAACGGCGCCACATAAAACTTCCGAATATGGATTGATGAGATCAAATATAGTATCCCATCATATTACAATAGAATTTACATCAATTGGAATATAAAAGAAAATCCCCCAACATTTCAAGGAGGAGTTTAAAAGAAGTGACATAAAGGAGAGTACTTAAAAAGAAAGAGAGAGGTTAGATCTCTTATGAAAGTTCGGCAGCCTAACGGCGCCACTCAAAACTTCCAAAATGGATTGATGAGAGAGAATAGGGTCTCTCATCACATGAACATAAAAATTAAAGTAAATGTAATATAAAAGAACATCCCAATCATAAGAAATATGAGCTTAAAAATAAATGACATAAAAGAGTGTACTTAAAAAGAAAGAGAGTTGTAGGATCCCTTACCTCGGGTCCGACTTGACTCGATCGTTCTTTAATCTCCTGAATAATAAACTTGAGTTAATTTATAATTCATTAAGAACCTTTTTCAAGTTCATTATTACTTTTATACCACTTATTATCATGTCATAAACATTATGTAATCATTTAAGATAATAATATTTGTTTTGCCGATATTTGGTTCTTAAGTCGAAAGTGGACTTCTTACAATTACATGTTGTTCGTGTGGCCAAATGTTTATTATATCCAGAATTGTATTCATTATGTAGATATCATATATGTCATATATATCCAGTACATGCATGCATTTATAACATTACATAATCATTTAGAGGTAAGAAATGAAATGCACCGTTCATGGAGACGGTAAGCCGTACGTACGCATGAACGCTACTTTCATTTCTATTTCGTATTTTATAGAATGGAATAATAATGATATAAAGGTATATTATAATTCCAGTATAATATCATATATAATATCATATTTCCATCCTTTATACATCCCACATATGGTATTTAACGAATCAAATCACTTTGAGGGGGCGGTAGTCCGCACTTCCTTAAATGAAGATATCGCGTATACCCATAATGGAAGCCATAAAGGTAAGACAAAAATGAAAAATACAGAAGCATAAATAAAACATAAACATATTATATATCATATATAAAAATAGTTACATCATAATGTCCACCTTTGAAGGTGTTAAATGAGTATTGAACAATCATCGTTTCGGGAGGCAGAATTTCACCATCCACGGAAACCGTATGTTCTTTAACCATTTGATGTAGTTGTGTGAGAGTGTAGCTAGAATAAATCTTATAACAACATCCTAGTATATTGAAGATACTGGTGTTGTTACAAAAGAAGTAAATAAAAAGAGTTTAGGGGGTTGGAGAAGCAAAATAAAACAAATGAACATGAGAGAATGAATTACCTTTAAAAGTGTAACTCCTTTTGATTTTAGCCTAAAGGCTTCATTTGAAAGGATTCTGCCCACAGGGAATCCTCTAGGGTGAGGAGGGGGATGTGGAGAGAGTAAATGGTCATGGTTTGGCCGAGCCAAAGGCTTGAGGGGTGTGTTAAATGAGGTAGAGGTGGGGGCCTTTTATAAGAGGAGAGGAGGGGTACTTTTGGAAAGTAAAGAAATATTACTTTATTTGAAAATGTGTTTCGGTTTCAAAAGGTCCCACATTGATATAATTCGTGGATAAGGTGATAAGTCTTCTAAATCCACTCATACAATAAGTTTTGGACATGTGTAGTTCATAGATTTTACATTATCTTTCCATTTTATTTAAATCATCAAATAATGATGTCATCGCTGCATCATTATTATGTCATAAATAATTTAATTTATTTAATGTCTAAAAATTATAAAAAAAAATAATATGATGTAGTAAATCTTTTTAGCTTTCCAATGAATATTTATAATCAAAAATATGACTTGTATAACCCCACTTAAAAATTGTTTTAGTAAAACATATCATGTTTGTGTCAATTTTACTTTTACATTAAATAAAATGTTATTTATGTCATTTCCCAACCAAAGTGGATCCATGGGGTCCCCAAGTTTACCCATGGCTTGTCTTGGTCGTCCATGATACAACCAATGAGGGTAAGACATGTTTCAAGCTCATCTCATTTTATTAAAGCATTATTTTTACCTTAAACTACACTAATTACCACTAATCACGATTAAAAACTTAATAAGTTACTATTCACCAAAAAAATTATTTTAATCTCATTGAACCACATTTTAATTCTTAATGACAACCATGTATGTCGGTTTTTTTAAAATCAAAACACAATTATGGCAAAATTTCATTTAAACGGAAAATCAGTTTTTATAAGTACCACTTAGTGGTTTCACTATTCATCAAAAATTGAAGTTTTTCAGAAAAATCTGAAAAATTCACCCTAAGCTATATTTGATATTCTGCATTCAAAAATGAAGTCCGTTTTAAAAAATTCAAAACATATAAGTCACATTAATTAATTTAATAATTAATTCCCGTTGTCATGACAAATAGCGTGTTTTATGAAACAATAAGTATCAAAAGATTGACACTAGTTTAAGTCTGATTTCAAAGTGAAATTGATTCCAACGACCACTATTGGATTTAATGGTAAAAATATTTTCTAATTTCCCTTTAAAACAAATTCAAAATATAATCTAATAATATAAATAAATTAGATTAAAAAGTGGTTTTGAATTAAAATACAACATTTTACACTATTCATTAAAAAAATGAACTTTATCGGAAAGATACCAAAAATTTACACAAAGTAAATTTTGATGTCCCGATTCTTAATAAGAGTTTTATTTGGTCCAAAAGAATGTTTAAGAGTGAACAAAACTATATTTAATGACGGTTCTCCATCAAAAGGTGATAAGTGAACCTTTAGTGAAAACTAGGGCATATACGCCTAAAATTGAATTCTTTCCGTATTTTAAGCCTTTATCTTTTATTGTATAAATGTAAAAATATTTAAGAACATATATAATCATATTTTAGTTATTTATATCCATTCCCGCCATTACAACGGCTACATGTTAACTACCATTTAAAATAATATTATTTTATTATTAGAGTGCAACGTAAGATTCCCAAGAAACTCGTTGTTACGTGTTGGGTACGCCATCGAGCATAGCGTCCCCTTTAAAGTCATATTAATATTTTATTCACAAATATGGATAAATATGAAAATTTCATATTCCTTATTTACCTGGGGTGTTACAATATCTATTTGTAAAAATAGTTATATATTCTATATTTATAGAACAATAACATTATTTTTGGTCTTATGAGTTATACTCACACACTATACGTGTACCTGTGTGAGAATAAATACTTTATGATTCATGATACAAGGGAAAGGGCCATGTTATTGATGATTGATTATATAGGATTCCTAGATTAAAATATGGGATTAGGTAGAGATTTATACCTTATTTTTTTAATATATCTATTCAATTATTTTTTTTTATAGAATTGTATATGATTAAACCCTATAAAGATCCAATTTATGTATTTAAAAATTATATGACATTATAGTTGGGTTGTTTTTTATAGAATAATAATGTTGTGGTATTGTTATATCATAGTTACGATATACATATTATGTTGTTCATTGTAATTTTTGTTTTATTATTATTTCAATTTCTATTTATGGTTATCTTATATATGTTATTATCTCCCAATGATATTGATAGACACTCATTGCATGTCGATAGCCTATGATATATGGGGATCCACATATGAGGCCATGTATCACCATAAGCTTCAGAGTTTTCTGGGTTGACCAAACCAGAGATATAACCATTAGTGCCCATGATAATGTATTCATAATGGTATGGGTGTTTTTTTTGGTATCCTATGTTATTCCATGGAGAGATTTATCTTGTCATATTTTTTCCAATGTGTATAATTTCATGGGTGTGGGTTTCCCAGAGAGTAATTTGGATTTGCAGGACCAATGAATAGGGTTATAAAATATTAACCATGGATATTTTTATATTAGGATTTTATTATGTAATTCATGATTATCCATTCCCCCTTGTTTATGTTTATGTGATTAGTAATTATTCATTCATCTTAGTTATTTTTATTATTATGGTGAAAATATATTCACCTTACTTATGATTATACATATAGTGAAAAAAAATTCACCCTTATAATGATTATGTTATTAGTGATAGCTCTTTCAACCAAATTATGTGTATTATTATGGTGATAATTCATTCACACATGTTATGATTATGCATTTGGTGATAACGTGTACATCCATAGTAGTTATTATAGTGGTGATACCACATTCACCTATAATCCTTCAGTTATTGGTGCTAACTGATTCCCTTTATTATTGATTAGGGTAATGACTAGTCCACCTTATTTGTTAGGTTATTAATAGCTCATTCACCTTGTTTTGTTTAGGAGTGGTGATAAACCATTCACCCATACTCATGTTATTAGTGATGATAACCCATTAAACTATGACATGATACGGCCCACCAAGACCTATCATAGTCAGTGGAAAGCTAAGTGTACCAACCCAAGACTAAATCAAATAGGCCATAGGCTAGTGACAAGAATTGAGTATGCATATCACACATGATGGGAGGACTTATCCTAAATCACATGTACACATTGAACACCTCCACATAGTAAATAATAAATAAAAATTTATAAATTAAATTATGTAAAATAGATATATAATAAATGATACAATGTTAATATCAAAAAATGGAAACCAGAACACAATCTAGAGTGCAAAAGGGTAACATACATGCCCAGTAACTAAAAATAAAATCCAAACTAATAATCTAAAATAAATATATCCGCATAGTAATCTAACTCTATACATGAAAATATCTCACTACTACCACCTTATAGTTCTACTAATCTCTACTGACATCATGCCCGTAAAGTTCACTAACGAATTATCTATCATTTAAATAAGACATGACATGTGCGGGAACATACACCCATGAAAAGGTGAGTATATAAGTACATAGTAGGAAACCCTAAAAACCCTGAAGGAAATAATAAGGAAATAATCAAAAAAAATTAACAAGATAAAATATAATTAATATCACATCAAAAAAACCCATATAGGCTTTAAATGAGAGAACCTAGGACATAGGAGAGAGTTCTACTTTTCATAACCAGTTATAGGAGAAATATGAACATAGACTCAAGATCCAAATATACAAGTCAATAAACCTATTTCACCTCTCTAGAATCATAAATGAGGTATTTTTTCTCATTAAGAACTACATAATAGATGATTGATAGGTGCTAGACCCCTGAAATCTCTAATCAACATTTCGGATCCCTGTCATCATCTATACAGAGATAAATTCAAGAACTCATTATCTCACATCATAAACATACTTATAAGATAAAATTAACCATTCCATCATGATCTATATTATAAAATAATCATTATAGTATATTCAACTATCAAAAACTGACCCATAGTTAAATTTTTATGAAAAACATCCCACACAATTGAATGTGAGCCACATGGAATCCCCTAAGAATTCCACATGGAATTTTGAGAGGGGGAGGGTGAATCTAAATCCATGTGTGGGGAAACATGTGATAAAATTTATCCCACCATAACCCACTCCCCATTTCAGGTTAGGAAAACTAGACTTGGATTGGGCGCCAGCCTAGCCAGCTAGCTTGTTCTAGCTTTGAACCACAATACAGTTACTAGGTCGACTTCATAGAGCTTGTGGGGATGGTTCTAAATGGAGATAAATTCTAGGATAGAAAATTATTCTATTACAATTCTCTTATTCATCCTACAATATAACCAAGCCTATCCAATGAGTCAAACCCACTGGCGGCCCAAACCGTGGTGGGTGACTTGTTGTCGTCATCCGCCCACACCATGACCAACCTAGTCGCAACCTCCTCTCTCATAATTTTTTTAACCATTATGTCCATACATAATCAAATAATCACTATGTAACATAGAAACCTCCCACCCCTTACACCCCACTATCATGTATTGTCCAACTAATCAAAGAAATAATGGTAGAATAAAATTACTAACCCTAGGTTTCATCACATAAGTGGTTTAAATTCAGGAACATGGACATGTTCTTCACATAACCATCAAGAACATATAATCAAAGGGATAGAATTTAAGATTAAAAATATATAGCCTTGGGATTTAATAGCACTGGGTTTGGGAAGAATTGGGATTAAAATTTAGGATTCCAAAAATCTATGAATGGGGTTCATCAAAAAAATAATCAATTAAGAATCATGAAGAATGTAACTATGATTTGAAAATATTAATCCCTAACTTGAATTGGATAATTCATTGGTGTATATCAAATCCATGCAGGTTGTTGGTAGAGATCTCTATTGAAGAATCATGTCCTTCATCTCCATGTATCTTCAGGTCTCCCTCAATCTCTTCTCTCAAACTCATTTTCTAATTCAAGGGTTTATAGAAGCTAACCCAAAAAATTATTGAAAATGTTATTTAAATAAATGAATCTTATGTTTCATGGATTTTAATTTAAACACTTGTAACTAAGGTCATTCCATTTAAATACTAAAGAAAATTTTTATAATAACAACCCTTGGTTAAATCCCCTATTTCATACATAATTGGGATATTTGATTTCACATCTAGGGATTTGGTTTGTAGGGAAAAAATATTCCAATGAATATGGATGCTAGATAAAAAAATAAATTATTTATATATATATTATTTTTGTAAATACCTCGACCCTAGAATCCTAGATCTGGTGGTTGTAATATTATACTATTACTAGATACAAGTGATCACATCCTAAAGTACTGAACAGATTAGTAGTATTTGTAAACTGAATACATAATTGAATCTCACATTACATTTGAAAACATAAAATAAAACACAATATTTTCTTGGAAAACGTTATTTTTCTCACTAGAATATCCCTATATATCAATCATAATATGCTTCCTAACATCTTGGGGAAAGGAAACATAAGATAGGGGTGAGATTAGATATTCATTAAGGGTTTGTATAGATTGGAAGCTATCATAGAATAAATAAGGAATGAATAATATGGTAGGAATAAATAATGATCAAATAATTCCACATAAATAGCCACACGAGCTTAAAACTTATACTTAGATATTATAACTATTTGAATATTCACATGTACATAAATAACTAATTTCATAATGATGGAACACATAATTTTAGACATCTAAAACTTATATTTGATGCCACTTTTCAAGACATGTTACATAATTGGTTAAGACTTTAACCAAATACCCAACTTATTTTGTCTCGTGAGACCTTCATATCCATCGAGGGGATATGTAATTATAGACCCCACCCGTCACTTAATAATTCCAATGTACTCATCATAAGAATAAACGATAAAACTTATTCAATGTACCTTATAACAATAACTATCAGTATTAGAAAGAATAAATATGGAATGTTAATACATTCCTTAGTCAAACTAATCATAGGCTATCCAGAGAAATATGTTGGATTGTATCATTATATTATAAAGTAAAATATTCATCAATGGATATAGATATAGATGAAAATACTTTTAAAATGTCATATGAATATTTATTTAGAAAAATAACATTTTCATTTTGAATTCACTTATTTAAAATATTAAAATTTCCAAAATATTAAGGAAAACATTTTTTTTGAAATGAATCTTGAAAACTTATAAAGAAATCTTAAAATAAAATATTATCCATAATAGTGGGAAAATCCATTAACATGGTGTATGTTAAAATAAAGATGTATTTCACACCTTTACAGAAAAATTTCCTAGTTTTTAAAGTGAAAAGAATATAATTATAAAATATTTTTATAAAATTCCAACATTGGTAAAAATTTATTTAGTAAATCATTATAGAATAGTGAAAAAATCTTGAAGACATTTTAAATAAAATATCATAAAGGAAGAAAATGGTTATGGACCAAAAGAAAAACAAATCCTCTTTCCCTTAAAAATTTATTTCAAAATCTTGAGTACTTGAGAGAGGAAAATAAAAAATAAAACTTGTAATTTCTAGAAATAACCAAAGCAGAAGAAAATATATTGGGTTTAAGATGGAAAGATCATATAATTCCCCCAATGATGAAAAAAAATAAAATAATATAGGATAATAATGAGATTGTAAAATAAACCCTTACTAATTTTGTAAATTTTGAATCATAACCCCCATGAATGAAATAACTTTAAATGAAACTTAGAATACCATGAGTATAAAGGGGATAATGATATATCATATCAAAGTTTTCTACTATTTAAAGGTAAAGAATGTTATCAAAAAAGGAAAAGTGACCCATAAATGGTACATTATTGATATTTTTAACCATATACCATTAACATGGATGATGATATGATTTTTATTAATTTTAAATCATTTAATAAAATATTTTTTATTATGAAGTATTATTAATGTCGTTTTTGGAACAATTTATTTAATTTGACTTTAAAGTCATTAATATCATTATAGAATTAAAATATAAACCTTTAACACATTCCTAATATTCAATATTTATCTAAAAAATTTATAAAATTCAATAATTAGCCCAATTTTTATTACTTTTAAAAATTTTAAAATCATTTGTTTTATTTGTTAATTGAATAATATTGTGTTGGCATTGTGTAAACATCTAAGGTAATTATTCAATCATTAAAAATTAAAAAAAATACTATGATTAAGATGATAAATTTATATATCCAAAAATAACTGATAATTCAACTTACCATCTTATTATCCTTCTATAAAAAGTTTAGATATATTAAAGTCAAGAGAGTGACATTTTGTATTTATTCTTTTCCTAAAATAACATAATGGTTATAATAAAAGTAAAATATTATAAAGTGGCCACATATTTGAGTTTTTTATAGATAAAGTTGAACCCCAATCATTAAATAGGATAAATAAAACTGTTAGATAATTTTTAAAGCCTTATCCCTAAGTTCTAACCCAAAATTACCCTAAATTACCCATTTTACCCTTTCCGAGGTGATGAATATTTATAAAGTTTTTATTCATAATGAGAAAAAAGGGACCAATTTACAAAATATTATACTCATAATTACAAATATAGAATCTATTTTTCATGATTCAATTCAATTAATAGTCATAATATAGTTTAAAATTAAACCCACAAAATGCAATGAAACGCAGTTTTCTAGAAAAAAAAAATTTCTGGAGTATAAAAGTTTTTATATAAAATTCCAAAAAAAATATTTATAATTACCTTAATTATATTATTCACAAAATAAATTAAATAAAATTACTTTTAGAAACATTTAAAACAAAATGTGACTTTGTAAATGCTTTAAACGAAAATACAGTTTCCAATAAAAAATCTGTATTTTCACAATTCATCAAAAATCAATATTTCATAAAATTATCAAAAAATAACTCTAAGATAATTGTGAGATTATAATTTAAAAAAAATTAGTTAATTTTTCCAAATAAATTTTCTAAAATGGTATAAATTAATTATATAATTTATTTACAAAAAATAAAAAAAAAATGAGGAAAATGTATTTTTAAAGAATATAATGACTTTAACAAAAATATACATTATATATTTAAAAACTTCAAACTTTTTTAAAAAAGGTGTTTGTTATTATTCATTTATACAATTTAACATCTGTGTTATAATGGTATAATATATTATGGTTCATTTAGATTTAGGGTTGTGTGTATCGTAATATATCAAAGAAATTAAATTTATTTGAAGAAAAATATATCATGAAATATTAGTGTGTTAAAATTTTTGAAACCCCATGAAAAAAAATATATCGTAAAGAAACCACAAAAATATTATTTATTATATTATAAAGTTTAAAATAGTAAAAAATATGTTCACTGCATCCTCCCCGCCATTAGGGGTTTTTCCTCGAAAAGGACTACACACTCAAAAAGTTATGGGTACTAAGCTTGAATATAGTTCTCATGTCCCCATGATCTATCCTAAATGTTTCCATAATACAAAATGATTAACACTAATAGAATATATTTCCCATAAAGATTCATACCTTCTATTTTTTAAATGTCATCGGGTACTTTGAGAAGGTGGTTCTGTCCTTAATGTACAACTCACCCCATTCATTTACATGTGATGGGTCATCCACTATCTCCTAAAAAATGACACATGGAATACATAATGCACCAAATATAACTATGGGGGAAATTTTAGATGGTAAGAAACCTCACCCACCCTTTATGGGATCTAGAATAGAATGATGAATCTCATTGATAGCTTGCATCCTTGGCCAAATCTCTACAATTTTCACAATAGATTGTTCTTCAGGAACACATGATCTCCCTCCTCAAACTCCAAAGGCATCCATTATTATTATATAGAGGAATTATAATATCCATGAGTAATCATAATCCTCTCTTGGATCACCTGAAACTTCATCATCATCACTCATAATAACTATAGACCCATGAGTGATAAATCTTCTACCTCCATCCATCATAAGAGTGACCTAAAGGGTATCCTATACAGAGCTCAAAAAGGTGTTATACTAATCATGGAGTGTTAATTGATTTTTAATATGAACTCTAATAAATTAAATTTATCCTATCATTTCAATTTAGAATCCAACATGCATACCCTCATCATATTCTCAAGAACCTAAATTGTTCAATCGGTTTGACAATCAGTCTGAGGGTGGAACATTGTACTCATCAACGACTAAGTATTGAATGCCTCATAAATGATACTCCATGAGAGATATGTAAATTAATAATCTTGGGAAGAAATGATTATCAGGGGTATACTATGAAATCATTCAATCTTCTCTACATACAATCTTCCCAAGCTCAACACTAAACTCTTATTCTGAATAGAAAGTAAGCAGGCCGACATTGTCAACTAGTCGATGATCACATAGATAATTTCATGAAATCTCTACGAGTAGATAATTATATTTATTAAATATATTGATATTCCATATCACTTTCACTCTATCACCTCAAGTTTTTGATAAAAACCAGTTGGAACTTTGTGCTCCACTTTTACCTGCCAATATGTGAGGCACTGTGAAACAATCTCGATTACACGTCGTCAAATACAATCCCATAAAAATTGATTCTTGAGGTATTGGAATATCTTCATCACACTTGGATATACCACCAAGGGTAATGTCACGAACCAACCGAGGTCGACCCTGAACCGATCACTCGAGCCAGTCCACGACATGGCCCGAGAGGTGTTCCCGATACTCCCAGGCTGGCGACAAGTGCCAGGGCATCAATAGAGAGAAAGTGGGAATGATTTCACCCAATGAAAATAAATAAAGTAGTAGAAAGAAAATAGAACAACGCAAAGTAAATAAAAACACAAAAAGAAGGAATGATCAACAACAACCAACTAACCTGACCATTACCAAATCTCTTCGTGACTCTGAGAGTTTCTCACCAGTCCATAACCAAATCTCGACCACGGCGAGCGAGATCGAGCCAAACCTGCAGAAAAATAAAAATATGAAAACACTATAGGTGTGAGTATTAAAAATCAGTAGGCATGCCCAAAAAATTATTCCAAATGCACTACCTTTAAATGAAGAATTTACCAATTTCAGGTCTGAAGTAAATTATATAAAATATTATTTTCCACACACACTTTCATTTCTAAAACAAGTATCAGTCCATTTCCCTTTTTAATTTAAAAACAAGTTTAATGTCTGAAAGGAATCGGTACATTTCATTTTAAAACATTTTTTTGAACAATTTAGAAATCTAAAATTCAGTTATTATCCAAAATGAAAACCACACATAACACACAACACGCACCAAGGGCAATGGAAAAAGTGTCACACCGGGTCCAGCAACCAAACTAGGCTTCTCAATCGTCCGCGACATACAAATAAACACTAAAGAAAATATGGTTAGAATTTAGGAGCTCGTGAACAATCCAGAACATACTATACATGTGACTCATCCTAAAGGCATTCCCTACTCAATAACTTCATAATTCCCAAATGCTCGTCATTTCTCTACATGGCCTAACTGAGGGGTTCAATCCTATAGCACTAACAACAGAACACCTCTCTGGTATGGGCCACTAGCCAATGCATATTCTAAACTATTGCATCAATCGTTCTCAAAAGATTCACTTACTATGTCAAGTTCTCATGTCAACACATATAATAAAAAGGAAAGGGGTGAGTCAAAAATTCAATCAAGTAACCAATCATGTATCACAAACATCACACACAGCCCACACAATCAATGTACACAAAAGGTCACCCCTGAGTCACCCCGAAGAGAGTTTTCCAAAATAATTTATTTTATTAAAGTGTCAAACAGGCCTTCACCAACTTTAAAGAAAAACCTCATTTATCAAGATAACCAAAACACTTTTTCATGCTTCATAACAATCAGTTATAATTAGACTAGATCTACACTTGAAATTCCACGAATTACGTTCAAAGGCCAAACATGCATTATTTCACTATTGTGCATTCGTTCATCAAGAAAATATTTCAAGCGTCGTGTATAAAATAAATAGATCTTTTTACATCGAATAATTATTCCAAAATTATTTATCTAATACTATTTATAATTTATTAAAATTAAGAAAACATCAAGTAATTAATCAATTCTAAATTTAAAGGTGGGTGAAGTGGGGGGACCTACCTCAACTCATAACTCAAACATACTGACGCGTCGCACCTCGTATTGGCACATAATCACGCAAAAGACAATGCCTATAGTACCACGAAAAATACCTTGTTGATGCACTAAAACACCCACAAAAATAAGTAAAAACACAAAAAACACTAATTCAAAATAATCCAACGAAGAAGTAGCACAAACTTCACCTCGGCGTGGAGACGCGCTTGATCAGCGGAGTCACATGACAGTCAAAAAGGGGTTGCGAGGACACCAGAAGTGGGCATGGTTCAGTTGCAAGGTTGTGTGACCGTCAGACAAGAGGCGCGTTGGCTGGAAGCATGCACGTTTCACTGGAGGGACCGGCTGGATGGTGTGTGGCATGTCGGAAGGCACGCAAGCAAAAGGTACGCGGGCGGAAGGAGGTCAAGTGGGTGTGAGGCTGCCAAAAGGAGGTTGGTGGCCAGTGCAGAAAAGGGGAAAGTCGTCAGGACGTTGCGCTGCTGCTGGCTAGATAAAGCAGGGACATGGTGTGGGAGGCGTGGCCAGTGCAGGCAGCTGATGCAGCAAAGGGTGTGGATTGGTTGTAGGTGTTGCAATAGGAGGGAGGTGCAGGCAGCGGTTAGATAGATCAGGGCGGAGGATTTACCGCAAGCAGCAGGAGATGATGGGCCACTGCTGGTCGGATGACGTACCGGTGTTGTTCCACTACTGGCTGGCTAGAATAGGGAAACAGGATGGCGCCAGAGCCCTACATTGCTGCTAGCCGAAGCTGGTCAGAGGCGTGGGAGGTGCTTCCAAATGAAGGCTGTGAGGCAGGGGCACGCCGGCTGGGAGGAGGTGGAGAGGGGAAGTCTGAGGGGATGCGGGGCACTGGGCAGCTGTGGGTAGGAGGGCGATGGGCAGGGTGTGACCGAAGGGCTGGAGGCATGTGACCTGGCGAGGGCTAGTGGGGCATCATCGTAGGGTAGGAGGGTCGGGCGGCCAGCGGTGTACAGAAGGAGGGCAGGGGAAGCTGGTGTGTGTGATGCAAGGAGGCAGCAAGAGTCACGGATAGAAGGGAGCGTTGCAAGGGGCAACGGGCTGGGTGAAGGTGAGCTAGGGTGTGGGGCAGTAGCAAGCAAGTAGCTGGTACGGCACTGGCTGTAGGTTGGGTGGGCGTGCACAAGAGGAGGCAACCGGGGTTGTAGGGGGTCGCGCTGCAAGTGGTCGACAAGAGGCACAGATAGGAGGGTGTCATACGTGAGGTGAAGCAGTAAGGTTATGCGTGGGCTGTTGGGCAGAGGCAGAGCACAGAGTGTCGGGGGAGCCGAGGGTGGGTTGCAGCAAGTAAGGGTGAGCAGGAGCAGGAAGGGGAAGAGGTCAGTCAACTGACGGTGCGCAGGAGGAGGGTGCGCTGCATGGTAGGGGAGAAGAAGGTAGGTCGACAAGAGGCGCGGATAGGGAGAATAGGAGAGGAGCTGGTGTCTGCAGCTGGTGCACCGCGTGTGGGGGGGACAGTCACGTGGAACAAGTAAAAAAAAGAGGAGAAGAAAGAGGAAAGAAAAAAGAAGAAATAATAAAATAAAGTAAAAGTAAATAGATAATTAAATAATAATACTAATAATACTAATAATAATAATAATCATCATCATATTAATAAAAATATAAATAATAAAAATACTCATTTAGTTTAAATCAAAATTATTAACCATTAAGATTTTAAATAATGCAATAAATTACAAAAATTTATTCATTTTAATTTTTCCCAAAGACAGGCGGACTGTGCCATTGCATGGGAGAAGTGGTGCGGGGTCTCCAAAACGCGCTCCACCCGGGTGCTCAGTGATGTCAACTCAAAAACACATGTTTTTTTGACAAAACCCAAAAATCTTGTTCAGGATTCAACCCAAACCTCAAAAAAAAAAATTAAAACCAAATAAAATAATAAAATAAAAATAATAACCAGGTCGGTTGTGACATATCTCCCCACCATAACGCTTCCCACCCCCAGGAATCCACAACAAGACCTAGACCCAAGATGAAACTCATTAAGTGTCACTCACCCCCAAAATTTTAAGAACCTCTAGTTGATCAATCCAAATGAACACCAAACTCCCTTGACATAAAACTTATCCTCAAAACATGAACACTTTAAACACCACCATAACGAAACTCGAAAAGAAACTCTGATACTAACACGGGGAGGTGTGAATGGACTCCCCACCATAGGAGACAAGCCAAATGAATTCAATGAGACCCGTGATGGGTCTCCCCACCATAAGGACTAACAAGATTAACCAAACTTGAAAGCATTTCACATGGACCAAAAACCCCCCACCACGAGGGGGAGAAGGGAAGGTCCCTACAGATCGAACATCAAAACTACCACCACCACAAATCCAACGACGTCACAGTCTGGGAGGAACACAAACCACACCACACTAAGGATAGAAATTAAACCAAGGCCCTTATTCACCATTGTGGTTCACCTGACTATGTGCCAGCTTCACTGTGGGATAGATGGATGGAGCACTGATGATTGAAGCATCTCCTGCCTCATAGTCAGGCTTCAAAATTCCCAAACATAACACATGAACCAGAGATTTTTACCAAAATCACATCCAATAAAATAAAAGTCTCAAAGAGGTTCAATAATAACCCTACTTACAATTTAAGGAAAAGAAATACCACAGAACGGTACAGGTGATGACTACTACATCCAAGAAACACTACAAAGAGAAAACATCAAAATGATTCACAAACATCTCCCTACTCCTGCTGACGAGCTGTGGTGACCTTCAACGAGCCAGGTTTGGCTCCAGCGCACTTCTTGGAAACACTTGGATAGAATCGTGGCACATGAACCAGGTTCCCATAGGTGTGACAGGGTCTTGGAGCATTCAGGAACATCACCCTCTAATGCCCCCTCTTACTGTACTGGTGACAGATCAAGGCATTACGCTGTGAGGAAGATGACTGAAGGACTTAAGGCCTCTTGATTTCTCTAACAGTACCACTAGAATGAGGACACTTCCCATTCTTCTTATAACTATCTACCGCAATGTTTACCAAGGTCAGAGAAGGATTCACCACCTCAAGTCCTCCTGCTAACTCCGATTCGGCGAGGAAATCTTGGCTCACCACATTATGGAATATGATTTCATTGAACTCTACCACCTTCGACTGCAGATCAGGACGTAATCCAAGCTCAAAATTCCAAGCATTCACGGGATCATTTCCATCATACCATGATTCATATAGAGCTATGTCTAGAAAATGATGAAAGAGTTCCAACACTGATCCAACACCTTGCTGAAGACCATACAAATCCATCCTCTTCCTCACCTTTGTCACCTCGAAGAAGTATTTTTGGATGAATGATGACTTTAAGAACTCCCAAGTGAGATCTTCTCGAGTCTTTCTTTGAGAAACGGACTTCCACCACTTCCAGGTTGGACCTTCAAGAATAAAGGTATCCAACTTCACCTTTAATGACTCAGGTGGTGCAAGAGAATAGAAGTTCCTCTCAATCTTCCACAGCCACTCCTCCGCCTCAAGAGAATCTGTTTTCCCATAAAAGAGGGGAGGGTTCATCTCCTGAAACTCGAGGATGTAGTCTATGGGCCGATCAACTGGAGTATTTGCTAAGGATGCATCACCCAAAGCTACACCTTGGGCATCCATAAAACCTTCATGTGGGTGAACACTAAGGAACAAGAAAACAAGGAGCAAGATCAAAACATGATCATTGTCATTTCAAATACCAAAATAACACTTTTCCCAATGATTTTTCAGAATGAAGGATAACCCAAAAGATTCACTAAGGGGGAACTGGTGGTGATGGGTGACTCGAACATATGGTTGGTGGCCATACTCCAGTCACACCACCATTACTAAGAGCATTCTTGGGTAAATTCCCCATCTTCACATGGCTTTCCAAGCCCTGTGAGCTCACAGTGCTACTTTACCAACTCCCTTTTCATTTCCCAACATAAAAAAATTCACAACAATAAAATGACACCAACATGCCTGGACATCCCATAGTAACCCGAGTTTCGGAACGAGCAAGGGTTCATGACGTCCTTCTCATCCCTATGCCTCAAGTCCCTAAAATTATACTCCTTCAACCATGATAGCCCCAAATAACAATGGGTGCTTTAAAAAAAAGGTACGCTTAGGATATAACTTACTCTGATACCATTTTTTCACGAACCAACTCGGGTCGACCCTGAACCGATCACCCGAGCCAGTCTGCAACATGGCACGAGAGACGTTCCCGATCCTCTCGAGCTGGAGAAAAGCACCATGGCATCAACAGTGAGAAAGTGGGAATGATTTCTCCCAATTAAAATAAATAAATAAGTGGAAATAAAACAGAAAAACACAAAGTAAATAAATAACACAAAAAGAAAGAACGATCAAAAACAACCAACTAACCTAACCACAACCAAAACTCCTCAAAACTCCGAGAGTTACTCACCAGTCCACAACCAAATCTCTCCCATGGTGAGTGAGCTTGATCCAAACCATCAACAAAACCAAAAACAGGAAAACACTATAGGTGTGAGTATTAAAACTCGATAGGCGTTCCCAACAAACTATTCCCAATGCACTACCTTTAAATGAGGAATTTACAAATTTCAGGTTTGAACTAAATTATATAAAATATTAGTTTCTACACACACTTTCATTTGTAAAACAAGTATCAATCCATTTACCTTTATAATTTAAAAACAATTTTAATGTTTGAAAGTAATAAGTACATTTCATTTTAAAACATTTTTGCGAACAATTTATAAATCCAAACTTCAGTTATTAGCCAAAAGGAAAACTACACATAACACACCACACACACCAAGGGAAATGGAAAAAGTGGCACACAGGGGCCATTAACCGAACTAGGCCTCTCAATCATCCGCTGCATACAAATAAATACTAAATAAAACATGTGTCGAACTAAGGAGCTCGTGAACAATCTAGAACATGCTATACATGTGACTCATCCGGAAGGCATTCCCTACTCAATGACGTCATAAAGCCCAAATGCCTGGTTTTTCCCTACATAGCCAAACCGAGGGGCCCAATCCCATAACACTAATAATAGAACACCTCTCTAGTATGGGCCACTAGCTAGTGTGTATTTTAAACTAGTGAAGCAATCATTCTCAGAAGATTCACTCACTATGCCAGGTTCCCATGTCAACACATTTAATAAAAAGGAAATGGGTGATTCAAAAAAGTCAATCAAGTAACCAATCAAGTATCACAAACATCACACACAACTCACACAATCAACATTCACAGATGGTCACCCTTGATTTACCCCAAAGAGAGTTTTCCAAAATAATTTATTTTATTAAAGTTCCAAACGGGCCTTCACCAAATTTAAAGAAAAGCCTCATTTCTCAAGAGAACCAACACACTTTTTCACGCTTCAGAAGAAATAATTTATCATTATACCAGATCTACACTTGAAATTCCATGAATTATGTTCAAAGGCCAAATGGGCATTCTTTCACTATTATGCGTCCTTTTATCAAGAAAATATTTCAAGCATTGTGTATAAAATAAACTACTCTTTTTACATCGAATAATTATTCCCAAATTATTTATATAATACTATTTATCATTTATTAAAATTAATAAAACATCAAGAAATTAATAAATTCAAAATTTAAAGGTGAGTACAATTGGGGGACCTACCTCAACTCACAGCTCGAACATGCTGGCGTGTCGCGCTTCACACAGGCACATACACACATGCAAGATGACACCTGTAGTACAGCAAAAAAATACCTAACTGATGCACTACAATGCCCACAAAAATATCTAGAAACACAAAAACACTAATTCAAAATAATCTAACAAAGAAGTAGCACAAATTTCACCTCGGCACGGAGACACGCTCGATCAGTGGAGTCACGCGAGAGTCAAAAAGGGGCGGCGAGGACACCAAAAGTGGGAACGATCGAGTTGGAAGGTCGTGTGACCATCAGAAAAGAGGTGTGTTGGCCAGAAGCACACACGTTGCACTGGCGGGGCTGGCAGGACAGCATGTAGCAGGTCGGAAGGTGCGCAACCAAAAGGCGTGTGGTCGAAAGGAGGCCAGGTGGTTGCGCGGCTGCTAAAAGGAGGTCTGCGACCAGTGTAGCAAAGGGGAAAGTTTTCAGAGTGTTTTGCCGCTCCTGGATGGATAAAGCAGGTACAAGGCGTGGGAGGTGCTTTCGGTGCAGGCAGCTGATGCAGTGAAGGGTGTGGGCTGGCTGCAGGTGCTGCAACGGGAGGGAGCTGCAGGCGGCAGTCAGACAGAGCAGAGCGGAGGATTCGCCGCAGGCAGTAGGAGGTGACACGCCGCTGCTGTCCGGACGATGAAATGGAGCTATGCCGCCACTATCTAGATGAAAAAAAGAAAGGGGATGGTGCCAGGGGTATGCGCCGCTGCTGGACGGAGCTGGTCAGAGGTGTGGGAGGTGCTGTCAGACGACGGCTACGAGGCGGGGGTGTGCTGGCTGGGTGCAGGCAGAGAAGGGCAGGTCGAGGTGATGCGGGGCACCAGGCAGTGATGGGAAGGAGGGAGAGGGTAGAGGGCTGAAGGCAGGGGCAACCTGGCGAGGTTTGGTGGGGCGTTGTTGCAGGGTAGGAGGGTCGAGCGGCTGGTGGTGTGTAGGAGGAGGGCAGGGGCGGCCAGTGTGTGCAATGCAAGGAGCTGACAAGAGGCGCAGCTATAGGGGAGTGCTGCAAGAGGCGATGGGCTTGGTGCAGGTGAGCTGGGTCATGGGGAAGCAGCAGGAGAGCAGCCAGTGTGGCACTGGCTACAGGCTAGGTGGGCGTGCGCAAGAGGAGGGAACCGGGGTTGCAGGGGGGGTCACGCTGCAGGTGGTCGGCAGGAGGCGCAGACAGGAGGGAGTCAGACGTGAGGCGGAGCAACAAGGTGATGCATGGGCTACTGGGAAGAGGCAGATCATAGAGTGGCGGGGGAGCCGAGGGTGGATTGCAGCAGGTGCGGGAGAGCCGGAGTAGGTAGGGTAGGAGGCTGGTCGGCCGACGGTGCGCAGGAGGAGGGTGCACTGCACGACAGGGGAGAAGAAGGGAGGTCCGCAGAAGGCGCAGACAGGGATAAGAGGATAGGGGTCGGTGTCTGAAGCCGGTGCGCCGTGCGAGGGGGGGACATCCACGTGGAACAAGTAAAAAAGAAAAAAAAGAGAAGAATAAAAGGGAAAGAAAAAAGAATAAAGAATTAAATAAAGTAAAAGTAAATAAATAATAAAATAATAATAATAATACTAATACTAATAATAATTATTATTATAATAATTATATTGATAAAAATATAAATAATAAAAATTCTCATTTAATTTTAATTAAAATTATTAACCATGAATATTTTAAATAACGCAATAAATTTAAAAAAAATTATTCATTTAAATTTTTCCCAAAGACAGGTGAACTATGTTGTTGCATGGGTGAAGCAGCGTGGGGTCTCCAAAACGTGTTCTTCTCGGGCGCTCAGCGATGTCAACTCAAAAATACACATTTTTTTTGACAAAACCCAAAAATCTTGTTCGGGATTCAACCCGAACATCGAAAAAAATTAAAACTAAATAAAATAATAAAATAAAAATAATAAACAAGTCGGGGTGTGACAGGTAAAGTAAGTAACTCCCTTATCACCACTCAAGAAACATGACTGGAACCATTGGCTTCTGAAAACAGATGATAATGTGCTCAATACTTTTAGAATATTCATTGAGGGCATGGACTGAGAATATCTAGTCATGAAAAATCTCACAATTGATTTCTACCAACTTGTCCTTCAACATGTACAGAAGAAGCTGAGATTCCACCACCATTGATAAAATATAATCAAAATCTCTATTATCCACTCAAGATATCTACAATGAGGGTAACTACTCATATGTTTCCCCTAACAAATGGGAATAAAACTTCCTACTAAGGGAGTCATGCAATGTGTTTCCCTTCCTAAGAATATAGAGAATCTCAAAGTCATATTCCTATAAAAATTATTCCAATTCATATCCCTCTAGATAAGTACTCTTTGAGTACATATGTATCAAAGACTATTGTTTTCCATATAGACTTCAATAACTTTCTAATAATGTTTTACCTTCAATAATTCAAGACGGACACTGCCACTGCCAACTCTAGATCATAGTCCAAATAGTTATGATCATGGGTCCCCCATTATCTAGATCTATAAGTGATCATTGGTTACCTCTAAATCATCACATAACCAAGACCTAATCAAGAGAAATTTCAGATCACCCCAAACTAGACTCCCTTCTCTAGAAACCTCTGGATCATAGTTCCCATCAACCTGTATTTTAGCTCCTCAAAACACCTCTACATCACTCCGTACAAACAAATGGATTTCCTTTTTGGAGTAATTGATTTAATGTGTCTCATGATCCTGGAGAAGTCTACAATTAATCTCTGATAGTACCGATCCAACCTAAGGAATCTTTACACATCAAATATACTCTTGTGTGGATACTATGATAGCACCACCTAAATCTTCACTGAGTCCACAAAGATTTTTCCCTCTGATATTTCATTCCCTTAGAAGTGGACATATTGGATCCAAAACTCACACTTTGAGAGATTATCATACAACTAGTCCTCCCAAATTAAGTCTAATAAAACACCTATATGTTTATCATGCTCATCCTCTAATTTTTAATAGAGGAGGATTTCATTGATGAAGATAACCACAAACCAGTCCAAGAATGGCTGAAATATTTGGTTCATAAGTCCCATGAAAAAAATCGAGACATTTTTCACACTGAAATTCCAATATAGAAACATGTAATAGTCATAGAGGTATCTGAATACCATTTTGGAATGTCCTACACATAAAACAAAATATAGAGATAGCCATACCTATTATCAATCTTCAAGATCCATTGAACTCCATTCAAATGGTAGAAGATGTATTGGTCCTTAGTAGATGGTACTATTTTCTAACTTTCACCTAATTATGGAGGAAATAAATAATATAAATCCTCAATCATATGTTTTCCTTTGTGGAGAACAACACTGGATCTATCTAAAGGACACACTTGGTCTAATGAAACCTCTCTCTAGAAGGCCCTCCAACAGCACCTTTAGTTCCCTAATCTCAACAAGGGTTATCCAATAAGTTTAATAATATATAAAGGTGGTCCTAAGGATAATATAAATGTATAATTAAACCTATCAATTATATAAAAATCATAGAATATCATCTACGAAAACATCCATGTACTCTTCCACAACTATTAAAAATTGATTATCTGATGTTTCTGTTACACATAGATCCAAACACTCTAACTAGTCAGTGATCGACTATAAAATTCCATGAAAAGGAACAAATCATATTGAAAGTTAGACTCACTCACCCATAAAATAGAATATATATCCATAATCTTGGAATCAAATAACTCTAAAATGGTAGTATTCTATCTAAGAGTGTATTATAGATACCTAGTCTCTACCTAGGATTATGTTTTATGGATTCATCACATCCACTACGAGTTCCCATGAAAAACTCTCTCTATTAGGAACAATATCATTTGATTAGTATATTTGGTGACCATTTGATCATGTCCAGTATGTGTCTATAGTAGCATTAGGTGGGATAGGGGCTCCATCATAACTTTTAGATCCCAATCAATAGATACAAAAACTAAGTAAAGGATCTCATTTGTGTCTATGAGTATGGGTGGAAATGTAGATAATACACAAATCTTTATACTAGGTCATGTGGGTCACCACTTGGTATTAACCTAATATCACATATATCTATCTGTGACCTTGACCACCATCCCTTTAATCATGGTGTAAACCAACTAGGAATAGAGATGGTAGAATCGTATCATAGAATCATCTTCCTCTAAATCCTCCTCCGAGTACAGTTCCATCTCCCCTCCCAAAAACTCCTCCTAGAGACACACCTCAAACACCTCTAGGTGGTCTAGGTTTATGTAATTTCCAATGAAACAAAGGTACATCAACTACATAGATTCCCTCTACTACATGACAAGTTGAGCAGTCACACACCAAGTTAGCACGTCCTCTATAGGCATAAAAAATCCTTTCCCTTGGCCGATTGGGTCCCCTACATAAATATTAACTTTTGAATCCACTATTCTGAAACTTATCATGTTCATGTATCCTACATCATGACCATAATTCCTAATTTCATCCAACTGTTGGTGATTATTGTACTGCTAGATGACTTCTACTAATATGTTTTAGTTATTACCCCTCTTCCAAGAAGTTATACATGACCAAGGCTCTCTATGGAACCCCATTATATGTGGAAATATGTAGGGGAATGATGATAGATCAGATTTATCTGCATAATCCATGCTCAAACATCCATGTATATAATAATCTATCATGAATTATATTGAGGGAGTACCTTGTGAGATCATTGAATCTCAATGTATACTCTATAATTGATATGTTTCTCTACTGAAACTCCTACAACTCATATATATGAATATATATTAGTATCATCAGGTATTAATCCTCATGAAAGAGACTCTTGAAATCTATCAAAGGATGCATGACCACATCATGAGTCTCGATGTTCAAATACAACTAGTTTTCCACCACACCGTAACAAATAATGGATTTCAATACTACCATCTAGTCAATATTAATCCAAACAAGGTGGGGTATTCATACCATTGTGTCAAGATGGTCCTCATCCACCTGAGGGTCAATCTCACCCTAGAATCTAGGAACTCTATATCATTGCAACTTTTGTAGCACACTCAATCATTGAATCGTGTGAGACTTCACTGTTAGTGATCATACATCATAAAGTTATAATCAAGAACTTATATTTGAATAGGGATGCATAATTTTTTAAAATTCCTAATAAATTTGTATCAGTGCATGCATTGTACCAAGTTGGTTCCAAAAACATAGATCTTGGGACATACCCTTTCCCTAGCATCATCTTGATAATAAAAGAGAATTATTTTAGGATTTAGATAACAACCATTGTACATCAAGGTCATAGTCATCCATATTAGATGATACCCCAATTAATAAATCCTACTGTTCCTTATTGTGTGACTTCTTGTTTATGTTATATTCATGGAAACTAAAGGTGATTAGATAAAGGGAGAGTGAGAACCATTAACTGAATATGTTTAGAGGTAAGTTATGGAATAAAGTTTTTTAAATTAGTAACAAGTCACACACACTAATTCACCCCCACCAACCCTTCAGTTTGTTTCATAAAAAAATGTATCCAATCAATTGGTATCAAATCTAAGTTCCACCTTTATTTGTATTTTTAATCGTCTAAATATTTAAATTTTTTATTTTATCTCCAAAATGATTTATAAAGTAAAAATTTGACGAATCTTGTGAGTTCTCTGTTAATGAAACCATGGAAGAGATATCTTTTAAGATAATGAAGAACATGGTGAAAAGATATGAAATGACATTGAGAAAGGCCGCATCAAAGATAGAAGAAAACAATGACTCTATAGTAATTGATGGTAGTCAAAGTGGAGTTCATTTTTTTATATATATTTGTAACTTTTTTCTAGATTAAACTTATGATGATAAGAAATACTTATTATGATAAGTGGAATATAAAAAAAATTTGTAATCTTGATTAATACCAAACTAGAATGGAAGAAGAAGATATAGTGGAAAAATCCACTAGTGAGAATATATACAATGGTTCTATCTTGGATGACTCGCAATCTTTACATGAATAAAAGGTATCTATGATTTCTTGTGAAAATATTCCTTTTGATAAAACAATAACATGTGGTGAAGATAAAAAATCTAAGGATTTATAAGATGAATCAATTGTTTTTTAAGATATATATTATATAATTGTCCCAAATAGATAGTGATTTTATTTTCATCTCTTTTATAAGCATAAAGGAGTAGATAATCTAACATGAATATAATTTTAGGAGTATGTAGAAGGGTTTGGAGAAAAAAATTATATTTATATAATTATCCAAATAAGTAGGAGCCATAAATTTCAAAAATATAGATCATAAAGAAAGGTCCTCTATATTTGAGAGTAAATGGAAAAATAATATCTAGGAGTGATAAGAATCCAATAAAGGGATTAAATAAAAGGATCATACATTAGAAGAAAAAATAAAAATTTCCCATTGATGTCAAAATGTACAATTATAATTTAATGAAAATAAGATAAAATATACTAATAATTTATTGAAAGAGAAGTAAAAAATTCATGAGGAACATAAGAATCATGTTGAGAAAATAAGAAGAGTGTGAAGATAGAATAAAGTCACTATAGTATTAGATAAACATCCGTGATATGTAATTTCTTGAGATTAAAGTTAAACTAGAAAATTTTAAAAATTTATAAAATGAGACTTCACAGTAGTATAAGAGAAGAGTTAATGCACACACAATTTAAATGAGGGATATCATGCTACTAGACCTCTATCTAATGGAAAGAATATATTTATATCAACTGATGATAAGTCTCAAGAAATATCAAAGAAATGGGTATCATCAATTCCAGAAGATTTTAATTATACTAAATCTATTTTGATGCACAGTGCATGTTCTAAATTAAAATCTATATAAAGATGGTTGTAGAATAATGGTGAGAAACTCACAAATATATATGTGGTGAATATAAGTATGTTTATGGGAATTTTTTCCCCAAAAATATACCAACAAGCAGATTAAAATAAATAAAAATACCATCCTGTCAAAACTGAATAGAATATTATTCAGGGAAAAGGAACAACATTAGTTGTCGACGTTCTAGAATTTTTGGGAAGAAGGATCTTAAATGTTGTCAAAATATTTCAACCTCTAGAATAAAAAGATATATTACATGAAGTGGGTAATGTTGGTTTCATGTAATATTTAAAAAGTAAAGGTAAAAATCATTTTTTCCTAAACAGGTTTGAAATACTTGGAGAACTATGTGAAAATTACAATAAATTTTGTCACAATAGTGATACATGCATTTTTAAATCAACTAAACAAGTGAAAAAAATAGATAAAATAAAAAACAATGTAAGAAGATAAGTATGTTGAGTTTTCATTATGAAAGAGAAAAAGAATAATATTGTTTAAATAAAACCCATGGAGTCTAAGAAGAGTGCCACACCAATGAAAAAAAGATGGTTTGAATCTGAAAAAAGAGGACACTCCATGGATATTTTCAAACAATCCATGGGTTTTAGTGTTTCTATAGGAAATATAATGAAATTAGAAGAATAAATCTATAAATTAAATGTAAGGATTAATTTAGTGAATGAAATTCCTCAAAATTTGTGTGAAAGTTCCAAGAACGTTTTCCAAGTAGATAAATAATGCATGATTATTTAGCCATCTCAACAAGAAATTGAAATAAATATAGATTATACATGACATAAGAAAAGTTATAAAGATAAATAAGATATTCCACGTGAAAAAGTCTAATTTCATGAGTGGTTTTCAAATGGTGATAACCCAGGAACTCATGATATACAATGTGGGAGGTTCAATAAATTTGTAAATGTCTTGAAATACTATTTAATCATATTACAAACACAAGAGGAATTCATAAAGAAGATGAAGCTATAACAAGGAGATACATGTTATTTGTTAGAAGTTGAAAATAATAATGTCCCACACAAATATGATATTTATATAAATAAAGGAAAATATTAAACAAATTGTGTTAATAATTTTGAAAACACAACTCATTCTTTAATCTATATTAATCCATGTGTATGCCTCTTTGAGTTTCATTCATTATGTTAATACTTTTGATATATGGAAATTTTTGGAAAATATATATGGTAAATTGATGGGAGGAAAGAATGTTGAAGATCCTATCTCAAGTGATGATTGTGAAACTGGATGTAATGAGAAAATAGTGACAAAATCAAATGAATATTACCTAATTTCGAAAGGAAAAAAGAATTGGAAAAATAAAAGGAAGACTCTTGAGAACTTTTATTCTTTAATAAAGGTAAATAATGTTAATTGTATTGATAATTATAGTTCTAACCATGTTTTGTAATATGTTTGAAAATAAACATATTTCCATACGGATGTTAGATAGTATAGTGATTTATTGGAATATGTGTTAATGACATTAAGCCTTTAATCCATTGAATTTTAATGTTGTAACCTAGATGAGATTCAATCCCTATACAATAAGGTGGATCGATTGGATATTAGGTATTGAGTGAATTATATATTCATGGTAGATTTTATTTTTGATAATAAAGTACAAAATAATTTATAGGTGTCCTTGAATGGATAAATCATGGGAATGGGTTAAAAAAGAAGGAAAAGTGATTTACTTAAAGAAATTTCAAATGGAGATGGAAAGAAAATTTCCATGGGGAATGTGATAAAAAAGAAAATTATCCCTCTTAAAATTGAATTTTAAGAGAGGCTAAAATAAAAAATAGAATATGGTTATGAAGTCAAGAGATATTTTTTCAATTAAAGGAGAATAATTTGAATATTAAATAGCTTAAGGATGAAAACTGATCATTAAAAAATTCTCTCACATGGTAACATCAACAAGTAGAGTCCAAAAATTAGGAAATATGTAATTAGTTAGTATGTATAAGATTATTTAAAAATATAAAATGGTTGAAACCCATAAGAAGGTATCTATAAGGTTCTATTATTGTGAAATATTTGGTCATTCCATTAGTGTGTGTTTAGAATCTCATGAATCAAAGGAAAAATAAATTTTTCTCAAACAAAATCTCAATCAAGTAAAAACTATACGAGGTGTGTTTTTATTATGGGATATTTTATATGTGATAACCATTTACATATGGAAATAAATTTTATCAAGAAAATATCTAGATATGTAATAAGGATTTCCTCCACTCTGATGAAAAATTGGAAGAATGGTTTCATCAAAAGAAAATTTGTTTTTATATAAAATTGATTTACTACTTTAAATGATAATAATTGATTGCAAAAAAGGGTTCAACAATCATAAATAATGGTAAAATCACAAAATCCACCATGGTGAGAATAAAAGGATACATGGTGGAAAAATAAAGAAATTACTCTAGTTATTATAATTATGGATGGGAACATGGAGATAAATCCATGAAGGAATAATAATTATGAGGTGGATCTTATGGACATTTAAGAGGACAAACACGAAACATGCCTAAGTGGTTTTATAAATATTTCCACAAGTTAAGAGTAAAAATGTTTGTGGAAGATCCATCCTATAGTGTATAAGTCATGATATAAGATTCAATAAAATTGAATAAATGGATGTAACTTGCAAAAGTGGGATTATTATCCAAAAAGAGATAGATCCCAATCCAAGGAAGTTGAAGAATCAAAAAGGAATCATTAAGAGTGAATTTTTTACAAGTGTTATGATAAAAATAACCACTATCAAGGCTTTGAATAAAGTTATAATAAAATTATCAGTTCATCAATACAAACTGCATTCCTCAACATGAGGATGTTTAGAAAGTACCCATATCCCAATAAGTTTAAATATTTTTAATTATTGTTTGAAGTGATGCGGGTTTAAGTGGGGGACATAATCTATAGTGTTTAATTATGCTAAATTTAGATAAATATAAAAATTGGGTTCATAGTTGTTATAGTTTTTAATTATTATCGAGCCTAAATAAGAATATAAAATGGTATCAAGTACTTATCTAACACAACAAGTGGTATCAGGAAACCACTTTAGATTTCAAATGTGAATCTAGAGTTTCATGTTTTGATAAATAATTTAAAATGATGTAGATAAAAATATATAATTAATGTTATATACAATCCTTATATAAAATATCTAGTGGCATTAATCCAACCATGGTTATCGACAAATGATATCAGGACACATCACAAGCGGTATCTTACCACCAAATAATAAGAATACAACTCAAAATAAGAAGTGAAAATATTCATGGAATGCATATTCATTTGTTAATGTATTAACAAATATGGGAATAACTAATTTATTTAGGATGTAAAAATATGCAGGGAAGAGAAATTATCATATCTCACAAGTGGTTTCCTTATATATAAAATCATATCAATACTTAGTGTCAAGAACTAAATTCATTCATAAATATCTACTGATGAGAATTCAAAGTATTTTTATCCTAATATAATATAGAATAATGCCTATAATTCAATAATAGACATGGATATCAAGGGGAATCATAGGTTTATCAATAATGAGTGGTATCAATTATTTCAATATGAGTTATGATTTACACACTTGGTACTTTATTGATTATTCATAGATATTATTACAAGAGTGTGTTTGATATCACATGAAGAATTATTAAAGGAGTAAAATATCAAGAAGGTAGTGTTTATGAAACTAATTAAGTGGAATGAACTACTTTTTTATTGACTTGGACTCTTATTCTTACATCAATTAACTACTCATTAGGCTTACATAATTTTTTAATGACTCATTTCAAATTTTCAAATTCACTCACTAAAAATATTTGAATAAAATTAAACTATAGAGAGAATTCATTTTTTAGATTGAAAGAATAAAAATATGGAATTTTAAGAGTTTATGATATTTTTTAAGAGGTTAGAAGATCCCAATATCAAATGGATTGGGAGGAAATTTCCTAAAAAATGGGGAGAAAAAACTCTCTAAATATATATTTTAGAAGATTATGATAATTAGTATGTCTCAAAAACATTCTAGTAGAGATTATTGAAAATATGGGGCAAGTATTGTATAGATAAAGGGGGATTAGAGCTAAGAAAACATCCCATGTAGAATTCTATGAGAAAGGGGTCCGAATGAATATAAAAATATTGATCATAAGACCCTTTTAATTTTATTGAAAAAGGGTGAGTGAGAAGAATGCACTAAATATATATATTGTTTTTCAATTATTTGGGGTTAAAAGGTTAAGTAATATTTATGGTAGTATTTTCAAAAAGATTTAAAGGAGGTGAATGTTTCAACCAAGAGGTTTTAAATTGTATTTATTGAAAATATTTATATATTTTTTGACATGTACATGAAGGATGATATTAGAATACATAGTGACTCGGATGAAGAAGAATATTATTATAATATACACTGGGAACACATTCATATTTTTAAGGAAGAAAAAAAATGACATATATAGAATTTTAATCATTAGAGAGGATATTATATTTTTATTTTTAAAGGAATAAACTATGATAAAAAAAATTATCACTCCATGTTTGAAATTCACAGTAAAATGAAAAAAGCTTGAAGATCCCTATATAAGTAACGTTTTTCATCTAGATTATACGCCATGGATTGTATAGCCACACTAGTAAAAGAATGTGTATAAAATTTTCCATTACCAAATAAGAAAAAGATATACATAAGAATAATTCATGTCTTGGTAAGGTTTTCGCGCTATGAAGACATGATACATAAGGTTCACCTACATCATATATAAGGGTTATCTATAAAATGTAAGGTTTCTTAATTTTACAAAATTTGAAGAACTCTAACACACTACCACATATTAGCCACTCTGTTAAGTTGTGTAGGATATTTTTAATCGTTTTTTCTATTTGGGGATTCAAACACTGTAAGATAGTGTGTCACATTGTAATTAAAGATATAGAAGAATGAAATTAATTGTGAAGAGGGGACTATAGGTAGATATTGAGATGTGGTGCTTGGTTGTGAGAGAAACATGCAATGATTCTTTGTGAAAGATAAATAGATCACACCATGAAGAATTATGTTACACCAAGATAGGTTTAGATATTTGGAATAGTTGTAGAATCACATTATGATATTTGGAGTAAAATAGAATATATAGTACATGTTTCATATTTCTAGTCATTGAATGAGCATCACTCTATGAATAAGTATATCGATCTGCGATTCAGCTTATTAAGTAAAATTTGATGACGTAATGTAGAATTCATGCCATTAATAGGTTATTTCAAGAATATCTAGTAGATATTGTTGGAATTTTAAATGAGGATAATATGACCTAAATATTAAGATGTTGGATCCAGACTAAGCATCGTATCATTAAGAATTATATCATGTCATAATTTGGATGAGGTGATATAGGATCACATCATAATGATTAATTCACACTATGAATAGTTTATTTCAAGAAATTCTGATAGATTTAGTTGTAATTTGAAATAATGAATATATGAACAGGATTTTAAGAGGCTTAATCATTTTAGTTGTCTTGTTGTGACTATATTAAAAAAATTTGTACACTTTGAATGATTTTATAGGATTAAAATAAGAAGGATTGATCCAAAATATTGCTGGTAGGGTTGAAGGCTTGAAGAGATTTATAAAAACTACTTGAATCATTTGTGGAAGAGGTGAATATAATTGCACATACGGATTTAAAAAAGTAAAAAAATAATGAGAGTGGTTTGATTTAGTATCATATCTAATTATTAAATATAAGAAAGAAAATAATAATTATTTCCACTAATACATTTGGTTATTAAATAAGGAGAGAAACAATATTATATCAACGTGAATTAATCTTTTTATAGAGGAAGTTGTTTCTTCTATGATTTTTTGTAAGACATAGGATCAACCCACACATGGAGATATTGAAATCATCCAAAATTAAATAAGGAAAGTATATCAAATAATATCTTGATATAAAATATATCTAGATATGATGATGAAACTTTTTTCAGCAACCTATATTGATGTAGAAGAGACCTTTATATCTATAAACTGTTGAAGATACCTTCATGTATATAAATTGACAACTTTATTCACAAAATTAGTGTGAAAAGGAAACTAATATGGGGTTTTCCTTGAATTGATAGTGAAACTTTATATAACCTTGTAAGTGAAGTGCACCTTGGAACATAGTGAGAATGAAATAAAAACATGCTTCAACTAAAACTATGAATAATGGATTTTGGTAGATTGGAACATATCTATGACTATACTCATTATATTATACCTTAGTGGTAATATTATCAGGTTCTTGTACTTTACATCCCAGTATATTTTTCCTTATCATTCGGTGTGATCGACAATGAGTGGAAGTGAGATTTAATGTGTTCCTTCTAATGAGTGGATGAGATATATACAACCTAGGGGTCTAAAATGAGAGAATTTTTTTAATTTGGGGTACACTTTGATTGACCCTACCTCCCCTCTCAGGTTTCTTACATTCATCTTGGTCACAATAGTTAAGGACATCGATCTAAAGGTTAATGTGTCATTCATGAAATGGAAGAAATGATTATTTAATCAAAGTGAGAATATATTTAACATGAAGATGGTACCTTTGATATGTGGTAAGTTGTAGAAAAAAATAAAATAAGATATAAAATTAGAGAAAGAGGTAAAAATATGAAAATAGTGGACAAATCATTTCACTAGAAAGGCCCAGTGATGCATCTCAAGGATTAAATACTTAATGGTTGGGAAACTGTAATGAAAAACCTATACTGAGGTATGTATTTGATTTAATTTTGATCAATTAATGTGTATTTTAATCCAATTTGGATTTTTAATTGTGTGGGTGAGGCTTGGGATGGAAATTTTAGAAAACTGGTCTTGTGGAAAAAAATATTTCCAAGGGAAAGATTACCAATAGAATCTTGGTGGGAGTCTATCAAGCATCTGAAGTCCTGGGCAGGGGTAACTAAACTTTCCACTAAGCGTCTAGTGGAGTGAACTAGAAACCTAGTGACCCAGTGTAATTCTACTATGTGTCCATCATAGTTTTAATGGGATCTTAGATCCTCTCATTTTTTGAGAGGGTATTTTGGTATTTTGGGGTAAAATTTTATTAAAATACCTTCTTCCTCCACCCTATAGTATTCGCATGACCAATCTTTATCCCTTTAAGATCCCCCTTAATTTTTTCTCTATATCCCTCATATTTTAACAAAATAACGTTTCATCACTTATTATTGATCAATCAATGTAAGTAAAAAATTTTGTGACCATTATTTTTTAGTTTCACTCATTTATTCTTTGTTATTCACCTAAAATTATCAAAATGGGTTTTTTTTTCTTGTATAGTGATTCATGTTTATTATGGATGAATCAATAAAAGATATTCAACATGAATACTTATACTATATTGAGTTAAGTGGTCCTTATATTTTTTCATCTTTTTATATGAGTTTCATGTTTCATTGGATATGTGTGTCGTGGTGAGTGTGGGTGGATGCCTAAAAATGTACTTAGAATGTATTTCTTTGGAATTGAGAGTATGTGAGAATTTTCTGGGCCTTGAAATTTTCCTTCCATGTGATTTTTTTTCTTTATATTCATTGATAACCATGGTATGGATGGAAAGGGTTATGGAACATTAATATGGTGTCCTTTGATATGTTTTGGGCTTAGTGTCCCTTATAAGGT
Organism: Viscum album; assembly: GCA_963277665.1. NCBI lineage: Eukaryota > Viridiplantae > Streptophyta > Magnoliopsida > Santalales > Viscaceae > Viscum > Viscum album. The sequence goes on along the minus strand of OY728156.1, from coordinate 118,601,911 downwards.
TCCCTTAGAGTATCCGTTGGTGATATGGAACTAATTATCATGAGAGGATATCATGGGAGATAGCCTTTGGATGGGATTTTCATATAGTTTTAATTCATTTGTCTTTATTTTCTTGTGAAAATGGTGAGGGATTATTTACCTCTAATTAAGATGGTTTTAGGTTATTCTTACCTTGTATTTAAGAATATAAAAGGGGGTTTGGTGTGTGTGATAAGAAAACTAATATTGATTGATAAAGTACTTATACATTATTATAATTCAATGTTGATATTGAAATGGAATTAGATTCATGTAAATTCATGATTCTTCGGTCAGATAGGAAATTTGATGTAATTCCTCTCCACTATAAATTTAGAAGTGGAGTGGAACATTATTCCCAACCATTCCTTATTATGGTGTCAGGATTATATGTTATACCAATAAACATAGACTTGGGTGAGGGTGGGATGTTATGAATATTCATTCCATGTTTATCATAGAGTATGGGATTCTATTCCTATTAACTCAATAACTTTGGTAATGTGTTAGAAACTATTCCACCTAATTATGTGGAAATATTTGTTTATAGTTAATTAGACACAATTCCAACAAGTTGTTTTAGTTTGATATTTCTAGAACTATCAATGGTCATACTGACCTAAATTGTAATGTTTCCTTGTGATGGATATATAGGTGTATTATATATCATACCTCTATGCTATGGGTAATATGTTCATAAAAACACTGATACTGGATAAAGAAAGTATGGTCACTCACACAGTGGCTTGTTTAGAACTGGATGAAGAGACAAGTATTTATTATTTTTATTGTTTTTTGCATATAAATATGTACATATAGTTATAAATTTTATATTTATTTAAATCCTTCATTATTGGTGGCCTATAAAGTTATACTCACACCCTTTACATGTACCTATGTGTGAATAAAGACTTTATGATTCATTATACATGTAAGGGTGAGGGATATGTTATTGATGATTAATTGGGTAGCATTCCTGGATTAGGGGATGGGACTAGGAAATAACTTATACATCTTTTTGTTTTATATCTAAATTATATTATTCTTTATGGATATAATTGTATATTATTGAACCATGGGAAGAACTTTTTTATCTTTTTAAATCTTGTATGATATTATAGTTGGGTTATTTTCTGTTATATAATGAGAATGTTTTGATATGGTTGGGTCATAGTTTTGATATCCATATTATGTTGTTAATTTTCATTTTTGGTTCATTATTAGTTAGACTTATATTTATGGTTATTAAATTGAGGAAATAGTCTCCCCGTGATTTTAATAGACACTCATTTCATGTTTGTATCCTCTGTCATACAGGGAGGCACATATAAGGTCATGTAGCACCACCATGTCCAGATCAATTAGGGTTGACCAAACATGAGATGTAACTAATAGTTCCCACGATAGTGCAACCCTTGTGATATGGGTGTTTTTTTGTGTCCTATATTGTTCCTAGGAAAGGTTGAGCTTGATATATTTGTCTAATGTGTATAATTTCATGGGAATGGGTTGTCTAATAAGTAATTTGGATTTTTGGAACTAATAAATAGGGTGATAAAATGTTCACCATGAATATGTTTATGTTATGATTTTATTTGTATAATTTATTATTATATTTTCCCCCTTTCTTATGTTTATGTGATTTCTAATTATTAATTCTCTTTAATTATGTTTATGCTTACAGTGATAATCCATTCACCTTTTTTATGACTATTCATATAGTGATAATCTATTCACCCCTATGATGATTATTTTATTGGTGAAAACTCTTTCAAACAAAGTATACCTATTATTATAGTGATAATTCATTAACCCATGTTATGATTGTCATTTTGGTGATAATATGTTCATCCACATTAGTTATTGGAGTGGTGATATATTATTCGCACATAATCCTTCAGTTATTGGTGATAACTTATTCATCTTATTGATTAGGGTGTTGAATTATTCACCTTATTTGTAATGTTGCTAAAATATTATTCACCTTCCTCTTTTAGAATTGGTGATAACCCATTCACACATAATCATGCGATTAGTGATTATAACCCATTCATTATTGACATGGGGTGGCCCACCGAGACCCCTCATGGGAAGTGGTAAGACAAGTGTGCCACTCCAAGAATAAATCTAATAGGTCAAGGGATAGTGACTAGCACTGAGTATTCATATCACACATGATTGGAGACCTTATATTAATTCACATGTACGCAACTCACACCTCTAAATATGATATTAAAAAGAAAAATAGATAAAATAAATTAACTATAATTTATATATAATTCATGATACAACACTAAGATCCATAAATGGAAACTAGAACACAATCCATAACATTAATGGTTAAGATACACAACCAACAACAGAAAAGGAAATCCAACCTAAGTATATTTAATGAAGAGGTCCCCATAGTAAGATAGCTTCAGACATGATCATACCTTACTACTACCACCTCCTACTACCTCTAATATCTAACGACATTATGTCCATTAAGGTCACTATTGAACTGTATGTTGTCTCCATAATATATGACATGTGTGGGTGAAGACAGCCATGCAGGGGTAAGTATATACATATGAGTAGGATTCCCAAAAAACAAAAAAATGATAATAAGGAAAATAGTAAACTCAAATCTATAATACCAAATGGAAGGAATATCTTATTAAAGATAAAAACCCATATATACATTAAAAGGGAGAGCCTAGGATATGGGAGAGAGACCTGTTTTTCATATCCAGCTATAGGAAAAATCATCACATGGCCTCAATAATCCAAAATACCAAAGTCAAGAAAAACATTTCACATATCTTCATTCATAAAGGTGGAATTTTGTCTCATCAAGTTGCACACAAAAAATGAATAATAGGTGTTAAACCCCAGAATACTATGATCATCATGTGTAATCCTTATCATCATCCATATATAGATCAATCCTATAACTCCCTATATCACCTTATAAATGGTTATGGATGAAAAAATAGACCATTCCATCATAATATCCATGTAAAAATAATCATTGTAGGATATTAAACTTCCATAAACTAATAAATAGTGAAATTTATATGAAAAACGTCCCATGGAAGTGAATGTGAGCCACATATCGGCCCCCAAGAATGACACAAGGCACATTGTGTGGGGTGAATAGTTCTCCAGATGTGGGTAAGAACATGATCATGTTGATCCCACCCATTTATACTTCCCAGGTATCGTCAGGAAAACTCATCTCATCTTTAGTTTCATCCCAACTAGATAGGCTGCATCATCTTTGAACCACAAGCGAGTGGCTAGGGAAGCTTCTCAGGGCATGTGGCATTGGGTCTATATGGCCTAACATGTTGGGATATCCCAAGTGGCCTAGATCATGTTCTTCTCATCCTAGATACTGACCTGTTCTAGCCAATGAGTCAAAAATAGGTGGATCGAACCATGGTGGCTGACTAGTAGTCTCCATCCACCATTTCCATGACCTTCCTAGCCAAAATATCCTCTTTTAACACTTCTTTATTTCCATTTTTTTCATCCATATTCACACTATAAATACTTCACATGTTGACCCCCCCCCCCTGTGCAACCTGATGTAGTTGATTATTCTAAAAAACAAAGAATGGTGGTTAGATTTAAATTATTAACCGTGGGTTCCATCACACAAGATGTTTCAATTCAAGAATGGGGACTTGATCTTCACCTCACCATAATGAATGCATAATAAAATGGAAAATTTTAGGATTAAAAATATATATCCTAGGGATTTCATATCATAGGGTTTGGGAAATCAAGAATGGGGATTAAAATTCAGGGTTCCAAAAAATAATGAATGGTGTTCAGTGGGAAAAATCGATCAATAATCTCAAATAACATAACAATTATTCAAAATAATAATCTCTAATTTTCTTTTGGATCATTCATCGGTGAAGATCATATTCGTGAAGGGTTTCATTTGAAATTTATGATGAATAATCATGTTATTCACCTCCATATATCTTTGGATCTCCCTTGATCTCCTCTTGAAAACTATTTTTATAATTATAAGGTTTATGATGGCTAACCCAAAAATTATTGAAAAATAAATTTAAATAAAATAATCTTATGTTTCAAGGATTTTAATTTAAACACCTGGGGTTGAGGTCTGTCTGGGGAAATAATGAAGAAAACATAAATAATATCACCCCTATGGTAAATCCCTCATTCCGGACATAACCAAAGTCTTTGGTTTCCTATATAGGAATTTAATTTTTAGGAAAAATAGTACTCTCATGAACATGGAAATAGAATAAAAATAATATATTATTTTTATATATAATATTTTAAAGTCTTACGGTACCAAAATCAAATAACTATCTCATCAACCAACCACCAAACTATTATTTAAAATATTATAAATGTTTAAATAGTAAAGAATAGTCTCACTATATCCTCCCCACCTTTAAGGTTTTTTTCCTCAAAAAGTACCACCTACTCAAAAAGTTGATGGTACATAGCTCACATATAGTTCACAAATCCCCACAATCTCTCGTAAAGGTTCACATACTTTCAAAGTATGAACACCAATAGAATATCTCATCCATGAAGATTCATATCATAATAGTCTTTGAACACCATCGGGTGCTCTGAGAAGGTGGATCTATCTATGATTTCCATCACACACCATTCCTTGACATGTGATGGGTCATGCACATATCTCATCAAATACAACACATAGAATATGTCATACACCAGATCTAACTATGATGGAAATTCCATTTCATACGAAACCCCACCCACACTACGTGGGATTTTGAACATACCGATGAATACTATGGAGAGCTTGCCTCGCTGAACAAATCTCTACAATCCATGTCATGGAGAGACCTTTAGGAACACATTATCTCCCTCTTATAACTCCAAATACCTCTATCCTTAGTCCACATATGAATTCTAACATATCAAAGCATTCCTCATCCACTTTTGGATCACTTTTACCTTCTTCATAATCACCCACACTAACTCCAGACCCATCAGTGATGACTCTAATTCCTCCATCCAGCATATGGTTGACCTACATGGTCTCCTATATAGGTATTAAAAATGTGTTATGAAAATGGTGGATAGGTGGATGTTTTCTTACATGAACTCCGCTAAAGGAAAGTGATCCTCCAAACTTTGGCCAAAATCCAACCCTCAAGCCCTCAATATATCCTTAAGAACCTAAATGTTTCACTTGTTTTATCGTCATTATGAGGGTGAATGTAATTTCCATCTCCCCATTGGCTTGAGAAGGCGGTGGAACATTAATTTTCCTTAATAAATATCCCTAAGATGCCAAAGGGTGTAAATAAATGTTGAAGGGATTCAATACATATGGGGGACGATTTTCCCTTTAAGAATAAAAGAACTAACCAAACAATCCATAAACAAACAACCACCATATGATGAATGATAACAATGAAAGAAAACTCAACATTTCATTTATAAAAATCCAACTAAAACCATTTACCACAATGGAAGACTACAATATCAATGTAAACAATGGAAGACTTTAAAACCATCAAGACTCTAAAAAACTACAACTCCAAGGCTCCATCATGCTCCATGCTTCAAATCTAACAAAAATATCAAGTATCACTAAGTAATGCTAATGAGGTGTGATACTTTACCTTTTCCATTATCTCAATAAACAACATATACAAAATCACCAAAGTTCCAAAGTAGGGGTGAGTAATGAAACTCAGTGCATTTTCCCTAATGACTTCCCTAGTCATGTCACTAGGATACAACATGTTACCACATTTATATAAAAAATTTAAATAAAATAATTTATATAATAGTTTATATAATAATATAAACAATTTTCAATGTAAAATAGTTTTTTCAAACAACACAAATTCCCAAGGAAAGCAACCAAATAGTGTTCTAAAACCATTTTATTAATTCCTCTTTATCATACCTCATTCCAATCCACACATTCACACATATACACATGCATGATTCATTATGAAAGTTTCATACTCATGAGTGGTATCTCATAAATCTACCAAGTCATCACAAAGTTGTTAAATCCCATATTCCATTACACCTTTGGCACTAAGTAGAAGTTCATATTTCAACCAAGCCTTGTAATGCAATATGAACACATACACCAAGTATGACCAACAAACATTCCAATATAATCATGACAAAACCATTTCAATAAAACTTATTTTTTATTGAAAACCTTTTTCCATAAACTGAATCAATCAACTATTTTAAAATCATCATTTTAAAATCATTTATCAATGAAATTTTCATAATAATTCCATGATTTTACATAAATCCACAAACCATCACTAAAGAAGGTTTATACCATTATTTTCACACAAATTTCATAATAAATTTCAATTAATTTAATAAATTTGGAACTAATCCTTAAATTTTTAAATATAGGAGTCTAGATTAAATCCACTTACCTCAGGTTTTATGATGAAAACAAAGAAAAGTTCTTAAAATACCATGAAACCAGATTAAATATCAAAAAATAGCCTTAGATCTCTTCCCCTATCATAATCCATTCCAAATATAATCATATTTAGAATCCACAACCTTATATATACCCACAGTGGGCATAGATCTCATAATCTAAGAGTGAGGGTGATGTTGATCTATCAAAACTACCAAGAACAATCAATAATAATCACTTACCTCCAGAATCGAGCTTTAATGAACCAAGGAACAACTTATGATCACTTACAATTTTATGGGGAGAGGTTCTCCAACCTTTGAGGGGGGAAAATCCCAAGTTAGGGCCATTTGGGGGGAGGGTAAGCATTTATAGGTGAAACACATTAAATCCGAAATTTATGGATATAACTTTTGACCTACACATGGTTAGAAAAACCATGCGCTAACCATGATCCTATCTATGCCTTAAGGAAGACATAACATAGTTGGATCATTTGGTTTCCAAACTATGCACCAACCATGAAATATATCATTATCTAACATATTCTCAATACATCATAGTTTCTCCTAGTTTTCACATTGTTTGGGAAAACCATGTGCCACCCATGCTCCTTCCCTTTAGACCATGTTTCATTGTGCATGGTTTCATGTATGTGTTTTACAGTTTTCCCAAACCGTGCACCAACTGTGAACCTATAGAAAATCCCCAAAAACAATCTAAAAGTTCTATAAAATCTCCCAAACATATCCCATAAACTTTACATACATAAAAATAATAAATAAAGGGTTACTTAATTAAAACTGGGGGTACTAAATTATCGATACCATTGGAATTTCCATCCCTAGAAAGTAGAAAACCATCCTTGTTGTGAAATAGTTATGGCCATTGTTCTTTTATTTCATTATCCCCTTCCCAAGTTTCATCCTGAATATGACCATGTTTCCACAAAACCCACACTATACCGATGCTTTTTCCATGTAATAATTTCTCTTTCTATCCACAATCTACACTGGGGATATGTACTAATGAAGCATCCAACTATAGTTCAACATGATCCCATCAAATCACATGGTCAGGATCAGGTAGATACTTCTTCAACTAAGATACGTGAAACACAATGTTCACTACACTGAACCATTGTGGAAATGTCAACCAGTATGCCACCTCACCGAACTGTTATATTATTTCAAAATGGCCAATGTATTGAGGAGATAATTTGTCCTGCTTCCCAAAACGATGATGTTTAAGACTTAGAGAAATCTGTAAGAACACATGATCACTCATAGTGAATGAAAAGGGTCATCGATGATGATCTTTATAAGATTTTTGACATCTTTGTGTCATCTCTATCTATTTCTTGATCAACTAAATATTATCCATTATTTCTTGGAAAAGGCTCGGCCAAAATAGTGAATTCTTTCCTGTTTCCTCCCAACAAAGTGGAGAACGACAAGGATTCCCATACAATGATTCAAACGGGTCCATTTTTATAGAGGCTTGATAACTGTTTTTATATGATAACTCCACTAACAATATGTTTTCTTCCCATCAGCCATGTAAATCTATTACACAAGCCCGTAACATGTCTTCAAAATTTTGTATCATTCTTTCAAATTTCCCATCCATATGAGGATGATATGTCGTACTCATTGTCAACTGAGTCCCAAGGTAATTTTGCAAGGATCTCTAGAAATAACATGTAAACCTTAGATCTCTATTTTATAGGATTGAAATTGGTATTTCATGAATCTTTATCACTTTTCATATATATATTTTTTAAAATTCTTTCACCGGATGATTTTCACGAATTAGAATTAAATGATCTAACTTTCTAAGACGATACACTATCACCCAAATGGAACCATGTTTCTAAAATGTTATTGGGAGTCCTATTAAAAAAATAGTTATTTTCTACCATTTTTAAATAGGTATAAGTAAATACTACAACATACCTTCTAGTCACTAATGTTCGGCCTTAACCTACTGAAAAGTTAAGCATCTTGAAAAAAACTTAGCCACTAAACTTTTCATATCACCACACCAGAACTGTGCTTTCAATTTCCTATACATCTTCTATATTCCTAGATGAAAATAACATCTTGAATGGTGTTATGAATTAATAATTTTTTCATAAAAAACCATAGGTACGACCATTCGATTTCTGAACCACTGTACCAAACTATCATCCAACTTCCATACCTCAATGGTCTCCCCACCATTGAGTTTTGAAATCATCGTAAAACATTTTGAATTAGATATATGTTCCTATTTAACCATCATTAAAAATCAAGAACCATTGAAAATGGAAATAAAACTACAATTTTGCCTCAGTCTTCACCTTACAAGTGCATGTCGGCTAGTACCGACATCAACTGCCACTCATTAGAAGCCTCTTTTTCTAACTGAGCATATAAATTTCTACTTTGGGAATCTTCCACTAAATTACCTTTACCTAATGTATACATCAAGTCAAATTCAAACATTTGGATATACTCTATCCATCTTCTTTGTCTCGTGTTCCAATCCCATTGTGATAAAATATGCTTCAAGATCTTATGATCTGTGAACACAATAAATTTCTCACCGAAGAGATAATGACGCTAAGTCTTCAAATCTTGGACTATAGTAGCTAACTACAAATTTTTTTGGGGTAATTATTCTCATGAACTCATAACTATATTGATCTATAAGAAACAACATGATCTTGTTGCATGAGAAAAAAATCCCAACCCTGGTCTTGAAGCATCACAATGCACCACGTACCCTTATCTTGATTCTATAAATATTATGATAGGTGCTGATGTAAGGTGAATTTTAAGTGCATAAAAATATTTATGGCATTATTTATTCCAATGTAATGAAACATTATTCTTTCTCAAAGCTATAATAGGTGAATATAGTTATTAAAATCAATAAAAAAGTGTCATTAGTAACCAGATTGTCCAAGAAAACTTCATATCTCAAAGACATTCTTTGGAGGTTTCTAAGATATAACAGATTATATCTTATCAGGATCCACTTAAAGACTTATTTAGAAAATTAAATGGCCAATAAATCACCTATGGTATCTAAAAATAACACTTTGATAATTTTTTATACAAATGATAGTCCCTCATGATTTCCAACACTTTCGCTAAGTGTTGTTTGTGCTCATCCTTTGTACTTAAATATACAAATATGTCATTCATAAACACCGCCAATAAATAATCCAGATATCTCTGAAATAAATTATTCATTAATAACATAAATACTATTGGTTCATTTATAAGACCTAAAGGCATTACCACATAATCTTAATGGCCATTTCTTCTTCTAAAATATGTTTTCAGAATATCATCCTTCTAAACCCATAATTTGTGATATCCTAATCCCATGTCAATATTAGAGAACCATTAAGATCCCCTCAATTGATCGAACGGATCATCAATTCATGGAAATGGATACTGATTCTTTATTTTAACTTGGTTAAGATTATAATAATCCATACATAGTTTTACATTTCCATCCACCTTTTTCATGAAAAAGATCGGCACTGCCCATGGGGACATTCTAGGTTGAATGAACCCTTTTAATTCTAGATATTCCAACTATAAATTAAATTCCATTAACTTTTATAGTTCTATCTAGTAAGATGAAATTGAAATATTACTATTCCCCAAAATGAGATCAATCATAAAATCCACTTCTCTTACCAATAGCAACCCTAAGAAATTGTCGGTAAACACATCAGGAAACGGATCCTCCACTATTGGAAAACTATTATTCTTGATATCATTCATAAATGATAAATATAATTCTACCAATTAGTATGAAACTATGAATCCCACACCACAAGGTTTCCTATAACCATGCAAGGAAAAATAGAGGTGAAGCAGGTGCTGCATGGTTTGTCTAAAACCATGCGACTCTAGGCGCACATCCATGCGAACCACCTGAAATTTTTTGATAGTGGGATTTCACATTTTTTGAATAAGGTTTGTGAAACCATTCACCTTAACCATGTGATGAATTCATTAATAAGTGGGATTGACCATGGTTTATGTGTGGTTTGGACAAACAGTGCGTCCAAATTGTGTACCTCCTTTGTTTATGGTGAAAAGTCTATTTTTCGCATACTTAATTATATTTACCTATTTTTTTTCTATCCTATACTCCAACAGATGAAACCCACTTTTCCTCTCATATAGATTTCCTCCTCTATCACCCTAGGCATCCAAGTAACTCCTAGTTCTCCTTTCTGATTCAAGATTCATCAAAAGAATTTGATTACTTAAGGTGATTTTCAAATCCTCTACTTTACTATTTAAGTTTATCTTTGAATCCATTGAACTATATAGGTGAAATATCAATTTCTAATTTATCATGGTGTTGGACCATTTCATAGATCACATCAAACCTACTCCAAATCTGAGGCTAATATCAATTAAGGAGTCATCTACGGCCTTAACATAGGTAGTATCATATTTTTTCCTATGAGTTATGATGTCTCATAGCTATTTCATTGTGCTGAATGCCGACTTTTTTCGAGCACCCCCTTTTAATTTAGTTCTTCACATAAAATTGATCATCCCACCATGATACACATCCTTTTATGCTTTTTTAGAAGTTAAGTGGATGTTTACCACACTTATGTACACCTCTTGAGTTTTCCACTTTGAATTGGCCCTTGTGGATAATTACTAAATTTCCCAGAATACCTTTTTAGCTTTCAAATTATACTTAAAATGGAATTTACCTTGATACGTTAATGTTTATAGAATCTAAGTCACCTATTAGGTGTTTTTATCAACCCATATTTTGAATTTCCCATGTAGGAAATTTCCTTAATGGCCATGGTACCCCATCTAAATGGACCTTTGAACCTTATAAATTGAATCACCTTATTATAAGGAATTGAATGGATGAATTAAGTGTAATGGATAATGCATGATGGTTTACCTTGTTAAAATGAATTAAAGTAATTAAAGGAAATGTTTATCAAAGGGTTGTAAGGCCACACCATTTGATATGCTTTATTAAATGATCCTTTTTAATTGTATTGCGTTCAAAGAAATTGAACATGACTAATGGAAGATATGATAGGTATTGCCTCATGTGTTATATTATAATATGATACATCGTGATAGAGGTTGTAGTATGGTGGTAATGGTTTGGTTGAGAATAATGGAATCACACTCCTTTACATCAGATGTTGAGCATGATGTATCACACCATTGACACTATTGGGATGGTGGGCATGATGCACCATGTCCCTTATTAGAGTGTTAGCACGATGGCACACTCAATATCTCCAGTGATGAGCATGATGTATCCCACTGATTATGAGATTTTGGGAATTTTCCCTATTTCTTTGGCTTATAGGCTCGTTGGATTGGTCATGGATGTCTGAGTTACACCCTGATCTAGCCAGCACCTAGTATTCCAGGTATGTGGCCACTTACGTTTGCACGTACTTGGTTCATATAGGTGGATGAAATATATAATTATAATATAAATATTATTACTATATATATAGTGATATATCATAAATACATTCAATATATGATCCAAAGAATGTAGAGCCTCCAGGTTTCCTTTAGAAACCTGATTAGGTAGTTATTTACTTATTCATCATTATTAATTAATTACTTACGCCGACACACTATTTAATAATGAGCACTAATCGGATTGCCTATAGACGCCATTGGTGGTGACCTACTAAGATTTTATCTCACACTTAATGTGGGATACCTTTGGTACCTGAGAAGATTATATGACTGTAGGTTAGGATAAGGTAAATTTCCTTTCAATAAGTTGTTGATATGCTTACCTATAGTTGGATCTTATGAGCAGATGACTGAGCATACGCTCGAGATACTAGTGGAGAAGCCTTTTTTTCTTTTTTTTCTTTTTTTATGGAATTATTTTATGTCTATTCCATTACTCCTTTTTGTATATCATCATTCCATGCATCCATGTATATGACCCTTCCTAGTGGCCTTGTATTACTATTCAGTTCTCCAGTTATATCTATTCTTCCATTGCATTATTGTTTTTTCTGATTGGATATTCTTATGATTCTATTGTATGTTTATTTTTACCTATTTTATTTGTTGTTACGTTATGATTATAGGGTATAGTCTCCCCACTGTACCACCTTTACACCCTCACTTCTAGTCAACAACCTCTAGAGTATGGGGAGGTGCACTTGAGGCCATGTGACCCACTGTCTAGGGGCATGGGTTAAGTGGACCCCAAATCAAAATTTTACAAAGTTATATCATATTTTTTTCCTTTATCTTGCTATTTGGATATTATACAAGAGACTAGGAGCTAAAAGAATTTGTAATTAACCCTGTGCTTGTATGTATCTAACTCATGTATGGGGGAAACCCAAATTACCTGGTATGGGTAATTGAAATTATTGATTATGCCATTTATGGTTGATAAGAATTCATCATTGGTTGACACACATGTATTATGATGTTATTAATATTGGTATTATTGAAATGATTATTTATTTACCTAGGCCCTATGAAATGAGGGATTTTCATTAGTACATGAATTATCAAAGGCACAATATGATTAATATTCCATGCATTTTTTATGTCACATATATTTTAAATGTGAATTTTCCTAATGCATATTGATAGTGCCTTGAATATGTATTGAATTATGCTGACAAATCATGTAGGGATTGGAAAAAAAACATAATTGATACTTAAAGTGTCTACCTTAACCTAACAGTGTTTTCTGAATAGGTTAAAGAATACACCTTAGGAAGTTAATTATTGCATGTTGATCCATGGACCATTGGTCACATGGTATGGAATGTGTTATAGTTTGGATTAAGTGGATGTCATATTTTGGTTCATAATGAGTATGGTCCCTTGTGGATTATTAATGGTAATCCATATAGTTCAACTATTTTAATTTAATTTAAATATTTGAACAATCAAAAATTTAAAATTAGTATGATTTATAAAGTGAAATTAACTACCCTACTCATAAAAAATAGAGGCTTAGACCCGAACTCGGCCTTATTAGTAGGTGGTGGGGTATCTCTTGCATTCTTACGGCCATTGTGGTCTCTTCTACCACCTAGACCTGGATTTTTGAGCTGATGGAGAGGCATGATCATTTATATAGGAAGGATTTAGTCTTATCCTAGTTTTCTATCTATAATATTTTCAATGGTTAAATATTTTTGGATGTGTACATTTGGAATTGTAGCATTATGCTTCCATGACGTCATCTGGTCACATTCCCTAAAGGTGGTGATGACTATGTATCTGAGGTGGTGGGCCTTGGGCCACTAGTGATTCCTTTTGTAGTGCCACCTATGGAACCTCTTACTTTTCCTAATATGGTAATTGAAACCCAATTCCTAGAGGGATTATTACATATGTTACAGTATATGTAAGGAGTTGTTCGACCTACCCCAAGCATGGTAGGGTTGACTCATGAATTCCAATAGCAGTAGCATCCCACCTTTTCAGGGGATGGTGGACCACATGTTGCTAATACATATATCGAATCAATCCTATCCATATTCAATCATTTGGAGATGCCTCCATAATGTAGGGTTAAACTAGTTGCGTATATTCTATACAATTATTTCAAGCGATGGTTGGAAGTTATCACCTAAGAAAAATGATATTGAGATATAATCTAGGAAGGTTTCCAGATGAGCTTCTATGACTACTTTTTTCCCCAGACACTGAGGGATGAAAGATCTAGAGAATTCATGAACTTGCAGTAGGGGATCATATCAGTTATGGATTACTCTACCTGTTTTACTGATCTGTGAAGGTTCACTCTTACACTATAGAGTGATGACCTTATGAATCCCAGGTGATTCAAGGATAGGCTGGTATACATCATCTGATTGCAGATCAATATATTTAGGTTGACTACCATTTCTGAAATCATCAACCATATCATTATTATAGAGAAAAAACTGAGGGAAACTGATGGTGTGAGTTAGGTCAGTTCGGCACCTAGATCTACCAGTGGTTCTTCCTCTAGGAAAAAGAGATGTTTTGAGGCTATTCATAGAGGTATAAATAGTCAAGATCATCATGTTGATATCTTTCTTATATGTCACTAGTGTGGGAAGTTGGGACACCCAAATCTTTAGTGATTTCATGATCCAGTGGAGTGCACAATCTACGGTGGAATGGGTAATATCCAGTACTTCTGCAGTACTTTCCCTTTAGTTCCTAGAGAGTGGGGATCTACACCTGCTCCATGATAAGAAGTGGGGCCAGTAGGATCACATTAGGAAGGAAACTGGAATACCACTGTTCGATCAGGCCGAGGTGGTGGTTAAGGCATAGGCGGTCGAGCTTATGATTCTCAATGCCAGTAGGGCGGGCTTGCTCAGGGTAGATAGGTAGTGACTCAGGGTCATAGTACAAGTTAGTTACATGTAGTCTAGCCTATGCTAGAGGAGTATAGTACCAGACCATCTAATGTATGAGGTACTATTCTAGTACCCTCCACCTTAGTGTCTTCTTTATTTGACATAGGCACATCTCACTATTTTATATCTAAGACTATAATGGAATGTTTGGGCCTCAATATTCAACACTATCATGGTGTCATGATTCTAGAGACCTCGTTAGGTACCCAATTATATGGTGTTCTCCATTTTAAGGATTTTCCCCTTAATATAGGTGGATATCTCTTCGTATGAAATCCTTTTTCCTCGATATGATAGGATTTGTCGCAAACATCGGGATTGACTAGTTAGTTCACTATCAATACCATATTGACTATTATTATTGTAGGGTGATGTACACATCACTAGAGGGTGGTAGGCATGAACATAAGGGATAATGGGATGTGCAAACTATGCGATCAGGACCCAAGTAGTAAAGGCTGGGTAGTGTGACATCTCAGATCACTAGTCTTTTTTGGGATGACCAAGGGTTACAACCCGCTGTTTTTTCTCTTGTAGTAGAATGTTTTAGGGATATATTTTCTGAAAACTTATCTAATATTCCTATAGTGTGAGAGGTAGAATTCACCATTGATGTTGTTCTAGGATCAGCACCAGTGACCATTCCTCCTTATAGGATGTCACATAAAGAGATTTTGGATCTCAATAGATAGTTGGAGTATCTAGAGGGAAAAGGCTTTATACACCCCAAAACTTATCCTTAGGGATCACCAGTCCTTTTTCTATGAAGGTGGATGGTACCCTCAAGCTTTTCTTGGACTAACATTGATTGAACTAGCTCATGATAAAGAAGCAATATCAAGTATCTAGAATAAACAACCTATTTGATAAAATCTAATGAGAGAGATTGTTTTCAAAGATAGATTTGAGATCAGGCTATCACTAGGTGCATGTTAGGTCCTCAAACATACCTCACACAACATTCAGAAGTAGGTATGGTCTTTAGGGGTGTCTTGTTATGTCATTTGTACTCATGAACACACCTGCAGTCTTCATGGATCTTATGAATCAGGTTTTTCACCCATATATGGATTCATTCATTTTAGTCACTATTGAAAATATCTTGGTGTATTCACACTCTAGACCCATCCATGAAAATCATCTTGAGATCATAATGAATACACTGAGAGATAATCATATTTTTGTTAGGATCGTTAAATTCCACTTTTGGATTGACAAAGTTCACTTCTAGTGTCACATTATCTTATAGGTAGGAGTTTCATTAGACCCAAACAATGTGAGAGCTATAGTTCATTAGGAGAATCCCAAGAATATCTGTGACATATGGATTTTCTTAGGACTAGCTGGATATTACAGAAACCTCAACCTAGATTTATCACATCTTTTAGTTCCTCTTAAAGGATTGAAAAATAAAGGTGTGGAATTCGTATGGTCATAAGCGTGTGAAGAAGCCTTCCAGGAGTTGAAGGGTCATTTAACTTTAGCATCGATACTGATTCTACCTGATGCTGGTAGGATCTATATTGTACACCATGATGCATTAGGTATTAGTAAAGGAGTCATTATAATGAAAGACAAAAAAATTGTTGTGTATGGGTCTCATCAGTTAAGGACTCACAAGAATAATTATCCAATTCACAACGTCAATATCGCTTCTTTAATTCATGCCTTATGTTTTTGGAGACATTATCTACTTAGAGAGAATTTTTTGGTGTACACTGATCAAAAAATCCTCAAGTACATATTTACACAGCGTAACATAAATCCCAGGAAATGTAGGTAGGTTGAATACCTATAGTCATTTAACTTTGAGCTTTACTACACACCTAATAAAGGAAATGTTTTAGTCGATGCTCTGAGCTAGAAGACATAGACACATGTAGTTCAGGATTATAGGTAAGAATGGAAGCTTGTGACCTTATTCTTAGAAATGCACATTGAGGTTCATGCGGATCATGGTCAAACTATCCTCTCGACCTTAGGAGTTACTTCTACTCTTCTGGAACAAGTAATAATGGGAAAATTATTTTATCCCTAGGGCCTAATCCTAAGGGAAAGAAATTTAGATTAAGATACATATTTAGGTTGGATCATGGATGGGTATGATACCTTACTTTTCTGTGGGCATCTATGAGTACCATAGGAAATCAGAGAAGAGGTGTTGTGGGAATTCCATGCCTCATCATGGGCAGTTCACCCCAGTGTCACCAAAAGGTATAGGTATCTATGACTCCAGTATTGGTGGCTTGGTATGAAATGTGAGATCTTCGTCTTCATCACTCAGTGTTCCACCTGCTAGCAGGTGAAGTTGGAACATCAGGGTCCAACAAGGATTTTACAGCCATTTTTCATTCCTGAATGGAAATGGGATGATATTTCAATAGATTTTGTGAATGTTACACCCATATCACCTCATGGAAATAATAAATTGTGGGTTTTTTTGATCATTTGAAGAATGTCACGGACTTATAACCTTTGTGAGGGACCTTCATAGTAGACAATATCAGAAGGTTGTACATTAGGAAGGTTTTAAATCTTCATAGAGATCCTTTCTCAATCATTTCTGAAAGAGGTAGTCATTTTACATCATGATTATGTAAGGGGTTGTAGAAGGCCTTGGGTACACAGGGTCTTCTGAGTACAGCCTATCACCCACATACTGAAGGATATATGTAAGGGCCCAGATCTGCATGGATCGACCCTTTATGTGTTTCAAAATACTAAGGTACTCGAAGGAGGCTCAGAGGAAGTCTAGAGGATTTTGGCTATGAATTTCTTGAAATATGAAGAATTAAAAATCGTATAAGAATTACATATAATGTAAGTTAGGTTCACGATGTGCATGTTTTCGAGGCTAAATAAATAATAAGGTGATGTATTTTTTGGAAAAACTAAACCCTAAGGATTACACAATGTGAATGGGGATTACATGTCATGTAAATCCCCAATTCCATAAGTTTTAAATGTTTTAAACTACATGGGTTTGTCAAAACCTATGGATACAGCACATCTCTTCTAATTCCAAGTGACCTAGAGACCCCATGTTTGATGATTTGGGGATTAAATTACCAAGGATTGATCTCTATATTCCCTCCTTCAATCCATATTTGATACAAGGTATGTTCTACCTATGTTTGTGTAGTTTATTCTATCTTTTACCTCCTGTTACTATTTCCCATGTGGTGGTTCTTAATCTCAATGTTTCTAAAGGAGCTTTATTTGTTGTTTTTTGGAAAGTTTGTGGTACCACATTCTCGGGTGGATGCACTTCTTGTGGGAGAGGAAATCATGATCTGGAGTATTAGTTTGTTCTTAGGAAAATAATGTTGACACCCTTTTGAGGTAGGGAATTCATTGATTCTATATTTATTTACATCAAATCATAGATTTACCATGATTTATCCTCTTATATCATAATGAAATTAACCTAATAATTACATGAATTAGATTAAAGAATTTGTATCGATCACATGGAGATGTCATTCTTTGTACCATGATAACGGGTTGCCTCTTTATATGCTAGATAGTGAGATATCTATGTTGTGATTGTTATTCTTGGTTTATCATGTGAAACTAGTAAAGAACATAAAGTTAGAATTAATTTATAATTAATTAGATAAAAGATTAAAGAGGCATATTTAATAAATCCATTTGTTGTAATTTTATGATAATAAAATTGATGACAGTATTCATGTTTAATTGAATTGGTTAATGAACCTGAATCGAGATGATTAATGTTGATAAAAGAATTAAATGAATGTTAAATTAATTGTTTAATTAATTTGTGGTAGCTTGAGATAGCTTGTTTATTAGGTTTCCCATTATTGGAACTTGTTATTAATGAATCGATTAATTAAATATGTAATAAGAACTATTTGTGTAATAAATGGTAATTCTTTTATAGGGCATGAGTTTCAGGATTTCTTGTAAAGTACAAGTTCCTTTTACTTTGGAGTCGTGAGAGCTCGTCAAGTGTGAAGGCTAGATGCCTTGTTTTAGGGACAATAGCTCAGTTAATATTATTTTTTTCCTACTTCTTGTGATGTGATGTGAGAATAAGATGGTTAAGACTATAGGGATGTTATGGTATAAGGGGTGAAGGGGACATATGTGATGTGAGCCTGGGATTGCTATGACTGGAGGGCTTTTGTGGTATGAGGGGCAGGGAGGCCCAGTTTTTGTGGTAACAGTTGATACCTAAAGTGGAAAGATGCATCAGTATATGAATGTGGGTGTCATGGAGGACACCATAGATGACATAATGGGTTGAATATGTGATTACCCATTGATATTAAAGTTGGGTTCTTGTTTGAATATATTTTTTGGTTGATGTCTAGTTTGTTTGTTTATCTTCTTTCATTTCCCCACTTCTTGAGGTAGATAAATGTGCTTGGTTTCTTTCCTTTTTTGCTAGATTATGATTTTTTTCCTAGAGTATATAATAATATAAAAATTAATGATTTTAATTAATGAATAAATTTTTAACCTATGGGGTTAGATATTGCTAGGATGTAATGATGAGGTTATAATTCTAAGAATCTGTGGACTCTGTTTTCTTATGCTTGGAGGGCATGTAACATTGTTATAATGTTAATGTAATGTAATGTAGAGATGTTAATGGTTAATTATTGGTTAAATAATTAATTGACATAAAGTTAAACTGATGAAAATTAATAAAGTAATTTAATTTATCTCTTTAAATGGTTGTGTGCTTATAGATATCTGGTCTTAGAAGAGGCAGTTGGGAGTTTGAGAGATGTTAGATGCGGTTGATTCTGAGACTAGGCTATTCCAATAGTGTATTTGTGATCTATATTATATCATTTACTTTTTGTGTTTCTATATGCTACTCTACCTTTTTGGTTGGGGTGACTGAAACCCCATGAATTCTGAGCCATGGGGGTGTTTTACCCAACATCCCAATGGAAGGATGGATGGATGACTACCCCCTTTAGCCCCACTCTCTTCTCTTCGTAGTTACTTGTGCTGGTATGAACGACAATTAGTTTTCTCCATATATATGTCTAGAGGGCTGTAATGGCTTGTGGTTATTTCACACACATGTATTCTGTATATAGTTTCATAAGGACTATTATAGGTATAACATGTATAGATGATGATGTCTTTAGGTTCCTTACTCAGTGTATGGGTTATGATGGATTTAGGTATAATAACTGATTTATAATACATGTTGTATGGGATATGGTGGCTCTCGAAAACTACTTGGTTACTTTAGGTTATATGGATGTGGTGTTGTGTTGCACGAGGTGCATGTTGTGGTGCTTCGCCCAGGTATATGTGGGCTAGACTTTTTGGAGAGACACTACAACAAATTGGAATTTAATAGCACTGGAATTTATCAGCGCTATAAAAAAGCACTGATAAATGGAATCTTTATTAGCGCTAAATAAAGCACTAATAAATTTAACCCTTTATCAGTGCTTTTTTAGCATTGATAAATGGTCCCTTTATTAGTGCTTTATTTTTAGCACTGATAAAGGGTTCCCTTTATCAGTTCTCTATTTTTAGCACTGATAAAGGGTACCCTTTATCAATTCTTTATTTTTAGCACAGATAAAGGGTACCCTTTATTAGTGCTATATTTTTAACACTTATAAAGGAATCCTTTATCAGTGATTTTTTAGTGCTGATAAAGGTCTAAATAAATAGAATAAAATAATTAAATAAAAAAGGATTTTATTACAAAAATATTACAAATTTTATTAATTAAATAATTATTGATAAAAAAGAATTAATTGATTATGCTATATATAATTTATAAATACTAATAAATAGTATGTATTAAATATATAAATAAATGAAAGATGAAAATTAAACCGGTTAAAATTAAAAATAAGTAAATTGAGAATAATATTAACCATTTCCTTAATTAGATGATTATTGATAATGTTAATAAATAGTATATATTAAATATATAGATATATATTAATATATATAAATATTATTTATATAATACAAAATATTATTTATGCTTTACATTGAATAGTAATATATTTAGTGAATAATGGTTTATAATTAAAAATTAATATGAATTAAAAATACTGACTAATTACATCAATTAATGGACATAATTGAATATCATTTGATTTTTCAATTTATAGCATAGTTAAAATGTATTATATTTATTTCACATATACGTAATTAATTAATTTTTATAAACACACACACACACATATTTTTTTTTGGAAAGTTAATCATTTTATATTATTTATTTTATATATATTTATTTACTATGTTTTAATATTTTCAATATGTATTCATCTTTATTTCAATATATATCCATTTTTTAATGATTTATATTAATCAAACTTATCCAAATTTTCAATATTGTCCTCATTTTTAATTAATAAATTTGACTCATTTTTAACATGCATGAAATTAAGATTAAATATTCATTAATATTGTTAAAAATACATTTTTAAAAAAATATTTATAAATAATATATTTATAAATTTATATTTACTGTTTTTATACATTTATAATTATAAATAAATAAATAATATTTGTTTAAAAATTATTTATTTAATTATAAATAAATAATTATAAAATTATAATAAATTTATTTAAATTATGAATATATTTACTATATATATATATATATATAATTATATAAATATTATTTTTAATAAAGGTATTTATATAATTATAAATAAATAATTATTTATTCAAAGAATTATAAAATTATTATTTTATAAGAAAGTTTTATTATAAGTATTATAATTATATATAATAATTATACTTTATAAAAAATTATTGTTTTTTTAAGTATTATAAGTATTTATCGGCACTAAAAAATCCCTAATAAAAGGTATCTTTATCAGATATTTTTTTGAAGCACTGATAAAAGTGTCACGGTCTATTTTAAGAACCCTAACCATCGTGAACTAGTTCATGATATCCAAAACTCTCTATGAAAGTGACCTACTATCGGCGCTCCTTGTTCTTGAATCCAATCTTGAATCTAGGCTAAAATGAAGGCTCCAACTATTCTAAGGGTCAAATCCATGTCTCGAGTGATTCAAGGGTTGAATCCAACCACAACTCTAACGAAATCCAAGTTTTTCAATATCTCTAATTTCCCTCAATTATCAACTGAACCTTCTCAACCCACATCCATGTATCCCAAAAAGTCTAGTTGCACTATCTTATAATAAAACAACCCAAAATTTATTGTTTTTTAGATATATTGAAGTATCGTCTTCCCTGATATCATGTAGGTCTCATTGGGAAAACATTGTTACTGTGCGACTTGAAATATATCAAACCCAATGTTGGGTCATGTTATTGTAAGGTATAATAGGCTCTCAATACCTATATTCCATGAAATGTACCTCTTTTAAATCGTTAACTTTTGAAAAAATCATCCATATAGTGATTGGAGTTTTCATTGGTTTGGAATATTACATTGCAAATCACTTAGATGATGAAATATATGACATCATTGGGGTCTTATATTATGTTTTGCATCAATTGGAACTGAGAGGGTTGAGTGAGGAGGACCTGGAATACAATGTTATCCCCTTCTATATGAAAGGTAATTCTAAAAGTTTTTTCTGAAAAATGGATGATGAAATATCTGACACATGGGAACAACTATATAATAATTTTCTCATGATTTTTTTTCCTAAGATAATGAGAAATGAAATATGGTGTAAAATTAATGGAATTATTTAGGATGAAAATGAACTATTTCATGATACTTGGGCTAGATTAAGGGGTCACTTATGAAATTTAACAAAAAAATGATTCTGATGAATCTGTAAAATAATATGATAAAAAAATTATATATTTTTGATTTTTTGTCTTATTTATTTAATTACTTATTAAAAAAATGTGATGTTTTCAGTTTTAATTTTTGAAATATTTTAATTTTAATTTATGTAATATGATATAAGTTCTATAAAAAATCAAATAGGTTTAATGTTATATAATCCTTGGACTATATTATATTGGAAAAATGATTTTGAGATAAAATGTAATTGATATTTTTATTTTGGTTGTTGAAATATATTAAAAAAATATAAAATTGGAATGAGTCATTTTCTAGGAAAAACATCCACATCATGGTGTTTTAAGAAATAAAATACTTTTTCATTACATGTTGTAAAAGAAGAGTACATTATTGATAGAATTTATTGTTCCCGATCCTTTAGTATTAATAAAAAAATTTCTAAATTTGATATTTTCTTTGAAAATTAACTTATTTAATGAGAAAAGTTTTCTATTATTTAAATTTTAAAGAATATTTTAAATAATTCAAGAATAAATATCATACCACTGGATTTTACTAATTTTGATAAAATAAAATATTAACATTGATTTATGTAAATTTAATAAATAAATTTTAATATAATCTATTTTGTTGAAATAAAAATTATCTTTCAGGGATAAAATCATTACACCTTAGAATCCCACTTCAAGTCAACTTTATTAGTTTCAATTTAATAATTTAATAAAATGATATTTTCACTATGGATTCTTAATTCTATTTAATTTTATGGTTTACTAATATAAACTTAAATCCATTTTTTATGTTTTTTTTTGTGGTAATATGATTCCCCATAGATGTGACCATCTCAATTACATGACATAAAAAAATGTTTGATTACAATACATTACCGTGACCTTTTATATTAATAGTTTTACAGAAATAGGAAAAAAAATTACTAAAAAACTCATGTATTTTTAAACTAATGAATTTTTTTTGGAATAATATATGCAACAACTTGATCCATATGAAGGCTTTGTTGTTCTTATTCAGATCATTCTCCTCATGTCACATTGTTATTATTTGGATCAAGTTCTCCATGCATAGATTTGAACCAATTATCATCCTTTTTAGCCTCTCAAATGATTTAGGCTCTACTTGGGAAAAATGAGGTTTTTTGTAGAGTCTCAATCCTTTGTGTTTTCCCTAAAACTTTCCAATCACCAATGAAATTTTATTCATTGATTTTATCCTTGATTTTATTTCTTGTAGTTGATAAAAATATATCCATCTTTGAAATGATAACCCACTCATTAATACTTCTTAAAAATCGCTTAATTTATTTCATCATGCATCTAATAAAAACTATGTATGTTCTACTTTAATACATCTAAAAACATATCATTCTTTAAAAATTCCTTTTGGTTCGACCCTTAGGAATCTCTAATTACCATCCATGTAATTCTCAAAAATGGGAGGCATTAACCTTTGATAATGAATATCTTTTGTGTAATTATTTATTTATTTTACAAAATGAATACTTTATGAACCTAATAGGATATCTTTACATTCTCTCAGATGATTAAAAGATTAAATCCAATGTATCTTATTTTCTCTCCATCCTCCTCACTCATTGATTGATAGTTTGGAAAGATCTATTTGTGTTTTTTTATCATCATTCTTAATTTACCATCAGAATAACCCTATGGTCAAAAATGTTTTCATAGTAAAATCATTATCCATAGAATTAATGTATTGTTTAATATTTATGTTTAATTTATTTATTTTCATTATTACTCATATAATAATTTTTTTCTTGTATAGGTGGATTCTTTTGTTTGAGTTGGGGTGGTTTGTTTTAATCTTCTCATGCTCATGAGGGATTGGACTTTTAGCTTACAACTAAGATAATGAAATAAGGAAATGCATCAAGAATTCATAAAAACATCAAGAAAAGGTTAATTCCTACTACTTATTTAATTAATTTTTTCAACATTTTATCTACTATTTGTAAGTTAATTTCCATATCATTTTTATCTAATACTTGTTTAGTTTTTTTTCACAAATATTTTGGGAATTAGTATTTTGCTTTCAATTATATACAAAAATCCACAATAGAGATAAAATGATTATTTCTACCAATGTACCACATTTTCCATATTAATTTACTTTATTTGTTGAACTTCCAACACTGAATATTGATTAGATGTTATTATCTGAAAATCCCTTCTCATTGTTGAAAGCCTCTGCTCTTCTGACTTTCAACAATAGGGATGGTTTTTCGGCTACGAATATTGAGTCAATATGCAGTGTTAGTAGTTCAATACATAAAGACAATGAAAACATGGTAACATTGGAAGTTAGGATTTTTTAGGACTTTGGTATATGAATCATCCACACCTCAATCCAACACACGGTGTGAACGGTATGACTCTAAGTGCTTCTTTTTATTTAAAAATGACATTAATTGTAGTAAAAAGGACAAGTGACATACTAAAAATCAAGAAAAAATATTCTATTTGTTTTGATACTTTAGGTAAATTATCCATAAGTCATTTGAGATGTGAAGGAATCATTTTTACCTCAATTCGACGCATGGTGTGACCACAATGACTCAATCTATCCATTATCGGTTTAAAATCGATAGTTTAGTTCAAAAAATTCCACTCACTAAAAAGAAATAAAATACACTATTATTTTCTTGATAATTTTTGAAATTGATTCATATATCATTTGTGACATGTGGTATTTGGTCTCACATAAAATCTATACACGATGTGGTCGGTATAGGTCAAAGTGCGTGTTTCCAGTTTAAAATTGTGTTTTAGTAAAAAAATTGATTTACTCAAAACTAATAAAATACATTATTATTGTTTTTATACTTTATGAAAATGATCCATAAGTCATTTTAGATATTTATAAATCAGTTTTACTTCAATCAGACGCATGGTGTGACTGGTATGACTCCAAGTGCGTCTTTTTATTTAAAAAAATACATCAATTTTAATAAAAAGGAAAAGTAACGTACTCAAAACTAAGAAAACGCATTCATATTGTTTTTATATTTTAGGAAAACAATAAATAAGTCATTTGAGATGTGTAGGATTCATTTTTACCTCAATCTGATGCACTGTGTGACTAATATGACTCCATGTACCTCTTTTTATTTAAAAATGACATCAATTTTCATAAAAACGACAACTGACCAACTCAAAACTAAGAAAAAATATTCATATTTTTTTATAATTTATTGAAATGATCCATAAGTCATTTTTGATGTGTAGGAATCATTTATACCTCAATATGATATAGTATTTTCTCGGTATGACTCAATGTGTCTGTTATCAGTTTAAAATCGACAGTTCAGTTCAAAAAATATCACTCACTGAAAACCAAGAAAATGCACTTGTATTTTCTTGATAATTTAGGAAATTAATTCATAAGACAATTTTTATGTATAGGAATCATTCTCACATCAAACTGATACCCAATGTTAATAGTATGAGTCAAAGTGTGTGTTTCCAATTTAAAATGAAATTTTAGTAAAAAATACAGGTGACGTAATCAAAACTGAGTAAACACATTCAGGATATTTTGATACTTTAGTAAAATGATACATATGTCATTTTATACATTTATGAATTTTCTTCACCTCAATCTAATGCACAGTGTGACCGATATGACTCCAAGTGCGTCTTTTATTTAAAATTGACATCAACTTTTGAAAAAAGGATAACTCGCATACTCAAAAACTAGAAAACACGTTCGGATTATTTTGATACTTTAGTAAAATGATCCATAAGTAATTTTTGATGTTTAGGAATCAAACGCACATGAATCCAATACATAATGTGTCCATTATGGCTCAATGTGTCATATATCAGTTTAAAATCAACATTTTAGTTCAAAAAGTGACACTCACTAAAAAGTGAGAAAATGTGATCTCATTGTCATTATAATTTAGGAAAACAATTCAAAAGACATTTTTGATGTGTGAAATCTGGTATCACGTCAAACTGACACATGATATGACTGGTATGAGTCAAAGTTTGTGTTTCTAGTTAAAAATTACATTTTAGTAAAAAAGACAAGTGACGTACTCAAAACCATGAAAAAACACTCAGATTGTTTTGATAATTTTGGAAAATTATCCATAATTCATTGGATACATGTAAGAATCGTCCAAACCTCATTATGAGCCATGGTGTTACCGAAATGACTCCAAGTGCATTTTTTCAATATGTAATTACCATTTTAGTTTAAAATGAGCATCACATCGCTAAAACCAAGCAAACGATCCTATATTATTTTATCTTCATTTAAATTCTATATTCATACTTGATTTTTCTAATTTTGTGGTGTTTTGGTGCTATAGTGTGTTGTTACAACACACTGCACTGGTGCTATAGTGTGCTGTTACAGCACACTATAGTATGCCCCTTTATCAACGCATTTTTAAGCAATGATAAAGGTTTCATTTATCAGAACTTTTTAAAGTTTTGATAAAGGGTTCCTTTATCAGTGATTTTTTAGCGAAGATAAAATGATCGGTCTTTTAATCTCACTCCAGTAGTTAGTACTTCTCTAGCACATATAAAGACCATTTTTAGCACAGTTAAAGGCTAATTTTTTAGTAGTGAGATATGCTCAGGACGTGTGATGTTTGGGGAAGAGCAGAAAACCAGTGGGGAAATGGTAGTGGGTACCCTTAATATTCTTCATTATATTCAATGCTCTTATATGAAATAATTGGTGAGAGTATCCATGGTGAGGCAGGGAACTTAGTATACATGTTTAGGTGACGAGTTAGTTTCACATGTTGTTCACGGTACTTAGTGTGATTTATTTACCTTTTTCATAAGAGGCTCTGGGGAGGATCCTACTAAGTATAATGCTATAATCACCCTATGTATATATAATATATTTTTCAGTTCATTTATAGTAGGTTGGAGATCGTGCTAGTTACTACTATATTGGGGTTTAGCAGGAGTTGTTCGGGCTTCGTGGTTTCTGTCGTCTTCACTTTTCTTTTGGTTCTTGCAGTTTTCTTTTCAACTGTAGTAGTTCTTTCATGACATTGCATATGTGAATTTTTTGTTTTTCTTCTATATTGGAGTCTAATAAGTATTTGGTTGATTATTGTCTTAACTCTCTCTTTTACATGTGTTCTCTTAGAGGGTAATGCCTCACATCTATGTGTTTACTATACCCTTGGTGATAATTTCCAAACCAGGGCCTACTAGAGGTAGGACTCAGGTGTCACTATCTCACTTCTCCCATTTCTGACCTATGAGGGGTAAACCTTATGGGTAGGGGGTCATGTGAGAGTGGTACCAGAGGTCTAGTTGAGGGATATTATGGAGTTTAGAGTTAGTCACATGTGAGGTTGTGTGTGTTGGTAGGGAAACAATGTAATCTAAGTTTAGAAATCACTATAAACATGGGAGAACCAATGAGGAATGGGTATTTAGGGCCCCTTGTGATATGATGTGTGGACCTTTATTCTTATAACGACTACTAAAAGAGGCGATATTTGTTGTAGGGTAGATACCTAGGAAAGGATCATGCATCATTATTCTTTGCGCCTGTGTTTGAATGGGTAGAATTTGGGATAGGTTGACCTAAAAGGAATAAAAGAAAATAATTAATTAATGTTAAGGTCTTCCATATTCCAGGTTTAGGATCTCTAATAGTTTTTTTATAGGAATGGTTCTAGGTCTACGTCCTCATCAGGTTAACGTAGAATATGTTCAGCAAGTTGTTCCAGCAGATCGTCGTAGAGTAGAGGTTCACGACGATGAAACTTGGATGGGGAAACTCTGAGAGTTTCAGCACCAATGTCTACAAAAGTATGGGGGATATATTTCAGATGAATTCATTGAAGATTTGATAGAGGATGTTGAGATAGAATTCATTTCTACCCATGCTCATATGGAGCATTGGGTGTCATTGGTTATGACGATGTTTCATGGGGCAGTGAGGTAATGGTGGTTCTTGTTCCTCAGGGGTTATGAGGAGTCGGTAGTCTAGTGGTAGGAGTTCTAAGACTAGTTCATAGCTGAGTTTCTTTCTTTGAACATGAAGGTAACTAGTTTCTAGGATATTCTTACCCTCTAGTAGGGGGATTCAGTGTGCGAGAGTTTAGGATCCATTTTATGAACCTTCTATGATATGCTTCAGACCTGTTTCTAAATGATGAGGTAAGAGAGAGGCATTTGAGGAGGCTTTGAATCAATAGATCTAGTGCCAAATCACCCAGTTTATGCTAAATACATATCTTAAGGTGTTGGTGAGATCATAGGTCATCAATAGAAAATTATCCAGAACTATATCATCATGACAATGGAGGCGTCAGGATTCCTCACGATGTAGAACTGTGGTCTGGGGTTCTCATGTGTCTAGAGAGAAGATCTTCCAATCAGCCAAGGGTAGGTTACGGCCCTCAATACCTCCTTTATCTGAGGGTAGTGAATATCTGGCCTATGCTAAGAGATCATATTCATGTTTTTCTTAGGGAGGCTTGGTCCTAAGTGACGATAGTTCCCTACCTTTTTAAGAATTTAGTGTGTTCCAGTTGTTACGCTTTAGGTTCCTCCAATGAGGTAGTTTTAGCTGAGGCGTTAGTAGTCAGTTGCTCTAGTTTTGGATCAATAGAGAGAAAATGGGGAGGGAATAGGATTGTCCTGATATGATTTATTCCCTCAGAGAGTAGAGTACATCTATGGTGGTGGTATTCAAAAGTGTTAGAGAGGCCATGGAGTAGGTCGTGGTCAACTTCATGATTTATCATTGTTAGTAAAAGGTGACCCGGACATTGTTCAAGGTACCCTTTTCTTATTTTCTACTTGGGTGCATGCCTTGTTTGATACAGAAGATATGAACTCATCCATATCACCTACCTTTTCCCATTCTTTGGGACTTGAGGTAGAGAGACTTCCAGTGCCCTTGGCGTTGACTACGCCAATTGGATGTCAAGATGACTTTTTTGTTGTATGTAGAAAATGTGAGCTAGTGCTAGCATATCACCGCTCTTGGGGATATTTTATATGTTTATGGATAAAACCATATGAAATCATCTTCTTCATGGATTGGTTGTATTTGGTGCAGGCTGTCGTGAATTTATTAAGGAGGCGGGTTGTGTTTTCAATGATGATGGAGAGCTAGTAGTGTTTGTTTGTGATCGAGGCCCTTGGATGGGTTATTGGTGTGTTCCATCCTTTTCATCCTTGATAGATGAGATGATGTTGAGTTCATTGGATTAAAAATAAAGTTATAGTTCAATAGGGTCGTGAGAGAGTACCATGATTTCTTCACATATAAGGCTGTAGCTTCACCCCCTCGATGAGAGATCAAGTTTAGGATCATACTACAGGAAGTCATGTCTTCTATCTCAATGTCTCCATATAGGATGGCACCTTTAGAGTTGTGAGATCTGCGTATATAGCTCAATGGTCTATTGCGGTGTGGTTTTTTCGACCGAGTGTGTCACCATGGGGTGCACCAGTCTGGCTCATAAAGAAGACTGACAATAGTCGGTGGTTGTGTATCGATTATCGTCACTTAAACCAATTGACAGTGAAGAAATGTTATCCTCTCCCATGGATTGATGATTTATTAGATCGTATGAAGGGAGCAAGTTGGTTCTCGAAGATCTATTAGTGTTTAAGATATCATCAGTTGTGTGTGAAGGATGAGGATACTCTGAAGACTTTTTCTATTGTTGTCATGGTCATTACGAGTTTTTTGTGATGTTTTTTGGTGTGAATAATGTTATAGATATGTTCATGGGGTTAATTAACATTGTGTTCAATGATTTCCTAGATAATTTTTTGGTGGTTTTCATCAATTCCATCCTTGTGTACTACGCATCTGAGGAGGAGAATACAGAGTATTTGTGTGCCATTTTGGAAGTCCTTCGTCGTGAGTAACTAATTGGGAAGTTGTCAAAGTGTGAGTTTTGGTCTCAAGAAGTCTATTTCTTGGGGAATTTTGTATCCCATCAGGGAGTTTCTATGAATCCATTAAAGGTATAATCAGTTGAATCTTGGACATCTCCCAAGATAGTGGCATAGGTGTGAAGTTTCCTTGGTCTTATAGGATATTACAGGAGGTTCATAGCCAATTTCTCTCAGGTTAGAAGTCCTCTAACAGCATTGTCCAGAAAGGATATGGCGTTCATGTGTACTAAACAGTTTCAGATGGCTTTTGAGTATCTGAAGGAGAAGTTGGTCAGTTCTCCAGTTCTTTGTCATCCAACAGGAGTACAACTATAGGTTTTTTGTGATGCTTCACATATTGGTTTGGGTTTTATTCTAATTTAGCAAAGATTGTTTGTTTCTTATGGTTCTAGATAGTTACACCCCCATGACTGTTACTATTCCACCCACGATCTCGAGTTGTCAGCGATAGTGTTTTCTATGAAATTTTTTATACATTACCTCATCAGTGAGCATTTAGTGGTATTCACAAATCATAAGAGCTTGAGGTATTTTTTCTCCCAATGTGACTTGAACTTGAGTTAGCATCAGTGGATGGAGTTCTTACAAGATTATGACTTCAAGATTTCATATACACCTGGAAGGGGGAATTCTGTGGTTGATGCATTGAGTAGGAATTCATGTAATGATGTAGTGTGGGAATCAGGTGATTTTTGGAGAATGATGGAATATATTTCAATGTCGCATCTAGATATGGGATAATTTGGGGGTAGAGGTTTTATTTTTTAGATGATGGTGCAATCATATCTGGTGTAGTAGGTGGAGAAATCCCAATTGAGGGATCTTGATATAGAGGTCTTCAGAGAGTGATTTTTTTATGGTGACACCCCTGATGGTTGGTTTGATGATGAAAAACATCGGGTGTTCTTCCATGGAATGGTTTTCGTTCCTTTGGGGATGCATGATATGGTTCTCATAGAGTTCTATAGTTCACCTTTAGCAGTACATCCTAGTGTGAAAAAGATGTACCAAGCTTTGAGAAGTCATTTTTGGTGTCCTGGGTTTAAGCATTTAGTTACAGAGTTTGTGTCTTGATGTTTGGTCTTCCAGAAGGTGAAGGCCAAGAACCGTGTTCTTGGTGGTTTTTTCCAGCCATTATATGTTCCTCAGTGAAAGTGGGAGGACATATTGATGGACTTTCTTATCAGTTTACCTTGAGCTCAGGAATTCTATGATGTTATATGGTTGTTAGTGTACCATTTGAAAAAGTCTCCCCTCTTTTTAGCAATCAAGAAGTTGATCTTAATGGAGTTTTTTTCGAGTTAGTATTTGGAGGAGGTGGTGAGACTCTGCAGGGTCCCATGGATGATCATTTCTGATCGAAATCCTCATTTTACCTCCAGAGTTTGGAGAGGTATCTAGCATGATTTTTGTTCTCAGTTATGCCTTAACACTAATTTTCATTCATGGATGGATAGTCATAGAGAACAGACCATCCAGACTCTTGAATACATGTTTCAATCTTGTGTATTGGATTTTTGAGGTTTGTGGATGAGGCACCTACCCTTCGTAGAGTTCACTTACAACAATATTTTTCAATCCACCATTGTTATGGGGCTATTTGAATCCTTGTATATCCGACCTTTTCGTTCTTCATTGTGCTGGACTAGAATCAGAGGGTCAGTAATTCTCAGGCTGGAACTGGTAAAGAATAAAATAGATATGGTTCAGGTGATCCATGAGAGGATAAAAGTGGCAAAGGATCATCAGAAATCCAATTTCGATCATAAGAGGAGTCCTTTGTAGTTTGACTTTGGGGATCATGTGTTCCTAAAGGTGACTCCCCATTATGGTAAATGAAGGTTTTTTCATGGGAGTAATCTTTCTCGCTGGTTTTTTGGTCCTTTTGAGGTGTTATCTCATATTAGAGTTATGGAGTATTATATATATCATCCCCCATAGATGATCTGGATATAGAATATTTTTCACATATCACAGCTCCATCGTTATCTTCATAATTACTCTCATTTCATAAATTGGGATGAGATCGATGTTGATGATGATGCAACCTTTAAGAAGTAGCCTATAAATATCTAGTACTGCTAGAAGAAGGTATTGTGTGGGAGTGTTATCCCCTTGGTTCGTGTCTTGTGGAGACATGGTGGTGTGGAGAAGAGTACCTAGGAACATGAGTCGTAGATACACACTTAGTACCTTGAGCTATTTAGTGTTTATCTCTTTTCTTGTAAACATTATTCATTTTTCAGTTGTATACTTTTTTGGTTTGTGAGATGGATTTCTATTATTTCTTTATGTGGTTTACTCTCTTTCCATGGGATCCAAATATGTGTGGGGTATTCCATGTACTTTCTATGTTTATATTTATGTAGTTGATGAATCTACTATCCTGTTATAGGTGGTGAAGACTCGATGGATAGTTTATCTACTTACCATGACAAACCCCTTGTTCATGGGTAAATTGGTTGAGCTTATGTGGTGATGAGAGCCTTGAGAGGTATCTCACAGGGTGGTTTTTTGGATGACCCCTTTTTTGTTTTCTCTTTGGGTTGGTTTCAGTATTCTTCAGGGTGAGAATTTTTTGATAGGTATCTAATATACAGGTCTGGATCTATATGGATCAACCATTTGCATGTTTTTGAAGAATAAGGTTCTCAAAGTAGGATCGGAGGAAGTCTGGATGAGTTTGGATGCGAATTTCTGGAAACGGGAACAATTACATGTCATATAAGTTAGGTTCACAATGTGTAAGTTTTGGTGGTTAAATAAATAAGAAGGTGATGAGTTTTTCTGCAAAAATGAACCCTGGGGATTATACAATATGAAATGGTATTACACGTTATGTAAATCATCAATTCTATAAGTTTTAAATGTTTTCATCTGCTCGGTTTTCTCAAAACCTATGGCTGTAGTGCCTCTCTTCTAATTATAGGTGACCCGATAACCCCCTCTTTGACGTTTTGGGGATTCCTTTATCAAGGATCGATCTCTAGCTTCCCTCCTTTGATCCATTTTCGATCCAAGTTATGTTCTACCTCTATTCGTGCAGTTTCTTCTATCATTTTCCTCATGTTCCTCTTTTCCATGTAGTGGTTCTTGATCTCTATGTTTCTAAAGGAGATTTTTTGGTTGTTTTTTTGGTATGGTTGTGGAACAGGATCCTTAGGTGGATGCAGTTCTTGTGGGAGAGGTGATTAGGATCTACAGCATTGGTCTGTTATTGTGTAAACAACATTGACACCCTTTTGAGGTAGGGGATTCATTGATTCTCTATTTATTTATGTGAAATCGTAGAGTTATCATGATTTATTCACTTGAATTTTAATGAAATTAACCTAATAATTACATGTAATGAATTAAATAATTGGTATCGGTCACATTGAGATGTTTCTGTTTGTTTCGTGATAATGGGTTGCCTCTTGATTTTCTATATAGTATGATATCCTAGTTCTGATTTTTGTTCTTGTTTTATCTTGTGAAATTGGTAAATAATGTAAAACTATAAATAATTAATAATTAATTGGATAAAATATTAAATAGTAATGTTTAATTAATTTGTTTGTTATTGTTGTAATGTGTGATAATCAAATTGATTCTAGTATTCATGTTTAATTTAATTGGTTAATGAATCTGAATCATGATGATGTTTTTTGATAAAATAATTAAAGGCATGTTAAATTAATTTTTTAATTCATTTGTGATAGCTTGAGAAAGCTGGTTGATTAGGTTTCCCATAGTTGGAACCTATGATTAATGAATCAGTTAATTCAAGATGGAATAAGAATCGATTGTGTGATAAAACATAATGCCTTAATAGGGCATGACTTTTCCTCTTTCTTGTAAATTCCAAGTGTCTTGTGCTTTGGATCCATGAGATCTCATCGTGTGTGAAGGCTAGATTCCTTATTTTAGGTCCAAGATTCCATTTACTAAGATTTTTTTCCTACTGATTGTGATGTGATATGATCCTAGGATGGCTACGCCTAGAGGGATATTGTGGTATGAGGGGAAAGGAGGCCCGAATGTGACATGAGCTTTGGATGGCGGATCCTAGAGGGTTGTTGTGGTATGAGGGGAAGAGAGGCTCGTTTTTTGTGGCAGTAGTTAATGCCAAGAGCGGCGAGATGCATCGGTATATGCATGTGGGTGTCAGGGAGGACACTAGTGATGAAAGAACGGGTTGAAGTTGGGTTTACCCATTGAAATGAAAGTTGTATGATCATTTGAATATATTTTCTGGATGATGACTATGTTGTTTTTTCTCTACTTTCCTTTCCCCACTTCTTGAGGAAAATGAATGTGCTTGGTTTCTAACCTTGTTTGGTCACCTAGGATATTTTCCTAGAGTACCAAATAACATGTAAAGTAATGATGTTAATTAATGAATAAATTTTTAACCCATGGGATTGGATTGTATTGGGATGAAATTTTGAGGTTATAATTCTAAGAAGTTGTGGAGTCGGTTTGATTATGCATGGAGGGTATGGACCTTTTTTGAAATTCTAATGTAATGTAATGTGGAGATGTTAATGGCTAATTAATGGTTAAATAATTAATTAATGTAAATTTAAACTGATGAAAAGAAATAAATTAATTTAATGTAGCTCTTTAAATGTTTTTGTGCTTATAGGATATTTGGTCTTAGTAGAGGCATCCTGGAGTCTGAGAGACGTTAGTTGTAGTTGATTTTGAGACTAGGTTATTCCCATAGTGTGGTTGTGAGATATATTATATCATGTACTTTTGGTGTTTCTACATGTTACTCTACCCTGTTGGTTAGGGTGACTGACACCTTAGGGATTCTGATCCCTGGGGGTGTTTTCCTCAACATTTCAGTGGGAGGATGGATGGCTGACTACCCACTTTGGCCTCGTTCTCTTTTCTTGGTAATTAATTGTGTTGGTATGCATGGTACTTAGTTTTACCAATATATGTGTGTAGAGGGATGTAATGGATTGTGGTTATTTCAAACACATGAATTCTGGATATAGTTTCCTAAGGACTGCTATAGGTATAACGTGTATAAACTGTAATGGATTGAGGATTCTTACTTGATGTATGGGTTATGATGTCTTGAGTTATAATAATCGATGTATGATACACATTATACAGGAAATTTTGGCTCTCGAAAACTACCTAGTTACTTTTGGTTATGTGGACTTGGTGGTGTGTTGCATGAGATTCAAGTTGGGGTGTTTCGCCTAGGTGTCTACGGGGTAGCCTTTTTGGAGAGAAATACTTAAGACATGCGACGTTGAGGTAAAGCGGCAAACAAGTGGTTAAGTGGAATCAGTGTACCCTTGATATTATTTACTATATTATATGATCTTATATATGATGATTGGTGAGATTATCCATGGTGAGGTTGGGAACTTAGTATACCTGTTTAGGGGATGAGTTAGTTTCACTTGTTGTTTATTGTTCTTAACATGCTTTCTTTACCTTTTTCATAAGAGGGTCTGGGGAGGATCCTACTGAGTATACTGTTATACTCACCCTACGTATATATAAACTATTTTTTAGGAAATTTTAATTAGGTTAGAGATTAGGATGGTTTCTACTAGCTTGGGGATTATCAAGAGATGTTTGGGCTTTGTGGTCACTGTCATCTTTACTTTTCTTTTGGTACTTTAATTTTTCCTTTCAATTGTAGTAGTTCTTAAATGACATTACATATGTGAATTTTGGATTTTCTTCTATATTGGAGTCTGAGTAGGAGTTGGTTGATGATTTTTTTATCTCTCTTTTTATCATGTGTTCTATTAGAGGATAATGCATCCCATATGTGTGTTTACTATACCCTCAGTGCTAGTCGTCAACTCAGGGCCTATTGGAGCTGGGGCTTGGGTGTCACTATCTCTCTTCTCCCATTTCCAGCCCAGGAGGGGTAAACCTTGTGGGGAGGGAGTCGTGACAATTCAGGTTCTAGAGAATAATTTCTATGTATGTTTTTTTGATTTCGGGAGTTCCTAGGAGAAACACATTCCCCTCATCGAGTTCACTTATAATAACAATTTTCAGGATACCATCGAGATGGATCCCTATGAAGCCTTATATGGTAGTCCTTTTATGTTCACCTTTGTACTGGTTAGAGGTAGGGGAGTTAACTATGTTTGTACCATGTCTCGTGTAGGAGACTACAGAGAAGGTACATATGATCAGGAATCACATGATGATAGCTTTGTCCAGATAGTAGTTGTATGCCAATATACATTGGAGACCTCTTGAGTTCGAGGTCGGAGACCATGTTTTCTTGCGATTCTATCTTTGGTTGAACATAAATTTATTTGGAATCAAGGTAATATCTCACTAAGGATCATTAGACCCTTAAAGGTTGTGAAGTAGATCAGACCAGTGGCTTACTAGTTGGAACTTCCACAAAGATACTGGTATATGCATGATGTTTATTATATATCTCACCATCACCCATATTATCCAGACACATCACATAGCTTTCATCCAGATGATTTTTAATTGGATATGGATACTCCTTCAAGGAGTATCTAGTTCATATTGTGGATCGGAGTGTGAAAACACTCTGAGGTGGGTCAGTTCCTTTGGTATGGGTGCTATGACTGCACGACCGAGTATAGGATGAGAGCTGGGAATGGGAAGCTGACATACAAGATCAGTGGTTAGAACTTTTCACTTATGATACCTCTTTACCCTCATAAGGCCAACTTGGGGATGAGTTACATTAATGAGGGGAGGTTGTAATTTCCATACTTTTCATAAAGGTATAAATTGTTTTTTTTTAATTTAAAATCTTGGTTTAATCTTGGTAAATGTGCACAACAGCCTAAGGGAGGTCCCAGGAGCGTCTGGGGATTGTTCCAAGCCCGGAGTTCCTGGAAGTGGGATAAATAACTAGGAAACATGGTTAGAAGAAACTATCCAACCCAAGATACAAAATTTCCTCTAACCATGTGGGAAAAAAAGGTGTGGTAGGAGCCTCACATTTTATTTGAAACCATACGACTCTAGGAGCACAGACGTACGAACCACCTGCAATTTTTTAATAGTGGGATTTCACACAGTTCATGAATGGTTTGGGAATATGTACACCTTAACCATGCGAGGCATTCCTTAAATAGTGGGCTTGAGCACAGTTTTTTCATGGTTTGGCCAAACCATGCTCCTCCTTTTTTAGGGTGAAAATTCCATTTTTCCACTATTTAATACTATTTACCTATATTTATTTTTTCTCCTCTCCTCTATTGGATGAAACCCACTTTTCCACTCCCATAACTTTCCTCCTCTATCAACCTAGTAATCCAAGTAAATCTCACATCTGGTGTCTCCTTCAAGATTTGTCGAAGGCAACGGATTCTTTAGGGTGAGCTCTCAAATCCTCTACTTTTCTATCTAAGTTTATCTTTGAATCCACTATAGTATTTAGTTGCAAGATTTTTTTCCCTATTTTTAGGGAATTAAACCATTTTTTAGATATCATCCAAACTACTCTAAATATTAGGTTGATATCAAATGAGGAGTCATCTATGACCTTGAGGTAGGTGGTCTCATCGTTTTCTCCATGAGTTTTTATGTCTCTTAGCTATGTTGTTTTTTCAAATGTCTCATTTTTTTGATAACCCCATTTTAATTGAGTTATTCATATAAAATTTATCATATAACTATGATACATATCCTTATTTTCTTTGTTTAGAAGTTTATTGGATGGTTACCACACTTATGGACACCCCTTGGGTGTTCCACTTTGAATTGGCCCTTGTGGATAATTGCTAAATTTATCAGAACACCTTTTTAGATTTCATCTTTGAATTGAAATGTAATTTCCCTTGATATGTAAATGTTTATCAAATCTAATTCATGTATTATGTGTTTATAACAACCCATAGTTGGAATTTTCCAAGTAGGAAATTACCTTAATTACCATGGTACCCCATCTAAATGGCTCTTTGAGCCTTATAAATTGAATAGCCTTATTATGAGGAATTGAATGGATGAATTAAGTGGAATGGCTAATGCATGATAGTTTCCCTTATTAAAATGAATTAAGTTAATTAAAGGGAGTGGTTTACAAAGGGTGTTAATTCCACAACATTTGATATACTTTATTAAATACTCCTTGTGAATTGTATTTCCTTGAATGAAATTGAACTTGACTAATAGGACATATGAGAGGTATTGACTCATGTGTTATATTATAATATTATATGCCATTATATAGGTTGTGGTAAGATGGTAAGGGTTCAATTGAGCATGACAGTATCACTCTCCCTTACATCAGGTGTTAAGCATTATGTCTCTTACCATTGAAACTATTTGGACAGTGGGCATGACACACCACGTCCCTTGTTAGAGTGTTAACATTATGGAACACTCTCCATATCATGTGATGGTCATGAAGTATCCCACTCATTATGAGATTTAGGGAATGTAACCTATTACTTTATCTTATAGGCTCATTAGACAAGTCATGGATGTCTTATTTATTTCTTGGTCCAACCAGCACCTAGTATTATAGGTATATGTCTACTTACATCCGTGCGTACTTGGTTCATATAGGTGGATGAAATATATAACTATATATATATATATATATATTATTACTATATATATAGTGATATATTAGACTTCCATTATGGATATTAGACATAGAAGGTAGAGACTTCAAGTATCCTTTAGGAACTTGAGTAGGCAATTATTTATTTATTCAGCATTATTAATTAATTACTTATGCTTTCACACTATATAGTTACAAGCACTAATCAGATTATTTATAGACACTAGTGGCGGTTTCCTACTGATATTTTATATCACACCCTACATGGTATGTCTTTGGTACGTGAGAAGGTTATATGACTATAGGTTTGGATAAGGGCAATGGATCATCCACAGGTTGTTGATATGCTTACCTATAGTTGGATCTTAGGAGAAGAAGACCAAGCATACACTCAAGATGATTGTTGAGCATCCTTTTGTTCTTTTTGTACTTTTTTTACTTTTTTTATAGAATGATTGTATTTATTTTACCCTACTCCCTTTTTATATATCTACATGTCGTGCATCCATGTATATGAAACTATCTAGTGTCCTTGTATTAGTATTCAGTTCTTCAGTTATATCTATTCTCCTAATACTATATTGTTTTTTTTATTGAATATGCTTCTACTACTATTGTATGTTTATTTTTACCTATTGTATTTGTTGTTACACTCTAATAAGAGGGTATAGTCTCCCCACTATACCGCCTTTACACCCTCACTGCTAGTTGGTAGCCTCTAGCTTACAAGGAGGCGTACTTAAGGCCATGTGACCAACTAGCTCAAGGCATGAGATAAGTGGACCTCGGGTCGGGTCATTACACTCTAGGTGAAGATCAATGTAGAATATGACCTCTTAATGAGAAAGAAATCCTAAAAAATCCTATTGGAAAACATTCATGTACTCCACCACCACTATTCGAAGCTGTTCATCTGAGATTTTTATTGCACATAGATCCAAAACTCGCTAATTGGTCGGTGATCAGATAAAAATTTCCACACACATGCCCTTCTCATATTTACTATAGGTCCCAATCACCCACAAAAGAGATTCCCAATCCATCATCTCAAAGGAACTTCACTGTAAAATGTTAGCAATCTATCTTGGAATATACGTAGATAACTAGTCCATACCAAGGATGATGTTATGTGGCTTCTTCAAAACCACTATGTGGTCCCATTAAAAAATATCTCCACTAAACGCAAGATCACATCATTAGTAGATGTGGTGACTATGTGATTTATTTCAGTATGTGTCTCTATCCTCATTAGTCATGCTAGGGGATCTATCATAATTTCTAGCTCTAAAACTAGGGATACAACAATAAAGGAATGGATCGTGTCAGTTTCTATGAGTATGGGTGTCAATGTAGAGAATAAAAATATATATATCTAAGAACATGTTTCTCACCATCTGTTTTTAAACATTTATCACTTATATCTGTCCACTTTTTTAACCACTATTCCTCTATGCTTGGTGTACACCACCTAGGGTGGAAATGGTAAAAGTAGATCATAGCAACCTCCGCCTCCATCTCATCTTCCTAGTGCACTTACAGCCCCCTCCCAAATTATACTCCCAGAGGAATAACCCAATCACCTATGGGAGGTACTAGTTCATGCATGTATAGATATGTGGAATGGAATGGGTGACTCCAAAATGGGATTTGAGACATAGTTCTAAAATATTGTTTGGTTTCTTTCCATGGAAACCCGATTTGATTAGAAATGGTTTAGGTTTGATATAAATTGTCTTAAATTAGTTTATATAATTTTTTTTTATAAATGTGATAACATGTTCTATCCTAGTGAAATGAGTAGGTAAGTCATTTGGGGAAATACTAATGATTTTTATACTCACCCCATGCTAGGGAAATTTGGTGCATTTGCATATGTTGTTTATCGAGACACCGGTAAAGGAACTTTATCTCATTTCTTTAGTGATGCATCATGATACCTTGGGAATGGATTATGGAGATAGATCTTAGATCATGTAGGGAGTTTCAAAACTATTTTATTTCATATCTTTGAGTTTTCTTGGTTTTATTTTTCAATTCATACTCTGATATGGTACATGGTTATAGTTTGGTTTTGTTTTTAGAGGTATTATGTAGAGTTCTATTACAATATTCTCATGAATAATATAGTGGTTGTTTGTTTATTGTATTCTTAGTTTAGTTGTTTTATTTTTAAAGGTAAAATTGTCCTCTAACTATTAAGTACTGATAAAGGATACCTTTATTAATGATTTTTAGTGCTAATTAAAGAATTGGACTTTTAATCTCTCTCCAGTAGTAACCACTTCTCTAGTATTGATAAAGACTATTTTTAGCACTGTTAAAGTCCAATTTTGTAGTAGTGAGAGATTCTCAGGATGTGCTATGTTGGAGAAGATTGGAAAACCAATGAGAAAGTAGTAGTGGTTTACCCTTGATATTCCTTATTATATTAAATTCACTTGTATGTGATACTTTGTGAGAGTATCCATGGTGATGCTAGGAACTTAGTATACCTATTTAGGTGACGATATAGTTTCTCATGTTGTTCACAATGCTTAGCATGCTTTATTTACCTTTTTCATGAGAGGATATGGGGATAATTCTACTGAGTAATCTGTTATAATCACCCTATGTATATATAAACAACTTTTTCAGGACAGTTGGAGTCGGTTAAAGATCAGTATGGTTAGTACTATATTGGGGTTTAGCAAGAGTTGTTTGGACTTCATGGTCGGTATCATCTATAATTTTCTTTTGGTACTTTCAGTTTTCCTTTCAGTTGTATTAGTTCTTGCATGACATTACATATTTTCATTTTGTATTTCATTTTATATTTGTGTTTGAGAAGGATTTGGTTGATGTCTATCTTATCTATCTTCTTTGAATGTTTTCTCTTAGAGGGTAATGCCTCTCATATGCGTGTTTACTATACCCTCGGTGCTAGTCGTCAAAAAGGGGCCTACGGGAGGCAGGACTCAGGTGTCGTTATCACTCTTCTCCCATTTTCATCCCAGGAGGGGTACACCTTATGGGGAGGGGGTCATGACAAAGTGGTATCAGAGGTCTGTTTAAAGAATAGGAAGTTTGGAGTTAGTCACAGGTGTGGTTGTGTTGGTTGGTAGGGAAATGGTATCAGTTAAGTTTAGAAATCACTGTAAACATGAGATAACAGATGAGACATAGGTATTTAGGGCCCCATGTTATCTAATGAATAAAACTTTAATCTTACAGTGGTTACTAAATGAGGTGATATTGGTTGCAGGGTAGAGATCTAGGAAAGGATCATTGATCGTTCTTATTTATGCATGTTTTTTAATGGGTAAAACTTGATATAGGTTGGCCTAAAATGTCTAAAATAAAAAAAAATTTAAGGTCTTCCATATTCCAAGTTTATGATCTCTAAAAAAAATTTCTTTTTCATTCATAGATCTAGGTCAGTGACCTTGTCAAGTTCATGTAGAATATGTTCAGCAGGTTGTTCCAATAGATAATTGTAGAGTGGGGCTTAATGATGAAGACACTTGGAGTAGGATACTCCAAGATTTTCTATGAAAAAAGTCTGTAGAAGTATAAGGGATCCATTTCAGATGCAGTCATAGAAGACTAGTT
Organism: Viscum album; assembly: GCA_963277665.1. Lineage (NCBI taxonomy): Eukaryota > Viridiplantae > Streptophyta > Magnoliopsida > Santalales > Viscaceae > Viscum > Viscum album. The sequence continues at coordinate 118,559,278 of OY728156.1, read as the reverse complement.
GAAGGCGGTTGATATAGCCTTCAGTTCAACCCATGCACGAAAGGAGCACTGGGTGTCGTTGGTTGTGATGATGTTATGTGGGCCAGCAAGGTAGTGGTAGTTCTTATTCCTTAGTGGTTTTGAGGAGTCGATAGTCTCATGGGAGGAGTTCTAAGATAATTTTAGAGTCAAGTTTCTTTCTTCAATCATGAAGGTTACCCATCGCTAGGAGGTACTTACCCTCTGGTAGGGGGGGATCCAGTGTGTGAGAGTTTAGAATCCATTTCAAGAACCTTATGTGATATTCTTTGGACCTATTCCCTAACAAGGAGTCTAGGGTGAGGCATTTAGAGGAGGATTTGCATCCATAGATCCAGTACCAAGTCACCCATTCTATGATAAAGACATATCTTGAGGTACTAATGAGAGTAGAGGACATCGAGAGAACATTATCCATATTTGGATAATCATGAGAATAAAGTTATCAGGATTCCTCACGAAGCATATTTGTGTTCTGGGGTTCCTATTTTTCCGGACAGAAGAGATTCTGATCAATTGAGCATAGGTCTCTACCCTCAATGTCTCATTTCATTGGGGGGAATTGGCTCTTAGGCTTATGATAAGGAATAATATGCATGTTTTTTTATGGTGGTTGAGGTCATCAGTGATGAGAGTGCCCAAAATTTCTGAGTATTTGGTGTGCACTATTTTTTCCACTTTCGGGTCCTCCGCTGAGGCAATTCCATCCGAGACAACAGTAGTAGGTTTCTCTAGTTTGGGATCAGTTGAGGGAAAATGGGGCAGGTATAGGATAGCCCCAGGATTATCCCCATCCACATAGAGTAGAGTGTGGTTGTGTAGGTGGTCATCAGTAGGGTTAGAGAGGTTGTGGTCAGGTCATGGTCAGTTTCATGCTTTAGCGTTGTCAGCTCCAGACGATCCATATGTTGTTAGAGGTACCCTTTACTTGTTTTCTACTTGGGTGCATGCCTTTTTTTATCTAGGAAAGACACACTCCTTCATATCACCTACCCTTTTTCATTATTTGGGAATTGAGGTGGAGAGACTTCCAGTTCCCTTGGAATTGACTACACCAGTTGGAGGTTAATTTTACTTGTTTGATGTATGTAGAAACTATGAACTAGTGTCGGTTCAGCACCAATCTTGGTGATATTTCCTATATTTACGGATAAAATCATATGACATCATCCTCGTTATGTATTTCTTGTATTCAGTGTAGGATTTCATGAATTTCTTCATGAGGTAGGTTGTGTTCTTTGATGCTGATGGAGAGACAGCAGTGTTTGTTGTCTACTTATACCCTCAGATGGTTCAAAGGTGTATTCCATCTTTGTCATCCTTGATGGATGAGATGATGATGAGTTCATCATAGGTTCATTAGTCATAGTTTCTTAGGGTCATGGGAATGTAACCTAATGTCTTTCCAGAGGAGTTTTTAGCATTACCTCGACTATGAGAGATTGAGTTCAGGATTGAACTACATCCAGGTGTGTCTCTTATCTCAATGTCTCCATATAGGATGTAGCCTTTTGAGTTGTGATATCTATTTATACAGATCTATGGTCTATTTTGGTTTGGTTTTATTTGGCCGAGTGTGTCACCATGGGGTACACTAGTCTTGTTCGTAAATAAGGATGATAGCAGTTTGCAGTTGTGTATCGATTGTCGTCGCTTGAACCAAGTAACAGTGAAGAACTGCCATCCTCTTCCACGGATTGATGATTTATTCAATTAGCTAAAGGGTTCAAGTTGCTTCTCATAGATCAATTTGAATTCAGGATATCATCATATGCATTTGAAGGATGAGAATATTTTGAAGACTATTTTGTGTTGTTATCATGGGCATTACAAGTTTGTTATGATGTTGTTCGGTGTGACGAATGATCAAGCTATGTTCATGGGGTTAATGAATGTTTTTTTTGTGATTTTATGGATAAGTTTGTGGTGGTTTTCATCAACCAAATATTTATGTACTCAACATCCAATAAGGAGAATGCAGAGCATCTTTGTTCCATTTTGGAAGTCATTCATCATGAGCAGTTGTTTGGAATGTTGTCGAAGTGTGAGTTTTGGGCTTGAGGAATCTGTTTCCTGGGGAATGTTGTATCCCAGCAGGGAGTATTTTTGGATCCATCGAAGGTATAAGCATTTGTGTCTTGGTAATTCTCCAATACAGTGGAATAGGTGTGAAGTTTCCTTAGTTTTATAGGATATTACAGGAGGTTTGTAGCTGATTTATCTTGGGTTGTGACTCTTATGATAGTGTTGACTACAAAGGATTGGGCATCTGTGTGGACTGAACAGTGTCAGATGTATTTTTATTATCTAAATGATAGTTGGTCAGTGCTTTAGTTCTTTTTCTCCCAATAGAAGGAGTTTAGTTTTAGGTTTTCTATGATGCTTCGCATCTGGGGTTGGGTTGTGTTCTAATATAGTAGAGATCAGTCATTACTTATGTGTCTCGATAGATATTCCCCCATGGGTGTAAATATTCCACCCAAGATCTTGAGTTATCATAAGTATTGTTTTCCCTAAAATTATGGAGACATCACCTCATCGGTGATAATTTTATGGTCTTCACTGATCACAAGTTCCTATGGTATGTTTTCTCCCAACTTGACTTGAACTTGAGTTAGTATTGGTGGATGGAGTTATTATAGGATTATGACATTGAGATTTCATATACACCTAAAAAGGGGAATTTTATGGCCGATGCGTTGAGAAGGTTTTCATGTAGTGATGTAGTGTTTGAATCAAGTGATTCTTGGAGAGTGATGAAATAACTTTCAACATTGCATATAGATATTGGAGAAGTTGGGGGCAGAGGTTCTCATTTTCATATGATGGTGTAGTCATATCTGGTGCAGTGGGTGGAGGAATCCCAGTTGGGGGATCTTGAGGTGGAGGTCTGGAGAGACTGAGTTGTTTTTGATGAGGCCCCTAATGGTTCGTATGAAGATGAACAACATCGAGTGTTGTTCTAGGGAAGTTGTTCCTTTGGCGATGCATGAGATAGTTCATAGAGAGTTCTGTAGTTCAACTTTGGTTGTACATACTGATGTGAAATATATGTACTGAGCTTTGAGAAGTCAGTTTTTGTGACCTATGTTAAAGGATACAATTGCAAAGTTTGTGTCTGGATGTTTGGTCTTCCAGAAGGTGAAGGTCGAGCACCGTGTTCCCAGTGGTTTGCTCCATCCATTAGATGTTCCTTAGTAGAAGCGGGAGGACATATAGATGGACTTTCATACCATTTTACCTCAACATCTAGGATGAAATGAAGTTATATGGGTGGAAGTGGACTATTTGGAAATATTAACCCATGTTTTAGTGATCAGGGATTTGATCTCAGTGGAGGTTTTGTTGAGGCATTATCTAGTGGAGGTGGTGAAACTCCACGGGGTCCTGAGGTTGATCATTTTTTATCGAGATCCTCCTTTTACCTCTAGGGTGTGGAGAGGTATCTAGAATTACTTTTTTCCTTAGTTATGACTTAACACTACATTTCTTCCATATATGGGTGGTCAAATAGAGTGGACCATCCAGACTCTTGAAGAAATGTTGTGATTTTGTGTCCTGGATATTGAAGGTTCATGTATGAAACCTACCCTTGGTAGAGTTCACTTAAAAAGTATTTTTCACTCCACCATTGGTATGGAACTATTTTAATATGTGTATATCTGACCTTTTCATTCTTCATTGTGCTGGACTGGGGTCAGAGAGTTAGCAATTCTCAGTCCAAAACTGGTACAGAATACGACAGAGATGAATTAGGTGATCCGTGAGAAGATTAAATTAGCGCAAGATCATCATAAATCCTATGTTGATCATAGGAGGAGACCTATAGATTTTTACGTTGGGATTATGTGTTCCTAAAGTTGACTCCCCATCGTGGGAAACGAAGGTTTGGTCATGGGTGTAATCTTTATCCATGGTTTTTTAGGACTTTCGAGGTGTTACCTCGTGTTGGATTCGTGGCGTATTGAACAGTTCTTCCACCATAGATGATCTGGATACAAAATGTTTTTCATGTGTTGTAACACCATCATTATCTTCATAATGACTCTCACATCATCGATTAGGATGATATCGATGTGGATGATGATCCGACCTTTGATGTGTAGTCTATAGATATCTTGGACTTCCAGGATATGGTGTTGTGTGGACATGTTATCCCCTTGGTTTGTGTCTTGTGTAAACATGGTGGCGTGGAGGAGAGTACATGGGAACGTGAGTCATAGATACACGCTCAGTACCACAAGTTGTTTGGTGTTTAGCTCTACTCTTATAAACATTGTTCATTATATGTTTTTAGATCATTTCTGGTTTGTGATATGGATTTCTCTTATTGCTTGTTATGGATTACTCTCTTTCCATGGGAGGAAAAGATGTGTGGGGTATGCCACGTGATTTCAATGTTTAGATTTCTATGCTTGGATGAATCTAATCTCCTTATATAAGTGGCGAATACTTGAAGGGTAGTTCATCTACTCACCGTGTCGAGCACCATTTTCTTAGGTGAAGTGGTTGAGCTCCTGTGGTGACGAGAGCCATGAGCGGTATCTCATGGGGTGGCTGTTCAGATGACCCCTTTTTTTCCTCTCTAGGATGGTTTTGGATTCCTGGAGACGATAATGTTTTGATAGGTATCTAATATAAGGTCTCAGATCCACATGGATCAACCCTTTGAATGTTTCAGAATACTGAGGTTCTCGGAGGAGTATTGGAGGAAGTTTGGAGGATTTTGGTTGTGAATTGATGGAAAAAAGGAACAATTACACATTCTTTAAGTTAGTTTTACAATGTGTATGTTTTTAGGGTTAAATAAATAAGAAGGCAATGATTTTTTTAGTGGAACTAAACCCTGAGGATTACACGACATGAAAGGGGATTACACATCTTTTAAATCCATGATGCTATAAGTTTTAAATGTCTTCATCCACTTAGGTTTTTCAAACCCTATGGATGAAATTCCTCTCTCCTGATTCTAGGTGACCCGGTGACTCCCTCTTCAACGTTTTGGGGATTCCTTTTTCAAGGATCGACCTCTAGCTTCCCTCATTCGGTTCATCTTAGATACAAGGTATGTTCTACCTTCGTTCATGTGTTTTATTCAATCAGTTACCTCTTCTTTCTCTTTCCCATGTCGTGGTTCTTGATCTTTCTGTTTCTAAATGAGCATTTTTGGTTATTTGTTGGTGCGGTTGTGGTGCGGCGTCCTAGGGTAGATGTAGTTCTTAAAGGAGAGGTGATTAGGATCCACAACATTGGTCCATTATCATGTGAAGAACATTGACACCTTTTGAGGTATGTTATTCATTGATTATTTATTTATTTATGTTAAATCGTATAGTTAGCATGATTTACCCCCTTGGATCACAATGAAATTAATCTAATAATTACATAAACTGGATTAAAGAATTGTTATTGATCACATGGAGATGTTTTTGTTTGTATCATGATAATGGGTTGCCTCTTGATTTGATAGATAGTATGATATATATGTTGTGATTTTTGTTCTTGGTTTATCATATGAATTTGGTAAAGAACATAAAGCCAAAATTAATTGATAATTAATTGGCTAAAATATTAAAGAGGCATGTTTAATGAATCTGGTTATTTTTGTTGTAATTTGATGATGATAAAATTGATGCCAGTATACATGTTTAATTAAATTTGTTAATGAACCAGAAGCATGATGATGCTTCTTGATAAAAGAATTAAAGACATGTTAAATTAATTGTTTAATTAATTTGTGATAGCTTGAGATATCTTTTTTGCTTAGGTTTCCCATAGTAGGAACCTATGATTAATTAATTGGTTAATTCAATACGTAATAATAAGTTATTGTGTGATAAAAGATAATTCGTTCATAGGTCATGAGTTTCCCACATGCTTGTAAAGGCCAATTTACTTGTGCTTTAGAGCTGTGAAAGCTTGTCGTGTGTGAAGGTCGGATGCCTTGTTTTAGGGCGAAGAGCCCTATTACTATGACTTTTTCCTACTTCTTGTGATGTTATGTGAGTCTGGGATGGACAATCTTGGAGGTTTGATGTGTTATTAGGGGTGAGGAGGCCCAGATGTGACATAAGCCTAGGATGGATAAGCCTAGAGGGTTGTTGTGGTATGAGGGATGTGGAGGCCCAGTTATTGTGGAAGAATTTAACACCTGGAGTGGTGAGATACATCGGTATATACTTGTGGGTGTTAGGGAGGACAATGGAGATGACATAATGGGTTGTATCTAGGCTTACCTATTGATATGAAAGATGGATGCTCATTTCAATCTATTGTTTGGATGATGACCAGGTTGTTTGTTTATCTTCTTTCCATTCCCCACTGCTTAAGGTAGGTGGATGTGCTTAGTTTCTAACCTTTTTTGTTATCTTAGGATGATTTCATAGAGTATTAGGTAATATAGAAAAGTAATTATGTTAATTAATGAAGAAATTTTTAACCCATGAGACTGGATCTTATTGGGATGTAATATTGAGGTTATAATTCTGAGAAGTCGTGGACTCGGTTTGCTTATGCTTAGAGGGCATGGAACTTTTTTTAATGATTATTTTATGTAATTTGGAGATGTTAATGGTTAATTAATGTTTAAATAATTAATTAACATAAATTTAAACTAATGGAAAGGAATAAATTAATTTAATATATCTCTTTAAATGGTTGTGTGCTTATAGGATATCTGGTCTTAGTAGAGGAATCCGGGAGTTTGAGAGACGTTAGGTACAGTTGAGTCTGATATTAGGTTATGCCCATACTATGGTTGTGAACTATGTTATATAATGTATTTTTTGTGTTTCTATACGCTATTCCACCCTATCGGTTAGGTAAACTGGCACCCTAGGGATTCTGATCCCTATGGGGTGTTTTCCCCAACATTTCAGTGGGAGGATGGATGGCAGCCTACCCCCTTTGGACCTGCTCTCTTCTCTTGGTAGTTACTTGAGCTGGTATGCAAGATAGTTAGTTTTCTCCATATAAGTGTGTAGAGGGATGTAATGGATTGTGGTTATTTCACACACATGTATTCTTGATATAATTTTCTAAGGACTACTATAGATATAACGTGTATAGATTATGAGGGCTTGAGGATCCTCACTCGGTGTATGGGCTATAATTGATTGAGGTAAAATACTCTATGTATGATATGAATTATATAGGTCGTGGTGGATCCAAGAAGCTACCTGGTTACTTTTGTTTATATGGACATGGTGGTGTGTTTCACGAGATGCATATTGGGTTGCTTTGACCATGTGTCTATGGGATAGCCTTTTTGGATAGATATTATCAGGACATGAGACATTGTGGAAGAGTGGAAAACCAGTGTGTAATTAGTAGTGGGGTACCCTTTATATTCTTTATTATATTATATGATCTTGTATGTGATACTTGGTGAGAGTTGTCATGGTGAATCTGGGAACTTAGTATACTTGTTTAGGTGATGAGTTAGTTTCACTTGTTGTTCACAGGGCTTAGCATGCTTTCTTTACCATTTCACAAGAGGCTACGGGGAGAATCCTACTGAGTACGCACTTATACTCACCCTATGTATATATAAACTGTTTTTTAGGTCGGTTGGATCAGGTTGGAGATCATTCTGGTTACTACTATCCTGGGGTTTAGTAGGATCTGTTGGGGCTTCGTGTTCGTTGTCGTCTTTACTTTTCTTTTGGTACTTGCAGTTTTCCTTTAAGTTTTAGTAGTTCTTGTTTGACATTACATATGTGCATTTTAGATTTTATTCTATATTGGAGTCTGAGTAGGAGTTGTTTGATGTCTTTCTTATCTCTCTCTTTATCATGTGTTCTCTTAGAGGATATTTCCTCCCATCTGTGTATTTACTATACCCTCGGTGTTATTCGCCAACCCGAGGCCTACTAGAGGTGGAAATTAGGCACCACTATCTCTCTTCTCCCATTTCCGGCCTAGGATGGGTACACATTGTGGGTAGGGGTTTTGAAAATTAAGATGCTAGAGAATATGCTTTGTGCATGTTTTCTTGACTTCGGTGGTTCCTGGGAGAAACACATTCCCCTCACCGAGTTCATTTATAATAACGATTTTCAGGCTACCATCGAGATGCCTCTTTATGAAGCCTTATATGGTAGGCCTTTACGTTCACCTATGTGTTGGTAAGAGGTAGGGGAGACAGCTATGTTTGTACCACATCTCATGTGGGAGACTACATAGTAAGTCCAGAGGATGAGGAAGCACATGATGACAGCTTCGTCCAGATAGTAGTTGTATGCTAACAGACATCAGTGACCACTTGAGTTCATGTTCAGAGACCAATTTTTCTTGTGAGTCTCTCCTAGGTTAGTCCATAGATGTATTCAGAAGCAAGGTAATCTCTCACTGAGGTTCATTGGACCCTTCAAGGTTGTGAAGCTGATCGGACCAATGGCTTACCAGTTGGCACTTCCTCAGAGATACCAGTCTATGCATGATGTCTTTCATGTATCTCACCATCACCCATATTATCTATACCTTTCACACATCCTTCATCCAAATGATTTTGAATTGGATGTGGATGCTCTTCCTAAGATTATCTCTTTTATATTGTGGATTGGAGCATGAAGACACTCTAAGGTGGGTCAGTTCTTTTGGTATGGGTGATATGATTGGATGACCAAGTACAGGATGAGACCTAAGAATAGGAAGCTGATATACGAGCTCAGTGGCAAGAATGTTTCACTGACGATGCCTCTTTACCCTCAAAAGGCCAACTTAAGTATGGGTTACTTTAAAGAGGGGAGGTTGTGATGACCCATCTTTTCATGAAGGTATTAATCATTTTTTTAATTTAAAATCTTTTTTTAATATTGGTAAACATGAAATACGGCCTAAGGGATGTCACAGGAGTGCCTGGGGATTGTTTCAAGACTAGAGTTCTAGAAAGTGTGCTAAATAACTGGTCTGCATGATTAGTAGAAACTGTGCTGCCCAGGCCGCATGGCTTCCTCAAATCATGTGGGAAAAAATATAGGTGTGGCAGGAGACACACAGTTTGTCTAAAACCATGTGATTGTAGGCACATGGCCATACAAACCACCTGTAATTTTTTAACAGTGGGATTTCTCATAGTTTGTGCACAATTTGGGAAACTGTGTACCTTAACCATGCAAGGAATTCCTTAAGTAGTGGGCTTGAGCATGGTTTTCGCACAGTTTGGCCAAACTATGAGGCCAAACCATGAACCTCCTTTTTTTAGGGTGAAAATTCCATTTTCCCCTCTTTAATTATATTAATCTATTTCTCTTTTCTCTACTCTCCTCTAGTGGATGAAACCCACTTTTCCACTCTCGTATATTTCCTCCTATTTTAACCTATGAATTTATGTAACACTCACATCTGGTGTCCAATTCAATATCCATTAAAGGTTTTGGATTCATTAAGGTGTGATCTCAAATCATATCCTTTCCAATATTTGTTTATCTTTGAATCCATTATGTTATTTAGGTGAAATCTTATTTTCCCTATTTTTAGGGTGTTGGACTATTTCTCATATATCTTTCATCCTACTCTAAATATTAGGTTGATATCAAGAGAGGAGTCATCTACGACCTTGATATAGGTGGTCTCGTCATTTTCCCCATGAGTTTTGATGTCTCTTAACTATGTCGTTTTTTTGAACGCTGGATTTTATCGACTGTCCTTTTTCAATTGAGTTATTCATATCAAATTAATCATCACACCATGATGCATGTCCTTTTATCCTTATTTAGAAGTTTATTGGTTGGTTACCATGCTTATGGACACACCTTGGGTGTTCCACTTAGAATTGACCCTGGTGGATAATTATTAATTTTCCTGGAACACCTTTTTAGATTTCATCTTACACTTAAAATGGAATTTCCATTGATATGTAAAATTTTATAGAATCTAAGTCACCTCTTAGGTGTTTGGAACAACCCATAATTGGAATTTCCCAAGTAGAAAATTACCTTAATGACCACAGTACCCCATCTAAATGGATCTTTGGACCATATAAATTGAATTTACTTGTTATGAGGAATTGAATGGATGGATAAAGTGGAAAGGCTAATGCATTATGGTTAACCTTATTAAAATTTATTGAATGAATTATAGGAAATAGTTTACAAATGGTGGTAATTCCATGCCATTTTATATACTTTATTAAATACTCCTTGTGAATTGTATTGCCTTGAATGAAATTGAACTTGACTAGTGGGACATATAAAAGGTATTGCCTCATTTGTTATATTATAATGTGATACGCCTTGATAGAGGTTGTGGTACAATGGTAAGGGTTCGTTTGAGCATGACGGTATCACGCTCCCTAATATCGGGTATTTAGCTTGATGTCTCACACCATTGACACTATTAGGATGGTGGTCATGACACACCATGTCCCTTGTTAGAGCGTTGACATGATAGAACACTCACCATCTCAAGTGGCGAGCTTGACTTCTCCCACTCATTATGAGATGTAGGGAATGAAACCTATTACTTGATCTTATAGTCTTGTTAGACTGGTCATGGATGTCTCAGTTACACCCTGGTCCAGCCAACACCTAGTATTCCAGGAATATGGTCACTTACGCCCATGCGTACTTTGTTCATATATGTGGATGCAATATATAACAGCACTATATATATAGTGGCAGATCATACTTCCATTATAGTTATGAGATGAAGCAGTTTGAGCTGTCGGGTGTCCTTTAGGAACTATAGCGGGTGGTTATTAATTTATTCATCATTGTTAATTAATTACTTATGCCTACACACTTTATAGTTACAAGCACTACTCGTATTATTTATAGACATTGTTGGTGGTGTCCTTTTTAGATTTTATCTCACACAATATATGGGATTCCTTTGGTACCTGAGAATATTATATGACTGTAGGTTCGGATAAGGGAAAGGGACCATCCACAGGTTGTTGACATGCTTACATATAGTTGGATCTTAGGAGCAGAAGACCAAGCATAGACTCAAGATAATAGTTGAGCGGCCTTTTTTTCTTTTTTTACTTTTTGTAATTTTTGTATAGAATGATTGTATTTTTGTTCCCCTACTCCCTTTTTTATATCAGCATTTCATGCATCCATGTATATGAACTACCTAGTGACCTTGTATTAGTATTCAGTTCTTCAGTTATATCTATTCTCCCACTAATTTATTATTCTGTCTGGTTGAATATGCTTCTACTACTATTTTATGTTTATGTTTACATGTTGTATTGATTTTTCTACTCTGATAAGAGGGTATAGTCTCCCCACCCTATTTCCTTTACACCCTCGCTACTAGTCGACATCCTTTAGAGTATAGGGAGGTGTGCTTGAGGCCATGTGACCCACCAGCTCAGGGAAAGGGTTAAGTGGGCCTCGGGTCGAGATGTTACTCCTGAGTTGAAGATAGATATAGAATCTGACATATTAATGAGAGTGAAATCCTAAAACATCCTCTTGGATGACATTCATGTACTCCACTACCACTATTGGAAGCAGGTCGTTTGAGGTTTCCACTGCTTATAGATCTAAAACTCACTAACTGATTGATGATTGGCTAAAAATTTCCACACACAAGCCCTACTCATCTTGACTATACGTCTCACTCACCCACAAAAGGGAATATCAATCCATCATCTCAAAGGCACATCACTCTAAAATGGTAGCATATCTATTTAGGCATATATTGTAGATAACCAGTCCATACCAAGAATGATGTTATGTGGCTTAATCAAAACCACTATAAGGTCCCATGAAAAACACTCTCCACTAAATTCAATCTCACATCATTTGTAGATGTGGTGACTATGTGATTGATTCCAGTATGTGTCTCTAGTAGCATTTGTCATGATAGGGGATCCATTATAATTTCTGTCTCTAGAACTAGGGATACAACAACCAAGGAATGGCTTGTGTTAGTGTCTATGAGTATGGGTGCCAGTGTAAAGAAGACAAAAAAAAATATCTCAAAACATGTTTCTCACCACCAGGTTTTAACCCTCTATCACCTATATCTATCTTCTTACTTGACCACCAATCCTCTAAGCCTGGTGTAAACCACATGGGTTGTAAATGGTAAAAGCATATTGTAGCATCCTCTACCTCCATATCATATTCCTAGTGCACTTACAGCCCCCCTCCCAAAGCCTCCTCCTTGAGGAACTACTCAATCTCCTATGGGAGGTCCTGGGTCATGCGTGTGTGGATATGTGGAATGGAATGGGTGATGCCAAAATGGGATTTGAGACAAGGTTCTATAAGATTGTTTGGTTGATTTCCATGGAAAAACCGATTTGATTAGAAATGGTTTTGGGTTTGATATAAACTGGTTAATTTTTTTATATAAATTGTTTAATATAAATGTGGTAACATATTCTATCCTAGTGGTGTAAGTAGGGAATTCGTTTGGGGAAATCCTAATGATTTTTATACTCACCCCCTGCTAGGGCACTTCAATGTGTTTGCAAATGTTGTTTATCAAGACACTGTTAATGGCGATGTATCTCATTTATTTAGTGATTCATCATGATACCTTGGGCATGGCTTGTGAAGTTAGGGCTTGGAGCATGTTGGGAGTTTCTGAACTTTTGTCTTCCGCATATCTGAGTTTTGTTGGTTTTAGTTTTCACTTCGTACTCTGATATGGTTCATGTTTGTAGTTTGGTTTTTTTGTGAGATGGTATTATGTTGAGTTGTATTACATTGTTCTCATGCATCATATTGTGGTTGTTTGGTTATTGTATTCTTGGTTTGGTTGTTTTATTTTTATAGGGAAAATTGTCCCCCAACTGTTAATGAAGCCCATGGAATTTATTGTCAATATTTGGTGTAATGGGGATGTCACCTAAGGCCTAGTAACACCCTTTGCCTCTTCCCAGGCCAATGGGTGATGGGCGGGACGTTAAATGATGGGAGGCCTTAGCCTAATGCACCTATACGCAATACACACCTCCACAAAGGACATAATAAAGAAGAATTGATAAATGAAACTAAATATGATTATATAATGCATCCAACAACACTAAGACCCACAAAGGTAAACTAGAAAACAAACCATAATGGTAAAGGGAAAGATACATGCCCAACAACTAAAAAGGAAATCCAACATATGAAGTTGTAATGAAGAGATCCTCACAACATGATGGCTCCAAACATGAAAATCCCCCGCTGCTACCACCTCCTGGTACCACTAATCTTCGCTAACACTATACCCTCCAAGGTCACTGGTGAATTATTTGTTGTATGCATAAGACAAGGCACATATAGGCAAAGACGACATTGCATGGGTGAATATATACATACCCAGTAGTACGACCCAAAAAACTATATAGGAAATAATAAGGAAAACATTAAGCTCAAAGCCACAAGTCAAAACATATGGAATATTCCATCGAAGACAACAACCTAGGTATGCTTTAAATGAGAGATTCCCACTTTTCGCACCCAATTATTGGAGAAATCAGCACCCCTCAAGAATCCAAACTACACAAGTCATGCAACTCATGTCACCTCTATGGAATCACAATGGAGGACCCGCGTCATATCAAGTAGCACACATTAGATGAGATTAGCTTACTGTAGACGAGAGAGGGGGCCTGACCCCTGAACCCTATGATCACCATGCTTGATCCCCGTCATTAGCCTGACGGAGCTAAATATGGGAATTGCCTATCCTGCCTCATAAATATCCTTGGATAACTAAATGGACTCGGTCATCATGATCTACGTGGAAAATACTTAGGATAAGCTATTCATTTTATCAAAAATGAAACACGGTAAATTTTCCTTGAAAAACTCCCACACCGACAAAAGCAGGCCATGTGGCAGCCCTCGAGCATGCCATGTGGTGCCCTGGGAGGGGGAGGGCATGCCCCACTGGGTGCATCGTGCTCCACACATAGTGTAGCACGCGGTCACGCGGTGCCCATATGCACCTTCTCTTTGAGTGGGGTCAGGAAAACCCGACTTGGCTTTGACACCCGCTTAGCTAGATGGGTCGAGCTCGCTTCGCATTGCGAGTCGATGTCTGGGCCGACTACCTAGGGCTCGTGGGGCTAGGTCCCTATAGCCCAGTGCACTGGAACAACTCGAGTGGTCGCGCTAGAATAGCTAACAGGGTGAACCCATTGGTTGTAGCATCATGTGTCCATCACAGCTCTACTGCCACATCACGACTTTGCTTGGTTGTGGCTCTGTTGCTACATGGAAACCTGCCTGGTCACAATCTCATTTTTCGCCACTTCCATCTTCTATTGTGGTTGGACATCTTCGCACCATCGTACAACGGTCTCCCCTCCACCCCCCCCAGTAACCCACTACCATGTATTGTCATAACAATTAAAGAAAAATTGTTAAAATAAAATTCCTAACTCTTTGTTCCATCATGCGAGAGGTTTCAATCTAGGGACGGTGACTTGTTCTTCCCATCACCACGGGCAATCATAGGGAACAATGTGAGGATTAAAAATCATTAGCCTAGGGATTTTGAAGTATGGGGATTGAGATATCGACAACAACGATTAAAATTCAAAATTCGGGATTTCAAAAACCATGAACAAGGCTCAACAAAACAAAATCCACCAATAATCACAAATAATAGAACAAAATAGTAATTCACAACAACAAGCTCTACCATGTGTTGGATTGTTTTTGGTGAAGATCATGTTGGCGTCGGGTGTTGTTAGTGATTTCTGATGAAGAATCATGTTCTTCGGCTCCACGGATCTTTGGATCTCCCTTGATATCCTCCCTCAATTTTTTTTTCTAATTCCAATGTTTATGGCGGCTAACCCTAGAATTTGAGAAAAAATATATTTAAATAGAAGAATCTTGGTTTTTGTAGCTTTTAATTAAAACACTCAACACTAGGGTTAGAGTCATGAAATGTTGAAGCGAAATCAAATAATAACGCCCATAGGATACAGTGCTCGTTCAAGATAGGACCATAGACTTGGAGACTTCATTTTAAAGGAAAAACATCATTTTCTTAAAAAGTGGGTAAAACCGCAATATCGTCACACACAACAAAGAAAATACATGTATGTCGTCGGCCACACGACGACGCTCAAATCCCCTCCCCACCCATAACACCCTAATCGAGTGTGCTTAATTATTTTTATATATATTGTTTTTGAAGCCCATCTAACTCACCGACCAAATCTTATATTATATGAAATATTATAATGGTTCAAACAATAAAAACTAGGATGACTACAATCTTTATGATTTATATTATGGTGATAACTGACCAGGTAGATATGGTGACCTCACGGCTTTGAATGACTCGCTCACAGGGAGCGCAAACTTACCTGATCCAAACCTATGGTGAGGTGTCTTGAATTATATTATGCTAATGACACGTAACATATTATTGTAACATTTATATTATTTATGTTCTCAATTATTGTATTTGGATAAGATATTTTCAATTTTCAAATCAAATATCCATTTTATTAATAAAATTATTTTAGTTAATTTTTTATGATAACATGCATTTAATCCAAAGGGCAAAGGAATCTTTATTTCACAATTAGGGAGTGGAAAGACTCAAAAACACAAAAAGATACAACGCAAGCTCAAATGATTTTGACGCATCTGTAACGATTTGAGACACTTTTGAGTAGGGTACGCAGCATCCTTCGCAGGGCCTTCACTCACGGCAGTCCGCCTCCATGCCCGCCGCCCACTCCGCCGCCGAATCCGCCGCCGGCTCCGCCTCCGACTCCACCCCCACCTCCGCCGCCGAACCCTCCTCCGCCGCCCCCGCCGGCTCCTCCCCCAAACCCCCCGCCGGCTCCTCCCCCGAACCCGCCTCCAGCGCCTGCTCCCCCTCCCAACCCCCCGCCGCCGCCGCCCCCGAACCCACCGCCCCCGCCGCCCCCGAAGCCACCACCTGCGCCTCCGCCGAAGCCAGCTCCAGCTCCTCCACCCACGCCCGCACCGCCCCCGCCCCCGCCCCCAAGGCCACCGCCTCCCCCTATGCCGCCCCGGTGGTGGAAGAATGATTTGTCATCCTTAAATGATGAAGCCGAAGAAGTGTGGGCGGTGCCGACGGCGAGCTTCCGGGCGGAGGCTGTGCAAAGAATGGCGGCGAGGAGGAGGAAGAGGAGATGGTTAGAGGAGGCCATCGGAGCGAGAGGGATGGGAAAGCCGGGAGCGGGGGGGATTTATATAAGAGGCACGAAAATGATAGGAGCTGGCGGTGGGGAGTTAATTTGGCCCTACTTTTGCAGCTACGAATTAAAATAGCGCGTTGATGGAGTAAATGCATGCCCCCTCCCACCTCCCACCGCCCTCCATGAAAATCATCCATCTCTTCATCCCCAGCTCGGGTTAATAATTATATTTCTTATTATTGTATATCTCATCACCCATCATTAAAGAGGATTTGGATCTAGCTAGTGGGTCTCAAAAACCTTTTGAGTCTCATATGGGGCGATTGACCCATCCAAGAGAAAGATATCCCTTTTAAGTCATACCTATATTATATCATTTGAATGATTCGAATATCATATAATACAATCCAAATGTTCTTCCATATCATCATATGATAAGGCATTCAATAATCATGACAGTGTTTGTGGGAAATATATGAAACACATAAAAGAAATAGATTTACAATATCACATATCATATACCACACATATTGCAGATAACAATATATTGTATATCATTGTCTATGACATGACATGACCTGGTTAAATCATTAGTATTCAATATCATGTTTTCAGTGAATCCTCACAATTTTTTTGTACATTCCAAAACAACATGTACCATAATATCCAAAACTTTAGATAGAACTATCGTAAAAACTCTCTCAAATTTTGGATAAAAAATGTTTACCAAAATTAAATCCTTATTCATATAACCTTTTGTGTGATGATGGGGGCCATTATAGTGTAACAATGATTAAAGACTCATAATATATAACCAAAAGAAAATAACGATTGTTGGGATTGTGTGATGTCTACTCATGTTGATTGAAGTCAATCTTTTGGAAGGAGTGGTTCCAGAAAATCTTCATTTCATAGAAGTTATGGTAGCGGTGGTTTTTCCTTTAGCATTTCTGGAAGGAGGTTCCATAGGGATGTTGGTTTGGAATGGGCTTGTTCCGATGTTCTCAAAGCATGACGGACTTGTTTCAGAAGCTCAGATGGTACTTTCGGAAGATGGAAGATGTTCAATTTTTTGTTCGAAGGTTGCTGATTTACCAAAGGTGGCGGTCACTTCAAGGATTGCTACAAGAGATCCGCAACCAGAATAACAGAATGGCTAAACTACCACTTTTCTCGAAGGTCGATGCGACCAGATGACTTGTAGGAACTCTCTATAAATGGGAGGGTGGTGACACCTTTTCTATGTAGAGAGAGAATTACAATTGCTTGTTGTAGTAATCTATGTGGCTCGATAGTCACAAAGTTTTAATCTTGTCTTTCTGGTGAAATGGAAAGTTTCAGTGTTTCTCCTATGGATGTAGAAATTTCAGTTCAAACAATATAAAACTAAAGTGATCTTTCTTGTTTGCAATTACTCTCATTACATGAATTTATTGTGTGTGTGTGGGAGTGAACATGATTGAAACTGTTTTTGACTTAGTGTGGCGATTTGGGTGAATATTTTTTCCCTAGTTCTAGAGAACTAAAGTTTAAAGAGTTCTATTCTGGAACTTATTTTTGCCAAAATGATTTGGGACTAACCACTTCCAATTAAACAAAAGGATAATAGGGAAATTCTCAACAAGAGGCATCAAAGATTGTTTTTTTTGGAGGACCAGAAGTTCACTTGACTGTTCATGCAACGGTCTCTTGCTTATATGTTTTTTGAATTTTAGTGGGAGTCATTGTTTTTTAAAAGGATGGAATTAGAAGATGGTAAGGTATACATCAATAAGTTTGATGGAACAAAATTTGGTTTCTAGAAAATATAGATGAAAGACCATCTCATTCAGAAAAGATATTGAGCTTCCATTAAAGGGTGTCAAACTGGAAGAAATGGATAAAGTTGAATGAGAAAACTGGATCATAAGGAACATGGTGTGATATGAATATCATTTGTCCAAAATGTGTCTTTGAAGATTCCAAATAAGAAGAACACAATGGAGTTTATGACATCCCTTGTAGATATATTTGAGAAATATACAACACTAAATAAAGCGTGTTGGATGTGAAGATTATTTAGCATGAGGTTATCTGAAGGAAGGCCTGCATAAAATCTTTTTAATGATATTAACCTAATTTAGAGCTGGCTAGAGTATGTGAAGGTTACATTCATGGATGATGCTTGGTTTTGAAAGAGGATAGCTCCCATATGTTGGAATATGCTCTTTAATGAGAAGATCTTGTGGAGAGATCAAAAAATAAAGAGAAAAGTGGTTGAGGTTAATTTTTCAAGTTGAAATCAAGTTGATATAGGTGGGGG
The DNA here is from genome assembly GCA_963277665.1 of Viscum album. Classification (NCBI taxonomy): domain Eukaryota; kingdom Viridiplantae; phylum Streptophyta; class Magnoliopsida; order Santalales; family Viscaceae; genus Viscum; species Viscum album. The sequence continues at coordinate 118,540,877 of OY728156.1, read as the reverse complement.
TTCTAAAAGTTAATTTGTTTTGGAAAGTTTAGATGTCTTTGAGTTTTTCAGAAGATCACATATTCCAAAGGAAATTTCAGAGAGAAGTACATAAAGTTCAGATGTTCATCTAGTAGAAGATATACCTAAAAGATCAGGAATTGATAAAGCTCAATCTAGACATTTGAAAGGTGATGGTCTGGAAGTTATAGTTTTGGAAGAAGCTGAATTATTGGTTATTTATAAAAGAAACTTTGAGTGTTAGATAACTATTATAGATGTATGGAGAGAATCTTATTTTTTAACTTTTAATTACTGAAATAAAACCATAAAGTGCAGAAGAAGAAACTACTCTAGGAGATTCCTATAAGTGGGAGTTAGAAATGTAGGAGGATTTGGATTCAATATGAGTGAATAAAACAAAATATCTAATTAAATTACCATAAGTGAAGAAAGAACTTGAGAACAAGTGTGTTTTTTAGTTGAAAGAAGAAGCTAATGGAAAGAAGAGGTATAAGTTGAGGTTGGTTGTGAAATGGGTTTAGTGGATAGAGGGTATTAAATTCTTTGAAATATTTTCTCTATTAGTTAAAAATACTACAATCCAATTTTTTTTAAAGTTTGACTGCTTCTGAAAATTTGTTACTTGAACAAATGAATATAAAGACAGATTTTCTTCTTAGGGATTTTGAGGAAACATTTATATAAAGAAACCAGATGGTTTCATGGACAAATTAAATCGAGGCTTAATGTAGAAACTGTAAAAGAGACTTTGTTGTTTGAAACAAGCACCAAGATGTTGTAATTATAAGTTTGATTATTTCATATAGGAGAAAGGTTTTTTGCAAAGTAACTATGATCATTACGGTTACAGGAAGGGGTTCAACAAAAATGAATTCATTATCTTACTCTTATATGCATATGATATATTGTCGATGGGTATAAATTTTTATTTAATTTGGAAGTTAAACGAGGGCTTGAATGAAAAGTTTGAGGTGAAAGATCATGGTGAAGCGAAGAAGATATTATACATGAGGATTGAACGTGATAGGAGAATTGGAAGCTTGGTTTTATCACAGAGAGATTATATCCGAGAGATCATTGAGAAATTCATAATGAGTGGATGTAAACCAGTTTCAAATCCTCTCACTGGTCACTTCAAACTTACCAAACAATAGGCACCATGAGTGGAATAAGAAATGAAGTATATGATGAAAGATCTATATGCTTCAACAGTTAGAAGTTTGATATATGCTATGGTGTGAAATCATCTGGATATTGGTCATGAAATGGGAGTGGTCATCCGCTTCATGGAAAACACAAGGTTAGATCATTAGGAAGCTATAAAGTAGATTATTTGGTATGTCAAAGGAATAGAAGGTATAAATTTTGGTTTCATAGATGATGATCTGTTACTCAGGTTTGTAGATGTAGACTTTGGGGGTTGATTCTCAGAAGTGAAAAAATTGATATGTTTTTACTTTTATTGGGACCTTGATTAGTTGGATATCCAAGTTACAATCGGTGATTGAACATTTTACAACAGAAACAGAGTATGTGGCTATGATGAAAGCTAGTAAAGAGATGGTGTGGTTGATATGTTTAGTTTAATAACTCAGATGTAGTTAGGGGGAAAATATTTCTATACTGTGATAATCATAGTGTAATCCATTTGTCTAATAATCCATTTTTTCATTCAAGAAATAAACATATTGATCTGAAGTACCGTTATATCTAGAAGATGCTGGAAGATGGATAGATGGATTAATAAAGGATAACTGGGAAAAATAATATAGTAAACATGTTCACTATGTGTTTGTGTCTGAAAATACTAAGGCAAGATAAATCCTCACTTAGGCTTGGGTGAAGGAAAGAACGTGGAGAAGCACCGTAGATAGTGAAAGTGGAAGGATGTTTTCTAAGATAAATGTGATATCATGTTTTCCATTAAATAAGTCTTCAAGTGGGAAATTTTTGAGATTGTATGAAGTATACATAAGTTGATCAAAGTAAGTCTTTTAGAAGGAGTGGTTTAGGAAGAACTTCAGTTTACTAAAATTATGAAAATGTTGGTTATTTCATTCAACATTTCTGGAAGGAAGTTCTATACAAATACTGGTTCATAAGGGGGTTTTTCCAATGTTCTTAGGTCTAGGTGGTCTTTTTTCAAAAATTTAGTTGGTACTTCTAGAAGTTTTCAGATGTTCAGTTTTCTGTTAGGTGTCTGCTGGTTTATTAGAGGTGGCGATCACACTGAGGATTGCTACATGAGATCAATAGTGGGAACATTGGACAATATGAACTTACGTATTTCTTAAAGGTTGGTGTAACTAGATGATCGACTAGTACACTTTATAAATAGGATGGTGGGGCCACATTTACTATGCATAGATAGAATTAAAATTAGTTTTTGTAGTAATCTATATTGCTTGATACTCACAAAGTTGTAATCTTTTATTTTTGATGAAATAGAAGTCTTCTGTGTTTCTATGTGAATGTAGGACATTCATTCAGAACCACATAAAACCAAAGTTCTCTATATTATTCTCATACACATTCATTGTATGAATGTCTTGTGTGTGTTGGAGAGAACATAACTGAATTTGTTTCGAATTAGTCCGTTGATTTGGGTGAATATATTTCTTCCAAATTCTGAAGTACTAAAGTTCAGGGAGTTCCACTCCAGAATCTAGTTTATCCAAAGTGATTCTAGATTTACTATTTCCCATTGAACATGACAATGGGGAAATTATCAACAATGACCACTAGAAAAACATCATTCTTACACAAGATATAAAAGGAACTAACATGATATCCATCAAACACATGTATATCCATACAATCATGCCCACCAGATGTATCTCCATATATAACCTATATACTCTTACAATAAAAATATCCAAGTCATCAAGAAAACCTATGATATGTGAATCATGTCAATATCATATAGGACAACTCATATATTCTCAATTATCCAAAGTCGACTGAACAATTCAGATGTATAAATCACATATCTTTCATCTATGTATATGCGTACCTTACATGATACTCATGTAAATGTTGTTGTAGAGACCTAAATTTTTTATTGGATCCCTCATAATATTTTTAATATGATTTTATTAAGTTTCTATGCGGTTTATTCATTGATTTTTTGTATTATAGGGTCCTAAATAAATATTTAATATTTTAAATATGTTATTTTTATCACATACATGCACAAACAATTTGAATAGTTAATATCCCATAGATAGATCCCTGAATAGAAAATATTTCATCATAGTTTCACTCAAGATGGGGTGAGAGATGTTTACCCCAGAGAGGTATAATTTTTATGGTTTGGGTTTTAGACCCCAGACCTGACTAATATTGATTTTGGAATTCAAAATACCGATTGAACTAATTAAAATGATATAAATATCTTTCATAATCCACTAATTAATTTTTTCCATTACTTATGACATGGAATCCTAAGTGAGATTATATATATTGGATCATGTTTTTGAAGTTGGATCATCATGTTGTTTGAGGAACAATTATGGTATCCATGGATGTAACACTAAAGCATTGAAGATATAATATTTAGGTAGGATGTTATTATTTTGATTATTTTTCTTACCATATTTTCATGTTTTTATTATTTTTCTTCTTTTCATATAGTTTTCATAATATGTAATATGTTATTTAATGAGAAGATGTTGTGGAAAGATCATAAATAAAAGGTAAAAGAGGTTGAGGATAATGGTTCAACTTGAAATCAAGTTGATCAGGGTGGGGTTTCAAAAATATCATTTATTTTATAATGTTTATATGTCTTTGAGTTTTTCAAAAGATCACATATTCTAAAGGGATGTTTATAGAGTAATATAAAAAGTTTAGATGTTCATCCAGCAGGAGATACACCTAAAAGCTCAAGAATCAATAAATCTCTATCTAGAGCTCTAGAAGGTGATGTTTTGAAAGCGACAGTTCTAGAAGAAGTTGAATAATAGGTTATATGTGAAAAATCAAGGTTTAGATAACTATTATAGAGGTATGGAGATGATATTGTTTTTTTTTACATTCAATTAATGAAGGAAAACCAAAATTTATGGAAGAAGAAACTACTCTAGGAGATTCTGGTAAGTGGGAGTTATAAATGTAGGAGGATTTGGATTCAATATGAGTGAATAACACCTAAGAAATAATAAAATTAACACAAGTGAAGAAATAACTTGATAAAAAGTGGGTTTTCCAGTTTAAATATAAAGCTGATGGAAGGAAGAGGAATAAGGTGAGGCTGATTGTGAAAGGGTTTTAGAAGGAGGAGGTATTGAAATATCTAAAATAATCTCTATATCAGTTAATAATACTACCATCCAAAATATTTTAAGCTTGATTGCTTCAGAAAATTTGTTCCTTGAACACATGGATGTGAAGACATATTTTATTAATAGAGATTTTGAGTAAGAAATTTATATAAATCATCCAGTTGGTTTCATGTAAAAAATTTAAATTGAGTCTTCTTGTGGAAACTAGAAAGGAGAATTTATAGTTTGAAACAAGAAAAAAGATGTTGGAACTAGAAGTTTGATTATTTCATGGAGGATAAAGTTTTTATGCAAAGTAAGTCTGATCATTTCTATTACAAGAAGGGGTTAAATAAAAATTAATTCATTGTCTTGATCTTATATGTGTGTGATATACTATTGTTGGGTCTAAATGTTCATCTAATTTGGAATTTAAAGGAGGATTTGATTGGAAAGTTTGAGGTTAAAGATCATGGTGAAGAGAAGAAGATCTTATGCATAAGGATTGAACATGATAAGAGAATTGGATTCTTGGTTTTATCATAGAGAGATTATATTTGAGAGAAAATTTAGAGATTCATAATGAGTGTATATAAACCATATTCAACTCCTCTTACTAGTCACTTGAAACTTACCAAACAACTAGCACCATGAGCTTAATAAGAAATTAAGTACATGATGAAAGGTCTATATGCTTTAGGAATCAGAATTTTGATGTGTGCTATGGTGTGAGCTCATTTGGATATTTATCATGTAATGGGAATGGCCATCCAGTTCATGGAAAATACAAGGATAGATCATTGGGAAGTTGTAAAGTAGATTATTTTGTATGTCAAAGGAATAGAGTGTACAACTTTTTTCCCATAGATTATGTTATATTACTCGGGTTTTAGATGAAGAATTTGAGGGTGATTCCAATTCTCATAATAGAAAAAATGGATATGTTTTTACTTTTGGTGGAACACTGATCATTTGGATATCCGAGTTATAATCCATGATTGAATGTTTTACAACAGAATAAAAATATATGTCTCTGATGAAAGCTAGTGAGGAGATAGTGTGGTTGATATGTTTATTTGAATAAATCATATGTATTTAGGAGAAATTATTTCTCTAATTTGATAATCAGAGTGTAATAAATTTGTCTAAGAATCCAATGCTTCATTCAAGAACTAAACATATTGATCCAAATTACCATTATATCTAGAAGATACTAGAATATGGAGAGTTTGAGTTATGGAGGACAACTAGGAAAATAATCTAGTGTAAATGTTCACTAAGATTTTGGGTCTAGAAATATTGAGGAAACATAAATCCTCAGTTGGGATTGGGTGAAAGGAATAATGTGGATAAAAACTGTACACAGTGGAAGTGGAAGGATGTTTTCTAAGATTGAGGTAGTAGTAAAATTGCTTTTTATTATAAGTGAAAAAATGGCATGTCTAGAGACACTTACAATGACACAAACAACCCCATCATTCAAGGGGGTCAAAAGTAGTGCAGCCCTAAAGCATCCCTCATCACAAATGACCTGCACTCAATAGGCATAATGCCCATTCTTCTATAAATAATGGCCTCTTCCTCGGGACTTCCAATCTCTGATAATGTATCTGCAACAAAATTTCCCTCCCTCCAGATATGTTGTATGATCCGTCCTTGGTTGGTTTCCATGCTACACCTCCTGATGATATAAGCCAGCTCCCAAAGTGCATCTGTCCCACCCCGTACATGAGTAACCAAAACTTCTGAATCCGTCTCCACCTCCGACACTTGGAAACCACTTCTCTTGCATACTTGTATCCCTGTAAGAAGGGCCCGAGCCTCCGCCCCCAATGAATTGCCTATCCCAAAGGTGACACTAAAGGCCAGGTGAACTGAGCCTCCAGAATCACGTAAAACCCCACCGCCTCGCATCGTTCCATGCATGCAGGACCCATCCACATTTAATTTAAGCCCGCTGAATGGAGGTTGTCATCTAACCCATCGCCCTCCAAATCGTTCTTTACCACAAGATTTACCCAGGATATTGCACGCCGAGTCCGAGCACTGATCAATTCTCAACAGGGAGACCAGCTCATAAACCAGCAACCTAACTCTTAACTGTAGCATAGATATCGAGCTCCGGGAACCCAAAAGTTCATTATTCCTGGTCTCCCAAATGACCTAGAAAATTGCAGCAAGAATACAAGCGCGTACCTTACCTTCTGAGTTACTTCTAGGACTTCCGGTAAACCACGAGGACAGGAGATCCTGGAAGCAGAAAATATCGAAGCTGGTGCACACCCGAGGAGTGAACATATTCCAAACAGCTGCCGCCCAGTCACTCTGGAAAAAGAGATGAGTAGTCGATTCATTCTTCGGTGTTATGCAGTAGAAGCAACGGGACGCCAGGGATATTCCCCTGCTTTGGACATTTTCCTCTGTCGGGAGGGCTCTATTTCAGACATGCCAGGCCAGAAAATTCATTTTGGTTGGGATCTCCTTACACCATATTCTCTCCGAGCCGTTCCCAGGGATGACCTCCACGTTATTCCACTCCCTATAGCTCCGAGTGGAAAACCGACCCGAGCTTGAGCCCGTAAAGCAGCAACGATCGACTTCCTCATTAAGGCAGATACTATCAAACACCTTCCTCTGTTCTTGTCTAAGGACTGAACAGATGAATGCTGGATGTCTAGAGGCCTCCCTAAAGGTGATATCTGGTGCAGGGCATCCGGGAAAAAACAAGCACTCCCCAACCCAGGTGTCTTTCCAAAAGCTGACGTCCCCTCTTCCAATTATCCACCTCTCCGAGCCACGTAGCTCCTCAAGGAAGACCAACATGCTCATGCCCAGTCTAGAGGGCCGAACCCTGTGGTCATTATTACTCATCTCCAGATCCCCATATTTCCCTTTTAAGAAAGTGGCCCGTAAAGAGTTCCCTGCCACAATATCCCACGCTAAACGTGCCTACATGCCCTACATGGTGATCGTGAGATCACGCAACCCTACTCCCCCGTCCTCATTTGGTTTAGCCAGTCTAGCCCAGGAAGCCCAATGGCACCGGCTTGCGTGATTGGCATCCCACAGGAAGGTCGTGAGGGCCTTTTCCATCTTATCCATAGTTTCCTTTGGCGGTTGGATGATAGAGAAAGTATGCATTGGAATCGAAGATAGAACATTATTGATCAGGGTAACTCTCCCACTGAAGGATAGAAACCTAGTTTTCCAGTTATATATTCTTCCCAGCAACTGGTTCGTAACCCCCTCAAAGAGAGCTCTTTTGATCCGACCATAAGATAGAGGAACCCTGAGGTAGTTCATGGGGAAGTTTTTCTACTGGAATCCAAGGATGGATTGAATATTCATGTATCTCCTAGAAGAGCATTTAGAAGAGATTTAAACCTGGCTCTTGACTGGGTTGATGAACTGTCCGCTGGCTCTGCTGTGCCTGCATGCCCTTCTATAAGGATGCTCGTTTAGAGGTGTAAGAATCCAGTTCCTCCTTTTAGGTGCATATCTTTTTTTTAGTTTTTACTTAAGAAAAAGGAGGAAAAACAGGCTCATTGGTGGCTATAGGTCTGTTACACAACATGAATAGGGGTTATATGCTATGTAATACTAGTACACGTCGTGTATGGAGGTCAGTAGGACCTTTTTATGATGTGCAAGGCATGTTAGAAGAAGAAGGTAAAAACTGTCATATACATGGCGTGTATTCTCAAGTAAATTCCATGTACTTTTTTTCTTTATAAAATGGGTATTAGCCTCATGTTTTTTCAGAGGTACATGAGGAATCACTTAGGTATCACAAACATTAGCGTTGGAGGAATAATTTCCTCCCTATTTTTCATCTGAACTTCAATTTAAACACCGTCAGATATGCTGGAATCCCCTTAGCGAGTTCTCAATTCCTCTTGAACTGTTCTTCATGATTTCTTCTCTTGACCTAGTTATTGAGGTTTGGGATTTTATGCTTTTTTTTAGATCTACTATGTTCTAGGTTGAATTAGAGGTTGATGCTGGATGAAGAGAGTTGTACAAGTTCGAGGTATGTGGTGGCGTCCCTTTCACTAATTTTCATGTTATTTATATATTATAGAGTGTCACACACCCATTTTCAGGTCTCTTTAATTTATAATTGAACCTTGTTGTTTCCTATTGATGTTTAGGTAATTTAATATGTGTTCTTATTCATGTATAGGATTTTTTACCTTGATTAAGGGCCACCCCATGGGTGTGTTTCCCTTGGATGACCGTTTATGGCCGTTTGGCCTAGGATTCCTATGAGGCATGACTTTGTTTCCCATTTTTGGGTTGTTAAAAAATAATTTTTATTAGTAATAAATTAAAAAGTTGTTAAATTATAATTGAATTGGTTGTGGGTATTGGGATGGTTGGTTTTCCCCTAAACCTTTGTTTTTCTATGCCTTGTTAAGAATATTGGTTGAATTGCTTATTATAATGGTCTTCCCACATGAGTTTATAATGTTATACCCATGTAATAGTTTAATTTACATGTGTTTCTTCTTATATGAAAATTTCCTACGTGATTTATTTAATGCTAAAGCCGTGTAATAGTTAATTTACATGATAGGCTTGTTATATGATATATGCCCACGTGAGATGATTAATGTTAAACTATATAATAGTTTAATTTATATGTGTTTATTGTTGCGAGAATTATACCCATGTGATTAATTGAAATGCCAAGCCTTACGAGTTTAGTCCTTTCTTGAGATTATATTAGATGCTTTTGGTTTTGACCTTTGTAGGACTAATGATATGCTAATTGAACTTATTATGATTAAAAAGGTAAATAACAATGGGTGAACCATGGATTCAGATTAGAATTCCATGGATGGGTTCATGTGACTATTATACCTTATACCTTAGGTGGCCCATGGATCCATTGAGGGTTTCCTTTGATGGAGCAAAAGGGAGGTTATATGTTTAAGCCATGAGCGAGCCATGAATGTAGTGGTCGGGCTCATGGAGGCTTTATTTAATGGATGAATGAGTCATGGAATGAGGGATACCATGGACGGGTTCTATTGGAAATATTTATGTCTTGGGAGATATTTGGGTCTTATTTATCAGATCCAAGGAAGGCACAATTGACATATACTCGCACCACACCTAGGGTGAGACCGAGTTCTTGAGAGGATCATACAGATAAGCTCATAGGATGTAGGTGTTTTTTCACTAGGAGTAATACTTGGATTCAAACTTAGGAATGTCAAGGATAAACTCAGATAATAAATTGAATATTTAAATGAAATGACTTATGACGCGTCTGCCATGCCAAAACACAACCTTAGATTCAGTCTTATCTTATACTTGTTTAGATGGTCTGCTGATACATATGTTGTTCTCACTTTTATATGAGGATCATCAGGCCTAGTTTGGATCTCAAGACTTATATAATTCAATTTAATTTAATTGTTAATGAGAATTTAATAAATGTAAATGGAAACCAATTCTTGTAGGAATTTTTACTTTTGAGTACTTCATAGATTACTGCTTTCATTATTGTACACTTCCTATAACATATATTCACTAACAGATAAGCATTGACCTTTGGTGGTTTCCTATTAGGATTTAGTCACACACCCTATTTGGGAAATTTTTTTTGTACCCAGGCAGATTATATTGTTCTAGGTTTCGATAAGGGAAAGATCCCTTCTACATGTACTTAATATGTTACTTAGGAGCGGGAGAGAATGGGACCAAGCCGAGGCTTGCGATGCTTCTGAGTTTATTTTGTCCTTATTTTAATTTTGGTTCTTATATCATATATTATTGTAGTGTAAATTGTTTTTGTTATTTTCCTAGAACAAGTGACATGTAGTATCATCATTTGTATGCTATGACATTGGGTTATTATATTATCAGTCTTCCGCTGTTTACTTTTGTTCCATGTTATTACTGCTCCCGCTATTGTATTTTTATTTTTTATATTGTTTTACACTCTACCAATGAGGGATAGTTTCCCCACTATCACACCTAGTCCCTCGCTACTAGTCAGCAGCCTCTGGCATTTGGGGAAATGTGCTTGAGGCCATGTGGCCAATCAGGTATGGGGCATCTTTGAGTGGCATCCGGATCCGGGTCATTACAAAGTGGTATCAGATGAATTATTTTCTAGTTTTATTTATTGTTTGGAAATGAAGGGAAGATATAGAAATGCAATGGGATTTGGTAATAATCTATGCTCGAGAGTAGCTACCCCACGTACAGGGAAAATCCAAATTTCCTTGAATTGAATTGTGATTTTTGGATGTTGAGTTATTACAATTGATTAGATTTAATCGTTGGGTGACACACTAGTATCGTGCTGTTATTGTTGAAATCATTATAGTTATATATATTTTCAACCCAATGAGATGAGGGTATTCCATATCATGCATCATATAGCACTTGTTAGAAATTACATTCCATGCATTCTTTCCATTCTATTTAGAGAGCATTCCTGATTGCATGTTGTTGTGATAGATGTCATTCTAGATATGCATGCTATTTTGATAGATACCACGATAGATATGATTGTTGTTGTGATGGGTGTATTGATACACGTTATGGTTCGAATTGGATGGATTCCAAGCTTTGCTCCCTGGGGTGTATGGTCCCTCTTGGACTGGAATTTGGTGGATCATGTTTCAGCCTTATATTGAACTGTTCTACTATTTTCTATATTGGGATTCCAAGATTTGATTCATGGGGAGTATGGTACCCAATGGATTGGAATTCTACATACCATTGGGATGACCTTCGAGAAGGGAATGTTATAAATTTTAAATGAGTTTCAATTCTGTATATGAATGTGCACTTAGTTTCATTCGAGGGGGTTTTGAAAAATTTGAGGGTTTTCACTTCTGGAAACCTAGATTACATGATGTGTGGTATAGGGAAACATGTCGTGTGTTCTATCCATTTGGAGAGGATGAATTTTAAGGGGGTACACTCCATGTAAGGGGTATACATGTCGTGTACTGGTACATGGTCATGTAGCTGAGTACCCAATCATGTCTACCTAGGTAGGGGTACATGGCTGTGTAGAGTACATGGCCAGACCCCGTGTAGGTAACACACTGTGTAGAAGTACACAGCTTTGACCAGGAAAATGGCCAAGCCAGTTGAGGGACACAGACATGTACCATGTGTAGGGTACACTCCGTGTACCAGTCTTACACACTATGTACCAGTCTTATACGCTGTGTACCTGGGGTGTTTACATGCCCAGGATGACGAAAGTACACACCCATGTGGGAGCTTGAGGGTACATACTATGTATTGTTCCTAAACCCCATGTACTCCTCTTTGGGTACCCTTTCAGGGTATTTTATTGTTTTATTCCCCCTTTGTTAGTTTTGGACCTATGAGTAGTTCTTTCTGAGTAGTTTTCCACATAGATTGCGATGGTGAAACCGTGGAGTGTTCTAAGGACTCCTAATGGGTGTTTTGGATATTCTATATAAATATAAAGGTTTTTCCTCTAGTTATCATTTTCATTTGTCTCCTGAGAGTGAGACTAGAGTGTGGATGATCAGTTGGGTGTTCAGACAAAGCTAGTTGAGACTTTGACCTAAGATGAGCTATGAGCTATCTCTTGTGACCTATGTTTTGAGGACGTTCCCCTTGTGAGATTTTCGCTTATGGTATGTGAGGCTATGATATTGGTTGTTATCAAGGATCCCATGTAGGATTATTCTTCTTATGCACTTTGAAAAGGGTTTTATTAAAAATGTTTAACGTATGAAATCAACTGGTTGGTTTTCAAAATGCTCAACTGGACTTAAGTGGGTCAGTCGGGGAATGTTTTTATGAAATGAACTGTTATAAGTGTTCATGTTTCCCATGGTTAAAAAATGATATTGGGTTTCCTTTTAAGGACCAAGGTTGGTATAACAAGACCCTCATAGGTTTCCTTGGTGGTTAAAAAGGAACTTACATGCTAAACTACCATTTGTGACAGAATGTAAAAGTTGTTAAATATTTTAAAAGGTAGTTGATGAGACTTGACAATTTTGCTTTGAGATATTAGCTAAAGTGGTTTCCAAGTGCCTTATTTTGTAGAACGGTGTTTGAGGTTTTGCTTTAAATTATTTAAAATGTTTGGGGTTGAAATGAAACAATAAAAAGGTCTTTTGATCTTAGTGAATCTGGTTTTTCATGACTAAATGATGGGGGTCAATGCTTTTTCTTCGTAAGGGGATAGCCCATGGTAGGTTTCACCCTTATAGCTTGTTGTCTTGTTTTCCACAGTGATCTTTCTAACATTGGTGCTGCTCAGGTTCCATTTTCCCTGGTAAGATGTTAGGTTTTTAAAGAGGAAACCCTTATTTTGATGGGTGATCATTGTATCTTTAACCTTGATGTGGGAATTAGCATTGACGAATGCTCGGTTCAATAGGTTAGACATGCCTCGGGCATCGTCAAATGCTTAGGAGATCGTGTGAACCTATATTTCATTAAGTGGTGGGTGACTTGGTACATCGTCATCCATGTAAATGGTTTTGTAGATGATGTGATTTTGAGGTAGTTCCTGTGTGATTCATTTGGTACTAGGATGCATAGGGTGGACAACTTATGAATAGTACCCAGAATATGTAATTAGTTCTTGTAAACTTGGGGTAGTATATGTTGATATACGTGGTACCTGTTGAGTGTTAAATGTTAGAATGAGTCATTGAATTTGGTTAAATAATTGATATTTGAGTTTTCGTGTCTATTCTTAGGTTATCCATAGAGTAGAGTGTCCTGAACGTTATAGAACAAAAATTATCCCACTACTTAGGAGGACTTTCTGGGACACTGGTGTTTTGACACGCCAGTTGGTTTGATTTCAACTTTCTTACTAAGTGTTATGATGTAGTGATCGTGGTTTGTGGAATAACACTCATGCGTTTAAGTTAGTTCTGAAATAGTGTGTTTTAGAGAGGATGGTCCTTATTCTAAACATCTAGGACACTCCTAGGGGGGAGTGTCATGTCAGTTCTATTTAAATATTTCTTTCTAGGTAGAATGATCACGATCAAGGACCATTCAGAAATGGTCAATTCTACATGAATTATTTGAGATCCTCTTAGTGAGATCTTCTTTAAGAGATAAGAATGTCCCCTATCTTGACGTCATCCTAGATTCACTAAGAGAGTGTCGGTTATACTCCATGCTACAATTTATAAACTATTAGGATAGTTCATGATCTCTTTCTATGTTGTGAACTAGATACATAGTTTCATTTGGGGATTGGTTAATCCAGAGTGATACTTGGGTTTATGTGTAAAAACGCCTTGGATGGACTCATGGATGCTTGCCTATTTTTTTTGATGTGACCACTGGGTGAATGCTGCTCTAGGTTAAGTCAGTGTTCTTATGTGGAATTTTGTCCTTGTATCAACCTCTCACTTATAATAGAGAGTATGAACCACCTTGGTGAGTTCCTTGGACTATGGGTTGATGAATCTCAGGTTAACATGGACTTATAGTCAGTATCAAATGTGATTCTTTAAAAGGGGTAAAGATTATAGTGGGATGGTTCTGGATTATGCTTTTTCTCATGCTATGGCATACCCTTTTTAAATGATCAGGGGATGGTTTGAAAATAGAGCATTATCGAGAGACAGTTATGGGATTTGGTGAACAGGATCGTTGTGGGTGTGTGGTGACTTGGGATAAGGCGTTGTGTTTCTATTTCAACACACCGACCTCATAAGCCGATAGTTTCGGAGAGAATTCATCCATTGATGGATAGACTCGTTATCCTTCTTGTTACTTGTGTATGGTTCGAGTGAACCAGTTTGAACACTCTGCTAGTTTAAGGTGGGTGTGATGTGAATGTTTGTAATGTCTTTTGAGGGAGGATTGTGTGACCGGTTTTGATGAGGTCAATTGGGGTTTGACCATTATTTGTTATGAGGCTGCTGATATAACCTCATTTGTGTTTAGGTTCTCCCAGTTGAAGGAAAACACGCTAATAACATCACTGGAAATCTCAAGGGTGTGCTTTGTGGGGTATTCTGATGGTGGAGGTGCTATCGTAATGATGTCGTATGGGCTGTTTTTGATAGGCTCACAAAATTTTCACACTTCCTTATGATCAAAGAAACCTTCAGTGTCGATGAGCTTGGAAGGTTGTACATCTATAAGATTGTACAACTGCATGGGGTCACGTAGTCTATCATTTCATATAGGGGCACCTGGTTTACTTCTTGTTTTTGGAAAGGTCTATATAGGGAACTGGGTACAAATGTGATTCTAAGCATGACATACCATCCCCATACAGATGACCAGTCAGGATACATGATTCAGGTGCTGGAGGATATGCTTTGGGCATGCATCCTGGATTTCAGGGGTTCTTGAGAGAGACACATACCCCATACTGAGTTCACCTATAATAATATATTTTAGGATACTATTCATATGGTTCCATATGAGGCTTTTTAAGGTAGACTATTCCAATCAACTCTATGTTCATTGGAGGCAGGAGAGGCAACTATTCCGAGACCTCATCTTGTCTAGGAGACCACTGTGTAGGTGCAGTTGATTCAGAAGCGGATGGATACTGCACAGTATCATCAGTAATCATACGCCGATCTCCTTAGATGACCATTGGTGTTCGAGGTTTGGAATCATGTTTTCCTACATGTTACACCAAGGTTGGGACACAAGAGGATCAGGAGACAGGGTTAGATTTCGTCGAGATACGTCAAACCGTTCGAGATTCTAGAAAGATTCAGGCCAGTTTTCTATTGAGTGCAGTTGACTCAGAGGTATCAGGCTATTCATGATGTCTTCCAAGTTCCTCAGTTGAGATGTTACTTTTTAAACCCGTCTCATGCTTTACAGCCCAAGGAAGTTGAGTTAAAAGTAGATGTGTCCTTTAGGGATCATCCTATATGAATAGTGAATCGTAGAATGAATTTTCTCCATGGTCGGTCTTTTCCTTTAGTATCGATACTATGGTAGCATGACCGAGTTCCGAATGAGACCTGGAAGAGTGAGGCCAATGTAAAATTGTAGCAGCTGGATTTGTTCTCATATGTTTCTTCACCACCCTTAGAAGGGAAATTAAGGGACAAATTTCTTTAAGGGGGGAAGTTTGTAAGAATCCAGTTCTTCCTTTGGGGTATAAATCTTTTCTTTTTGATATTTACTTAAGAAAAAGGAGGAAAAACCGACTGAGTGTTGTCTATAGGACTATTACACAACATGACTGGGGGTTACACGCCATGTAATACCAGTACACGTCGTGTATAGAGGTTGGTAGAACCTTTTTATAACGTGTAAGGCATGTCGGTAGAAGAAAGAAGAAATTTACATATACACGGTATGTATTCTCAAGTACACACCATTTAATTTAATTTTTTTTGGCTAAAATGGGTTGTAGCCTCATGTTTTGTCATACAGATAGAAGGGCTCACCCAGGTATCATGAATAGTATTGTAGGAGGAAGAATTTCCTCCCAATTTGTCATCTGAACTCCTATTCGAACACCGTCAGATGTAATGGAATCCCCTTAGTGAGTTCTTGATTCCTATTGAGTCGTTCTCCATGATTTTTTCTCTTGGACTCATTATTGAGGCTTGGGAATTTATGCTCTTTTTCTAGATCTACCTTGTTCTAGGCCGAATTAGAGGATGACGTTGGATGAGGAGAGTTGTATGAGTATAAGGTAGGTAGTATTGTTCCATTCTATAATTTTCAAGCTATTTATATATGTTGGAGTGTTGCGCACCCATTTTTGGGTGTCGCCTTGATTTATAATTGAACCTTGTTGTTTCCTATTAATGTTTGTGTAATTCAATATGTGTTCTTATTCATTTATAGGGATATTTACCTTGATCAAGGGCTACCCCATGGGTGTGTTTCCCTTGGATGACCATTTATGGATGTTTGTTCTTGGATGCCTAGGAGGCATTACTTTGTTTCTCATTCTTGGGATGTTAAAAATGAATTGTTATTAGTAATGAATTACAAAGTTTTTAAATTGTAATTGAATTGGTTGTGGGTATTGGGATGTTGGTTTTCCCCTTAACCTTTGTTTATCTATGACTTATTAAGCATATTGGTTGAATTTATTATTATAGCAGCCTTCCCATGTGAGTTTATTAATGTTAAATCCATGTTATAGTTTAATTTACATGTGTTTATTCTTATATGAAATGTTCCCACATGAGTTATTTAATGATAAAGCCATTTAATAGTTAATTTACATGATAGGCTTGTTATATGATATGTTCCCATGTGAGATGATTAATGTCAAACCATGTAATATTTTAATTAACATGTGTTTATTTTTATGATAATTGTGACCATGTGAGTAATTGAAAGGCCAAGACTTAAGAGATTGGACCTTGCTTGATATTATATTAGATGCTTTTGGTTTTGACCTTTGCATGCCTAATGATATGATAATTGAACTTATTATGATTAAAAAGGTAAATAGAAATGGGTGAACCATGGATTCAGATTAGAATTCCATAGAAGGGTTGATGTGACTATTGTACCTTATACCTTGGGTGACCCATGGATCCATTGAGGGATTCCATAGACGGACCAAAAGGGAGGTTATATGTTTAAGATGTGAGTGAGCCACAAATGTAGTGGTTGGGCTCATGGAGGATTTATTTAATGGTCAAACGAGTCATGGAATGAGGGATACCATGGGCTGGTTCTATTGGAACTATTTATATGTATTGGGAGAAACTTGGGTCTTACTTATAGGATCCAAGGAAGGCTCAATTGACATATACTTACACCACACCTAGAGTGAGACTAGGTTCCTGAGAGGATCGTATATACGAGTTTGTAGAATGTATGTGTTTTTTCTATAGGATTAATACATGGATTCCAACTTAGTAATGTCAAGGAAGAAAATCAGATTATAAATTGAATATTAAAATGAAATTACTTATGATGCATCTGCCAAGCCAAAGCACAAGCTTGGATTCAATCTTCTCTTATACTTGTTTAGATGGTCTATTGAGACATCTTCTTTGATCACTTTTATACGGGGATCATTGGGCCTAGGAAGTATCTTGAGACTTATATAATTTAATGAAATTTAATTGTTAATGAATGTTTAGTAAATGTAAATGGAAACCAGTGCTTGTAGGACTATTCAATTTTGAGTACTTCCTTGCTTACTAATTTCATTATTGTACACTGCCTATTATATATATTCACTGACAAATTGGCATAGACCTTGGGTGGTTGCCTACTATGATTTAGTCTCCCACCCTATTTGGACCATGTTTTTGGTCCAAAGTAGATTATATTATTGTAGGTGTCGATAAGTTAAAGATCCCTTCTACAGCTACTTGATATGCTGCTTAGAATCAGGTGAGCAGAGACCAAGATGAGGCTGGTGATGCTTCTGAGTTTCTTTTCTCCTTATTATACTTTTGGTTCTTATATCTTGTATTACTACAATGTAACTTGTTTTGGATATTTTCCAAGAACATGTGACATGCAACATCATCCTTTGTATGCTATGACATCTAGTTATTATATTATCAATCATTATATATTTACTTCTATTGCATGGTATTACTGCTTCCGCTATTATATTGTTATTGTTTACACTATGTTACACTTTGCCAATGAGGGTATAGTTTTCCCACTATCACACCTAGGACCTTGTTGGTAGTTAGAAACCTCTGGAATTTGGGGAAATGTGCTTGAGACCATGTGGCCAACCGGGTACGAGGCACCTATGAGTGGCATCTGGATCTGGGATATTACAAGAGGGGTATTTTTATGATGTTATTAGAGCTAGGTGGTATTTTTCCAGAAGTCCAGTTGGTACTTCTGGAATATGTCAGATGTTTAGTTTTCTATTAAGAATTTTTTGATTTACTAAAGGTGGAGGTAACACTGAGGATTTCTAAAGGAGGTTAGTAGTGGGAATAGTGGAACAAATGAACTCCTTTATTTCTAAAAGGTTGGTGCAACCAGATGATCAAATAAAACTCTCTATAAACAGGAGGGTAAGGCTATTTTTACTATGTAGAGTGATAATTATAATTATTTTTTGTAGAAATATTGGAGGCTCGATAGTCACAAAGTTGTAATATTTTATTTATGATCAAAATGGATGGTTGTTGTGTTTCTCTGTGAATATTGGACTTTCAGTTACAATAAAATAAAAATAAAGTGCTCTTTCTTGTTATCATATAAATTCATTTCATGAATGTATTATGTGTGTTAGAGATAATGTATCTATTTTTTTCAAAATAGTGCATTGATTTGGGTGAATATATTTCTTCCAATTTCTGATGCACTAAAGTTTAGAGAGTTCCATTCTGGAATCTATTTTTTCTAAATTGATTCTAGATTGACTATTTCCCATTGAACGGAAGGATAATGGGGAAATTATCAATAGTGAACACTATAAAAACATCATTTTTACACAAGATACAAAAGGAACTAGCATGATATCCATCAAACACATGTATATTCATACAATCATGTCCATTGGATGTATCTCCATACATCACCTATATACTCATACAATAAATTTATCCAAGTCATCAAGTAAACCTATGAGATGTGAAACATGTCAATCTCATATAGATTAACTCATATATTCTCAATTGTACAAAGTTGGATAAAATAATTATATGAATTAATCACATATATTTCATCCATGTATATGTGTACCTTATATGTCACTTAGGTAAATATTTTTGTAGAGAATTTTTTTTCATTGGATCCTTTATAATATTTTTAATATGATTTTATTAAGTGTGTAAATAATTAATCTATTGATTTTTTCATCATAGAATACAAAATAAACATTTAATATTTTTAATATTTTTTTTATCCCATGCATGAAAAAAGGTTGAATAATTATTATTCTTTAGATGGATCCCTAAATAGAAAATATTTCATTATAGTTTCACTCAATATGGGGGAAGGAAGTTTACCTTAGACAAGTACATTTTTTGGTTTGGGTTTTAGGCCCCAAACCCAGACCATATCGATTTTGGAATTTAAAATACTGATTGAACTAGCTGTAATGATATAAATATCTCTTATAATACACTAATTAGTGTTAGACATTACTTCCAACATGGAAGCTTAAGTGGGATTAGAGAGATTAGAGCATATTTTTCAAGTTATATAATCACGTTATTTGAGGATACAATGATGAAATCCATGAATGAAACACTAAATCATTGAAGATCAATTATTGAGGTCGGATTTTGTTATTTTGATTATTTTTCTTACCATAATTTCATGTTCTTATTGTTGTTCTTCTTTTCATATTGGTGCTTGAATTCTATAAATTTTCTATAACATTTTTTTATTAGAATTCCAATTTTATATGAATATTAATAAAGAAATATTCTTGATCGAAGCTTAGATGTCCATATATATGAAGCTTCAGTTACCATCCATTCCCCCATGCCCTTACTCAACATGGATCAGTGGCACTAGTAGTGTCATTGGAAGTTCATAAGAGGGTGTCTAGATTGTTCCAACCACTGTGAAATATCTATCTCTCTCATCTCCTCCCCTCCTATTGATCGGTAAGCACATCTTTATATCCCTCCCAATGGTTGGAGATGAGTGAAGGTGGAAATGATAGGTCTGAGTAGCATCAATGTCAATGGAATAGGGAAAAAACATCATGATGAGTGATTATAGTGGACTCAAATGATATAGATCAACAATAGAGAGATCTGGATCAAACGATTTTGACGATGATGGTCGTCTAGTGAGGAGATGACACACTCGGGAAATGGTTGCAGTGGGATCAATGATAAAAACATGGTGGGAATGATTATAATAAATCATCTCAAGATATCATGATTTGATACCTAATTCAACCTTCTACAAGGAACAAGGAATGTTCCTAATAACCACAAGCTTACAACTAGTACTGTGGAATTCAAACCATACTCTATTGGGAATGATTTTCTCGGTTAATCAATATATAAAAGAAAAATTCCACTCAAAAAGTTTGACATGAACTTTCCTTTCCATAAGTTGGAGTATCACACATGTCAATAAGAAGTTTGAAAATTAAACACATGCCAAACAACGAATAAAAAAAATAAAACACAATAAAAAATTGGAATGAAATAAGAAATATTTATCAACAACCATATAACCACATAAACGATAACTTGATACAACCAAAGATGTAGTGGATCAATATGAAAAAGATATTGAATATTCATATATAAGGGATAAGACCAAAAAGAAACCAAAAGGCCTATCTTCATGTAATAATTGAACTTTCTTCACCTATATCCTCTATAATTGCTAAACCCAAATGATAAAAATTAACCACTACATCCAAGTGGAACCTTTCTCGAACCTACATCATAAACCATATGGTCTACATACACATGGAGTGTGTATGTATGGTGTGAGTGACAATTCCAAGTAGGATTAAACCAAATTCTCTATGTATTATATTTAGAACTAAATCCATTCTATGCTAGTTTGAAATACAATATAAAAATACTCCTATTATTTATAATAAAATAAGTAACATGGAATTAGTAACAAATAATTTCAAATAAGTCAAAAGATAATTAATTTATTAAATATTATAATGTAAAAACTTTAATATTTATTTGTAAATAATATCATTTTATATAATAAATAAATTCCATTTTAATATTTTTAAAATCAAATTAATACATTAAAAAAAATTAAAGATTTGACAATGTTTAATGAAGCAATTTAAATCCTCTAATTAAAGAATAAGTAGAAAATGAGTATGCCTTCAAAGAAAAAACTATCAAAAAATATAAGTTAAACAATACATAAAACAAGATTACTTTTAAAAACATATCTCTATATTGGAAAATAAGCATTTATTTTTAAAAAAATAAGTGTATTATTTCATGCATCTACTTAACCCATAGTTTTTTGAAAATTATAAATGGAAATACAACCAATTAAAATAATATCTATTAGTGTTAACCATGAACAATAACCATAACAATCATCATGGGAACACTTAGGAACCCTAGATACAATCTAGGAAAAAATATAATCCATTCTAATTGTCATTCTTGATGTGATCCAACTTCCTAAACACCCATTTTTACTCAACATGGCCTGAAGGAGAGGCAAAATCCCATAATCAAATAAAATTCCTAACTTGGGGCCACTAGATATAGTGGAATTATACACTACTATGGATCTCATCCCTATATTTCATGTCTAGCTATACAATACTTCATATGACATGTAAATAGTGGTGATAAATGAAAAAATAAAAATATTTATATAGAGAGGAGAAAAAACATGATACATTATTAAACAACAACTCACCTACACCTTCATGAACCCTTCAAAGAAACTATCATTCTTCAATTAAATCAATGAAATAGTAATAATAATTAAATATTAACAATTTATATCACAAAATAATCCAACATCTCTATAACCAACACCAAAGGGGAATGATTCCATTGGTATAAGTGAAACCAAAATAGTTGAAAAAGTATATTTCACATTGGGGTTTTAAAATTGGTTATTATATAACCAACAATACAAGTAAAAAGATAAGGATTTTAACATTTAATATGTAATAAACGACATTAAAAGGCCACTTTAATGATGGTTAATACATAAATAATGTTAAAGTACTTCCCATGTTACATTTAATATCATTTATTAAATAACCGACATTAACATATTTAAAAAAAAATAAAACATGTGGTCCTTTATAATTATTTTAACTCTCTCATTAATGAAACCCTAGTTTACCACCTCACGATCATGATCTCCTATGATCTATCCTCTTTGATTAATCAATTTTTTACTTATTTTTGCATTATTTATCCCCTATCTTGGATCGATCAACCCTCTTACACCACCCCCGGATCCATTTGACCCCCCCTCAAGGTTTAATTTCAATTGTTTTAATTGAGTTCCATCTTCGTCACCACACTAATTTAATTTCTTGTAATCTATACCCCATTAATCTATATTTTGGTACAAGTGGTTGAAAATCTTCATCTTGAATATTCAAATTCTGTAAGTTATTTTTTTATTTATTATTTTTTAAATATTTTTTAATTATTTTTTAGTAGTTTTAAATTAATTTTTAGCTTTATTGATTAATCTTTAGTTATTGTATTGATTCACTTATAAATTTATAAGGTTATAATTAGTTTTAGATTATAATTTCAATATGATTATAAATTGTTTCTGATTGTAAATTATGGGTATAATTGGTTACAATGGTAATTGTTTGTTCTTATATAGTTTTTTATATTATAATTTTTTTTGTTTAAATTCATCTTTATTTATAAATTTATTTCAGTTATAAATTTTTATAAAGTGTATTTATCATTATGGTTTCTTATGATTATTAATTATTTTCTCATTATATTTTTTAGTTATAAATTGTTTGTTATAAATTTATGCATGTTTAAATATTGAAATGTTTTAAAATATATACATATATATATATATATTTGTTTATATGTTTCTATTTTTTTATATATACATATATTATATTTTTATTTAAGGTAATTAAATTATTATAATCGTATAAATTCATGAATAACTCGTCATTATTATGAGAAAGGGGTTGAAAATTTCTTTGAATTTTCTAAATGAAATGTTGAAATTGAATGTTTTTTTCCATCCATGAATAATTTTAATATGATAAAATTAAGGTATAGAGAGATCAAGGAACATAGAATTTTCTTTTGTTTTAATCATAATTATACAAAATGGATTTGGCATGGTGAAAAAAATAAATAATTCAAGATATAATGATGATGAACATGTTCAACGTTAGATATATAATCATCTTGAATAATGAATTTATGATGTAGGTGTTGAAACCATTAAAAACAATATGTTTTGAATGATTGTATGGAGATGCTGAGAAATAACTATTCCCAGGTTGCACTAAATTTAGTGTTATCAATAGTGTTGATATTAGTTAACTTGAAAGAAATAAATGGTTGGAGTGATTAATAATTCACCGAATTTCTTAAATATTTAAAATAGATACTTCTAGAAGGAAATAGGCTTTCACATTCCAATTATAAGGCAAAAAATATCATCCCAATGGGATTATGGAATAAAAAGACACAAGTATGCCCCAAAAACTGTGTGCTATATAGGAATAAATATTAATTTTTATCAAAATGTAAAAAATGTAGGAAATCATGATATAAAATGGATGAAAAATACAACCATTATTCTTTCTAAAAAACAACCCTAGGACCTACCTATAAATAAATATGTTATCTTCCAATAATTACTTATTTGAAGAATAAATTTTCAAATTCAAATGATAAAAATAGGCTACAATGGCATACAAATGAGTGAATATCCCACATCACCCAACCAATTCAACATAATGGAAGAGATTTGATCACAAATTTCCTAATTTTGTAAATAAAGTTATAAATCTCATAATGGGATTGTGGATAGATAGAATTAATATACATTAGAACATTAGTCATCAAAATATTTCATGGTCATCTATATTTTTTATCTATAACTTTTCCCCACTGATATGTATGAAAAGAAAATATGTGATATTGAGATTACGGATTTATGGACCAAAGTAGCCTAGAAATGATATTGATATTTATCTATCACCATTGATTAATGATTTGAAATCTCTATGGGAGACACGTGTTACAATATTTGATGAATATAAGAATGATTACTTTCTTTTACATGAAAAGTTAATGTTCACTATAAAAAAATTTATTATATACATAAAATTTTCTGGATAAAGTTTTAAGGGACATAAATCTTGTATAATTTGTGATGAGGGGACTTCATATAATGAATTTTAAAATGGAAAAAGACAATGTACATGGGACATTGAAGATTTTTACAAATGGATCGTCCTTATTAAAGATTTAAAAAGGCATTCAACAATTTAAATGTATATCATTTTACCCCACAACCATTCTCAGATGAAGTATATTATGATAAAGTGGAAAACATCGATGTCACATTTGAAAATAAAGGAAGTTATAGTCATCAAAATAATACATATAATAAATGGTCTATTTTATCTGAGCCACCATATTTGAAATTTTTGGAGGTAAAACATAGCATTGATGTTATGTATATTATAAAAACCACATGTGATAATTTTATTGAAACTTTTTTAGAAATAAAAGGAAATAAAAAATATGTAATGGATGAAATACCATAATTCAAAACCATGGGAATATGTTGGGAGTTATCTCCCACCATGAAAGAAAACTGAACATATTTACCTTTGTACTTTCACACATTAAATAAGAGTGAGAAGTTAAATTTTTATCAATGTTTTTAGGGTATTAAAGTAATTAGTGTGTTTTCATAAAATGTGAAATATTTTATGTCATTGAAGGAATTAAATTTAAAAGGTATGAAATCTCATGATTGTCATATATTGATTCAATATTTTTTTTCTAGTTTCATTATATGACATATTTCCAATACATATCAGAAATTTTATCATAAAGTTGATCTTGTTTTTCAATTACACTTGTAGAAAATCCATAGATCTATATTTTTTAGATGTGTTAGAGAATAAATATATATTCATAATTTTTTAACTTGAATTGTATTTTCCACCATCATTTTTTGATATAATTGTTAATCGGGGAATTCATTTGGTATGATAAATAAGAATGTATGGAACTATTTATTTATATTGGATGAAACCTTTTGAAAGATATATGGAAATTTTGGTGGGATATGTTAAGAATATACATCAACCATAGGCCACTATTGTTCAAAACTATATATCAGAACATGTAATCAAGTTCTGTACTTATTATTTGCACAAAATAGAGTATGTTGGTCTCTAAATATCTTGAAATTTAATAATTGATAGTAATGTTAAAGGGATTCATGAGATAAATGTAATGTTAATTTCATTTGATGATTTTTTAGACACATTTATATAATTTGAATATGATAGGTGAGGTTCAATCATATGTATCATTACATATTAATGGATTAAAGGCACGATATCCAAAAATAAATGAAAAGTGGTTAAAGATTGAATATAAAAATACATTTATTTCATGGTTTAAGGAGATATTAGACACTAATTTATCCATATCATAAAAATTGAAATGGTTAGTAAGGGGACTAAATGTTAATGTGATCACATGGTCTAGTTTAGATATTAATGGTTATATATTTTACATAAAAAATTAGGATGACAAGAGCACTATTCAAAATAGTGGAGTAATGGTCAATGCTAAAGCACTTCATTTTTCATGTACCAAATATTAACACACAATTTATGCATAAAAATATATTTGGTATTTGTTAAAGATATAGGATATTTATTATACTAAATTTTGAGTACCAGTGTTGAAGTGTAATTGGGTTGAAAATAAAAATGGTGTAAAACATGATGTGTTTGGATTTATACTTATTGATTTTAAAGGGTAGTTACAATAAGGAATTAATTAACATGGTGAAACATTTAAAATAACTATTTTATGTTTTTTGACCTATAAAATGATTTGTGGTACATTATTTTAAAAGGGAAAACAATTCATTTAGGTGATTATAATATTGACAATGTTGAATAATTCTATGAAATTTCATAATTAGTTACTCTATTACCTAAGGATTATAATGACTATGATGTAGACATAGTCCATGTAACCATAAATGATCACTTAGAAGAGATATAAGAAGACACTCCATTACTCACCTAATTAATTTGGTAAACATCTATTTTTATGAAGCTTCAAAAATTAAAATATTTATTTTTCAACTTTGATATTCTTAAATATATATATTTTGAGAATTCCAACCATTTTTGTAATAATTTCTATATTTATTAGATTTAGATATCCATTTTTTAGTTTAAAAGGTTTTCCATTATAATTTTTTATAACTATTTTATTTATATTATTCATTTTCAGGTATATAACTTTATTCAACAAAATATTTATGATTTTTTTTCAAATTATGAATAATCACATTTTACTTATAATATTTATTTATTTTTAATCAAATATAGGTATAAAAAATTACAGATTTCTAGATGAAAATAATTTTTTTCATTTTTTATTAATTATGATATTCATTATCTTTATTGTAACTTCATGAATTTTTGAAGAGGTAAGAATTATTTTAATTTCAGTTAAACCCTCGTTAAGTTTTCCTTTTGGATTGGGCCCAGATAACCACACCTTTAGGACAGTTGGTTTGTTTTTGATTAAATGGTACCAAAGGGGTAGAGTTTTTCTGCAGAACCAATTCATGACATGAATTTCTCTAGAAATACCCCTTTAGTTTTTATTAAAGTACATTAATTCAATGAACATCATGAATCCTATTCATAACATGAAATTGTTTTTCCTATATAGAAAAATAAACCCAAGTAGTTTGTGATATGAATTTTATTCACGTCATGAATATGTCATAACCTATTCTTTTAAAGGGGGAAGAACCCTCTGGTTTGAGGTATTCCTCTTTTTCTCCAGGAGTAGACATGTGAGGAGATCTTCCTGAAAAAAAAACTAGCCTTTGAGCTTCCATCTTAATTCATAATTTGATTCATTCACCATTAGTTACATTAGATGTATATTGGTAAGAGATTTAACGAACCCAAAGTTCACTTATTTGTGGTCTGCAACAGAGTAGAGAACACAGATCAGAACATTCAGAAAAAAACCATACCTTGGGGAGAGGTGAGATGCCATATCCACACTTGTTTAAGTGAGAGGAGTCGACTGAACTCCCAGAGCAAGTAGATGCCTCTCAAAAGCTTCCTTGGGTAAGGCCTTTGTCAGAATGCCTGCAACCTAGAGTTTTATAAGCACATACTAAAACTTCATGATTCCCTGATCAACCATCTCCTTGATAAAATGATTCTTTATCTCAATGCGCTTTGTCCTTTATTGATGGATGTAATTTTTTCTTAGATTTATAGTACTTGAGTAATCGCACTGTATTCTAATCAGATACTTCACTTAAACTCCCATATCATCAAGCTACTGCTTCATCCACAATAACTATGTGCATTCTTGAGTGGACACAATATTACCAGCTTCTGTGGTGCTCAATGAAATTCAATATTTCTTCTTGATTAGCCAAGAAATACACTATACACCAAGATATAAAGCACCTCCTGATGTTGATTTCTAGTCATCTGCTGAACCAACCCAATCTGTATCTATATATCCCAACATCTCTTGCTAAGATTTTTCATTATACATTAAACCAAAACTCATTGTTCCTTTGATATACCGAAGTATTATTTTCAATGCAATCATATGGATTTCCTTGGGATTTCTTTTATATCTTGCTTCATCATCTTTTTATAGTTTCTTCTGGGTATTAACCAGAGTCTTCATCTCATTGGAATTTTCAATTCCAAATCTCCTCAGAACCTACTTAGCATATTTGAATTGAAAAAAATATGTTCCATTATTTCCTTGTGTCACCAATGATATTATTCCTATCAAATTTAGATTGACTCTTTGTCTTCTTCATAGATATAGACATGATTTCCTCATACTCATTATCTATATCTGCTTTTGAATACTCAATTTTAACTTCTACTCCCCCTGAGTCTCTTACCACATCATCACATTCAACAAGCATCTTATCACTATGTCATTGTATAATGACATTATTTATTTCAACTTCTTTTATTGGTTTCTTGTTAAAACAGTGTTGATATTATCTAGTAGATTCTTGGAATCCTGAAAATAGTTAGCTAATACCACATTGTTAGAACAAAATAGATAATCATGAAATACATGATTGTTGCTGCTTCACCACAATCCATATTCTCTCAGCGGACAACTAACTCCTGAACTGGGGGATGATATCAATGGATATACATTAAATGCACCTCAGAACCACTAGATCACCCATGTATAGCTTTGATAGCTCTTTAGTTTCAATCTAGACTCTTCATCATATCATATATGCTTACCACAACACACAAACTTCTAATATATATTTGAATAATAGAACCATTGTTTAACAATAATTTTTGAATCTAATATCGTATCTAAACTTCAACTATTCTGATTATTATCTTCTCATTTAATTTAATCTAATTAGTAGATAGAATTATCCCCCTATGGTGTCCAACTCTTCTTATTATCAGGCCCCCTGTTTAGACGCATAAACATTCTTCTCCTACTACATCATTTATTCTCATCTAGCACTTAGCATTGATCCATAAAAAAATCTCCAAGCCTACTGAGTTGCAACTCGGTGTAGGATACAAGAGATAAAGTTAATAACACAATCACTTTATATTGTTCTCAATTTTTCCATTTTTTCTTTAACTATGTCACCTGATTTTAATCAATTGAAACACAGAATCATATAACTTTATCACTTTTCATGTTTAGATGCCACTTACCCTTGGATCGTATCTCCTTAAAACCTAAAACACTTGAATCAGCAGATAACAACATTTATATATTTAGGGATAGGAGATCATATGGAATCCTCAAGAATAGGATTCTGGTGGATCCTGATGGTTCAATCCTTTGATTCTTTCTTGGAAATAATTGCACCCACCCATTGAATGCTCCAACTACCTAACTAACATCAACTGTTCTGGCCATATGACTAGGCATTCTTTACCCACATTCTAAGTCTTCTTCTGATATTTAGGTTCTGTGGGTTTTTCCTTCTTCACAATTTGGGGTTTATAGAAACTAGTAAAAATTTCCTTATTTGAGGTTCCACCCGAATTCCATTACTCACGATTCTTTCTCTTAGTAGGAATCTTTACACTAGCCATCTTCTATTTCTTATTCCTCCATTGGAGGGATATTTTTATTGCCTTAACTTCCCGCTGTGTCGCCTGCCATGTGAATTTTTCCTCACATTCTTTATTCATTTTTATTTTGTTGGTTGTACGAGTTATGCCAACTTTTTTGTTGGGTTTGAATCTTCCACTAATTTCACATTATTCTAACTCACAACTAGAGTTGATCTTCCATTGTTCTTCTAGGTTTTTTCACATTCTATCTAGAAGTGTTGTTGTGATTGTGAAAAAGGAGGTGATTTATACACCTTTAGTCGAGCTCCATGTGATTTCCCTAAGACTGTAAACCTATTTTTCATCTTACCATGTTGTCTTCCAGTATAGGATTTTTCATTTTACACTGCCTCTACTGGGGATCTCCTTCTATATTCCTTTTAATTCCCCTCTTTCTTATTGTTTCACTATCTGGCCAAATTCCCATGATTAGAACATACAAAAAATATTTCATTAAAGGCATACCTCATTTCATTACTTATCAGTTGTGATGTTGTTGTAGTTTGAGTTCTTCTTCTGACATTGAACTCCTGATCTTCCTAATACATACTCATGGTGTGTCCCATTATCCCACAATAGAATCAATTCATGGATACTCTCTTCTGAGAGACTCTTCTTTCAGATTTACCATGACACTTCTTCTTATTCTAATATTTAGAAAAGTTTTTATCATCAGAGTATGAAATATATTCATGAAACTATAAAAAAATTTAATGTATGACCTTGAATCCCTTAGAAATAGAACATGAGATCATTACTTCCTATAAAAAACTTTTTAGGTATGTCTTTAGAAACAACATGACTTTTTCTATTTCTGGAATTGTTCATGGATCTCTTCCTGTCATGCATGGGAGGGGATTCATCAAATCCAATGCTGGTTTTTTCAAGATTGTGTGGCCTTTTAGATGAGAAAATATGTTCTTATTTCTCTTTTGAAATAGAATATTTTCTTTTTTATTTCATCATCAATAGCCGAAGGATAATCAAATAGCAAGTTCAAGGAATCCTTTAACTTGGAATTTCCATTGGAAATAGATTTTTCCACTTCTTTCTTTGAAAATTCTAGCTCTTATCCATGTTGTTGAATATTTATATCCCTTGATTCAATTTGATCATTGAGTTCTTTCTTAATATCCTTCCCCCTATATATCTCATCTTCCAATTCTCGTGTGATCGTATCTACCATGTCACTTTGATCCTTTACTTTTAATTTTTTTTTCTGAGCAATAGAATTAGAACAACATGCATTATCTTTTTGTAGCCTTTGATTCTTATGAACTATTTTAGATAGCTGTGTAGTAAGATCATCATTTATGGAATTCAGATTTTGAATTTCATCTGAGTTGATATTTTTTACCTTGACATAAGCTTTGAGTTTTTCTCTCTTTATAAACAACTTTTGAAGTTCTTTAGCTTAGGAATCATTCTTCTCCCTTAGATTAGTAGTCACGCCAATAAGACTTTGATTTAAGCCTCTTAGCTTGTTGGCCTCTATTTCTATTACCTGGATCTAGATATCTTTAAATTTAATTTCTTTATCTAATTTCTGATCCAATTCATTTGTCTCATGTACATGTTCCACTCTTTGTCTTCTTAGAGTTTCTTCATCATTAGTAGTTCCAACATCACATGGAATATTAGGTTTATTTCTCATTACTTCAACATAATTGAATGAGTAAGTATTTTCACTGTATGATTTATCCAAATAATTATTATGTTCACTACTTGATTCCTTCAACTGAATCACACTCTTTCCATTGAAACTTAAACATTGGGGAATTTCACAAGACTTCTACTTATTCTTTAAAGTTATTCCCTTTACCATGGCACACTAAGATAAGAGCAGACCGAATCTTTAAGTTGAGAAATCTACTGAACCAAGTCAGAGCAAAAAAATATGATAAAATAAACCTTTTCTCTAATACCAATTGTTAGGACCAAAAGGGACCTATATACCCTGAGAGGTGGGGGGGGGGTGAATCAGGGTATGGATGTTCTATTTCTAAATTCTACCTGCCCCCCTGGATCTTGAACTCAGTATTAGAAGGGTCACTTTGTTTTCACTTATGTGTTAACATTGACCTTTTTATTTCTTTATTTATCTAATGATGATGCTTTGTATTAAATGTAGGGAAGAAAGAAGGCAGACACAGATATTTTTACTTGGTTCACCCTTACTAGGCTACGTCCAAGGAGCATACAACAATGATGTGCCACTTTACCAAATCCACTAAATCTCACTTCCAATAATGTTTGGGATAGATCGCTTTTATTCCCAGGCCCACTGCCTTTACAATGTTTAGGGTCATCTCACTACTTTCCCAAGGGTCACTTCCTATTTCTCTCTCACTGGATCACTACTGGTAGAAATAATAACCTTTTTCCTATTCATTCACTCACTACTCTTGGAAGGGATCCACTCATAGTTTATAGACCTGTAGGTCTCTTCATTAAATCTAATGAATGCGTCCTACACTGTATGTATATGCTCTATTGATGTCCCACTTTCATCCATAGATGAATAAATCTTTTCTACTTAACTCTGTCCAATACCTTTTCACCTATTTTCGCAAGGATTACTTCCTTCACGAATCCCCTCTTTCGTAAAGAACAAACTAGACTTTGCGAAGAACCTTTTGCGAAGCTCAAAATGGTCTTTGTAAAGTACCATTTTTGTGATGCTCAAAATATCCTTTTTGAAGCACACCTATTTTGTGATTCTCTAACAAGACTTCGCTAAGCTCACAATTTTTGATTGGTTTTTTTGGGCCTTCGCGAAATCCTTGATTTCGCGATGCTTAGAACATTCGGTTGGCTTATAGCCTTCAAGAATGACTTCTCATACAACCTTCACAAACTCCTTTGTTAACTTAGAGACTTAGAATATTTTTTGATTCTCTATTCTCTTCCTATCATCTCTTTTTTAAGTGGGGTGGCCTTATATTTATAGGCTTGGCACTTCACGAAACTCCACTTCCTTTAGTGCTTTTTCCTGATCCGTCTTCGCAGCACACCTCCATTTCATGAAGATCCATTGTAATTTTCCTTTTTTGAAGCCCATCATAATCATTGGGCACTCCATATTTGCAGTTCCCATCCAAATCGTGAAGCCTTCCATCAACGACCGTGAATAACTCCGTCACAGATTATGAATCTCTGTTTTTTCTCAGAATCATGAAGCTCATCGCTTTCATGAAAACCTCTACTATAAATATTTTCACCTTTATGAAGCACAAATATCAAGGCCAATCTTTGATAAATTAATGACTTTTCCATATTTTTATGAGATATTATAGGAAATACACTTTCCATGATGAAATCCAAACTCCGAATTTTGGACCCCAAAAATTTGGAAAACACTGGGAATGACGCCATCTTGTTTCTGTTCTTTTGAACCACCTCCAGATATTCCTTTCCTTTTTCATGGTTATTTGTCAACATAGATTGTTAAAAACATCTATAGAACTTGAAAACTCCCCATGAAAACCTACTTTTTCAACAAACATAACAAACCTAAAAATGCTTCAATGTTACCTTGAGGGATTTTTTCCCAACAAAACACCACCTTCTAAGTGGTGTTGATCACTAGCCAATTGGGTTGGCCATTTTAATTAAAGGGAAAGTGGGTGGAATGATCACTTTATGAGACTTCCCTATGATTAAGTATATCTCCATTAGTTAAATGAAATGATAAATGAACTATAATTCAACCCTTAGCTTAACATAAAGAACGGATGGCCTTATATAAAAGTGATTTATGGGAATGGATTCCCATCTATTTGTGATACTCAGGCAGGGTGACCCACATATTATGATACTCGGGTAGGGAGACCCACATACTTATGATACTTGATTAGGGAGACCCACTTATTTATGATTCTTGGGAAGGGTGACCCACATACTTATGATACTTGGGTAGGGTGACCCACTTACTTATGATACTCAGGTAGGGTGAACCACATACTTATGATACTTGGGCAAGGTGAACCATATATTTGTGATACTTGGGAAAGGAAACCCACATATATGTGATACTCGTTCAAGGATACCCACATAATTTTGATACTCAAGCAAGGAATACAAAATGAAATATGATAATAAGGAAATGCATACCAAATGAAATACGATATGCAGTCATGGAGTCTCATGATATTCGACGAGATTCATACTACTACCCATGGACGCTTGAGTTATGCCTCAAGTACTGGATAATAGTAGTATCTATATATATGGACATAAATGTTACTATATATATAGACCATATATATGTATATATATATATGGTTACTTGTTTAGAGAACATCGACTTAATCTGATGCAGGTAGTATCTTCATGGTGTTTTTTATGAACCATATATGATCCATTTACAGCTTATATTATTTATTATTTTATTATACATGCATACTGTAATTTGATATTAACCAGTGAGATTTTATAAGAAACTATTGGTGGTGGCCTACTAAGTATATCTCACACCCTATTTGGGCCTCCAGTTGAAACAGGAATAAATCTCATTGATTCATGTAAGAAAAAAGGGAATCATCCATCTATGGATGCTTGAATTCCTACTTAGGATGGAGTATAAGAGCAGAGGATCGATATTTTTCCTGTGATGCTAGTAGAGATAGTTTTTATCCTTTATTGATTTTTTATATAATGATGTATATGATTTTACTCTTATCCCCTTTTTTATATCACATGACATGGAAAATTTTTGTATATGAAATTATTTCAACTTCCTCTTATTTACTACATTTGGATGATTTATTATTATTCTATTGCTGATTGTTTATTACTACTTTCATTGATTACTATTATTTCATACTGCTAGGATGCACTCTAATCGTGGGGGTATAGTCTACCCATCATACCATTATAGACCCCAATACTAGATGAAATAATCTGACATACGAGGAGGCATGCTTGAGGTTATATGGCCAAATGGGTTCAGTTACTTTGGAGTGAACTGGGACTGAGATACCACAAAGTGGTATCCGAGGAGCCTTTTTCTTTTATCTTACTATTTGGGTATTATACAGGAGACCAGGAATGTGTCCGAATTTGGAAATGAGTTTCTTCCATGGAATAGCTAACTCACATATAAGGGAAATCCAAATTACCTTGGTTAGGATATTGATTTTATTGGATTACACCTATTAAAGTTGTACTAATTCCATTATTGGGTGACACAAATTTTTTTGGCGTTATTGTTATTGATATTATTATTATTATAGACTTATTTATCCTTGGACTAGTATGAAAAAGAGGTATTATCTCATGCTTCATATAGGAACTTGATAATTCAAATGTCATGCATTATTCCATGCTACATTTATATTATTGTGTGCATTACCTATTGTATATTACTAGTGAGTTTACTGTTATGTATTTGAAATGCACCAATGTTTCTTATAGGTATAAAATAATTGGATTAATTAAAGTGTCTTAATAAACCTAAATGGTGTTTTCCCATATAGATTAATTATGACACATTAATTAACCAAGTATTCCACATTTGAGTCATGGAAAATTGGTTCCATGGGATGAAACATTAGTTTATTTGATTACATGAATGCCAAATGTAATTTATGAATCATGTAATTCTATAAATTTGGATTGGTGATTCATTTAATGAAATCATTTTAAATTACATGTTACATCCTAATACCAGATGTAAGGGCTAGGTCATAGTTACAGGATGTTCCAAATTCAATTTATAAGGAGTACGAGAATTTATAATTTGTTAATGGTGATTCATCAAACTAGACTGTGATATCTATATAAATATAGATGAGTATGAACTTGCATAAAATTTTAAAAATTTAAATGATATAGTTACCATTATTTGGGGATTCTAATAGCATAGAAAAGGGTGTTTTCCTTGATAGCTTTCACTGAAACATAATATAAAAAAACCCCTATAGTTTTAAATGAGACCTCGAACCTAATATGACTATAGTAGTGGGAAGTAGGAAATGTCTCTTATGACATATGTGACATTTCTTATCACATAGACCTAAATTTAGGAGTAGGAAGATATGTGTGACTTTTTATAGGAAGGATATGTACCTGTCCTTTTCTGTTATCTTGATCCTATCTGATATTGAATCTCATCTGAGGTGTGAATTTTGAAATTGAAGAGATATGACTCCAGACATTCCTTAAGATGTGCGCCAGGAAGTTAGTGATAATCATGGTTCAGAGGTGGTGGGCCCCGAGCTATCAAAATTACCTCCAGTAGTTCCATTTGAGGCACCACCCATTATTCTTAATCTAAGAACCAATACTCAGTTATGATAGAGTTTCCTATGATTTATGTAGTCTATGAAATGAGCTTTGTGACCTACCCCTCCTATGTTAGTGTTGACGTCAGAATTCTGATAGAAACATCTACCCACCTTCTTAGGGGATAGTGGTCTACAGGCTGCTAAGTCATGGATAGAGGCCATATTTTCTATATTCAAGCATCAAGATATGACTCCAGAGAGAAGATTAAATCTTGAGACTTATCCTTTTCATTATTCCATGAAGAGTTGGTGGGATGTGATTACCCAAATAGGTCTACATTATGGTATGGTTTGGGAGGAATTTTAGATGAAATTATATGATTAATTCTTTACACAGATGTTGAGAGCAGACTGTGCTAGGGAGTTTATGAATCTATAATAAAATCTAGTGTTTATGATTTAATATTTGACATGTTTCCCCAAGATTCATTGATTCACACAGTCTCTTACCAATGAAGAGTTTGCGATAATGAGATTTTTCGAGGATGGGCTTATATACGCCATTTTAAAACTGTTAAATTTATTTTGATTGATCATTGTTTCTAATATAGTGAATTAGGCCCCCATCAATGAGTAAAAACCGAGGGAATTTGATAGTGTGGTACTGAGCGGACCCTTACAGAGACTGAGAACTAGTTCAATAAGCGGTAGGAATAATCACTTCGAGTTAGTGCATGGGGGTAGAAGCAGTCATATGACACCTACTAATGGTTATGTGGTGTGGAACCAGGGTGAAAATCTAGGACATAAGAGTCCCCAATATTCTAGAGATCTCGCTGAATGCTAAGGTTGTGGTAGGTTGGGGAATCATTAACACTTCTGCAAGAATATTCCGTATATGCCTTGTGGGAGAGGGTTTATATCAGTCCCCCCATCAGGATTAGTAATACCTCACCAGGAATATAGATAGAGTACTACCAACTGATATGGATAAAGAGGTGGTTATGGATGAGGTAGTTAGGATCCATATATTCAACACCAGTAGAGAGGACCTGATCAGTGTAGCTAGGTTGTATCTCAGGGATGTGGATCTGGTCATGTCTATATAGTGCATCCCACTCCTAAGGATCAGAGTGTTAGGAATTCTATAGTTAGAGGTACTATTATTGTATCATACACTTTGTTATCTTCCTTATTTGATATGGGTTATTGATTCAAACTCAAATTTACCCAAGAGATAAAGGTATAATGGTCCTTGTAGTCTAGATTGGGTTGTTGAATCCACTGAGACCTAAGAAGATACCTAAGACACACAACCTATGAGGTGGGTTTTTGGATATGAAGTGGCCAACTTGGTTTTGATTTTGGATGGTTTTAAATAACAAAAATAAACCTAAGTGAATTAAATTAAATGAAAATGGGTTGATCTTAAGATTATGCTAGGGGTGGATTGAATGAATTTTACTTCTTTAGACAACTTTGGTTTAATTAATTCTTAATGAGTCCATTCTTCAAAATAACACTACCTTCATCATTTTCTGGTTTGATGCAACTAAACTCAATAAATAATCCCCTAAAAAATTATATAACCAAATTCATGATGTCTCCAAGGTATATGGTCATTTTAGTAATTGGATTTAGCTTCCTCAAACACAGTGAAGATAAAGAGTGGAAATAACTGAAGAATGTAAGTCTTAAATTAGTTAACCAATTAACAACAATTCATTCATAAAATAACATTCAATCCGGCCTTTTCATCTTCCTAAGATAAACCAATTAAAGGTTTATACCTCCATTGATGTTATACTCTCAATGGTGGGTGAAATATGGATTACAAGAATTAGATTGAAGAAATTAAAACCGCGGAAATAACGAGCACTCCTCCGTGTGTGTGAATGAAATTCACACCTATGTGTGAACTAATTCTGCACAACAAAGAGATATCACTGTGATTTGTGATTATAAAGTTTTAATGAAATAAATGGGAAGAATAGAATAGAAATATGTTGATTAATAACAAAGAAGTACAAAAAGGAAACTTACATGGAAATTGAAATGTGATTACAAACACAAAGTGGCAGCATAACATTACAATTAAAACAAACACCCAAGATCCTTAAATCCTCCAACACCACTGCCTTAAATAGGAATTTTTTTTCCCTTGGGTCGATCCTCCAACAGTACAAGTCATCCCACTTGAGTATGGCAGGTCTAGGGTGGTGGGAAGTTTGTGGAAGGAAGATTTTCCACCCTTGACCCGAAAAGGTATCCAGCTTGCATCCACCAAACAGAGGCGCATGAAAAACCTTCTATATGGCCGAATTTGGGTGGGCCATATAATACTTAAATTAATATCCAGATTTCCCCTAACATAATGTAAAATCTCATACCAAAAGGAGTTATGGTTTTCGAGATATGGTTTAATTGGTGGTCTGTTTTTCTGGGCCGCAGATTCTGGCCCAGATTTTGATATACTATTTGGTCTGCCTAAATAACAATCATGGAGGCCGAATTAGAAATGGATCCTGAATAATTATTTGTTAATATATATGTCTTCTAGCATCCCACGAATTTTGGGATTCATTGGGCCTGTGTTGTGGGCCCCACATTCTCATCAGTGGGCTAGTATCCAATCTGCCTTCTCTAGAATTGTTTCTTTTCATCGCCAAATATATTCATAATCATTTATGAATCATCCATTGATCCCTGAATGAAAAATGTTTAAATTGAAATGAAGTTACATTTCAAAAAATATCAAATTAAAATATGGATAATTACATTTTTTATAATCAGATGACTCATTGGGCCTAAATTGGTGTACATTAGGCATGAAGTGCACAAATGATGAGAATGGATGTTCAAAATCAAAATCCACTAACTCAGGCCCATAAAATAAAAAATGAACATTTAATACCATTAAAATTTAATTATCATATGTGTTTTTATTGGATAATCACACCCCCCAACTTGAGTTTTGCTAGTCCCGAGCAAAATATATCTCAAAAATATGAAATTTGAATTCCCTTTTCCAAAAACATTTTAATACACAATGATCACCATAAACCCTTATAACAAACAATCATGAAACCCATAAAAATATTTTAATACAAGATAGTTTCATAAGCAGATCCTGTAAGGGTTGGTGTCCTCAGAACCAACTGTTTTGTACTTTGATTACATAAATGTTCACTTATTATATATTGTTCATTGTTCTGCATGACTGTAATATAATAATGTCCTGGAATATTTGTTGCATTAATAAGGTCATAGAAGATCCCCGTTATGATGAGAACCTTGAAATGCTATAAAAATATTCTTAAATAAAGTTCTGCGGTTGGATGACATGCTATGATAGGACACATAGTATACAGACCGTCATGTGCGAGTACTCGTAAGAAGATGAGACTCTCTATCATGGAGTTTGCACTTGGTAATCTCCAAGATGGGAGATTATGAGAACAGACCCGCCAGTAGTAATTCTGCATGTCCTGGTGTCATCGGATATTGCTATCTGCGAGCGTGTGTAATGGTCCTTAGACTGAAATATTATCATTAACTAATGTCATGACTCGCACACTTAGATTTACTGACGAAAACCGTCACGCAGACAGTTGGCGGGAAGTAGGGTACGTTGGGTGTGTCACGAATGACATGTTGTTAATGGATAAGTAAAGGAAGGATTTGTCCCTTCCATTTATAGAAGTTGATATCTCGGCCCTTTGATTGAAATAGAACTGTCGCATTAAATTCCATGGCCATGGTGTAAACGACGAGTTTATTTCAGGTAGTCAAAGAACGACGGATCAAGCATATAGGTTTATGACACTTCCATGAAACCTGCTTGATGAGATATCGAGACAAAGGGATTAAATTACATATTAAGCGTTCGTATGAGGTGATACGTCAATGCGGCGTCAAATTATTTCTCTTGGGTTCCTTGACCCGTTGCTAGACAGTAATCTTGGACTTTAGGCAATCCCGCCTAATGCCAATGAGAAAGAGGCATAGAGGGTCACACACTAAGTGTATCCAAGTATCTCAAGTTGAATAAAGATTATTCCCGTACATGGTTTAATAATTATTCAAGGAAGCCTAAGTTGTTTTAAATGATGGAAGAAAAATAAAATAAAACAAGTACACGCCGTGTATTTATTATTACACGCCGTGTAGTTTTATTTTGGAAAGGAAATGAATAAATGAAAACAAGATATACACGCCGTGTATATTTAATGTACATGCTGTGTAGTTTTCAATGAAAAACAAGTACATGCCGTGTATTTATTATTACACGTCGTGTAGTTTTTCCAGTCGGGATTTTGAGAATATAATATTGTTTTAAATGATATTTATTATAATCAGCGTGGGCGCATGTCAAAGAATTATTTATTAGACATGGGGGTTTTAAATAAAGAGTCAATGAAATAAATAAAACGCGTAACGCGTTTATTTATTGTCATAACTCTATAACCCCACACACCTGATTATAAATATCCTCACAAACCCAACTCTTTTCCGACACACAAGAGAATCATTGTGCACAACATCTCTGGAGAATTCTTTCAAGACCGAAAGAACCTATTCCTCCAAGAACTCTCTCAAGACCGAGAGAGATCCTCTTCCATCGGATCAAGACGATCTAAGGCGGACAATGCAAGAAAAGGCTTCTCCACGCTAGCACCCGGAGAATCCTTTGGCGACGTCTAGAGATACAAGGTACACGTGTGTATCACCGCTAGAGGGAGTCTACACTTGGCTTCTACGATGCAACAACGGATAACATCGACAACGTGATCAAGAACATCAACGAAGAAAGAACACCCAAAAGGTATTTCTTATAATTAATTAAATTAACTGTAATCAACCTGTAACGATCCTTGTTTGTGGTTCCAGGACAAACCATCTTCTTTGTCTTTTTATGTGATTTGATCCGTGGAGACTGGCATTTATCGTCGTATTGATCCTGGATTGGTCATTGCTAATGACAAAAGGCCAAGTGGGCACATCCACCCACGCGCTTCTGCTGCGCCCGGAACCTACAGATCCCAATCCCAAGCCCATTCCTTTGTTCAAATTCATTGTCATATTTCATCCAATATCAATTAAGTATGAGGATGTGTTATGCCTCACAATAGACATGGGTGTTCATCTTTATTCAAGGGGGAAATGACGAAAGCACTAGGTGGAATCACATTTCAATATTAATATGAGTATTCAATTTTTTTATTGTATTATTTTTTTATTATTTTTTTTTTATTTTTTTCAATTTTTCCATGGTAATTGAAATTGCACTCAAAAGATTCAACCCTTGTAGTGAGACTTTGCCGATGACTCCCAAGCTCAAATACCTTAGGGCACCAAGTGAAGCCCACATACTCGGGAATCATCTCGAGTTAACTCAGTCAAAAACAAATTCAAATTACCAAAAATAGAGATAAAATTTACTAACTCTGGGCCAGAAAACTATGGAGTCACGATCCCCAGGTGCCAGAAGCCACTCATTAGGTCATTTCATTGCTCTACACGCAAATTTATTGTTTTTTTTTGTTTTTTTATTGAATACTCATATTAAAACTAAAATGATCACCAAACCTATGCTATTTATTTGGGGGACCCCATGAACTTAAACTAATACCCCACTATCCAAAGGACGTGCATTTTGATCTTTTTTTTGGATGAATAAAAATAAACGATGAAATATCACATTGGACATAAACACTTTCCAAAATCTAAGCTCATGAAATTATACAAGGATTAAAAGCAGAATTAGGGCATGCTAAATTATTTTATATTCAGTTTCAAAGTGTGAAATGTGTATTACCATGTACAAAGTTAAAGGAATTTTTCTTTCCATTTACACATTTTTTCTTCTTCAAATCATTCATTTTTTTTACACAAAAGCATTTTTCATTTTATCTCCCCCCCCCAACTTAAAATGAAATTTTCCCTAGTTTTTTAAAAAGAAAATTTAGAATGGGGTAGAGGAATAAAAGGGGAGTTTGATAAGGAAATTAAAATATTACGATCATGGAATGAAGTCACCTGGTGGTTGAAGTTTGAAGTTCTTGTCGCTCCAATTTAGTCCTTTGATATCCATGTTGCTTGCAGAGTTTCCATAGGTCAGTGGTAAGCGTGCTCCCCTATCTCCCTTCAGTCCTGGGTTCGAATCCCCGCGGCTTCATTGGTTGTGACTGGGTTTGACCCACGACCCACGACGTGTCCCTTTTTATTATTATTATTATATTTTTATTTATTTTTTTGTATTTTTATTTTAACCTACAAAAACATTAAAATAAAACAAACTGATGATACATTGTATTCTTTTAAAATTTATGGGTAAGACATTACTCAAGGATCACACCACATGACACGGATGAATATGGTGCTTCCCTTTCATACCCATCCATACTCATAATAGAAGAACAGGTCAACAGTCTTTTTTTAATATAAAAATGATTAATTAAAATATAAATTTTATTAAAACAAAAAATGATAGAAAACTTGAAAACCATGGGTTGCCTCCCATGCAGCGCTTTTGTTTAACATCGTTAGCCCGACATGGATCCTAAATCTATCAATTTTTTTCCGGTTCATAGGTTGGCTCAGTTAACTCAACCTCTATTTCCTGTTTTTTGAATGATTCAATGAATGGTTTTAACCTATGACCATTGACCTTGAAAATGTGACCACTAGTGGGATCTTGAATCTCTACTTCCCCATGGGGGTACACATGATGCACTATGAAAGGACCTGACCATCTAGACCTTAACTTTCCCGGGTGTAAATGAAGTTTTAAACTATATAAGAGCACAAATTTTCCTGGTTCAAAATGTTTGACTTTGATATTCCTAGATTGGTAGGCTTGAACTCTAGCTTTATTTATCCTTGAATTTTCATAAGCCTCCATCCTAAGTTCCTCAAGTTGATTAAGATCTAATTTCATCTTTTCTTCAGCTAAAGAAATGTTGAAATTCATTTTTTTATTACCCAAAATGCCTTATGCTCAATTTCAACAGGTA
Organism: Viscum album; assembly: GCA_963277665.1. Taxonomy (NCBI): domain Eukaryota; kingdom Viridiplantae; phylum Streptophyta; class Magnoliopsida; order Santalales; family Viscaceae; genus Viscum; species Viscum album. The sequence goes on along the minus strand of OY728156.1, from coordinate 118,498,636 downwards.
AATGGAATGCTTTTCCATAAACCAACCTATATGGGGACATTCCTAAAATGGTTTTATATGCGTTTAGATAGGCCCAAAGAGCATCTAAGAGTTTCTCAAACCAATCTTTCCTAGAGGGGTTGACAGTTTTTTCAAGAATTTGCTTAATCTCCCTATTCGCTAACTCAGCTTGACCATTAGTTTGAGGATGGTATGCAGTGGACACTTTATGAGAAATACCATACTTATACATGAGTGAAGAGAATGGGCGGTTACAGAAATGGGTTCCTCGGTCACTGATTATAGCCCTAGGAATTCCAAATCGAGAAAATATGTTCTCTTTCAGAAATCGAATCACAACTTGATGATCATTGGACTTAGTGGGAATGGCCTCAACCCATTTTGAGACATAATCAACAGCTAAGAGTATGTAGAGGTATCCCCTAGAGTTTGGGAAGGGACCCATGAAATCAATTCCCCAACAGTAAAATATTTCAACCACTAAGATGGGAGTGAGTGGAATTTGATTCCTTTTTGTGATGGACCCTACTTGTTGACACCTAGGAAAACTTTGAAAAAATGTGTAAGAGTCCCTTGAGAGGGTGGGCCAGAAGAGACAACACTGAAGAACCTTAGCATAAGTTTTTTTAGAGTAAAAGTGACCTCCACATGCCTCACTATGACAGAATTTAAGGATGGACTCTTGTTCCGATTCTGGGACACACCTCCTAATGACTTGGTCAGGGCCGAACTTGTAGAGGTATGGATCATCAAACAAATAGTTCCTAACATCAGAAAGGAATTTACTTCGAGATTGAGTCCCTAATAATTTTGGAATTACTTCCGTAACTAAGAAGTTGGCTATGTCAGCATACCAAGGTCAGTCACTCACAGAGTATAGGTGTTCATCAGGAAATTAATCTGACATAGAAAGGTGATTTGAGTTGTCTTTTAATTCCATCCTAAAGAGGTGATCAACTACAACATTTTCAACACCCTTTTTATCCTTGATTTTGAGGTCAAATTCTTGTAAGAGAAGGACCCACCTAATCAGTCTAGCCTTAGCATCTTTTTTTTAAGAGGTATTTTAGTGCAAAATGGTCAGTGAACACAGTGATGGGGGATCCTAAGAGGTAGGACCTAAACTTCTCTAAGTAAAACACAATATAAAGTAACTTCTTTTCAGTGGTGGTGTAGTTGATTTGGGAATCATTTAAGGATTTTCTTGCATAAGCAATGACATAAGGATTTTTATCACAACGTTGTCCTAACACATCTCCTACAGCAAAGTCACTGGCATCACACATAAGTTCGAAAGTAAGGTTCCAATTTGGAGATTTCATAATGGGAGGAGAGGTGAGAGAGGATTTGAGGATTGAGAATAAACCCTAACACCTTTCTGCCCAAACAAATGGAGAATCCTTTATTAGGAGAGAACAAAGGGGATGGGAGATTGAACTAAAGTCCTTGATGAATCTTCTATAGAAACCAACATGTCCTAAGAAAGACCTCACTTCTTTGATAGTTTTGGGTGATGGAAGGTGATGAATGATGTCAACCTTGGCTTTATCAACTTCAATCCCCCTACCTGAGACTAGATGGCCTAGAACTAGTCCCTCTTTAACCATGAAATGGTATTTTTCCCAGTTTAGGACCAGATTTTTTTCTTCACATCTTGACAAGACTCTCTCCACATTCTGCAGACATACCTCAAATGTATCCCCAAACACAGAGAAGTCATCCATGAAGACCTCTAGAAAATCCCCTACCATGTCTTAGAATATTCCCATCATGCACCGTTGGAAGGTTCCAGAGGCATTTCATAACCCAAAGGGCATGCGTTTGAAAGCAAAGGTTCCAAATGGACATGTGAATGTAGTCTTCCCTTGATCCTCTAGGGAGATATCAATTTGATTATACCCTGAGTACCCATCTAGGAAACTGTAGAATTCATGAACTTCCACTCTCTCAAGGACTTGGTCAATGAATGGTAAGGGGAAATGGTCCTTCTTGGTGAACGATTTTAGCTTCCTATAGTCAATGCAGACCTTCCATCCACTACTCACCCTTGTTGGAAGAATCTCTCCATCCTCATTGGTTATCACTATGATTCCAGACTTTTTTGGAACCACTTGGATTGGGCTCACCCATTCACTCTCAGATATGGGATATATGATACCATCTTTTAACAATTTCAGCAGTTCTTTTCTTACTACCTCCATGAGATTAGGATTGAGTCGTCGTTGAGGTTGACGACATGGCTTTGAATCCGATTCCAGAACGATCCTATGAGTTCCAACAAGTGGGATAATCCCAGGAATATCAGATAGGGTCCAACCAATGGATTTCTTATGTTTCCTAAGTACATCTAGAATCATCCTCTCATGATTGGATTCAAGAGAAGAAGAAATGACAATAGGATGTGTTTGATTGTCCCCTAAGAAGGCATAATTTAGTACAGCAGGAAGTTCCTTCAATTCAAGATCAGGTTGGTTCAAAATTTCAGCATAAGATTGGGACATTGGATCAAGATCAATTTTATTTCCTAAAGTTTTAGATAGGATTGATTCCCCACATGTAGAAGTTCCAGCTACTAGATTGGCCTGATCAGATTTAGGGAAGGAAGTTGGATTGGTCTCCATGAAAGTGGTTTCCTGAAAGGTTTCACTAATTTTTGGACCTAAGACTTCATCATAAGATAAATTTGAAAATGATTCAAGCCAAGGAGATAAAATTCCTTCATATAAACAAAGGAAATCAATCTCATCATGACTTAAACATTCATTAAATATTCCTTGATGTTCTATGGATTCATTATCAATGCTTCATATCATGTTTACTTCATTAATGTCCTCGTAATACCCTATTTGTGAGCTTTAATTATATATGTTCAAGTCTAGAATCATGTTTCCAAAGGTGATGGTCATGTTCCCATTTCAGACTCGGATAACAGAGTTGATTGTTTCAAGGAAAGGACGACCAAGGATAATTGGGGTTTGTTCCTTATTTCCTAAGTTTGGATGGTTGTCAAGGACAATGAAGTCAGTAGGTTAGATGAAGTTTTCAACCTTTACCAGAACATCCTTTAAAATCCCCTTTGGAACCCTAATGCTGCAATCAGCAAGTTGAAGTGTGACAGATGTGGTTTGGAGCTCTTCTAGGCCTAACTGGCAGTACACAACATATGGGATGAGATTGACACTAGAACCTAGGTCACACAAGGCCTTGACAACTTTTCTCTCTCCTAGTTCAACATTGATGTAAGGGCAACCCGGGTCTTTCAACTTAGGAGGAATGGTCCCTTGAATGGTGGTACTCACATTAGCATCCAAAAGGACTTGGTTTTTATGTGAAAATTTTCTTTTAAAAGTACACAAGTCCTTAAGGTACTTTGAGTAGGCAGGTATGGTTTGGATGGAATCGAGAAGGGGAATGTTCAACTTGACTTGTGAGAAGATTCCCTCAATGTTTCACTCAATTCAAGCTTGGTTTTCCCCCTCATACATTGAGGAAATGGTGAAGGTTGTGGGGTTGTTTGTTGAAGAGTTGTTTCTTTGACAATGTTATCGTGTTTTTCAGTTTGATAATTTGGTTCATTTGAATTTTCATCCAAGTTTGAATCTTCAGGTGGGTTCTGAATTAGTTGTTCAGGTTTCTCAATTGATTTCCCACTTCTTAAAGTAGTTACAGCCTTTAGTTGTTCATGAGTTTTTTGAGCACAACTTGACTCTCCCCTTGAAGTTGAGGATGGAACCACCTGAGTAGGCATGGGTGCCTTTCCAGTTTTGATGGTTTGAAGTTCTTGTTTTAGGGAAGAGACTTCCGAGTTCATCCTCTCCATTTGTTTGCACAGTTGTTATAGTAGGCTTTGTGGATCAGTTTGGGTTGGTGCTTGAGTAGATTGGTTTATCCCAGGGGGATATTTTGGAGGTGGTATGGTTTGTTGAAAATGGAATGGTGGTTGTTGGTATTGGATAGGTTGGGTTTGGAACTAGTTATGGGATTGGTAGTTCTGATGGGGGTAAGGATTTTGTCTCTGTGGTTGTCTAGGTTGTTGGTTATCTTTCCAGCGGAATCCTGGGTGGTCATTATACCTTGGGTTGAAGTTGTTTTGGTATTGAGGCTTTTGAAAGTTCAAGGAATTTACTTCTGCTGGGGGTCCTCCTAAAAGAACATCCTTGATGGATGGAATTTTTGGGCAGTTTTCTATCTTATGGTCATGTTTGTCACAAATTGTGCAAACAAGTTCTACAGTTTGGATTTCATGGACTTTCCTAAGGTCTATTTCTTCAACCTTCCTAGAGAGTGCTGTGAGTTTAACCCTAAGGATTTCTTCTTCTCTAAGTGTATGAATTCCAGTAGTTCTTTGTGTATTTTTAGAATAAGGTGAAGTTCCCCATGTTTGGTTTTGTTCAGAAAGGATTTCTAGATACTCGTAAGCATCATTTGGGGATTTGTTTTTAAATTTTCCATTACACATCATGTCAATGAATTGTTTGTTCCCCAGACTCAACCCCTCATAGAAAATTCTCACTTGTTCAGGAATAGAAAAACCATGGTGTGGAACCATGTTTAGAGTTTCTTTTAACCTCTCCCATGTTTCATATAATGACTCTCCCTCTTTCAAAAAAGTTTTGGATACTCTTTTTAAGTGCAATTGTTTTGTGGTGGGGAAAGTATTTTTTGTAGAATTGTCTTTTTAGTTGGTACCAAGAGTTTATGGATGATGGTCTCAAATTTTTTATCCAATTTTTAGCTCGATCCTTTAAATAAAAAGTAAATAGACTCATCTTAGCCGATTCTAGTTGATGTGGGGGACACATGATTTCTATAATGTCATTGAACTCCTTAATGTGGAGGTAGGGCATCTCAGACTCCATTCCATGGAATGTGGGAAGGTGGTTTAGGACATGGGGTTTAAAGATGTAGTTGGAATATCTTAGGGAATTGTGTTTAATGCATGAGGGGGAATTGGTCCAAGAAGGTGTGAGGTAGTCATTCATGGTTTGATCAACTGCATTCCCCAGGTTTGGGGCTGCCTCATTTGGGTTTCCATTTTGGTTCCCACCTGGGTTTATGAGTTGGTTTCTTTGAAGAACTTTTATTGAAATGGGCTCAATTTTTGAATCGGGGGTGTTAGGAAGATTAGGATCTAATGGAAAGAGTTCCCTTGGTGTACTTGACTCCCCAACCCCAGGACTATCCACCCTAACTAGACGGTTTTATTGATCACAGGTGTAGGTGGACATGCTCCAAAAGAAAAAAAACGAGAAAGGGACAAGATAAGAGAATTTGGATGAGAAAAGAATAAATGGGGGAGAATAGAATGGGTGTTTAGATTACTTACTTGGGTCCCCATCAAAGGTGCAAAATTTTTATTCACGCTCAAATTTACCCAAGAGATGAAGGTAGAACGGTCCTTGTAGTCTAGATTGGGTTGTCGAATCCACTGAGACCTAAGAAGATACCTAAGACACACAACCTATGAGGTGGGTTTTTGGCTTTGAAGTGGCCAACTTGGTTTTGATTTTGGATGGTTTTAAATAACACTAATAAACCTAAGTTAATTCAATTAAATTAAAATGGTTTGATCTTAAGATTATGCTAGGGGTGGATTGAATGAATTTTACTTCTTTAGACAACTTTGGTTTAATTAATTATTGATGAATCCATTCTTCAAAATAACACTACCTTCATAATTTTCTTGTTTGATGCAACTAAACTCAATAAATAATCCCCTACACACTTAGAGAACCAAATTCATGATGTCTCCAAGGTATATGGTCATTTTAGTAATTCGATTTAGCTTACTCAAACACAGTGAAGATGAAGAGTGGAAATAACTGAAGAATGGAAGTCTTAAATTAGTTAACCAATTAACAACAATTAGTTCATAAAATAACATTCAATCCAGCCTTTTAATCTTCCTAATATCAACCCATTAAATGGCTAGCTCTCTATTGATGTTATACTCTCAATGGTGGGCGGAATATGGCTTACAAGAATTAGATTGAAGAAATTAAAACTGTAGAAATAACGAGCACTCCTCCGTGTGTGTGAATGAAATTCACACCTATGTGTGAACTAATTCAGAACAAAAAAGATATATCACTTTTCTTTGTGATTATAAAGTTTTAATGAAAGAAATGGGAAGAATAGAAGAGAAATATGTTTATTAAGAACAAATAGGTACAAAAAGGAAACTTATATGGAAATTGAAATGCGATTACAAACAAAAAGTGGCAGCATAACATTACAATTAAACCAAACACCCAAGATTATTAAATCCTCCAACACCACTGCCTTAAATATGCATTTTTGATCCCTTGGGTCGAGCCTCCAACAGTACAAGTCATCCCACTTGAGTATGGTAGGTATAGGGTGGTGGAAAGTTTGTGGAAAGAAGACTTTCCACCCTTGACCCGAAAAGGCATCCAGCTCGCATCTACCAAACAGAGGTGCGTGAAACACTTTATAGATGGACAAATTTGGGTGGTACATAGAGGAATTAAATTAATATCCGGATATCCACTAACATCCTGTAAAGTCTCATCCCAAAAAGAGTTATGGTTTTCGAGATATGGTTTAATTGGTGGGCTGTTTTTCTGGGCCGCAGATTCTGGCCCAGATTTTGATATACTATTTGGGCTGCCTAAATAACAAACATGGAGGAATAATTAGCAATGTATCCTGAATAATGATTTGTTACTCTATATGTCTTCTATCATAACAATAATTTTGGGATTCATTGGGCCTGTATTGTGGGTCCCACATTCTCATCAGTGGGATGGTGTCTAATCTTCCTTCTCCAGAATTGTTTCTTTTCATCGCCAAATATCTCCATCATCCTTTATGAATCATCCATTAATACCTGAATGAAATTTTTTTAAATTGAAATGAAGATCCATTTCAAAAAATATCAAATAAAAATATAGATAATTACATTCCTTATAATCAGATGACTCATTGGGCCTAAATTGGTGTACATTAGGCATGAAGTGCACAAATGATGAGAATGGATGTTCAAAATAAAAATACACTAACTCAGGACCATAAGATCAAAAATGAACATTTAATATTATTAAAATGTAATTAACATATGTTTTTTTATTGGATAATCAGTTATTCGTACTCTTTTATGTCGGTGTAAATTCAGGAAATTCTGGTCCAAGAGATATAATACTTTTGTAGCATGATGACTCGTTTCACACCATTAGGGGTTTGATTAGAGAGTGTGCACTAGTGAAAGTATTTCCCCATTGATATAGGTGGGAACCAATTCTTGTGGAACCTCTTCATCAACAGGATAACAGGTTTGTACGTTATACTCATAATGGACTAGTTGGCACATTATCATCCTCACATTTATTTCTATCTCCATAGGGTATCTGTCATATCACTTGAGGGTGGTACGTATGTTCATATGGGTGAGTGGTATATTTGGGAAAGTTGAGTTTGACCCCATCATCATGGGATATTAAGAGTGACATACCATATGGCTAGTCTCTTTATGAGCGATCAGGGTATACGATGTATGGAGTTCCCTCCTATAGTGTATCATTTCATGGATGTTCTCCCTGATGACTTCTTTGTATTACCTCCTATGAGAGGTGTGAAGTTCACTACTAAGCTTTTACCTAGAGAGGAAAAGTTCCCATTCCTCCTTATAGGATGGAACCTATGAATCTTCAGAACCCCAAGAATCAGTTAGACAATTTGGAAGCTATGGGTTTCTTACGACCCAGTACTTCGCCATGGGGTTTACCATCCATTTTCACCCAGATGGTAGAATGTACCTTCATTATTTGTGTGGATTATCATTATTCGATAGAGTTTATAGTTAAGAATTGGTATCCACTATCTCATATATAAAACCTCTTCAACTAGATCTGATGATAGATAGTTTTCTCTAATATTGACTTATGGTTGTGCTACTATCAGGTGCATGTGAGACCATTAGACATACCACATATGTCATTTCAGATTAGATATGAAATTTACAATTATTTTTTCATTCTATTCGCCCTCATTAATGCACCAAAATTCTTCATGTCCCTGATGAATCAGTTTTTATACCCATATCAAGATTAATTTGTGGTGGTCTTCATGGATGATATCTTGGTATACTCCTGCACTCTTCATAATGATTCAAAATATCTTGTCATCATGATGAATACACTGATAGAGAACCAACTATATGAAAATATCACAAAATTTCACTTTTGGATCAATATGGTTCACTTATTAGGTTATATCATATCAGTAGAAGGAGTATCCATTGAACCAAAGAGGGAGAGCGTCGTGGTTCCTAGGGGAAGCCCATGAATGTCGGTGAAATGCACAATTTATTATGGATGGATGGATATTAAAGGTATTTAATTCCATAATTATCATGCCTAGAAGTTAATATCATGTTCTTGACTAAGAATGGTAAAATATTATTATGGTCTGAACCCTATGAAATATCCTTTCAAGATTTTAAAGGGAGACTGACTTCAGCAATGATATTGATTCTCCAGAGTTGGGAAGACGCTATACATTCTATTATGATGTGTCATGAATCAATCTATGAGTTTTTATGATGTAGAGAGATCGAGTTGTAGAGTATGGGTCCCATAATCTGAGACCTCATGAGAAGAATTACCCTACACAAAACCTCTAGTTGGCAGCTTTAGTTCATTCCTTATGCTATTAGAGACATTATCTATTGGGGAGTTATTTTTCATATATAAAGACCACAAAAATCTAAAATACATTTCCAAACAGAATGATATGAATATCAGGTATTACTGGTGGGTAGAATACTTATATTCATTAAACTTTGATCTTGCTTATACACCCATAAAGGGAAATTCATTAGCTAACTCCCTATGCCAGAAGGTTAAGACACATGTCATTCAGGAGTCTAGTTGTGAATGACAGTTGATGGCCCAAATTTATGAGATGCACCCAGAGGTTGAGGAGTTCCATGGGAAACCTATTTTAATAGATTTTCAGTGACATATTTCCTTCTAGAATAGGTAAGGATGAGATATATTTTATATTATGAGGGCATAGTCCTGAGGGAGAGTTTCTTAGGAGAGGACCCACCACCTGGTTGGGTTATCAACGAGGATGAGATCCTACACTTTCATGAAAGTGTTTGGGTTTCCAAAAACATACAAGAAGAATTTATGTGGGGATATCATACATATATTTTGAAAGTACACCCTAGTCTTACCAATATGCATTGAGATGTACATCACCAGTATTGGTGTCTAGGTATTAAGAAAGTGATCACAAGTTTTATTACATGGTGTTCCACCTATCAGTAGGTGAAGGTGGAGCACTAGTGGCCGGTTGGACTTTTGTATCATCTTTCTATTCCTAAGTGGAAATGGGAAGACATTACCATGGAATTTGTAATAGTATATTCAAGACCCCTCAAGGTAGTGATTAGTATGGGTGATCATCAATATATTGTCCAAGGTCATGCACTTTTTTCTGATTAAGGATACTTTTTCAGTAGATGATCTCATGAGGCTTTACCTTTGGGAGATAGTACACCTTCATGGTGTTCCTAATTCTATCATATCAGAGAGGGATGCTTGGTTTACATTGTTGTTCTATAAGGGGTTACTAAAATCATTGACTTCATAGGTGATACTGAGTATAGAATACCACCCTCAGACCATCGGTCAGTCTGAGTGTATGATACAAGTGTTAAAGGACATGCTCCAAGCATGTGTCCTTGATTTTGGAGTTTATTGGGAGAAACACCCACCTATCATTGAGTTGACCTACAATAAAAAATTTCAAGAAACTATTTATATGAATCCCTATTAATCTCTATATGATAGACCATTCTATTTACCCTTATACTAGTTAGAGGTAGTTGAGTCTGTGCTAGTAGGACCTCATCTCATTCAAGAGACTTTAGAGAAATTAAAACTTATTCAGAATCATATGGCTGCAAGTTATTCTAGGAAGAAGAATTATACCAGTAATCACTATTTACCTATGGAGTTTGAGGTGAGACATTATATATTTTTATGAATTTATCCTAGATTTTTTCATATAAGTATTTAGAGACAAGGTAAGATATCACCTCATTATGTCAGACCTTTTGAAATCATGGAGAGAGTTAGGAAAGTTGCCTATCAGTTAGCCTTACCTCAGAGGTACCGAAGCATGCACGATGTATTCCATGTAACACATATTTGATATTTTTTTCATACCCAAATAATTCAGTTGAACCTTAGGATATTAATCTTGAGGTGGATGTGTCCTTTGAGGATAATCCTATGTGTATAATTGATTAGAGCATAAAGGTTCTTTGATCTAGGTTAGTTCCTTTGTTATGGGTTCTATCTCATCATGAATATAAACATGATGATACCTATGAGAGAGAGTCTGATGTACATGATCAATGGAAATTTTTTTTTTCTAGATGATGTTTTACCTCTCGTAAGGGAAACTTTGGGGTGAGTTGTTTTAAGTTGGGGAGGTTGTAACATCCCTGATTTTTAGAGAGGTATGAATTCATTTAATTTTGGTCAAACCCTTTTTAAGTTTTCCTTTTGTCTTGGTCCCTAGTAACAACACCTTTAGTTTGGTCTATTTGTTTTTGGAAAGAAAGGCGGTAGGGGGGTGGATCCTGGCTGCAAAACCAATTCACGATGTGAGTTAATTTGGAAAGACCCCATGAGTTTTTATTACAGTATGTGAATTCAATGCACTTCATGAATCTTATTCACGATGTGAACTATTATTTCTTATATTGAAAAAAACCCAAGGTATTCATGATGGGAATTCTATTCACATCATGAATATTTCATGAACTATATTTTTAAAAGGCACATAACCCCTTATTTGAGGTATTCCTCTTTTTCTTCAGGATTAGTTGTGTGAGGAGATCTTCCACACCTAAACCTAGGCTTTTAGATTCCATCTTTATCTTAACTCTGATTCATTCTCTATCAGTTGAATTGTATATATATTAATAAGAGATTCATTCATATTATTTATTTTCTTTATTTATATCTCCATCTTCAGTGCTATTTTCATGCGAGATAATATTCCTTAATTTTAGGTAATTTGTCATTCTTGATGATTTATTTCATTAAATATCTATTGAAAATAAAAAAATGGATGATGGGTTATCTACTAATATAAAGTATATAGTCTAGTATTTTTACACTAAAACTGATTCATTTTATAACACACACCATCATGCCTCAAGATGGAATTTATGTGTGTTTCTTTGAAATTAATAATTTCCATATTTTAAATTGTTTTTCATTTTATATGTTCCCCGTATACTCTTTTTTATGGTCTGAGTTTTCCCACCTTGACTAGTTCCACCCATTAGGGAATGATCATGTGATGTACTTAAATTATTAAATGTTTATATGGAAACACCACCATCTCAATGGGGTTGATCACTACCCAATTGGATGGTTCCTTTTAATTAATGGGAAAGTGAGTGGAACAAACACTTCACATGACTTACCTATGATTAAGGATATTCCCATTAGTTAAATGGAATGATAAATGAATTATAATTCAACCCTTAGCATATCGTAAATAATTACTCACCTTATCTAAATGTGGTTTACTAGCATGGAATCCCTTCAATTTGTGATACCCGTGTAGGGAGACTCACATATTTTGATACTCGGGTTGGGTGAACCACATATTTATGATACCCAGGTAGGTCGACCCACATATTTGTGATGAATGGGAATGGAAACCCACATATTTTTGATTCATGGGAAGGGAAACCCACATACTTATGATACTCGGCCAGGGTGACCCATATACTTACGATACATAGGTAGGGCGACCCACATACTTATGATACATAAACAAGGAGACTCACATATTTGGGATACATGGGAAAACGACACACATATTTATGATACTCAGGAATGGAGACCATCATAATTTGGATACTCGAGAAAGGAATCCCAAATGAAATATTATAACATGACAAGACATCCCAAAAGAAATATGATATGCAGGCATGGAATCCCTTGGAATTCTATGATATTCATAAAAATACCCATAGACATATGAGTTATGCCTATAGTCTTGATTAGTAGTAGTATCCATATATGGCTATAAACGTCACTAAGTATATAGAACAAATGTATGTATATATATATATATGGTTACATATTAAGAGATCATCCGACTTAGGCTGAAGAAATTAGTGTCTTCTTGGTGTCCTTTATGAACCAGAGCCGACCTATTTATAACTTATATTCTTTCTTACCTTATTATATAGGCACACTATTCATTTTATATGCACCAGTGGGATTTTACTAGAAATCATTGGTGGTGTCCTACTAAGGGTATCTCATATCCAATTAGGACCACCATTTGGCACCAAAATAGATCTTATGGACCCAGGTAGGGACAAAGGGAAGCATCCGATTATGGATGCTTGATTTTCTTCTTAGGATAGAGTATAGGGGTAGGGGATTGATATTTTTCCCATGATATTAGTGGAGATAGTTTTTCAACCTTTTGTATTTTTGTATATAAAGATGTATATGATCATACCCACATTACATTTCTATATATCACATGATAAAGAATCATTTTTTATGTGGCATTATTTCATATTCATCCTATAGAATACACTTAGATGATTTATTATTATTACACTACTGATTTTTTATTAATATTTCCACTACTTACTATTATTTGATACCTCTATGATACACTATGATCATGGGGGTATTGTCTCACCACCATATCATCATATACCCCCACTACTAGTCGGAATCCTCTTGTCTATGAGGAGGCACACTTGAGGTAATGTGGCTGACTGGGTTCAGTTACTTAGGAGTGAACTCGGTCTAGGATGCTACATTTAGTTATACATTTTTTTGGTTGAAAATTATATCATTCAATGTTTTAATTTCTATTATGAACAATAAATTTTTTATTTATATAAATTATATAATTTTAATTGGTTATAGGTACAAAAAAATTCATTTAAGTGACATAAATATTTCTAAATTATTGATATGGTGGTGGGGGAACCATAGTATGTACATTTCTTTAAATAAATATATCTATAAAAATTAATTTATTTAATGAAATTTAATATATAATTCTTGGAATTATATGAAAAAATTATTATTATCAAGATAGGAGGACACTTAAAGGTGGTGGGTGTGGGATTACATGTTTACTATAAATTTTTATTGCATATTGAGAGAAATATATGATAATTGAGTTTCATGATAACGACCATCCAGTTAGCCCACATGGACAATAGTTTAGGAGTTAGATGGCTATAAATACTCATTATAGGATAAGTATTTTTATTCATAAATCAGAAGAGTATTTAGAAATTGGTGAAAGATAATTTAAGAGAGTCCATAATGATAAAATTTATAAACTTATTTATTTAGATTTATCATAGTTTAAATATTATACATTTTGTATGACTAATATTTAATCTATTCAATTTCATACAACATTTTAGTTTCAAGAGATGAAATAAATTATGAAAATGTTTATATCCTTTTCAAAAATTATATAGAGATATTTGAAGATAATTTTGAACTCATATTATATTTTTTGGAGTAAATAGAATCAAAATATATGCCTTAAGTATGAGTTTATAGACACAAAGTCATTGGATATATTTTTCACCAATCAATGAGAGGTATACTTTAGGGTATGTAATTGGTTTCTTATAAAATATATTTGTTAAATTAATCTTAAGTAATCAATAACTTATTAATTTGTTATTATGCAACATACCTCCTAAAAACCTCACCATGAGAGTTAGTCCCATAATTTATACCCATATACATTTTCATGTCGAGTGTATCGTTTATTAGAGGAATAAATGATTATTTAAAAATTTAATAAAATAAGATCCAAGTCATGCAGTGACTATGAAGAGGTTTCATATGACCCTCCACCCCTCCCCTCATTAAGAAAAATGGAAAAGGGTGAGGTGGGAAAAATGGGAATTTGATTACCAATTCAATAAAATAAGTAGCTGATAAGATTGAAAGTAATTAATTATTATTTATCTTTAATATGATGATTTTTTTTAATTCATCCCACTAATATAACATTTGAAAATATTATTTTAAGACACCAGTTAGGAGAAAGAGAAATAGGGGACTTTATTTTTGAGGGTAGGATACATATTATTATAACTACTTTAATAAGGCTAAAACACCAAAGACACATCATAGGATATAAGGTGGGTATCAGTTTGAGAAAGGTTTTTGGTTTCCCTAGTAAAAAATTTATGGAGGTAAAATATAAGGGGGAAATAGATTCCTTGATGGCTGAGATGTGATAGTTTAATGAGTTAATAAATGATAGAATTAAATTATATGTACATGATGTGTTTGTAGAAACAAAGAGACAAACGTATCCTATGCAGCCTGCTACTCAGATCCTCTACATATTCATTCATACACATCTATATACCATGTGTTTCATCTATAGTATCCTCATGTAAATATTATAGCAGAAATAATTATACATCATTTGGGGGGTTATTTATATTATATAGTTTGTTCAGGTGAGAGTAGTGGTAAATGATATTATCGATCCAACTACTCTAGTTCTATGGCCTATCGATGAGGTGACCATTATTGGATAGAGTATTGGTAATTTTTAAATTATCTAGATAGTCTTTATAGTTAGTTGACATAAGATGAATGTGATTTTTTAAAAAAATTATCTATAATTAAATTCAAATTTCATAAAAAAATTTATTACACTTACCTTAGATAGAAGTATCTAAAATCAATGGAGAAAATGAAAAGTAAAATAAATTTTTAGGAACATGAACCTTTAGATACACCTTAGGATCTTAATAGGATAGAAAATTTAACAATGATTTATTCTATATTAGACAATTAATATACTATTTTAAAAACTGATGATATTTGTGGCAATAATTATATGTAAAATATATTTTAGAACAACATCATTGATATTGTAAGGGGTGAAGAGCTCACGGTTCCCATTTTTCACTTATTTTACATATAAGTAAATTTAAATTATAAATTTCATTTCTTCATATAAAGATATGTTATATTTTCTTAATTATTTAATTTTAAAATAAATCATCCACACACTATTTTCATACAATACAATTACACTTATATTTATGGTTTTAAAGATACAGAATACATTTCAACAATTATTTAATACCTTAACCAACATTCAATAATTCAATATACATCTAAAATATTAAAAAACACAGAGATAATATGTTGGTTTATTCCATTTTTTGATAGGTAAGAAAACATATATAATGATAAACCACTATTAATTATACAATTATTAGAACTTTAATTTTTATAATTTAGTTGAAATTAGATGTTATGCCTATTTTCATCATAAGAATACAAGGCATATTAGTTATACTCTTTAATGAGTGGTGTTTGAAGAATATTTAAAAATTTGTCAAAGGAGTAAGTCTTATTCTATTATTTTAATTTTGTAGTATTAATATTTTAATTTTACACATGGTTTAAAAATTAATATTTAAAAGTAACACATTTCATGGGATGAGTTAAATAGGAATCAATTTTCAATGATAAAGATAAAAAATGAATATGTGAATGTTCTAGTAGATAACTTTTATATTCATTAAAAATTGTTTTTTATACACATCTAGTGTTTCTATTTTAGAAATATTGTATCAAAAATGTTGTTTCATCATCAAATAGTATTTGTTGAATAAATGTATTATGTTTAAAAATTGATTTATGAGACAATCACAACTATAATAATAATATATTTTCAAAATTTTAGTTTCATTATAACACTTATTATTTAAACAAATATGTTGTATTTTAAAATTCATAACACTTTATTTCATTGTAAATTTTTATGATGTTTCTATGTATATTTCAAATGATCAAAACCACCTTAAAATTTTATTTGAATAATATTTTTTATGTTTGTATAATTTATAGATATAGTTTTAATTTTTTTATATATTGTTCATAAAAATGTTGTAAAAGTTTTCAATGATATTTTTTAATGTCGTTTGGTTTTGTTCATTGATTCTATTTATTCTATTTAGTGATTATATTTTTAATATTTTAGATGTTTGTAATAATGGATTTCATAATATATTTTTTATAAAAATATACTATCTTTTAATATAGGTTTTAGGGAAAACCCACTCTATAATTCTATTTCCATATTGGTTTTATTGAAAACAAATAGGAAAAATCATGTACAAGGGATTTAAAAGTCATTTTTCTTAAAAAAATGTTTAAATCCTTCTTATGTTTCATTTTATAATAACATTCAATGTTTATTTTCAAAAAAAAACACCTGAAAACCCAATTTTTTTCATTTACACTAACATATCTTTTTAAATGATATTAAAATAAAAAAAATTATTTGAAAGGTTTTTTTACACTCGTTCCAATACTAATATAATTATCAAAACTTATAAAATAATTATACATCATCAAAAAATACCAAATTGAATTAAATTCCATTTTATATAATTTAACTACAACCTTGGGAGTTTATCAAAAGTGGAATAAATGCATGTATTTGTATCATGGATAAAGTCTACTTTCAAGTAACCAAATAAACCCTTAATCATTGATAAATTCATTAAAACCTTAGTGTTAATTAATTATAATTCCTATAAATTCATTCCATTAAAACCTCTTTCATTATTTTGTGTAGAACCAGGGTTGATATTTAATAGAACACCTTATGGGCATTATTTTAAAGTAAATGTATTTTTTTCATAAAAATATTTAAAATATTATATAATATCAAATGATCTTGAAAAAAACATTTAAAAATCCATTGAAAAAACATATATAATTATTAAAATATTTATTTCAATTTAAAATAAGGTTTAAAAATTAGAAAGTGCTGATGGATCAATAAATAAAGGAAATAACATGGTGCCACCAAACAAAATGTTGAATCCATTTTAAAATGGTATTTTCCCATTATATGAGAGAAATAGGAACCTTTAGATTAAAATTATAAAATATAAAATTATAAAACCAAATATTATAAATCATTCATAAAGAAACCATATCCTCCTGTGATATGGGGATGAGTAAAAGTGGAAGAAGGAAATAATAGAAGGGGAGGGAAGAGAATAAAGAGGAATAACATTGAATATTAAATTCCAAACTATTAATAATACATAGATAAATAAATATGATAGGGAGGAATATAAGGGGCATCATGAAGGGGAGATCATGGAGGGATATAGAAGAATGGAGAAGAAAAATGAGGATCCCTATTTTCAATCTATATTTTTAAAAATAAATTTTTAATGGTCTTAAAATTCATCATGTAATGGTAGAAATACAATGCAATGAATATATGGAGGATAAATCCATGGATATTTTCCATTTTCATGGACCTGCTGGATAGTCTCTTAAGACCATGCATTGACTGTGTGATTATCACTGACTCCCTTTCCTAGAGTTGTATGGTCAATCTGCAAGGTCTAAAGGTTGTGAACCTCAACCGTGAAACTTATAAAACTCCAAAAAAATATAAAGTTTCATATCTAAATTCTAAAATGAAAAATAATAAAAATAAATAAAGAACCATAAACCTAAAATTGAAACTATGAGTGTTATTATTCTCCCCATCATACGACATTGTTCCCCCACAAATTCTCCATAATGATGATTGATTTAAGAAGGGATAAGGATTAAATTCCTCATTTAAGACATGAATCCAAACTTAGATGGATCTCATTACATGACTCTAGGAACTAATTATGGAGAAAAAATCTTAATCAATAAGAAAATAAAATGACAAAATTTTTGACAATAAATTATTCTTAAAAAGGGAATTATCTCACATATCATACCCATTATCCCAAAAATAGATCTACTGAGAATGAATAAATTTAGTGAAAATTGATAAAACAAACTAATATTAACCTTAAGAATAAACCCCTCCCAAATGATATTATTTGGAAATCCAAAGTTCTTTTATAGTTCAGGAAGTTGATTTAGCAATAAATTTCCAAACTATTTCCAATATGAATGAAATTTAGTAACTAAAGACCATATTACTTCTAATGACCAGATAAAATTTACTTCTTCAATAAGTTTGGGATATCCCACCATTAATTTTATCTAACCTTCATACTTCCCTTTGGGTAGGGGTGGGTTAGGATAGCCACTATTACTTATTGACAAAAAATGAAAAAGGAGAACACAATAGACTCTTATTCCAAATTATTAGCACTTATGTTACATAAATAATACCTATGAGGCCATTAATTTTTGGTATCCCTACTATTTATATTTCCTATAATACATTGATTCTTAGAGTTGGATAGTTACACACAATGATCCAACATAGTGAATGAGACTCAATATATTTCACTATCTCATAGATTCTTTCATTAACATTAATTATTCTCATTAGTGTTTCAACAACACTATGAAAAAGGAATACAAATTAATAGGGTTTAGACATATAACTGGAAATTGATACAATATAATCACTAGTACAAAACCCTTTTTTTACGCCGGTTTTTTTTTGCTTTTTAACGTCAGTTTTTAGGCGACGTTATTGCGAGCGACGTTAAAAATATGATTTTTTATGTCGGTTATTTAATAACTGACATAAAAATGGGGTAATATAGTTTTTAATGTCGGTTTTTAAAAAACCGATGTGAAATACATTCTGGAAATGGAGATAAGAAGCCATTTTTTACGTCGTTTTTTGAAAAACCGACGTTATAAGTCATTTTTTACGTCGGTTATTTAATAACCGACGTTAAAAGTAATTTTTTACGTCGGTTATTATATAAACGACGTAAAATTTTTTTACTATCTTGTAGAAAATTTTCTAAGCTTTCATTTGACAGGTCATAGAGCTCAAACAGATTTACGGATCAAAAGTTATGACCATCCGAAGTTTGATATTTTTTTCGAGGAAAGATTGAATGAGCCAACCATAGCTTCATATTAGAAGGAATTTTGAATTCGTAGGGGGGTCTGTAGTTTTATCATGATATAAAGAATCATCCATAATTATAATAAATTAACAATCGTTAAATGGTATATCAATTAAGAAAACTACTCATAGAAAATATAAATCATGGGAAAATAATTACAAATACCTTGATGAGGTCGCGGAAATAAGAAATCGTTGATTCACGTTGAAGATAAAACAAGTTGATTCGGTGGAACGATGATGGTTGAATTAAATGATCGTAAAATGGTATATCAATTAAGAAAACAAATCATAAAAACCATAAACCATGGATGTATGATTAAATATACCTTAACGAGATCGCGAAAAGAAGAAATAATTGATTCACGTTCGAGAGAAAAAGAGTCAATTTGGGGGAATAATAATGGTTGAAATAAATGATCGTAAAATTAGGATGTTTATATAATGGAAACATATAATTGAGATTCTATAAGAAAATGCGGTATTAAAAATTTTAGGCGGAAATTCAAAATTTTGATGTCGCGATGTAAAAAAATTGAAATTTCGCGTTCGCGGGATATTAAAATTTTCATTCACGTCGGTTTTATGATAACCGATGTGAAAAGATATTAAAATTTTCACTTATTTTTCACGTCGGTTATTATAAAACCAAAGTGAAAAATCAATCTTCGTCACTCTTTCACGTCGGTTATTAAATAACCGACGTGAAAAATTGATTTTCATGACTTTTTCACGTCGATTATTTAAGAACCGATGTTAAGAGGTATTTTTTACGTCGTTTATTTAATAAACGACGTGAAAAAAGTTTACAAAAATGTAGTTCATTTTCCAATATTTAATTTGACAGGTTATGGAGCTCAAACAGAGTTACGGATTAAAAGTTATGGCCTTCAGAAGTTGGACATCCTTAAGACATCGTTTAGAGATGATCAACTTCTGAAAGCCATAAATTTTAATTCGTAACTCCGTTTGAGCTCCGTGACCTGTCAAATTAAATATTAAGAAATGAACTACATTATTATAAACATTTTTCATGTCAGTTATTAAATAACCAACATGAAAAAGTCATGAAAATAAATTTTTCACGTCGGTTATTTAATAACCGACGTGAAAAATCAGATAAAATGGATTTTTAAGGTCGGTTCTTATATAACCGACATGAAAAATCAGAGAAAATGTATTTTTACCTCGGTTATATAATAACCGGTGTGAAAAATCGATTTTTAGATATTTTCACGTCGGTTCTAAAAAACCGATGTGAAAAATGGTGACGTAAAAAAAGATTTGTGTACTAGTGAATACTTTTAGAAATTAAATAAAATACATCAAATGGATAAAAACTTATATCACATCATATAATAAGAGATAAAAAATATAATGAGAAAATAAATTTATAAAATAGTAGGAATACCTTCATATTTCAACATGAAAAATTTAGTTTTAATGAGATTATGATCTATTTATATCAGTTACACCACTTCAGGTTAAACCAAAGGATCCATTGAGATGGACAAATTAGTTTTATCTTTATTTCATGATTCTTCTCTACAAAACCTCTCTAGATAATATAGATATCCATAACCATGATAGGTTTTAGTAACTTGTCAACATAGAGGCTTTTTATATCCCAAATTACTATAGATATGGCACACCAAGGATTTTTTCTTAGAGGATGAAAAATAGATTCAAAAGGATAATCCATTAATATCAACACCCATATGATAAGAATATACTTTATTACCCATTACACTACTAGAATTTATTTTATTTCCTCCATGTATAGAGGAGACATTACCCATATCAGGAAATCCTTCCATAGTCTCCTAAAATCTAACACCCTACTTCACCAAATCCATATATGAGTATAGTATAAACAATGACATGTTATAGTAGAGTCTATAATAAAGACCTTATTAAAAACATTGTGATTTCATAGAATCATTTGATATTAACTTGAAGATATACAATGTTATCTCAATGAATCGATGAGTGTACTCCAACACTAGCCTATTGTTCTACTAATGGATATAAAATTCCATTTTTTTATTCTTTTTCATGGTTCTAGGATAATATTATTGAATAAAAAACACCTTGAAACTTTCCCATTAATATCCCCTCTGTGTCATTGTCTGAATAAATAACTACCACCACTTCAATCTTAGACCATTGAATATGAATGTGGAAAACTTGAGAATAAGGTATTTTAGAAAATTTAGATGATTATGGTCCTATAAATCTTATAAAACCATACTTCAACTTTATGATAACATTTATCCATTCATAAGATAGGAGGATTGAAATTTTTGAAACTCTACAACTCAATATATATGTTAATCCAATTCTGGAGGAACACTATGATCCATTACCAAATTAGTAGGAATAGTCGATATAGATATAATTTAATCATTTAAAACGTTAACTTGTATAGAATCACCCATATAACCCTCTTTAAAATCCATATATAATTGTTTAAGAGGCATAGTCTAAAATAATATTAAGTACAAACATGTAAAAATATACCTCAATCTTTAAATTGTACATGATATAAAATAAAAGAAAGTAAAATAATATTAAAAAACCATGAAAATATCATTTAATCTATATTAATACCAATTATTTATTTATAAAATACATACAATATAAATAAACCACCAATTAAAAAACCATATTTAATATAATAAAATGCTAATTTTCTTTATAAAAATCATTTAAAATAACAATGAAAGACTTTACTCTAAATTATTATGAACACTTTTGAGACATACCCAATAAGAGACGAGAAACCAACTCTTTATAATTTATACATTTGAATAATAAAATTATAAATTACCTTTATAATGTTACCAAAACTACCTTGAAACCACTTTCTAATGGGATTGAAAAAAATGGAAATAAACTTTATAATTCATTTATAAATTAGTGCCTCACACTATACTCCAAAAATAATTTTATAAAATCTCATGTGATCAAAATAACTCAACCTTCAAAAAGTACACACCCATGATTACCCCATAAAATATTAAACCCAACATATTTTGAACCATATAATTGAAAAAAAATTAAATAAAAAAACTATATTAATAATAAAATAATAATTTAAAAACTAGTAGTGATGCAATCATTAAAAACATAATTAAATCATCAAGCTATATGGACTGTCTTCATAGTTTCTTAGACCGTGAGAGACTCACTAGAAACCCCAAAATAGCCTACATGGTCCTAATACATGGTTTTCAACCCATACATAGTGATTATAAACCTTTTAAATTACAGCTGAATTATCAAATTTTCAAGAAAATATTTTATAAAAATAAAAAAAAAATTATTCTCGAAAAAAACACATCTCATACTTACCTTTACAATTGAAGTCTCATTATGGTATGTGCTACACAAAAACATACTTGTGACACACCTCTTGATTTTTGAAATTCCTATCACCTGTCTATCTTGACTTCCCAAATATAAAAAACAAAACCAATCAAAAACACAATGTTTTGAAGATTAATCCTAGGATGTATGGATCTGATCCCCAAGTCAAACCACCACAAGGCCAGATGCATGTTCTTGATCATGATGTTTAATAAATTACATCAGTATGGATTTTTAAAGCAAGGGAAAATTTTAATTTTTTTCCTGATCTGGGGATGTTTTTATAATTGAAATTAATATTGATATTTTAAAGCATGGATATCTCTAGGATATGTTTTTGAGGATTTTAGAGTCCCAATAGGTCACTAGAGTGCCCGAGTGAGCATTGGATAATGGTAAGAGTGTCTTTATTATAAAATTATTTTTCTAGTAAAATTTAAAACCATGAAGGGTAAAGGTTTTGTAATGATGGGTTTCTATGTGATGGAGTACTATGTGGAAAGGATTTCATGCTATAAAGTAATGTTTATAAGGAAATTTAATCAATATAGAGGGAATATAATGCCATGAAGGACTGAGCAGTGATATTTTTGAATCTACCAAGAGGCAGGGTATCCGGTCATGACACTCAGGTGTCACTATGATGAGGGTCATAGTGAGATGTGTTGTTCCATGAGTATGAGATCCATTAAATGGATCCTAATTATTGGGAGTTCATTTAACCATAATGCAAGGGTCACATTATCATGTGACCATGAGAATTGATGCTGTATTTTTGGGTCTGGATGAGGGAAGTGGTACAATACTATGAACCAAGGGGCCATGCCATGTGGGGTGACCATGGTGAGGGAATCACACCATGAGCCATAGGGGTAAATTTTTTATGGATCCTTTTCTAGTTTTTAAAATTAAATGGTAGGATAGTATTTTTTATCTTTTAAAATTAATATCACCTTCAAGATTCCCTATTTATAGAATGAAAAAATAGGGGGAGGCTAGGTTCCTCTTCTCCTCCCACCTATCCCCTACAAAATCCTTACTCTATAGTGAGTGGAGGTGGTTTTACTCATCATTTAAGTTATGATTTAGTCCTTCCTTTATTCACCCTATTCCTTATTAGATGAATATTTTGGTATCTCTATTCTAGGGTTTGATGTCTATTTCACTAGATAATTGTGAAATCATCCAGATATGATGGGGTTTAGAAGTATGGTTTGTAGAGGAGATCACATTAGGGGATTTTTATACCACCATTAATCATTCATGTTGTAGTATATTTCTTAATTAATTAATTTATTGGTTTTGGTGAAACTAGGTTTAATTTATCATTTATTCAGGTAAATAAATTCGGGGTTTTTTGTGGATCAATGTCAGGTTCATATGAAGAATGGACTATGCCCTATTTCTCATGGTTTCGACACTGCGATGTTCCCTAGTGAGTTTTTATTTGATTATGAACTTGGTATTCATTATATAATTAATATTGGTTTACTATGTAAATTAGTATTTTTTTAATTTAATTGAAATATCCTGATGAAGTTAAAGCCTCATGCAGCTGGGAGATAGTTGGTTGTTCTTAGATGAGCTTAGGATGGGGTTTTCAAGATTTACTTAAAGGAAATAACTTTGAAGGAGGTAGGTGGTACCTAAAAATATTAATACGTTTTGTCCATTTTATAATATGAAATATGATATGAGGTCTCTCCACTTGTCTGAGATTGACCTTGAATTGAAAATGAGAAGTTTATTTTAAACCATGTGTTGAACTAATGTTCCTTGGGAAATGATGAAACTTTGAGCACTATGTTTTTTGCCATAGTTTCTAATGACCAATGGATTGCACATAGATATGTATTATATGGTCTATATAACCTAGAGAGAGATTAATTAAATTAATTAAACATATTGGACCTTAGAATAGGTTTCCTTAGTTCCCTCCTTGATTGTGAGAGTGATGTATTGGGAATGTCAAACCTAAATGAAGGCCATATAAAATATTGAGAAACCATGTAACCTCTAAACTATATTATTGTTGTTTGTAGTGAGATTTTTCCCACTATTATATATATTTATTTGGTTGAGTATACCATGGATATAATTATGGATAGGTTGGGTGTGATAGGTCTGACCATGCTAACTTGGGATGTGAGATGGTAATGCTTCCATGCCTTTTATAGTTTCCTATATGGAATTTCTTATGTTTCATATTATTATGTAATGTGAGTGTAGATATATTTTGGGGCATTATTCCATTGAGTGATAGGCTTAAACACTTGATTTTTACAATAAGATAAGGGAACCCATGTGGGGTGTCTTGAATTTGATGTGATCAAGGGGACCACAGTGGGCGCCTTAGTTTATACTAACTCTAAATTGTATTAGAATAAGGGGGATCACACAATTGTATCATAGTGTTAATGTGGTAATGATAATAAGTTATTCTTGAGAGGGTTATCAATAAAATGTGTATCAAGTTCAATGAGATTCCAACCCATGTGTGTATGATATATTATGATGATATCTAGGTGGTCATATTAAACCCTTGATGATGATTATATTTGATATATGATATTTATTAGAAGGCAAATCAAAGGGATTCACCAAGGCATTTGATAAATAAAATTATTTCAAAGACGGATTCCCCTGGGTTAATAATACTATATGATAGTTATGGGGAGGGATGAACCAAGGTATATGGTAAATGAGAAGGTTCTGGGGAGGGATGTACTAAGGTGTATGGAAAATGATATGATTATGAGTAGGATATTACCCTTGCGTGTATGTTATATAAAGGTTCTGAGGAGGATAACACTCATGTGTGTTTGTTATACAAAGTTTTTGGGGTATTATATAGTTCCCCTTAGGTGTAGGATATATATAAGTTCCAGGGATATGATAAACACTTTGTGTATGTTATAAAAATGTTTTAGGGAGAAGGTTACCCCAAGTGTATGTTATATAGAGGTCTTGGTAAGGATATTCCCTCAAGTTTATGATATATTCATGATGGTTTTGGGGAAGATATTTTACTTGGGTGTATGATACTATATGAAGGATCTAGGGGTGGGTTATATTTTCCCTAGTGTGTTGATGTGGCATATTTAATAACATTAGACACTATATAGAGAAGGTATGATAAACCTCAAATGTCACCATTGAACCTGACGATCAACTGTGATTTACTTTATAGTATTTTATCAATTTATTCATTGTTTTAATAATTTAACATTATACATTAATTATATATATTGATTATGTTAGAGTCACTTTTTGTGATATTCTAATGAGTTATAATCAAACCCTGCTCGGGTAGCCCAGACACATTGGTATCTATGAAGACCTAATGATCTTTAGTTTAGGTATGGTGGAGGCCTAGTATTTTATGGTAACTGGATAACATGGATGGAGTTTTAATATAGAACCAGGTTGGGAATCAA
The DNA here is from genome assembly GCA_963277665.1 of Viscum album. NCBI lineage: Eukaryota > Viridiplantae > Streptophyta > Magnoliopsida > Santalales > Viscaceae > Viscum > Viscum album. The sequence goes on along the minus strand of OY728156.1, from coordinate 118,472,909 downwards.
AACTAGGATGGGGTTTTAGTTTAATTAAATTTTCTTGGGATGTATATGATATGTACATGAAATATCTTATTAGTTCCTACCCGACTCATGTGAAATTATTAGAATAGTTCATTTTTTATAGCATGTGGTAAATTATTAATTTTTGGTGAATTTTTCCAATGTTAAAAAGTGGAATAAAATATTTATTTTATTTGACATAATATTTGGGATATGGTAGATAAGAGATAATATTTTTCATAACTTAGGATAGATTTCATTTCATGAACTTATGCAACACCCACATGAGCTGATGTCCAAATTACAAGGGAGTTCTGATTAAAATTCATGATTTTTTTCAATATAGTTGAGTTTTTTATCACTGAATATGGTGCTTTATGTTATAGATTTATAGATTTATTGGTTTTTCTCCTATCAAGAGTAGAAAGAGGCGCGTGTTCATGCATTATACCAGGAACATAGTTTCACATGAAATATGAATGGTTGTGTGTGATTGTGAAAGTAGTTCTTGGAAAGAAAATATATTTTTGTTTTTTAAAGTGTCAATACTAACTTATTTGGTGTTTTCTTAACTAAATTATTGGTGTAATTATAATTAAACAAATCAAATGACTATGATTTACTAGATATAGATTATCAGAGGGTGATTCCATTATATGCATGTGGATATGAACATAGTTTTCAAAGTGGTACATTGGTGTATTTATTCCTAGTGATTATTTGTACCCTTGAGTGGGTAGTTAGATTTAGTATGAAATTCCTAATGTGTGTGTGTGTATTAGAACTCTAGATTATATGTGTTGGCCTATGAGTTTCCTTGTGATATCTTATATGGGAGTATGGATGACACTTCATGAGTTATTTCTCATCTGGGATATGATTTATGGCATAGGTGGGTGATCCTAGTGATGTTGAGATTCCAATCAAGGTATTTTCAAGTTGGTATTATAACTAGGTGGAAAAATTCTTCCATTAATCATTAGAGATGAGTTGTGATATATGATATTTATCTGAGATAGGGGTTAGTCCAGGTCTTTAAGTTCTTTTAGAGATTGGAAGAACAAGAATATGTCTGGTTTTTAATAATGATACATGGTATGTGATATGAGGTATGTGATATAGGCATATAGATTCCCTAGTTATTGTGAATGTGAAATAATTGGTACTGATTTAATTGTGACAGTTTTTTACATGAATGGGATACATGATTGATTATCCACTGAAAGAGGATAATATTAATTGTTTATATTATAATATTCATGTGATTTATTAATCAAAAACAAAAATTTTAGTTCATTTTAAACTTTGAACATTGTTTCATATTATAATTGTAATTCCTTCTTAAAATGCACTATTACATGGTATATTTTTGAACACCATATAAAATACCCAATGATATTGATTTTATTTTCATATTTTATTTTCAGGTCTCCCATTCTATAAAGAACAACTCATGTTTTTGGAGCACTTGGAGATTCACATTGAAGACCACCAAAGTTGGACTTGAACCAACAACATTCTGGGAAAAGTAAACTGGAAAACATCCCAATAAAGAGACTGTATCAGCCACGATCCAAGACCAATAATTATTAAAATTGAACTGAATATAGAGGAAATTAAGGGTAACATTTCATTAAATAGTGGCCAAAGCTAATTCTGATGTTTTATTGGAGTTTCAAGTGGTCAAGTTGAAGATACAATATTGGGATATATTCAGCAACCCAGAAAAACATCCCACAAGTTTAATCATATCTCAAAAAAAATATTAATTTTGGATGTAATTTTACAGAGAGTCAGGAAAAATCCATATATTAATATTTTTATTTTTATGGCCCACCGGAATTCAGCCATTTTTATGATCTTTTGGACACACCTATCAAATGCATGCAAGTTGGATCGGATTTTTTTGTCAAGGGTGGAAAAGTCCACTCCCCCTCAAATTTACACCCACCTTGTCCTACCAAAATTAATTGAGGAGACTTATAAAGATGGGGGATCTAACCAAGGCTCCCAAAATTCCTATTTAAGGTAGTGGTGTTGTAGGATTTATCCATCTTGGATGCTTTCTTTATTGTAATGTTATGTTGTCGCTTTTCCTTTGTAATGTTCTTCCTCAATTGTAAGTTGTTTTAATTCATCCTAGTTTTTTAATAAAAGTTCTCATAATCCTATTATTCTATTCTTCTAAAACTTACTTTGATACTATTATCTCAAGGTTTGAATTTATTTACGCCAAACCTTGTGAAATTATTCACACAACGGTGGAGTGATCATTTTCTTTTTGTTGTTTTATTTACTTCTTCAATTCCTCCTTCATAAGTCTACTTCCCACTTCCATTGAAACCATAGAATCAATAGAGGGATAACCCCCTAATGGGTTGATCCAAGGGAGTAGAAAGGGGCTGGATTGAATGTTATTTATCACCCCATTAATGTCTAATAACTTCTTTTAATTGAGATTTTTATTTGATGATTTTAAAACTTCTTCATCCTTGTTTGATTTTAAGGCCACATACTTCAAGTGCTAATACAAACCTTTACCATGGAGTTATAATAAATATGATCCTCCAAGTGTATAGGTGATTAGTATTATGGTGTGTTGATATTAAACCAGTAAGTGATGAATTTTTTTGATCTTCTTGAATAAACCCATCTTGAATATAAGAAATTGAAATTGTTAAAAAATAATTTCATCAAATCCACCCCTTATAATAACCTAGGATCAACCCTTCTCATAATTTGAATTCACTTAATCCATGTTGTGTTTGCTTAAAATTATCTAAAACCAACCCAAATTTTTCCACTTAATATCCAAAATCAGTCCATAGAATGTGTGTGTCAGTAGGTTTCTTCTTAGGTCTATGAGGAATCGATAACCCAAGATACTCTACAATTGAACGCTTAACACTAAAAACTTAGGTAAATTTGTGAGAGACCAAATTTTGGCACTGTTTATAGGGATCCAAGTAAGTTATCTCAACACCCATTATATTCTCCTCCATTTATTCTATTCTCATCCAAATTCTCTTATCTTTTCCCTTTATCTTTTTTTTATTTTGGTGCATGTCCGCCTACACTCATGACCAATCAAACCGTCTAGTTAGGGTGGATAGTCCTGGGGTTGGGGAGTCTTGTACACCAAGGGAACTCTTTCCATTAGATCCTAATCTTCTTAATAATACAGATCCAAAAATTGATCCCATTTCAATGGAAGGTTTTAAAGAATCCAACTTATAAACCCGGGTGAGAACCAAAATGGAAATCCAAATGAGGCAGCCCCAAACTTGAGGAATGTTATCGATAAAACCATGAATGAATACCTTACACATTCCTGGAACAATGCCCCTCATGAATTAGACACAATTACATTGGAGATTCCAATTACATATTTAAACCCCATGTCATAAATCACCTTCTCACATTCCATGGAATGGAGTTTGAGATACCCTACCTTCACGTTAAGAAGTTCAATGACATTACCATGTGTCCACCACGTCAACTAGAATCAGCTAAGATGATGATATTTTATTTTTATTTAAAGGATCAAGATAAAAATTGGATGAATAATTTAAGACCATAATCCATCAACTCTTGGGACCAATTAAAAAGATAATTCTACCAACAATACTTCCCCCACCACAAAACAATTGCACTTAAAAAGAGGATCCATTTTTTTTTTGAAAAAGATGGAGAGCCATTCTACGAAACATGGAAGAGGTTCAAAGACACCCTAAACATGGATCCAAACTGTGGTTTTTCTATTCCTGAACAAGTGAAAATTTTATATGAAGGGTTGATCCTGGGTAATAAACAATTCATTGACATTATGTGTAATGGGACCTTTAAAAACAAAACCCTAAATGGTGCTTACGGGTATCTAGAAAGCCTTTCTGAACAAAATCAAACATGGGGAACATCACATTACTATGACAAGCTGCCAAAATCTGGTGGAATTCACACACTTAGTGAGAAGGAAAGACTTATGGCTAAAATTTCAGCACTCACTAGGAAGGTCGAAGAGATATACCATAGGAAAATCCATGAAATCCAAACTGTAGACCATGTTTGCACAATTTGTGACAAACATGACCACAAAACAGACAACTACCCCACCATTCCATCTATCAAGGATGTTCTTCTAGGAGGACCACCTACTAAAGTCAATGACCTAAACTTCTAAAAGCCCCAATACCAAAACACATTCAACCCAAGGTATAATGACCACCCAGGATTCTATTGGAAAGAAAACCAACAACCTAGTCAACCACAAGGCCTAAACCCCTACTATACACAAAATTTACAAAACCATAACCAATTCCAACCACAACCAGTCCAATACCAAAATCCTCATGTCCAATACCAACAACCCATCCAACAACCAAAGTATCTTATTGGGATAAACCAACCAGCACAAGCCCTTATCCAATCTATCCCTCTTCCAATCCTTGAGCAGCTATGTAAAAAATGAACAAAATGAACTCAGAATTATCTCCCCTTAAACAATAACTTAAAACCATCAAAACTAGAAAGGCACCGATGCTTACTCAGGCGGTACCATCCTCAACTTTAAGAGGAGTGTCAATTTGCACTCAAAAAACTCATGAATAACTAAAGGCTTTGATAGTTTTAAGAAGTGGGAAATCAATTAAGAAACCTGAACAAATAAGTTAGAAACCATATAAAGATTAAAAATCTAATGAAAATTCAAATTAACCACATAATAAAATCAAGGAAACTGATAACAATGTGAATGAAACAACCCTTCAACAAAAAACCCACAATATGCACCATTTCATCAATGAATGAGGGGGAAACCATTCTTGAATTGAATGAAACATTGAGGGAATATTATCACAAGTCAAGATGAACATTCCACTCCTTGATGCAATTCAAACCATTCCTGCATACTCAAAATACCAAAAGGACCTATGAACATTTAAAAGGAAATTCTCACATAAGAACCAAGTCCTAGCAGCAAATGTTAGCATAAAAATACAAGGAACCCTTCCACCAAAGATAAAAGACCCAGGATTCCCTTACATCAATGTTGAACTAGGAGAGAATAAATTTGTCAAAGCCTTGTGTGATCTAGGTTCCAATGTCAATCTCATTCCCTATGTTGTGTATTGCCATTTAGGACTAGAAGTGATCCAACCCACATCTATCACACATCAACTTGTTGATCATAGTATTAAGGTTCGAAAGGGGATTTTAAAGGATGTTTTGGTAAAATTAGAAAACTTCATCTACCCTGCTGACTTCCCTATACTTGAAAATAATACAAACTTTTGAAACAAAGAAAAAGACCCAATAATCCTTGGTCATCCATTCCTTGAAAAAATCAACTCTATTATCTGAGTCTGAAATGGGAACACGACCATCACCTTTGGAAACATGAGTCTAGACATGAACATCTATAATTCAAGCTCAAAAATAAAGGATGATGAGGATTTTAATGTAGTAAACATGATAGGAAGCATTGATAATTAATCCATAGAACATCAAGGAATATTTTTAGAATGTTTAAGCCAGGATGAGATTAATTTCCTTTATTCACATGAATCAATTTTATCTCCTTGGAAAGAATTACTTTCATATTGCTCCTCTAATGAAATCTTAAGACCAAAAATTATTGAAATATTTTAGGAAACCACATTTATAGAGACCACTCCAACTCCCTTCCCTAACACTGACCAAACCAATCTAGTAGCTGAAACTTCTACACATGGGGAGTCAATCCCATCTGAAACTCTAAAAAAAGAAAATGATTTTGAGCCAATGCCCCAATCTTTTTCATAAATTTTGAACCAACCTGATCTTGAATTGAAATAACTTACTTTGGCACATAATTATACCTTCATATGTGAAAATGGAACACATATTATTGTCATTTCTTTTTATCTTCAAGTAGATCATGAGAGGATTATTTTAGATTCCCTTAGGAAACTCAAGAAAGCCATTGGATGGACCATGTCTGATATTCCTGGTTTATCCCACTTATCAGGACTCATAGGATTGTTCTCGAATCTGATTCAAATACATTTCGTCAACCTCAGTGGCGAATCAATCCTAATCTCATGGAAGTAGCGAGGAAATAACTTTTGAAATTGTTAAAATCTGGTATCATCTATCCCATTACTGAAAGTGAGTGGGTAACCCCAATTCAAGTTGTCCCAAAGAAGGTCGGAATCACAGTGATAACCAATAAGGATAGAGATATTCATCCAACTAGGGTGAGTAGTAGATGGAGAGTCTACATCGACTACATGAAGCTAAACAAATTTACCAAGAAGGACCATTTTACCTTACCATTCATTGACCAAGTCCTTGAGAGAGTCGCAAGTCATGCATTTTACTATTTATTAGATGGGTACTCGGGGTAAAATCAAATTGAGGTCTCCCTAGAGGATCAAGGGAAGACTACATTCAACCATCCCTTTGTCACCTTTTCTTTAAAATGCATTCCCTTTGGGTTATGCAATGCCCCTAGAACCTTCCAGCAGTGCATGATGGGAATCTTCTCGAACATGGTAGGCGATTTTCTAGAGGTCTTCATGGATGAATTCTCTATGTTTGGGGATATATCTGAGGGATGTATAAAGAATATAGAGAGAGTCTCATCAAGATGTGAAGAAACAAATCTGGTCCTAAACTGGAAAAAATGACATTTCATGGTTAAAGAGGGACTAGTCCTTGGCCATCTAGTCTCAGGTAGGGGAATTGAAGTTGATAAAGCCAAGGTTGACATCATTCATAACCTTCCATCACCCAAAATTGTCAAGAAAGTGAGGTGTTTCTTAGGACATGCTAGTTTCTATAGAAGGTTCATTAGGAATTTCAACTCTATTTCTCAACCACTTTGTGCTCTATTGGTGAAAGATGCTCCATTTTTTATAGACATGAAGTTATGAGGAATCATTCTATACAATCAATTCAGCTCTTATCTCTCCACCTATCATGCAATCTCTAAATTGGAAACTTCCTTTTAACCTAATGTGTGATGCTAGTGACTTCCCTGTAAGAGTAGTCTTAGGTCAACGGTGTGTGAAAATCCATGTGTCATTTATTATGAAAGAAAATCATGAAATGATGCACAAATCAACTACAACACTAATGAGAAGGAGTTACTTTCTTTAATGTTTTCATTAGAAAAGTTTATGTCTTACCTCTTAGGATCCCCCATCACTGTGTTCACTAACCATTCCGCACTAAAATACCTCTTCCAAAAACAAGATGCTAAGTCTATACTGATTAGGTGGGTCCTTCTCTTACAAGAATTTGACCTTAAAAACAAGGATAAAAAGGGTGTTGAAAATGTTGTAGCTGATCACCTCTCTAGGATAGAATCCCAAGACAACTAAAATCACCTTTCTGCGCCTGATTAATTTCCCAATGAGCACCTCTATTTAGTGAGTGATTTCCCATGGTATGCCGAAATAACCAACTTCTTAGTTACATGAGTCATTCCAAAATTATTAGGGAATCAAGATCAAAGGAAATTCCTTTCTAATGTTAGGAACTATGTTTTTGATGATCCATACCTCTATAAGTTCTGCCCTGACCAAGTCATTAGGAGGTGTGTCCTAGAATCTGAACAAGATTCCATCCTTAAATTTTGTCATAGTGAGGCATGTGGAGGTTTCTTTTACTCTAAGAAAACTTATGTTATGGTTCTTCAATGTGGTCTCTTATGGCCCACCCTCTTAAGGGACTCCTACACATTTTTTCAAAGCTATCTTAGGTGTCAAAAAGTTGGGTCCATCATAAAAAGGAATCAAATGCCACTCACTCCCATAATAGTGATTGAGATATTTTATTGATGACGAATTGATTTCATGGGTCCCTTCCCAAACTCTATGGGATATTTGTACTTACTTTTATCTATCGATTATGTCTACAAATGGGTTGAGGCCATTTATAAAAAATCCAATGATCATCAAAATGTGATTATATTTCTCAAGGAAAACATCCTCTCTATATTTTTAATTCATAGGGCTATCATTAGTGTTCGTGGAACTAATTTTTGAAATATTCCATTCTCAGCACTCATGGAAATGTATGGAATTTCTCAAAAAGTGTCCAATGCTTACCACCTACAGACCAATGGTCAAGCTGAGTTAGCCAATCAAGAAATCAAACAAATTCTTGAGAAAACTATTAATCCATCTGGGAAAGATTGGTCGAGAAAACTCTTAGATGCTCTTTTTTCCTATCAAACTGCATATAAAACCATTTTAGGAATATCCTCATATAGGTGGGTTTGTGGTAAAGCACACCATTTTCAAGTGGATATTGAACATAAGGCCTTTTGGAAAATTAATAAAATTAATTATGACATCTAATTGGATGAAACAAAAAGTAAATTAGATATCAATGAACTTGAGGAACTTAGGATGGTGGCTTATGAAAATTCAAGGATTAATAAAGCTAAAGTACAATCCTACCAATCTAGAAATCTTAAAACCAAACACATTGTACCGAGTAAACTTATTCTTTTATATAGTTTTAAACTTCATTTACACCCAAGAAATTTGAGGTCTAGATGGTCAGGTCCATATATAGTGCATAAGGTATACCCCATAGGGTTGTAGATATTCAAGATCACACCAATGGTAAAACCTTTAAAGTAAATGGTCATAGAGTAAAACCATTCATTAAACCATTCCAAAAAAATGAAGTTGATGAAAATTTGTGTGAACCAACCTTAGATAAGGAAAATAATTAAATAATTAAGGGTCTAAGTCGAGCTAGAGACATTAAACAAAAGCGCTACACGGGAGGCAACCTGTGGTTTTCATCTTTGTGAATCATATTTATTTTAAAATAGGATTAATAAATCAATTTTATATTAAAAAAAATACTTAACTCTGTATATGATAGTACAATAGACTGTTGACCTGTTCTTCTATTATGATTATGGATGGGTATGAAAGAGGATCTCCATATTCATCCATGTCACGTGGTGTGATCCTTGAGTAATACCTTACCCAAAAATTTAAAAAGAAAACAATGTATCATCAGTTTATTTTTATGGGATTGTATGTTAAAATAAAAATACCAAATATATATATATATATATATAACAATAATTAATATATATATATATATAAGGACACGTCTTAAGTCTTGGGGAAAACCCCGTCACAACCGACGAAGCTGCAGGGACTCAAACCCAGGATTGAAGAGAGACAGGGTAGTGCGCCTACCACTGACCTACGAGTTATAGTGCTTCCTTATTCGATAATTTTTGTATATATACTTATTTTTTTACATTTTTTATTATTAAATAAATAAATATATATATATATATTGTTTTTTTTTGTTTTTTTTTTGTTTTCCCTTTTCTACTAGGGAACTCTGTGAGTGACATGGATATCAAGGGATTAAATGGGGGCAACACGAACTTCAACTTCAACAATCAGGTGAACTCATTCCATGATCCTCATTTTCAATTTCCTTTTTGAACTTCCCTTATATGCCTATACCCCCTTCTATTTTTTTTCTTCAAACACTAGGGACAATGTTATTTTAAGATGGGGGGGATAAAATAAAAAAATTGATTTTTTTTAAATTTACTAAATGTTTTGGAATATAAAAAATGAATGGAAGGAAAAATTCCTTTAAACATGGACATGATAATAAACATTGAATACTTTGAAATTGAATATCAAAAGATTTTTTCATGCCTTTATTAATATTTTAATGAAAGTTTAATTTCATGTGCATAGATTTTGGAAAGTGTGGTTGTCTAATGTGATATTTAATCATTTATATTTTCATCCAATAAAAATCACAATGCATGTCCTTTGGATAGTGAGGTATTATTTTGAGTTCATGGGGTAACCCAAATAAATAGCATAGGTTAGGTGATAATTTTAGTTTTAATATGAATATTCAAAAAAACAATAAATTTGCGCGTAAAGCAATGAAATAACCTAATGCGTGGCTTTCAGCACTTGAGGATTGTGATTCCATAGTTGTCTGGCCCATAGTTAGTAATTTTATCTTTATTTGTAGTAATTTGACTTTGTTTTCAAATGATTTAACTTTATATGATGCCTAAATATGTGGGATTCACTTGGTTCCCTAAGGTCTTTGAGTATGGGAGTCATCGACAAAGTCTCGCTACATGAGTTGACTCTATTGAGTGCAATTTCAATTACCAGGGAAAAAATTAAAAAAAATAAAAATAAAAATATATATATACAAAAAAGTTGAACACTCATCTTAATATTAAAATGTTATTCCTCCTAGAACTTCCATCATTTTCCCCCTGAATAAAACTGAACCCCCATATCTTTTGTGGCACACAACACATCATCATACTTTATTGAAATTGGATGAAATATGGAGATGAATTTGAAAAAAGGAATAGGCTTGGGCTTGGGATATTCTTATGGAACTATCTCATTTTAAATGATTTTGATAGGTTTCATAATTTTTTTGGGTATTATGTATTTAGGTAATCATTGTGTATTAAAATGTTTTTGAAAAAGGGAATTCAAATTTCATATTTTTGAGATACATTTTACTCGGGACTAGAAAAAATCAACTTGGGGGTGTGATTAGCCAATGAAAGAGGATAATATTAATTGTTTATATTATAATATTCATGTTATTTATTAATAAAAACACCATTTTTAGTGTATTTTATACTTTGAACATTATTTCATATTACAATTGTAATTCCTTCTTAAAATGAACTATTACATGGTATATTTTTTAACACCATATAAAATACCCAATGATCTTGATTTTATTTTCATATTTTATTTGAAGGTATCCCATTCTATAAGAAACAAATCATGTTTTTAAGCACTTGAATATTTACATTGAATACCACCAAAGTTGGCCTTGAACCAATAACATTTTGGGCAAAGTAAACTAGACAACATCCCAATAATTAGACTGTAGCGGCCACGATCGAATCCAAATAATTCTGAAAATTGATCTAAAGATATAATAAATCAAGATGAACATTTAATTGAACAATTTAAAAAGATAATTATGATTTTTGACTGGAGTTCCAAGCAGTCCAAGTTGAAGATACAATATTGGGCCAGATTTAGCGGCCTAGAAAAATAGCCCATAAGTTTGATAATATATCGCAAAAAAATAATAATTTTAGATGAAATTTTACTTAAAGTCATGAGAAATTCATATATTTATATTTTTAATCTATGGAACTCCATAATTCGGTCATTTTGATTCTCGTTTGGACACACCTGTCAAAGGCATGAAATTTGGCTCAGAGTTTTTTTCAAGGGTGGAAAAGTCCACTCTCCCTCAACTTTCCACCCACCTTGGACTAACACCATTAATTGAGGAGACTTGGATAGATGGGGTATCTACCCAAGGCTCCCAAAATTATCATATAAGTAAGTGGAGTTTTAGTATTTATCTATCTTGGATGCTTTCTTTCATTGTAATGTTATGCTGCCACTTTTCCTTTGTAATGTTCTTCCTCAATTGTAAGTTGTTTTAATTCATCCTAGTTTCTTAGTAAAAGTTACTATACTCATATTATTATGTTCTTCTCCAACTCACTTTGATACTATTTCTTCAAGGTGTGAATTTATTCACACCAAACCTTGTGAAATTATTCACACAAGCGGTGGAGTGATCATTTTATTTTTATTGTTTTCTTTACTTATCCAATTCCTACCTCATGAGTCTAATTCCCGTTTTCATTGAAACAATAGAATCAATGGAGGGCTAACCCACTCATGGGTTGATCTAAGGGAGTAGAAATGTGTTGGATTGGATGTTATTTATCACCCCATTAATGTCAAATCACATATTTTAATTGAGATTTTTATTTGATGATTTTAAAGTTTCTCTGTCCTTGTTGAATTTTAAGGCCACATACTTCAAGTGCTAATACGAAACTTTACCTTAGAGTGATCATAAATTTGATCCTACAAGTGTATAGGTGATTATTATTATGGTGTGTTGGTATTAAACGAGTAAGTGATTAAGTTTTTTGATCTTCTTGAATAAACCCATCTCGAATATAAGAAATTGAAATTGTTAAAAAAGAATTTAATCAAATCCACCCCTTGTAATAACCTAGGATAAACCCTTATCATAATTTGAATTAACTTCAATCACGTATTTTTAACTTAAACATATCTAAAATAAACCCAAATTTGGCCACTTAATATCCAAAATTAGTCCATAGAATGTGTGTGTCAGTATGTTTCTTCTTAGGTCTATGAGTAATTGACATCCCAAGCTACTCTAAAATTGGCTACTTAACACTAAAAACTTGGGTAAATTTGGGAAATACCAATGATTAGTTGGTTAATTAGTATATATATCCTTGAATTAATGAGATAAACACATGTGTGATGCATGGTTAGCTGGTGGATTAGGCATGTGTGCCCAGTACTAATTGTATATGACTCGATGTAAAATGAGTTGAATGGTATGGTAGGGTAGCAACAGAGAGTATGCCTTCTTGGGTATGTTTTGTTTTGGCGACAAGGGATGTTAAAAACAATTTTGAGATTGTATAGGTTCGAAAATCTCTTAACATGGGTTAAGGGAGTTAGTTATTTCTTAACCTATATGATAGGTTTATGGGCACAACCTAAGATTAGGCTTTGGAATATGATATTGGTATTTTATTAGTCATTATTAGACTTGATGAAACGTAAAACATGTTGAGGGGGGGTTGGAAAATTTTTGGGATATAGATATTAAGGTTTATTGGTCACATAACCTTTGTGGTGAGGTCACAGTGATAAATGAAAATGTATTTTGGTTGTATGGGATTTATTCCTATTGTTTGGAGAGTTCTTTTGGGATGTAGATGGATGGTACCTTTAGAAAAATTTTGGGATAAGACATCGAGAGGTGTCATTATATTGTGGTGGGATCATGGACTCCTTAGTTTCCATGGATTCATAGAGTTTATTCATGGGTTAATGATTAGATCGTTAGATTATCATGTATGGATAGTGACCGAATATGAGATGATGGTAGAAAGGTGTGATACACCTTATTATAATTGGGGGATATAGAAAAAAATGGGTGTTTACCCTTGATGCTATATCATATTTTGGTTAGACAAGGGATTTCTATATGGCATGGTCATGTGTTGTTTAACCTATAAAGGACAATGTATTAGGGTATGAATAATACATGAGAAAATATCTTAGTATTGGGATAGTTAAATGATTAAGGGTTCATGAGATGGTAGATATTTTAGGATGACCAACTCATATGGGAGATGAGTTGTGAATTTTCATGAAATTTTTAATCAGGTGATGTGAACAGTGAGTTTTGAGGGGATATATGGATTAACTTGATGACTAAGAAATCTTAATAGTATCATGTGTACTATGAGTGGGGTACTAGATGGATTATGGGTTTCTAGTGGGAATAGGTAGGGATCATAACAAGATAGAATGCGAGAGTCGTGTGATGATGAGAATGGTTGGGGACCTTATGTTAGAACCATCAGGACTGGGTCTATTGAGGAGGATTATCAGTTGTATTGTGAGGTGATTTGATGGGGAATTATGATAATATTTGAAAGTAATATTCCCTAAAGTTAATATTTATTGTGATTCATTTTGGAATACATGGTATTGAGATTACATTTTTATCGACATAATATTAAGTGTAACTTGAGAACACATTGGCACTAACATATTCTTACAAAATGGATTATAATTATGTTGGGACCAATGTACAATGGGTATACGATATATATAATTTTAAACTGAGTGTGATCATTTTCTTCGACATTAATGATATCATCAAAGGATTTTTTATATAAGGTGTAACATGGTGGAAAATTAATACATATGATTAATTCATTGATCAGTGGGTGTTTTCTGATCTTTTATATATATATATACCATCTTATATCTATAGAAAAATTAAATGAAACTTATGGATTTATTCTGGTAGTTAATATGAAAATGCTTGAGAACTATCCTTGTGGCCCTATAAAGAGCCCCATTCCATGTGATAGTAGTGTGTGGTGAGTTATATTGCTTGGTCAAAACTCCTTAAATCATATAGATCTTTGTATATCCCTCCTTATCCTTATGGGGTTATAGAACATCACATAGGTTGGTAGATCTTGTATGTAAGATGTAAGATTCAAGGGAAACCCATGTATACCTCCAGAGGTGGGATATGGTGCCCACAGACATGACTGTCTCAACTACATATCTGAAAGCAAATACATCTTTACATTACATTTATAAAACCTTTTATTTTTATAGTTTTAGTGAATTATGAAAAAACATTAACAAACAAAACTCTTGTCTTTTTCACCCAAAGGGAATTATTCCAACTATATAAATAATTGCTCAACCCATAACAAGTATTTTAACATTTCCCACAAAATCATCACCCAAGATAGTATTTTATACATACATATTACTTTTATTTATAAACATGGAAAATGGAAACATAATAAAGGGGTGAGATCAGATGCTTATTAAGGGTAAACATAAATGATAAAAATAAAATATCATAAGTGAGAATAATATTATTATATGAGTATAATCAAGATACATAAGAAAATCAGTCTAAAAAAAATATTAGATTATAAAAAATGATTCACAACATATGAAAAGTAATAATATAAGAAAATATTAAATAGAGTGTGTAAAAATGTGTAAATAAAAATTATATTTTAGAACATAACATAGTCATAATAATAAGCGTAAGACTATGGTGTGAACATAAGAATAAGGTAACATAATATTGTGAGTTTTTCTAAGAAGACCCACACTTTAGTTTTAGATTATATCCAACAAGGATCACCCTTTAGTATGTGAGAATATCTAATAAGGATCACCCTTTATTTTGTGATCATATCCAAAAAGGAACACCCTTTAGTTTATGATCATATCCAAGAAGGATCATCCTTTATTTTATGATCATATCCACAAAGTATCATTATACATTATGCCATGAGATATAAAACATTAACTAATTCATTAGATGGTAATACATAAACCTACCTATTATCATCAATACATATGAATTCCACTTGAAATAATTTGGTTTTTTAATTCATAATGAACCCATGGGAAGAAAATGTGTTCCATTTATCACATTATAGAGAACCCATAGAAAGAAAATATTTTTCATATTATTTTCAAATAGATTCACATAATCAAATCATTTATTAATACACCATTAATCATAAAATGATAAACCCATGGAAAATAAATGGATGTCTAGCAATATTAAGTAACATTCTAGGTAAATAAAATCCAATCAAGATAATAAACAATCTGATATTCACACCATATAGATAAAGATTATATGGTTAATTTAATAATTTCCCAAATCAATCGATGTATAGAATCTTATTAAACCACTTTCAATATAAGGAACAAAAAATAGGGCATACACCGAGGAAATAAATTGGAAGAAAAATTATGATTATACAATAAATATGACTAGGTAAGAAAAAGAAGTAACGGATAATTTCTCTTATATAAATTTAACATTTCTCTATTGTGAAAACATAGGTAATGAATCAATAAGTAAATGAAGAATACTTTTAGAATTGTGATAGAATTCAAATTTAAAATCATGATGAAAATGACCCCTTTTACATGATAACCCTTTTAAATAAAACTCATAGAATAATGGAAAAATAATCATCTTTCTAAAACCATGAAACATTAGAAAATAAGAGTCAAAATTATGAGATATATTTTCTTGTGAAAATGTTTTGAAATTAAATTTCTTTTCTTGTTTTTATAAATAAATTTTAAGTGACAAAGTCACCGCTTAATTTTTAAAATTTCTTTCCAAAAAGTTTTGAAGGAAATTTTTTGTGATTTATTAAAACATTAATTTTTATAAATCCCCAACAATGGAGTCTTGAAAAAGTCATAACAATTTTATAGATAAAACATGGAGTGGTAGATAAGAAATATATCCATGATATTTAAAACATTTTAATGTTTTGAATTTTTTTTACTATAAACCTACATTGTAAAAATGGAAATAAAATATCCCTATGAAAAGTGTTGATGAAAATTAATAGGATCACATGAATTAATCCATATTTAAGTTTCAAAAAACAGAGGAAAACATTATTGGTATGTAGAATAAGCACATGGAAGAAAATATTGTTTGGTAAGAATGAGAGTTATTCTTAACAATATTATAATTTTATTTAGGAAAAAATATTATAAAATAAGTGGTTATTATTTACGAGAAGTTATTTAATTATATAATAATATGAAATAAAAAATAAATAGGGGACTTGAAATATTAAATAAATCTTAAAATCCGTATTTATGTAACAAATACTACAACTAAATGTATTGGAAATTGAGTTGATGAAACACTTATGAAATTTAAAACCTTCAAATAAAAATCCATTGAAGGGAATTATATAAAATGGAACATTAAATACCAAGAGTAATGAGAGAATTATGATAAAAAATACTAAATAGGTAGTAGATACACCATTCAAAATAAAATTTTTTGTATAATAAGAAGTATGTCTCAAGAGATTAAAAATTGAGATAAGAATCCCTTACCTTCTATTCCAACACAATAAAACATTATCTAAACTATTTTATAATAAAAATTATTATATATCCACCTATTTCAAAAATTTATTCATATCTATAACCTTTTATAAAATTCAGTTATAATTATTCTCTATATGTATATTAGTTATTTATTATATATTTTCAATATTGGGTCTGAGTAATCTTGGTCATTTTGGACAAATTTCATAATAGTAGTGTTATTATTCATTAATCTCATAAAGTTAACCATTAATATATTATTCAAATTAGAATAATAATTTTTTTCAATTATTCAAAAATTCCCATTTCATTAGGTGAAAAACATTGATATGGTTCATGAAAAAGGACATGATGATGAATTAGTTCCGATGTGTTTAACGATCGAAAGGCGACATGTTAAAAAATAGATTAAATGTTAATAATAAATTTCCATAAACATTAAAATATATTAAATAAATTATTATTAAATTATATGACTATTATATAAAATTCATTAATCATTCATGTTTTAAAAATTATAATAACAGTCATGTAGGTATTAAAAATAACCCAAACGAGAGCGTGTTATAATGGTTTTACAAGTAAAGACGTATTTTTTATATAATGTTAATATAAATTTTAAAAAAGATTAAAAATATCATAAATATTATATATAATTATTAAATTCATTCTTTTAACCATCCATGAAGGGGATGATGTTAAACAAAATTTATCTTTTGTAGAGGTGGCAGTTCATTGTACACACGATTATTGATTCCATTTATAAACAAATGAGATAAAATGAAGGTATATGATAAATTAAAATTTATGAATAATAATTTTTAAATATTAATAATATTCATCGATAAAACCCATATTTTTTACCAATCATGAAAGGTAGTGATGAAAATTAACCACATCGTTTCATGGTGGCAGTAGTATGGATATACACACAATCGATGTTTTTTTTGTTTTTATTAGTGGATGGAAAGGATTGAATAGTTGTTAATCCATTAATATTTTATTATTATATTATATTAATATTAATGGTTCCACTATATTAAAGTGACTATAATACAATATTAAGAGTAATACTAACAAGAAAATACTAAGGGGTAATAAATACTTACATTGAGAAATTGATATTTCTCTTGGAAATATCCTTGTAAATAGAGGCCTTAAACTATCTAATTTATAATAGAGAAATATAAATATGAGATAAGATTCTATTGTAGGGTCAAAAGATTGTGTGTTTTACTAAAATAAGGGGATTGAACTATAGTTTATAAAATAAAACAAACAATTTTACCCAAAATAAATAGTGTCTAGAAAATAATATAAAAAAACTGTATAATTTTTTTTCTTACAAAATTAATAGAGGAATAAAAACTTGTAAAAAAGTAGTAATAAAATTTATACAAAGTACATATGATAAAAATATTGAAAATTTTTATAAGAATACATCCGCATTTTATCATTAAGTGTTATGGAATTCTTGACAAGACATAAGGTATCCACGACGTTAACCTAATTGAAAAGTTCTTCCTTTCTTACACAAATAAATCCCTAGATATAGAGATTAGAATAAACTATTTTTTCCCTAGCCTTGGGTACCCTCGATCATAAGGTCAGAATAACCTATGTATTCTTTCATAATTAAATCCCTCAATCACACCAGATCAATCATAGTAATTTCAAAATCAAAACTTATTAAGGCATTTATAAATGTAAACCTCACAATAGATGCCATAAGAGAAAGAATATCCAATATATACAAGGAATAACTCTTAATTAACAAGCTGTTAAAAAATATTTACAACAAATTTAGATAGTAAATGATTCAAAATATTCCTTATCCTCAAATGAAACATTATTTATAGACATTTCTCCAATGGTCTTATTCCGTATATCTTAGAGTTAGTTTTAATGGAATCAAACACACTTTTCCTTTACTTAGAATTTTGGAAAATCATATTCATCTAATATTCATTATGATACAACACCATTACAATTATTTTAGTTCTTTCTAGAAGAGGGAAGATCATTTGTTTCGTGAATTGTATGGAGTTCTTCAACTAGTTTGGATTTCTAAAATTTAATTCAGAAATCATGGATTCCTACTTTTAATAATATACTACTGGTTAACTTTAAAAAAATTCATATGGGGGACTTTGTTTTAATTTACCTTCTAGAATTTATAAACCTCTATCCTGTGAAATTATTTGTCCATTTGATATACAAAGTACATTTCCATTTATTAATGAAGTTTTGTCTGATTTCCTCAATTTAAAAAAAATTAATAATAGTTCATTAGTTGGAAAGGTTTTTTTCCATCCGATAATTTTTTATTAAACAAAAACATTATAATATACTTAGGAATTATAAAAGATAGAAATAAATAAAATTTTAAGGAAGTGGTTTTTTATTTTTAAAAATAAGTTTAAAAATATTTGAAAGAAAACTTTTAATTCAAAAATCTCTATGTTTTTTGAAAGCATAAAAAAATTTAAATAGAAAAAACTAAATTTAAAATTTTTAAATATTCTTACTCCCAGTCTCTTATATAATATCATCCTTTCCCTTTTTATTGAAAGTTTATAACTTTCTTCCATTATCACACTTTTTTCTAAAATTAGCCTTCCTCCCAATCCTTTATATCCTTTATCCGTATAAATTTAGATAATTTCTACCCCAAAAAAATAAATACTTCCTCCAAAATTGTGATTTTACAAAATAATTATTGGATTTAGAAAGTGTTACTAGAAATGTAAGGGAAAAAATCTTCATGAAAAAATTCATATACAAACAAACATTCATAAAAAAATTATACACTCATCCAAAGATTATAGGGAGGAAATAATCCAAGGAAATTGAAAAACCATCCATTAAAAAAAATTATTGAAGAAAATACATTGAAAAATATACATCCATAAATATTTGAGTTTTGGTTATTAAAAAATTTCAATATTTTAAAAATAATAAATCTTTCTTTGAATGTTTTTATGATGGTCTTCACATTATTGAAATCTTCCAAGTACTTTCTGATTCAGAAACTACTCACTTCATTCTTGTAACTTATTCTTCTAGAACACCAATCTTCCTATTATCATTCTTCAACTTTGTAACTTATTCTTCCTTAGTGTTAATATTCTTTCCTTTATTTGAGATTTAATCATCTTGTTTCATTGAAATGGATTTGAGATTATCAACTACCCTTTAAATTTCACAAACTTCAGAATTGATATAGCTCATAAATTTGGAAAGAAAATTTGTTTCTTTTATAATACCATCCTATTATTCATCAAAATACTTGATATCACATTCCATGTGTTATATCCACTTGATAAAATCATTCATCTTTCTATACTATATTATTATTTTACATTTTAAGTCCTTGAAAACTATATAATTATAAAATAAAATTTTATAATTTGTTTTTATGAACTTGAATTTTGTAACACATTAATTTTTCCTTGAATGTACTTGCATTTGGCTTGTATAAACGAATTTTTTTTCATGATTCCTTCAAGAAAATTCATAATTTCATTAAAATAGTTCATCTATATCTCCATTCTTTTTATTCTTGTACTAAGAGGAAAATTTTTGGAGTATGAAGAAATGATAGGAATGGAAAAATTTGAAGGTATAGATGGTTGCGGATCTTATCTTATTTCAGGATTGAGATTTTTAGAAACTTCCATATCATCAACTTCTTCATCAGTCCTATATTTTTCTAATTATTTTGTTTGAGAATGTTGATCTTCTTCCTCAGAAGTTTATTCTTTATTTTAAACACTAAGTTCAATATCATTCTATGACTAATATTATAGGGAAGTCGAGGTTTTGGTATAAAACACTTCAATATCTAGATATTTCTTCAACCCTTTAGAAATATCATATTCCCTTATCTTATTGATCTTTTTTTTATTTTAATAACTTTTTTAACTTTAGATTAAAAATTTTAAGACTAATTTTTTTTAACAGAAACTTATTTACCCTTGTATATTTTAATAGAGTATGGTTGAACTGAAATATGAGTATATTTTTATTTCGGTTGAATGGAAAAATGTTCTTCTGGTAAAAGGGACAGAGAAACTTATTTAGTTTAAACTTCAAATCATTATTAAAAATTTTCCATTCATTTTAAGATATCACTAGAAATATATTTTTTCTTTCCTTTTATTATTATATCTTATTCATTTTCTCTTCTTTTATTTTCTTATAATTTTTATCCATTATAGTTAAGTCTTAAAATTTATCTAATTTGAAATATTAGATATCATTAGTATTTTATACTTTCTTATTATTAAATTCTTGAAAATATTCATCTGACATTATCTTAAACATATTTATAAGAATTGGTGAGGAAACCTCACATGGTTTCCTTTTCTCTAAAAAGTTTTACTTAAGTTTTATAGTTTTATCAATGGGGAAAACTTTTTTGGTTTTGTAAAAAAGATTTTTCAAAGAGGGAATAAAGAAAATCCTCATTTTATTGACATTTTATCTACCAATATAAAATTTATTTTCCTATAATATATTTTCCTCATTTTTTATCTTTTGTTCCTGTATAAATTTTACTAAAACTATATTTATAAAAATAGATTATAGATAATCTTAAACCTTATAGGCCTAACATTAACAGCCTTCATGAAGCTGAAAATGAACTTTACTAGGTTAAAATTTCTTATGTTGCATAAGAAATCCAAAACATAAATATCTTGGACTTTCAAAGTATCTTCATCCCCTTTTATTAGTATAATAAAATTTAAAATTCATAGGGAAAAAATACTTATATCTGAAGACAAATTATAATCTTTCCTAACCTTCTCATATAAGGAAAATAATGAAGTTTTAGCATGAGATTTTTCAAAATTACCACGTTTTTCTAGAAACTTATGAGTTAAAAGGTTATATTTACTTTACAATGGTAGCTCAACTAACTAAGACACTTTCTTGATGATAAATTTAAATTAATTTTTGAAAATTTTCAATTTATCATTCTTTAAACCACCAATTTCATTTAACTTAGAAAATATATATAATTATCTTACTATCTCAAGTAAGTTTAAATCAAAATCATCTTGAGAAATTTTCACAAATTTATAACCTTGGAATATGATTACAGACATCCAAAATGAAACATATTTCTCAAACTATTTTCTTAAATCATCCGTTCTTTGAAAACCAATTTTTAGAGAAATCACTTGTGTATTCCATTCTTCTTATTGGATGAACTTTTGAGAAATGGATAAATAAAAAACTAATGGATGGAGGACATTTGGATTCTGAAGAGGGAGTAGTGGACCACTAATCCTTTATATAGACTCTTTATATAGTTGGTTTAGATTCTTCAAATCTAAAGGTTTATAATAAAACCCTTAAAATATCAACAATCAATAATATTTATCAAAATATGAAAAGGTATTTGATCACTTGTAGTTTTATAGGTTTTGGTATTAGTTTTATTGGACAGACATTTTTTTCAATGAAACCAAAAAGTTTATAAATTTAAATTTCATAAAAAATATAGAAATAATATTATAATAAATATAAGATTTTATAATAAAAGGTTGAAAATTTACCTTATATAGAAAAACATATAAACTTTAGTATGATAGTTTATCCTAAAATATGAATTTCTCTTTTTCTTAAAATAAATAGAAAAAGGAAAGAGTTCATTCAATGATATTTTGGATGGATCTTAATCTGATTAAAATTTAAAAAGATTCAATTTTTTTTTTGAAAAAATAAATATGTATAAAAAAAAATTCCAATACAAAGGGAAAAAGTCACAAAATAGAAAAATGCCCCTATTTAAAAGGAGTTTATTATTTTAATAATAAAGGTAAAAAAGTTGAAAAATGATCATTTAATGTTGATCATTCCATGATTATATTTAATATTATCAAATATATCATAATTTAATGGTTTTTTTAAAATATCAGTAATTTTTTTCTGTGTTCTAATGAATTGAAAAATGATATATTATTTTTATATATGTGATACTAATGGAAATGTTTTCATATATCTATTTTTTATTTGGTGACTAATTTTTGGGTTTTTACATAAATATATGGAGCTTGTGTTATCACACAAAGTATGGTTTTTACTAAAACAGATTCTAAATTTAGAGAGTGTGTGTTGAATCTATGACACCTATTCACAACAACTTACAACTGCTACATATTTAGCTTTAGTAGTGGAAATTTCTATTGATTTTTTTATCATAAGAACTTGACACTAAATCCCCTCATAAGAATTTAAAATTTCTATATGTTCCTTTTATATCTATTTTACAAATACCAAAGTCACCATCTAAATTATTTTTTAAATTCAAAACCATTTCATGAAGAATAAAATAATCCAATATCCACTGCCCCTTATGGTAATGAAAAAATTGTTTTGTATATTTAAGATGAAATTATTTAGGATTCACTTGAAATATTTCATATAGGAATATAGAAAACATTAAGTATGTTAAACTAGCTGTAAGGTATAGTAAACTACGGATCATTCATCTAAGAAATTGAATGGTTCCCTGAAATTTCAACATCACACTTATCAAAGGTGTGGGAAGATGTACCCTAGAAACTGACTAAGGGTAATGAAGAAATGATTTATTTGTGGTAAGGAAGGACACCTAGATAGAAATTTATGACATGAGAAACTAGCTAATGTGACAGAGGAAGGTAATTCTCTAGTTAACCCTCTACGCATTTCACATTGCTTCAACTTCATGGAACCATGGACCTTTTCAATCCAATTTCCTAAGAGAAGGGTTTTCAAAGACAACCAACAACCTCCAAGGATCCAAGTGTGATATTTTTCCATCCCTGCCATTGATGTTGAACCTGAAAATGAAGTGGTTATAGGTTCATTAGCTATTCATTAAATAATAGAGAATTTACTTTTTGATACTAGTTCTATTCATTCCTTCATATCATGAAAATTCAGTAGAACTATTAAAACACCACCACAAGTCATAAAGGTATAGATATCAGTGAAAATAGAAAAATGGAGAATTGTTTCATCCTAAGTATATAAATACTCCCCTATCAATGTTTCTGGGATGAACTTCCTGGAAAACTATTTCATACATCCTTTGGTGAAATTTGATACAATTATGGTCATGGATTAGCTTTCCCTATATAGAGCCAATATAAATTTCCATGATAAGGAAATCACTCTCTGTATTTTGAATTGACCCCTAATTCTATATAAGTGTAAGGATGTTGATGAATCCTATTTATTACCATAATCTCAAGAATAGATATTATTTATATATGAGAAATAATATCTAGATTAATTGATTGAGTCTAAAGAAAGAACAATCCTCAAAGACCCGCCTTTTGTTAGGGAATGCACTAATGTGTTTTTTGGGGAATTTCTTGGTTTTCCTCATAGCCGAGAGGTTTAATTTTCTATCAAGATTATACATGGGGAATTTCCATTATTGAAGACTCCGTATATAATGGATATCATGGAACATGAAGAGTTAAATAAACAACTATAAGAGAATCCAGATAAAGGGTTCATACACCCAAGTGCTCCATTATGGAGTACACCAATCTTCTTTGTTAAGAAGAAGGATGGGTAAATACACCTTTGCTTTGATTATTGTAACCACCAAAGTATCATGATAAAGAATAAATATCCTCTACCTCAAATTGATTACTTTTTTAATAAACTACATGGATAAAAATACTTCTATAAGTAGTATCTTTATTCGAGATATTATCAAGTAAGGGCGAAGAAGGAAGATATCCCCAAGGCCGCTTTTCATATAATGTACGGGCACGATGAGTTTATAGTGATTCCATTAAGACACACCAATGCTCCAATAATATTCATGGAAAAGATGAATATAGTCTTTATAGATTACCTTGAATTTTTTTGGTAGTCTTTATAGATGGTATTCTAATATACTCTAAAATCGGGGAGCATGAGGAGAATCTAAGAATTATGATAAAGACCCTACAAAAGGATAAGATTTATGATATGCATAAAAATATGTGTAATGGTTTAAGGAAGTCTTTTTATTTGGGTGTATCATCACAATAAATGGTATATTTTTAGACCCATCAAAGATAGAAGCAATTAAAGGATGGATGAGGCCAACATCTGTAACAGATATATATAGTTTTCTTGGGTTAGTTAGGAATTGTCACCGATTTGTGAGAAATTTCTCATGATTTCTAAACCATATTACCAAGCTAACTTGAATGTGAGTCATTTTTTCTTGGAATTATGAATGTGAATAGAGATTTATAGAGTTAAAAATGGAGGCTCATCACTTCACTCATGCTCACACTAACCACAAGTAGAGAACTATTCATAGTATTAGTGATGGTTCAAAGAAGGTATTGGGTAGTGTGTTAATTAATAATGATAGAGTCATAGCCTATGATATAAGGAAGTTGAAAGTTCATGAGGAAAAATATCTCACACCTGATCTAGAGTTGGGAGCTCTGATCTTTGCATTCCAAATATGAAAGCATTATATCTATGGGTAGAAGTGTGATATATACACAGATTAAAAATTCCTTAAGTATATATTCACGTAGAAAGTGAAGAATATGCACCAATAAAGATGGTTAGAGCTATTCAGGGACTATGAATATTCAATATACTACTATCTCGGTAAAGCAAATAAAGTGGAATATGCTCTAAGTAGAAAGGATCATGTATCCTTATTAATGAAGAGAATTGAGATGAATCCAATCTTATTTGACCTGAAAAGGATGAACATGAGAATCATAAAGGAATTAACATCATCAATCCTTTCACAAATTATTCCTCAATCACATCTTATGGGACAATTAATTGATTCCCAATGAAATGATGTGGAAATTCATATGAAGGTGTAATCTATGAGAAAGGGGAAGTCCATAGAGTTTAAAATTTATGAAGAAGGAATTGTGAGATATGGGTCAAGACTTTGTGTTCCATAAAATCCTAATTTAGTGAAGGAACTATTGGTTGATGCACATAGTTAAAATTTCTCTATTCAACCATGAATTAGAAATATGTGTCATGATCTTCGTGAGAACCATTGGAGGTATAACATGAAGAAGGATATCACTGAATATACATTAAAATGCCTATTATTCTAGAAAGTGAAGGATGAAAGGAAGAAGTCTAAGGGGATGATGTAACTATTTCCCACATGAACATAGAAATGGGGGAAAATCCATATGGACCTTTTCACCTGGATTTTGAAGAAATCTAGGGGAAACAATGCAATATAAGTTATTTTGGTTCATCTTAAAAAGAAAACTCACTTTATCGCAATTCGAGAGGAATTTTCATTGGATCAAATTTTAAAGATATACATTATAGAAGTGGTAAGGATGCATGGTGTACCACAATCGATTGTATATGATCGATATCCAATATTCACTTCTATGTTTTTGAAAAGTTTCAAACATGATCTAAACACTAACTCATACTTTAGTATGGACCATCATCCTCAAACTGATAGCCAAACTGAGAAAACAATTCAAACACTAGAATACATGTTTTGAGAATGTTTTTTGGACATCAAAGGAGGATGAGACCAATATATTTCTATGTTTGAGTTCTCAAACAACAACAGTTTCCACTCAAGAATCCAAATGGTTCCATATGAATACCTTTATGGGTAGTGGTACATAACTCCTATATACTGGGATGAAGTTAGGGAATAAAAACTATTAGGTCCTGGAATGGTCAATGAAATGATGGAAAAATTTAAGACCATTCAGCATCACATGAAAGCGGCTCTTAGTCGACATAAGAGATCTGCTGACAATAATTGACGAGACCTAGAGATTTATGTTATAGACTTTTTATTCCTCCTCATACCTCAATAGTAGAAATTGATGAGATTTGGTAATAATTTAAAGCATAGCCCATGGTAGGTCGGCCCTTTTGAGATCCTTGATCACATGAGAGTGGTGTCCTATTGACTAGAACTATCACCAAACATATCTCAAGTACATGTTTTATTCTATATATATCTCTTGAGGAAGTATATTCTAGACCTATAACATGTAATCAATCCATATTTTGTACCATTGGATAATGATCTCTCCTATGAAGAGTAGCTAATGAAGATCTTAGATTGTAGGGAAAAGTTATACAAAATAAGATAGTACACCTTGTCAATGTGTTTTGGAGAAACCATAAGTTCAAAGATAAAACATGGGAACTTTTGGAGGATATTAAACAATGTTTCCTGCATCTATTTGTGGGTTGGAAAATAAAATTTTGATGATGAAATTTCATTAGGGGGAAGATTGTAATAATCCAAACTGTAATAAACAAAAAATTACTTTCTATTTTAATAAAATGTCTTATTAAGAAATATAATTATAGAAAACTCATGAAATTATTTTTTTTATTATATACTATGGGATTTTAATGAAAATTATGTATCATTACCATTGATAATATATCTGTTCGATAGTGATCACAAGGTTAGTATAAATATAGGTGTTTAAAAAATCCAATTGACACAGAAAAAATAATTGACAACCTCAACCATAAGGACCATACCTTAAAAAGACCATTTATAAGAGCATCCAAGGGAGATATAATTTTATGGATTATCCCTTGACCAAGACCAATCTATGATCCAACAACTTAATCATGAGATAATTTGTTTATAGGATAATTTTAGGCTCATTGATATCACAACCCAAACCATGTTCACCGATCCACCCCATGAAAGTCTAACCATCACACACCTTAATCTTAAGGAGTTTTCTGGTGTATTAATGTGATATGTATAAAGAACCTATGATTATGAGTATTTAAATTATTTTTTATATAATTATGAATATATTTTATCCTATTATTATTACATTATACTTTTTTTTATACAACAAAAAACAATATTATTTTTGGGTAATATTCAAATTCAATTAAGGAATTTATTTTGAGGAATTAATTTATTTTTGAAATAAATAATATTTTCTTAAATATCAATAATAAATATATTTTTTAAAATATAAATGATCGTAAAAATTTTATGAAGTCAAATATAATTTTTTATAAGGGTTAAAAAATGATTATTGTAAAAAAAACAAGACATTTCCTAATAAATGTCAGTTTTGTTTTAAAAGTGAAAACTCAAATATTTATAAAATTATATATATTAAATGAATAATATTTCTGGAATTATAATTTTAAAAATATCCAATGGTTATTTTTTCATAATTTTTTGAGACAGTCGAATTTTTGGGTAAAAATTAAATACGTATAAATATACTTTGCGTATTATTACATCATAATGAATTTAAAGTGATGTAATAATTACTATAAATGGTATCCATGAACAAATATTTTTTTTACCTTTTAAAAAAATGTGATTTTATGTTTATTTTACTTATTTTTTAAATCCAATATGATTCCTCGAAAACTTATAATATATTTTAGGTTTTTAAAATCCTTTCATTAGGAGTGTGAGTCACATCCACATATGTACATGAATTATTTTAATATCTTAGGACCTTGCACTACTAAAAAATGGTCCCATACCCACAGTTTTTGAAACCGTGGGTATAGGGATAATATGGGTACCTATACCCACGGTTTCAGAAAACCGTGGGTATAGGTGACCTATACCCACGGTTTTGGAAAAAATTGTGGGTATAGATTATTTTTAATGACCAATATCCACGGTTTTGAAAAACTGTGGGTATAGGTGTTTTTTTGAAGATGTATACCCACATTTTTTTCCAAACTGTGGGTATAGAGTTTTTTCGAAAGACCTATACCCACGGTTATAGAGAACCGTGGGTATAGCTTTCCCACCATAAGGTGGGAAAAAAATTACGCGGGACAATGAAAAAAAATTGGCGGGAAGACGATCTGGATTAATATAATTAGGCCGATAGAAATACTAAATAATAAAATTATTGTAGCATAGTTGGTTAGGCAATCGTTTGTCATATGTAGCGGTCATGGGATCAAATCTCGTTGTCATTTTTTTCTAATAAATAACTAATATTAATATAAGTAGACTAATATATATATATATTTAACAAAAAGTTTTGTAGCTTGGTTGGTTCGGCACGGCTTCTCCCTTCAGCAGGTCACCGGTTCGAGACCCAGCGTCTTCTATTTTCGAATTCATCCTGGCATTTTCAATTTTCAAATTTAGTCATGAAAATTAATATATTAATTACACAGTGTCAATATAAGAAGGCATATGTATGACTATATAATCAAAAATTCATTAGCTAGGTTGGTTGCCCCGCATGTTTAAATTCCCAGGGTCGCGTGTTCGATTCTTGGCGCGACTATTTTTAGATATCCCATGTTACTAATACATTTAGACAAATATATCTATATATACTAAAGATGCAGTTGGATTGGTTGGTAGTGAAGGCTTAAATGCTACATGGCGCGTCCTGCGGTCGAGTCTCAACAGCCCGTATTTTTGAAGATTAAATCCCCACAGTTTGAGAACCGTGGGGTCAAAGATGTGCCAGTGTGTTCATTGGCCTGCCACGCTGTGGCAATCCTATACCCACAGTTTGGGAAACTGTGGGTATAGGTGCACCCCCTATCCCGATGCCTTTCCAGCCCACGGTTCCCAAAACCGTGGGTATAGCCTATACCCATGGTTTTGGGGGCTATACCCACGGTTTTGAACCGTGGGTATAGGGAATTTTTTCAGTAGTGTTGTCCATATAAAATAATTATAAATTCTCTCTTTTTGAAGAAATAATGGGAAAAACCATTGTATGGTTGGCGGTTTTGGATATTTTATTATGTAGATTTGAAAACTATAATAAGAAATAAATCTCCCTCTTTTCCTATATAATCCCACCCAAGATAGCATTTATCTTCACTAAACCTCCTTGGAGTGAGACCATACTCTTACCTTCACTCTCTAAATTCCTCCCAAGGTTCCCCAATCT
Source organism: Viscum album (assembly GCA_963277665.1). Lineage (NCBI taxonomy): Eukaryota > Viridiplantae > Streptophyta > Magnoliopsida > Santalales > Viscaceae > Viscum > Viscum album. The sequence goes on along the minus strand of OY728156.1, from coordinate 118,443,499 downwards.
CTCATGAATCCCCTCATGAGATTTTTAAGTCACACACTCAAAGGATGTTCCTCTCCTCCTTTCAAATTAAAGCACATTCTTTGATGTAGTTATTTAAATTGATATTTTTTATATTTTCATTAATTTATAACAATTCTTTTACTATCCCATTTATTTTATTTTTATTAGGGATCATTTATCCTCATTCATGTTGACCCTTACCTAAGCTTCTACTATAACAAAATTCCATAATGGATCCTCACCTTCTCTTCTTTATTCATGTTTCTTTATAAACTTATGCATTGTATTTTCATTTCTCAAAAGTAGTACATGTATTTACATATCCCTATTACTTCAAATTTTAATTAAAAATAAATAGAGATCCTTTCTTCTCTCATCAACCTTTTTTTTGAATTTTTAAGTAATGTCATTATGCTGCTGAAATTTCATCATGATTTTTCTTACCAAAACAATTGTGTAGTGAATACTATACCAATTTTTCTATAGATTATTCTCCTTTATGAGCATATAATTATTGATTTTGGACTTACATGTATTTATTAATAATTACTTAATCATTTAATAGATTATGATGATGAATGAAACCATTTTGTATGATCTATGTGGCACACTTAAGCATGAGAATGAAATGAATATGGTGGGTGTGTCCAGATAGCGCTGTAATGGATTGTGTAATGTTTAGTATCATGATACACCATGTTAGTAAGTGAACCTGATTCATTCATGGGACTTTTTCCACCATGAATTCTTGGAATCTTTATCCTTGACCTATGTTTATGATTTAATGTTTTAAGTTGTTGCCACATTTCCCTTATTAGGATTATCATGCTACATCATGCCTTACTATTTATATTCCTTTTATTCATCATATATGTACCTATTATATAACACATATAACTTATTCCATGTGTATTACCATACTGGTCTATATAGATCACCCAATTCTTGTGTATTCCCCTAGGTTATCCCATGCAGTTTTAGGTTCAAAGGTGTATTTTGAGCATATAAAAGAAGTCCTCAACAAAGATGTTGTATTCCCTATTTTATGTTGTTATGTAATGTTCCCAATTTAAAAATGAAGTTTACTTCTCAATCATCTGGGTCGTATTAAGTTTGTTATTATATAATAAATCATGTATTAATGTGAATAAAATAAATGGGTTCTTATACACTACTTTTTATAAGATGCATCTTCATAGAATATATAGTGAATTCTCATCCTTTCCATTAAGTTAAATTTTAAATAATTCCAACTATAATGAAATATATTTTTTTTTGTTTCAGATCAATTAAATGGGGAAAAATGTTCAACTCATTAATAAGAAAAATAGATTAAAGAAACATAAAATTTTAAAAATTTCCCCATGTTGGTCAACACAGTTTTCCATTTTATTAAAAAAATTGAATGATATTAATAATTTAATCTCAAGGTAGTAAAATATAATTAGTTAACCCTTATTTAAATACAATTCTCTAATCTTCTATATCAAAATAAATTTTAAGAGTTATTGGGTTTACATTATGAACACATTGAAAATCACCTTTAAAAATAATTTGAAAATTATAAAAATCAATTATTTTGAGTTTTTTTATCTTCCAACATATTCCAAATCTCATGTTAGTGGTCATTAATAAAAAATTTAGGAAAATAATGTGAAAGGTTTATAACATTTATATTCTTATTTTCAATTTTCTCATCAACCCAAGGAGTCACACTCTCAAATATCCTATTACTGTATTCCATTTCTAAGCTTAGTAATCAAGAAAACTAGGGGAGTTCCTTTTCAAATTCTTATTCATTTCCAAAATTATTCTACACGTTTTCTATAAGGATATACTTACATATTAAATGATTTTATTTTCATTATTTGAGTTCTCATTTATCAAATTTCTTATCTTTATGGTCATTGAAATTCATTCAAAATTTAAATTTTATAATTTAGGACTAAATACCAGATAAGAGAAAGTAGGGTTGATCCATAGAGAAGGCTGGTGAGATATTCTAGTGGATTATTTAATATCAAAATAATATTAAAAATAATGTGAATAATAATAAAATTAAATTATAAATACTGTGTGAGAATTATTATGTGGAATGAAATGTTAATTTTGTTAGGAACAAAACATTATTAATGGTAAGTGACATGAAAACATGATTATCAAAGGAAGATCCCAATGAAGCTAGATAATGAGATGTGAAGTTTGATAGAAAATATTCAACTCAAAAATAATCTATCTTATTAAAGATTCTCATAATCTCCCTTCAGAATTAAAACATATCAAATCAGACAACACACACTTCCTCAAGAATCTTTGGAAAAAAGAACATGTTTCAGTTGAAAATGAAGAAATTAGGAACATTATTATATAGATAGGAATCAATAATAAAATTTTACCAAATTAATTCATAATTGTTCATTTATTAACAAATGTAAAACCAAAGAATAAAAAATTGAATAAAATAGAGGAAAAATAAAATGAGGGAGTAAATCTAATCACGTAGGTCTAATTCAATATCTCATTGAATTAGCTCTGACTCTCTCACATTCAAATGAAGCTCTGGCTCATGCTCCTGAATATAATTGGAAACTCTTTTATATATTTAGGATTTCTCCTAGAATTCTATCTATCAATATATATTGATATCTACTAAATTATCTATTTATTCCTTTATATAATGGATAATTCCACTGATTTTTTAAGTTTATGTTGTTGTCATCATGGTTTTTTATTACTCACTCCATCCTTATATCACTACCCAATTCACTCAAATAATACCCTTCATATAATTATACAAATTTCTCAAGAATTTAATTATCCAACTAACACCACCATTTTTTTACATTACTTCATCATTTCTCAGACCACAACATTCTAAATTAGTTTTAATTCTCAAGTCTTTGATCAATTCCACCACTAAAATCAATAATATGATCATACTATAAACACAAAAACACATGATCGAACCTTCACTAGATGTCTTTAGAGCATATTTGGTAAAAATTTAACTTTTCTTCAGATTATCTAAGAGACTCCTATATTCTTTGATATTCAATCTTAAGTTGTCTTCCTTTGGTTCTAATTATTTTGGGAAATACTAATTTATCTTAAACAAATTGAAGTAAAATGTTGAACATATTATCTTTGCATTTCTTTTATGTAGAAGAAGAAAAAATGGGGTAAATGAAAGTCCCATCCATAATGTTTTCTAACTCAAGATCACAATGAAAAGAAATCCATCAATCGACATCATCAATTATGAACTCAAAGTTGGGTTTTCAATACCCTCCCCATTTGAGGCCTCACATAAACACATATATCAATCTTGGATGAATCCTACATCTATCATCAAAATAGTTCATATTACAACAATATGTCACAAGATCAATAAATATTGTCTCTCAACCTTATAAAACATCAATAGTGATGGGATGAGACTCGAGTTCATCATTAGGAATCAACTGAATCCTATTTTTCCAAGACCTAAACATCGATGACTTATTGAAATTCTCTTATTCAACCTTGCATAGAAAAAATTGGGACTCATCCAATATAAAAATCACATAGGTTCATCAAAATTATACTTCAATTGACATTATCCTTTCATTATTCAAGATATTTATGAAGTAAAAGTCAATATTGACCACTAAATAATATGCTTCCTGTCTTCATCTGGATTCACCAAATTCCACACCTTGACCTGAATCAGATGAAATATTATCAAATTATTAGTTATAATCATCTCTAAAAATATTTTATTTTAGTTATGGATTCCAATTTCATTTTTTTAGTTCCTGGTGGAGGTGTAAAAATCATCATAGAGAGATAACCCATGTAAAATCTCTTATAACAGGGTTATATTACTATAAATTATTCATATGTGAAGCCCACCAAGCATTTATCTTAGCCAAATTTCTACTACCATTTCTACTAAGTAAAAAATAACAAATTATATTGGGGAAAATGCTCATGTTTATCTTACATAGATTCTCTAAATTCTCTTATGGGAATTTCAAAATTCATCTTATAGGGAAAAACTTGATAACTCAAAACCTTCCTTAGGAATTAAACTTTTTAATTTCAATGAATATAAATAAATGTTATTACAAAAAAATAATTAAATTTTCCAGAATAAATAGAATCTAATTTTTTTTCTTCAGAAAATACAATTTAGAATTGGAATATAATAGACATGAACATTAATAAATCCATCATCCAATTTATTTTAAAAAATAACAATTATCTCATTAAGAGTGGAAAAAATCATTCCAATAAAATAAATTCAGAATAAATCATAGAACATAAACAAAAAATTCAAAATCCCTTTACCCAAATTTAATGAATAATTTAAAAAATAATTTTAAAATATATTTCTCAAAATCAACCAAAAAATTGGTTTTTTAGATTTATAGAAATTAATCCATAGGACTATGAACATTTAAAGAAAACATTTTACCAAAATATAAATGAAAATTTAATGAACTATATTTTTCCTTAAAAAAATTTACACTATCTATAAACGATCAATTATTCACTATTTGGTCACAGAAATAAAAATTTCATTAGGATTATGTGAAAAAAATGTAAAAAAAATAGAGCCACATCACTCACTAACATATGAATAGGTACCACAATTATAAACATAGTATTAGAATAAATTATAAAAACACTCATTCACCCCCTCAATGTTAGAAACATCCCTATGTGATCTTAATAATCAGTATCTGAGAAATTTCACACCTCTATTATATTAACATATATGATTTTTGTTTTTGAATTTAGTCTATGTTTTGAAAGTATATATGATGTTAATATTTGAAAAATCCAGTAAATTCCCTAACAAAGAAACCATAAAAAACATGTCTATCTAGATAATAAAAAATAAGATGAATAAAGATAAAAGATTTTGAGAAAGTCCTTATCTAATAAAGAAGAAAATAATTACTAACTATTAATTAAATGTAATAATTGTATACTTCACCATATTATCTCTCTTAATAGTCCATTTATTAAAAAAATATGGGATGAGAAGAAACCCATCTTATGTTAAGAGGTAGAGAAATATGTTTCCTTACATAGTAACCATGATGAAGAAGAATGAGGCATGGAAGAAGAATATTTGGTGGTGGAATTAACAAACAAGAATATTTACAATAGTTCTTCCCCGTACATATCAACATCATCACAATAAGAATGGGTAAAAAAAATTCAAAATTGTCCTCCATATGATAAAAGTACCAATTACATATCATATAATTGAACAATCATGTGATGAGGTACATAATGATTAATATTATTATTTTATGAATAAATTATAGAAAAATACTACATATATAGTAACATTTTTTTATGGATCTATAAAAATCATGATGGATGAGATCACATGATTTGATTAAAATTGCGAAAATTTGGAGAAAGCTATGGATTAAATGGTGAAAAATAATATAATTATCTCAAAATAAGTATAAGACCTAAATTTCATGAATGATGTGACTAAATAAATGTTCTACATTTTTTCAAAATTAGTTGATTACTAAAATTAAATAAATTTAATTATCAAAGAATTAGTTCAAAGAAAAAACAAATCATTTAAATAAGATATTACTATTACGAGTGTTCAAATAGTGGTCAAGGAAAATAAAGATTAAAGAGTATGACCATATGAAACAAGAGGAGATAAAAATAAATGAATAAAAATATATATAGTTAATAAAATAATGTTAATACATAATAATGATAAAGGATAATGAGAAATATATTCTTAATATGAAATTATTAGATCTTGAAATTAAATTGAATAATGTTCAAACAACTCATACCATGTCTCCACAATACGATGTAAGATAAGATTATATACTTAAATATATGGTTTTTTCATTTGAAATGATTCCTCTATATACTAGAAATAATATCCATTAAAACTATATTGATCATTCTCAATAAGAAATGAAAGAAAATGTATTATCCATATCAAAGGTCATTGTTTGAATAAATATTTGTTTTGGAAAATGAATAAATTAAAATTTAAAATATTTATATGTTTGGATAAATAAAATTGATAAGGATAATAATAACCTTTCTAGGGTTCATAAGAGAGTGTTTATTAGAGTTTTACCCAAAATTAAGTCCAACCAATTAATTTAATGGCTAAAAAATAGAAAGATACTAGCCTGGAATAACTGGGAAATATATAGATCAAATAAATTGACCATGGATTATTGGTCATTATTTTTTCTATAACAGATTCTAGTGTATATAATTGGATAGTGGAAATAATGTGTTAGCCTATGTATGAAATGGGATCCTACACCAAGTGGGATAAATCATAAATTGAAGTAATAATCGCAAGAAAATATAATAATATGTATACTCTAAGAAGATTTGAAAAATTCGAATTGTTTTTGGTATGTGAAATGGAAATGGTTAGTGCATGTTTATCAAATAACTAGTCAAAAAATTAATAGAAATATAATAACAGATAATATGATTAATACAAGTCGCACCACCATGAGACATAAGCTAAACAATTTTACAAACTTTAATACTTAAAAGATGATTCAAAAAAATAGTGAGTGATCCTTGGGTATCATAAAAAAGTATTGTTTAGATCAATGTAAAACTAAGATGAAATAGAAGGGTGTTATAGTAATTATTAAATGATGTATTTTTTGCGGAAGAGGAAAGCACGCCATGGATTATATGAATATTATTTTGAAATTAAAAATTACATAGAAAAACTAAATCAACCATGTGGAAATATAGTTAAAGAGAAAAATAAAAGGATGAGATTGATTAATATCACTCATGAGAATACATGTAGATGAGAAAAGAATACTGAGCACATGCAAATAGAATGTTTGGACCTCTTTTGATTCAAATAAGTAAAGTAACATAAGAGAAGGAATGTGAATGATTATACTAAAGGAATGGAAATAATTCCAAGAAAATTATTTTAATTTCATAATAGGATGTTAACAAATGATTCCCTAAGGAATTTAAAAGTGTTTTCAGGGAGTTCAAAGAAAGTTGGACACAACTCAAAGAATTGTCTAACAATTACACTATCATAAGAACAAATCCTGAAGAATATAAATGTCTTAATGAGTAATATATATTCCTTTATGGTTCATGTTATAAACAAATACCTCACTGAATGAAATGGTTTAGAGAGAAAATGTACCTATGCTTCTGAAAATTTAATGGAAATCCATAATTACAAGCATGATGAGTTCACCTATGCCTAGAGATAAATAAGAATGTGATAACTGATTGAGATGATATTATCAATCTATATAATCACATTTATGAATAAGGATTTAAAGATTATTCTTTATAATTTGAGTTTTATTAATGAGATAAACATTAAGTGAATTCATGGTAAATAATGTCAATAATAGAAGAACTAAAGTTGCAACGTGAGTTTTCCAAATTTGATAAAATAATGAAGGGAATTAAATTATAAGTATTATTATAGGTATAAAAATTCACAATATTGGTATGAATTATAAAATGTTATTAAAAATAATATTTGATAAAATGAACAACTTGATAATGGTTGAAATAGATATAATCCCTTAAAGGGGAGATAAATGGAGTACTGAACTTGAGAATCTATTGGACTTATTTATTCTATGAATATCCAAAATTCTTGGAAATTACACACAAATTTCCTTAAAAGGGAATGTATAAATATTCTAGCATCCTTGTTTACCAAGAATCAATTCTAATATTAAAGTGAAAAAATTTATTGAATCAATAAAAATGAGTTATGTTTATCAGAAAAGACTTAATATCACATTTCTAAAACCTATTACATGTTTTTTGAATGTTTTTGAGTTGTGTATTAAAATGAGTACAAGGTAATATGTTTTGTTTTAAAAAGTAACAAAGATCAAAATTGAGTCCTTTTGTTTCATCCCAACAAAACATGAATAGACTTTGAATGATTTTTAATAATGTGTTGTATCAATTAGTATTAGGTTCATTTTTTAATGTACAACATTGTTATTTAAATCCAATATTATTATTTTATACACCAATAATTGATCACATATACTATGAGAGGAATGATTTATGGAACTTATATTATTATTTAGATGATTCCAAAAACATCAATAAAATATTTAATATTTATGAATAAGGGGGAGAGAAGAGAATAGATGAAGAAAATGAGTGTTGGAGAGAGGATAAGTTTAACACGATAAGACTTTAGAATATTTTCTCATTATTAATATTAAATTGTTCCATAAGTTATTATTTTTGAAAATAATTATTATGGAAATAGATATTAAATAAAATATAGAACTAAATAAATTATTAGTTAGATAAATAATGTTGACAGGATGAATGATTTTTCAAAAAGGGGTCAAATTCAGTTAAGGGAATAAAATAAATAATTGAGAATATGTTTTCTAAATGATATATTAAAATTTTAATTTTTTTAATACCTCATTAAAATGATATAATCAAACCTTATTTATATATTTATGAAATAATTAATAAAATAAAATAATTTAATCCATGAAATTATAATGTAATGATAAAGAATACTACTTTAATAATTCACATTCAAATGGAAATGTTTTGTTTAAAACAAATATTTTATTTACATAAATTATAATTTCGATTTTTTGAGAATGAAATATATGAAATATTATTGTTTATAGATGAAAAAATGATCAATCATAAATTGATTAATAAATGGTTAAAATTGAATATAAAATCATTTGAAGCAAAAATAATATATTTTTCCAAAAATAGTTTTTTATATGCACAAGTAGTTTTAATCTTAAATAAATCACAAATTATTAATTAATTCATGTAAATGAGTATATAATATATTTATTCAGGGGAATTAATATTTGAAAAAAAAATACTATGAAAGAATTGAGAATGAAATCATTTTATGCTTAAAAATAATTTTTCAGTAAAAATGATTTATATTGTATATTACCAGGCATGTTTAGTCAGAGGAGAACCTTTAGAAATTTATTAAATGGAAATAAAAAGTACAAAAAGAAAGGAAAAGGATGAGGGTGAAAAACTTCCCAACCAGAAAGAGACAAATACATATCATAAGAATCATGTCTATCACCAAATCCATAATAGGGTTCTTCCTCCGTAGTAGTTGATTCCCACTCTCAATTTGTTTCATATTGCTTCAAAAGATTGATGTACTTTCACATAAGATTCATTTTCTATAAAGAGAGATGCTCCTTATAGGATTACTCACCCTTTTAGGATCAAGGACAACCTTGCCTTCCTTCTTGGAAGTGGACCTGGTAGACACTGGCTTCAGTAGGTAAGAATAGTCTTTTCTCGGCCTTTTTCTGGGTGGAGTAGTCACAACTCCTTCACTTTCAGACATATTATTCTTTCCACCTTAAAAAATATCACTATAGGAAGGTCCGAAAATACCACTAACATTTTCTTATCACTATCAGCGAAATTTCCCCATTTTTCAGTAATATGAAAAGAGATATAATTTTTTCATCCATCATTAGATCCCTACAAAGCATCCTCTGAGATAGACAGATTCCATCCTCCCGTCAGCTGGGAGTGTTTGTTAGTACCAATCAGGTCTAAACATTGTGGGTGCACCACAGTGTCATGAAAATCATGGGACTCCTTCCTCATTGCATCCTCTATAGTCACTATAGGCAGGGTTATGGAATCAAGTTGCATACTGACCTCATTATTCACTTGAGGACCTTTCTACACATGGTGTATCCCCTCATGCTTCAGTCATTCAAAAGGATTTCAAGTAGGGAAATTGACCTTAATGTTGCAAACATTATCAATAGGATACCCCAATAGAGATAGATCTGCCTCTCCACCTAAGACTTGTCTATCCATGACCATCATACCATATCCACAAACCACAATGATGGATGGCTCTACATTAATAGATTCTGACCACAAATGACAAGTTCCCACAATATCTTCCAATGAAGGCCCTTCATAAACACCATTATCAGACCTAATTTAATAAAAAGCAAGACTCGCAGTCCGATTCAGTGGAATCTACACCTCCTTCATTACACCAGTATATGCAGTGACCTCTATGTGATCAGATTGCCTCAGCTACCACTCCACACATGGTTGTCTTTGCACCTTAACCATTGCACAACCAAATAGAAACTCCCCCACTCAAACTCCCTACTCATAAGAGACTCCCATAAGAGATTATCCTTGATCTCCCAATCCCACAAAATCTTGCCTTAGTGGAACATTCCCTGGATGATCCCTCAGTATTTTCTAATCCGAACCGACAACATCATATCCCCTGGTACTCGTCTTCTCCACCACCTCAGAGATCCCATTCAAGCCTTCGATGCGACATACCAACTCTAGGTAACCAAACTGAACATAAGGAACACAGAAGAACATCCAAGACTCAAAAATAATCTCATATTTCCACTGAAATTCATTCCCATCCGTGATCCAAATCCAGTTCACAGGTAGATTTGCAACATCTACCTCAACACAAATTCGAGGACATATGGGATGACACACAACCTCCCTTTGACGATCAGAGTAGAGATATTGTCCAACCATATTCCCAAGACCACACAGAATGGAGGGATTTTGAAATGAAAGAGGTAGACTATGAAGACTTACCCATGTCACCGTTGTTGATGTATCATTCCACATATGAACCTAGAGGATCCATCGAAATAGATAAAAGATAAATCCATTGCAGTGTCGAGGAGCCCTAGACAAGGTGGTGACCAAGTCCTCCTTCGATACAGACTAGATCATGATGTGCCTCCGATCAAGTAATCTGACAAATATAGGCTCCTATAGATCCCAATAATCAAAGACGAACTGATCGAACTCATCAACCGAGGGGCGGTAAAGACAAAATCAAGACACTAGAGTGATTTTGCAAAGATATATGGCATTATTGATCTCCTCTGGGGAAAGAGAGAGCTAAGGCAGCTCCCGAAAGAGATCTGGGACTTTCAGAGAAATCAGGATCTTAGGGAAAGGTGGAAGAAAATCAAAGTTTTACAATGGTGAGAAGGAGTTACCATTCTCATGAGGATAAGTTCACAAATCTCCCCCTCCGATCAGGAGGGGGGGACATGACTCCGCGACATTAGGGTTTGGGCATCAATGCAAGAGATATGGAGTGATAGAGAGATTTATATTATATATTTTTCATGGATATTAATATTAATTTATAAATCTTGTATAAATTTTATTTAATAAAATGAAAATAATTTTTCATATATTCATATCAATAATATCATAGGGTGAATGTTTGGGATTTTTTGGAAAAGATTGATTTTTGATTGAATAGTTAAAAATATCAATTTTTATAAAAAAAAATATCATGTCATTTAAAGTATTTACAATATACCATTACATTTTGGTATAAATTATTTTTAATTAAAATATCAATTTTTATAAAAAATAACATGTAATTTAAAGTATTTAGAATGCACCATTATATTTTGGTATAAATTATTTTTAATTATTAAAACACATGTTTTGAATAAAAATTCATTGTGATTTGTTTTCTTATATTAAAATTAATTTCTGAAACCTCTAAATGTTGAATCATAGAAAATTATTTCTGCATTTGAAATCATAATTTCCAAATTTAGTAAATAGTTAAATTTTATTTTTGGTCATAATGAATAGTAATCAAGGTAAAAATCTATTACTATGGAAATGGTTAAAAGAGTTAATGAGGGTTTAAACTAAATATATATCATTTAAAATTAACTAAAAATAATATAATTCCAATTTGATTAATTTATTTAGACCCTATCTCATCCTAAATTTGAAATTGATAAAATTTGGAAAAAAACTATTTTAAATTGACCTTTTATTATTTTAATATTTAGAATCATAAAAACTATGACACTCCCCTCACTTATAAATGGAAACATCTTATCCTCTCTTCTTCACACATTCTTGAGCCAATAAACTCAACCAAACTTATACCAAACCTTTTCTTAACATCAATACCCACATTATATTGGATTTTTTTCTTCTTTAAATACCAACACAATGGTTCCCCTAATATGGTCTAAAAAGGTGGTTTCTCAATGAAGTGGTATAACTATTAACCAAGTTTTTTCATATTTATTTATTTTTCTACCAACATAAAAAATATATAAAAGTTGGTATAATTAAATAATTAAATTCCCAAACGAAAAATTTTATCATGTTTATGTCATAACCCCTTTTCACCTCCTTTTCTATCCAATATAAAATGTACACATTGCTTTTGCGTATATACTGACTATTGTCTCCATAAAGAGATGTATTTAATTTCCATTACCACATTTTGAATAGGGTAATTATGAATATTTTTTGGTATATATATATATATGATTCCTTAAAAATAAAATAATAAATACTTTCTTACATCCTAATCCATTGTAAAATGATAATTTCACTCATTAGTACATGTAGACTACCACCTCTAAGAAGCAATGTGATTAATTTTTCATTTTTAATTACCATCGATTATAATATGAATATATTCAAAAAAATTATCTTTATTTATGATATTAAAATGATATTGGAAGAATATTTTGTTTTTTGTATTTCTTTCATTCCATTCGTTAGAAAATTAAAATATAACTAATTAGTACGAATGGACTACCATCTACATGATGTGATGCAATTCATTTTAAATATTAAACTTATATAAGTAGTTGTAAAACAATATTTAATGAATACATATTATATTTACATAATAATTAATATTTTTAAAATTTTGAAATATGATCCCGATGCAAGGACCAGAACCATTAAATAAAAACATGTGTGAAAAATAGGAAAGTTATCACATAGAACAATGATTTTGATGAATAAATATTAATGAATGAGTAATGTGATATTATATGTGAACTATATATAGTATGATAACTATGAATATTATTTTGGTAATTATTTATAATAAATTTAAATTTATTATATAGGAGAGAAATAGGAAGTATGAAACATTTGAGGACTTGAGGTAAGAGTTTATCATCTCACTTTTATTTCTATGAGACATATTATATATTCACCACATAATTTCCATGGGTGGTTTATTTAATTCACATGAATTAATCTTATGATTATTTTAACTAAATTTATGGGGATTCAAAAATCCAACAATGGTCACCTAATTCATTAGGTTTTGGTTCATATATTACAAAAGTTTAATGGGTTTACGATACAATCTACATAATTTTTGAAAGTGTCTATTATAAATTTTTATTGAGGGAAATTATATGATAGATATATTTGAAACCAAATATATGTTATTATACTATTATAATTTATGGTATTTTCTGTAACACCTCAAGCTTCTACGGTACGCTTCTCTTTGAATAATGCAATAGCGTGTGTTGTACGCAACATTGAGTTCTAACACACCACAACCAATCAAACTAGCCGTTATGAATAGTAATACCCATTTTTTGAAATTTATAAATTTTATTTTTCAAAATGGACTTCATTTTTGGATTTGGAATATCGAAATTAGCCTAGGGTGAATTTTTGGTATTTTTCTGAAAAACTTCATTTTTTGATGAATAGTGAAACCACTAAGTGGTAGTTAAAAAACTGAATTTTTCATAAAACTTAATTTTACCGCTTCTGTGAGTGGAATTTTGCAAATACGAGAGACACGGTTAATATCAAGGATGAAAATGTGGTTCATTGAGATGAAAATAATTTTTGGTGAATAATAACTTTTTACTTTTATTTACCACGGTTAAAAGTAAATAGGGTAATTAAGGGTAAAAATGATATTAATATTACACTATCACATGTCCTAATTCTATTTGATAAGCTTAATTCGACAAAAAACAACCTTATGAATAAAATATTATCATTTAGGTCCACTTGGATTAGATTAGGACATTTATTATTATTTAATTCAAAGAAGAGTTAAAAGAGTTAAAATCAAAGTTTATTTACTAAATAATTTTTAATATAGGGTTATACATAAGATAAATTAGATTTTAAATATTAATTAGAAAGGTAAAAATATTTCCTACATAATGGTATTTTATTTATAATTTTTAGACATTAAATAATTTAATTTATTTATGACCCAGTGATGATGCAGTAATTACCATAATAGTGAAAAATTAAAATAATTGATATTATAAATACCAAAATAAATATAGTTTGAGACTTTTTATGAATTAAACTAATTTTATAGGTTAATATGACATTTTAGGAATGATTTAATTAACTTTTTTCTAAGTAATCCTTCTGTTGTGATTTTTACAAAAATCAATTATTGAATAGTGTCAAAATTGACATAAAAGAGTTTTTAAAACAAATATTATATTATTAATTGATATTAAATTCCTAAAAATCTAAGGTTCATCCAAGAGACTTATATAATGATAGGTGTATCATTAATGGACCACTTGGGGGTCTCTTGGAGGTATATAGTAAGTTTATTAACTATATAATATAAAAATACAAAGTGAAATGGTAAGTGTCAAACTAATTAACTAAGAGTTAAAACTAAAAGATAAGGTTAATATAATGACTCAAACCTGTCTAAATTATATTGGTTGGGTTTTTTTCGACCCATACCCACATTATAATTTAAATAATCCAATTTGGAGCCATTATAAACCGAATATGAATTTATTATAAAATAATATTTCTAGCTTTTCCAAAGGTGCCCCTCACCCCTCTTATAAAAGGGAACTCCCCCTTCTCATTAATTCACACCTTCAAAACCATTTTTCTCGACCAAACTCTGCCCAAATACTCTCTCAACTTCCCACACTTAATCCTAGAGGCCTTACTTTAGTCATAAAGCCAACCTAAGGATCCCTTTTGATCAAATCAAAAGGAAGAACCTGAAGAAGAGGTAATGATTTCACCACCCTTTTTCAAGTTCCTTTCTTCTTCCACTTCTTCTTTCTTTGTTATTACCATTCTAAAATAATAACTCCAGTATCTTATATATAATTTTATGTTATTATAAATATGTTACAACCATATTCAGTATTCTATCCATCCTTTGAATAACATGTCACCATACGTGCGTACGTACGGCTTACTGTCTCCACGTCGTGGTGTAATTGTTATTCAATAAATTATTATTTGGATGGGTATAATAATGATGTGTAATTCATGTAAATAATAAATATAACATGATAATGATTCTGTATATATTATATACCATCCAATTATATATTATTTTAATATCAAAAGAATGATATTGTCGCTCGTGCGTACGTACGGACTACCGTCTCCACGAACGCGATGAGATTCATTCTCCATCGTATCCATTCAAGTATAATTATCATTTGATGATTAATAATAGTATCTAAGAACTTGATATCATTCTGGATATGATTAAGATACAACCTATCCATGACAAACACGGCTTACGTAACAAAACATATAAAAGAAAACGAGTAAGTTAACACCCGAAACAACGATAATACTAAGATATTATTAACAAATCAATGTTAAAAGATCATATATGATATCATATTAATGTATATGATTCTTGTATAATTTAATAACAATTATTTCACCATTATACAGGAGGTTAACCTACCCCAACCAAGGAAAAGTACAAGGTAAGGTTTTATTTCGCAATCTCTTCATTATCCGAGGTTGTTTATACATAATAATCTACTGGGACTTATTTATCATCCACATCCATGTTTCTTAAAAATGTATTTCAAAACATTTTTACTATTTACTAGAATATGGGTTAAAGTCATTTATACCCTTTTTGACTTTTATAAGTGGTTTATAAAGGTATATTTCCATCATTTTCCAAACAAGGTCATTTTTAACCTTTTTGACAGAATTAAGGTAAGAATGTTTTTTTTAACTTATACGGCGGGTGCGGCTATTTTCCGCCGTTATAAAATCTTCGAAGCTTACCTTACAAGATTATAATAATATTTTCAAATAAAATGTTTTATTTTATAAATATATGACTCTTAAATGATTTCAAAATTTAAAGAGATATTTCTCTAAAAAGAGTTTTGATTTCATCTATGTCAACATCCTTTGATGGATTTTACGCTTATTTGAAGTTGATATATTATGATACAAAACTTCTATATTGTATTGAAGGTTTTGTGATATGTTTGACTATGGATGTGTTATTTTTATACCATTCATGGTTTATGGATGAAGTATTTATATTTCGTATGCTATTTTTAATACGAATGTTTATGTTATGTTTAAACATTTTCATATGGGAATGCATTGGACTTAATATGTGACGGGTGGAGCCCGTTATAGCTCCTCGATGCATCGGTAGGTCTCATGAGACAAACTAGTGTCTTGGAACAAGGCCTTGACAAAATCTTATTTGTAGTCTTGGCACGAGGCCTTGGATATGTGGTTATGATAGTCTGGCATTATGCATTCCATCATTATGAAAGTGGTTATTGATATTGCATGTGATTATTTGATTAGTAGAATATCCATGTGAATAAGTAAATGGAATTATTTCATTTTATTTTTTCCATACTATGTTGAAGTTCAAGTTTAAAAGGCTTTTGTTTTAGTTATACATTGCCTTAAATGTTTATTTATGAAAGTTTCCGCTATATTGTTATCCTTACTGGGCATTTGAGATCACCCCTTTTCTATGTTTTATTTTTCCCAGGATATGAAGAAGTAATTTATGAATGACCTGCGGGGATAGTATGAGGGGATAAGAGTGTGGATTATGGAGACTATATTGTTGTAGTTTTCATTTTATGATGTAATGTAAAACTTTATGAATGTATCTAGTGTTTCCAAGGCTACTAAACTAATCAGTCTTTCGAAATTTGATCTTTCTTTTGATCATGAAAATGTTATGTAATAATGCACCGACTCTGGGTAACTGGTGTCAGGGCGTTACAGTTGGTATCAGAGGAAGTTTAGTACAAACCTTGGAATCTAGATTTAGATAAACTCAAATTAGAGCACATAGATTTAAGATGGACTTTGAGGATTAATATAGAAGAACTTCCTAGAATTTTGGTATTGTAGAGATTTTGTGAGTTTTCCGAGCAATACATTCATGTCTGGATACGATCAAGTAGAGGCGGCTCTGGCACAGATGTACCTAGGGGTAAAACCCAAAAACACCGCTTTGAGCTGGACTCGAACAGGAACTAGTACACGAAAACGGGTCTTGCTGCACTCTTGGTTACGACACTCCCGGGGTATATGCTTAGGATAACTCTCATTTTCTTTAAAAATCATTATGAAAGGTTTATGAGTATATACTTTCTCAAAGAAAACATTTTTATTATTATGGATTATATCCATAAATAGTTCAATTTATGTTAAGTGTTTTATAAGTATGGAATTATGTATTTTGATTCATAAACTGATCTAGTTTATGCCATTGTTTAGAAATGGCGCCTAGTGGAAGAAATGGAAACCGTATCAATGCACGCACTCCATGTAGGGATTTTCCTCCTGCTCAAGATAATTATAGTGGAGCTGGTGATGCAACTGGTGCCGATCAGCTAATCACCATACTGGGACAACTCACTCAGGTTATGAATAATAACCTTACATGTATGGAGCACCCTGATCCGCAGCGTGGAGGATCAATGTTAGATCTCTTTATGAGGCAACAACCACCAACGTTCAATGGGAGTACAAATCCCTTATTAGCTAATCAATGGATAAATTCCCTAGAGAAAATATTTCAGGCTTTGGGAAGTAGTGAAAGGGAAAACGTTATCATGGCAGTTTACCGCCTCACTAGAGATGCTGATCAATGGTGGTCATTGATTCAAAACACGAAGGAAGATGATGAAGTATCAAATATAGAATGAAGGGAGTTCAAAGATCTATTTTTAGAAAAATACTTTCCTCGTGACCATTGAGCAGATATGGAAATACAATTTCTGAGTCTGAGACAAAAGGAGGATGAGAATGTCGCAAAGTATGAGGCTAACTTTACAAGGTTAGAAAGGTATGCTGGAGATTAATACGTAACCCAATAAGTAAGATTGATCGTTTCTTTGATGGGTTAAAACCATTTCTCCATCGAGCATTAGTCTCAAAATCCTTCTCATCATATGAAGACATTGTCTCATGTGCTATCAAGACAGAGAAAGAATTCTCAAAGTCTTATGACTTTAAAGCAAAGCAAGAGAAGAAGAGATTTGTTGATCAATCTGGGAATGGAAATAATGGGAATAAGGGAAATGTTGAATATCCATCCTGTGGTAAATGTGGGAAGAAACACCCTGGTACTTGCTTTAAGGGAATGGGTGTCTGTTACAAGTGTGGTGAAAAAGGCCACCAAGATCGTGATTGCAAAGGGGAGAAGGAAGCTACCGATGTTCAGTGCTACAATTATAGGGAGATGCGACATTATGCAAATGAATTTCCTAAGCGTCAGGGGAACTTACCTCAGAAAAGGTCAAGGGATCAAGGCCAAGCTTATGTTATCACTACTGCTGAGGTAGAAACTCTGAAAGACGTGGTGGCAGGTAATTTAATGGTTTCCTAAAGTTTAAAAAATGCATTATTTGATTCTGGATCATTGCATTATTTCATATCTTCCCAGTTTGTTAAGAAAATTATATATTTACAATTTGATTTAACAAGAGAGTTGTCAGTTAATACTCCTAAGGGAAGTATCATTGCAACAAAGTTTTGTGAATCAGTCCTTATTAGAGCACATAAATATTCTTTATCTGCTAATCTCATTGTCATACCTATGATTGAGTTTGATATAATCCTTGGTATGGACTGGCTTTCGGACCATGATGTGAAGATTTATTGTAAGAAGAAGGAGGTTATGATTTTTGATGATGATGATAAGGAACACCTTATCTTTAGAGAAAAATCGTCACCACCTAATTCTTATCTAGATCCACCCCCAGTAGCTCAACTAAATTCAATTATTGGGGAGGAAGAGGATGAAATTACAGTGGGTGAGGAAAGGAATGTTCAAATAGAGGATGTAACTATTGTGAAAGAATATGTAGATGTGTTTCCGGAATATTTACCTGGACATCCTCCAGAACGAGAAGTTGAGTTTTCCATTGATTTAATTCCTGGATCAAGGCCTATATCGAAGACCCCTTATAGAATGGCCACTTTAGAATTAGTTGAACTAAATAAACAAATAGAGGAATTGAGTAATAAGGGATTTATTCTCCCTAGTTTTTCTCTATGGGGAGCCCCTGTTCTTTTTGTTAAAAAGAAAGATGGATCTATGAGTTTATATATCGACTACAGGGAGATCAATGCTATAACAATAAAGAATAAGTATCCCCTACCTCGCATTGATGATTTATTTGACCAACTGCATGGAGCTCAATACTTTTCAAAGATTGACCTTCGATCTAGATACCATCAGTTGTGTGTGAAGAAGGAAGACATTCCGAAGACAGCATTTCGAACCAGGTACGGGCATTACAAGTTTATAGTAATGCCTTTTGGATTGACTAATGCATCCTCTGTATTCATGGATCTGATGAATAGAGTTTTCAAGGAATATATCAATGAATTTGTGGTGGTATTTATTTATGATATCTTGGTATACTCCAAAAGCTACGAAGATCGTGAAAATCACTTGCGCATTATCCCGAAGACTCTGAGAAGACATGAATTATATGGGAATTTTAGCAAGTGTGAATTATGGCTTCAGGAGATTTCTTTTCTTGGTCATATTGTCTCTAAAGATGGAATCTCTGTTGATCCTTCTAAGACTAAGGCAATCCAAGAATGGCCATCACCTACGAGTATAACTGAGGTATGCAGTTTTATTGGTTTGGCAGGTTATTATCGATGTTTCGTCCAGAATTTTGCCCGATTGGCTAACCCATTAACGAAGCTCACACGTAAAGGGGTTAAATTTGTTTGGAAAAAAGATTGTGAAGAATGTTTTGAAGAACTGAAGAGAAGATTAGTCAATGCTCCTATATTGACTCTACCATCGGGGAATGATGGGTTCGTTATTTATAGTGATGCATCGAAGAAATGACTTGGTTGTGTTCTTATGCAGAACGATAGGGTTATTGCCTATGCATCACGACAGTTGAAAATTCATGAACAAAACTATCATACTCATGATCTCGAGTTGGCAGTAGTGATCTTTGCTTTGAAGATATGGAAGCACTACCTCTATGGTGAAAAATGTGAGATTTATACTGATCACAAGAGTTTGAAGTATATTTTCTCACAAAAAGAACTTAACATGAGGCAAAGGAGATGGCTTGAATTAATCAAGGATTATGATTGCACGATACACTACCACTTGGGGAAAGAAAACAAGGTGGCAGATTCTTTGAGCAAAAAAGACCATGGAGTTTTGAACAATATGAGAATTGAAAGGGATCCAATTTTCATGGATCTTGTGAAGATGGACATGGGAATAACCAGGGAAGGTGAAACATCAATGCTTTTTCAAATGGTTGCCAAACCATCTTTACTAGAAAGGATTAAGATTTATCAGACCGATGATGAAGAATTTCAAAATAAGATTAAAGCTGTGAATGATGGGAGATTGAGAGACTTTGTGTATGAAGAAGGAATTTTCAAATTTGGGAAGAGACTTTGTGTTCCTGATATACCTGATCTAAAAAGGGAATTGCTGGATAATGCTCATAGTTCCAATTTCTCTATACACCCTGGGAGCACCAAAATGTATAGAGATTTGAAGGAACATTTTTGGTGGGACAACATAAAGAGGGAGATTGCCGATTTTGTGCCAAGATGTATGGTTTGTCAACAAGTGAAAGCCAGAAAGCAACATCCTGGTGGAGTATTGCAACCTCTTACCATACCTAAGTGGAAATGGTATAATATCACGATGGACTTTGTTATGGGACTACCAAAGAATCCTAGAAGGAACGATGCAATATGGGTTATTGTTGATCGTCTTACCAAGTCAGCACATTTTCTTGCTATAATAGAAGATCTGCCATTGGAACGTCTAGCAAGACTATATATTGATGAATTTGTGAGACTTCATGGAGTACCCCTATCGATTTTTTTTTATCGTGATCCCCGTTTTACTTCAAGATTCTGGAAAAGTCTTCAGAAAGCCTTGGATACTGAACTTCATTTGAGCACTGCCTACCACCCTCAAACAGATGGACAATCAGAACGAACTATTCAAACCTTAGAAGACATGTTGAGATCCTGCTCACTTGAATTTTAGGGTATGTGGGATCAATATTTACCTCTGGTAGAATTTTCCTATAATAATAGCTTCCATTCGAGTATTCAGATGGCACCATATGAAGCGTTATACGGAAAGAGATTTCTCACACCAACCTGTTGGGATGACATTGGTGAAAGAAAACTTGTAGGCCCAGAACTGGTGGAGGAAATGATGGAAAAGGTGAAGCTAATCCAAAACCATATCAAAGCATCTCAAAGTAGGCAGAAGATCTATGTCGATAATCGAAGGAAGGATTTGGAATTTCAAGTTAGTGATCATGTTTTCCTGAAGGTATCTCCATAGAAGGGAGTCATACGTTTTGGTAAGAAATGTAAATTGAGTCCCAGGTACATTGGACCTTTCGAAATTCTAGAACGAATTGGGGCTGTAGCTTACCGATTGGCAATGTCGCCAAGTCTCTCCAAAGTTCACGATGTGTTCCACGTATCTCTGTTGAGGAAATACATGCCTGACCCAATGCATGTACTCACCTATGAGGAATTAGAACTGGAACCCGATCTGTCTTATTGCGAAGAGGCCGTTAAGATTCTTGATATGAGAGAACAAGTACTGAGAAACCGGACGACTCGTCTGGTAAAAGTCTTGTGGAGAAATCATAATATGGAAGAGGCAACGTGGGAACCTGAGGAACTTATGATGAAGAACCACCCGAGTCTTTTCATGCGGTATTATTCTAGAAATTTCGAGGATGAAATT
Source organism: Viscum album (assembly GCA_963277665.1). Taxonomy (NCBI): domain Eukaryota; kingdom Viridiplantae; phylum Streptophyta; class Magnoliopsida; order Santalales; family Viscaceae; genus Viscum; species Viscum album. The sequence continues at coordinate 118,421,649 of OY728156.1, read as the reverse complement.
ATTTGAAGGAGGGGAGAATGTAACACCCCAAGCTTCTACGGTACGCTTCTCTTTGAATAATGCAATAGCGTGTGTTGTACGCAACATCGAGTTCTAACACACCACAACCAATCAAACTAACCGTTATGAATAGTAATACCCACTTTTTGAAATTTATAAATTTTATTTTTTAAAATGTACTTCATTTTTGGATTCGGAATATCGAAATTATCCTAGGGTGAATTTTTGGTATTTTTCTGAAAAACTTCATTTTTTGATGAATAGTGAAACCACTAAGTGGTAGTTAAAAAACTGAATTTTTCATAAAACTTAATTTTACCGCTTCTATGAGTGGAATTTCGAAAATCCGAGAGACACGATTAATATCAAGGACTGAAATGTGGTTCATTGAGATGAAGATAATTTTTGGTTAATAGTAACTTTTTTACTTTTATTTACCACGGTTAAAAGTAAATAGAGTAATTAAGGGTAAAAATGATATTAATATTACCCTAACACATGTCCTAATTCTATTTGATAAGCTTAATTAGACCAAAAACAACCTTAGGAATAAAATATTATCATTTAGGTCCACTTGGATTAGATTAGGACATTTATTATTATTTAATTCAAAGAAGAGTTAAAAGAGTTAAAATCAAAGTTTATTTACTAAATCATTTTTAATATATATTTATAAATAAGATAAATTCGATTTTAAATATTCATTAGAAAGATAAAAAGATTTCCTACATAATGGTATTTTATTTATAATTTTTAGACATTAAATAATTTAATTTATTTATGACCCAATGATGATGTAGTAATTACCATAATAGTGAAAAATTAAAATAATTGATATTATAAATACCCAAATAAATATAATTTGAGCCTTTTTATGAATTAAAATAATTTTCTGGGTTAATATGACATGTTAGGAATGATTTAATTAACTTTTTTCGAAGTAATCCTTCTTTTGTGATTTTTACAAAAATCAATTATTGAATAGTGTCAAAATTGACATAAAAGAGTTTTTAAAACAAATATTATATTATTAATTGATATTAAATTCCTAAAAATCTAAGGTTCGTCCAAGATACTTATATCATGATATTTGTATCATTAATGGACCACTTGGGGGGTCTCTTGGAGGCATATAGTAAGTTTATTAACTATATAATATAAAAATACAAAGTGACATGGTAAGTGTCAAACTAATTAACTAAGAGTTAAAACTAAAAGATAAGGTTAATATAATAACCCAAACCTGTATAAATTATATTGGTTGGGTGGTTTTAGACCCATACCCACCTTAACCTTTAAATAATCCACTTTGGAGCCATTATAACCCGAATATGAATTTATTATAAAATAATATTTCTAGCTTTTCCAAAGGTGCCCCTCACCCCTCTTATAAAAGGTCACTCCCCCTTATCATTAATTCACACCTTAAAAGCCATTTGGCTCAGCCAAACTCTGCCCAAATACTCTCTCAACTTCCCTCACTTCATCCTATAGGCCTTAATTTAGTCAGAAAGCCAACCTAAGGATCCCTTTTTATCAAATCAAAAGGAAGAACCCGAAGAAGAGGTAATGATTTCACCACCCTTTTTCAAGTTCCTTTCTTCTTCCACTTCTTCTTTCTTTGTTATTACCATTATAAAATAATAACTCCAGTATATTATATATAATTTGATGTTATTATAAATATGGTACAACCATATTCAGTATTCTGTTCATCCTTTGAATAACATGTCACCATACGTGCGTACGTACGGCTTGCCGTCTCCACGTCGTGGTGTAATTGTTATTCAATAAATTATTATTTGGATGGGTATAATAATGATGTTTAATTCATGTAAATAATAAATATAACATTATAATTATTCTGTATATATGATATACCATCCAATTATATATTATTTTAATATCAAAAGAATGATATTATCACTCGTGCGTACGTACGGACTACCGTCTCCACGAACGCGATGAGATTCATTCTCCATCGTATCCATTCAAGTATAATTCTCATTTGATGATTAATAATAGTATCTAAGGACTTGATATCATTATGAATATGATTAAGATACAACCTATCCATGACAAACACGGCTTACGTAACAAAACATATAAAAGAAAACGAGTAAGTTAACACCCGAAACAACGATAATACTAAGATATTATTAAAAAATCAATGTTAAAAGATCATATATGATATCATATTAATGTATATGATTATTTTATAATTTAATAAAAATTATTTCACCATTATACAGGAGGTTAACCTACCCCAACTAAGGAAAAGTACAAGGTAAGGTTTTATTTTGCAATCTCTTCATTATCCGAGGTTGTTTATACGTAATAATCTACTGGGACTTCTTTATCATCCACATCCATGTTTCTTAAAAATGTATTTCAAAACATTTCTACTATTTACTAGAATATGGGTTAAATTCATTTATACCCTTTTTGACTTTTATAAGTGGTTTATAAAGGAATATTTCCGTCATTTTCAAAACAAGGTCCTTTTTAACCTTTTTGACAGGATTAAGGTAAGAATGTTTTTTTTAACTTATACGGCGGGTGCGGCTATTTTCCACCATTATAAAATCGTCGAAGCTTCCCTTACAAGATTATAAGAATATTTTCAAAGAAAATGTTTTATTTTATAAATATATGACTCTTAAATGATTTCAAAATTGAAAGAGATATTTCTCTAAAAAGAGTTTTGATTTTATCTATGTCAACATCCTTTGATGGATTTTATGCTTATTTGAAGTTGATATATTATGATACAAAACTTCTATATTGTATTGAAGGTTTTGTGATATGTTTTACTGTGGATGTTTTATTTTTATACCATTCATGGTTTATGGATGAAGTATTTACATTTCTTATGCTAGTTTTAATACGAATGTTTATGTTATGTTTAAACCTTTTCATATGGGAATGAATTGGACTTAATATGTGATGGGTGTAGCCCGTTATAGCTCCTCGATGCATAGGTAGGTCTCATGAGACAAACTAGTGTCTTGGCACAAGGCCTTGACAAAATCTTATTTGTAGTCTTGGCATGAGGCCTTGGCTATGTGGTTATGATAGTCTGGAATTATGCATTCCATCATTATGAAAGTAGTTATTGATATTGCATGTGATTATTCGATTAGTATAATATCCATGTGAATAAGTAAATGGTATTATTTCATTTTATTTTTTCATACTATGTTGAAGTTCAAGTTTAAAAGGCTTTTTTTTAGTTATATATTGCCTTAAATGTTTATTTATGAAAGTTTCCGCTATATTGTTATCCTTACTGGGCATTTGAGCTCACCCCTTTTCTATGTTTTATTTTTCCAGGATGTGAAGAAGTAATTTATGAATTACCTTCAGGGATAGTATGAGGGGATAAGAGTGTGGACTATGGAGACTATATTGTTTTATTTTTCATTTTATGATGTAATGTAAAACTTTATGAATGTATCTAGTGTTTCCAAGGCGATTAAACTAATCGGTCTTTCAAGATTTGATCTTTCTTTTGATCATGCCAATGTTATGTAATAATGCACCGACTCTGGGTAACTGGGGTCAGGGCGTTACATTTTCAATTATTAGTAACATTTTCCCTCTTTTGGGATCAAAATGACCGAAATGATGTTTAAAAAAAATCTGGCCTTATTTATCTACTTTTGGTATGGAATATTTTTGTCCTTTATATATTTATTCTTTAAATATTTTTATAAATAGTTTTACCAATAAATAAAAGTATTAATAATGTGACTTTAACTACCCTTTGATTTATTTAAAAAAAATATTAATTTGAATATTTTCAAAGTTTTCCCATATGACTGTCTTTCACTGTTTTTAAAAAAATTCAAATGAATATTTGGTTTAAAATTTATTAAATGAATGGATTTTCTAATAGTCATTATTTTTCTTTATAAAAATGTGTCCTCTAAAAATTTTGATGTTTATTTTCAAATAACATTATCTTCTCAACATTCTTGAAATTTTTAGGTTTTAAAGATAATAAACATAAATGATATTTTCTCATGATTTCAATGAATTGATCCTATTTTATTTTAATAGTATTTTCATCTACATAAACATAATTTAATGTTTATTATTTTAAATGGGGATATGTACTAATTATACCATATAATTTAATTTTCTATATGTATTATGGTGATGTGATGATGAAATATTGGTGAAACCTACTTCTTTTCCATGAGTTATATTATTATGGAATGATGAATTTTCTATGATCTTATGGAAACTATATGTACTAATTTCATTATCTGGTGGGTGGGATAAGAATTATATATCATTCTAATGCTTTGGGTAAATGTTGATGTCTTATGAGATAAAATGAACTTGAATGGAGAGTGAACCCAGTATAGTAAGGGACTCAGTCCACTATGATAATATTAGTAATGGGAACTGACTAAGGAAATGATGGGAATGAAGAGTGAACCCAACACACTATGGGAATATATCCAATACTATATTCTTGGTATATATCCTTGAATAAGGAAATTCTTGATGATTCCACACTCTTATGGCTCATGTATTTTGTTATGTAAAATCCTTGTCCCATGACTCATGATTTAAGTTATATGACATGTTGGGTATATTTTTAAGTTATTATCATTTTATTAAAACCATTATCATATCTTATTTATATATATCATCATCAATTTCTATCTAACATTTTTACACTTATAGATCATATTATCTCATCATTCTACATGTTTCCATTTCCCTAGGTTATGAAAAATGATATTATATATAATTTGTGTAGAAGGGGATCATGTGTGTATAATTGTGTGGGATATATTGATGTATTCTTATCTAACAATAGAATATAGTATAACTGGAAAATACCCATTATATGATAATTACATGGTTTTTTTTTGTAAAGGGGTTTTCTTAATTATCTAAAACTCTAATTATTAATGGTATTGGTATGTAAGTGAATCAATATTAAATTTTGATATTGTAAATATGGATGGTTAAAATTGAATATTTTAATTTGGTATCAAATATAGAATTTAAAATTATTTTTATAAAATTGGATATAGGTGTATGGGTCTCAAGAAATCATTTTCAGTATTAGAGAGGAAATTAGATAACACTAGAGGTTAAGAAATTATCATATGAGGATAATTTAATAGTTATATAAACCATTATGGGTTGTTAAGTTTAATAATTACTTGAATTTTAGAAGCACAAATACCCTTTCTAGGTTTTATGTTGTGGTATTTTTAGTTGGCTAATGACATTTTGGGAAAAAAAAAGTAGGTTTTAATATATCATTGAGGTATGTGTAACCCTTAGAATTAACATGTGATTTAGTGCGAAGTTAACTATAAATAATTTTATTGGGGACATAAGATGAATGAAACACATAAAATATAAGGTTAATTCATTATTTGATGTGGTGGTAATTATTTTATATATGAATAAAGGGATTATATTATTTTTTTAATTATATGTTTTGGTAGCCATGAGATGAAAGGGTAATTTTTTGACTAAGTGATTAATGTTATTTTCTTAATAGGTTTGCTATATTAGAAATTATAAATTAATAAGGTAAATAAAATATTATTATTTAGGATGCAATTTTATTTTAGGGATAATTATTGAGCTGATTGTAGAATCATATATGTTTATGCAGTGGTTTCACAATGATTGATGTTATTTTTGGGAAATTATTATGATTATTTTTAAAATATATGATTTGGGTGTATAAATTTATGTTATGTTACATTATGAGTTATTAATTTAATTTAAGGAAAAAATTCTAAGTTGATCTTTGAAGAATATGTGAAAAAATATTACAGATTTTGGGTTTCAGATTTGGTCAATTATATTTTTGAAAGGTCTCCAGGTTAATTATTTATTGAGTAATTAAAGTTGATGTTTTGGAATTACAATTTATGTTTTTGATATTGATTTATAAATGATGATTAATATTATATATTATATTAACATGTCCTAACCATTTTGGTTTTGGATAATGGGTAGAAATTAGAGGAATAATTTTTCATCCTTTTATGGATTTTGTGACATGTTAAAAGATAAATTTAGTTTATCAGTAATGAAAAATTATTCATTGTTTTTTAAACTAAGACATAAAGTATAGTTGGAAAAATTCTAGAAACACAACAAGAGGATTTAATTATATGAATAAATCATGTAAATATTTTCTATCCCATTCTCTATCTCGATGGTAAAAGTTGACCTCAATCTCAATCAAGAGAAAGATAGGTCTATTGATTCCAAGGGGGAAATTATCCCTTAGTTATCAATGAAATATTTTGTATACCTATTCATAATAATGGTTTTTATAACACATAGAATATTTTACATATATTTTGTAAATGATAAGTCTCGTATTGTTAGCAAATACATTAAAGTCCTTTAAAAAAGAAATTTAGTCTCAGTGGATCAGAAGATATGTCTTTCTACTTATGTATATGAATCTTCCACTCTATAGAATTAATTCTTAAAATATTCTACATCATTATTTTAGGGAGTGATTATCTTATGATGGGGGGTGAATAGAGTACCCAATAAAAATTTATGTTAACATAATTTTAAATCAAATCCCCTAAATAATTAAAACAACCTAGTTACTAAAAATATAAGATCAATATATGTTCTGATATTTTAAAATATTTCTCAAAGATTGATTAAGTCTCAATTAAAAAAATATATGAATATTAATTTAACTTTTGAAATAAATCTACATAATCAAAACTTAATATAAACACTAATAAAGACTAATTATCAAAGTAGTGATTTTGTTTACAATTTTAAAAAATTTATTTTAAACCATAAAAACAGAAGAACACATAGTGGAATAAATTAAAGAGGATCCTTATAAAGCCAAGAATTAACCCTCTACACTTGTAAATCACTTGATTCCAAGCATATTATATAAAATAATATTGATCCACAATATATATCAAGTAAAAAATAGTAAAATTTCTATCCAGACCATGAAGGATCCTCTTCCACAATACCATGGGAACAAAAAAACACAGGCAACATAGTATCTTCTGGTTAAAGTATAGGTGAAAATGTGCATTTTTAAGATAAAAATTTTCACAAAATGTAAATGTAGTAATTTTAAAGATAGTGTATGAATATGTAGAAAATATTATGCTTCTCTATCTGATATGATATGAAGCTTTAGTCTCCTTGTATTTCTCATGAATAGGAGTTTGAGTTGTGTTTCTCAGAATGGATGTAAAATATAGGACCATGAAATATTTCTGTTCTGAATTTGGGAAGAAATAAGATGTTTGTTATGCTTTAATCTTCCATAGTTGGTCGTAGGTATGGATGCTTCATATAAGACACAATTCACAAAAATATATTCAATTCTTAATAAAATTTTCTATATTCACTCTATATCATGTATTCTATATAATTATCCTCTATTATACACAAGGGAGATTGTTTTCTAATATATCATCATTATATAGGAAGAATCATATGGATCCTCTTCTCCTCATACTAATCGACTAACACAAACTGTAATGCATCCGTACAATAGTTCAGGAACAATCGTTAAAAAACACTCTAAATTAAATTCCATAATATAACCATTATAAATATTTAAATAAAAAAATAATAAATAATGAAGGTTACACATTTTAATGGTGAAACAAATTTGGTGGTGATTCATTATAACAATGACTTGAGATTAGCATGAATCAGGCCAACAATGAGTCTTCTCGGTGGTAGGTCATTCCAACACTACCAAATTTCCAAACTGACAGTAGGTAATGTCTGATAGTTGGTCATCCCAATACATTACCATATTTTTAGGTGACTATGTTTTGATGGTGATTCATTCTATGGTGGCGAGTGTTTTCTATACATTTCCAATTTTTCAATCTAATAAAAATTCATTTATGAAAGTGGGTGATTTTTGTACTTAGCGAAATTTCTTATCATCAATGACGAGTCATGTTTGATAGTGGGTCTTTCCCATACTCTGCCAAATTCCCTTCCGAGCTGTGACTTATCCTTAATGGTGAGTCATTACTGGCTGTGAATCATCTTCAACAGTGAGTAGATTCGGATGGTGTGTCTTTCCAACACTTTGCCAAAATTTTCTAATCTACCTTATATTATAAAATGATAACATAATACATAAAACTCATTAATATCATAATAAACCTGTTTTTTTATCATTAAAATAAAGGTTCCAACAATATCCCATTTTTTATGATCGCAAATCATGGCATTTTATAAACCATGTATTGAATAAACTGTGACATTAAAATAGATCTACTCAATACTTTAAATAGTTATGATGTTAATAGATAGGGTATCAAAGGTAATTAGACAGTAAACGGTATCAAAAACAATATTGTATCAAAGAATTGAATTAAACATAAATATAATTATAAGGAATATCACAAATAATGATATCAAGGTTACACCATTATAAAAATAAATAAATAAAGGCCATAAAATCTTCTCCCCCTTTTGGGATTATAAAATGGTAAAAAATAAAATAGGAAATAAAATGGAATAGAATATAATTAACAAGATAGTTCTGAATAATTTTATCAAAAATAAATAAATAAAAAGTTACATAAATTGCCCCATGAATGAATAAAATTTTATGTCAATTCTTTTTAGGATGGGTGGAACAAAAAAACAGTGCTTTTCTCACCCTCTTTCCAGAATAATAATGTTCAGAAACACATCCTGAGGTAAAAGTAGGAATAGCCATATGAAAATTAAAGAGAGAAGAAGTCTCTCAGATAATGATAGTCTTGAGATGCTGGACTAATTCTATAGTAGTCAGACTGAAAGGTTAGAAATGATCAATCAAGGATGTATTTGGATCTCTAGACACACTAGGTCTAAAAAAATGGATCAGAAGATGGAGAGGTGATATGAGAAGTAACTAATATGGTCTAAAGTGCCACCACTATGATTCTAGATAAATGAAGAAATGGATTCATCAGATTTATAATGACCATAATTACATTTCCATCCCTTTCTATAACACTAAATAAGTTCTTCTTATCTTTCATAAATATCTAGAGCATTGGGGTCATCACCTTTAATTGATTGACTTGTTCTTTAAAATGTTGAGTCACTGGAGGCATCCAAAGGTTCTCAACAATAAACTTTAAATGAGAGTTGACTTCATTCTTATTATAAATCTAAGATAGATAATACTTGATCACATTTTAATTATTTCTCTACCTGATCTAATATTATTCCAATATTCTATAACAATTAAATTCACATGTTCAATTTAATGTCATATTTTGGTCAAAACATTCTAAGATAGGTCAGTATCATCACCTAATGTAGCACATATCTCTTCTCTAACCACAGACCTAATCACCCCAACATCAAAAGGAGGAGGTGGAGCACTTGATGAAGAATACATGAAATATTGATTCTACATCCTATAAAGTAAAGCATCAATGAAATCTAAAAAGGAAGACATCATCTCATACACTCTAGATCTCAAAATCTTCATTTAATTTTCTAAACTAATATTTTATACTTACACTTTTGAATGTGAAGCATCAGTATGGTATGGATGTTCTCAATCAAAATCTTAAACAAATATATCACATCCTTCTCACTAATTTTTCTAACCAATGGAGTTTGTACTTTCAAAAAAACCAAAATCAAAGAGAATTATTTATCTGAAATATTTTAAGTCACCTCTGGTGAAAACATCTACTGGAACTGGTGGAATGACATGAGATTGTAAGGATGCAGAAAATCTCTTAACGGAAGGTGCCACATTAGGATTAGATCTGGTTGGCACATCAGTATCAAATCTCCCCAACTATCCAGAAGAATATATCAGATCTAATAATGATCCATTAGGATAACTCGCTTATCAAATAGTATGTTCACCTTTCTTTAGTAAAATTCCATTATCTTCTAAATGAGAGTATTCTAGACCAAGTCTGACATACACTGGTAACTTATCCCATTCCTTAAGAAATGGGTCCATAAAACTAACAGAAGACATACCATGAGACTTAACAACTTGAGAACCAACAACTGTAGAATCAACACCATCAAGTAAAACATCCAACTACTCATAAAATCTTTGTATATTAGCTATCTTCTCAAAAATAGTAGGCTCGACCTCCATCTTCTCAACAACTAACTAATCAGTGAAAGTCTGTTCAACAATCTTCTACACATTAGTAGTAGTTACACTAAGAACAACATCAACAACAAGATTAACTAGATGAATATCCATACATTGGGATTCCTCCACCTTAATAGATGATTCCTTCTTATCTCTCAATGTCTTATCCATATCATCAACTCAGATCAGTCTATATTAAAATCTAGATACATCTTTAAATCATAGAGAGGAGATAAGTGCACAAGTCATCTCAACATCCTCAACACCTATGTCGACACTAGGACCATCATGGTCATAACCTCCATCATTGTTTCTCTATATCCATCTCCATTTTACTCATATTTTTATCCTCCTCCTACTTCTTCATCATATTCATCACCATTTTCATTTTCTTTAGAGGTTTTAGAAGTACACTTAAATTTTTCTTTACTAGACAATTTTGTTTCATCTTCCTCACTTGCTTTTTTCAAGAGAGTGTCTCAAATAGGGAGAGACCTAGGAAGACTAGTATCACCATAAATATAGCAAGAGGGTTATTAATCAGTTTTGGACCACTACATTTACCCACTAAAAATACCCCATCCCCATATCCTAAAGTCGAAACTTCCTCACCAAAATATCCAACCCCTTCATCTAGCTCCAAGCTTTCATCTACTAGATTTTTCATTCTAGAAGGGTGATCAACCAGGTTAAAATCCTCATATATCCTGTCACCATCACCAATCCATTAATTCTTATCTTCATCTTTTTTAAAATTACCCTTTTAATGAAAAAAACTCTACATTACCCATGGTTTCTACACATTCATTTATCAATCTCATAGCCTGTAGAATTGTTGATATAAACTTAGGATGAAATAGGTAATTAGATCTGGAAGATGGATTTCACATCTCCATCCTGTGAACCATCAGGTATCTTCATAGATTGATATGTTATCCTCTTTTCATGTGACACAAAAGGTAAACATCTTGATATGTCATTGTAGAGAAATCACCTTTCCTCAGACATAACATATGTTGGATAAACATGAAAAGAAACCAACATTAACCATCAAACTCAGAGAAACTATTCTTCTTAATATCCCATGTCCAATAAATTAATACATGGAATATTCATAAACAAATGTATCACTTTCAATTGGAATAATCCCTTGATTTTTGTTAAAAACACCTTCATGAGGAACTATCAAACATCATGATCATTTTCTTGGAGAGAGGATAACATTGCATCTATTTATTCTTCTTCTTACATAGTCATCATTTTTCTTGAAACAGAACTTGAAAAACTGATAGAACAGGTGCTCTAACCTAGGATTAAAAAATCTAATGTTAAAAGAAAACCATTCTACCCATCCTTGGTCTTTCAAAACATTGAGCACTAAAGACATTCTTAATAATAACCATTCAACAAGATCATCCTTTTTGGGCACTACTTTATGCTTAGAAAGCTCCAGATTCACTAGATCAATAGAAACTGGATGAATTGACTCTCCTTTATACTTCCTTTAAAGACACAACTCATATGGGGAAAAATTATAGAAAAATTGACTCTAACCATGGTGATAATCTTAGAAGGTTCGAGTGAAGGCAAGAGAAGGTTGATAGTTATGAGAAAAAGGGTCACAGTAAGGATAGATAGAAAGGATCATGGGAATGAGTGTTACAATTAAAAAAATTTCTAATTTATATCATTTAGGAATTTAGGGACATGTAAAATGAAAAAGAAAAAAAATAAAAATTGAATCTTATAAAAAATAAATTAATAAGTAACTCATAAATTTAAATTAGCAACGACGGATTTAAAAAAATTGTGGGACATTTCTCAAAGTCGAGTAAGTACCAATGATGGTTAGAACACAATTGTTGGTAAAAATTCAATGGTGGTTAAAAATCCAATGTTAGGTAATTCACCAGTGATGGGTAATACAACAATGGTGGGTAATACACCAACGATTGGTAATACACCAAAAATGGGTAAAATCCAATGGTGGCTAAAAATCCAATGGTGGGTAACACTCTAACAGTTGGTAATACACCAACGGTGGGTAAAACACTAATGGTGGGTTAAATAGGAATGGTGGATCCTAGAAAAATAAATTTAACCAAAATTAATTATGATTAATTCGTGTTTGATGTAGTTCATTTTCTCATAATTCAAGGGTTTAGGTTAAATATTAGGATGATGATGTTTAGTACCAATGTATTTAAGAGTTATATCTATTTTTTGAAAATGATGTCTCAAAAACTGATGCCTTACATCATTGTGTTTTGTTCTAGAGTGAGATACAATATTTTTTGAAATTTTTGTAGCACTTGTATTATTACAATTTATAGTTACATATAGAAATTGATATCTATAGTATAACAATGGGTATTTCATATAATACATTTGATCATAATAAATACCTTCATTAATGTATTTAGCTTTTGCAGTAGAAAGTGCAACAATTTTTTTTCTTACAATAATATGATACTAGAGATTGCCCCCAAATATGACATGTTCCAGAGGTTCTTTATCTATCTAAACTAAAACCAACAAAATCCACATTTTAATAACAAACTAAGTCAAATTATTGTCATCTCATGTAGGCAAATCATAATTTGGTGATATATTTTAGGTATTTGAAAATCCCATTTCAGCAACTTAGTGTGACACGTTTGGATTTTCTTGAAAACAAGAACACATACACACACTAAACATACTGTTAGGTTGTCTAAAAGTTAACTAGAGAAGACATACAATCATACCTATGTAATTAGTTTTATCTACTTATTTCCTAGATTCATAAAGATCCAACTTATAGGTGGTACTCATAGGATTGTCAATATAGTTATTTCATTCCACACCAAAATATTTTAAAAGGTAATTAGTATATATAATTTGATTTAAGTTTATTACCTCTTTATTTTGAATAATATGAAAACCAAGAATGAATTTCATTTCACCCATTAAACTCATTTTAAATTCATTTTTCATAATTTTTGAAAAATCTGTACGTATATATTTTTTATAAGATGAAAAAAAATTGTATCATCAATATAGATTTGAAAAAATAAAACATCATTTGAAATTATTATTATAAATAAAGAATGATCAACTATACCTTTTGAAAATAATATTGAAATAAGAAAGGAGTTGAGCCTACCATACCAAGCTCTAGGAAATTTTTTAAACCATAAAAAGATTTTTTTAATTTAAAAACATTATTTGTAAAATGAGGATTTTGAAATCCATGGGGTAGTTTAACAAAAAAAATACTCAAATACATACCCATTAAATAAATCACTATTGACATCCATTTGATATAATTTTAAATCCTAATGTGTTGTATATGAAAGCACTATTCTAATGTCTTCAAGTCTAGATTTTGGGGAAAAGGTTTCTTTATAGTTTATACCCTCTTCTTTACTATACCCTTGTGGAACTATTCTAGCTTTATTCCTTACTATTATACCATATTCATCATCATAGTTTATAATTTAATGCCTATAATCAATGGGTATTTGGTTCTATCAACAAGTTACTAAACTATATTTATTTCAAATGTATTAATTTCTTCTTGCATAGAAATTTCCCAGATTTCAACATTAATTGCATCATTGATGTTCTTTGGTTCAACATGTGATAATAATTCTTGATGTTCAGCCTGATTTCTTACAGAATATAAAGTTTGTGTTCCACTGTCTAAGTATCCAACAACAATATCCTCATGATGGTATATAAGAGTTTTAATAGATCTATAAAAACAAGGGTTGATCACCTCGAGGTCCTATATAGGTTTAGGTTTTGGATATCCCTCATAATTGGGTGATTTTTTTTTTGTTTTACAAGAAAACATGACAGTTTGGAATTTATGTTCAATGTGGATAAATAATCCTCAAGGGTTTCTAATGGGGCTTTAGGTTCATGTGGATCTATCTCATCAAAGTTGAAATGGACAGGCTCTTCCACAAAATTGGTTCTTTTGTGAAAAACTTTATAAAATTTACTTGATGTTGAATAATTAAGGAAAATACCATCATCACTCTTTGAGGGAAACTTCTTGAGATTATCCTTCGTGTTAAGAATAAAGACTTGAAAACCAAAAAAAATTGCAGTAATTATCCTTAAGATTCCTATTATTTCAAATTTCATAAGGCATTATCTTCAAGACATGTGAAATTAAAACTCTATTAATTATATATTATGTTGTGTTGATAGTATCTTCCCAAAAGTATATAGATAAGTCATATTCTGTAAGCATTTTTCAAGCTATCTATTTAAGTGTTATATTCCTTCTTTCTATAAATACATTCTGCTCAGGGGTCCTAGGAGGAGAGAATTTATGTATATAGCCATTTATTTTAAAAAATGGCTCAAAGTATTTATTTTCCAACTCATGACCATGGTCACTTCTTAATGTCTAAATTATAATTCCACTTAGGTTATCATCAAATTTAGCACACTTGGTATAATAGAGAAAAGCTTTAATTTTTTGAGCTAAAATTAATACCCATGTATACCTAGAAAATTCATCTACAAGTATATAGAAATAATGCTTCCCATTTATTATAGAAACCCAATATGTTCTAAAAAAGTCCATGTGAACCAACCCAAGAGGTTGAGAAGTTGAATCTTCATTCATTAATTTAAATGATATTTTTTGTTGTTTCTATTTTTGACAGGGGTTACAAAATTTTTCATTTTGGAATTCATGTTTGGGTAGATCCCTAAATAACCCTTTCCTTGAATGTTCTCTATGTGAGGGAATGTTATAGTGTCCTGGTCTCCTATGTCAAAGACATGATTCTCTATGAAAAGAACTTAAGTTGGTTTTTTTAAAAAATTAATGAATCAAGGATGAAAAAAGTTGTCGTGCTTCACAGTCCATACATACTTAAAAATTCCTCTATTTTTCATTGGTTCTTTCAACTCTATATATAAAATTTCTTCATGCACAACATCTTTCAAATTTGAAGACCATTGCATCTTTCTTTTTCCCAAAAAAAAGAGTTGCACGTGTAACTTCAACAAACCAATTCAAAGTTGGTGTTGGTTTTCCATTAAATACATTTTACTTTCATAAATGAAAAATCATATTCACATGGTGTTAGTTTCCCATTCTCTCTAAATGATGAATATAATTGGGATAAAGTTAATAGAATTATTATCTATTTCTCATAATTTGCTAAAAATGTACTAAAACGCTTCATTTGAATTTAATTGAGTGCTAATAAATTCATCAACAGAGTCGAATGTTAGATCCCACAAACAGGAAGACATTCTTCACTTTGTACTATTACACTACGTAATGATTTAACAAAATGCATAATCAAAACATAACCAAACACAAAGATATAGAAAAAAAATAAATTTAAACATTGACATAGATGATGCAATAATAACTCATACATTTCAATACTTGGTTCACATTGACATCGAAAAGTTAAAACGTTCTATAACAGGTAGATTTTGAATCAACCCAATCCATTAAATTTGATGGGCCAGGTAGACCCACCCGACAGATACCATGGATGAGATATATATCGCACGGTCTCTAACAGGATCAACCCGGATTGTCGGATCGGGTATTTTGGTAGGGATTTTTTTCAGTTTATTAATTAAGAAAAGTTAAAAATTAAAAAACGGGTCAGACGATACGAAGACCCGGCCGATTGGGCAATCGAGCCGACGTCGCCCAGCCCGGCGACATTAATTGTTTTTTTTTTTTAAAGAATCAACCAGCGTCTATAAATTATCATCCGCTTTTCCACCCGGTCTGGAAGGCTTCTTTGAAAACAGAGATGACTTGGAATCAAAGAAAGTAGAGAATGGCTGGCGAGTCTGATGGTCCTTCAATGGGCGGCTGTCCTTGCCGCCGACAAAGCCCAGATTGAATCTCATTAGCCGACGTTTCAGCTTCTGCTCACCGCTGCCGGAGGCATTCTCTTCCGTCTGCTTCACCATCTTCTCTATCGTCTCGTAAAGCTTATCATTAATGCAATTGTTTTAACACTTTTCCACCCCCGTCATACAAAAAAAACTACCACAAGTACAAATTACCTCACAAAGGGTATCCGCATTCTCAGTCCAGCTATTGCCACGACAAGTGACGATGGCATAGTCCTTGTACTCGTAAAACAGCCTTTGCAAACTCTCGTCCAAACACATCATCATCTCTGCAGCTGACAGTCCTATACCAAGCTGGAGGTGGGGGGCAAGGTTAAAGTTGTAAATAGTTAAGGCTAGTGGTAAATATAATGAAATGAACACTTACAACAGAAACAAAGAGTTCTTCAAAAAGCACACTAGGTCGGATGTTCTCCAGGTCATTCAACACACCTTCCCTGCAAAGAAAAATATAAATGGGGAAAATATTACAAATGAAAATAACATATTCTTTAAAAGAATATATACATTCCTGCAAAATGAAACCGCTTAGAGAGAAATGAAAAAAGAAAGAAGGTCCTCTTTTATACATTTTTTTGCAAAATGAAAACAAAAAAAGAAATATTTTCAAGAATCGAACAAAGCCTGAATTTCCTTGCTTACACTGCCAAATCCTCGTCATAAAGAGGTGCCTGTTTAACAGCAGGGACAGGTTTTGCTGTATTCCACAGTTCCTGCCATAAATTACCTATATGCCATTGAAACAAGCTTTCAACACACTTGAAAATTCCAGTTCATCAGTGACATAGAAAAGAACGGAATGAAATACCGAAGAAGCAAAGGTGCTTGGTATGCAACGAAAATAAAGATGATTAAAATGATAATTTAACGAGTAATTAATTACAAAAAAAATCACTTCATAATTATTATTAACTCCAAAAAATAATTACTATTATTCTTATTATTATAATTACAATTACTAAAATTAATATAAATGAAATTGAGATGAAGGAATTCATCCCAATATGGAGAGCAAAATATGGTATACAAAAAACAGTGAAAAGATGACCTTCTTTCTGCATCCGTCTACTTAATTGGCCTCTTGCAGACAATAAATCAGCACCATCAAAGGTACCTATCGCCTCCATGGTCAACCTGGCTTCTGTCCAATCAGGGGGGGAATGCCATCTTACAAAATCTTCTAAAATACAGCCAGGATTCGCAGCCTACGGATGAAAAGAGGACACGATCCCTTTGAATCTTAGAACAATAATAACACCAAATAATACCATTTTACCTCACTATAAACATTTCATCATAAAGTCTTACCTTGAAAGCCTGCATATCAGCCAAAAGTTGAGAACAGCCAGCACCAACACTGATCATAAAAAAAGAAAGTGGGAATTCATCAAAGAATAACTAAATAAATCGAGATTAAAGAGCAATGGTAAGGATGACCAACAATTCATGCTACACCCAATTAGGATGGGCCTAGGCCCAGAATCATGTATCCGAGCCCCACGTCGAATCTCTTCTATGATGTATCTCAAGTAAATTAATATATGAATATATATAAATATTTAATTTAATGAGTAATTATTTGTAATCTAAGGATAATTTTAATGAATGTTGTTAGACCCAATTTATTGTAGCATGTAACCTCATCTCATGGCGAAACAAGAAACAGACTGTTTTCTCCAGATCCAGTACTGAATCTGAATATTGTGCGACGATCACCGTCACTACTAAGATTTTTTTGCTTCGTCATCTTCTCCAGAAGATTGGATTTCTGCCACAGACGTGTCTGCTCATGTTTGGTGTTATAATCAACAGCCACGAAGATTGGTGGATTGTCACATTTTTCACCATCACCTCGAGCAACACCATGTCAATTTCAGCTAAATTCCAACGACAAATCAACTTGCCGACATTTTTACCAAAGGCCTCCCAGGAGCTCGACTGGACTCTCTCTGCACCAAGCTGGGCATCCACAACATCAGCGACCCAGCTTGAGGGGGAGTGTGCAGAGTCTTGTTTTTCTTTGATACGTTCTTTCTTTTTTATGGGACTCTTCTTCCAAGCTATACATATTATAGCTTGAGGGGGGTCTTAGACCTGGTTTATTGTATTTCTAGGTTAAGTGTCTTTTCTGAGTCTCACATCAGATTCTTCCAAATTGTAATTAGTTTACTCTATCTATAAAAGTATATCTCCACCTCTCATTGAGGTAGGGACTTGCACATACCTACAAATATAAATCTATAAAATACAATAATTATGTATAAATATACTAAATAATTAATTAAATATATAAATAAGATGTGACATGATTACAAGACATGATAACCTGTTTAATAAACGGATTGGGTATAGGTTGAGCATCTTAACACGAATATTATGAAGGGGTTCTAAGGATCGAACAACACTTGTTCTACACAACAACAGGCATTAGAAACCACAAATTCTCAAATCAGGTATATACATAAAATGGAGAACTCGCGTTCCTTTCACTGAAGATAGTCATTGCTCATGTTCTTGAATCACACAAGCATAATGGAGATCACTGAGGCGCAGCCAAAGGACTCTACCACAAACCACAACATGGTTAAAACCTCCACATTGTGGTTTTAATTTAGTGCATATTTCTACCAATTTTCCACTTGCACTAAAGTCTCATAGACATACGCATTTTAACCTTATGTCATATCATATGTAACAGCTTATGAAACCCTGTCCAAAACTCTTTTTGGATAAACTATCATTATGCTCTCAAAGTTTTATACAAACACTTTGTAACAAAACTTATCACCATTCATACAACCACAAACTAAGCAAAGAGCAAACTTCGACAAAACATCAATGTTACTCAAGATAGAGAGGTATCCGGCACGATCTCAATTGCAACTACAAAGCCCAAAACACCCTAAAAGGGGGGTAAAACATCAACATTACTAAAGCTAGACAGGTATCTGGCACGATTTCAATTGCAACTACAAGGCCCAAAACACCCTAGAAGGGGGGTGAATTAGGGTATCCAACTTTCTTCCTCAAATGGATCTTGTTCTCATGTTAACAAAAACACTTGAACCAGTTAATTTAAACCAAACATGCACACCATCCAAATATGAAGAGAAAAGTGCAACGACACAAGAATTTTTACTCGGTTCATTCAAAAGAGTCACATTCAAGGAGCATGCACCAACGCGTTGATGTATCAAGAAACCATTAACGCATTTTCGTGATTACAATGGTTAGGATCAGCTCACTACCGAGTCTAAGAGTTACTCCCTCAATTTCTCTTCGCTCACTATTTCAAGACAAGGACACAAGAACACAGCCACAACTCTTTCAAAATCTCCGGATATGCAATAGTTCTCCTTCTCCCTAATGTGCCATGTGTCTCCCTTGTTCTTCCAAATCCATTCTTTAATCTTCTTCAAATCAATTCTTCAAAAAAATCTCTTCACATGCCACATGTCACGATCTTAACGGCCTTCAAAAACGTCCATCATGGTTGAGTCAATGCTCTCACAAAAGACCACATCTTTCTATATTTTGAATTTCAAACCAAATATGCAAAATCAGCATAGTTTGAGAAAAATAGTGTGACCAAGTAAACCATGATGTGGTCGCTTGGTCAATGGTTTGACTGTGAAAATCATTATCTACAAATACATATCCTCCTGAAAACCCTGTCACTTTTTTTTTTAAATTCCGTATCAAAAACACATCACAACATGGTGTTCTCCAAACTCCATGATTCCGTTTTTTAAATTCCGTATCAAAAACACATCACAACATGGTGTTCTCCAAACTCCATGATTCCGTTCAAGAAAAACCTTCAACTCCACGATCATTGTCATGGGCACTTTGCCCGTTTTCCTGAAAAACAGCTTACAAAAAAGCTTATAATCCTTCATATCTAGTTTCAAACAGAAATTCTGCAAAATACACAAGTGAACCACGACATGCACTACGACGTGATTATCCAACTCTACACGTTTTTCAACTATCCACAAAAACTACTGCCTATAAAAATGACGTGGTTTGATCCTAGAACTTTTGATAGCATCTCCAATTAAAACGGTTAGCATTCCACTTTAGACCATGAGCAATCTCCTCATTTTTCCAAGACCACAATGACAGCCACGATGTGGTTATGTCATCCCATGGTGTCTAGGGATTCTGTAAAACATCCTTCTTCAAAAACGGTGACCACCACCTTGGTGGTTTCCAAACTATGGCATGGTTTGTAGAACCATGACATAGTTTTTCCTCCATTTTCTTCCATCAAACATTAATCCAGAACCATGACGTGTAAAACGCCAATGACAATGGCGTGGTTTGATCATCTTCATCAAAAACTTCTTCAAACTTCACCAAATCAGCTAAATACTTCTTCCAACTTTAAACCAAATCATATTCCACCAATTAACTTCAATTGCCAACAAACACAACCACTTTTGATCATGATTCAAAAATCTCTTCATTTAATCAACTTTGATTCTATCAACATCTTCTTGGACAATTTAGGTTCAAACATCCTCCCTTTTTGAATTTGTTAGCAATCTTAAGTCAATTCCAAGATTCTTTGCTCACAGATCCAAATAGCAATAAAAATTCAATCTTTCACTCTCTAAGTCTGTGAGTAATACTCGAAGTAGAAAACAAGAGGTCTAGAAAGAGTTCGATGTTTTCCTTGAACATTCAGCTCTAGCAACCGCTAATTTGATAAAACTCCCCGTCCCTATAAAGCCTTGATGCTAATCACCATGGATTGTATCTCCTCTTGCTTCTTGTATAAGAATACACTCCCCCTCAAGAGTAAATATCTCCCCCTTGATTTGAGAGTCAACAATGCTCTGCAACCGCTTGGTAAATAACTATGCTCTTGCTGAAATGGTACTTCAAAAAAAACCTCCATGGTCTTTGATGTCTCGTGCTCCATGATCGCAACTTTTCCAATCCCCCCCCCCATGAAAATAAACCCAAAGTGTATGATTCCATATAAAAAACGATGAGTCATGAATCTTCAAAATCAGAAGATTGTTCAACAAAATCCGTTTCGGTAATAAAATCATTCAAAAAGGCACTTTTAACATCCATTTTAAAAAAATTAAAATTTAAGTGGATAGCAAACGTCAATAAGATTCTAATGGATACTATCCGAGCAATAGGGGCGCAGGTCTCACCGTAATCAATGTCTTCCTCTTGATTATAGTTTTCTGCTACGAGTCTAGCTTGTTATGAGTGGTTTTACCTTTCTCATCTAACTTGTTTATAAAAACTCATTTGTTACTAGTAATGGGACGATCATTGGGTATTTCAACAAGAGTCCAAACGTTGTTCCTTGTAAATTGGTTCAACTCTTTTTGCATTGCAAGCACCCAATTTTCATCATTAATGACATCACTAATATTTTGGGTTTCTAGGTGTGAAACAAAAGCACGGTGTTCAACCTCATTTAAAACCGACCTAGTACGAGTATCGGCTTGCAAATCACCAATAATATTTTATAATGGATGGTCTTTAGATTTCACCCATGCCTTGGGTAATGGGCTAGATAGTGGTTCTTTCTCACAACTTCAATTTATTTAGGAGGGTCATTCAAGGTAAAATTTTCTAAGTCAACCTCAACATCATCAAGTTTAGACATATTCTCATCAAATTTAATTTAAATTGATTCTTTTATGGTCATGGTTCTTTTATTAAAGATCTGGTATGTTTTACTTGAGTTAGAGTACCCAAGAAAAAATAAATTCATCGGATTTTGGGTCAATTTTTCCTAAGTTGTCTTGTATGTTAAGAATATAGCATTTACACCCAAACACCTTAAAATAGCCAACTTTAGGTTTTCTGACTTTCCATAGATCATAGGGGGTGTCTTCTTAAGGATGGGTCTTATGAGAACATAGATCAAAGTATAACAAGATATTGAGGTAATTTAAATTCATTCAAGAGAGTTCTTGCAATCTCTGGTAGAGTTTGATTACATCTTTCAACAGCCCTGTTTTGTTGTAAAGCCCTGGAGCAGAAAAAAATCACTATAACCTTGTGAATCACAAAGTTCATCAAAATCTTTATTTTCAGACTCTCGTGATCACTCCGAATGGATATGATCATACAGTTGTTTTCATTTTCGACCTTCTCGGTGTATTTAACAAAAACTTTACAAGGCTCATTTTTATGAGTCAAGAAATAAACCAAAGTAAATCTCTTATGATCATTTACAATTACAAAAGTGTAAGATTTACCTCTTATATTTGCAAGTTGGGTAGGTCCAAATAGATCACGACGTACAGGCTCAAGGGCCTTAGAGGTGTGGACACATCGTTTTTAGATTTCAAGAAAGATTTGTGTTACTTACCAAGTTGGCAAGACTCGCACATAATGTCATTTTTTAAATGCAATTTAGGCAAATCTCATACTAGTTGATTTCGGTTGAGTTTGACGTGTGTGTGTGCAACAATGACCAAGACATCCATACCATAGCCACAATTCACTATATTGTGCACTTAAACATTTATTTTGTTGGCTATCAAGAGTTTTTAAATCAATTATAAACATTTTGAAATCGAGAGGTTGAAAATAAAAGTTTCCCTTCAGAGTCAAAAACATTGCAAACCTCATTTTCAAAAGAAACTTTAAAACCACTATTACACAATTGGCTAATACTAAGCAATTTATATTTTAAACCATCAACATATAAAACATCTTTAATAATAATAGACTTTAAAAAATTAATAGTACCTATATCAAGAAACTTACTCCTTGAGTTGTCACCAAATCAAGCTTTTCAAGATGGTTGAACTTGGAGTAGTCGCCACACATGTGTCTCAATCACCCGTTGTCCATGTAGCTCCTTAAAATTTGCTCTAGAGACATTTTTCCTACAAAATAATCAAAATACTAGAGTCATTGGTACCTGTAAAATGGGGAAACCCACTTACCTTCAAGGTGAGGTGGGGCTCTTCTTTTATAGAATGAAAAAGCGGAATGTACAAGGGAGTATTCCGATGTGGGACTCGGAAATACCCATAATAAAACAAAAGAGGGTTTAACACTCCCCCTCAAGCTGGACAGACCCAGCTTGGACAACGAGTCCCACAAAAAAGAATAAGATGACACCACACAAGACCCATAACTACTCCCCCTCAAGCTGGGTGTCAAATGTGGTGGATCCCCAGCTTGGAACTAAGCGAGGCAAGGCGATCACCAGGGAGGCCTTTGGTGAAGATGTCAGCAAGCTGGTCGGCCGTTGGAATGTGGCTAAAGCTGACATGGTTGTGCTCCAGGTGGTGGCGAAGAAAGTAACAGTCCACCTCAATATGCTTCGTGCGTTCATGAAAGACGGGATTCGAAGCAATTTTAGTGGCTGCCTGATTGTCACACCATATGTGAGCAGAAGTCTGCTGAGGAAAGCCAAGCTCCTGGAGGAGTTGCCGAAGCCAAAGGATCTCGGTAGTGACGGTGGTCATGGCACGGGACTCAGACTCGGCACTGGAGTGAGAGACGACCCTCTGTTTCTTGCTGCGCCAAGAAATGAGGTTGCCTGCCAAGAAAATGGCGAACCCAGAGGTAGATTTCCGAGTGGCAAGGCAGCCAACGTAATCAGCATCGCAAAAGGCCTCAATATACTGATGAGGATGCTGGGAGTAGTGAAGACCACGGGCAGGATCCCGTTTGATGTACTTGGCGATGCGGATGACAGCATCCCACTGAGATGTGGTTGGATGCTCCATAAATTGACTCACTTTGGCTACCGCACAGGAAATGTCGGGTCGAGTCATGGTGAGATAATTGAGTTTGCCCACCAATCGACGGTACCCGCTCGGGATGTGGGTATAGAGCCGAGGAGGCATAAAGAGACCGTTCGCCAGGCTCCAGAGGAGTATCGACCGCAGTGGCCTGAGTCAGCCCAGCATCCTGCAATATATCCAATGCATACTTCCGTTGGCAGAGGGAGATGGTGACAGAGGAGTAGGAAACCTCGATGCCGAGGAAGTATGTGAGAGGACCAAGATCCTTAGTGTGGAAGTGCTGGTGAAGATGGGCCTTGAGATGGGTGATACCCACAGAGTCGCTGCCGGTGATGACGATATCATCCACATAGACGACCAATAAGATGCAGCCATGTGGAGTCGTCCTGTAGAAGACAGTGTGGTCTTTCATACTGCGGGAAAGCCCAAAGTCGCTGACGACCGTGCTAAAGCGGCCAAACCAAGCACGGGGAGACTGCTTGAGGCCGTAAAGAGAGCGGCGGAGATGGCAGACACGAGATTCAGCGTCGGCGGCACAAAATCCGAGATGCTGCTGTAGATAGATTTCTTCCTCAAGGAAGCCATGGAGGAATGCATTCTTGACATCCAATTGATGAAGAGGTTACCGATGATGGGCGGCGAGAGAGATGAATAGCCGGACAGAGGCCATCTTGGCAACCGGGAAGAAGGTATCAAAGTAGTCAACTCCGTATGTCTGAGCAAAGCCTTTGGCCACAAGGCGGGCTTTGAGGCGATGGAGAGTACCATCGGGATTCAGCCTGACCGTGTAAATCCATTTGCTGCCCACTGCCTGTTTGCCTGCTGGAAGGGGGACAAGATCCCAAGTATGGTTGTCCTCCAGAGCCTGCAATTCATCCCGCATGGCTGCGAGCCACCCGGGGTGAGATTTGGCCGCACCAACTGTGCGAGGTATAGAAACCGTCTCCAGAGCGGACAAACCCCTGTAAGAAGATGCAAATAGAGGAGTACTCTGGCAGGAGCGAGTACCTTTCCGTAGGGCAATGGGCAAGTCCGCGGGTGGTGGAGCAGGAGCAGCGGACGAAGCGGGAGCATCAGTGTCACTGGCCGGAACGGGGAATACAGTCGAAGGACGGCGGGAGTAGACCTGACCAAAATGGGTGTCAACAGGGGTTGACGCCGGTGGAGGATGGATGAGGAGAGGAGGACAAACACCGAGGACAGGGTCAGGAGGAGGAGAGGAAGGAGGAGGCAAATCCGGAAGAGGCTGGATGATGAGGGGAAGACAGTCATCAACGGCAGAGTCAGGAGGAGGAGAGGGAAAGGAGAATGGAGAACTTTCCACAAAGAAGACATCTGCGGAGATGACATACCGGCGAAGGTCCGGGGAGAAGCAGCGGTATCCGCGCTGAGTGCGGGAATAACCGAGGAAGATGCAGCGGAGAGATTTGGGAGAGAGTTTGGTGCGGCCAGGGCGAGTGTCACGAACATAACACAAGCAGTCAAACACTCGAAGAGGGAGGGAATGAAGAGGGAGAGTGGGGAAAAGAGCCCGAAAGGGAGTCTACCCCTTAAGGATAGAAGAAGGAAGGCGATTGAGGAGGCAGGTAGCAGTGAGAATGGCATCGCCCCAAAAGAGCAGAGGCACCTGTCGGTGGAAGATGAGGGCACGGGCAGTCTCTAGAATATGTCTGTGTTTCCGCTCGGCCACGCCGTTCTGCTGGGGTGTATCAGGACAGGAGGTTTGATGAAGGATGCCATTCATCCGGAGAAACTGCCGAAAAGAAGTGGAGAGACACTCGCGCCCATTATCCGAGCGGAGACATTTGACCGAGATAGAAAAACGATTCTTAATTTCATTAAAAAAGGTTTGGAAGGTGGAAAACACTTCAGAGCGTTCCCGAAGAAGGTAAAGCCACGTCATTCGCGAATAGTCATCAATGAAGGATATATAGTATTTATAGCCCAAATGACTCGGAACGGTACACGGGCCCCAAACATCGGAATGAACCAGAGCAAAGGGGTGGGAGGCCCGTGTATCCGTGCGAGGAATGTAGGAAGAGCGATGATGTTTTGCAAAAGAGCATGACTCACAATGAAAAGTAGGAATCCTACTGAAGTCCGGAAACATCTGATGAATGGTGGATGCAGGCGGGTGCCCTAATCGGGTGGATGCAGGCGGGTGCCCTAATCGGGAATGAAGATCAAGTGCCCGAGAAGAGGTAGACGTGCAAGCAATGGGTGCGGGCCCCTCAAACATGTAGACCCCGTCTCGAAGCCGGCCTCGGCCAAGTTCCCGGTTCGTAGTCTGCTCCTGAAACACAACACCAGAAGAGGTAAATATGGCCGCACAGTTATAATCCTTAGTCAGTTTACTGATGGAAAACAGATTAAAGGGACTGCGGGGCACATGTGCCACAGAGGGTAGGTGTATCGAAGGAGTCAGGGAGCAGGCGTCGAAGCCCGCTATGGGGATAGTGGAGCCATCAGCGACGGTGATGGCTGAAGAACCGGCATATGGGCAGTAAGACGTCAACATACCAGCATCACCGGTGAGGTGGTCGGAGGCACCTGAGTCCAGCAGCCATGCAGGGGAGCAATGGCTGACCAAGGCAGTGGGGCAAACAGTACGGGCCAGAGAAGCCGAGGAGGGAGCGGGGTGGACAGAGGCCGAGGGATCATGAGGCCGCCTAAGGTCGGCCATAGACAGGGCCAGAGACGGGAAAAGAGAGGCGATAGTCGAAGACACGTCCCGGACCGCGGGCTGTCCCTGCCGCAGGTGCGGAGATGGTCGGCCATGCAGGACCCAACATCGGGCGATCAGGTGGCCAAACTTGCCACAATGGTGAAAAAAGGGACGTGGACGACGTGAAGCACGACCACGTCCCGAGGAGTCCGCCATGGAAGCGTCGGGAGCGGAGGCAGCGGGCCGGCGGGATGATCGGGCGCAGGACGTGCGCGTGCTGGAAGGGCCGCCGGAACGAGGGCGCTCTGCCGGGAGGAGGGCGCTCTGCCGGGAGGAGGGCGCACTGCCGGGAGGGTCCGCCGGGACAGAGGCCGAGGGCGCGTGCTAGGGTGAAGGCGACGGAAAGGGAGGGGGGGCCGCAGGGCGAGAGGAGCGGGGGGCGCTCGGGAGGCGCGGGGCAGCGGGAGGCGCTGGAGGCGCTGGAGCTGCGGGGGGGGGGGGTCGGGGCAGCGGGAGGCGCTGGAGGCGCTAGAGCTGCGGGAGGCGCCGGGCGAGGGTGCCGGGAGCGCGCCAGGCGAGGGTGAGGGTGCCGGGGCGAAGCGGGGCGAGCCGCCGATAGCGGGACGTCGAGGGCAGGGCGTCGGGGCGAGTCGCCGAGGGTGAGGCGCCTGGGCGGGATGCGCCGCAGCGAGGCACCGGGGCGAGGCGCCGGGAGCTGGGGAGCCGGAGACGCCGGGGAGCCGGAGACGCCGGGGAGCAGCGGGAGGTGCGGGAGGCAGCGAGAGGCGCCGGGAGCAGCGGGAGGCGCGGGAGGCCGTCGGGGCTTGGACGCCGACGGGAAGAGCCGCGCCGGGAGGATGGAGGGCCGCCGGGAGGTGAGCCTCAGGGGCTGGGCGCGCGCACGGTGGGGC
Source organism: Viscum album (assembly GCA_963277665.1). NCBI lineage: Eukaryota > Viridiplantae > Streptophyta > Magnoliopsida > Santalales > Viscaceae > Viscum > Viscum album. The sequence continues at coordinate 118,394,319 of OY728156.1, read as the reverse complement.
TGGCCGGGAGCACCGCTGGGAAGGGAGCCGTTGCTGGGAAGGGAGCCGCGTCGGAGGGTTGGTCGCAGGAGGAGCCGCGGGCGGAAGAGTCCCGAGCGGGAGGAGCCGCGTCGTCGGGGAGGAAGTCCGCAGGGAGGAGGCGCGGCGTGAGCCGTCATGGAGGGCCCGTCAGCGTTCGTCGCGCAGGAGCAGGGAGGGCCGCGACGGAGGAGGCGCGGGCCGCGGCGGGGAGAGAGAGGGCCGCCGGGGAGAGAGCCGCCGGGAGAGAGGGTCGCCGGGACAGGGGCCGCGCGGGTGAGGGCGTCGCGAGCCGCGGGGAGCCGCTGGGAGGGAGCGCCCTGGGAGGGAGAGCCGCCGGGAATGGGCAGGCCGAAGAGGAGCTGGGCGAGAGGGCTGCGCCGGGACAGGAGGGGAGGCCCGCCGAGAATGGCTAGGGCAGTAGGGAGAGAGGCGGGGCCGGGAGGACGCCGGGAATCCGCGAGGGAGGGTTCGGGATAAAAATCCCTCTGATACCATGTAAAATGGGGAAACCCACTTACCTTCAAGGTGAGGTGGGGCTCTTCTTTTATAGAATGAAAAAGCGGAATGTACAAGGGAGTATTCCGATGTGGGACTCGGAAATACCCATAATAAAACAAAAGAGGGTTTAACAGTACCCAAATAAATTTGGGTCCACTAATGTTAACTAAAAGAGATTTTGAAACCCATGTTGGACCAAATTACATGTGTCGGACCCAAATTAAATAGGTTGGACCCAATTAAATGTATTTTAGAATCTCACTTTAAGTGTATTTATTTTTCTCCATCTATAAATAAAAAGTTCTACCTCTTATTGAGGTAAAGAGTGGGTTTTACTCACACATGGTATTTAAGCCATCCTTCCATCGTGCGTCGTCGCCCCGCCCCAACTCGCAACATCCAGGCCGCCCTAGCACAAGGCTCCCCTGTCGTCGTCGCCCAGCTCCGCTAGCATCGGCGCCTTTTCCCTAACCGGCATTCCACATCCACATGTCCCACACTCAATCTGCAGTGAGCACCCTGCCGTCCCACCCCTTCCGCTCCAGCCTCTACGCGTCGCCCTCTCCCAAACGCGCGCGCCCAAGACGAAGCCACACCTGACACGCGGTCCCCATCAACACCACCGTGTGCTCCCCTGCTCGGTTATGGTGGCCACTTTTTGTCTGCTTTCACCCAATAGACTCAGGCAGGCGTTGATTCTCCAGGCCATCCTCTGCCACTACTCTCATATGGCGTCTCGCTCTTGCTCCTCCCAGCCGTCATGATCTCTCTTCTAGGCGAGCCCTTTTGATGGCGTGACCTCTCTGGCGCGGTGCTCCTTGCTATGACAATGTCTGCAACCCCCTCTTATCGGCGTCATCCTTCTGTCGCCGACCTATGTGCACACTCCAATGGTATTCGTACACGATTCCTGTTGAGGTTGGCTTCCCTGCTACATCATTCTCGGTCATTCCTATCAGCTTCCTCCCTTGCGCAACCATTCCTGCCAATTTGGTGATCACTTTCTGCCCATTCCCAGCAACCCTCCTGATATGGCAAAATCAACACCTAGTTCCTCTTCAACCTCTGTCGCTCAGACCGGTGGCCCTAAGGCTTGTGTCTCTCGTCGCCTAACTGCCTGGATGCTAGATTACGGTGCCTCGAATCATCTCACTAGTGATGCAGGTATGCTTACCACCTATCATTCATACACCGAGGGCACTACAATCACTGTTAGTGACGAATCCACCATTCCTATTGCCAGATTTGGCAATTGCTCCTTGAATCCATGTATTCGGCTGATATTAGTGGTTCATGTTCCTCGAAGCCCATTTAATCTCTTATCCATTAGTAAACTTACAAATGACTTGAATTGTGTTGGTGTTTAGTTATTTTCTGATGTTGTGTTTCAGGAGCGGTCAAAGAATCTGGAGTTTGGCAGAGGTCATCTTCCGACATCCCTTGATTTCTCCACCCACCACTGCCTCCTGCGCAGACCTATGATCGTCGTTTTAGGTTTGTTTATTCTCGCCGTCTATCGAACATGTCCCCTGCGCGGATCGAGGATGTCATTTCTTCGACTTCTTCGCCCGCTCTTGTCATTACTCCGGATGGCTTGCCTATAACATTGCAGAAAGGTACTCGCTCTTGTCAGTCTAATCCTATATATACACATTCCTACAAACGCTTATCCACGGAAAAAACACTCTCATTTCGACTCCAGAGACGACATTTGTTCCTTGTACAGTTATGTAAGCTAAATCTCACTCCGGTTGGCTTCAAGCTGTTGCGGAATCGTCGGGAGTCGCAACGATAGAAACGAGAAACGAAAAGAAAAAAAATGCAGAAGAAAGGAAAGCAACAAGAACACAACGATTTACGTGGTCCGGGAATAATCCCTACGTCCACGGAGAGGAAGAACTTCACTAATTCGGGAGCACAAATTACATAGTTTTTCAGTAGTAACCCTAGCCTAAAAATGGGCTATAAAATGGAGAAGACAATCCACTATTTGCACAGAAAGTCCGCGTCGCTATAGTGAAAGACGGTCATCTTTGTCAAAAGTGCTACAGTACAATTGACTCTGAAATCCGTACTGCTACAGTGTCTGTCGATGTCGGTCGGTCAGCTCTGCTACAATGGTCAACTCTGTTACAGTGTCGGAGATGCTACAGTGTCTGTCGGTGTCGGTCGGTCAGCTCGACCCGCGACAGTTGCGAGCCACAAGCATTCGGCCCAACCGGATCGGGCTACACCAATCCAACACAAGCAATACAGGATGAATTATCAACGTTAGATGACAACCACACTTGGAAACTTGTCCCCCTTCCAGTAGGTAAACAGGTTAATGGCAGCAAGTGGATTTATACATTACGTCTAAATGCTAACGGTGCTCTTCATCGTCTTAAAGCCCGCCTTCTCGCCAAAGGCTATGGTCAGACATATAGTGTCGATTATTTCGACACTTTCTCCCCGATTGCGAAAATGGCATTTATACAATTATTGAACTCGCTTGCAGTTGCATATCATTGGTCTCTCCACCAACTCAAAGTCAAGAATGCTTTCTTGCATGGTTTTCTTGACGGGTAAGTGTATCTACAAGAACCTCCAGGCTTTATTGCTTCAGGGGTCGAATCTTATGTCTGTCGGCTTCATCGATCTCTTTATAGACAAAAGCAGTCTCCTTGTGCTTAGTTCAGAAGATTTTGTACTATGATCGCCACTTTTGGACTTTTTCAAAGTATGAATGATCACACTGTTTTTATCAACAATCGTCCCATTGGCTGCATCCTTCTGGTGGTTTATGTTAATGATATTATTATCATTGGTAGCAACTCACATGGCATCGTCCATCTCAAATCTTACTGCCAACAACAGTTTCATACCAAAAACTTAGGTCTCTTGAAATATTTTATTGGCATTGAGGTGTCTCAATGTTCCAAAAGAATATTTCTTTCACAATGCAAATATGTCTTAGATATTTTATAGGATACTGGCTTATCACAGACAACTGTTATCGACACTGCTCTTGAACAATCATGAACCAATCCAGATTACCCATCCATCCAAAACCCGAGTTAGTCCTGACACGCCCCAAAGGGCCTTCACGATCCCCACAGGTTGGCGACAAACGTTTGGGCATCAACAACTACCTTTGAGAACAATTTTACCACAAAAGAACATAGAACATGATGACATGAATAAAGAGAATGTTGGTATGCCAATACAAATCAACAATGGAAAAGAAACAAAAGGCAAAACAGGTTCCAAAACCACAACCTGAACCGAAGCGCACAAGAACAGAAACCACCCATCTCCACGTGACAAGTAGTCACCACCAGACTCCCACACCCTGCTAACGAAACAAACTCGCCGCCATCCTATGACGCATTACCTTTACCTGCGTCAGACAAAACAAAATCTACATACACCCAATGGTGTATGCAGGGTGTGAGCAAAACAAGCCTAGTCTTTACACTAGGTGACCTATTTCATAAGAAAACTTTATAATATAAACCAATTATGCTCAAGTAATTAAAGACAAGGCATGGGATATAATTTACAAAGTAAAACATGGAAAATCACCCTTTTCACGTGTTAAACCCTATTTTTATTATTCTGCGTATTTCCGAGTCCCACATCGGTATACTCCTGTACGTATTCCTCTTTCCCAATCTATAAAAGAAGGCATTTGTCTCACCTTGAGGTAAGGCAGTTTCTCATTCTACATGGTATCAGAGGGAACCCATTCCCGAGCCCTCCCTCCTAGATATTTTTTTCCCTCCCGGCTCTGCCTTAAGTGGCATCCCTCCTCTCGGGTCTGCCCTACGCGGCCACCCCTCCCTCCCTCTCGGGTCTGCCCTACGCGTCCACACCCCCTCCCTCTTGGATCTGCCCTACGTGGCCACCCCTCCCTCCTTTAGATATTTTTTTCCCTCCAGGCTCGGCCCTAAGAGGCATTCCTCCTCTCGGGTCTGCCCTACGCGGCCACCCCTCCCTCCCGCTCGGAATTGCCCTACGCGGAAACCCCTCCCTCCCTCTGGGGTCTGCCCTATGTGACCACCTCCCTCCCTCTTGGGTGTGCCCTACGCGGCCACCCCCCCTCCCTCCTGGGTCTGCCCTACGCGGCCACCCCCCCTCCCTCCTGGGTCTGCCCTACGCGGCCACCCCCCCTCCCTCCTGGGTCTGCCCTACGCAGCCCCCTCCCATCTCGGCAGCCCCCATCCCGGTTGCTCCCCATCCCTCTGGCGGCTCCCTCCCGTCGCAGTTCCCACCCGCCTCCCCTCCCTCCAACCACTGCGGATCCCACCCAGCAGTCCTCCTCCCAGCGCGCGTCGCTCCAGGCGGACTCCCCCGCCCCTCCAGCCGCGTTTCCCTCAGGCGGACTCCCCCGTCCTTGCACCTCCCGCTCGCGGCCCTCCGCCCCTTTGCAGGCGTCCCGCACCCTCCTGGCGGATCTCCCTCTCTGCCGGCCTCCCGTCACAGCTCCCGACCTGCAGCCGCTCTCTCCTACGACGACCCTCACCTGACGGAACGGCATCTCCCGATCTGACGCCATCGCCCGGCCATCCGCCTTTCTCGACGCTTCCCAATCGGGACTTCATCCGGCCCCGGCCTCCAGCAGTTTCCCGGCGACACCCGGCTCATGCTCGATGTGTCTCCCAACTCCCGAGGCCTCACTGCCTGACGCGCCTCTTGTCGCCCTCCCGCGCTTAGCCCCGCCTCCCGTGGCTGTCCACCCACGCAGTCGCAGCACCGCGCGCGAGCCTCCTGTCGCCAGCCTGTACACCAGTTTGGCGCTACTCGAGCGCGCTCCCAACTCGCAGCAACCTCTGTCAGCCTCCCACATCGGCCGTTGTCGCCCACTTCGGCCGTTGTCGCCCACATTCCCCTTTATCCAGCACCCGTTACAGAACGACACTCTCGGTAGAAGAAATTGCTTGGATATAATCTTATCGGGCGAGTGTGTCACCGTCCTCTTCTCCAGCACCCATTGCTCAGACTGACAGCTCTACCGCCTGTGTATCTCCACAACCCACAGCATGGATGATCGACTCTGGTGCATTGGAACATCTCACAGGGGACTCTGGTATGTTCACTACCTAGCATCCATACACCGATACCTCTACAATTACTATTGCAAATGGATCAACAATCTCCATCATCGGATTTGGCACATGCCACTTGACCCCGTCTATTCGTCTGGATTCGATTGCTCATATTCCTCACAGTCTCTTTAATCTTCTCTCAATCAAATAACTCACCAAATATTTAAATTGTGTCGCTACTTTTACTTCTTCTGGTATTGTTTTCCAGGAGCAGATGACAAATTGGGAGCTTGGTCAAGGTCATCTTCAGAATAGGATGTACATGTTCGACACCCCACCATATCTCGCTTACTCATCTACCTCGGCTCGTGCTCTTGACCTACATTCTCGTCTTGGTCATCCACCGCCTTCCATCCTCCATAAAATCTACCCCCAATTCAGTTCCCACCTATCATTCCATTGTGAATCCTGCAAGTTTGCTAAGCATCATCGGGTAACATATTCTCCTCGACAGGACCCACGTGTAGTGAATCCTTTTGATCTTGTTCATACCGATGTATGGGGTCCTTACAGGGTTCCGAACCGGTCTGGGTACAACTATTATATCACCTTTATTGATGACTACTCCCGCATGACCTGACTTTACATGCTTCGTGATCGGTCTGAAGTATTTCCTACCTTTCAGACTTTTTACAATGAAATTCAAACTCAATTCTCCACCTCCATCAAATGTCTCCGCTCCGACAATGGACGGGAATATTTATCTACTTCCTTTCAGCAGTTTCTCAAGAATTACGGCATCATTCATCAGACATCCTGTCCGGATACACATCAGCAGAATAGAGTGGCGGAGCAAAAACATCGTCATATTCTGGAAACTGCTTGTGCCCTCCTATTCCACATGCAGGTGCCACTCCACTTTTGGACCGATGTCATCCTGACTGCAACCTACCTCCTAAAACGACTCCCTTCTTCTATCCTTTAGGGGAAGACTCCTTTTCGGACTCTGTTCTACTCTCTCCCTCCTCACTCACTTCCACTCCATGTATTTGGATGCCTCTGTTATGTCTGTGACACTCGTCCCGGCCTCTCCAAACTCTCTCTCAAATCTCTCCGCTACATCTTCCTGGGATATTCACGCACTCAGCGCGAATACCGGTGCTTCTCTCCAGACCTACAGCGTTATATCACCTTTGTTGACGTCTCATTTGTAGAGAGTTCTTCATTCTCTCTTCCCTCTCCCCATCCAGATACTGACATCGATGATTGTCTTCCACTCATCATCCATCCTCCTCCAGTGCAACCTCCTGCTGCTCATCGGTTTGGTACAGTCTACTCTCGTCGCCCATCGACTGTGCCCCCATCCAGGCCGAGGAGGCCATTATCCCAAATTCATCCGATGCTTCTGCTCCAGCACCAGACGACTTGCCCATTGCCCTCCGGAAAGGTACTCGCTCTTGCCAAAGTACTCCTCTATTTGTATCTTTATACAAGGGTATGTCAGCTCTGGAGACAGTATCTATTCCTCGCACAGTTGGTGATGCAAAATCTCACCCGGGATGGCTAGCAGCAATGCAGGATGAGTTGCAGGCTCTGGAAGAAAACCATACTTGGGATCTTGTCCCCCTTCCAGCAGGCAAACAGGCGGTTGGCAGCAAATGGATTTACACAGTCAGCCAGAATCCCGATGACACTCTCCATCGACTCAAAGCCCGCCTTGTGGCAAAGGGCTTCGCAAAGACTTACGGTATTGACTATTTTGATACCTTCTCTTCAATTGCCAAGATAGCCTTCGTTCGGTTATTCAGCTCTCTGGCGGCTTATCATCATTGGCATCTTCATCAACTGGATGTCAAGAATACCTTCCTCTATGAATTTCTTGAGAAAGAGGTTTATCTGCAACAGCCCCCCGGATTTTGTGCCTCCGGCGCCGAGTCTCACGCCTGTCGACTCCGTCGCTCTCTTTACGGCTTCAAGCAGTCCCCTCGTGCTTGGTTCGGCCGCTTCAGCACTGTCGTCACCGACTTTGGGCTCTCTAGCAGCATGAAGGACCACACTGTGTTCTATAGGACGACCTCTGCTAGGTGCATCCTGTTGGTCGTTTATGTGGATGATATCATCATCACCGACAGCGACTCTGCTGGTATCACCCACCTTAAGGGGCATCTTCACCAGCACTTCCACACTAAGGATCTCGGTCCTCTCACATACTTCCTAGGCATCGAGGTATCCTATTCTCCGGACACCATCTCCCTCTGCCAACGGAAATATGCGTTGGATATTTTACAGGATGCTGGGCTGACACAGGCCACTGCTGTAGACACTTCTCTGGAGCCTGGAGAACGGTCTCTTTATGACTCTTCATAACCGTATTCACACCCCGAGCGGTACCGTCAACTGGTGGGCAAACTCAATTATCTCATCATGACTCGTCTCGACATTGTCTGCGTTGTTGGCAAAGTGAGCCAATTTATGGAGCATCCGACCACCTCTCATTGGGATGTTGTCCTCTGCATCGCCAAATACATCAAACGAGATCCTGCCAGTGGTCTTCGCTACTCCCAGCATGCTCATCTGAATATTGAGGCTTTTTATGATGTTGATTATGTTGGTTGTCTTGCTACTCAGAGATCTACTTCTGGGTTCGCCGTATTCTTGGCAGGAAACCTCATCTCCTAGCGCAGCAAGAAACAGACGGTCATCTTCCGCTCTAGTGCGAAAACCGAGTACCGTGTCATGGCCACCGTCACCACGGAGATCATTTGGCTTCGACAACTCCTCCAGGAGCTTGGCTTTCCTCCGCAGACATCTGCTCACATCTGGTGTGACAATCAGGCAGACACCAAAATAGCTTTGAATCCCGTCTTCCATGAACAGACGAAACATATTGAGGTGAACTGTCACTTTCTTCGCCACCACCTAGAGCATGATCACGTCAGCTTTAGCCACATCCCGACGGCAGATCATCTTGCCGACATCTTCACCAAAGGTCTCCCAGGGGCTCGCCTAGCCTCCCTCAGTTCAAGCTGGTTTTGTATGATGTCATCTTTCTTTTTTGTGGGACTCGTCGTCCAAGCTGGGCCTGTCCAGCTTGAGGGAGAGTGTTAAACCTTATTTTTATTATTCTGGTTATTTCTGAGTCCCACATCGGAATACTCCTGTACGTATTCCTCTTTCTCAATCTATAAAAGAAGGCATTCGCCTCAACTTGAGCTAAGGCGGTTTCCCATTCTACATCACGGTTTGCAAAACATACCAATAAGCCAGGTTTTCAAAGCATTTCCACAACATTCCAAACATGCATTTCAAAGATTATCAATAAGGAAAACTATCCCTTTGAATAACATTAGTTCCACGTTAGTAAGGATCCTCGTACAGTTCTCACGATCAATAGGTCACCTAGTGTAAAGACTATTTTTGGCATGTAAGACTTTGAAATATATCAAAAAATATTATCGGAGCCAAGAGCTGAGACGGTGCGCGTGCTTTCAGTGAATTCATTCATTCATTCATTCATTCATTCATTCATTCATTCATTAAATGACCTAAATATGTTTCCCTCTATAAATACGTCGTTATGGAGAATCATTAGGGTTCCCCGCATAGCCCTGGGATCATTGAGAGGAGAATTCCACCCTTCGTTGGCGAATCAAGATCCGGCAATCGACAACTGGATCGAGGCGAATCGAGACACAACGAATGCAACAGATCTTCTCTTTCATTGAGAACGTCATTCTTCACCAACAATCGATCTGAAATGAGGTAGGACTCGCCATTTGTGGATTTCGGCCCTTATGATTAAAAGATTGAGCATGATCGATTCCTTTTCTTTGATCTTCGTTTAGTCTGAGCCTTTGCATGTGTCTGTGTGTCAGTTTTCAATGGTTTATTCAATTTATCCCCGTTGTGCTATGTTTCTCACCACGGATATCCTCAATCTATATTCGTTGACCAAGAACGTTTGGTCAACGATTCTTGCATTTTTGTTTATGTGTTTATTCCCCCACCGTTCTTCGCGATCTTCGTCGTGGGCCTATAAGGTCGCAGTTCGACACTGCTGGACAAGATCGAACGCGATCTAGCCACCGGATTTGAAGCAAATTTGCGTGTGACGAATAGATCGATGATCAGAGAACGGATCAAAATGGCTTACAGGGTGCGACTGATTCCACCATGGATCGAGAATTAGATGACGCAACGGGAGGCACCAGGAGCGACGGCGACGCAAGGCGGATTCCTACGGGCGAGCCGGAGTCCATTTTCGGCCAACGGATGGCCAAAAGCGATGGCCGGAGATGATTACTACCTGTTTCAGGCGGCCTATAGGTGTGATTCGAGATGGCGAAGGCAAATCTGAGTTTTTGCGGAAATTGTGACTACACGCTGTGTCGTTTAGAAGAAAACACGGCGTGTTCTTCGAAAATCCGCAGCACAAGTGTTTCTGGGAGATCATAAGTGTCACACGCCGTGTGGGACCCCCGCAGACCGTGTGACCCGGTGCTGGTGACCCAACGTGTACTCTAGGAGTACACGGACACGGGCACGATCAGTGTCCATGGACACGGTCCGAATGACACGGACACGACCATGAGAAGACGACTCGGCCCCTGGTGGCCAAATCACGTCGTGTGGTCCCCTACACATCGTGTGGGCTACAGGGCCAGAGAGTAGTGTGCTGGAGAGGACACGATCAAGCAGCAGAGCGGGACCACACGTCGTGTAGGTCCCTTACACGCCGTGTACCTCCTTTTGAGGAAACTTCTACCATTCGTATCTTCTTTGTTTAGACTCGGATTTTGGATTGCGAGTAGACTATCCAGAGTGGTTTTCCGCGTAGAGCACGATCGGGCAGGATCATCAGAGTGATCAAAGTGGCACTCTCCTACTAAGACAAGGCATGGGTCCTCTATCGACCATCTGAGTGGCACCCTTCTGCGGAGTCAGGGCATGGGTTCTCTACCTACTGAGTGGCACCCTCCTGTGGAGTTCAGGCATGGGTCCTCTACCTACTGAGTGGCACCCTCCTGCAAAGTCGGGGCATAGGTCCTCTACCTATTGAGCGGCACCCTCCTACAGAATCGGGGCATGGGTCCTCTACCTACTGAGTGGAACCCCCTGCGAAGCCGGGGCATGAATCCTCAACCTACTAAGTGGCACCTCCTGCGGAGTTGGGGCATGGATCTTCTACCTATTGAGTGACACCCTCTTGTTGGGACAGGGCATGGGTCCTCTATCGACCATCTGAGTGGCACCCTCCTGCAGAGTCAGGGCATGGGTCATTTACCATCAGAGTGGCACTCTCCTGTTTGAACAGGACATGAGTCTTCTATCTATTGAGTGTCACCCACCTGTTGTACCAGGGCATGGGTCCTCTACCTAGAGATTATGTCCCCTTGACTGTGCGGCACAGTGGCGAGATGTGGCTTGACAGGGATGCATCTTTGGACAGACGCGCAAGATGCTGGTCATCAATGATGGACCTCTTGGAACAGATGGCAGACACTTTTTCTGAGCTGAGTTGTGAGAAAGAGATCTCCTTTCTCCTCTGAATTTCTTTTTTGAGTACGCACACAAACACACACACACACATATATATCCCTGTTGATGGGTTTTCGTTTCACTATTGCTATGGGTTGCGTTGTCGGCTTCTATCATGTCTCCAATTGTTTCTCCTTCAACTTTCGGGGCGTCCTACCAAGTATGTATATACTCACTTCTGCATGGGTTTTGCCAGCACATGCCCTTGTTTTATGCAGACGAAAAATGGGCCGGCAGTGATTACAGAGAAGCATAGGGATACCCTGGGGTATTTGACCACGTACGATGGTCGGGGCATAGAGATCTGGAGTCAAACTCTCTCAGCATTTACTTCTCTCAGTTTTTGCCAAGTTGAGACATCTTTCTGGTTATGCATTTATTTTGCCTCTTTACTTTTCAGATTACGCTCTTGTATTCCCTAGAGGTTGTTACAAGCATGGTTGTTACTCTAGATGTTACTTATATATTCATTCTTCTGCACTTCTGCATGGAGAAGGTTGGTTGCGTGCGTACAGACACATTAGGCAAAGGCCTCCCATATTAATTATGACTTCCGGTGCTTGTCGCCAACCCTAACCTATGGAGGCGGGCTTCGGGTAGTTGCGGCTCGGGTCTCCGCCGGCCAGGTGGGTCCGGTGGGTCGGGTCGTGACAGATTGGTATCAAAGGTGGTTCATTCCTTGAGACGGTGTTTGGAGTTGTCCCTTTACGAGGATTTGGTTGAGATTTAGGGTAACAGTGTCAAAGTGTCTCAACTGCGGGGAACCCAGTGTTGGTGTGGCGGCCGACGTATCCTTACATCAGGATTTTGACCAGCAGCTTGTCGACTCAATATATCGGGACATTGATTATAGGGAACTTTGTTACATGCATCATATAGGATTCAGACTTTGATTGTCCTTGAGTCAACTCCCCGTATATATGTGTGTGTGCTCATCTGACCGTGGTATGTCTTGATTAAATTTTCAGGATACATCCGCGAAAACAGTCAGTCGGGTTGCCGATTCAGGATCATGAAGACGATCCTATAAGTGATAGGGCCTCAGTTTAGGGGTCATCGCGCGGGATCTTTCCTCCAGGCAGACGAGTAGCAGCACCCCAGCTTATCGAGCATCAAATAGTACCAACAAAGCAGGTTGAGGATGCGTGCAGGCTTAGCACACCACACGAGTTCCAGCGCCAGAGGCCGCTGAGGTTCCACGGTGAGCAAGATCCCCAGACAGTGGAGGATTGACTAGAGCCGGTGATCTGAGTTTTCAGACATATCAGGACATCGCCCGATCAGGTGGTTACGCTAGCAGCCAGCCTTTTCCATGGAGCAGTTGGGTCTCCGCAGAGACATTCATGTCAATGTGATACCCCTATGCATTCTCACTTATGCTGGAGTGTTGGAGCAGGCGCTGGTGACAGACAGCTTCCTATCAGAGGGACGTCATGCGGCTGAAGCTGGCAGTGGGGATTATAAGGTTGAGTCGCCTGCAGCAGCTAGCAGGCGCCAATCAGCAGGATCACGGCGCAGGAGATCTTCCCAGGATCAGACTCAGGCACGTGGTCATGCGACACAGGGACCGCGCAGAGGACCAGGGCAGGTCGGAGAGGGGTGGTGCTCTGCATGTGACGGGCGAGGTCACAAGGCACGTGATTGCCCGACACGACGTGCTGAGGAGGGCAGGCAGATAGCGGATAGACCGTCATGACAGAGACAGTGTTGTGATTATGTTTCTCCGAGGCGAGGGCAGGGTGGCCCCAGGGAGGCGGAGCTGACAGAGGAACATGTGGGAGGCTCCAGGAGGAGGAGTTGTGGGTAGTGGATGACGTTATAAGCTACTCTCACCCCCACCACCAGGTGGGTCACGTCAGGCTCAGGGAGTTGGCGGTCAGGTTCGTGGGCAGCTGCAAGCTATGGAGGCATATGACCCGGCAGCTCACAAGATGATTAGAGGTACGATCTGTGTTTATTCAACTCTTATTTCAGTATTAGTAGACACAGGTGCGAGTTATTCTTTCATGTCTTCAATCCTAATGCCAGAGCTAGAGCTCCCAGTCGAGACTTTAGCCCAACAGCTTTGCCTTGAGGTCCCTACGGGGAACATTTCTTCGACCTCTTTTATCTGACAGCGGTGCGAGCTATCGCTTGGAGAAAGTTTCTTGTGAGACTTTTTGGTCGTCGCGATGAGAACTTATGACATCATCTTGGGTATAAACTGGTAGTCCACGGTCCAAGCCCAGATTGACTATCACAGCAGACGGGTCAGATGTCTTCACACTGATGGGATGAGATTCTCCTTTGTGGGCAAGAGAGATCTCATGGCAGGACGAGTGGGTTTCATAAGCAGGAGACTGCAACTCATCACCCAAAGGTTGGCGAGTGTAACCCTCGACGCAGCAGACTTTTCAGACATCTGGATTCCTTCAGTCGTGGAAGATTTTATGGACTTTTTTCCCGAGAACGTTCTGGAACTACCTCTGAAACGGGAGATGGAGTTTTGCATCGACTTGCACCGCGGAGCCACTCCAATATCTTCTACGGCATATCGGATAACCCATACTGAGCTCCAGGAGCAACGTTTGCAGTTGGAGGATCATCAAGAGAAGGGTTTTATCAGACCCAATATGTCCTCCTAGGCAACTCCGGTGTTGTTCGTGAAAATGGCGGACGAGAGTTTTGCGGCTTTGTGTGGATTATCATTGCCTAAACCAGACCACGATAAAGAACAAGTGCCTTTTGCAGAGGATTGACGACCTCTTTGATCAGTTGCGAGGTGCAATCTGGTTCTTGAAGATCGATCACGGGTCCGACTACCAACAGTTGAGAGTTCGCGAGACTAATATTCCAAAGCTGACATTCTGATGTTGCTACGAACACTATGAGTTCCTGGTGATGCCTTTCGGTGTGACGAATGCCCCCGCTGTGTTTATGGCAATAATGAACCTGATCTTCCAGCCGTACTTGGACCAATTTGTTGTTGTCTTCATTGACGACATGCTCATATACTCTACGTCAGAGAAGCATACAGAGCACTTGAGGATGGTCCTAGACTTGTTTCGAGAGGACCACCATTATGGTAAGCTCTCGAAGTGTCAGTTCTAGATCCACGAGGTTCACTTTTTGAAGCATGTCAGTTTTGAGCATTGATTAACTTTGGACCCAACGATGATCGATGCAGTGCCTGCTTGGGAGCCACCCAAGAGCATGTCAGAGGTGCGGAGTTTTCTTAGCTTGGCAGGGTACAACAGGAGGTTTATGACACACTTCTCCAGGATTGCAACCCCATTGACCGCCCTGACACGAAAAGGGCAGTCGTTTACCTAGATTGAGCAGTGTCAGAGAGCCTATGAGGAGTTGAGGTTGAGGTTGAGGCTGACGAATGCTCTTGTTTTAAGACCACCGAAGGAGAGCGTGGAGTACGTAGTGTATTGTGATCCCTCTGAAGTTGAGCTCGGTTGTGTGTTGATGAAGAGGTAGGCAGTGGTCGCATATGGATCAAGGCAGTTGAGACCCCAATAGCAGAACTACGCGACTCACGACCTGAAGTTGGTTGCAGGGATAGGCTACACTCTAAGGATGTAGAGGCACTATCTTTTATGAGATAGCTTTGTTGTTTACTGAGACAATCAGAGTCTCAGATATGTCTTCACACAGAGAGACATGAACCTAAGACAGAGGTGTTGATTGGAGTTCCTGCAGGACTATGACTTTGAGATAGTCTATACTCCTGAGAATGGCAACGTGGTGACAGATGCCCTTAGCAGGAAGTTCCATACTCGTTTGGTGCAGGAGGTGTTAGAGCAGTTGGCTTCTTTGCAGCTGGCCCTAGTTAAGGAGGGTGCAATTTTTCTTAAGTCGATGGTGTTGACTCATCTGCTTTTCCAACGGGCAAATCCCAGTTGGGAGACATCAACTGTGAGGTCTTACGTGACCAGATATCTTCAGGAGATTCACCAGATGGATTTTCTGAAGAATAGAATCACGTCATCCTTTTCCAGGGATGGATGGTGGTCCTAATCACGACGCGGGAGGAGATTAGAGAGTTTCACACCTCTTTTAGTTGTGCATCTCGATGTGGAGAAGATGTACAGAGACCTTCAGCATTAGTTTTGGTGGGCTGGCATGACGCGGAGCGTGGCCGAGTTCGTCTCTTAGTGTCTCACATGTCAGTAGGTGAAGGTTGAGCACCAGGTTCCAGCAAGTTTGGTGCAGCCACATGAGATCTCGAAGTGGAAATGGTACGACATATCCATGGAATTTATGACAGCGATTCCGCAGACAACGAGAGGCCAAGACGCCATCTAGATGATAGTTGATCGACTAACAAAGTCGGCGCACTTCCTTGCTTTAGGGATCAGAGTTCGGTGGAGAGTTTGAAACATTTGTACGTATGGGAGATCGTCCGCCTTCATGGGGTGCCCTCGATGATTGTCTCCGACCATGATGCGCGGTTTACATCACGGTTGTGGAGAGGCCCGCAGGAGGCGCTCGGGGCCCAGATGAGGATGAGTACATCCTTTCATTCCCAGACAGATAGTCAAACCGAGCGCACTATCCAGGTGTTGGAGAATATACTAAGGGCTGACGTGTTAAACTTTAGCCAGAGCTGGGAGGATCACTTTCTCTTGGTAGAATTCGCTTATAATAATAGCTACCACTTTACTATCGGCATGACACCTTTCGAGGCCCTGTGCGGGAGACCATGTTTTCCTGAGTCCCAACGGTGAGGATTGCAGAGATTCGGCCGAGAAAACAAACTATCCCCGAGGTTAATCGGGTCATTCGAGAACTTACAGAGGGTTGACGAGGTTGTCTACCGTCTTGCCTTACCCCCACAGTTGGAGCAGGTGCACGAAGTCTTCCATTTGTCGCAGCTGGGAAGATACGTGCATGATCTCACGCACGTTATTGACTAGGGCGAGCTGGGCAACAATGATGGAGCTACTTTCGCGGAGCACCTGGTGGCAATCGAAGATCGGCAGGAGAAAATCCTACATGAACATACCATTCATTTGGTTCGTATGTTGTGGCAGTGTGGGAGCATGCAGGAGAGCTCCTGGGGGCAAGAGAGCCAGATGCGGGCTCAGTATCCCCAACTTTTTGTTTAGTTTTTGTTTTTTTGGGAACCAAAAACTTGAAAGATGGAATAATGTAAAGACCATGATTTTGCCTTGTAAGACATTGAAATATATCAAGGAATATTTTCGGAGACCGACGCTGAGACGACGCGTGATTCCAATGTTTGATGTGCCCGAAATTAATTTTATATAAATATTAAATATATATTATAAAACGTGCGCACGGTTTTTCAAAAATAATGCGATATCTCAAAAAAAGGGTCTTGAATCAAAAATCTGATACCACGGTTGAATTCGGGACGTGAGGTTTACCCTAAGTGCGACCTAAAGTGGGTCGGTGCGGGACTTTCGAAAAAAGCAGTCGTTGGTGGGTGCATTCAGTGAATTAATTAATTAATTCATTCATTCATTCATTAAATGACCTAAATCTGTTTCCCTCTATAAATACGTCATTATGACGAATCGATAGGGTTAGCCGCATAACCATGGGACTGTTGAGAGAAGTCCACCATTCATTGGCGAATCAAGATCGGGCGATTGATTCGGCAATCAGATCGAGGAGAATCTAAGCGCAATGAATGCAACGAATCTTCCACTTCGTTGGCAGCAGCGTCCTTTACCAACAATTGATCCGGATTTAGGTAGGACTCAACATTCATGGATTTTGCCCCATATGATTAAAAAATTGAACATGATCAATTCTTTTTCTTTGATCAACGTTTAATCTGAGCCATTGCATGCACCCGTGTATCGATTTTCAATGGTTCATTCAATTTATCCCCATTGTGCTATGTTTCTCACCCCGGATATCCTCAATCTATATTCGTTGTCTAATAAAGTTTGGCCAACGATTGTTGTACTTCTGTTTATGTGTTTATTCCCCCACCATTCTTCACGATCTTCGTCGTTGTCCTACGGGATCGTGGTTCGACATTATCAAGCGAGATCGAGCGAGATCGGACCCCTGGAATGGTTTACGAGATGCGGGTGATTCCAGCGTGGATCAGGAATCCGGTGAGGTAACGAGAGGCGCCACAAACGACGGCGACGTGAGGCAGGTTCGTACGGGCGAGCCAGATTCCGTTTTTCGTCCAACAGACGGCCGAAAACAATGGCCGAAGGTGATAACTACCAGTTTCAGGCGGCCTACAGGCATGATTCGAGGTGTCAAAGGCAGATATGGAAGAAAGTTCAACGGATCTGAGTTTCTGCGAAAATCATGACTACACATAGTGTAGTTCGGAAGAAAACACGGCGTGTTCTTCGGAAATCCGCAGCGCTAGGGTTTTCGGGCGATCATAAGCATCACACGCCATGTGAAACCCCCACACGCCATGTGACCCGGTGCTGGCGACCCAACGTGTACTCTGGGAGTACACAGACAGGGGCACAGCCAGTGTACACGAACACGGCCCGAAGATCACGGACACGACTTGAAGGATACGGACATGACAGGAGGACACGACTCAGCCCCAAGTGGCTGAGACACGTTGTGTAGTCCCCTCACGCGTCATGTAGGGCTACATGGCCAAAGACCCGTGTGCTGGAGAGGACATGATCAGGCAGCAAAGCGGGACCACACGCCGCATGGGTCCCCTACACGCCGTGCATCTCCTTTTGAGGAAACTTCTAACTCACGTGTTCTTTTCGTTTAGACTTAGATTTTGACCTGCGAGCGACCTATCCTGATTAGTTTTCCGCGTAGAACACGATGGTGGTCTTCGTTGTGGCTTTTGAGATATGATGTGAAATGTTACGGGCGTGACGCCTCTTTAGGCGACATTCGACAGCGACGATCAAACAGGATCATCTGAAAGATCAGAGGGCCACCCTCCTGCTGAGACAAAGCATGAGTCCTCTATCGACCATCTGAGTTGCACCCTCCTGCTGGGACAAAGCATGGGTCTTCTAACTACTGAGTGACACACTCCTACGGAGTCAGAGGATGGGTCCTCTACCTACTGAGGGGCACCCTCCTGCGGAGTCAGCGCGTGGGTCCTCTACCTACTGAGTGGCACCCTCCTGTGGGATAGGGCATAAGTCCATTGTTGACCATCTGAGTGGCACCCTCCTGTAGAGTCAGGGCATGGGTCCTCAACCATCAAAGTGGCACCCTCCTCTTGGATCAGAGCATGGGTCCTATCTATTGAGTGACATCCTCCTATTGTACTAAGGCATGGTTCCTCTACCTAGAGATTATGTCTCATCGACTGTACGGCACAGTGACGAGGCGTGTTTTGACATAATCGCAATCGCACCACCACATATCCCCATGTCACCATTTCCCACCCATAACCACAACTCCGCTTTTCCAACCACAAGTCGATAGGGTAATGTAAACACGAAGGACATCAACCTCATGTTCTCCTCCATCTGTGTACATCCCCCACCTATAATCGTCATAATCGCATCATCCTCATCAGAGTAGGGTATCGTGAACATGTAGAACATCAATCTCATACTCTCCCCCCCCCCCCACTATGCACGACCTCCACCATGTATCCGTCATCATTCCATCACCACCTCATCATCGGGTACACCACATGTCACTCACACCATGCATAACCGTACCTACCTCAAGCCATTACAACCCATAGAGATTTGTAACCACTGCGAGCCATTGTAGCCTATAAAGGCATGTAACTCCATCTTTCCTTCCACCCCCAACATCTCTTTGTTATGGAATATTTCTTTTCTGTTTTTTCTTTCCGCATATATATATATGCCATGTACCTTGTTTCAAGTTGGGTGAAATGGTTCCCTCTTGTTGTTGTTCGATGCCCGAGTGCTAGTCTCCAGCCCATGTGGATCAATAATTCTGTAGGTTGAGAAACCCCCTTACCTCCTTACCTCAAAGTGAGGCTGAGGCGTCCGATGTGGGATACAAACTCCAACACTCCCTCTTAAGCTAGGTGTACCTAGCTTGAACACATAATGAAAAAAAGCAACAAAAGAGACGCTAACACTCCCCCTCAAGCTGGAGGGGCCCAGCTTGATGACAAAAACAAGACAAAACATAATAAAAGATAAAGTTTCAACATTGCTGCTCCCCCTGATGATGTTGATTTGATGCCGCTGAAAAAGGGTTGGTAAACGCCGAAAAAGTGCGAGGCCGGACAACAGAGCGCCGGGAAATCCACACCGGCGGGTCGATAGTCAGAGCGTCGGGAAATCCGCACTACGGGCCGGTCAGTCAGAGCGCTGGGAAATCCGCAATGTCGGGCCGATCGTCAAAGCGCCGAGAAATCCGCATGGGAGGGCCGGTCATCAAAGCGCCGGAAAATCCGCACGGGAGGGCCGGTCATCAAAGCGTCGAGGAATCCGCAGGAGGCACCGGCGATGGGATGCGGTGATTCCGCAGGAGGCGTCGGGAAGGAAGGCGGGGATTCCGCAGGAAGCAGGAGGAGGCCGGCATGGAGGGAGCAGCTATTGATGCGTCGCGCAAGGAGGCGGAGTCGAAGCCATGGTGCGTGTGGACCAAATCTGGCCGGATCTGGCCGGATCTGGAAGTAGGGCAGCCGCTGGAGGAGGATCCGGTCCTTGAGAGAATCGCACAGGGAGGGGCCGCCTGGATTTCGTCGCGCGCACAGGGCGAAGCCGACGAGAGAAGGCCGCTTAGGGCAGAGAGGCGCGACGGAAACAGCGTGCGCGCAGCGGGGAGGAGGCGATCCGTCGGGAGTTGCGTCGTAGGAGAGAAGCTCTGCAGGACCGAGCGGCGGGCGGCGCGACGGGATGCACCGCGAGGGAGGCCGTCGGGGAGGAGCGGCGCTGGAGGGGAGAATCGCCAGAAGGGCAGGGACCCGCGACCGAAGGAGACGCCGGCAGGGGGGAGATTCGCTGGGAGGGAAGGCCATTTCGGTAGGAGGACGACAGGATCCGTTGCTGAAGAAGGAGGTGCGCTAGGCGACTAGAGAGCACGGACAAAGCCGATAGGGCAGGCGCTGGGCAGAACCAGGGGTCTGCCGGAAGGGTGTTGTGGAAGCCGCAGCAGGAGACGAGATCGGGAGGGAGTCGGCGCCAGAAACCGCTTGAACAGGAGGGCGGTTTGTGCGTAGCGAGAGAGGCGGGAGCCGACCGGTCTACGCGCCTGGAGAAGCGGGAGCGGGTGCCGACAGTCGTGGGAGCCGGATGGTCGTCGGGGAAGGCGGGAGCCGCTGAGGAAGTGGGGCCGGTTGTCGCCTAGAGTCCGCAGGAGAGACGGCGGTGGGGAGGGGGACGGCGCCTGGGTTGAGGGAGGCGGCGCTGGAAGCCGTCGAACGAAAAGGAAGGGCCTCCTGGAGTCCGTCGTGGGGCATCGCGTGCAGGGAGAAGGACCGGCGGGAGGGATCCGCAGCGGGAGATGCGGGAGCCGCGCGGGGTGACGGGGCCCAGCCGACAGGAGCCGCGCAAGGGATGCCGCGACGGGATTCGTGCGGGATGACGGGACCCAATCCGCCGTGAGGGAGGGCCTGCGCGACAGGGAGGAGAAGCAGGGGGGGGCGGCCGACTATTTGGATTAGAGCCCCCCCCCCCCGAACGGGGAAAACCCTAAAGCCCAAAGAGAGAGAAAAAATTAGGGAGGGAGGGATTGGGTTTCGAAAACCCCCTTTGACACCATATAAGTTGAGAAACCCCCTTGCCTCCTTACCTCAAAGTGAGGCTGAGGCGTTCTTTTATAATGAATGATAAAGACCACATCGGACCACAAGTCCGATGTAGGATACAAACTCCAACAAATTCCTTTCGGGTCTTACCACAGTTCGATTCATAGCCTAGTTGTATGGGTTTTTCGAGCCAGCTTGTGAAATTTGGTATCAGAGAATGGTCATGCTTAGTCTTGGGAAGTTGGTAGAGTGGTGAAAGGATTGTTTGGACTTGAGGGGTAGGTTGCGGTGAGTGTCTGACCAACTCTTTCCATGATAATCCCTAAGTCACCATGGGGTGTTGGGATGTGTGTCTCCTGTGTTGGGTGTTTTTGTTTGTGTTCTTCTATTTTAAACTGAGATCATACTATTTTCTGATCATTTTATTCTATTTATGGTGTGTAGTAATATGCCTCTGAGACATCTTACAAGTGTTCCAAAAGAGGGATTAGTGGGACATGATCCTCAAGGGAAACCTTCTTTGGACCATAGTCACTTAGATGCTATCCTATGAGAGTTCCATGCCATGGACCAGAACGTATATCGGGTTCAGGACCAAACTATTGAGGCACAACTAGGAGAAAAGGGGGATGGGAATCAAGCTAAGAGCTTCAATGTGATAAACCACCATCCTTCAAGGGTATGAATGAACCCTAGAGGCGCAGGACTGGCTGGACAAGATCGACCAGGTATTTGACTTCCTGGATACAACAAAGACTATCAAGGTAAAATGCGCAACGTTCAAGCTCAATAATCCCAACAAGCGGTGGTGGGATTTTATGCTAGAGACAAAAACTGGAACATGGGATTGGATTAGAAGGGATTCAAGACCCTCTTATTTTAGAAATTCTTTCCAAAGTATCTGATGATAGCTAAGTCTATAGATTTCCTCTCTTTGTGGTGGGAAGAGTGCAAAGTTTTGTAGTACACCAATCATTTTGTGAAGCTGGTTCATTTCTCTCTAAATGTGGTGTTGAAAGATTAGTTGAAAGCTTATACATACCCATAGTGATTGCAATCAGACATCCGGTCATAGGTATATATGCTGAATATTTCTACCTATATAGAGATAGTTGATAGGGCCATGATGGAGGAAATGGATATGCCGCTTCCCTTCCACCCAGTGGAAGTTTCAATGGCACACAAGGAAGGAGGAGAAAATGGAATGATAATTGCAAGGGTGGTGGAGGCGGTTCCCAACAGTGGGCCTCCTCTACACCATCACTAGCTGGCAATAGTGTGCCCCTAACTTGCTATCTGTGTGGCAAGGTTGGGCACACCCGATGTTCTTTCCCCACACCCATTAAGATTTGCAATGCCTCTGGAAGCTGAGGTCATTTTAAAATGTTCTTCTAGGCTTTATCTATGCTCCATTATGGTCAAGAATCATTAGCTCCAAAGGACACTACAGCGCAGTCAGATGATTAAGTCCACAGGACTCTAGCCATAGGCCTCAAGAGTGCAAAACATGTACATAGTGGATGAGTTTTCAGTGGAGGTTGATGCAGGCCTGACAATAATGAGAGGAACCATTTTTTTGCATCTTCTTTAGCAACTAATCTATTTGATATAGGTGCCTAACACATGTTTACATCTTCCCATTTTTTTAATGTGTTGAAACTTCCAATGGAACTCTTGTCCTTTTTTATAGAGCCAACAATGCCTCTTAAAAAGAGGAAGGAGCGGGGGATTCATTTTCCTGCATGTTCTCTATTGATAGTTGATGTGGAGTTAGTCTAGGATTTCTTAGTTCTTGATCTGGATCTATTTCATGTTTTCATCAAGATAGACTGGCTAGTTTCTCATCATGCTGAAATTGATTGTTATCATCAGAATGTTTCATTCTCTACTACTGATAGGAGCTCTCGAGTGTTTTAGGGAGAGTGGGATCCATGGTCCGATCATGCAGGACCATCCCGCCCAGAGTTCAGGAGTCCGTTTTCTTCCATTTTAGTTGAGCCTGATGATGTTTCCGCTCTTGATGATCTTCCCTTGGTTGTTGGGGACTTCCTTGATGTTTTCCTAGATGAATTCTCTGGTCTTCCTCCAGAAAGGTAAATTTTGAGATTGATCTGGTGCCAGGTACGTAGTCTATTTATATACCCTCTTATCGCATAGAACCTACTGAGCTGAAAGAGCTTAAGATCCATTTGTATGATCTGGTTGAGAAGGGATTTGTTCTCCCTAGTGTTTTTCCCTGGGAAGCCCCCGTTCTCTTTGCTATGAAGGTTGATGGTTCCTTGTATCTCTGCATAGACAACAATAAGTTGAACTAGATGACTGTTCAGAATATAAACCCTTTTCCCCATGTGGATGACCTGTTCGATTAGTTAAACGGGGAGTGGTTTTTGAAAATGGATCTTTAATAGGGATATCATCAACCCATGGTTCAAGAGTCTAATATGAAAAATACCGCTTTCAAGAGCAGGTGTGTCCATTATAAATATCTTGTAATTCATTTCAATTTATCTAATTCTCTTTTGGTTTTTATGGCTTTGATGAACCAGATATTCCATCAGCATCTTGATGCCTTTTTCATAGCTTTCGTGGATGATATCCTGATTTATTGAAGATCATAGCATGAGCATGAGCACCATTTAAATCTAGTTTTGGAGATACTGAGGAGTCACTGCCTTTAAAGGAAGCTTTTGAAATGAAATTTCTAAATCCAAGAAGTAAAGTTCTTGGGGGTGTGTGATTTTAGAACATGAAATTTTAGTTGATCCTGAGAAGATGGGGGTTGTATTATCTTGGGAGGAACCCATAGAATGTTTTTGAGATACATAGATTCCTTGGTCTGGTTAGATACTATCGGTTGTTTATCAAGGTTTTTTTAAAGTTAACATCACCTTTGACTTCTCTTACCGAAAAATGGGTGAAATCCAATTGATATTTTGTGTCAAAAATATTTTGATGTGTTGAAAAAGCTTATGACATCAGCTCCTATTCCGATCTTCCTTGATCTTGGTAAGGGGTATGTGATAAACGGTGATGCTTGCTTTTGGTGTTGTTCTGGGTTGTGTGCTTATACAGTATGATCATGTCATGGCCTACAAATCTCATCAGCTATAGACACGTGAGGAAAATTACCCCACTCACGATTTAGAGCTTGTCATTGTTATTCATGCGCTTAAGTGTTGATGAAACTATCTTTTTGGGGAGAGGTTCACAATATTTTCTGATCATAAGAGTTTGATCTATATATTTTCTCAGGAGGACCTAAATCTATAGAAGAGTTGGTGGGTGGAATATCTCCACAAGTTAGACTTCGATATTGCCTATACTCCTAGGAAAGAGAATGATATTGCTAATGCCCTCAGGAGAAATTTTCCTTCCTAGCGTATCTTATAATTGAAGGAGAAGTGGAAACTTATGGGACTTTTCACCCAGTTACATCTAGATGCATGGGAGGATGATTCATGTATGGTTCTGACAAGTTTTCAATTATCATCATCTCTCATTAAATCAATTTTGTAGGGCCATTAGTAGGATGATGAGTTCAGAAGAATTAGGGAAGCCTTATATGGTGGGGATACCATTTCTGGTTGGTTACCACCTTATAATGGTATTCTTGTTGGATTGGTGTAGCAGTGCGGACATTGAAGTCAACATTGTTGTAGCCTTTTGGACTTCCAGCCAACAGTCACTGTAGCACTTTTGACTACGGTGGTCGTCTTTCACTGTAGCAACGCGGACTTCCTGTGCGGAACAGTGGATCGTCTTCCTCCTTTTGTAGCCCATTTTCAGGCTAGGATTAGTGTGAGAAATTTCTGTAATCTATGCTCCCGAATCATAGTGAAGTTCTGTCTCTCCGTGGATATAGGGATTATTCCCGACCAGCGTAAATTTGTGTGTTCCGTGTGTTTTCTTTTCTTCTGCATTTTCTTTCCGTATCTCGTTTCTGTCATTGCGACTCCCGACGCTTTCGTAACAATTCTATTGTTCAGGGATTGGTTTGTCGTCATGCCATTTATGAGGAATTCAGTTTTTCATGATTACCATATTTTTTCATGGCCCGTTCACCTAGCACTATGAAGATGTACTAGGACATAAGACCTCATTTTTTATGGTTGGGTATGAAGCATAAAATTGTTGATTATGTGTCCTGTTGTTACACTTACCAAAAGATAAAGGCAAAGAACCTGAAGCCTTCTGGTCTGCTCCAGCCTCTTCTGTAACTAGTTTGAAAATGATATGTGGTGTCCATGGACTTCATCATTGTATTACCATGGACTTCTCGAGGGAAGAATGTTATCTGGGTTGTGATTTATTGGTTTAAAAAATCCACTCATTTTATTCTGATTAGGGACGCCACCAAGGTTGAAGATTTGAGTAACATGTATGTGAAGGAGTACATCTTATTATCCATAGATAAATTGATAGACGGAGCATGCTATACAAATCCTGTAGGATATACTTTGTGCCTATGTCTTAGATTTCAGTGGATCATGGAATAGCCATTTGGGATTGGTCGAGTTTTCTTATAATAATAGTTACCAATAATCGATTAGAATGTCTATCTTTGAGGTTTTGCATGGTCGCCTGTGTGGGTCACCTCTTTGTTGGGAAGAGGTGGGTAAGGCCTCTCTCATGGGACAAAGTATCATTCAGGATATGTCAATGAGGATTCTTGATATACATTGATTCTTTCTTATAGATCATATTTGGAAGAAATTGTATATAGATCGCCGATCTTGTCCTTTAGAATTTTCTATTAGTGACTGGGTTTTCTTAAAAGTTTCTCTTTGGTTGGATCACCTTCTACTTAGGAAGCAGGGAAATATGTCTCTGAGATATGTTGGACCATTTGAGATCACTGAACAGGTTGGAAATTTTTTTTACCGGTTATAATTACTAACTTAGTTGATAGGTATTTATGATGTTTTTCACATATCTCAACTCAAGAGATACCACCCCAACCCGTCCCATATTTTGAGTTGGGAAGAGATTGATTGGGACCCAGATGTTTCCGTTGTATAAAAACTCATGTAGATCATTGATCATCAGATGAAAGTCTTTCATGGGAAATCTATTATGTTGGTCAAAGTGTTGTGGGAGCACAAATCGGATTCTCATGAGACTTGGGAGCATGAATCATCAGTGAGGGAATAGTAAACTCACCTCTTTCTAGATTTTTCTTCATCCACATGATTTTATGGGGACATAAAGTCCTATAGTGGGTATAATTGTAACATCCTAGTTAAATTATTCTCTCTTTAATGTTTAAGAGGTTGTACTTCGGGTTCAAGGGTTATCGAAGGTCATCTAGGAGTTTTCTAAAGGGTTTGGGCTAGGCGTTGGCTACAGGAGCCGGTTCACGTTGTGAATTGTATATTCAAAAAGTGAATTACTCTTGGGTGGAAGCCATGAACATGGTGCAAGATGTGAACAAATTTCATGACGTGAAAGTTTTATTCACATTGTTAGAATGAGGAAACCCCCTCGCCTCCTTACCTCAAAGTGAGGCGGAGGCGTTCTTTTATAATGAATGAGAAACTCCACATCGGACCACAAGTCCGATGTGGGATACAGACTCTAACACTCCCCCTCAAGCTAGGTGTACCTAGCTTGGACACATGATGAAAAGAAAACAATAAAAAGAGACGCTAACACTCCCCCTCAAGCTGGACATGCCCAGCTTGATGATAAAACAAGACGAAAACAGAAGAAACGGAAATAAGAAAAAATGATGTTGATGCTGCGCCCCCGCAAGATGGTAATGTGATGCCGCTGAAAAAGGATGGGTCGTCGCCGGAAAAGTGCGGGGCCGGACATCAGAGCGCCGAGAAATCCACACTGGCGGGTCGGTCGTCAGAGCGTCGGGAAAATCCGCACTACGGGCCGGTCGTCAGAGCGCCGAGAAAACCGTAATGTGGGGCCGATCGTCAAAGCGCCGAGGAATCCGCTCGGGAGGGCCGGTCGTCAAAGTGTCGAGGAAGCCGCAATGGCGGTGCCGGTCGGCGAAGCGCCGGGAAATCCACTGAAGGAGGCCGGCATGGAGGGAGCAGATGAGCAGAGGTGGTACGGGAGGCCGGCAGGGCTGGAAACCGGCCGCTGGAGGAGTCGGCAGGGATGGAGGCCGGGTGTCGAAGGGAGGCCGCCGGGCAGAGAGGCGCGCGGGAGGGCGGAAGGAGCCGCCGGACAGCAGCAGACCGCCGAGGAAGGGAGGCCGCTGGGAAGGGAGGCTGCCGGCGCAGGGAGTCCACCGGCTGCTGGAAGCGCTGGCAGAGGGAGAGGCCGGCAGCAGGAGGAGGGGAGTCGCGCGCATGGAGCCGCGTAGAGCAGGCCGTCGGGGCAGGGCGGGGCCGCTGGATGAGGGAGGGTCGCGCGCAGGGATGGAGGCCGCTGGATGAGGGAGGGCCGTCGGGATCGCGACGGGATGAAGGGGGTCGACGCGTGCGCAGCGGGGAAGCAGGCGCCGGGAGCAGCGGGAGGCGCGGGAGGCCGTGGAGCAGCGGGAGGCGCCGGAGGCGCTGGAGCAGCGGGAGGCGCCGGGAGCAGCGGGAGCCGGGAGCCGCGTCGCGCCGAGGGCGAGCCGCCGGGGAAGAGGTGCCGGGGCGCGGGTGAGGGCGCAGCGCGGGAGGACGGCGGACGTCGGGAGGGAGGGCCGCTCGACCAAGGGCGCGCGCAGGAGGAGGACCGGCAGAAGGAGGAGGGGAGTCGCGCGCATGGAGCCGCCGCGAGGAGAGCAGTCGCGCAGGGAGCAGCCGCCGTGGGAGGTGCCGCTGGCAGGCACGATGGCTGCCGGGGAGGAGAGCCAGGCCGAGGCCTCGGGAGGGAGGGGTGAGCCGCCGGGAAATCGCGCAGGGCAGAGGCGGAGGGGCGGCGGCGGTAACCCTACGGGGCTTTGAGGCCGCCGCCCCCTCGGACGGGGAAACCCTAAAGGAAGGGGAAAAAGAAAGAAAGAAAAAAAAAATGTGAGGGAGGAATCAAACCCCCTCTGATACCATGTTAGAATGAGGAAACCCCCTCGCCTCCTTACCTCAAAGTGAGGCGGAGGCGTTCTTTTATAATGAATGAGAAACTCCACATCGGACCACAAGTCCGATGTGGGATACCGGGAGGGAGGGCCGCTCGACCAAGGGCGCGCGCAGGAGGAGGACCGGCAGAAGGAGGAGGGGAGTCGCGCGCATGGAGCCGCCGTGAGGAGAGCAGTCGCGCAGGGAGCAGCCGCCGTGGGAGGTGCCGCTGGCAGGCACGATGGCCGCCGGGGAGGAGAGCCAGGCCGAGGCCTCGGGAGGGAGGGGTGAGCCGCCGGGAAATCGCACAGGGCAGAGGCGGCGGCGGTAACCCTACGGGGCTTTGAGGCCGCCGCCCCCTCGGACGGGGAAACCCTAAAGGGGAAAAAGAAAGAAAGAAAAAAAAAATGTGAGGGAGGAATCAAACCTCCTCTGATACCATGTTAGATTGAGAAAATAGGAGACCCGAACCCCCAAGGTGTATCTCCTAAGGAGCCCTTGGGGTGTATTTATAATAAATAATAAAGACCACACCGGACCTCAAGTCCGATGTGGGATGCAAACTCCAACACACATCATGAACTTGGATAGAAGCCATCGACTTATTGATTTGTCAACAACAAACTTCTGCATTCTAAGACCGTTCCTCCTCATAGAGCTGCTTCTTTTCTTTCCAGAATTGCTCCTCCTTGATGTATGTCAATTCTGAGGAAGTGACACATTATACCAGCAATTGTAGGCTTTGTGTCCAAATTTACCACAACACCAGCAGGAACATTCTTTTCCTAACTCATTTAAGTTCTCACTATCATCGTCAGTCCATATTCTTTCAATTATTTGTGTCAGAACCAACATCACTAGATGAAACGGATTTAGAATCACTGGTATAATCAAAAATAACCTGCACCTTCTTCTTTGGACTGATCTTCATGAAAGCTTTGGATGATTCAGCTTGAACATCCACTGCTTTATCAAAATCATCTATCATCGTTTTCAAGGTGTTTTCTGCTTTAAGACACCTAGAGTGTGTCTCATTCAGTTTTTCTTCTTTTGTAGCCAATTTTGTATTGAGGTCTTTCAACATCTTATCCTGTTCTGCAATTTTCACCATAGGATTTGATCTCATCAATAAGATCATTCTCCTTGTTTTCATTTTCTTTTCTCTTTCTCTAGCAATTTGATTCTTTTCTTGAGCAGGGTGTTTTGATCAAGACATGCTATAGGTTCAGATCTCAGCATGTACTCATGGTAGCTCTCTTCTTCTTTCTCGTCACTGTTTTGAAGAATCTCCATGTCTCTTAACTTGTGCTATGAAAGTTTTACAATTTTTAGTTTAACTTTCATCTTCTAATTCACTTCATGCTGAAGAGTCTTCATCAGCTTTTCAACTCATCATAATTTTCGTGTACTTCCTTGAAAACTTCTTCTTTCTAGGTCTCCAATTTCTTCCTAGTCATCTTTGGATCAAATCTGTTAGGAAAGTCACGCATCAGTTTCTTGACAACAGGTGAATCTTCCAAAGTAACGTCAAAACCCCTGATATGACTTATTATCCCCAGCCATTCAGATATCTTTAAACTTAGCTCTCCAGATTTGTAGTTTGACTTCACATTCCCTTCATACATATTTTCGAGCTTATCCCACATCTCCTTAGTTGTTTTTAGTCCCATCACCTTAGTGAACGCTTTATCAGGCAATGATGACAAAATAGCATTTATGGCTTTCCCATCTACTTCCATATTTCCCTTATCATCATGTGTCATGGGAGCATCTATTCCAGGTAGGATATAACCGATTGTTATAGCATCACTAACTTCAAGGCCTTGTGAAAGCAGATACGGAAGCATTCGATTATTCCATCCATAAAATTTCTTGTCATCGAAGAAAGGAACTCCTCTATTGTTGGCCGAATTCAAACTTTTCATCATTAGTCTTCAGTAAAGGTTGGATCTTTTCATAAGAAACATCGCCCTTTGATACCACTTGAAGTACCTTAGTTCGGTCAGAATGGCCCGACATCCTTCATTTTTTTATTATTTTTGATAATCCACTTTTCAAGGGGTGAGGTGGAATCCTTACAAGACCCGGAGGCTTAGAGACAATTACATGACCCGTAGGTCTTAGAGGGAATAACCCAAACAAGACAACTTGGAACTGCTCCTCCCCAGCATATGTTATGATATCAGCACTCCACCTTCGCGGGGCTGGTCGGCTAGTTGTCCAATACAAAGCTGCACAAGCCCGGTACCGATGGCAATGTCATACCCTCTCGTTCTTCCAATTCCATTTAGCTCTGCTATAGTGAATGCGTCTGCCCTGAATCCTCATCTGAAGTCTTGTCCCTTGTAGTCTGATTGGTACATCTGCATAATCATGTGGCTCAAAGGCCTTGGGGTGGCCCTAAGGCCTTAAGGTGGCCTGAAGGCCTTGAGAAACAACTAGCCCGAAGGCCTTGGGTGGCTCGAAAGCCTTGCAGGACCCGAGGACCAAACCGGTGGGCCGTCTCTTGACGGGATCTTTAGACTGGAATCTCACCAAGGTTCTTTATACTGACTCCCACTAGTCGAGCTATCTCCCGAAAAGCTCTGGTTGTTTATATTGGTATCCCACCGGTTCTTCAGTAGTCTTCCCAACCTCCTGTGAACGGTATCCAACTTCAACTGGCTTCTGATGTAGTGATTTGTTGGCCTTGTCCTTCCCCAATTGTCAAATGCTCGGGCAGATGTGATCACCTTCTTATAGAATTTGCCGGCTTTGACTCCTATCTTCAATACAAAGATGTATCGGGCTTCTCAAAAATTCTCTTGTACAAAGCACAAGAGTTCTCTCTATTCTCAACACAAAACTTCTTCACCTACATGTATCATTATATTCACAATAATAATATAATGAATATGATCCTCATGATTATCATAATAATTATCCATGAATATGGAAATACTATGATCATTGACAGTAGGTACTTTCCTCATTTTAATTTGGTAATTAAATCCCAAATTATCTCCTCAATTATTCTGGACATTATTTTCATGTTGAATGGCCCAGAATAATTCCTCAAATAAATCCTCACTCAAATACCCGATAGGCTCGGGTCTTCTCCTTCTTCACGCGACTTACATAAATCAAATACTGGAGCTCATAAACATCACCTTATTATTATGGGTATTATTTCATGATTAATAACCCATAATAATTCCTCTTTAATTCCATGAGAATTATTCTCCAAATCCTTTCTTAAATCTTCATATTAAACATCCAAGGAATTCAGGTATTCTCCTCTCTTCTTCACACGGTTTAATGAATAACTGCGTTCTCATTATTGGATAATGCCCTTCTCTCATTCGATCTTGCATGCATGTGCGTTTATCTCGAACTTACTCATGGATTTATCCTGCTTCTATTTCATTTGAAGGTTTGGCTTTATAACAGGCAACATCACAGCTCAAGTTCTTTTGTTCATGCATGGCAGATGCACGAATATTGTATCTCATGGTAGCACCTGGCGATAGCATACCTGATGCCTAGCGGTAGCACATAATGCCCGGCAGTAGCAAATGATGCCTAACGGTAACACCTAATGCCTGGCGGTAGCACCCAATGTCTGGCAGTAGCACCCGCCTTTACATAACGCTTGGCAGTAGCACCCGCCTTTACGCGAGTAGCCTACCCTTACACGAGCCTCTAGGGGTCATGATGGTTTGCTAGACTACGTTTCTGATCTATGAATAGTATTCACTACCACCGATGATAGGAGATTTTACTTTTCGAGAAGGAGAATAACAAGATTTGCACTATCATAGATGTTTTCCAAGGGATTACAAGAAGAATTGACAGACTAACCTCCTGAGAGTAGCAGCTCTATCTCTCCAGGCCCTGGTCCTCGCTAGAATCACCAACAGAATAACCAACGCCCTGTATTGAACCCCCTTCCCCTATTTACAACCGACTAATAGCTAAAGGATAAGCTATTTACAAATCTACTCCTGCCCAGACAAAACACCCTACACTTGACATAAATTATTGACAAGTCTACCCCTCACAACACAGGTCGCGACACACTACACCTCACTTACCGAGCCGACCTCTCCTTTGGTAAGTAAACCAAACAGGAGGTCTCTCCCGAACAGCCTCGCCCCCAACTCTATCAACCGAGATAAAAACCTAAAAGGCCACACACTTAGCGTATTCAAAAGTCTGGCTTATTCTGAAGAATGGAGTATAGGACATGGTGGGTTCCACCACAGGGTCCGGGATATGTCCTAGAATATACGATCGTCAAAGAATAAATAAATTCATATTATTCGAATTTAAAATAATTGGTATTGAATTTATTTATTAAGTGTTTAGAAGTCTTCAAATAAATACATGTAAAATATTATACGAATGAATATTATTTTAATATTCAATGTACGTTTAATATTTGCAGTAACGACGAGTTGAGTTAATAACTCGATCACGTAATAAATTTATTATAGTACAGGTAAGTGATAAAAATACAAATGACATTTATGACCCGATAAATTGGTCATAACACGTCGTTTATGGTATTTTTAGGAGATAATAAACATCTGGGGGTCGGGGGCCATCTTTAGGTATTTAGCACCTCCCTATATGAGGAGAGGTCTCTCATGTCAGGTACTATTCATCCAACAATTTTAAGAGATAGTCTCTCCTCTCTCCCGCTTCCTAGATAAAGAAACTCTTGTTCCGAGCAATTGATAGAAGATCTTCGCAGATCGATGGAACGACGTAGCAATAATCATCGGGACGTCGAAAACTTCGTCGAATCTTCACGCTATCACTCAGAATTCAACAATCGACGCACATGTAGATTTTCAAAACGCATGTGGACAATCCAAAAGGATCCAGTTTCGGTTCCTTTGAGCAACGATCGTCGGGGACGAGCGGATATCGAACGCAGCTTCAGATCGAACAAGGTATTCTTCAATTTAATTTTCATGTTTAAATTCTTTCACGCGGGATCCTCAACAGTTGTACAGGGTTGCGCTTCGCCGACGATGATACGTAGTTACGTCAATCGTTGGTGAAAAATTTTAAATCCTCGATCCATTTGCTTCCGCCGCACGCCCCGATACCAACACTTTCATCTTCCATCAAATGTTGTAAACAGTGTCATCCCCAAACATTTGTCCTTAGTTTCCTTGAAGTTCAGCATATCAATCATCAAATATCATCAAGCAAATATATTTGCACGATCTTCTTGAGAGTGTTTTTTCACTTGTTGTAAACATTGTATTAGTTCTACAACTCCATTAACACGTGTCTTTGAACTTAAGACTATTTCAACAACTGTCACAATTATACAAGGAGAATTGCTCAAGCATGACATTCAATGTCATTAAATGAATCTGTTGGAACCCATTTAAGTGTAAATGGGTGAGTCCCACATCGGACTTACCCGTCCTGTACATTTGTTTCCTAATCTATAAAAGGATGTCCTCACCTCACATTGAGGTAAGGGGAATTCACCCTCTACATGGTATCAGAGGGATTTTTATCCCACATCCTCCCTCCCTTGCGGATTCCCGGCATTCTCCCGGCCCCGCCTCTCTCACTCCTGCCCTAGTCTTCCCGGGTGGCTTGCCGCCATGAGGGATGAATTGCAGGCTCTGGATGACAACCATACATGGGATCTTGTTCCACTTCCGGTGGGCAAACAGGCGGTCGGTTGTAAATGGATTTTCACTATCCGTCTCAATCCCGATGGCTCTCTTTGCCGCCTCAAGGCCCGGCTTGTCGCCAAGGGCTTTGCTCAGACGTATGGCATCGACTACTTTGAGACCTTCTCTCCAGTCGCCAAGATGGCCTCGGTCCGCCTTTTCCTTTCGCTAGCTGCTCATCATCATTGGCCGCTTCATCAACTAGATGTTAAAAATGCTTTTCTCCATGGCTTTCTTGATGAAGAAGTCTACCTCCAGCAGCCTCCTGGTTTTTCGGCCTCTGGTGCCGACCGCCATGTCTGCCGTCTCCGTCGCTCCCTCTACGGCCTCAAGCAGTCTCCTCGGGCTTGGTTTGGCCGCTTCAGCACGGTCGTCACAGCCTTTGGCCTATCTCGCAGTATGAAGGATCACACCGTCTTCTTCCGTACGGCGGCGCATGGCTGTATCTTGCTTGTGGTTTATGTGGATGACATCATCATCACAGGGAGCGACTCCAGAGGCATCGCCAGTCTTAAGGCGCATCTTCACCAGCACTTTCACACCAAGGATCTTGGTCCCCTCACTTACTTCCTTGGCATCGAGGTCTCCCGGACTGCGGACACTATTTCTCTCTGTCAGCGCAAGTATGCTCTTGATATCTTGCAGGATGCCGGGTTGAGCACCGCCACTGCAGTGGACACTCCCCTTGAGCCTGGGGAACGCTCACTTCATTCTGACTCGGAACCCTTTCCTCATCCCGAGAGCTATCGCCGCCTGGTCGGTAAACTCAACTACCTCACCATGACACGTCCTGACATTGCCTGTGCCGTTGGCAAAGTCAGCCAGTTCATGGAACATCCCACCCGCTCTCAGTGGGATGCTGTTCTTCGCATTGCCAAATACATCAAGAGAGACCCTGCCCGTGGCCTTCAGTACTCCCATCATGCTCACATGGATGTTGAGGCCTTCTGTGATGCGGACTATGCCGGCTGCCTCGCTACCCGCAGGTCTACTTCAGGTTTCGCCGTGTTCTTTGCCGGCAATCTCATCTCTTGGCGCAGCAAGAAGCAGACTGTCGTCTCCCGGTCGAGTGCCGAGGCCGAGTATCGGGCCATGGCCACCGTCACTACTGAGATCATCTGGCTTCGTCATCTCCTCCATGAGCCCGGTTTCCCCGCATCGACTCCTGCTCATATCTGGTGTGACAATCAGGCCGCCACGAAGATTGCATCGAATCCCGTCTTCCATGAACGGACGAAGCATATCGAGGTGGACTGTCACTTTCTCCGCCACCATCTGGAGCAGCACCATATCGGCTTCGGCCATATCCCGACGGCCGATCAGCTTGCCGATCTCTTCACCAAGGGTCTTCCCGGAACTCGCCTTGAGTCTCTCACTACCCGGCTGGGTATTCACAGCCTCCCAGGCCCAGCTTGAGGGGGAGTCTGAGATGGTCCTGTGTCTTTGTTGTCTTTTTCTATTTGTGGGACTCTATCCAATCTGGGCATGTCCAGCTTGAGGGGGAGTGTTGGAACCCATTTAAGTGTAAATGGGTGAGTCCCACATCGGACTTACCCGTCCTGTACATTTGTTTCCTAATCTATAAAAGGATGTCCTCACCTCACATTGAGGTAAGGGGAATTCACCCTCTACAGAATCCATAACAATTCTCAAGTATCACCACTTCATCTTCACTCACCAACATATATTGACTCATTGTATAACCACTTCATCTTCACTCACCAACATATATTGACTCATTGACAACAAATGCAACACCTGGGCTCAACAAATGGAACCCTGAAAAAAAGTCGTTTGGTATGGTGGAAAGCGAACCCAAGAGAACCTATGTTTCCATTGAACTAGGGAAGCAGCTTCCCTCCCATATATCATAGGAACCACTGTTTCCATCGAAGGTTGGACAGATATGTCCCTGCATCGTCGACTGTCCACCCTCCCCTTCGCCGCTGCATCCCGACTCCGGATCATCGACTGGCCTAAAATACCATCACACCCAGCCACCTCTGCAACACCCGACGGCGCCGCAACACTCAACGCCGTCGTCACCCTGCAACACACGATCTGACGCTGCCTGCAACGCCCGACATCGCTGCACCTCCCGCCGCTGCTACTCCCACCACTGTCTCAACCACCGCGGCCATTCCCGCTGCTTCCACTACTCCAGCTCCCGACATCATGTCCTGCCATGCCCCCACCATTGCCACACCTTCTACTCCGGCCTGCTATGCCCAGTTGTTCTGCCCCATCACTGCTCCCATTTCCACCTCCGGCCAGCCATGTCTAGCCGCTGCGCCCCAACACTGATGCGCCTTCCATCCCCGAACGGCAGACCAAATAATGTTTGGGGCAATGGGGTAATTGTGTTTTTTTCCTTCATATTTTAGCTTTTTTTTTTTTTTTGAATGGCTTCCCTTTGCTTTTCCGGTCATACCAAACAAAGAAATGAAACCCAATTTCCCTTTCATCTTCCGCTGCCCTTTCCATTTCCTTTTCCATTGAGGAGGATTCCACGTACCAAACAGGGCCTTCGTATCTATCTCGAGTTGTATCGCATATTTGTCTATAAATAATAAGTTTCATCCTCATTCAAGTGGAATGGTTTCAAAAACCGGATAAACCAGGCAGGAAAGGCATAAAACTTATTCCACTTTAAAAAACTTTTAATACCTGCATGTTGTTGACCTTACAAGCAACCAAATTATTGTTTTGATAATTGTTGGAGTCTGTATCCCACATCGGACTTGTGGTCCGATGTGGTTCTTTTAATTCATTATAAAAGAACGTCTCCGCCTCACTTTGAGGTAAGGAGGCGAGGGGTTTTCCCATTCTACATGGTATCAGAGCGGAATTTACTCCCGACCCTCCCTCCCTAATTTTTTTTTTCTCCCATCAGCCTTTAGGGTTTTCCGGTCCGGGGGCGGCGGCTCCAATCCAAATAGCCGCCGCCCCCCCTCCCTCCTGTGCCTTCCTCCTGTGCGCGCAGCATGGCCCGGCGCCTCTCTTCCCAACGGCGTCCCGATCCCGGCCCCGCCTTCTGCAGTGGCGCCCTTCCCTCGGCCTCCCGGCCCTCCCTTCCCGGCGGATCCTTCGCGCGCGGCTCCCGCTTCCCCCGGCGCGGCTCCCCTCCCGGCGTCCCTCTCTCCAGGCGGTCTTTCCGGATACTGTAACTGCCGGCGCGGCGTCCCCCTCCCAGCAGTTTCTCTCCGCGGCGCTCCTCCAGCCCGCGCCTCCCGCAGATCCCGTGGACGGTTCTTCCCGGAGGCGGTTCCAGGCGCGATTCCCGACGGCCCTCCTGTGCCCGCGGCTCCCTGCGCGCTCCTCCAGCGGCGCCCCTCTCCTGCGCAGGACCTCTCTCGTCGGCTTCGCACCGTCCCTGCGCGCTCCTCCAGCGGCGACCCGCCTTCCTCCGCTCCTGTGCAGGTCGCGCATCCCACGGATTCCCCGGCGGCCCTCCCTTCTGCCTGTGCCGCGTCGTCTCCCGGCTCCCGGTGTCTCCTCGTGGTGGCCCGATCTCCCTCCGGCATCTCGGCGCCCTTCCTGCGCCGCTTCCTCCTACGATTGTCCCTGCTCCGGCGGACTCCCCCCCCGTACTTGCATCTACTGCCGGCCTCTCCCCCTGCCGGCGCCTCCGACAGCTGGCCTCCATTCTCGGTTGGCTCCTCCAGCAGCAGCCGGCCTCAAGCCTCGCCAGCCCCTCTTTGCGCGACAGCCGGCCTCCATTCCCGGTCAGCTTCCAGCGCTGCCTCCCGCTGTCCTGCTCCCTCGCCGGCCTCCTCCTGCGCTCCTCTTCCGGCAGCCAGCCGGCTCCAGGTTCTCCCAGCGGCTGCCCTGCTTCAAGTTTGGGCTCTCCGGCACCTCCTGCGGCATCCCCGCCTCGCCGGCATCTCCCGACGACTCCTGGCAGCCGCATCTCTATCCGTCGGCACGCCCATTCGCTGGCGCAGTAGCTCGACCACCTAGGATTGGGGCCCCGTTGGCGCCGCCAGATCCCGCAACAATTCTGCGGAATCCCCACCTCCCGCCGCCGGCCCCGCAAGTGCGGTTTTCCCGGTGCTAGTTTGGATTTTCCGGCGTTTCATCGACCAGCCCTACTAGTGCGGCATTTCTGGCGTTCCGTCAACCGGCCGGTCTGAGTGGTCATCTGCTGCGCCCGCAACATCATCCATCCATCATCCTGCGGGAGAGCTTCGATCGTGAGGGGGAGCAGCAGCAGCAGCTTTATATTTTATTTCTTCTTGTTTTGTCATCAAGCTGGGCATGTCCAGCTTGAGGGTGAGTGTTAGCGTATGTTTTGTTGTTTTCTTTTCATTATGTGTCCAAGCTAGGTACACCTAACTTGAGGGGCAGTGTTGGAGTCTGTATCCCACATCGGACTTGTGGTTCGATGTGGTTCTTTTCATTCATTATAAAAGAATGCCTCCGCCTCACTGAGGTAAGGAGGCGAGGGGTTCTCTCATTCTACAATAATAAAGACCATATTTTATAGATGTTTAAATTGCATTTGAATTTTATTAGAAATGATTTCTAAAGAATAAAAACAAATTAAATGAAAGTTCCGATCAAAGAAGTCAAAAAATGAAATTTTTCTAAACAGCATTTTTAGTATTAAGGAAAACTGTGTGTGTGGTCTTTCATGTAGTATGGAATGCTCAGAAGTGCAAAACGTTAACTACGTCACAAAAAGCGGTTTGACCAGTTCATAGTTTACCACACCCATAGGTAGCAGATTCCTTACTAAATTATCAACCGCGGAACATGGCAAACCACTGGAGGTGGTGATTCGGGTTCCCATAACCCGAACCCGATTACACTTATATAATATCCAATAAATATATTTTTGTTTCGAAAAAAATTAAACGGGTTGTGCAACCTGTTGGACCCCATTTCATTTAATTGGGTATTTCTGAGTCCCACATCGGACTTACCCTCTCTGTATTTAGTTTTACTCATCTATAAAAGAACATCCTCACCTCACATTGAGGTAAGGGGAATTCACCACCTACATGGTATCAGAGGGATCTTAATCCCGAACCTCCCTCCCAGCGGCTTCCCGGTTCTGTCTGGCCCCGCCTCTCTTCCCCTCTGGCTCTGCCCTAATCTCCCGGCGGCCCTCCCTGGTGGCCCTCTCTCCCGGTGGTCCTTCCTCCCGGCGGCTCTCTCTCTCGGCGGCCCTCCCTCCCGACGGCCCTCCCTCCCGGCGGCCCTCTCTCCCAACGGCTCTCCCTCCCAGCCCTCTCTCCCGGCGGCTCTCCCTCCCAGCGCCTCGCCCAGGCGCTCTCCCCCTCGCCCAGCGGCGCCACGCCCTCAGCCTCGCCCCGACGCCCCGCCCTCGGCCTCGCCCCGGTGCCCCGCCCTCGGCCACGGCTCCCGGCTCCCCGACGGCCCTTTTTCCTGGCGCGACGCCCTTCCGCGGCTCCCGGCTCCCCGGCGTCCCGGCTCCCCGTCGTCCCGCGCCTCCTGCGCCTCCCGGCCACCTTTGCCTGGCGCGCTCCCGGCAACCCTCACCCGGCGCCTCCCGCTGCTCCCGCACCTCCCACGCCTCCCGCTGCCCCCGCGCCTCCCACGCGCTCCCGCTGCTCTCGTCCTGGGCCCCCCCTTTCGCCGCCTTCCCCCAGCAGGCGCCCTCGGCCTCGTCTCGGCGGACCCTCCCGGCCGCGCGCCCTTGTTCCGGCAGCGCGCCCTCATCCCGGCAGAGCGCCCTCGTTCCAGCAGCCCTTCCGGCACGCGCACGTCCTGCGCACGCTCATCCCGCCGGCCCGCTGCATCAGCTACCCGACGCTTCCATGGCAGACTCCTCGGGACGTGGTCGTGCTTCAAGTCGTCCACGTCCCTTCTGTCAACATTGTGGCAAGTTTGGCCACCTGCTCGCCCGATGTTAGGTCCTGCATGGACGACCATCTCAGCACCCGCGGCAGGGACAGCCCGCGGTCCAGGACGCGTCCTCGACTGTCACCTCTCTTTCCCCGTCTCTGGCCCTTTCTATGGCCGACTTCAGGCGGCCTCATGATCCTCCGGCCTCTGTCCGACCCGGTCCCTCCTCGGCCTCTCTGGCCCGTACTGTTTGCCCCACTGCCTTTGTGGGCCATTGCTCCCCTACATGGCTGCTGGACTCCGGTGCCTCCGACCACCTCACCGGTGATGCTGGTATGCTGACGTCTTACTGCCCATATGTCGGTTCTTCAGCCATCAACGTCGATGATGGCTCCACTATCCCCATAGCGAGCTTCGGCGCATGCTCCCTGACTCCATCGATACACCTACCCTCTGTGGCACATGTGCCCCGCAGTCCCTTTAATCTGCTTTCCATCAGAAAACTGACTAAGGATTATAACTGTGCAGCCATATTTACCTCTTCTGGTGTTGTGTTTCAAGAGCAGACTACGAACAGGGAACTCGGTCGAGGCCGACTTCGAGACGGGGTCGACATGTTCGAGGGACCAACACCCATTGCTTGCACGTCTACCTCTTCTCGGGCACTAGATCTTCATTCCCGATTAGGACACCCGCCTGCATCCACCATTCATCAGATGTTTCCAGACTTCAGTCGAACTCCTACTTTTCATTGTGGGTCCTGTTCTTTTGCGAAACATCATCGCTCTTCCTACATTCCTCGCACCGATACACGGGCCTCCCACCCCTTTGATCTGGTTCATTCAGATGTTTGGGGCCCGTGTACCATTCCGAGTCACTTGGGATATAAATACTATATATCTTTCATTGATGACTATTCGCGAATGACGTGGGTTTACCTTCTTCGAGAACGCTCCGAAGTGTTTTCCACCTTCCAAACCTTTTTCAATGAAATTAAGAACCGTTTTTCTATCTCTGTCAAATGTCTCCGCTCGGATAATGGGCGCGAGTATCTCTCCACTTCCTTTCGGCAGTTTCTCCAGACGAATGGTATCCTTCATCAGACCTCCTGTCCTGATACACCCCAGCAGAACGGTGTGGCCGAGCGGAAACACAGACATATTCTGGAAACTGCTCGTGCCCTCATCTTCCACCGACAGGTGCCTCTGCTCTTTTGGGGAGATGTCATTCTCACTACTACATATCTCATCAATCGCCTTCCTTCTTCTATCCTTCAGGGGGAGACTCCCTTTCGGGCTCTTTTCCCCACTCTCCCTCTTCATTCCCTCCCTCTTCGAGTGTTTGGCTGCTTGTGTTATGTTCGTGACACTCGCCCTGGCCGCACCAAACTCTCTCTCAAATCCCTCCGCTCCATTTTCCTTGGTTATTCCCGCACTCAGCGCGGATACCGCTACTTCTCCCCGGACCTTCGCCGGTATGTCATCTCAGCGGATGTCTCCTTTGTTGAGAGTTCTCCATTCTCCTTTCCCTCTCCTCCTCCTGACTCTGCTATTGATAACTGTCTTCCCCTCATCATCCTTCCTCCACCGATGTCAACCCCTGTTGACACCCATTTTGGTCAGGTCTACTCCCGCCGTCCTTCGACTGTATCCCCCGTTCCGGCCAGTGACACTGATGCTCTCGCTTCGTCCGCTGCTCCTACTACGCCACCCGAGGACTTGCCCATTGCCCTACGGAAAGGTACTCGCTCCTGCCAGAGTACTGCTCTATTTGTCTCTTCATACAGGGGTCTGTCCGCTCTGGAGACAGTTTCTATACCTCGCACGGTTGGTAAAGCCAAATCTCACCCCGGGTGGCTAGCTGCAATGCGGGATGAATTGCAGGCTCTGGAGGAAAACCATACTTGGGATCTTGTCCCCCTTCCAGTAGGCAAACAGGCACTGGGCATCAAATGGATTTATACGATCCGTCTCAATCCCGACGGCTCTCTTTGCCGCCTCAAAGCCCAGCTGGTGGCGAAGGGGTTTGCTCAGACATATGGCATCGACTACTTTGAGACCTATTCTCCGGTCGCCAAGATGGCCTCTGTCCGCCTGTTCATCTCTCTGG
Source organism: Viscum album (assembly GCA_963277665.1). Classification (NCBI taxonomy): domain Eukaryota; kingdom Viridiplantae; phylum Streptophyta; class Magnoliopsida; order Santalales; family Viscaceae; genus Viscum; species Viscum album. The sequence continues at coordinate 118,352,987 of OY728156.1, read as the reverse complement.
CTACCCATCATCATTGGCCACTTCATCAGCTGGATGTCAAGAATACCTTTCTCCATGGCGTTCTTGAGGAAGAAGTCTACCTGAAGCAGCCCCCTGGTTTTTCTGCCTCCGGTGCCGACTCCCATGTCTGCCGCCTCCGTCAGTCCCTCTATGGCCTCAAGCAGTCTCCTCGAGCTTGGTTTGGCCGCTTCAGCACTGTCGTCACGGCCTTTGGCCTCTCCCACAGTCTGAAGGACCACACCGTCTTCTTCCGTACGACACCGCACGGATGTATCTTGCTCGTGGTATATGTTGATGATATCATCATCACAGGAAGCGACTCCAGAGGGATCGCCAGCCTCAAGGCGCACCTTCACCAAAACTTTCATACCAAAGATCTTGATCCCCTGACTTACTTCCTTGGCATCGAGGTCTCCCGTTCTGAGGACTCGATCTCTCTCTGCCAGTGTAGGTATGCTCTTGATATTTTGCAGGATGCCGGTCTGAGCACCGCCATTGCCGTGGACACCCCACTTGAGCCTGGCGAACGTTCTCTCCATTCCGACTCGGAACCATTTCCTCATCCCGAGCGCTATCGACGTCTGGTGGGTAAACTGAACTACCTCACCATGACGCGACCCGACATTGCCTGCGCCGTTGGCAAAGTCAGCCAGTTCATGGAGCATCCAACCCAATCTCAGTGGGATTCTGTCCTTCGCATTGCCAAATACATCAAGCGAGACCCTGCACGTGGCCTTCAGTATTCCCGTCATGCTCACTTGGATGTTGAGGTCTTTTGTGATGTCGACTATGCAGGTTGCCTCGCGACCCGCAAGTCTACTTCGGGGTTCGCCGTGTTCTTCGCCGGTAACCTCATCTCTTGGCGCAGCAAGAAGCAGATTGTCGGTGGACTGCCACTTCCTCCGCCACCATCTGGAGCAGCACCATATCAGCTTTGGCCATGTACCGACGGCAGATCAGCTTGCCGATCTCTTCACCAAAGGTCTCCCAGGGGCTCGTCTTGACTCTCTCACTTCCCGGCTGGGTATTCACAGCCTCCATAGCCCAGCTTGAGGGGGAGTATGAGTTCGTCTATCTTGTCTTCTATTTTTTCTTTGTGGGACTCAATCCAATCTGGACATGTCCAGCTTGAGGGGGAGTGTTGGACCCCATTTCATTTAATTGAGTATTTCTGAGTCCCACATCGGACTTACCCTCTTTGTATTTAGTTTTACTCATCTATAAAAGAACATCCTCACCTCACATTGAGGTAAGGGGAATTCACCACCTACACAACCCAAACTTGATCCAAATATTATTTGGTCAATCTATAAGGGTATTCATCCTCATATAGATAAGTAGCAATGCCAAATTAATTAAGGTTGTATCATGCCAAACCATGTTTGTAGAGGTTTTCAAACAAATTATAAAATATATCAATCATACTTGTAGGTTGAGAAACCCCTTCAAGGTGGGGTCGAGGCTTTCTTTTATAGAATGAGAAAACGGAATACACATGGGAGTATTCTGATGTGGGACTCGGTAATACCCAAAATAATAAAAAAGGTTTTAACACTCCCCCTCAAGCTGGACATGCCCAGCTTGGACAAAAAAGTCTCACAAAGAAAAAACAAGGTGACACCATACAAGACCTGAAATACTCCCCCTCAAGCTGGGCCGAAGATGCTATGGATGCCTAGCTTAGAAATGAGCGAGGAGAGGCGGGTCCCTGGGACGCCTTTGGTGAAGATGTCAACAAGCTGATCCACCGTCGGGATGTGGCCAAAGCTGACATGATTGTGCTCCAGGTGGTGTCGAAGAAAGTGACAGTTCACCTCAATATGCTTCGTGCGTTCATGGAAGACGGGATGTGAAGCAATCTTGGTGGCTGCCTGATTGTCGCACCAGACGTGAGCAGATGTGGGAGGAGGAAAGCCAAGCTCCTGGAGGAGATGTTGAAGCCAAAGGATCTCCGTAGTTACGGTGGTCATGGCTCGGTACTCAGACTCCGCACTGGATCTAGACACGACAGTCTGTTTCTTGCTGCGCCAAGAGATGAGGTTGCCTTCAAAGAAAATGGCAAACCCAGAGGTAGATCTCCGAGTGGCAAGGCAACCAGCATAATCAGCATCACAAAAGGCCTCAATGTTCATATAAGGATGATGTGAGTAGCGAAGACCACGGGCAGGATCGCGCTTGATGTATTTGGCGATGCGGAGGACAGCATCCCACTGAGAGGTGGTCGGATTTTCCATAAATTGGTTCACTTTGCCAACAGCGCAAGTAATGTCGGGACGAGTCACGGTAAGATAATTGAGTTTAACCACCAACCGACAGTACCGCTCAAGATGTGAATAGGGTTTTGAGGAGGCATAAAGTGATCGTTCCCCAAGCTCCAGAGGGGTGTCAACAGCAGTGGCCTGTGTAAGCCCAGCATCCTGCAGAATATCCAATGCATACTTCCGTTGGCAGAGGGAGATGGTGTCCGGAGAATAGGACACCTCGATGCCCAGGAAGTATGTGACAGGACCGAGATCCTTAGTTTGGAAGTGCTGGTGAAGGTGCTGCTTGAGGTGAGTGACACCAACAGAGTCGCTGTCGGTGATGATGATATCATCCACATAAACGATCAATAGGATACAGCCAGCAGGAGTCGTTCTGTAAAAGATAGTGTGATCCTTCATGCTTCGAGAGAGGCCAAAATCAGTGATGACAGTGCTGAAGTGGCCGAACCAAGCACGAGGAGATTGCTTGAGGCCTTACAGAGAGCGGCGGAGTTGACAGACTTGAGACTCGGCGCCGGAAGCACAAAAGTCGAAAGGCTATTGCAGATAAACTTCTTCCTCAAGAAAGCCATGGAGGAATGCATTTTTGACATCCAACTGATGAAGATGCCAACGATGATGTGCCGCCAGAGGGATGAATAACCGAACGGATATCATCTTGGACACTGGAGAGAATGTATCAAAGTAGTCCACCCCGTAAGTTTGTGCGAAACCCTTAGCCACCAGGCGGGCTTTGAGTCGATGGAGAGTGTCATCGGGATTTAGCCGGACTGTGTAAATCCACTTGCAGCCCACTGCCTGTTTGCCTGCTGGTAGGGGGATGAGATCCCAAGTATGGTTTTCCTCCAGAGCCTGCAACTCATCCTGCATTGCCACTAGCCATCCCGGATGAGACTTTGCATCGCCAACTGTGCGAGGAATAGATACGGTCTCCAGAGCTGACAAACCCCTGTATGAAGAGACAAATAGAGGAGTACTCTGGCACGAGCGAGTACCTTTCCAGATGGCAATAGGCAAGTCGGCTGGTGCTGGAGCAGGAGCATCGGATGAAGCGGGGATGACGGTGTCATTGGCCGGGACGGGGGGGGGCACTTGATGGGCGATGGGAGTAAACTATACCATACCGATGAGCAGCAGAAGGTAGCACGGGAGGAGGGTGGATGATGAGGGGAATACAGTCATCAATAGCAGATTCAGGATGATGAGAGGGAAAGAAGAATGGAGAACCCTCAACAAAGGAGACATCGGCAGAGATGACATACCGTCGAAAATCTGGGGAGAAGCAGCGATATTCGCGCCAAGTGCGGGGATAGCCAAGGAATATGCAACAGAGGGATTTTGGAGAGAGTTTGGAGCGGTCGGGTCGAGTGTCACGAACTTAACACAAGCAGCCAAACACTCGAAGAGAGAGGGAATGGAGAGGGAGAGAGGGGAATAAAGCCCGAAAGGGAGTCTCCCCCTGAAGGATAGAACAAGGCGGTTGATGAGGTAGGTGGCAGTGAGGATGGCATCTCCCCAAAAAAGCAGAGGCACCTGGCGGTGGAAGAGGAGGGCACGAGCAGTCTCCAGTATATGTCTGTGTTTCCGCTCGGCCACTCCATTCTGCTGGGGTGTATCAGGACAGGAGGTCTGATGAATGATACCTTTTGCTTGGAGAAACTGCCGAAAAGGAGTGGAAAGATATTCACGCTCATTTTCTGAACGGAGACATTTAATAGATGTGGAAAATTGGGTATGGATTTCAGTAAAAAAAAGTTTGGAAGGTAGAAAAGACTTCAGAGCGGTCTCGTAGGAGGTACAGCCATGTCATTAGGGAAAAATCATCAATGAAAGATAGATAATATTTATGTCCCAAATGACTCAAGGTGGTACAGGGTCCCCAAACGTCTGTATGAACCAGATCAAAAGGTTTGGAGGCCCTGTTATCCACTCGAGGAATGTATGAACTGCGATGGTGTTTCGCAAATTTACAGGACTCACACTGAAAAGAAATATGTGGACTCAAATCTGGAAAAAGATGATGAATGGTGGAGGCGGGTGGATGGCCCAACCGGGAATGAAGATCCAATGCCCAGGCAGAGATAGAGGTGCAGGCCATGGGTGGCTGTCCATCGAGCATGTAGACCCCGTCCCGAAGCTGGCCTCTACCAAGTTCCCGATTCGTAGTCCGCTCCTGAAACACAACACCAGAGGAAGTAAATATAGCAGCACAGTTGTAATCCTTTGTAATCTTACTGATGGAAAGAAGATTAAAAGGATTGTGGGGCACATGTGCCACAGAGAGCAGGTGAATTGATGAAGTCAAAGAGCATGCACCGAACCCCGCAATTGGTATCGTAGAGCCATCAGCGACGGTGATGGATGAGGAACCGGCATAAGGAGAGTAGGAGGTCAAAATACCTGCATCACCAGTGAGGTGATCAGAGGCACCTGAGTCGAGCATCCAACTCGAGAAGCGACGACCAACGAGGGCAGCAGAGCCAGTCGAGTGGGCGAGAGACGCCAAAGATGGTCCGGAGCAGGCGGATGTTGGAGGATCGTGGAGTAGCCGGAGGTCCGCCAGAGAGAGGTCGAGGGAGGATGGCAGAGCTGGGACAACGGAGAAGTCTCCTGGACCACGGTCTGACCTTGCCGGGGTTGCTAGGATAGGTAGCCATGAAGGACCCAACATTTGGTGATCAGGTGGCCAGGCTTGCCACAGTGCTGGCAGTGGGGTCGAGGACGTCCTTCCATGCGACCACGACCACGAGGGTCGGATGAGCGACCACCGCCACGACCGACGAGAGCCGAGTGATCGATGATGGGGGGGGCGATGGGAGAGCCCGTTGAGCCTTGCCCAGGCGATGATATACCTGTGGTATATCTAGCGTAGAAGGGCTGGAAGCATCTCGATGGCCGTCGTGGCATAGTCAGGGGCGAGGCCATTGAGGAGATTGAAAATGCAGAGCTGGTCCCGTTGAGTCTGTGCGTCCGCCGGTGTCTGAGGAACATAGCTCTTGCAGTTCGTCGCGGAGACCTTTCCATTCCAAAAAATAGGCCGGAAAGGACAGATCCTGCTATCGGATGTGTGACAGACGTTGAAGAATGTCAGAGACCCGAGTCAAGTTGTTGGTCTCGGAAAACATGATAGTCAAGGAATCCCAGAGTTCCTTGACAGTATTAGCAGTCCGGGTAACATCCTTACCGAGCGGTCCATGGAATTAACCAGTAAAGCGAATATCTTGCTATCCGCAAGTTGCCAAGATCGGAATTTAGGGTCAGTCGATGCGGGTGGAGGTTCTCAAGATGAGAATCAAGGTCCATACCTCGCAGAGACATCAATATCGTCTTCCACCAGATGAAGAAGTTGGTTACGTCCAACCGGTTATCGACGAGTCGGGTGGAGGTGGTGATCAGTGGAGGCAGAGCCGAGAAAGCGTCCATGGTGGAGGGGAAGGCGCCGCGATGGATCAATTCGCTGCCGATAGGACCTGCCGGAACAGGAGGGAGCCGGTCTGCCTGGAGGGAATCGTCGGGAGAGGGAGCCGGGCTGCCTGGAGGGAGCCGCCTGGACCGGTTCGCCGGGAGGGAGCCAGTCGACTGGGAAAGAGCCGCCTGGACAGGTTCGCCGGGAGGGAGCCAGGCTGCCTGCAGGGAGCCGTCTGGATCGGGTGGCAGGAGGGAGTCGGACGAGCGCGCTGGAAGGACAAGGCTAGCGCGCGAGGAAGCGGCGCAGGCCGGGAGTCGCCGGACGAAGCAGGCGCACCGCGTGGAGAGAGGGCGGTTGCCTGGAGAAGCGGAAGCCGGCAGTTGTGGGTGCCGGCAGAATCGGGAGCCGGAAACGGCGGCGGGTAGGGCGGGAGCCGCTGGAGACGAGTCGGACGACGCACAGGGTGCCGGGATAAGGGCGCCGGAAGAGATGGGGTCGAGCGACGGGACGTGTCGCAGCGGAGGAGGGCGGCCGGGAAGAGCCAGAAGGGCTTGCGAGTGCCGGAATGGGTTGCGACGGAGGGGCGTGCTCGGGAGTACCCGCGACAGAAGGTCGCGCGGGAGCCAGAAGGGGCAGCGACGAAGGGTCGCGCTCGGGAGGAGCCGCGACGGAGGGTCGCGCAGGATGCACCAGGGGGGGGGGGGGACCGGGTTGCACCGGGGAGAAGCTCCGGGCTGGATGCGTCGGGGAAGAAAGGTGCAAAAACGCACCGGGGAGGCGCGGCCGGACTGTGCCGGGAAGCCGCTGGAGAGGGCGGGCCGGACTGTGTCAGGAAGCCGCTGGGAGGAAGGGTCGGGATTAAGTTCCCTCTGATACCATGTAGGTTGAGAAACCCCCTTACCTTCAAGGTGGGGTCGAGGCCTTCTTTTATAGATTGAGAAAACGGAATACACATGGGAGTATTCCGATGTGGGACTCGGTAATACCCAAAATAATAAAAAAGATTTTAACAATACTTAACAAACTCGCATAAATTTTTCTGTACCAACAAAGTCACCAATCAGAAAGAATTCAGATTTCCAATGTGCATCAAATTTGTTGCTTATCCGATTAATTGTGTTTCAGTGTTTGTGCTTGTAGCAAATATAGGAGGACCTAAGTCGAGTAGCTCATTCCTCTAGTAATCCTTAACTTGTATTTGCTGCTGCATTTAGCTCTTGGTTATTAGAGCTTGTTTAGATATAAACCTACCCAGGTGAAAAAAGAATTGCTGCAAAGGACTTAAACAACAAGCAAATGGTATACCAATGCTTTGGGATCCGGTAAAAAGCCAAAGCAGTGAAATGTTTAAGAGGTAGCGACCTAGGAAGTGTGGACGTAGTATTCACAAGCATGAGAGACCAAGATTTTTTGTAGTTTTTTTAACAAATATACTAACCTCCTTGTTCGCAGAACAAACTCCTCTGTTTCTTGGATGACATCTTCGGTGAACAAAGGGACTTCCTACAAGAGTACCAGAAATAAATCTAAGATAAAGGAAAAGTTAAAAAAATAAAAAAATCAATAAACATCAGCGAGATAGATCGACCAAACCTGGGTAACAGGGAAGTATACTGTTTCACCAGTTTCCAACATTTTTAAATGCTCACAAGGATGATCAGCCCCCAATCGGGGGACAAGATCACCCGTGCTAAGTCTTGCAAATAAAATAGGATTTGCACCATCAGAAATAGAAGATTCTTGAACATTTGGAGAAGCTAATAATGCTTTACTTGCAAGAGCATGGCGTCTTCTTCGGGAAACACAACAATTGATAACTTGTAGCCTTTGATGCAAAAGGCAGAAATCTAAATCAGGAATTTCATCCAGAGGGATACCAGGTACATGTTGCCCTTCAGACCAAAGTTTTCTCAGCTGCAAACATGAAAGGACTCAAAATAAATTTCATCATATGTAGCCAGATAAACATCAATGGTAATGAGTGACACCAAAAAATTACAATGTACATTTGCATTCCCTAAGAACAAATTTTATGGCGCTTCTTCATTTGTATCATATTTCTGAATATCAGGAAGTATACCCAAGCCCATGGTATCTCCAAAAAAAGTAAATGGCATCACCGAATGTTTGGAAAATCAGCACTTCATCTCAGTTTGAAGGATTCATCCTCCTCTTGGTAAATATTTTCTCAGGAACAAATATCCCCACAAAAAATTCAAAAATAGCTGAGTATGATGACATATAAAATATTCAGATTTCAGATATGCATGGCCCACATACTTCGGCAACAAATTTGCACCAGAATAATGCCATTTTTCTTAGGGTCTTGAAGCTTCCCATCACTTCAGCAAGCCTGGCAACAAGGCTTTCTGGAGGAGCACCATGGATCTCTCTCGGCAAAGAAGCTAAAGATGTGGATTTTTCATGACCAGGGCCAGCCCTTTTCCCAGAAAACTGATCCTCTGTGAATATCTTGCACATACGGCACACGAAGTAACATACTATCAAGGGGTAAAAAATGAAACAAATACAAAAAATTAACCCCTCAGAAAGATGCATATGTCGGGTTATCAAACATCAACCTACCTGCTGCAGTAAATAGTGAATGGATCAGGGATTTAACTTTCTCATCATCAAATGACTCAAGTGTGAGTTTTTCCTCCTTGTCACGAAGCACTAGTGACTTCACTACTGAAAGGTTTAAGCCAGATCTTTCCCTAGCAGGTGAAGTATCTCCTGATGATGCCAGGATATCTTTCATCGACTGCAAATTCTTTCCAGCCCTGGAGAAAATAGACCAACAAAAATAATAAGACAATAACACAGTGCCCTTTAGGGATGTAAATGATACACTGATGCTCGCAAGCTACTCGGGCTCGGCACGATGAATACTCAAATTCGGCTCAATTTTCTCGAGCCGAGCTCAGGCTCAAGGTACTCGAGTATCAACTCGAACTGAATTTGAGTATTAAAATACCTTAATTGAGTAGCTCACAAGCCTAATCAAGTATTTCATATTTTAATATATTATTTTTTAAAAATATATATTTATTTAGTTTCGAGCTCGAGTCGATCTTGAGTGCAAATTTGAGTTCGAGTAATCAAGCCAAGCTCGATATTAGAATCAAATTTATGACAAAATATTTTAATTGAGCATAATAGAGTGGCTCGATCAAGCCCGATTCGAGCTCGAGCTCAAGCTTGAGCACCAATTTCGAGTACCGAGCTCGATCTCGAGCACTGTGATACTCGGCTCGGCTTGGCTCAATTATAGCCCTAGTGCCCATGCTAGCTTCGTTCCATTATGACAACTATTATGTTGTTGGGAAAGATAATCATCTTGCTCGGACAATTTTAACCATGTTATGAAAGTTGAACAAGGTTTATTAAGCATTTCAAGGCAAAAAAACACAACTTAAAAATCATGGAACAATAGCTCAAGTGATAAAACACCAGCCAAGATGGGTTGAAAAATTTTGAACTATCAATCAATAAAGTTGTCACCTGAGCAGCAAATGATGCAAAAACTTCTGGAATGCATTGAAGATTTTGGAACTGCCTAGCAATGAGACAATCTGTAACATCAATGGTCGTATATAGGGTTTTCAATTGGTGACTGGTCACATGAGGAATGTTTTTGGTCATCTCGATGTATTTTATAAACATGGTTTTTCAAAGATAAATTTATAAAATGCTTAGAAAATTCTGTTTTTTAGTCAGAGTATCAGGTTCAAGCTAATTACTGACCATCAGTATGTCAGATTCAGGCCAAGGAATCGCAAGATTAATTGAAGCATAGAATGTTGGGATTCATGCAAAACTAGTTTCAGGTTAATCGGAATTTTGCAGACAACTTTATGGCCTTTATGGCCTGTTCATTGCAGGTATCTCAAATCTGTTTGACTTGGGTACCTAAAATTTTGGAATTTATTTGATATGCTAGATGAGCAAATTAATTCAAAAGTTCTACATGAAAGTTGTGGATAAATCTTTTAGGAATTTTACGGATCAAAAAGTGATTGATTCTTAATGCTATTGAAAAGGTGATAGCCATTTTTCCAGTGATTTGACAAGCAGAATTAATATTAACGGGGAGCTGTCTGGACCTATTTTACCCTCATGCGACAAGGGGATGCTCTTTCCCCTTATTTATTCTTCCTTGTAGCTGATTTTGTTTCAAAGATGATTTCATGTGCAGGGTCTCAAGGAATTATTCATGGTGCAAAGTCAAGCAAGTGCGGACTGAGAGTTACCCATTTGTTTTTTGCGGATGATAGTCCCCTCTTTTCTAGAGTGACGCAGGTGGGATGTCATGTTATTGTCAGTTTATTGACAATTATGAAAAGGCCTCCGGGCAAAAAGTTAACTTCCAAAAATCTGAGGAGTCCTTTAATAGGGGTGTGCTAAGGGAAAGAAGAGAGAAATTATGTGTTATCTCTAAGGTGCAGCTTGTTGAGAAGCAAAACAAATATTTAGGCCTTCCAACAGTGATTGGAAGAACTATAAAGGAGATTTTTGCTTCTGTTATTGGAAGAGTGGAGAAGAGAATTCATTGGTGGGGTGGAAAGATTATTTCGAAAGCTGGGAAGGAAGTTCTGTAAAAATTTGAAGCTCAATCAAATCCTTTGTACCTGATGTCTTTGTTCAAGTTGCCTGGGTATCTTGTTATCATCTTCATTCTTGTTTTGCTAAATTTTGGTGGGAAAATCTAAGGGGCATAATAAAATACACTGGTGTTCCTGGGATAAACTGCGTTTTCCTAAAGCTACTGCTGGCCTTGGTTTTAGAGATTAGGGAAAGTTTAATACTGCACTTCTTGCCAAACAAGGGTGGCGTTTTTTAAATCATCATAAATCACTTTGCTTCAAGGTTCTAAAATCAAAATATTTTACAAGAACAGATTTTGTAAACGCAAAAGTGGGTTTTAGTCTGAGTTAATTTTGGAGAAGTGCTTAAAGTGCAAGACCGCTTCTTGAAAAGGGAATCGACAGGAGAATTGCTAATGGGTGTCGTTTGAAGATTTGGAAGAATCCCTAGTTGTGCGATAGTGCTGGTAAGTCGGTGACTTCAACTCATCCGTCAGGTTTGGAAGATCTTTTTTGTAGAATGATAGAGGTGAACCCAATACCCAAGATCCCTTTTAAGAGAGGCTTTGGAGTTTATTTATAGGGAAATATAAAGATGACAAAACACTCACGTCCGGTATGGGACACAGACTCCAACACTCCCCCTCAAGTTAGGTCAACCTAGCTTGGATACATAAAGAAAAAACAAAGCAAACAAGAAACACTGCAAACACTCCCTCTCAAGCTGGACATACCCAACTTGATTACAAAACAAGACGAAACAAAAAAAAAATCATCCACAATCGCAGCTCCCCCTCGAGTGGAAAATGATGGATGATGGAAGATGTCGCTGAAATAGCCAGATTATATCAGTGACGTGGCAAGTCGTCGAGACGAAGCAGAGGAACCGCGCAGGCGGGGCCGATCAACGGGGCGCCGGAAAAGCCACACAAGCGGGGTCGGTCGACGAGAAGCCGGGAAAGCTGCGGAGGAGCAACGCAGACGGGTCGACGAAGGAGGCGCGGGGTTTCTGTGCAGGAGGGCCCGTCAAAGAGGGGCTTCCACAAGAGGCGCGGGACAGTCGCAGGAGGCGTCAACGATGGGAGGTGGAGCATCCGCAGGAGGCGCCGGCGACGGAAGACAAAGCTTCCGCATGAGGGGTTGGCGACGGGAGGTGGGGCGACCGCATGAGGCGCCAACAAAGGGAGGCGGGGCATCCGTAGGAGGCACCGACGACGGAAGGCAGGGCGTCCGCAGGCACCGACGACGGGAGGCAGGGCGTCTGCAGGCACCGACGACAGGAGGCGGGGCGTTCGCAGGAGGAGGCCGGCGTGGTGGCGGGGCGTCCAGAGGAAGAGGTCGGTGTGGTGGTGGGGCGTCCGCAGGAGGCACCGGCGACGGGAAGCGGGGCATCCGCAGGAGGAGGGTGGCATGGTGGCGAGGCGTTCGGAGGAAGAGGCCGGTGTGGTGGCGGGGCGTCCATAGGAGGAGGTCGGCGTGGAGGCGAGGCGTCCGCAGGAGGAGGCCAGCGATGGAGGTGGGGCTTCCGCAGGAGGCGTCTGTTGGATTTGGTGTAGGCCGATCCCCTTTGAATGTTGTTGGGCCGAATGCTTCCGGCCTATACTGCGCACCCAGCCACGACCTTCGCGGGTCAAGCTCTGCGGTGAGCTTGTTGGAGGTTGTAGGGGGCAACGCGCCTCTGTTACGAGGATCCGAGGGTCTAAGGCCCCCGGCCCATTTTCTAGGGGGCATTGTAGCATCTCTAACCACTGTTACAAAGGTGATCGACACCAACAAGGCATTGTAGCAGGTCAGACTCTGAAATCAACAGTATTGTAGCGACGCGGACTTTCAACCGCCAACCACTGTAGCACTTTAGACTTGTGTGGCTACGGCACTGTTGCAACACGGACTTCCAGCCACCTTTCACTTTGGCGAAGCGGACTTCCTGTGCGGTTGGTGGAACAGTGGATCGTCTTTCTCATTTATAGCCCATTTTCGGGCTAGGGTTTTATGTGTTAGAAAACTCTAATTCTCCCCTTGTAATTGTGCTCCCGACATATAGTGAAACTTATGTCTCTTCGTGGGCGTAGGGATCATTTCCCGAACCACGTAAATCTTTGTGTCCAAATTCTTTTTTTCCCTTTTACTCTTCTGTGAATTGTTTCTTTCTGTCGTTGCGACTCCTGACGTTTCTGCATCAACATCGAAGCACAACAGGAGGGCGGAGCGACCCGTCGCAAGAGAAGTGGGCGCGGGGATTCCACGCAGGAGGGGCCGGCGACGGGAGAAGGGCAGATAGGAGGGTGATGGACCGGTCGGGTATGGGAGCGGCGTGGCGACGACCGCCCAACCAGTGGACCAGGACGAGCAGCGGCAGGTAAGGTAGATCCAGGGGGCGGCGGCCGACCACGACAGGGTTACCAGATCTGGAGCGAGGTGGTCGGTCGATGATTGGCGCACGGGGAGCGGTCGGGATCGAGCAAGGCGACGACGTCAGCTGCGGATGGCGGGAGGCACACAGCGAAGGCCGTCCAGGAGGGCTGAGCGCAGCGGAGGCCGAGTTCGCGACAGCGCAGTGGAGGGGCGACCTAGAGCAGAGGGGTCGGTCGTGGGTGCACACGAGAGGGGAGGGGCCGTCGGGGCTAGCGCGCAGGCTGGCTAGCGGGCAGGTGGATCTGTCTGGGAGGGACGATCACCGGATGAAGGTGTCGCGGCCTGGTAGGAGAGGTGGATGGTCGGCGACGAGCGCACCAAGGGAGGGCCCTTCGCGCTGAGGATCATCCCGGAGGAGACGCAGGGAGCGGCGCCGCTGTGACGGTGGCCAAGCGCCTGGGGCCGCCACCCCCAACCGGGGGAATCGATGGAGAACCTAGGGCGAGAGAGGAAAAATTGGAGGGAGGGGTCGGGTTAGAGAACCCGTTCTGATACCATGTAAAATGATAAAGGTGAACCCAATACTCAAGATCCCTCTTAAGAGAGGCCTTGGAGTTTATTTATAAGAAATATAAAGATGACAAAACACTTACGTCCGATGTGGGACACAAACTCCAACATTTTTGTTTGGGATATTCTGAATGATGATCTTACAAACGGGTATTTTGAGAAGGTTTTTGCATGGTTTAATGAGAAGGACAAAAATATTATTTTGTTTATTCCGATTTGTACAGGACCATTAGAGGATCAACCGTTTTGGTATGCATCTAAAAATGGTGAACACAATTGATAGGAAGGTGGAGTTGCAATGCTTGGGGCTAGGGAACAGTTGTACAAGGGGGGGTTGTAACTGCCAGGGGCAGTGCTATAAATATACCTTAGATAATAGATATTAAGGGGTATTAAATAAGGGGAGGCTAAAGGGAGGGGTGCAGAGGATTGTTTTCGCATTTTGCTCAGCAAATTTGGTGGGTTAGGTCACGGCCCTCGGGAGCGGTATCTTTCAGGGAGTTCCTTCTCCATTCTTCTCCAACTTCTTCTACTTCTTCTTCTCTCACTCAATCTATAATTCTCGTATGTGTTGTTGCCTATATCAATAGAATTCTCTTGTTTCTCTCTCTCGCACCTATCAATTGGTGCTTTCATTGAGTGTTTCTTGTGAGAGAGAAAGTCAAGGTGTGAAGTCAAACTCAGGAGAGAGATGCATGAGTCCCTAGTTCGAGCGGACACGAATGAGGCAGATGAAGCAAGCGACGCCGAAACAGCAAAAAAAACATCTAGCTGCAAAAGCAGTAGACTCGCAACACAGTGTTGCAAACGCAATTGACGCACCAGACACGCTGAGGCAAACGCTCCATCAGGAAAAAGATCTTGATCGAACAACAGTTTCTGGTTCGTCCGGTATTGGAAGTGGAACGCGACTCACAACGGGGGATGAAGACGTCTCACAACAACAAATTTCTAATAGGTAGACCACGGCAAGCGTGGCAAAATTCTAGTTCAAGCAATGTGGGTGGAGAGAGAAATTTATTGATTCGGAAATTAAGAGATGTAGCAATTGATGACCACACGCATGGAGACCGAAGTAGCAACGTTGGAAACTTCAGTCTCAAAATTGTCGACAGAATCTTAGCGGCAAGAGAGTTTGATGCAAGAACTGAAATCGATGGTAACTCAGCTATACAAGTCTCAGGAGGAAAATTCAACTCGCGAGGACACTAGAGGCAAGTCGATAATTGCCGAGAAAGGTGAGAGCAGTATGCGAACTGAGCAAGGAGCACAAGAACATCAGGTTCCGACCGAGAAGGATGAAAGAGGAACGCGCACGACAGAGTGAGAAGAGTTGCGAGCAGAAACAAGGCAAGTAGAGATATCGGTATTCGCCAGTGAAGATCCGGTTTCTTGGATAACTCAAGCTAAGACTTACTTTTCGCTCTATCGGACGAGTGAAGTGTTGAAGGTGTCTTGAGCATAGCTGAGTATGGAAGGTATGATTTAGTATTGGATAATGTCGTTGAAGTCGGTTGAAAGCGGCTCGAGGAGATGCTTGCGCGATGCGAAAGTGTTGCGGAAGAAGATCCTACCATACACCTAAAAGGACTGCAGCAGACTGAGTCTGTGGACATGTATATAGATGACTTTGAACGAGTAACTCTACGGATACCAGACATAACTGAGAAGTGGTACATGAGTTTGTTTGTTGGGGGTTTGAAGCCGGAGATAGGCAGTACTGTTCAAACGTTTGACCCGCAGAGTAAGGCGCGGCTGCTGACATTGACAATGAGAGTTGAAAGGAAACTATTAGTAAAAGGCATTATCAAACAGTCTAAGGCGCACCAACAAAGTGGTGTTCCAAGAGGATAGGGGAGAGGCTGGAACAATAATACGGTGAAATTTGTTCTGACCAGCAAAGGCAAGGAACGGAAGCGAAGTGGCGGAATTACACCAAGCTAGAGGTGAGTCCGGAATTTATCTAGAGAAGGATACGAAGAAAGGCATGCTATGGGGCTGTGCTTTTCCTGCGGACAAAAATTCACTATGAGACATAAATGTCATGACAAGGGATACAAACTCATGGTTTGGGACTGTTTTGAGACAAACAAAATGGAAGAAGCGGTACCGGAAGTGTAAAAAGCAGAGGAGGGTGTGTCGGAGAATTCATCAAGTTTCCCAACTTCGGGACAAGGTGGAATTTAAGAGGACAGAATTGATGGGAAGATGGAGCTGCACAGGGATACATGGGGCTGGGATGCAGCTGTGTAAGGGAGGGGTTGTAAATGCCAGGGGCAGTGCTGTAAATATACCTCAGATAATAATTGTTAGGTGGTTGTTAGAGGTTGGAGGGATCTTAAATAAGGAGAGGCTGAAGGGAGGGGATACGGGGGATTGTTTTGGCATTCTGCTCAGCAGATTCAGTGGGTTAGGACACAGCCCTTGAGAGTGGCGTCTTCCAGGGAGTTCCTTCTCCATTCTTCACCACCTTCTTCTACTTCTTCTCCCACTGAATATGTATTTCCTGTATGTGCTGCTGCCTATATCAATAGAATTCTCTCGTTCCACTCTCTCGCACCTATCAACAGTGTTCATCTGGGATACTGTTTGGCAATGAATGGTGTTTTACCATCATCTGATCAGATTTAGAAAATTATCTGGGAGATTGATTTGTCGCCAAGGTTAAGCATTTTTGGTGGAGAATATGTAAAAAACTTGTTCCCATGAAGAAGATACTTCGTATTGTTTCTGAAGACGTCTGCCCGCAATGCTTGGCGATGGAAATTCCTGAACATGCTGTTTTTTAATGTTTGAAAGTGAAGAATATGTGTTCACAGTTGCAGCCGGCTCCTGTACAGGTTTCCGATGTGCAGTTTGCGTTTAGGAGTTGGTTTCTTTCTTTTGATTTAAACACGGTACAAAAAGCGTACACTTTGGAAAGGTTTGTTTGGATGAGAATGAATGCTTTTATTTTTAACATACAACTCTTCCAAATGAGGCTTGAATTCAAAGAATTCTTAATATGCTTGAGGTTTGGCAGAGGAAGAAAGCTGATGCGATCCAACATGGAAAAAACAGTTTGAATTCTTGCTGGTGTCCCCCAAGTTTAGGTGTTATTAAAGTTAATACTGACATTGCAATTTTGGATGGTTGTCAGATTGGTATTGGTTTCGTGTGTAGGAATGAAGATGGAATGGTTTTGGCTTTGGTTCATAAGACCGTTATTGCAAACTGGAGTCCCGTTATTGCAAGCTAAAGCCGTTATTGATGGGATGTTTTTTTCTTTTTCTCAGGGATGGAGATCAATTATTTTGCTCCTAGAGTGCAATGCAAAAGAGTTGAAGGTTTCCTTCCAAATGTGTTGTATGATAATACATAAGCTACTCTAATTCCTTTATGAATTGGGCTACCATTTCAAGAAACTATAAATGCGCTGTATGGAAATGTGTTGTATGCAAATGTGAAAGTGACACCAGTGCAGATCACATTTGGTGTACTGCAAATGTGAAAATAACAATTCCTACAAATGATATTAAATATCAGAACATGGAAAATCCATAGGTGCTTTTGAATCGATGACCGTCTTAATGTTGAAACATAATAGAATAACAAATTTGATATAAAATAAGGGAAACTGAGCTTCGGAATAATTTTGAAGGGGTTTGTTTTTTTAAATATCGTGGCTCCAAATAAGGGAAACTGCAAATGTGATACATTATTAGCATCCCTCAAACTACTTCCAAACAACCCATTGCAATAACCAAAACCAAATAAATCACCCACCTTAAAAACAACTCACCAAACAAATATAACTTTGCAAACACTTCCCCCCTGAAAACACTCTAATAATGCAACCTGTTGAATGATAAAAAGAGATAGACCCAAATCTCCAAGGTGCTCTCTAAAGAAGGCCTTGAGGTTCTTTTATAATGAATGATAAAGACCACATCGGACCACAAGTCCGATGTGGGATGCAGACTCCAACACTCCCCCTCAAGCTAGGCGTACCTAGCTTGGACACATAAAGAAAAGAGACCAAAGCAACAACAATACAAAGCAAACAAGAAATGATGCAAACACTCCCCCTCAAGCTGGACATACCCAGCTTGATTACAAAATAAAACGAAATAAAAAAAAAAAACAATCAACGATCGTAATTCCCCCTCAAGATTGCAGCTCCCCCTCAAGATGATGGATGAAAGAAGATGTCGCGAGCGCAGCAGAGAAACCACACAAACCGGGCCGGTTGACGGAGCGCCAGGAAATCCGCACTAGCTGGGCCAGTCGATGATACGCCGGGAAAGCCACACTAGCACCGGGAAAGCCGCACTTGCGGGGCCGGCAACGGGAGGCGGAGATTCCGCAGAGTCGTTGCGGTATCTGGCGGCGCCAAAGGACCTAGATCCAAGGCGGTCGAGGTGCTGCGCCACGGTGGAGGAAGCGCGAGGGAGCCACTGGGGGAATTGCATTGAAGGAGCCACAAGCGGAGCGCTGGCGTGGAGGCCAAGACGCCGCAGGATGCGCCAGCGACTGGATGTGGCCGGATCTGGCCAAATCTGGGAGGGGCCGGCTATGGATGACCAGGACGAGGCGAAGTAGTTGTTGCGCAGGGAGTCAGCGCTGCGGGAAGCAAGGGGGGACAGAGGGTGGCGCGTCGGGAGCCGGGGGAAGAAGCGGGTCGGGAAGCGCGCCTGGATCCCGTCAGGAGGGCATCGGGCGTTCAGGCGCACAGATAGGCGGCGCAATAGAGGACCGTCGCACGGGATCAGAGAGTCGTTGCGCAGGAGCGGTGCAGGAGGGCCGACATGCAAGAGTCGCGTAGAGATAAGGCGGAGCCGTCGCGCATGAGGCCAACTCACAGCGGAAGAACCGGCAAGGAACGGGAGAGCAGCGTCGAATTGGGGAGGAAGCCCGCAGGGAGCAGTCACGGGCGGGAGGGCCACCGACGGTCGTCGCGCAGGAGGGCTCCTCCAGGTGGGAGCCGTCGGGAGCTCGATCTGTCGGGAGGGAGGGAAAGCCGACAGGGGTGCGGGAGGCAGGAGGTGCATCGGACGACGTCGGAGGTGCACCGGGCGAGAGAAACCGCAGCAAGAGGCGGGGCCGGAAGTCCGTCGTCGAGAGTCCGTGCAGGGGCTCACCGGGAGGCCACCTGGGAAACGAGGGAGATCCAACAGAGAACGGATCCGCCGAAAAAGCATCGGGAGGCCGCCTAGGAAACGAGCCCGGATGGGCGGTGGCAAAAAATAAACCCAGCCCTACATGGGGGGTCGTCGCCCCCCACGGGGAAGAAATAATGAGAAA
Organism: Viscum album; assembly: GCA_963277665.1. Taxonomy (NCBI): domain Eukaryota; kingdom Viridiplantae; phylum Streptophyta; class Magnoliopsida; order Santalales; family Viscaceae; genus Viscum; species Viscum album. The sequence goes on along the minus strand of OY728156.1, from coordinate 118,334,520 downwards.
CCCTAAACGGGGAAAAATATAAATGGGAGGGAGGGCTCAGGATTAGATTCCCTCTGATACCATGTTGAATGTTAAAAGAGATAGACCCAAATCTCCAAGGTGCTCTCTAAAGGAGGCCTTGAGGTTCTTTTATAATGAATGATAAAGACCACATCGGACCACAAGTCCGATGTGGCATGCAGACTCCAACATAACCAAACATCAAATCCACTCAATAAACCTACATCTCAGCAATAGTGTAGATTCTATCATTAAGTAAATAAATGCAGGAAAAAAAATTAGTAACCTCAACATGAAAAAAATATTCCCCTTCGAAGCATAAACTGATAATATTCCCATCAACATTATATAAAACCAAAATAATACCTATATAAAACAAATATAACATCAATATCAGTATTTAATTATCAATATTCCATTTGGTAAATCATTAAGACAATGACATGGAAGCAGTAAAATAGAAATATAGTATCCAATGGTATAGTGATTAAATATCCATCAATCAGCAACCTAAAAAATCATGCACACACAATCACTAATAATGATATATCAATACCAATAAAAACAAATCACCGTTAGTATCTATTTACAACCTAAAATAGAAACTCTATGATGAGACATCTATGGAAAATTGAAAACTCATCATTGAAACAAAACCCCCCAATGAAACAATTTCATTCCACATATAACAATCAAAATCTACTATAGAAACAAAAACAAACATTATTGAACATCCATTTAACCAAAACTACTAGACCAAAAAAACATTTACCACACCGAGAAGGCTTTATAATATTAATGATATAACCATAGAAGAGTTAGATTCAATAATAACTTCTGAAATACCATGTGATGTAACAAAATTGAAATCAAATAAAATATTTCTGACATCAACAAAAGCATGTGAATCATTAGAGAAAACAAGATTCATAGAAATAGACAATAACAAACTTATATCATCACATGACATGATTCCAAAGTCATTTCCTTCACCGCTCAATAAAAAATATGCAACAATAATTAATTTTATAACTATATTTAATGGAGGATGTCAAACTTAATCCTTTGAATTAAAATTATCACAATTTATAGTCCAACACTCTTAAAAAATTAAATAAAGCAACCAAACCATCAGGATGTTGCACTCTCCCCTTAAAAAAACATTTCTAGTTATTCAATAGTAGCCATGCTAGAAAAATAATAACTACTTTCATATTCCCCTCTAGAGAGATTCTATATGAGTCAAGGATCCAATACAACCCCTCATAGAATTTAAATATAAATATTAAAAAACAAAATAAGAAGATATAACATAGAATAACCCATGTACTGGACACCAAATCAACATTCAATTTCAATTTCCTTTCACAGCCATAAAACTAGGTTGTATAAATGTTTAACCTGACAACATTCAATTCCATTTTCCTATAACAGCCATAAAACTGGGTTGTATAAATGTTTAAGAACCTTAGAACCTTTTCGATTCCAGTTTGATGCCACAACCATAAAACCGAGTTGTTTAAATGTTTGTGTCGATTTCAGCGGCACAGTTTCCAAGAGAAAAAACCTACTTCTAAATGATGTTTATGTCCAGCTGTTAGCAGGGTCGGTAAGGAAGCAATGTGCCAGATAAAGACGCAGGTCATCAATTTCTTCTTGTGCTAGCTTCTTCTTATGTGATTGATCGGTTGTCAACATCTTCATAAGATAGCAAACGATTATTCCACAATCCAAGGTTGCATCCCCCTGTTGAAAAGTATCTTCCACTAGGAACGAGAGCGCGGGAGCAGTCTTGTCCAAGTAATCAGAGCTCCATTTATTGATGAAATTTTCGATAAATGCTTTTTGCAAGTTGTACAAATTTAATTCACTCGGTTGGTATATATTAAATTGGACTTCATGCCGAAGAGCATAATATTTACCATTTTTAAAGCATCCTACTAATAACAATCATGTTCAGCACCACCCAACTGAGACTACATGGAGTTGTAGTGGCTGAAATATTTTCTCTGCATATCAAAAACGAGCAATGTCCAATGCATATTTGTTGTGTTGATGGGGATGAAAAGTTTTTCATTTAACTGCACTGCATCCTTAACTGGTTTTTCTACCAACACCTTTATCAAATTTTGGTTTTTCCCAAAAATTATGCCCTGTAAATATGAATAAAGTTAGACAAACTATTAATTAATATATTTACAACTTAAATAATATAGAGAATAATACACTAACCATGGAAGCACTTGTAACAATCGTGGATTTATCTGAAAATATTTCAGGTGTCTTCCCCATTTCACACTTTTTTATTATCTGACCATAAGCATCTATAACCTAATATCATTAAAAAGGATTGCATGATGTCACATTAATTGAATATTAGTTTACAGTAAACTTGGTTAACATAAATACTCACCTTGCTACTTGTCATTGTTTTGTTGAAAAGAGAAAACATCATCCATTGCTATTGAATATAAATTGTTCTCAGATTCCCAGACATAATCACTACATAATAACCGTAATTTATAAGAAAACATGTACAGTTCAGTGGACTTTAATAGGAAATTTTAAATTCAGGTGGGTCATTCTCTTTGGTCCTAACAACATACCAGGTCGGGTCTAACAGCAGAATCTTCTCAAGGTACTCGTAGCCTTTTTTTTTTGGAGTTGGTGACTCTGCTTGACCCATTTTGGTATAACAGTCAGCCCGATAACAACCCTTCTATGTTGTTGTTTCTTTGAAACACCAGCTACGTCGATGGTTTTTTCTAGCTCAACTGGATCTTCTACTGCTTTTGTTTGAGTTGTTGCTGCTTTTCTTGTAGTTTGGATTTCATAGATATGTCAAATCCAATTTCTTTTGTTTTTTTGCTCTTGATTTCACATTACTAATCAATGATCGGGTTTGGCGAGTTTCTGTTTCCGACTGTTCTGCCCGGCTGCTGTCATGGAGAGGTGTGATTTTTTCAGCAGGTTCTTGCACGTGTTCTGCCTCCTCCTGGATCTCAATTTCATCGGTACATACTGTCTGATTTTCCTCCATTACAGAAGGGGTCATTTCCTCACAAGGAATTATAGTTTCTCTTCGACTTGCCTCTTTGTTAGGGTTGTCAGTTATCAACAACTTCAGTTTTTTAATTTTTTCAGCTTGTTTCCTAACTGTTGCTTCTATTTTCTCTAGTTTTCTTTTCAATGTTGATTTTTCTTCTTCAAGACCTTTTATTTTGTTGTCCTCGTCATCCACCTTTTCCTGCTAGGCAACACCACATTATTTACTGGTTGTTGTCTACTCAGCAATTTATTCATGTTTTTGTATCTGTAATATTTTTCTTTTTACATACTCATGGGTTGAGAAAATCATTAATTTTAGACTGTAATTGGCAGACTTACCCCACTAGCTGCAAGTTGTTGAATCTTTAGTTTTTCGAAAATCTGACAAGCTTCATTCGTGAAAGTTGGATTGTCACTTTGTTCATTTCCTTTCACTAATCCGCTTTCTTCACAATACCAATACTACAACAACACTATTAAAACTAAATTATAGATAAAAGTGAAAATAAATATTAATCCATACCAATAATGCGACAATAGCCCCCATAATCTTTGCGCACTGCTCGTGAAATTCATTAATAGATTTCATAAAATGTTGGTGGATTGCATGAGACCACTTTAGTGTTCTCATGTCTCTCAAACTATCCACAAAATTGATGAAACCCCAGCTCAAGTAAAAACCTGTTGTAAGGAAAAACACAATAGCACATGTGTATAAACATAGAAGTGTTGTTGTGTCAACATGATCCACAACTTCATTTCCCAATATAGCTTCCAAAAGAGCTGTTTTGATTGCCTTTTGTGTCAATAATTTAACTCCTGTTTGAAATCTCTATATATACAATGCTGTCTTGGTTGGCTTGAAAGAGTTGGAGTCTTCCATTTCTGTTTCACCTACAGTGTTGGTCGGAGTGGATACTCAAGAGGGGGGGTGAATTGAGATCCAATTAAAATTTCTGTTAAAAACAATTTCTATTAAAATCCCCCAATTTCAAAAAAAATTAAACTGTAGTGAATTTATACAGATTATAAAGATTCAATTAGTTTCTCAAAGATTGATTAGTTCTCAGTTAACTTAATCTTATGATTAAATTAACTTTTGAAACTAACTTACTGGTTTACAATAAATATAAACACTTGCGAGTTTAACTATCAAAGTAGCTTTGAAAATAAATTATATTTCAAAGTAATAGCAGCGGAATATGAAATAAATATATATAGTATGGATATAAACTTTAACTAAAAACACAGAGGAGTTAACCAAGAGGTTCAGTCTCAAGCCGAGACTTAGTCCTCTCAAAAGTTTATAAAGATGATCCACACCCAGGATCGAGGTTCAACAGTTTACAACTGTCCAGGTCCAAGACCTCTACCACTGTTATTCGTGGGAAACAAAACAACAGCAACCAGCTGTCCAGGTCACACACGACCTCTACCACTATCCACAGTGGGCAATGAAGTATAAAAAAGGTTTGCTGAGGATTTACAGATCCTCCAGTTAGAGTACAGGAGTCAGTGTGTGTGTTTAATATAGCAGATAACACACACTGCTCAAAATGTAGAATAAATGAATCATAGAGCAGAGAAGTAGAGTTTAGAAATGGCTCTGGTGATTTCAGTGCATCTCTGGACTCTTTTGGATTTGATCAGAAGTAATTCTGAGTCCTCTTCTCGTTTTTGTTTGAGAAGCAGAGTGTCGTATGCTTCAGGTTCATAGGCAGTGAGATGTAGTCGATGAAGTTCTTCAATGTTCTTTTGTATGCACAGAACTCTTCTTGAGTAGGCTTGATTGTGTATGAGGTTCTGTGTAATCTCTTGATATGTATCTTCTATTCTTCTTGGTTCTTCCTACTCTTTCTTCTTGTATATCTCGTGTGTTCTCTTGTTTCTTTCTTCTTCTTCTGTTTGCTTCTATATTTCCAGCAGCAGAATCTTCTTGTATTTATGTCACGTGCTTCGGAAGACAGAAAAGGTTTCCTTTCCGCAGGTACGAGGTACGGTTTCCTGACATCCGACAACATTTATTAATTAATTGACAGAGCATTAAAATATACCGGATATGACCGTTAAATAAAGATAAAGATAAAGAAATTCAAACAGTTGTTTATGACTAGCGATGAGTTCAAGTGAACGGTAGGTCATCAGCATCGGTGGCTAGACATCGGTGTGTCCTGACCGGTGACTCAGATGATTAGCATCAGTGTGTTATTTGATCGGTGACTCATTTGCATCGGTGTATCATTCGATCAGCATCGGTGAGTCAGATTGATCAGCATCGGTGAGTCAGATTGATCAGCATCGGTGATTCAGATTGATCCGCATCGGTGAGTCAGATTGATCAGCATCGGTGAGTCAGATTGATCAGCATCGGTGACTCAGATTGATCAGCATCGGTGAGTCAGATTGATCAGCATCGGTGACTCAGATTGATCGGCATCGGTGAGTCAGATTGATCAGCATCGGTGAGTCAGATTGATCAGCATCGGTGAGTCAGATTGATCAGCATCGGTGACTCAGATTGATCCGCATCGGTGACTCAGATTGATCCGCATCGGTGAGTCAGATTGATCAGCATCGATGAGTCAGATTGATCAGCATCGGTGAGTCAGATTGATCAGCATCGGTGATTCAGATTGATCAGCATCGGTGAGTCAGATTGATCAGCATCGGTGAGTCAGATTGATCAGCATCGGTGAGTCAGATTGATCAGCATCGGTGAGTCAGATTGATCAGCATCGGTGACTCAGATTGATCAGCATCGGTGACTCAGATTGATCAGCATCGGTGACTCAGATTGATTGGTGACTCATTTGCATCGGTGCGACCGTTGTCTTGATATTGGATCGGTGCGACCGTTGTCTTGATATTGGATCGGTGCGACCGTTGTCTTGATATTGGATCGGTGCGACCGTTGTCTTGATATTGGATCGGTGCGACCGTTGTCTGTTTGATCCAGAAGACTTCCAAAATACTTGTAAATCAATAAAAACATAGATAAAAACATGATAGCAGATTCACTAATAGATTGTGATTAAGTTTATGAGAAATCCAACCGGATTAAATAATAGCGATTTGTGATTATTAAAACAACAATCATAGGAATGAATTCAGCAATCTTCAGAAGACTCAACAATCTCCCCCTTTTTGATAATCACAAATCAAAAAAAATCAATAATAAAAACATAATGAGATATAAATCTCCCCCTGAAAATAAATCTCCCTCATAGATATTAATCTCCCCCTTAGAGATTGATCTCCCCCATATATATACATCCTTCTCCCCCATATATATACATCCTTCTCCCCCTTTGTGATAATCAAAAAGGAGGGAAAACATACAAATAAGAGAGTAAAAAAGAAGGCAGCATAGAGAATAGAGAGAGAGAAAAAAAATATTTTATAAAGTACAGAAGATTATAACCAACACATAGTTCACCCGATCAAAAACAATACACAACTATTTCTGGGGATACAAAGGGGCTTTGCCTTTGTCTTTGGGATCAATAGAGGGTAAGTTGGAAGACTTGGAGGCAGGCTGTTCTGGGCGAATCTGAAGAGGTGGTAGGACAATTCTGGCAGGTGTAGGAGAAGGTGCTACGGAGGTTTGTTGTTGAGTATCAGTAGTAGCTGGTTTAGAAGATGTCTGAGGAACTGGTCGTAGTTGAGAGAGTGCCTGAGCAACAGAGAGCTGATTTGGAGCTACAGCAGAGGCAGGGAGAGGGTCAGCAGTAGGAAGCACAATGGCAGTGGCTTGGGCATTCAGATAAGGCTTCAAAAGATTTATGAAATTCTGAATAACTTCTGCACCATACTGCATAGCCTTTTCGAAATCATCTTTGTTCTCCATGAACTGTGCCAAAGTAGGAGTAAAGTCTTGCAACTGACGAACTTGAGCCTTGAAAGCTTGAGTGACTGGAGGTAGTTTTAGATTCTCTGCCAACACCTTGAAATTTGCAGCCATCTCATGCTTTGTATAAATCTTTGAAAAGTAATGATCAACCTTTTCCTTGATCTCTTTCAGAGCCTGTTTGGCATCTGCTGAATATACGGTTGCCATTTCATGACTGTGATCACAGTGCTCCTTCATTTTCTTTAAAGAATCCAGATCAAGAACTTGTCTAACAGCTGCTAACTCATCATGTACAACTTCCCTTAGAGCCTCTAGCTCATAGGTAGTGATTTTGGTTACTTTGGCAGTACTGGCTTTGCTAACTATTTGAGTTATCTCAGCTTTCAATCTTCTCAAATCAGACTTGTTGAGATGTTCAATTAAATTCCTCAACACTTCCATCATACGAGAGATGGTTGATCGAAATTCGCTTGATAAAGATACTAAGCCAGTGTGGAGATCCTTCATAGTCTGGTTCATAGAGGCTATGTGCCTGCCAATAAGCTCACCAGTATTGGCCAGGTATGGCTTCACAGCATTCGATACTCTTTGTGAGAAAGCTTCCAACGATGCTTCAGAAACTTGCAGAGACACTTGAGTAAGGGCATTGGAAATTTCTTTTCTGACTGTATCTCTCACAGCAGCCAGCAATTCAGTCTTAAACTTATCAAAATCAGCTTGAGAGATTGCAGAACCAGGCAGATGAACATCTGTAGAATCAACAACAGGAGCAGATCTTGCTTCACTTGGGAGGCTCTTCTTCATAACTGCAGTAGATTCTGACATTTCCTCTTCTTCTTCAGAATAGTCTAAGCCCAAAACAGCAAAACCAGGGTAGTCATCCCAAACAGCAGCACACAAGGTATATTTCGGTTTCTCATAACTTGCTGTTCCACTGATTTCTGGTGATTCTCTCTTGCCAGTGGCATCTGTTCCTGGTACTGTTTGATGTGTTTCCGTTGGAGGTACAACAAGACCATCTACAGGTCGGTTAACACCATCATCACCATCACCAACACTTTGTTGTGGTTCTATTGAAGGTTCAGCCAGACCATCTACAGGTCGGTCAACACCATCATCATCACCATCACCATCACCATCATCATCATCACCATCATCATCATCACCATCATCATCATGCTCATTATTACTCTTCTCAGAGTCTTCACTGGTAGAAACTTCAGTGTCAGTATCTTCTTCATCACCAAGAATTGGTTCAGATTCAGGTAAGGCCAAAGGTGGACTAGCAGGTCCAAAATCTATTCTTTTCTTTGGACTCACTGTATCAGGATCACTCCTATCATCAGGAGGCGACACACTTCCATCTTCTGTCTCAGCTTCTTCCATTCTTTGACCTTCGGTAGCTTCATTTCTTTCATCCTCTTCCTCATCATCAGAATAAACTGGTTCCTCATTTGCTTTCAAACCAGGGTCTCTCAAACCCTTAGGCCTCTTTCCATGATCTGTGGGATTGTAGGCTTCATACAGCTTGTCTTCATCAGCAACCCAACACTTCTTCCATGGATTCCAATTGATTTTCATCCTCTTGCAGATCTCTTTGTTGAGACAGAAAGGATGATTTGTTTCAGCTACTTCATCATCTTCATCAACACATTCTAGATTCTTGAGCATGGTAGAGATCATCTTGGAGTAAAATAAGGCAATGGCTTTCTTGGACGGTTTTACCATTCCAGCTATGTGCACCATCACATATCTACACAAATTGATCTTCTCATGGGTTTTCAGAAGAAACAACAGGAAAACATCCTGGTACTTTACAGCAGCAAAATCTCCTCTCCTAGGGCAAAGTTGGTGCTGAATAAACTTGAAAAGAAGTCTGCATTCACCATCCAACTCTGAGGATGTGATTCTCCTCGACTCTTTGTTTCCAGTCAGAAGCTCTAGAGCTAATTCATAAGAGAAGTAGTCAGTGATTGGAGGAATATTCCCAGCATAATCCTCATACCGACCCTCATGGGGTACATTTAAGCATTCTGCCCACTGTTTAGATGAAAAGGATATTTTCTTTCCTTTTACTTCAGACGACATCCGGGCAGCCTCCACACCATCTAGAGTGATTTTCAGATTCATATAAAACTCATGTACCAGCTTCGGGTAGTCTACTCGTGAGTTGTCTGAAAACCAGTCTGTCCATCCTTGCGATTCAAGAACTTGCAGCAACAGTGACTTACTTGATAAAAGCCAGGCGGAACTGACTTCTCTTTCTACAGCAACAATCTGAGTTTCCAGGTTCGGATTTATTGATCGTTGAGAGGTACTACTCGACTCGCCTCGAGCACGCTTTGGAGGTACAGGACTGTCTGATCCTTTGCTCGGTCTCTTTTGCTTAGCCATTCGAAGATTTTGGGGAAAGCAGGAGTTCGAAGGTTCGAGGTAGAGGAGAAGAGAAGTTGAAGGGTTCGGCGGGAAATGAAAGGTCAAAGGTTTAGGGAAGAGAACTAACCGCGTATCATTTATTTTATCATTTAGGGTTCCCATAAAAAGGATAAAAGAAATTAATTAATTAATTACGACATAATAAAAAGTAATACAGAGAATCGGTTTGACAGACCGATGTGACAGATGGGTTTCACTGATCGGTTTCACATATCAGTTTCACAGATCGGTTTCACAGATCAGTTTCACAGATCAGTTTCACAGATCGGTTTCACAGATCAGTTTCACAGATCAATCATACACAACTCTTGTTTAATAAACTTCATTCTTTCAGAGCATAAAGGCTTTGTAAAGATATCAGCTAATTGATGTTCAGAGTTAATAAATTTTAGAGAGATATCACCTTTCTGATAATGATCTCTTAGAAAATGATGTCTGACATCAATGTGCTTAGTCCTAGAGTGAGACACAGGGTTCTTAGATATGTTAATTGCACTAGTATTGTCACAGTTAATTGAAACATGTTTAAAATCAAATCCATAGTCTAATAAAGTGTGTTTCATCCACAGAATATGTGCACAGCAACTACCAGCAGCGATGTATTCTGCTTCAGCAGTGGATAATGCAATTGAGTTCTGTTTCTTACTACACCATGATACTAGCGATTTTCCAAGTAAGTGACATGTTCCAGATGTGCTTTTCCTATCTAACTTGCATCCAGCAAAGTCAGCATCTGAATAACTAGTTAGGTCAAAAGATTGTCCTTTTGGATAAAACAAACCTAAATTTACAGTATACTTAAGATATTTAAAAATCCTTTTAACAGCCAGTAGGTGTGACTCTTTAGGATTAGCTTGAAATCTAGCACACATACACACAATAAACATAATATCTGGTCGACTAGCAGTAAGATAAAGTAAGCTCCCAATCATACCTCTGTAATTGGTTTGATCAACTGGTTTCCCAGTTTCATCAACATCCAATTTGCAGGTAGTACTCATGGGTATATCACTTTCCTTAATACTATCCAAACCAAAACGTTTTAACAAATCCTTAGTATATTTACTTTGATTTAGAATAATGTCATCTTTAGTTTGAAAGATTTGAAATCCAAGAAAGTACTTAAGCTCTCCCATTAAGCTCATTTCAAACTCATTTTGCATAACCTTTGAAAAATCAGTACATAAAGAATTTTTAGAAGATCCAAAAATAATATCAACATAGATTTGTACTATTAAAACATCTTTTGAAAACCTTTTTATAAATAGAGTGGGATCAGCTATTCCTTTTGTAAATCCTTTTGAAATGAGAAAGTTTGAAAGTCTTTCATACCAAGCTCTTGGAGCTTGTTTTAAACCATATAAGGCTTTAGAAAGTTTAAAAACATGATTTTGAAAATGAGGATTTTTGAAACCAGGTGGTTGTTCTACAAAAACATCTTCAACAATAAAACCATTTAAAAAAGCACTTTTCACATCCATTTGATATAACTTGAAATTCAGATGTGATGCATAAGCAAGTAAGATCCTAATTGCCTCTAATCTAGCTACAGGTGCAAAGGTTTCCTCATAGTCAATTCCTTCTTCTTGATTGTAACCTTGTGCAACTAGGCTAGCTTTGTTTCTAATGATGTTTCCAGATTCATCTACTTTGTTTCTAAACACCCATTTTGTGCCTATGATTATAGTGTCCTTAAGTCTTTCTACTAATTTCCAGACTTTGTTTCTTTCAAATTGATTTAGTTCTTCTTGCATAGCTATTACCCAAAATTCATCATTGATGGCATCATTGATATTCGTAGGTTCTAGCTGTGATAAGAAGGCTTGATGTTCAACCTGATTTCTAAGAGAAGCTCTAGTCTGTGTCCCTCTATCAAGATCTCCTACAACAGCATCTAAGGGATGATTCCTCAGAATCCTAGTTGATCTAGAAAAGGTAGGACTCGAGATTTCAGGTTCATCTACAGGTTGAGGTTCAACAGAAGCAGGGTCTAGAGAATTTCCAGAGCTGGATGTTTTAACTTCAGGTCCACTGTTTTTATCATTAAGGTTCAAACCAGAGAGATCATCTTCAAGATTTTCAAGAGAGGTCTTAGGTTCATGTGGATCAGTTTCATCAAATTTGATATGAACAGATTCTTCCACACATTTGGTTCTTTTATTGAAAACTCTATAGGCTTTACTAGAAGTAGAGTAACCTAGGAAAATTCCTTCATCATTCTTGGATGCAAACTTGTCAAGATTATCTTTAGTATTAAGAATAAAGACTTTGCAACCAAAAACTTTAAAGTAGTTAACTTTAGGTTTCCTATGGTTCCATAACTCATAAGGGGTCCTCTTAAGAACAGGTCTAATCAAGACTCTATTAATAACATAGCAAGCGGTATTGACACCTTCAGCCCAAAAATAAATAGGTAGGTCATACTCATTGAGCATAGTCCTAGCAATTTCTTGCAGGGTTCTATTCCTTCTTTCTACTACACCATTCTGTTGAGGTGTCCTAGGGGCAGAGAAATTGTGACTATAGTCACTGTGTGAGCAGTAAGATTCAAACTCATGATTTTCAAACTCACGGCCATGATCACTTCTCAGGGTCTTAATCTTAAGTCCACTAAGGTTCTCTACAGACTTGGAATATTTAACAAAGTGAGAACAAGCTTCACTTTTGTGAGCTAGAAAATATACCCAAGTATATCTAGAAAAGTCAACTACAAGAGCATAGACATAGTGCTTCCCATTTAAACTAGAAACTCTAGAAGGTCCAAATAAATCCATGTGAACCAAATCTAGAGGTTGAGAAGTTGACACTTCTTTCTTTGATTTGAAAGAAACTTTATGTTGCTTTCCCTTTTGACAGGGATTACAAATTTTGTCTGCTGGAAATTCAAGTTTAGGTAGGTCTCTTACTAAGTTCTTCCTAGCAAGTTTTCTAAGTGAATGCACATTGCAGTGTCTTAATCTTCTGTGCCAAAGCCAAGACTCTTTTTGAAAAGCATTTAAACAAGTACTGTTTTGTTTAGCTAAGGAATTTAAGTCGACATCATAAACGTTTTCATTTCTTAAAGCAGAAAACACTAAAGCATTTTTAGAATTAAAAACATTGCAAGAATCATGTTCAAATTTAACATAAAAATCATCATCACATAACTGAGAGATACTTAATAAATTGTATTTAAGGCCGTCAACAAATAAAACTTTAGAAATCAATACTGAGTTAGTGTTACCAATCTGGCCTAACCCGATGATTTTCCCTTTAGAATTGTCACCAAAGGTAACAAAACCTCCATCAACTCTGACTAAGCTTTTAAAGCATGAAAAGTCTCCTGACATATGTCTTGAACATCCACTGTCCAAGTACCAGGTCTTTCTACAGGAGCTCTTTAAGCAGGTTTCCTACAAAACAGATTTAAACAGGAAATGATTTTGGTATCCAGATTTTCTTGGGTCCAGACAGGTTAGCCAATAATACTTTAGGTACCCATATTTGTCTAATGGGTCTTATATAATTTGTAGAATCACCATACATTGAAAGATAAACCTTATTAGATCCATAACTATGAATATAACTGGTTGAGGCGTATGAAGTTCCAGAGCTAGTTACATTCTGTCCAGATTTAGGAATAAATCTATTCTTGGTCAACTGTCTCTGTCCAGGTTTGTAACCTATTCCAGTAGTGTATTTTGGTGCAACTTGTTTTCCTAGCATTTGAGTTAGAGTTTCCTTACCATTGGTAAATTTCTCTAAATCCTTTCTGAGTTGCTCATTAAATAATTTCAATTCAGTGTTCTTTAACAGTTGAGCATTTTTCTCTTTTTCAATAGTGAGTTCAGTTTTAACTGTAGTGGTGAGAGCATGATGTTTCTTTAATGATTTGTATTTATCCTTAAGTTCATTGCATGTCTCTTCTAACATATCACAATATTCAAACAATTCAGATTTGGACATGTTATCACATTCAGAATCATCTCCAGAATAATATGAATTAGAAGCAGGAGTTTCTGAAGTTACCTCAGAAGTGTTTGTCATAAAACACATGTTTGCTTTATTTCTGTGTTCTGTTTCAGAAACTTCAGATTCACTAGAACTGTCCTCAGAAGCACTCCAAGTAGCCCTCATGGCCTTTTTAAACTTATTGTCCTTGTATTCATACTTCTTCCTGTATTTCAGCTTTGGACAGTCAGCTTTTATGTGTCCTTTCCTTTTACACTCATAACAGACAACTTCATCAGATTTATCAGATTTCTTCCAGTCCTTTTTCCAATGTCCCTTGTTACCATACTTACCTTTGTAGTTTGACTTTCTGAAAAACTTTTTTTCCTATAAAACTTTTTAAATCTTCTAGCAATGTGAGTCATCTCAGCATCACTGTCAGAGTCACTCTCACTGTCTTCACAGCTTGAGCTTTCGTTTATAGCTTGAAGTGTTTCCTTATCCTTGTTCTTTGAGTTTGCAGTTTTGAAGGCAACAGACTTTCTTCTAGGTTCATCGTCTTCTTCTTTATTCACCTTGAGTTCCTCTTCATACATCATCAGTTTGCCAATTAGTTCTTTGACTGGCAGTTCTCCAATGTCACACGATTCTCTAATGGAGACAGAGGTTCCTCTCCATCTTTCAGCTAGACATCTCAAAATTCTCATGATTTGTTCCTTTGCTGGAACATCCTTTCCCAGAGAGGTCATTGTGTTGACAATTTCATTGAACCTGAGATACATATCAGAAATGGGTTCATCAGGCTTCATTTTAAAATTATCATACTTAATAGTATAGGTATTCAATCTCATCTCCTTAACATTTGTTGTTCCTTCATGAGAAACAGCTAAGGTATCCCAAATTTCATATGCAGTTTTACAAGCAGAAATTCTATTAAATTCTTCATCTCCTAGAGCACAGTACAGGGCATTCATAGCTTTACAATTATTATTGTAAGCAGTCTTTGTAGGTTCATCCCAAGTAGATCTAGCAGTAATGGGAATTTTATATTCAGATTCAATAGCAGTCCAAATATCAAAACCTATGCTTTCAAGATGAATTTTCATTTTGAGTTTCCACTGAGCATAGTTGTTTCTATTGAAAAAAGGTGGCCGGTTAGTAGCGGCACCCTCAGGTCTATTATCCATGATATCACAAAAAGAATTTTAAAGAGATAAAAATTTAGAAATAACAGAAATTTTAAGAACTTTAAAATACAACTAAAATCACAGTTGAAAAGCAAAGTACTTTAGAAAATATTTTCTACCCTTTGATACCAAATGTTGGTCGGAGTGGATACTCAAGAGGGGGGGTGAATTGAGATCCAATTAAAATTTCTGTTAAAAACAATTTCTATTAAAATCCCCCAATTTCAAAAACAAATTAAACTGTAGTGAATTTATACAGATTATAAAGGTTCAATTAGTTTCTCAAAGATTGATTAGTTCTCAGTTAACTTAATCTTATGATTAAATTAACTTTTGAAACTAACTTACTGGTTTACAATAAATATAAACACTTGCGAGTTTAACTATCAAAGTAGCTTTGAAAATAAATTATATTTCAAAGTAATAGCAGCGGAATATGAAATAAATATATATAGTATGGATATAAACTTTAACTAAAAACACAGAGAAGTTAACCAAGAGGTTCAGTCTCAAGCCGAGACTTAGTCCTCTCAAAAGTTTATAAAGATGATCCACACCCTGGATCGGGGTTCAACAGTTTAAAACTGTCCAGGTCCAAGACATCTACCACTGTTATTCGTGGGAAACAAAACAACAGCAACCAGCTGTCCAGGTCACACACGACCTCTACCACTATCCACAGTGGGCAATGAAGTATAAAAAAGGTTTGCTGAGGATTTACAGATCCTCCAGTTAGAGTACAGGAGTCAGTGTGTGTGTTTAATATAGCAGATAACACACACTGCTCAAAATGTAGAATAAATGAATCATAGAGCAGAGAAATAGAGTTTAGAAAGGGCTCTGGTGATTTCAGTGCAGCTCTGGACTCTTTTGGATTTGATCAGAAGTAATTCTGAGTCCTCTTCTCGTTTTTGTTTGAGAAGCAGAGTGTCGTATGCTTCAGGTTCATAGGCAGTGAGATGTAGTCGATGAAGTTCTTCAATGTTCTTTTGTATGCACAGAACTCTTCTTGAGTAGGCTTGACTGTGTATGAGGTTCTGTGTAATCTCTTGATATGTATCTTCTATTCTTCTTGGTTCTTCCTCCTCTTTCTTCTTGTATATCTCGTGTGTTCTCTTGTTTCTTTCTTCTTCTTCTGTTTGCTTCTATATTTCCAGCAGCAGAATCTTCTTGTATTTATGTCACGTGCTTCGAAAGACAGAAAAGGTTTCCTTTCCGCAGGTACGAGGTACGGTTTCCTGACATCCGACAACATTTATTAATTAATTGACAGAGCATTAAAATATACCTGATATGACCGTTGGTTAGATTAAATAAAGATAAAGATAAAGAAATTCAAACAGTTGTTTATGACTATCAATGAGTTCAAGTGAACGGTAGGGCATCAGCATCGGTGGCTAGTCATCGGTGTGTCCTGACCGGTGACTCAGATGATTAGCATCAGTGTGTTATTTGATCGGTGACTCATTTGCATCGGTGTATCATTCGATCAGCATCGGTGAGTCAGATTGATCAGCATCGGTGAGTCAGATTGATCAGCATCGGTGATTCAGATTGATCAGCATCGGTGAGTCAGATTGATCAGCATCGGTGACTCAGATTGATCAGCATCGGTGAGTCAGATTGATCGGCATCGGTGAGTCAGATTGATCGGCATCGGTGACTCAGATTGATCGGCATCGGTGAGTCAGATTTATCAGCATCGGTGACTCAGATTGATCAGCATCGGTGAGTCAGATTGATCAGCATCGATGAGTCAGATTGATCAGCATCGGTGAGTCAGATTGATCAGCATCGGTGATTCAGATTGATCAGCATCGGTGAGTCAGATTGATCAGCATCGGTGAGTCAGATTGATCAGCATCGGTGAGTCAGATTGATCAGCATCGGTGACTCAGATTGATCAGCATCGGTGACTCAGATTGATTGGTGACTCATTTGCATCGGTGCGACCGTTGTCTTGATATTGGATCGGTGCGACCGTTGTCTTGATATTGGATCGGTGTGACCGTTGTCTTGATATTGGATCGGTGCGACCGTTGTCTTGATATTGGATCGGTGCGACCGTTGTCTTGATATTGGATCGGTGCGACCGTTGTCTTGATATTGGATCGGTGCGACCGTTGTCTGTTTGATCCAGAAGACTTCCAAAATACTTGTAAATCAATAAAAACATAGATAAAAAACATGATAGCAGATTCACTAATAGATTGTGATTAAGTTTATGAGAAATCCAACCGGATTAAATAATAGCGATTTGTGATTATTAAAACAACAATCATAGGAATGAATTCAGCAATCTTCCAGAGGACTCAACATTCAGTTATCCCAAATATCCTTTAGACGTCAACTTCAAAAAATGTCTTTCCACTCCAACAATTCAGAAAGCATTTGTTGAGGGAACATAGTTATCCCGTACATAAAAAACAAAACTGTCGGATTTCTTAAAATCCAATGCTGATATAGTATTGGATAGAAACGTCTAAAACATATTCCAAAACTTACAATAGAACTAGAAAGAATGGAACAATTTTGTGTTGAATACTGTAAAAATTTCACTACAATATAGAAAACATGTTTTTTGGGGGGCATCCACAAATTATAGTATAGGTTTGAAAGGTAGAATAAGACTGAACCTTCTAGTGAAACCTCCACTAGGAGTTCCAATGGAAGTTCCAGTGAAACCTCCGGTGGGAGTTCCAGTGCGAAAATTCACTTCTAAATCCTGTAAAAATTTCACTACTAAAATTTTTTTTTATAAATTACAGTACAGGTTTGAAAGGTAGAATATGATGGGAAGTTCCACTAAAACTTCCAGTGGAAGCTCCAAAGGAAGTTCCGGTGGGAAAGAACAACACGGATTTTTACTTAAGGTAGCTTTACACTGTAATTGGGTAGAATAGGTTCCAGTGAAAGTTCTAGTGCAAAAGAACAGCACGAAATTTACTTCTGAATCCTATAAAAATTTCACTACAAATATTTTTTTTGGGGGGGGGATTCTACAAATTACAGTACAAGTTTGAAAGGTAGAATATGACTGAAACTTCCACTGGAAGCTCCATTGGAACTTCCAGTGGGATAGAACAGCATGAATTTTTCCTTTGGTACTTTTGCACTGTAATTAGTTAGAGTAAGTTCCAGTAGAACCTCTAGTGGACGTTCCAGTGGAACCTTCAGTGGAAGTTCCAGTGGGGAACAATAGACCCATACAATAACAGTATGTTTCAAACATATAACTATTTAAGTTGTACATGCGGCCGGAACAACAGGCATATGAAGATGGTGAAGAAAGTGTCACAGTTAAAGTTGCATACATGAAGTAGGGCGATTGTGTTGATTATACTAAGCTTATGTAGAGGTGTTGAAATTTCAAGGTATCTGCATATGACTATACAGGTTGTACGTACATGGGCTGAAGCGCTTAAGAGACTGTATGACTATACACGTCACATGGACGAAGGAGAGTAGACTTAACTATTGACAGTCCAGAAGAGTGTTGTGTTAGAATAGTATGCACGGGCTGAAACACAACAGGGGAGTTGCAGGAGACTATGAATGTCATATGCACAAAGTAATCTGGAGAAGAAGCCGTGCACACTTTTCATGTTACTATTTGCACGCACAAACTGCAAGAGAAGCAGAAGACATACTAATGGCTATACAAGTCAATACGCACCAGACCAGATTATTGAGAGTGCATGTGTATGACTATATAAGTTGCACGCACAGGACGATTCAGTGCAAGTCATACCCGCAGTTCAGAATCAAGCACATATACGCTCAGATGAGAACGACTATGCACTCGAATGATTTATGAAGATGTAGTTAAGAAAATCCAAAAGCGTATGTGCAACAGGAGTGAGGCATATCTATGACAATAAAGACATGAAAACAAAAGTTTTCACGGGATCTGTCTTAAAGCAGTTTTGGAAAGTCTTGAATGCCATTATGGGTGACTTATTTTGCGGGATCATGGAGCAATATTGACCAAGATTTGTGGGATTTGAATTAACCCTAATCAAGTTAGTATTTAAAAAATCTACTGAGAATCAATTTGTAGCTTCCATTCAAAATAGAGAGGAAATTCTGAAGAGCTGCCTCTGAGAAGACCAGATTATTGAGAGTGCATGTGTATGTCAATCCAAAAGCGTATGTGCAACAGGAGTGAGGCATATTTATGACAATTGTTGGACCTCATTTAAGTTTAATGGGTATTTCTGAGTCCCACATCGGACTTACCCTCCTTGTAATTAGTTTTACTCATCTATAAAAGAATGTCTCCACCTCTCATTGAGGTAAGGGGAATTCACCAATAACATGGTATCAGAGGGAGGTTCCGATCCTCCGACCTATCGTCTCCAGATCGAGTGCAGAGGCCGAATACCGCGGCATGGCCACAGTCACCACTGAGATCCTCTGGTTTCGTCATCTCCTCCATGAGCTCGGCTTCCCGGCACAAACCCCTGCTCATATCTGGTGTGACAATCAGGCAGCCACAAAGATTGCCTCGAATCCCGTCTTCCATGAACGGACGAATCATATCGAGGTGGACTGCCACTTTCTTCGCCACCATCTGGAGCAGAACCATATCAGTTTTGGTCATATTCCGACGGCAGATCAGCTTGTCGATCTCTTCACCAAAGGTCTCCCAGGAGCTCGCCTTGACTATCTCACTACCAGGCTGGGTATTCACAGGCTCCATGGCCCAGCTTGAGGGGGAGTCTGAGATGGTCTTTGTGTCTTGTCATCTTTTTTCTTTGTGGGACTCAATCCAATTGTTGGACCCCATTTAAGTTTAATGGGTATTTCTGAGTCCCACATCGGACTTACCCTCCTTGAAATTAGTTTTACTCATCTATAAAAGAATGTCTCCACCTCTCATTGAGGTAAGGGGAATTCACCAATAACAACAATAAAGACATGAAAACGAAAGTTTTCATAGGATCTGTCTTAAAGCAGTTTTGGAAAGTCTTGAATGCCATTATGGATGACTTATTTTGCGGGATCATGGAGCAATATTGACCAAGATTTGTGGGATTTGAATTAACCCTAATCAAGCTAGTATTGAAAAAATCTTTTACTGAAAATCAATGAGTAGCTTCCATTCAAAATAGAGAGGAAATTCTGAAGAGCTGCCGCTGAGAAAGGTTGTTGTGTCTTATTCTATTGTTGGTGTAATTCCTGAATTTATTAAATAATTGCAAAGGTTGTTGTGTCTTATTCTTTTCTAACCCTGATTGAAGCAGTGAGTGGAGATTAGAAGAAGAGAACAACCCTTGTGATATGTAGTGAACAGACACAAACTTTTTAATCTCATGAACAGTGAGTTTAGTGGTCTATGTGCAACAGTAAGTTGGTTGTGCACCTGGGATATGTTAGGTCCGTGAGTGTACGAGAGAGAGAATGTAGAAACAATCTGTAAACAATGTATCAAAAAAAATGCACAGGCACTAACAGAGATTTACAGTAGGTAAGACAAGATAGAGAAGAAGAAGGTGGAGAAGAGATCGGAAGTGGAAGATCTCAACAGAAGACAGCCACTCTTCAATAGAGCCAAGGCCAAGACCACCGACCCGCCCAGCTGCCAAGCTGATATCCAGAATCATTCGTACCTCCCTCCCTCACGGCTGAACCCCCATTTAGCCCCCAACAATCACCACCCCTACCAGCCCGAACAACCCAACAATTAAAATGGAAAAGGACTACACTACCCCTCTGCCCGAAAACTAACACACATGCCCCCACACACAGGCAGCCCCAGCAGCCCCACATCCTAACAATTTCCCCCATGCTGAAAAACCACCTTGTCCTAGTGAAAATCCGGATAGACTGTGACACCCTAATTGCTGAAGAAACCGCTTCCTGGAAGATTATACACCCCTGCTTTCCAGAGTGACTGGAATAGGTTATCTCCAGCTAGCAGTCTCGAAAAACACGATTCTTATAGTCCTGTTCTGTAGCTTCAACTTCTGAATTGTCAGCAGCAGCACTGATAAGTACTTCAACCGCAATTTCCACATCTTTAGGCCGAACTGGCATTTCCACCTATAAATTTTCAGCACCAACAGCAACTATCCACACACAAAGACCAACAACAACTGCAAACTGCTGACAATTTAATTCATCCCTCTGCGACCCATTCAGAAATAAGTTCCGGATGAAAAGTTCCTTCTCATACAGCTTGCATGCAACCGTCAAAGTGTCTATAAACCATTTTTGTTGTTCGAACAATTCCAACGCCACCCTGCAATCGATTAACACCTTCAATTTGAGCCTTGCTGCTAGATGAATCAGATGAAGAGCATCTTGTTCTCCTCCCCCTTCGCCTGTTTAGAACCAGTTCACTGCTCCAAGATAATACGTTTGTTTCTGGACCTCTATTTTCCAACCAGTCACATAACAATCCAGTGTGAAATTCACATCTGAAAATTTCCCCCACAAATACTTCCGCCACCAGTGTCCTTTCCTTCTGAAAAATCACCATCTTGCGCGACAAATCCTGTAAGAAAACGATGAAAAACTAATCTCCTGTAGCATAGAGGTATCTCAGTGGAAATTCCTAAGCCCCTCTCACCTGGACAGCTTGCCCGAAGGATTTCCGAAGTCAAGAAGTGTTTGGAGTTGGGAAACTGCACGTCCATCTGTATATCCCCTCCTTCCCTGCTGGCAGCTCGAACAAAAACATCATTTCCAGCAGCATGAAAATCAAGTTCCAACAGCAGTTCTAAATCCTCCCAAAAAGCAGAAAAGTTCACTTGAGTACCAATGAACTATTGTAAAAGATCTGCACCATCAAAATACGGTAACCAGGGCACTGCAATTTCCACTTTCCTGTTCCAACCTTCGATGGAAGCACGTTGTATCTTCCTCCATTGATAATTGTAGAATGGGGAAACCCCCTTACACTCAAGGTAAGGTGGGGGCCTACTTTTATAGAATGATACAGCGAGAGATACAAAGCAGTATTCCGATGTGGGACTCGAAAATACCCATAATAATACAAAAGAGGGTTTAACACTCCCCCTCAAGCTGGACAGGCCCAGCTTGGACAACGAGTCCCACAAAAAAGAATAAGATGACACCACACAAGACCAAGACATACTCCCCCTCAAGCTGGGTGTCAGATGTGGTGGATCCCCAGCTTGGAACTGAGCGAGGCAAGGCGAGCACCAGGGAGGCCTTTGGTGAAGATGTCAGCAAGTTGGTCTGCCGTCGGAATGTGGCTAAAGCTGACATGGTTGTGCTCCAGGTGGTGGCGAAGAAAGTAACAGTCCACCTCAATATGCTTCGTGCGTTCATGGAAGACGGGGTTCGAAACAATTCTAGTGGCTGCCTGATTGTCACACCATATGTGAGCAGAAGTCTGTTGAGGAAAGCCAAGCTCCTGGAGGAGTTGCCGAAGCCAAAGGATCTCGGTAGTGACGGTGGCCATGGCACGGTACTCAGACTCGACACTGGAGCAAGAGACGACCGTCTGTTTCTTGTTGCGCCAAGAAATGAGGTTGTCTGCCAAGAAAATGGCAAACCCAGAGGTAGATTTCCGAGTGGCAAGGCAGCCAGCGTAATCAGCATCACAAAAGGCCTTAATATGCTGATGAGGATGCCGGGAGTAGTGAAGACCACGGGCAGGATCTCGTTTGATGTACTTGGCGATGCGGATGACATCATCCCACTGAGATGTGGTTGGATGCTCCATAAATTGACTAACTTTGGCTACCGCACAGGAAATGTCGAGTCGAGTCATGGTGTGATAATTGAGTTTTCCCACCAATCGACGGTACCGCTCGGGATGTGGGTATAGAGCCGAGGAGGCATAAAGAGACCGTTCGCCAGGCTCTAGAGGAGTATCGACCGCAGTGGCCTGAGTCAGCCCAGCATCCTGCAATATATCCAATGCATACTTCCATTGGCAGCGGGAGATGGTGTCCGAGGAGTAGGAAACCTCGATGCCGAGAAAGTATGTGAGAGGACCAAGATCCTTAGTGTGGAAGTGTTGGTGAAGATGGGCCTTGAGATGGGTGATACCCACAGAGTCGCTGCCGGTGATGACGATATCATCCACATAGACGACCAATAAGATGCAGCCATGTGGAGTCGTCCTGTAGAAGACAGTGTGGTCCTTCATACTGCGGGAAAGCCCACAGTCGCTGACGACCGTGCTAAAGCGGCCGAACCAGGCACGGGGAGACTGCTTGAGGCCGTAAGGAGAGCGGCGTAGACGGCAGACACGAGATTCAGCGTCGGCGGCACAAAATCCGGGGAGCTGCTGTAGATAGATTTCTTCCTCAAGGAAGCCATGGAGGAATGCATTCTTGACATCCAATTGATGAAGAGGTCACTGATGATGGGCGGCGAGAGAGATGAATAGCCGGACATAGGCCATCTTGGCAACCGGTGAGAAGGTATCAAAGTAGTCAACACCGTACGTCTGAGCAAAGCCTTTGGCCACAAGGCGGGCTTTGAGGCGATGGAGAGTGCCATCGGGATTCAGCCTGACCGTGTAAATTCATTTGCTGCCCACTGCCTGTTTGCCTGCTGGAAGGGGGACAAGATCCCAAGTATGGTTTTCCTCCAGAGCCTGCAATTCATCTCGCATGGCTGCGAGCCACCCGGGGTGAGATTTGGCTTCACCAACCGTGCGAGGTATAGAAACCGTCTCCAGAGCGGACAGACCCCTGTATGAAGATGCAAATAGAGGAGTACTCTGGCAGGAGCGAGTACCTTTCCGTAGGGCAATGGGCAAGTCCTCGGGTGGCGGAGCAGGAGCAGCGGACGAAGCAGGAGCATCAGTGTCACTGGCCGGAACGGGGGATACAGTCGAAGGACGGCGGGAGTAGACCTGACCAAAATGGGTGTCAACAGGGGTTGACGCCGGTGGAGGATGGATGAGGAGAGCAGGACAATCATCGATGGCAAAGTCAGGAGGAGGAGAGGTAGGAGGAGGCAAATCCGGAAGAGGATGGATGATGAGGGGAAGACAGTCATCAATGGCAGAGTCAGGAGGAGGAGAGGGAAATGAGAATGGAGAACTTTCCACAAAGGAGACATCCGCGGAGATGACATACCGGTGAAGGTCCGGGGAGAAGCAGCGGTATCCGCGCTGAGTGCGGGAATAACCAAGGAATAGGCAGCAGAGAGATTTGGGAGAGAGTTTGGTGCGATCAGGGCGAGTGTCACGAACATAACACAAGCAGCCAAACACTCGAAGAGGGAGGGAATGAAGAGGGAGAGTGGGGAAAAGAGCCCGAAAGGGAGTCTCCTCCTTAAAGATAGAAGAAGGAAGGCGATTGATGAGGTAGGTAGCAGTGAGAATGGCATCTCCTCAAAAGAGCAGAGGCACCTGTCGGTGGAAGATGAGGGCACGGGCAGTCTCCAGAATATGTCGGTGTTTCCGCTCGGCCACGCCGTTCTGCTGGGGTGTATCAGGACAGGAGGTCTGATGAAGGATGTCATTCGTCCGGAGAAACTGCCGAAAGGAAGTGGAGAGATACTCGCGCCCATTATCCGAGCGAAGACATTGGACCGAGATAGAAAAACGGTTCTTAATTTCATTAAAAAAGGTTTGGAAGGTGGAAAACACTTCGGAGTGTTCTCGAAGAAGGTAAAGCCACGTCATTCGCGAATAGTCATCAATGAAGGATATATAGTATTTATATCCCAAGTGACTCGGAATGGTACACGGGCCCCAAACATCGAAATGAACCAGATCAAAGGGGTGGGAGGCCCGTGTATTCGTGCGAGGAATGTAGGAAGAGCGATGATGTTTCGCAAAAGAACAGGACTCACAATGAAAAGTAGGAGTCCGACTGAAGTCTGGAAACATCTGATGAATGGTGGATGCCGGCGGGTGCCCTAATCGGGAATGAAGATCAAGTGCCCGAGAAGAGGTAGACGTGCAAGCAATGGGTGCGGGCCCCTCAAACATGTAGACCCCGTCTCGAAGCCGGCCTCGGCCAAGTTCCCGGTTCGTAGTCTGCTCCTGAAACACAACACCAGAAGAGGTAAATATGGCCGCACAGTTATAATGCTTAGTCAATTTACTGATGGAAAGCAGATTAAAGGGACTGCGGGGCACATGTGCCACAGAGGGTAGGTGTATTGATGGAGTCAGGGAGCATGCGCCGAAGCCCGCTATGGGGATAGTGGACCCATCAGCGACGGTGATGGCTGAAGAACCGGCATATGTGCAGTAAGACGTCAACATACCAGCATCACCGGTGAGGTGGTCGGAGGCACCTGAGTCCAGCAGCCATGCAGGGGAGCAATTGCTGATAAGGGAAGTGGGGCGAACAATACGGGCCAGAGAAGCCGAGGAGGGACTGGGTCGGACAGAGGCCGGAAGAGCGGGAGGCCGCCTGAGGTCGGCCATAGAAAGGGCCAGAAACGGGGAAAGAGAGGCGACAGTCGAGGACACGGCCTAGACCGCGGGTTGTCCCTGCCGCGGGTGCTGAGATGGTCGTCCATGTAGGACCCAACATCGAGCGATCAGGTGGCCAAACTTGCCACAATGTTGACAGAAGGGACGTGGACGACTTGAAGCACGACCACGTCCCGAGGATTCGACCATGGAAGCGACGGGTAGCTGATGCAGCGGGCTGGTGGGATGATCTTGCGCAGGACGTGCGCGTGTAGGAAGGGCCGCCGGAACGAGGGCGCGCTGCCGGGACGAGGGCGCGCTACCGGGGCGAGGGCGCGCTGCCGGGAGAGGCTGCCGGGGCGAAACTGGGGGCGCCGGGACTAGGGTGCCGGGACGAGGGCGCGCTGGGTGAGGGGAGCCGCGGGGCTAGAGCAGTCGGAGCGCGCGGGAGGCGCGGGAGTAGCGGGAGGCGCCGGGCGAGGGTGGCCGGGAGGCGCTGGAGGCGCGGGAGCAGCGGGAGGCGGGGCGCGGGGAGCCTGCGAGAGGGCGACGCGGGGAGCCGGGACGCCGGGGAGCCGGGAGCCGCGCCAGGGAGGAGGGCCGCCGGAGAGCCGGGAGCCGGGAGCCGCGCCAGGCAGAAGGGCCGCCGGGGAGCCGCGCCAAGCAGGAGGGCGACGCGGGAGCCGGGAGAGACGCCAGGCAGGAGGGCCGCCGGGGAGAGTCGCCAGGCAGGAGGCGTGCGCACGGCGGAGGGGTGATCCGCGCAGGAGGCGCGCGCACGGCGGGGCTGGCCGGGAGGGGCGCCGCTGGGTCGAGGGCGAGGGCGTCGGGGCGAGGCCGAGGGCGATCCGCCGCTGGGCGAGGGGAGTCGCGCCGGTGGGGAGAGCCGCCTGGAGGGAGAGCCGCCTGGAAAGGGAGGACCGCCGGGAGGGAGAGCCGCCGGGAGGGAGGACCGGGAGAGAGGGCCACCGGGAGATTAGGGCAGAGGGGGAAGAGAGAGGCGGGGCCGGACAGAACCGGGAATCCGCCGGGAGGGAGGGTCGGGTTTAAGATCCCTCTGATACCATGTAGAATGGGGAAACCCCCTTACACTCAAGGTAAGGTGGGGGCCTACTTTTATAGAATGATACAGCGAGAGATACAGAGTATTCCGATGTGGGACTCGGAAATACCCATAATAATACAAAAGAGGGTTTAACAATAATCAAGCATGTGAACTACAACATCTTCCTTCCCAGTGCGCCTCAGAAATGCATAGAACAGCAACCCCCAAAAGAATACCATAGCACAACAGACAATCACTTTAAGTTCTGCTGCCACAGTTGCAACAAGTTGTTTCATCTCAAACGCAGTACTCTATCCACTTAAACCAGCCACAGCAGCAAGATATCCAAAAGAGAATTCACCTCAAGTAAGTATTTTCCCCAGATTAGGATCCACTGGAAGGATTAACAATAGCCGTCCATGATTGATGAGATATTCATTCTCATGCAAAGCACCAATCGCCTTCAGAAAATCAACAACTTTTAAGACACTCGAAGGCTCTGGAGGGTGAAGTGCTACCCTAAATGGAGGGTGCAACTCCCCAAACGGCATTGACCGCCTCGACTTCAAACAGGTACTGGAAAGAGGCGCTGCCATGATCGTTGAGTTTAGACACTTATTGCGCATGTTGCGCGCAGATCCTGCAGGTAATCCGGTAGCTTCAATGCCCTTGCTGTAGTCCTCCATTTCAACTTTCAGCGGCTACTCGACCAAATTTCACATGATCTGCACAACCAGAGGAGGCTGTTGTAACATTGTATCCTCTCCTGGCTGGCTCCAACAAACGGATAGCAGCATTGAAAAATTGTCAGGCAGCTGCCGGCGAAGATGTACCGGTCTGGAAACTCCTCAAGTACTCTATTGGTTCACCCACCACTGCTAAGCATGGTTTCCCTTGGCCGGATTCATACCCAGCCTCAGTATCGTCGCCTCCTCCTTGAACACTAGCACCACAATTTTCTGAGCCTTCTACACATGATCCAAACTCCAGCAACGACTCAATCCCAGGCTCAGACTTCATTGATTGTGTTCGCATGGCTTGTGGAGCTAGTCGTGTATGTACACCAGTATCGCAGGCCTTGTTTGCCGGGATTCCACTACTAATACTCTCTGCTCTAATCACGTAGCCACATTGAGTATCAGTAGTAGCACTAGGTAAGGCAAAATAATCTACCTGGCCGTAGAAAGCAAGAAACGAGACATTTTCCTCCACTCCATGGCTTTCCAACGCAGTGATTGGCACATTCTGACTTGCCACCTCTCCAGCAAATGGTTTCGAATGTGAACCAGTTTCTAGTAGCTCCCCCATGGAGTTTCCTTCCTGCTTATCTACAGTAGAAGTCGGAACAAGAATTTCCTTATTAGATCGTTCCGGTATGGAAACAAACTGCTCCTCCAGCTCCTGACTAATGTTCACCTCCATCACATCGTAATCCAATTCTTCTACAACTTGTTCTTCGGTTTCGAACCTAAATCAAACATGTTCATGTTGCATAGAACAGACGGCCTATCCTCCTCAAGTTTAAGACGTTTTGTCACCAACTGTTCATGCGCCCAGCACAGGTACTCAGTTTGTTCATAAACCATGTTATCCAAACTACTCTGTATAGTCTTCAACATTCGTTGTATCTTCTCCACAGCCGATTCAATATTAGCAAAATTGTTCTCCATCCAGTCTGCAACCAAGTAGGAGAAAGCTCATGTGTTAAACACCACGATCGTCTTATTGTCCTCTCCTTCCGACTAACTCGCACACTACGATCATCTTATTGTCCTCTCCTTCCGACTAACTCGCAACATACAGCTAGTTCCGTTCGTCCACAGAGTGATTGTAGTGCTCTCAACAACGATTGCAAAGTAGAAATCTAGTAAAGGAAAGATAAAATGTTGCACAATAGTTTTTTTTCCAGCACCGATCACTTCACACAGCCGTGATTTTTGTCTCCAAAGCGAACGTTGTTCACTCACAGCGATTGCGTCCCCAGTGATGATCGTCTTCTCACATGTGAAAGGGATCTCCGACAACTCACAATGTTCAGCCAACTCTATACATCCTCACAGCTAGCGAGTGTTCATCTCTTCTCCAACGACTGGCACCCAACGGAGTCGCCAAAATGTTAGGTCCGTGAGTGTATGAGAGAGAGAAAGTAGAAACAATCTGTTAACACTGTATCAAAAAGAAGTGTACAGACACTAACAGAGATTTACAGTAGGTAAGACAAGATAGAGAGGAAGATGGTGAAGAAGAGATAGGAAGTGGAAGATCTCAGCGGAAAAGAAGAACTCTTCCGTAGAGCCAAGGCTGAGACCACTGACCCACCTAACCGCCAAGCTGATGTTCAGAATCATTCGTACCTCCCTCCCTCACAGCTGGACTCCCATTTAATAGCCCCCAACAATCACTAACCATCCCTACCTGCCCCAACAACCCAACAATTAAAATGGAAAAGGACTACACTACCCCCTCTGCTCCGCAACTAACACACAAGCCCCCACACACAGGCAGCCCCAACAACCCCACATTCCTAACCAAATAGAGTGAACCAAGTAAATCTCAGGTGTTCTTGTGAATATTTTTCTTTATGCTACGGTGATTAAATTGTTTGGACAGATAATATCCTATAAACTAATCTGGAAACAAGATTCATTGATGTTTTAATTTGATGATCACTCTAATTCACCCCCCTCCTCTAGGTGATAAATATCATGGTATTGCTAGTACAATGCAGGCGTTTGGTCATGTAGTCTATGTTTCCTTATAGCATGATCTAGTAATCTATGCATACACGCACAAACCAAGAAAAATTAAAGTTGGCCCGTGCCTTCAAGCTGAAAATTCTGATGGCCTGTGAATCAGGTCATGACACAATCACTAGAGCAATTTTCATGGAAGAAATATTTTGCAAAAAAAAAAAAGCAGCAGCACACCACTAGGTTGTTAATCTGATCACTAGAGTGATACATCCTCCTTGATCAAAATAAAAAGACACGACGGTGGAAGGATCAAGCATTAAATTGAAAATATGAAGCAATATTAAGAGATATCTCAAAATTCATCCATTCTAAACCTTCAGGAGGTTTTCCGCAATTCTATGACTAATCAAAAGACAATTTTAGCCAAAGGTTAGTCCTTTTCCAAGCAATTTGTGAAAGTAACATTTAAAGGTATCACTTAAAGCAGTTTTCCTGCAACCACTCCTTTGAAGCATTTTTGAGAGTTGGGGTGTATTGAGTGAAAATCGAGTGCTGAGAGAGTATCTTCTGTTCATCGTTTCCATCCTTCGATCAAGTGTTTACAACTTGTAAAAGGGACAAGTTTGCTTGCTTGAACCATTTGGAAGGAAGAGATTGTCTTCCTACTCAAGCTCCATCCCTAGTGGAATCTTTGGTCAAAAAATAGGCCAAAGAGAGAGAGCATAAGCAGCCATGAACGAGTGGCTGCGGAAAATCAATAAAAGTTAACTAACTTGAGCTTTTAACCATGCTCTTCAAAACGGAAATCAAATGAATGAAGCCACACACTGCTAGTGGCACTCAAAAAATGAAAGATTCCAGACTAGTTCCATGTGAAAACCACACACTTCAGAACCCATACAAAAAAGAAAATAAAAAACAGAGAACTAATTCAAAGAAAGCAACGAGATGAACTAACATATCCATGGCCATTTTAAATCAACAAATGCAAGCATATATAAATCGCAAACAGTTCATACTTACTCAACAGCTATAGCCAACTGCCGCATCACATATGCAGGAGGTATGATATCAGTGCTGATGACTTTTACAACTTCCACGGAAGAAACTGATTCTGGGCCCTATAACATCAGTAGTGGCAGTCCATTATACTCATGAAAAAGACATAAAAAAGACAAGAAAAACAGTGCACTTTTAGAACAATTAATCATTGCAAAAATCATGAACGTAAATATTGTTTCTGCCTAACACACATAAAAGCATGTCACAAAAAAAACACAACACGCCTATTGTGTTAGAGAAACTATATATTTGTTGATCGTCATCTAGTCATATAACAGCATGCTTGTAGAACATTATATTGGCATTTATTACAGTCTGTTCAAACAACTTATCACAGACATTAATTTTGCAGACATATCCATTTGTAACTTTTAACATGCAAAAAAGACCACTGCCTAATCCTGAACTACAGTACAGTACAGTCTGTTCAAACAACTTATCACAGACATTAATTTTGCAGACATATCCATTTGTAACTTTTAACATGCAAAAAAGACCACTGCCTAATCCTGAACTACAGTACAGTACAGTCTGTTCAAACAACTTATCACAGACATTAATTTTGCAGACATATCCATTTGTAACTTTTAACATGCAAAAAAGACCACTGCCTAATCCTGAACTACAGTACAGTAATTGTTTTCATAAGCTTTACATCAAGGCCTCAATTGAAGCATTTTGCACAGTTGCTTACAATGAAATATTAAACACTACTATTGTAGAGGGTGAATTCCCCTTGCCTCAATGTGAGGTGAGGACATCCTTTTATAGATTAGGAAACAAATGTACAGGACGGGTAAGTCCGATGTGGGACTCACCCATTTACACTTAAATGGGTTCCAACACTCCCCCTCAAGCTGGACATGCCCAGATTGGATAGAGTCCCACAAATAGAAAAAGACAACAAAGACACAGGACCATCTCAGACTCCCCCTCAAGCTGGGCCTGGGAGGCTGTGAATACCCAGCCGGGTAGTGAGAGACTCAAGGCGAGCTCCGGGAAGACCCTTGGTGAAGAGATCGGCAAGCTGATCGGCCGTCGGGATATGGCCGAAGCCGATATGGTGCTGCTCCAGATGGTGGCGGAGAAAGTGACAGTCCACCTCGATATGCTTCGTCCGTTCATGGAAGACGGGATTCGATGCAATCTTCGTGGCGGCCTGATTGTCACACCAGATATGAGCAGGAGTCGATGCGGGGAAACCGAGCTCGTGGAGGAGATGACGAAGCCAGAGGATCTCAGTAGTGACGGTGGCCATGGCCCGATACTCGGCCTCGGCACTCGACCGGGAGACGACAGTCTGCTTCTTGCTGCGCCAAGAGATGAGATTGCCGGCAAAGAACACGGCGAAACCCGAAGTAGACCTGCGGGTAGCGAGGCAGCCGGCATAGTCCGCATCACAGAAGGCCTCAACATCCATGTGAGCATGATGGGAGTACTTAAGGCCACGGGCAGGGTCTTTCTTGATGTATTTGGCAATGCGAAGAACAGCATCCCACTGAGAGCGGGTGGGATGTTCCATGAACTGGCTGACTTTGCCAACGGCACAGGCAATGTCAGGACGTGTCATGGTGAGGTAGTTGAGTTTACCGACCAGGCGGCGATAGCTCTCGGGATGAGGAAAGGGTTCCGAGTCAGAATGAAGGGAGCGTTCCCCAGGCTCAAGGGGAGTGTCCACTGCAGTGGCGGTGCTCAACCCGGCATCCTGCAAGATATCAAGAGCATACTTGCGCTGACAGAGAGAAATAGTGCCCGCAGTCCGGGAGACCTCGATGCCAAGGAAGTAAGTGAGGGGACCAAGATCCTTGGTGTGAAAGTGCTGGTGAAGATGCGCCTTAAGACTGGCGATGCCTCTGGAGTCGCTCCCGGTGATGATGATGTCATCCACATAAACCACAAGCAAGATACAGCCATGCGCCGCCGTACGGAAGAAGACGGTGTGATCCTTCATACTGCGAGATAGGCCAAAGGCTGTGACGACCGTGCTGAAGCGGCCAAACCAAGCCCGAGGAGACTGCTTGAGGCCGTAGAGGGAGCGACGGAGACGGCAGACATGGCGGTCGGCACCAGAGGCCGAAAAACCAGGAGGCTGCTGGAGGTAGACTTCTTCATCAAGAAAGCCATGGAGAAAAGCATTTTTAACATCCAGTTGATGAAGCGGCCAATGATGATGAGCAGCTAGCGAAAGGAAAAGGCGGACCGAGGCCATCTTGGCGACTGGAGAGAAGGTCTCAAAGTAGTCGATGCCATACGTCTGAGCAAAGCCCTTGGCGACAAGCCGGGCCTTGAGGCGGCAAAGAGAGCCATCGGGATTGAGACGGATAGTGAAAATCCATTTACAACCGACCGCCTGTTTGCCCACCGGAAGTGGAACAAGATCCCATGTATAGTTGTCATCCAGAGCCTGCAATTCATCCCTCATGGCGGCAAGCCACCCGGGGTGAGATTTTGCTTCACCGACTGTCCGAGGAAGCGATACGGTCTCCAAGGCTGACAGACCCCTGTAGGAAGATACAAAGAGAGGAGTAGTCTGACAGGAGCGAGTACCTTTCCGAAGCGCAATCGGCTCGTCCGCGGGAGCGGGGACAGGAGCAGCAGACGAAGCAGGAACAAGGTGGTCCTCGGCCGGGATGGGAGGTACAACGGATGGACGACGGGAGTAGGTCTGGCCAAAGAGATGACCGGGAGGGGGAGATATGAGAGGTGGGTGAACGAAGAGCGGAAGACAGTCATCGATGGTAGAGTCAGGAGAAGGAGAAGGAGAGGGGAGAGTGAACGAAGAAGTCTCGACAAACGATACGTCGGCAGAGGTGATATACCGGCGGAGGTCTGGAGAGAAGCAGCGGTACCCGCGCTGAGTGCGGGAATATCCAAGAAAAATACAGCGAAGAGATTTGGGAGAAAGTTTGGAGAGATTGGGGCGAGTGTCCCGGACATAACATAGACATCCGAAGACGCGGAGTGGAAGGGAGTGAGGAGGAACAGAGGGGAACAGGGTATGAAAAGGAGTCTCCCCCTGAAGTAAGGAGGAGGGAAGACGATTCAGAAGGTAAGTAGCAGTGAGGATGGCATCCCCCCAGAAGAGAAGAGGGACCTGGCGGTGGAAGAGGAGGGCACGAGCGGTTTCCAAAATATGCCGGTGTTCCGCTCGGCCACCCCATTCTGCTGAGGGGTATCAGGACAGGAGGTCTGGTGGATGATGCCGTGGGCGCGGAGAAACTGCTGAAAGTGAGTGGATAAGTACTCCCGCCCATTGTCAGATCGAAGACATTTGACAGGGATAGAAAACTGTGTTTGGATCTCATGAAAAAATGTCTGGAAGGTGGAGAAAACCTATGTCCGATCCCGAAGAAGATAAAGCCATGTCATCCGGGAATAATCATCAATGAAGGAAATGTAATATTTATACCCAGATTGACTCGAGGTAGCACAGGGACCCCATACATCAGAATGAACCAAATCAAAGGGTTTGGCGGCCCGTGTGTCAACTCGAGGAGGATAGGAGGTGCGATGATGTTTCGCAAAACGACACGACTCACAAGGAAAGGAAAAACGGGGACTAATATCGGGGTAGAGTCGATGAAGTGCAGAGGCGGAAGGGTGGCCCAACCGGGAATGGAGGTCAACGGCATGAGCAGGGAGAGACGCGCAGGCGATGGAGGACGGGCCAGCGAACATGTACACTCCATCCCGAAGCTGTCCTCTACCAAGTTCCCGGTTCGTCGTCCGCTCCTGAAACAAAACAGAAGACGAGGAAAAGAGAGCAGTGCAATTGAGATCCTTGGTCAGTTTGCTGATGGAAAGCAGGTTAAAAGGACTCCGGGGTACATGAGCCACCGAGGAGAGGTGGAGGGAGGAGGTGAGGGAACAGGAGCCAAAGCCGGCTATGGGGAGAGTGGACCCATCAGCAACAGTGATGGCAGAGGATCCACTATAGGGACGGTAGTGGGAGAGCATACCTGCATCCCCGGTGAGGTGGTCGGACGCACCAGAGTCAAGCATCCATGCCGGAGAACGATGACTGACAAGGGCAGTGTGACCACCGGAATGGGCAAGAGAAGCCGACGAAGAGCCCGCGATGGAGGTGGACCGGTAATCATGAATCAGCTGGAGCTCAGCCAGGGAGAGATCCAATGACGAGGGAAGAGAAGCAGCAGGTGAGGGCGCAGCACGGAGCGCAGTCTGGCCCCGGCGGGGTTGCGACTCAGGACGACCATGCAGGACCCAGCAACGGTCCACTAGATGGCCGAGCTTGCCGCAATGCTGGCAGAGGGGGCGAGGTCGGCCGTCCCCACGGCCGCGCCCACGAGGGCTGGGAGGACGACTACCGCCACGTCCGAGGAGCGCAGTGTGATCAGGAAGGGGGACGGGTGGTGCAAGGGCCCGATGTGCCTTCTGCAGGCGATGATAGACCTGCGGGATATCCAGTGTAGATGGGCTGGCAAGCATCTCGGTGGCCGTCGTGGCATAGTCCGGTGCGAGGCCATTCAGGAGGTTGAATAGGCAGAGCTGGTCCCGCTGAGTCTGCGCTTTGGCCGGAGTTTGAGGAATCGGCCAGAGTTCCTGTAGTTCATCGCGGAGACCCTTCCATTCCATGAAGTAGGTGGGGAAGGTCCGATCCTGCTGGCGGATATGCGAGAGACGTTGGAGAACGTCAGAGACCCGGGCCAAGTTATTGGTCTCGGAGAACATGACAATCAAGGAATCCCAGAGCTCCTTGACGGTGTTGGCAGTCCGGGTGACATCCTTCACGGAGCGGTCCATGGAGTTGACCAGTAGGGCGAATATTTTGCTGTCCGCCAGCTGCCAAGAGTCGAACTTAGGATCATTGAGTTCAGGTGGGGGTTTCTCAAGATGAGAATGAAGCCCCATACCGCGGAGGGACATCAAGACCGTCTTCCGCCAGACAGAAAAATTAGTGGCATCCAGCCGGTCATCGACAAGCCGGGAGGAGGCCGTGATGAGGGACGGAAGAACGGAGGATGCGTCCATGGAGGGCGGGCGCTGGACCCGTGCGCCGGGAGTCGGGCGGTGGAAGGGAAGCGGCCCGGAGATGCGGCCGGAGGGAGCAGCGACAGGTGGCTGCGCTCAGGATGGTGCGGCCGGGCAGGGGCGGCGCGAGTGCTGGGGCAGGAGCGCCGCAGGGCCGAGAGCAAGGCTGGACCGGGGCGCGCCGGGCGCCGGAAGGCCGAACCGGGAGCAACGCCGGGAAAGGGCAGCGGGTAAGGAGCTGCTGGGGGGGGGCAAGGGTGCAGCGCCGGGGCGAGGCCGAGGGCGAGACGCCGGGAGGCAGTGCGCCGGGATGGCGGGGCGAGCCGGGAGCCGGGGAGCCGGGAGTCGGGAAAAGCCGCCGGGAGCCGGGAGCCGCGAGAGGCTGCTGGAGCAGAGGGAGGCGCGGGAGGCGCGGGGAGCAGCGGGAGGCGCCGGCGGGGGAGCAGCGGGAGGCCGCTGGCGGGGCGCGCGGGTGATGGCGTCGGGAGCAGCGGGAGGCCGCTGGGAGTAGCGGGAGGCCGGCGAGAGCGCTGGAGCAGCGGGAGGCGCCGGAGGGAGGAGATCCGTCGGGAGGGCCGTCGCATGCAGTGGAGGTCCGGCGACGGGATGGGCTGCGACGGCGGGAGGGAGGCGCGGTGGGAGCCGCGGCGGACCGGAGGGCCGGGAGGCGCGCTGGAGCCGCGCAAGAGGAGGGAGGTTCGGCGGGAGGGCCGGGAGCCGCGGGGAGCCGCGGGGAGGGAGCGGCGTCGGGGAGGAATTCCGCAGGAAGGAGCCGGCGCGGGCCGCGTCGGGGAGAGAGAGGGCCGTCGGGTGAGGACGATGGAGCCGCGCGGGCGAGGGTGCGGGGGCGCTGGGGAGGGGCGCCGGGAGGGAGGGCCTGCCGGGAGCAGAGGAGCGCCGGGAGGGAGGGCCGGAGAGGAGAGGTGCGCCGGGAGGGAGGGCCTGCCGGGAAGACTAGGGCAGGAGTGAGAGAGGCGGGGCCGGGAGAATGCCGGGAATCCGCAAGGGAGGGAGGATGTGGGATAAAAATCCCTCTGATACCATGTAGAGGGAGAATTCCCCTTGCCTCAATGTGAGGTGAGGACATCCTTTTATAGATTAGGAAACAAATGTACAGGACGGGTAAGTCCGATGTGGGACTCACCCATTTACACTTAAATGGGTTCCAACAACTATCAAATACCATTCAAGTAATATAGTTTGGGCACATCTGTCACCATTTAATCTGTCATCGGTAGAGGAGCCACTGCTCCGTGTATGCTAAAGGTTTAAAATGCTGACGTGCAACTTTATACACCATGCAGTGGACTGTTAAATCTTTTGACTATCTTTTGACACAATGATGACCTGATTCTTCTTTTTGCCCCATACAAATTGTATTTGTGTGTAATATTGACATTTTAAGCAAAAATCCAAGAATGCATTGAACATAAACAATTTATCCAGAGGGGTAGTTACAGAGGAAAGTCCAGCACTGTAGAAGAGAACAGAGAACTACACAAAATGAACTAAGGTACAAACGAGTAGAAACTAGTTATGTACAATTCTAACTCAAAAATCAGATAGTCATCAAGTCCTTAGTGGGAATGTCACTAACCAGCCCGGATACCCTGATACCCGAGCCGGCCGGAACATTGCCCGAAGGGCGTTCCTGATCCTTACGGGTTGGCGACTAGCACCTAGCATCATACAAAAATCAAGAGGGAACGAATTTGCCACAAAACAGCGGAAAGAAAAAAGATACAACTCAGTATGCTCGAAGGGAGAAAGTACCAAAAACAAACAGGTAAAACAATACTTGGATAGAAAGATAAACATCCAAAAGAAAACAATAACTTTAACCAGACAAAAGTCTCAAAAACTCTTGTGTAACAAGTGGACAATAGCTCCATCGGTCACCACCATCGTTCCACGGTCCCAAGGATCAAGAACATCCACCACCTCCAAATAGCATTTTCCCTTTGCTCGAACCTGGCAAAAGAAAATCTAAAAACGCCCGAAGGCAAAGGTAGGGTGTGAGCTATAAAGCCCAGTAGGCTCTCACCAAGTGTTTCATAATCAATATCATAACAATTAAACCAATTATGCTTCATTTTAAAAAACAGAACAAGGCATAGTATATCATTCACATATTTTAAACCAAAACATGCTTTCACATTTAAAGAGATTACTGATATATCAAAATTGGCTTATGCATGGCATATCACTCAAGGCACACAATCAAAACAGCAAGCAGCCTACATATGCAACTACATGGCATGGCATACACATGGCATGTGAATTCTCTATGTGCCTAATATGATGCATATAATGCTTCATCCTTGCCGTACCAAGTCAAGAGTAAAATTTCATAAATTCATAACTCAATACACAGCAGAAAGTGCACCATTCGCTAAAGGTGAAATCATATCAACTGTAACATCGAACAGTATAAACAACAATCCCAACTCTGACAACTTGGTCATTCCCCCGTGGGTGGGGTGATCAGTCCCAGACACGGCTATTTACCAAGCACTGACACATTCCTAGTGTCCTGTCTACCAGCCCAAAACAGTAAGACAACGGTAAAAAACCTCTGATACCACTTTGTAACGTTCTGGCCCGGATCACCACTACGACGGTGGACAAACCAATGGGTCACATAGCCTCAAGGCGCCCCCCGTACGCCAGAGGTGTGGGATTGGTGCAGCCCGATCCGGTTGTTTGTGGCCCGTACTGCGCACCGGCCTGCAACTTTGGCACGTCAAGCTCCACTGTGAGCTCGTTGGGGGTTGCAGGGGGCAACGCGCCCCTGCTCCGGGAGTCCGGGGGCCAAAGACCCCCGGTCCAAATTTGAGGGCACTGTAGCAATGATGACCACTATAGCAGAGCTAGCCGACCAACACTGACATGACACTGTAGCGACGCGGACTTCCAGCCGCCATTCACTGTAGCACCTTGGACTATCAGCCAGCAGCCATTGTAGCAATGTGGACTTTCTGACGGATGGTGGAATAGTGATTCGTCCCCTACATTAGCCCATTTTCAAGCTAGGGTTTTAGTGTGTGAGAACTCTGAAAAACTCCCTGTAAATTGTGCTCTCGAATTATAGTGATTTTCTGCCTCTCCGTGGACGTAGGGATTATTCCCGAACCACGTAAATTCTTGTGTTCTTGTTTCCTTTTTTTCCCTTTTACTCTTCTGTGATCCGTGTTTTATTTCGTTGCTCTCAACATTTCCGCAAAAGCTGGTATCAAAGGTTGAGTTCGGAATTCTCCAACGATGGCTATGGAAGAAGGCAAGGTGAAGATCGATGGCTTCGATGAAACTCACTTCAGTTTCTGAATGATGCAGATCGAGGATTATCTTTATCAAAAAAAGATACACTTGCCACTTCTGGGTCTGAAGCCAACAGACATGGAGCAGTCGGGGTGGGAGCTGCTGGATCGGCAGGTTCTGGGCGCTGTGCGCCTTACGTTGGCAAAAAACGTGGCGTTCAACATAAGAGAGGAGAAGACGACGATTGATCTAATGAAAGCTCTCGCAAATATGTACGAGAAGGCTTCTGCGGCAAACAATGTGCACTTGATGCGACGATTGTTCAACCTGAAAATGGTTGAAGGAAGAATTGTTGTGGACCACATCAACGAATTCAACACCATCATAAGTCAGCTGACATCGGTGAAAATTGATCTTGGTGATGAGGTATGTGCACTAGTCATACTGTCCTCTTTACCTGACAGTTGGGAAGCAACTATAACAGCTGTGAGCAGTACCTCGGGGAATACCAAACTGGCTCTAAAAGATGTACGAGACCTAATTCTCAGTGAGGATATGTGAAGAAGAGACTCAGGCGGATTCTCTGGTTCTGCTCTGAAAGTTGAAGGGAGAAGAAGGTACCCACAACGAGACAATCATAGAAGGTGATCAAAGACAAGAGGGAAAAACCGAAACAAGGCAAAGGGGACTGGTCCTACCTGCTGGACTTGCGGGAAGAAAGGAAATGTCAAGAAGAAGTGCAGAGATAAACGAAAGGGGCCTAAAACTAGTGGAGCAAACAGGGCAGCTGAAGGAACTGATGACGTGGTGCTGTTGAGCGTGGATAGCCCAATGGAGTCTTGGATTTTAGACTTTGGGGCGTTTTTCCATTCTACATCGGAGGACTTCCTGAAAAATTATGTTTCTAGAAATTTCGGCAAGATACATCTTGCTGATGATGAACCTTTGCAGATTGTGGGGAAAGGAGATGCACGGATCAAGACCAAATGGAAGTTTGCTGGTTCTGAAAAATCTGAGGTATATCCCTGGCTTGAGAAGAAATCTTATTTCTGTTGGACAACTTGATGATGCAGGGTTGAGTACCACATTCAATGGTAGTGCATGGAAGATCACCAAAGGAGCTATGGTCATAGCTCGAGGAGCAAAGAATGGTATCCTATACAACATGAGAGAAACTTACATAGACATGACTGAATCACTGAAAGTTGTCGGAGATTCACAATTGTGGCACTACAGACTAGGCCACATGAGTGAGAAGGGGATGAAGGTGTTGGCAACAAAAGGGTTGCTATCAGAGTTGAAGTCAGTGGATGTTGGCCTATGTGAAGATTGTATCTTCGGAAAGCAGAAGAAGATGTCTTTTGCAAAAGGAGGTGGAACACCGAAGGTTGGGAAGTTGGACCTCGTGCACGCAAATGTTTGGGGGCCTGCACCAATACATTCCCTTGGAGGGTCACAATACTATGTGACATTCATCGACGACTCAACAAGGTATGGGTTTACTTTCTGAAAAGTAAATTTGATGTGTTTAAGATGTTTCAAAAGTGGAAGGTCAAGGTGGAGAATGAGTCAGGAGCTAAGTTAGAATGCTTGAGGTCTGATAACGGTGGAGAGTATGGCAGTCAGGAGTTCATAGAATTCTGTTATGATAATGGAATTCGATGGGAGAAGACTATCCCAGGAACACCATAGCAGAATGGTGCAGCTTAAAGGATGAATAGGACACTGAATGAACGTGGCAGGAGTATGAGGTTACACTCTGGGTTACCTAAGACCTTCTGGGCTGATGCAGTGAACATGGCAGCATATCTGATCAACAAGAGTCCATCTATGCCAATGGGAGAACGTCTACCCGAGGAGCTCTGGTCTGGTAAGGAGGTAAGACTCACATTTACGAGTCTTTGGCAGTTTGGCTTATGTACATATTAATGCTAACTCAAGGGACAAGTTTGATGCTAAGTCCAAGCCATGTTTCTTTATTGGCTATGGTGTTAAAGAGTTTGGTTACCGCTTTTGGGATGATCTCAAGAAGATCATCAGGAGCCAGAACGTGGTATTCAATGAAAGTGCCACGTACAAGGATCGTCGTACAGTTGAAGATGAAAATGGGAACATTGAATCTGAGTGCAAAGAGTAAGTGGAGCTTGAATGTGTACTTGATCATGAGACATCAAAACCGGTGGAACCTCCTACTCCAATGGAGTTGAGGAGATCAACAAGGGTGAGAAGGCCTGTGCAGAGGTATTCACCATCCTTGCATTATCTGTTATTGACTGACGGTGGAGAACCAAAATGCTTTGAAGAGGCAATTCAGCTGAAAGAGTCGAGCAAGTGGGAACTGGTTATGAAGGACGAGATTTCCTCATTGCATGATAACAACACTTGGGAGCTCACGCATCTGTCAACAGGAAAGAAAGCATTGCAGAACAAGTGGGTCTATCGGGTCAAGGAAGAACATGATGGAAAGAGGAGGTACAAGGCAAGACTAGTGGTGAAAGGCTTTCAACAGAAGGAAGGTGCGGACTTCATTGAAATCTTTTCACCTGTAGTGAAGCTTACCACCATCCGGGTGGTCCTCGATATTGTTGCATCAGAAGATTTATATCTTGAGCAGTTTGATGTCAAGACTGTTTTTCTTCATGGAAATTTGGAGGATATCTACATGCAGCAACTTGAAGGATATATTGAGTCTGGGAAGGAAGACCTGGTGGGCAAACTTCAGAAGAGCTTATATGGATTGAAGCAGGCACCCAGGCAGTGGAACAAAAAGTTTGATTCATTTATATCTAAAAATGAATATAAACGATATGGCATGGATCAATGTTGCTACATCAAGTCCTTCGGTGATGAATATATTATATTGCTTCTGTATGTGGATGACATTCTCATTATCGAATCATGTATACAGAGGATTGATGAGTTGAAAGGACAGTTGGCTGAGGAGTTCGAAATGAAGGATCTTGAAGAAGCTAGCAAGATTTTGGGGATAAAAATCAAGAGAGACCGTGCGGCTGGAACCTTAATGTTATCACATGCTAACTACATTGGGAAGGTTCTGAAAAGATTCAGTATGTTGGA
The DNA here is from genome assembly GCA_963277665.1 of Viscum album. NCBI lineage: Eukaryota > Viridiplantae > Streptophyta > Magnoliopsida > Santalales > Viscaceae > Viscum > Viscum album. Next base: position 118,293,584 of record OY728156.1, on the reverse strand, counting down.
AGCAAAGAAAGTCTCTATTCCCCTGGCGGGCCATTTCAAACTCCCAAAGAGGCAATTGCCGAAGACGGCAGAAGAGATTGAGTACATGGCAAAGGTTCCATATGCCTCAGCTGTTGGAAGCCTGATGTATGTCATGGCATGCACTCGACCTGACATCGCTCATGCAGTGGGAGTTATGAGCAAGTACATGGCTAACCCTGAAAAGCAACATCGGGAAGCTGTGAAGTGGATACTGAGGTATTTGAAGGGCATCAAGGAGGTATCTCTGTGCTTTGGGAAAGGAAATTCATTGCATGGGTATGTGGATGCTGACCTTGGAGGCGACGTCGACAGCAGGAGTACCACAAGTTATGTATTTACCTGTGGAGGAACTACAGTAAGCTGGATATCACAATTGCAGAAGGTGGGGGCTTTATCCACCACAGAGGCAGAATACATTGTTGTAACAGAAGCTGGGAAGAAGATGGTTTAGCTAAAAAACTTTTTGGATGAGTTGGGAAGAAAGCGAGAGGAGAATGTATTGCACTGTGACAGTCAGAGTGCGATACATCTTGCAAAGAACGCAGTATTTCATGCCCGAACGAAGCACATTCAGCTGAAGTATCATTTCATCAGAGGTTTGATACAGGATGGGTTGCTGACATTGCAAAAGATTTGTGGAACCAACCATCCAGCGGACATTTTGACAAAGCCAATGGTACTACAGAAGTTGAGGCACTATTGTGCCTTTGTTGGTCTCCACTAATGAACGGAGGATGAGAGGCAGAAGAAGGGAGGAGACGATGGGAGCACAAGAGGAAAACAGTTTGTATTTCATGAATCGTCAGGTTCAAATTGAAGTTCTGAATGGAAAGCACGCCATTGGTGAGTGAAGAAGAAGAAGAGCTCAAATTAAGTAAGTTGTCTTAGTCAGTGGCATCGAAGCATAGCAGTGTAGTGGATCAGGCTCCAAGTGGGAGATTGTTGGATTGGTGTAGCCTGATCCGGTTGTTTGTGGCCCGTACTGCGCACCAGCCCGCAACTTTCGCGGGTCCAGCTCCACAATGAGCTCGTTGGGGGTTGCAGGGGAGCACGTGCCCCTGCTTTGGGAGTCCAGGGGTCGAAGGTCCCCGGTCCAAATTTTGGGGTGTTGTAGCAATGCTGACACTGTAGCATAATTGACCGACCGACACCGACAGGGCATTGTAGCGACGCGGACTTCCAGCCGCCATTCATTGTAGCTCCTTAGACTTTCAACCGGCAGCCACTGTAGCACTTTTGACTTGGGTGACCGCCTTTCACTGTAGCGATGCGGACTTTCTGACGGTTGATGGAATAGTGATTCATCATCTACATTAGACCATTTTCGGGCTAGGGTTTTAGTGTGTGAGAACTCTGAAAAACTCTCTGTAAATTGTGCTCCCGAATTATAGTGATTTTCTGGCTCTCCGTGGACGTAGGAATTATTCCTGAACCACGAAAATCCTTGTGTTCCTTTTTCCTTTTTTTCCCCCTTTTACTCTTCTGTGATCCGTGTTTTGTTTCGTTGCTCTCGACGTTTCCGCAACAAGAGGCAATCGACTAGCAGCGGGGGTCTGTTGATGGTGCGATGGGGAGACTATACCCTCTAGATCGGAGTAACACAACGGTTTATCAGATAATAAATAACAGATACATGCAGAAGTAGTAATAACAGAAAGACAAGCAGGGAAGAATAATATAATATCTGAATAAAAATGACCAATGCCAATTTACAAGAATGCATGTATGACAGATGATGTTACAAGTGCAAGCAATATGAATTACAAAAGCAATACAGTGTAATAAAAGAAAATTGCCCAACGACTAGCTCCACGAGCATCCCGAGCTTCAGCTCGATCCTATGCTCCTAACTCCCAGGTAGAAGTTAAACACCACAAGCAATCAACCAAGGTCCTGCAAATATAAGGTCCACTCGGGTATCCCAGTGCAATGGCGGCCCGAGCAGAATGTGAGATAATAATCGCAGTAGGGTGGCACCCACGGTGTCTAGCTCAATCCATTACTTGATATGTAATGTAAAGCAGTGAGCAGGTATAAGCAGAAAAATAAAGCAGTGCTGAATAAATAAACAACCCGCCCAGGTTCCTAAGGGACACCTGGCGGCTAAACCTGCTTCGGCACCCTACCAGGTATCTATGTCTGTGGGTAAATCCTCCTGCATCAGGATGGATCACCCAAATCGGTGGCAGATTCTTCTATTGAGGATCAATCACTCAGAATATACCATAAATATAAGAACTCTGCCCTCAGGCTAACCAAAATCTCGCCCTCTAGCCCTCAGGCGGTACAAAAACATGCACCAAACCCTCAGCTGATGATCATATACTCTGCCGTCAGACATCAAGTGCCTGAGCGCCTTACCCTCAGGCGGTACGGAAGATCATGCACCAAGCCCTCAAGCATGCACAATAAACATGAGTCGTATCCAGACAAACTCAACATGACATCAGCATCAAACCCTCAGGTATCAATCACATCGACATCACATAAGCTCAAAAGCTAAGCAAGCAAAATCACAAGTCTAGTATCAAACATACTAGATTTTTTATCATATGGCATTAGAAGCCATATCCTAAACATGCCATATATCAATCATAACCTCTACGCATAAAGAAACACCAACGCAATAAGCCAAGCAAGCATAAAAGTCTAATCATTATTTTTTAGCTTAGAAGACAGCGCACCACCGTTGAAGGGGTTTTATTATAAAAACGTGACTTTATTTATCAAACAAATCATCTATCATAACTAAACATTTCATTCAAGAATCACATTTCAATTTATCAAAGAAGTATTAAGCAGGCAACTAATGCATTCTTACATTTAAAGGGCAATGAAAGGGGATCCTACCTCAGAAAGTAGACTAAGCGGAACACTCGGCACGATACGATTTTATCAACGACCGCTCGAAGCTGCTCCTTCCCACCTCCGAGCATATGCACCTTCGCATATATATATATTCAAGCTGTCATGAGCGGATATATATATAACGGGGGAACTTATATATATATATATATATATATGTCTACCAATGCATACGCAGGTAAGTCGCCTTTGACTCTAGCGACTCGAACGTACTACAGAAAATACTAGGAACTCCAAATCACCCAAAGGACACAAAATAAATTGGGCGAAACCAAGCAGCGGATGTAAACCTTTACCTCGAATGACGGCGGCAAACCGAATCGACCCAAAACACATTGCCTTCGGCGGTGAACATCGAAACAAGCACGAAGGAGTCCCGAGAGACTCATTGCGCACCCTAACACTGAAAGAAACAACAACAAAATGGATTAGCCCAAACCCTAGGTACGGCCGAACGAGATAAGGCGACGGGGAGAGGATAAAAACGCCCAATCTAGGGAGGAGGAAGGAAGAGGAGGCTTACCTTGGAGAATCGAGCGAGAAACTGAAAGAGATTCAAAAATCGCCGCACGAAGGAGACCGCAAAAAGGGGGGTCGCGCGCGGCTGGAGAACCCCGAGGGGTTGCATCGCGTGAGATGGAGGAGGGAGGGGAGAGACCCCTCTTTGAGGGTTTCATAAAAAAAAACTAAAGTTAATAATAATAATAATATTATTATTATTATTATTATTATTATTATTAATATTATTATTAAAACATCTCTATTTTTTCATTTTCTATTTAATCTCATTTAATTTATTTTCATTTTAATTTAATTAATTTAATTTCTTTAAAAAAAACACATCGCAGTGTTCCAACTCTCGAAAAAACGTTCCAAAACTCGGTTTCAAAAACGGTCCGTCCAATAAACACCAAAAGTTCAAATTCCTTTGGATTTTTGTCGGATTCAAAACACGGGATGTTACAGGGGCGCGGTTCTTTGCATCGTCAAATACATTAAGCAGGATCCCGAGCACGATCTTCTTTATTCATATCAAGGTTACATGGATGTTGAAGCACTTTGTGATGATGACTAGATAGGTTATTAATCTACTCGGAAGTCCACTTTTGGATACACGAGTTCCTTGACGATAACTTGATCTCCTAACGCAAAAAGAAACAAACGGTTATATCACAATCCAATGTCGAATCAAAATATTGTGTTATGATCAATGTCATTGTCAAGATCCTTTGGATCTGCTAATTACTCCATGAATTTGGCTTCCCAATGAAGAATATTGCTCATATCGGGTGTGATAATCAAGTAGCCACAAAGATCACTATCAACCAGTCTTCCATGAACGCATAGGCACATTGAGGTGGACTGCCACTTTCTTCAACATCACTTTGAGCAAAAGCACCTTGCCTTCAACCACATCCCCATTGCTGGTCAATTTGTCATCATCTTCACCAAAGACGATCCTGAACCCTGAACCATGTTTCTCTACACCAAGTTGAAGATGCACAACGTCTACAACCCAACTTGAGGGGAAGTCTATATAGTCTTCTACATATTTTGTGGTACTCTTGTATTCCAAGCAAGATATATCTCAAGCATGAGGGGGAGTGTCGGGCCCAGTCAAGTTGAGTGGTCCAAAGTCATTTATGTATTAGACTCTCGCATTAGTCTCTGGAAACTATCTATAAAAGTGTTCAACAGCTCATTGAGATATGAGATTTCATCTAACGTGGTTAAAAAAATTTAATTAAGGGAAATAAGCCTAGGAAATTATGAAGATTTTTTTATAAACTTTTAAATGATGGGCACATGCATAGATGTGGTAATCCAATCATACGCAAATTATTTTCTTACAAAAAATAAGGGACATGAAATGAAGGAAGCCACGGATGGATGGGTGACGGATCCTTTAATAGAATTATGTATGAAGTGTGCATCAATGTCATAATATAAGAATGCTAACAGCATACAGAACTGCTATGAAATAATGACCCATACCATGAAACTCCTGGTAGAATAATTAAGTATAGGTTAAAAAACTATGCCATGATCTAAGAAAATCAAGTAGAAAGATGAATGTACAAAATATAAAGAGTGAATTGATTGATTTAGAACTGCTAAAGAAGTCCAGGTGCATGCTCAGAGGTGGATGATAATAGGAATGCAAGGGGGCTACTGTTATGCTGGGGAATCTGCTGTAACTGTGGGGGGGGTATGCCTGGATCCTGGGGGGGCATATGTTGGGATCCTGGGGGGAGTCACGGCTCCTGGGGGAGCATATGTTGGGATCCTGGGGGGTCACGGCTGTTTAAAAAGGGAAGGTTGGAGAGGGTAGGGGGGGAATTATTCTGTTGGGGGCTGCTTAGCAGTTTCGGCTGCTGGCTTGGGGGAGAGCCCCTTGGGAAATCTCTCGGGTTACTCTCTTCTCCTCCATAATTTCTTCTACTTCTTTTACAGCTTGTAATTCTGCTGGTGATGTTCCTTTTTTATTCAATATGCAAATATTTGTCATCTGTTCTCTATCAATTGGTCCGACCAGCAGAATTTCCTCGCACGGGAGGATAGTACTGCAGGGGACCTCACGTTGGGTTGAGGCACCTGCCGGAAACGAGCATTGCTGGTTCCTTCGAGGGAGGAGAGTGTTGTTGGTCACTCTCGCATACGAGGGGACGCACAGACGAAATCCTTCTACTATGCTACGAAAGAGTCCCCTCCTACTTCCGGGCGCAGCGGAAGTGTGCGATGGACCGTGCTCAACTTTGCTTTTATCATGATCGATGATCAATCCGAGATTTACACAACGATAAACATGGTGATCTACGGAATTGAATCAAAGAAAACAGATAAGGGATAGAATGCCGGAACCAAAGAGAGGATCATCACATATTATTGATAATTAATTTAATTAATTAAAGAATTGCCTTGATAGAATTTTTTCTTCATTGATGGATCTAACAACATATCTACGTTGTACGGTCGTTGCGTTTATAGGAATCAAAGCAGGTTCCCTCTAGCGGTGATCCACTCGTGTTCCACAAATCTCCGAACGTCATTGTAGAAATCTTCGGGTGCTAGCACGGCGGATCCTATCGCTTGCGTCGTCCGTCTTTAATCGCCTAGAAAACCGTTTCCAAAGCGTTCTTCTTGATCTCTCCGATCTTGGGAGCGTTCTTGGAGAAGTGAGCTCTCTAGGTCTTGAGAGGATTCTTCAAATCTGTTGTGCACAACCAAAACAAATGAATTAGCTCTCTAAGAAAATAATATAATTGGGTTTAATATCGTTAGGGTTTAGAAATAAATAATTACACAAGTGTCTATTATTTATTTAATCCTTGCGAAACCTCATGTCAAATAATAATAATAATATTATTATTTCTCGACATGCACTTAACTTGCGAATTAAATTAAATATTATTTAATCAAATAATATTCAATATTTATTATTTCTCACTGAACCATTAAACTCGGCCCGTCATTCCTCCGCAATATTTATCGGATCCTGAATAATAACTATTTATTTATTAAATAAATATCACTGCATTATTCGCCAATAAATAAATAAATATTATATTCACTAAATAGAAAATAAATATTTATTAAATATTCTGCTCATATTATATTCTCTCGAATAACTGTTGACGGAATATATGTGATCACACAAACATGAATAATTATTAAACCACGTGTGAGAATAATATTTATTCAACTTGTTAAATAATAAATAATATTATTATTATTTAACTGAGATTCTGAATATACTTTATATGTGACCCTCTAGGCCTCTTTCTCAGTGGCATTAGGTGAAGCAGCCTAAAGTCCAAAGTTAGCGTCTATCAACACGCCAAGGCACCCATAGAGAAAGAAGTTAATGTCGCAACGACATAATACCTCATACGAACGCTTACTATGTAATATAATCTTTTTATCACGATATCTCTAATCAAGCAGGATGCATATCGGTGTCATCAACCTATGTGCTCTATGTTTCTTTCTTTAACTTCCTGAAAATTGAACTTGCCTATAGAACAGAATGGTCATGGATTTATTTAGATTATATCTGTTGAAGTGTATGAGAGAACCGAATACCCAAAGTATCTCACTAAGGGAGGCCTTGGGGTTATTTTATAATGAATAAAAGAGATTACATGATATGTCAAGTCCGATGTGTGACTGTAAACAACTTAACCTCTAACACTCTCCCTCAAGCTAGGTGTACCTAGCTTAGACACATAATTAAATAAACCAAAGCAAAGAAAACAAAGCAATCAACAAGCATTGCAAACACTCCCTCTCAAGCTGGACATACCCAACTTGACTACATAACAAGACAAAACATAAGAAAATATAAACTGTCATAGGTGCTCCCCTCAATATGTTGATGGATGATGTCGCTGAAAAAAGACTGTCAACCAAGCAACAATGCCCGTATGCACTGCCCACTGGTGTTGCTCCACCTATTGCACTCCCGCTCATGGCTGCTAAAAGAAAGATGATCATCGTAGAACTCTCATGCTCTCGTGCTGAGGACGACCCTTGCTTGAAGATATTGGATGAAACGGCGACCGACGAACGGCCTCAAAACAGTCAGGCGAAACGACGCCCGACTAACATACCCAAATTGCCGAGGTGAAACAGCACCCGACTTTGCGGACCCAAATTACCGAGGTGAAACGGTGCCCGACTTTGCGGACCCTAAAAAGATTTTGGTAGATAACAAAGGTAACAATAGGGAGCAACGGAGAACCTGATAGAGCCAAAGAATCCATTATGCAGCAACGTTGAAGCGACGCACGCAGTTGGGACGTCAACAGCACGCGCAGCAGCAAGGTCAGGGAGGCGGTGTTACGATACTGGATGGTGGGGCTTGCCGAGCTGGAGACGGCGCGCGAAACAGAGGCCAATCGGGAGGGAGGCCTGCACCGGGTACAGCGCTGGATCTCGAGCAGGTTGGGGGGGGGTCGTCATAAGAGCCAGCGGCGAGTCAATAGAGCAAACCACAAACACGACAAAAAGAGGAAGAAAACAATATCTACCAGAGGCGACAAGTGATAAGGGGATCGGCGGCGGCGGCGGACTCCTAGCCTAGGATGGCCTTCTCGACAGCGTCGAAGCCTTTGAGGGCACGGGGGTCAGATCCGGAGATCAGATCTGAAAAGCAGGGGCGCGACTGTGCAGGAGACATCGCGCTGAGAATAAGGCAAGCCGTCGGAGATGGGGTGTTGTTGCGTAAGAGACGTCACGCTGGGAGGGGTCATCCGTCGTACAGAGCGTCGCCGCCAGGCCGTCGCGCGCAGGGAGGGAGCAGTAGAGGGTCATTGCGTGCAGGCAATCGACACCGCATGAGGGAGTCGCGGCCCGTCGCAGGCAGTCACCACAGGTGGTAGGTGGCAACGTGAGGGGGTCGTCGAGGACGACCGGGACTCGTCCCGCAGGGAGGGACTGCGCGAAAAGATGGAGTGAGGCGTGTCGTCGCCCGCAGCAAGATGGAGTGGCCTGCCGGGGAGAGCGCCTCAGAGAACCGTCGCGTACAGCATAGGAACCACGAAGGAGGCGGAGGTAGGGGCAACAGCAGATAACCTATGGCTCGCTAGCTATGGAGGTCGTTGCCCCCCTTGAGGGAAAAAATAGGTTTTCAACAAGAGAACAGAGAGAGGGGAAGGTGGGCTAGGATTAGAGAACCTTCTCTGATACCATGTTGAAGTGTATGAGAGGACCAAATACGCAAGGTATCTCACTAAGGTAGGTCATGGGGTTATTTTATAATGAATAAAAGAGATTACTCGATATGTCAAGTCTAATGCGGGGCTGCAAACAACTCAACCTCTAAAAATATCATTTCCAACAAAGGGCCTAAGATATCAACTTCCGTTAAAGAACAGAAAGAACAAATCATTTTCTCGCATTATTCATTAATGCAATATTACTCGTGACGCACCCAACGTATCCTACTTCGCCGCGAACATCTGTTGTCACGGTTTTCGTCAATACATCAAAATATGTGACTCATAATACTCATTAATAATAATCTTAAAGTCTAAGGAACAATACACACGTCCGCGGATAGGAACATCCAATGACACATATAAATGTGGATTTCCTACTGGCGGGTTTTGTTCTCACATATCAAAGTACGTGACTCATAATAGTCATTAATAATAATCTTAAAATTTAAAGACCAATACACATGTTCGCGGATAGGAACATCCAATGACACATAAATGTGGATTTCCTACTGGCGGGTCTTGTTCTCATAATATCCTACACTGGATATTACCAAAAGCGTACACCATAAGAAGGTGTCTCAAAGTCCTATGAGTCTTCACCCCTGATAGTCTGTATCATTTGTGTCTCTCAAATGATATCATCAGGCTATAGAACATATATTTAAGAATAGTGTCGTAGCACTTCTGGGTTCTCATCATAGCGGGGAACTGCTATAACATTTTAGTGCGACAGCTACTCTTGAGAAATTATCACATACTATGTTACACAAAAAAACAGTCATGATGTGATACAAAATTTATTAATATTCAAAACTATGAATACATGTTATCATAAAGTACACAGAATTTGGTTATAGGGCACCAACTCCAACAGCTGCCACATTTTCTCAGGCACTGTGTCACGGTCCTCCAAACGCGCACTGCTGATCACTTTCAGAAGCGTGTGCACTGTCAAATCTTCACCATCTCCAATTTTTTTCATTCGTCGTCAACACCAATTTTGAAGCACGTCCAACTAGAAAGCATTTACAGTCAGGTGGCGCACTGCCGGAAACACCCGCTACTCATTTTTCGCCCAGAAGAAGAATAGTCGGTCACTCACTGCGGAAGGTCACACTGCAGGAAAACTCGACCAAATCACCTTTAGCAACAACGTGCCCCGCCGACCTTATTCTCCCTCCTTGTTGTCGTTTCTTCACCACCTCTACAAGGGAGGCGCATGAAGGGTTTCATCAGAATCTAATAACAATTATTAGATGAAGCGGAACCAATATAAAGCTTTGTCTGAGGATCTTCATGCAAGATAATATGAAGCATGTGATAAAAATGAAATGAAGAACATGTTGTAAATATGTGTACCTTACACCGAAGGGTCACTGCATCTTCGAACTCCCTTTCATGGGTTTGAGAGAGATTGCTAAAGTTGAAAATATAAGCATACCACCTTCGTAGGTATCCATGGGTAAACTGAATCATCCGACGTTCGGATGGGATTTACATTTTCTCCACGGTATGTTAGTACCTATAGGAGCTAGTGTGGGATTTACCAGATATTAACAAAATGTTCGAAGTACGACCAGATGCGTCTGATTTTGCTTTAGGGGGTGTTTTCATACAGGAAGGACATCCAATGGCATATGAAAGTCGAAAGTTGAATGACAGAGAGAAAGTGACGTTTTCTATTGGAATAGAGGGATGTGCAGATCAATTCAACTTTTCACTTTGCCATCTAGAGATAGTTTATCGTGAGCTAGGATATGAAGTTGGAAGAGAATGTCAGTATATCAGTTCATCTTCATCAAAGGTTCAGGGGCCAAGAGAAGCTCAATCAAAAAGAAAAACACTTCTGCTATTGATTGATTTAGTCGGTCAAGGTGGTCATTCCATTAGTCGTGCATCAGTGGTGTTCCAGCAGTCGTGCCGATGGGAGCAAGCGGGTCTTGGGGGTTGTGGACTCTAAACTCAACTTATCAAACTGAAATGAGCATAGGGTTTGTTGTCCATTGTATACCAAGCAAGACCGATAAAGATGATACCAAGATGGAATGGAAGTGAGCCCCCGCAAGCACTGGAAGATGAAAAAGATCTTTGGGGTGTTAGGGAGTTCAACCAGGCATTATCAAAAAGCACACATATTGTCATTGCATGGTAGCGATGTATATATAAAGCACCAAGAACATTTCTTGGACTTGTGCATTTATTCATGCGTTATACACGCGTAAATAAATATTGATTCAGCCAACTCATGCATCCAATGCATGTATAACTCCAAATCCATTACATCTTAGGTAACGACTTAAATAAATGATAGCTTTTAATGAGTTTAAGTCATCCAAATATTAACACACTTAATATTTGGTTGCTCATCCGATTAAAGGTAGTGGCATGCATGAAATCATATTTCATGCATGCATCTTGATGTACCATACACTTGATATAGCTATGCATCATATACTGGCTATAGCATTAGGGCATATCTCTTTGAATCTCCCACTTGCACTAAACTTATTGGACTTTGTCTCATTTCACCTTATATTGTATCATATACAATAACTTGTGAAACCATATCCAAAACTCCTTTTGGATATCTTTCGAAACACTTTTGAAAAGTTATCATTAACTTTACTTTATATCACATCATATGCAATGTCTTATGAAAACTCATCCAAAACACTGTTGAATTAGCTCTAAAACACTTTTAGAGCAACTCTGCGAGTTAAACTCAATCTTCATTCAGTCAACCACAGAGTGTGGCCCTACAAGCCTTTATAACGTTGACAACAAATACGAATCTCTAGATTCATATATGCAAGCAAAGAGCGACCTCTAGCAAAACATCAATGTTACTCAAGCTATAAAGGGATCTGACGTGATCTCCATCAAACACGTGTATCCCAATATTTGTGTTCATTAGTTTGCATCATATGCAAACATGCATTCTCATATTTTCCCTTTGCCCAAGACATTAAGTGACCATAGGACACGAAGCATGTCAATCCCATATAGCCAACTCATCTGTTCTCGACTCTCAGAGTGTAGGCTAATATGATCGATGAATACATCACAAGTCATTCATCCTTATAGAAAAGCACATCACATGTCTCTTATCTGGACAGATATATAATAGCTGGGTACAGCCGCACACTCCCAAGGTCAATCTCAATAGAGGGCCCAGATGTCATGCTCGTCATACGAGAGGACAAATCTCATATTGGTTAAGCTTCAACCGACGACATGAGTAGCAACATACACAATCACCCCCATATTAGATAAGTCAATATGTAGACTTGCGTGAGTAAGGTACCAAAGTATGAAGGTTCTCATGTTAGGTATCCCGCTAACATCAGGTAGTGGGGACTCAAATATGATTCATACACCCCTAGAATTCCAAAGACATCTTTATGACACTCCGTTTGATATACTTAGCGAGTCATCCAACGCACCCAAAGAATCACATTCTCTGTATTGTGCCTCATGAGCATATTTTGTATCTCTATACTAGAATCCTACTCAGCTAACCAACATTTGGTCATAACCTATACTCCATGACGAACGTCGGTTAGAGATAAACTCAAAATCGTACTTTGAGGTCAGTTATCATTACACTTCACGAAATGTGTATCTATATATACATTTATGTAGCCAATGTGAAAGAATGATAAAATGGAGGTTGACTTTAATATAATACATTTTAATATTCTTTTAAGAATATTTAACAAAACCAATATAAGCACCGGTTTATCATATCATATATGATAAACTGTCAAATCAGCCTTATGTTATCTACACTTTCTGGGTTTTGTTGACACATTACATCATATGTAATCCACGTCACATCTCTATGTGATCATCTGATAAAACACTCTTACTAACTCTTTAGTAAGAAACATTTATGAAGTAAGTCAGATTGAATAATGGTAAGACTTTGGAATCATATTCCTAACTGTTCAATTTCTTGAACATATTCAAACTTCTTAACTTCACAACATCAAATGTTATTGTTGGAGTCTATGTCCCACATCAAAGGGGGTTTAACCCAAAACCCTTCCTCCTATTTAATTCTCCCCGTCTAGGTTATCTTTTCTTTTCTCGTAAGGATTTCCCTGGGGGGCAAAGGCCCCAGGCCCGTCAAAGTCGTTCGCCCCCTGTCGGCGCCCTCGTTCGGGCTTCCCCCTGCCTGCGCAACTCCTCCGCCGCACCCTGCCTACATGGCTCTTCCGCAGTGCCCCGTCACCAGCACGCCCGCTTGCGGCTCCTCACGTCTGTCTGCCCCCTGTCGGACTATCCGGACGTTTCAGACGGCGTCAATCCTCTTACGACGGGCCGCTCCACCCAGCGCAACAACCGTTGCGCCCCTTTCGTCGGCCTCTCCCACGCGACGGTCTCCTCGGTTCCCTCCCTGCACGCGACGGCACCCGACGACTCCCTCCCTGTGCGCGAGACAGCACCCTCCGCGGCACTTTCCCTGCACGTGACGGCATCTCTGCGCAATTCCCCCGCGCGCCCCTGTGTGATAGCCCTTCAGGTGCGCCCCTCCCCTGTCGATAGCGATAACACACGGCGACTCCCTCCCTGTGCGCGGCTCCTCCGCTTCTGCGTGGCTCCTCCACTTCTGCGCAGCTCCTCCTATGTAGCTTTCCCAACGCTTCGACGACCGACCCCGCCTGTGCGGCTTTCCCAACGCCTCGTCGACCAGTCCAACATGTGCTGCTTTCCCGGCGCCTCGTCGACCGGCTCCGCCTGTGCGGCTTTCCCGGCTCTCCCTCGACCGGCCCCACCACTGCGGCCTTCTCGGCGCTCCATCGACCGGTCCCACCTTTGCGGCTTTCCCGACGCTCTGTCGATCGGCCCCACCTGTGCGGTTTTCCCGATGCCCCATCGACCGGCCCCGCCTGTGCGGCTTTCCCGGCACCTCGTCGACCGACCCCACCTATGCGTCTTTCCCGACACCTCGTCGATCGGCCCCGCCTGTGCGGCTTCCCCAATGCCTCGTTGGCACATCTTTTTCAAACATCTTCTATCATCCATCATTTTCATCTCGAGAGGTGTTGCAATCGCGGATAATTTCTTTTTGTTACGTCTTGTTTTATCATCAAGCTGGGTATGTCCAACTTAAGGGGGAGTGTTTCTTGTTTTCCTTGTTTGCTTTGTTTTCTTTATTTATATGTCCAAGCTAGGTAGACCTAACTTGAGGGGACATGTTGGAGTCTGTGTCCCATATCAAACTTCGGTGGTTTATCATCTTTATTATTCATTATAAATAGACACCAATGCCTCCTTTAGAGATCTTTATCATTCAACATTTACGATGTCAACTTTTGTTGTTTACTTAGAATTCTTTCTAAGTTCATCATTATCATCTTCGAAATCCTATTCCTTCAAACTTTTTCCCTGAAATAATGTAACTACATACATTATTGTTTTACCAACAAATCGTAACTCTCTTAGGATATGGAGTAAAATTCACTTTAAACATAGATTTGTGTAATTCTTTATTTGTTAATTTGAACTTTAAGTCCAAACATACTTCCACTAGCCTCTTAGACACTATTCTTTTCAGAATATCTTACTAAGATACACAAACTCTTTGATGTTAGAAAATAACATTTATTTCCTTTTAGTATGAATATTTAACAAATGAACTATTGTTTCCATATCGTATATGTTATTCTATGTGTTTGAAACATTTTTTATTTGAAAAGAGGGCTTAAAATATACCACCGATGAGTGGCAGGAACACATTCCCGTATATTTTAGCAAATAGTTGGATAGACATTTTATCTAGGATAAAATACTTTTATCCATATCTTCTTCTCAAAACATGTTACAAAAATTGATGAATCATAAACCATGTGTATACAATGAATCATCTCATACTTGCTCACAATAACTCTTTATAATCGAACAACTCCTCTTATCACATGAGAGAAATGAGATGAAGATACACATCTTTTGCTTAAATTCATTTGAGCTGGATAAAAACTTTTACATTCAAATCCTCGATGTAGTAACTATTTACTACATCTCATGAATATAAACTATAAGTTCAATCAATTCTTCCTTTGATTTTGAACTCCTGTACATTTACAACACTTTGTAAAATATACATTTAGTAACACATACCCTTCAAAACTTGAGAATTAATTTCTATAACATCCATACCTGACACGGGCATTCCATGGAGTTTCACAAACTCCTTCAGGTATTCCGGATAATCCCATCATATGGAATTATTATTCTTTCCTTCCTGATAACCCTAAGTTTCAATAACCTTGATTGACTTCTTGAAGAAACATTGTTGATCTTTTCAACTAATTTTTCTTCTTCTGGTTTGAACTTTTACCCACTTTTACTATCCATACAGTACCAGAATCCAGACATCATATGCCCAATTCATCCATTCTCAACACTTTGAGAATATCAAGTAAATTTTTCTTGAATTCAAACATATCGTCAGAACATTTCCATAGATGACAATAGAATAAGTTCCCTAACCAAAAGCTTTGATCACAATGTTTAACTTAATGATGATGGTGATATTTATCCACAACATAAGCTTTTATCAGATGAGTATCATGTATTGTCATCCATTTAATAAAAACTTTTATTAAATGGGCTCCCACTAAAATGATGACCCCTTTTGTTACATCATATCTATTAGTAGGGCAAGATTCATATTTCACTAAGCAATGAGTCTGTTTGGACGTTCCTCTCATCACTTAATTATTTAGATAGGGCATCATTCCAATCATATCATATATGATTCTTGGACAGATGAGCGGACAACCCTTTGTCCAATCCATCATATGGATAAACTAATCTTTATTCCTCTGGTATCCTTCACAAGGGTTTACTAGCTAAGTGTGACCCAAAGCAAACGTCAAAAACAGATTAACAAAGGACAACTCTGGGGCACCCTGCGAAGGCAGAACCCACCCAATAATGATTCAGTGTCGCTCATTACTTGTTTGTCTTACACAAGATAATCCAAAGGCATCCTGTGAAGGCAGAACCTACCCAGTAGAATGATCGAGGTCTTGACAAGTGTCACTTTGGAAGGAATCTCACACTCAGTATTTGAATGAGATTTTAATCTTACCGTCTTAGCTTATGTTATTTTCTTTTATGCATGCAAGCTTTTAGTAATTTAGTTTGGAATCTCATTCCCTCCACATAATTAATGTTCAAACCATATTGATGTGTAACTCTTTACATAACCCACAGGTTTGTGTTACTTACCCAAAAATAAAAGTCAAACATATTCATACATATCTGGATGCATCATATGCATAAGATACATGAACACTTCATGTAAAAGTTTAGAATTATATGAGATAGACAATCTCCTCATAAGTAAGCCTGGAGCGATAGATAGCCAACCCCATTAACTTTCCTAGACAAGGCATAGGTCTCCAGAAAAGTAGGTAGTCCAACCCCAAGTCCCTCTGTCCGGAGATACTTTAGTCAAAAGATAATCTAATGCATCATAACTCTAACACCTAATATGCACAAACTATATTCAACAAATAAATTCAAGCTAATAACTTCAATCACAGACCGATGTCAAGGTAAATGAAAAACTAAATTCATTATTGAGTCAATCCTAGCATGTAATGCAATTATTCACATTTTAAACGAAAGCATACACAATATTCACATTTCTTAAACAATTTAATAAACATGAACATGGCAGGGAATAACCTTTAAATAAATGAACAATGCATGAGATAAATATTTATGAAAAATTCATAAATAAAAGCTAAATTATAAACCCTTCTATAATTTTCAGCTTTAACATTATGGAAATTCCATAATTTTGAATATAAATATTTTATAGTCATTTCAATGTGAACTCTTTCATATTTATCATTATATGGCATTTCCATTTTAAATATATAATATTTTATGAATTATAAACAATTTACAATATCTAAATGTCATACTTAATCATTATTTAAAACCTAATCATATCGGTCAACAAAACACATTTTGATACGACTTAAATAATACCCAAATAAAGCCTCTTTAATTTGAACAATTCAAATTAGTTAATTATGAACAATTCATAATCTAAATATAAACATTTTATATTTTTGGCCTTATTTCATAATTTGCAACTCTTTATAAATTATCACTTATGATTTTCTAAATAAACACTTTTATTTCTAGATCATAAGTCATGTTATATAATTTGTTAAAAGGTATTTCAAATATTAACATTTAATATTTGGGAATAAAATGTTTCATAAACATTTAATTAATTATAAACAATTTATAATTAATTAAATTATAAAACTTCTATAAATTAAAATATCCCAAAATATTTTTTTTAATGATTTATAAACATTTCGTAAACTATCTAAATCATTTTATATGTTAAAAACAACTTTTAACAATATTTTTGTTTACCCTTACGAATATGGGTGTCTAGGTAAGGGTAAACTCTTCTACCCTTGCGCAGACAATCTGGAAGTCCTTGTTGTTGGTCCAGAGCTGAGATGACAATATTAGCCAAAATGGGGGTGAATTAGCCTTTTTTAAAAATGAATTAATGAATTTAAAGGTTATATCATAATTATTAAAGTTAGAATAGCGAAAATAAAAGAAAATGAACATAGGGTATTTCTATAGTGGTTCAGATCTAAATGATCTTAGTCCACTCTTCACCTCTCTCGCAAACTAAGAGAGATGGCACTCACTATAATCACTATAATGGAATCTTACAATGACTTTTTCTCACCTAGAGTCACAACTCAATTACAAAGCCTTTTTCCCCTGAAGGCTTAAACCCAAACCGACCTGTCTTTTTCTACCTGGAGGCACAATCCGAACATTCTGTCTTTTTCCCCCATAGGCACAACCCAATGTCTGACTTTTTTTTGGGAGCCACAATCCAATTAGCTACCTTTTAGTGGGCAGTATAACTCTAACAATTACGCACATAGATGAAGAATAGGAAGAAGTAAAACCATAAAATTAGATGAATGCTTCAAGGTCTGAGAGTCGAGGCAGCAAGTGATTCTCCAGCAGCAAGTGATCAAACAATTTTTGTTCAGTAGGGAGCAATAGTTGATCACTAGAAAAATACAGCACTTGTACAGTTCAGAAATATCCTCAACCTCCGTAACTTGCACTAGTTCTGTCAACTCTATATAAATAGTTTCTTTGAGCAAAGCAACTGTTACGTGAAAATATTGAGAAAGGGAGAGAGAGAAAACAACCGAAGAATCTTTATATTATCTGCTGAACGGAAACAGAAGTGGAGCTACAACAGAAGGAGAAAGAGGAGGAGAAAGAGAAGAAGAAGAAGTAACCCGGGGGAGGAGACCACCCTTCCACGAGCCCAACTGAGACCACCGGCGACCTGCTGCCAAGCAATTGCTAAAATGATTCATAACTCCTCCCTCTAGCTGGACCTCCTTTTAATACTCCACCAGGACACCCAACACCCTACAACTACAGCTGTCAACAACTGGCAACATAACAAACTAATAAAAGGAAAAATACCAAACTGCCCCTAAACTGCTAATGCCCACACCTGAACAGCAGTGGACAGCCCCTCATACTGCTAATTGCTAAAATGACTTTTTCTCACCTAGAGTCACAACTCAATTACAAAGCCTTTTTCCCCTGAAGGCTTAAACCCAAACCGACCTGTCTTTTTCTACCTGGAGGCACAATCCGAACATTCTGTCTTTTTCCCCCATAGGCACAACCCAATGTCTGACTTTTTTTTGGGAGCCACAATCCAATTAGCTACCTTTTAGTGGGCAGTATAACTCTAACAATTACGCACATAGATGAAGAATAGGAAGAAGTAAAACCATAAAATTAGATGAATGCTTCAAGGTCTGAGAGTCGAGGCAGCAAGTGATTCTCCAGCAGCAAGTGATCAAACAATTTTTGTTCAGTAGGGAGCAATAGTTGATCACTAGAAAAATACAGCACTTGTACAGTTCAGAAATATCCTCAACCTCCGTAACTTGCACTAGTTCTGTCAACTCTATATAAATAGTTTCTTTGAGCAAAGCAACTGTTACGTGAAAATATTGAGAAAGGGAGAGAGAGAAAACAACCGAAGAATCTTTATATTATCTGCTGAACGGAAACAGAAGTGGAGCTACAACAGAAGGAGAAAGAGGAGGAGAAAGAGAAGAAGAAGAAGTAACCCGGGGGAGGAGACCACCCTTCCACGAGCCCAACTGAGACCACCGGCGACCTGCTGCCAAGCAATTGCTAAAATGATTCATAACTCCTCCCTCTAGCTGGACCTCCTTTTAATACTCCACCAGGACACCCAACACCCTACAACTACAGCTGTCAACAACTGGCAACATAACAAACTAATAAAAGGAAAAATACCAAACTGCCCCTAAACTGCTAATGCCCACACCTGAACAGCAGTGGACAGCCCCTCATACTCCTAACAATTCCCTCCCACCTAAAAACCACCTTGTCCCCAAAGTGGAACAACCAAAGCTGTGTTAGGTCGTGCATTGAGTCAGTGGCTCCTGGTGGCGGCTTTGGTGGAGGTCGCAGCATCAATGCATCTTCAATACCATATGTAGGTGGATAGCGTTTCCAGTATAATTCCTCTCTGTAATCTTCAATACCATATGCTCCTGAATTGGTAATACTTTCATGGAACAAATCCCTTACCAACAGTGGAGTAGATGTAGGGGCTTTTGAATCGATGATCATGCCATAGAAAATAACCTCTTTCACATCTACTTAGGAGCATGAAACACTTTGTCCACCAAGATCACTGCAATCGTGATGTCTTGTGGAAAGCTGTTCAACCTGCCATTAAGAGTGTCAATATGAATTTCAGCACCCTGGTCGGGTTCACTATTTGCATCAACTTTAGCCACTGCAGCCCAAACCATTGATTTCCCTGCAACTCCTCCAGCTAGAACCTCTGATTCAACTTCATATAGGTAAACATCCTCACAAAAAATGGGAGAACTTTCAGCCTAAATCTAAATTCTTTGCTCCCTAACCCCAAGGGGTTTTCAGAAGCTTTGTCCGCACTTTGCCACTGCTTGGACGACTTGTAATTTGAATTGAATCTGGTCCCAGGAATCGCATCCTGAACTGCTGCAGCTTCCCCAACCCTCCAACTACCCAGCGTACAAAAACTGCCCAAAGCAAAATGAGATGCTTTAACCAGCTGGCCGTTCTTTAATCTTATGTTAGATAAATCTGGAAAAAGGATCCTTTGTCGCCTCCTACTCGATCTTCCTGGCAACATAACACTCTCGGAAAGCAAGTTTCTCCTAGATCTAACATGCTCAACCATAGCAATTTCAGGATTGTTT
Source organism: Viscum album (assembly GCA_963277665.1). NCBI lineage: Eukaryota > Viridiplantae > Streptophyta > Magnoliopsida > Santalales > Viscaceae > Viscum > Viscum album. The sequence goes on along the minus strand of OY728156.1, from coordinate 118,273,660 downwards.
TCTTCCGGATCTATAGGTTCTTCTCCAGCAACAACATGACACACATCTGCAATTGCCACTTTATCTACCGTCATGCTTTGTTCGGAAGGAACTCTCATACCCTTTTCTTCCGAAGCTAGAGGTTTTGTTAAGACAGGAACATGCCACTCCTCAGTACGCCTTACTGGGTTACCCATATGAGGACTCGAAACTGGAAGTACCTCTTCAGGCGGTTCCAATTGGGTTTCAAGTTGCTGCTCCTTATGTTCACATTTGTTGTACTTCTTCGTTTTGAGCTTCACTTCCTCTACATTTTGTTCTTCAAACTCCAAACCCAAACCAAACTTCTCCATATTGCGGTAAACCTGGATAAAATAAATATTCTCTTGTTTCATGCACTGAACACCCGGCACAACCTCTTTTTTTTGTCACGTAGAGCCTTTTCACTCTGCCATCGAAAAAACTCCCATTGCTGCTTGTTGTCCCCATATTTTTCCAGAAGCACGGGCTTCAGTTGCTCCCAACCCGCACCAAAATTCTTATTCAGCCAAGACAAGAACCAATATAAGGTTGTAGTTTCCATAGAAATCTGCGTATAGTGAAGTTTCATGTCCTCTGTTGTCCGATTTTCCTGGAAGTGAACTTCAGCTTTGGTGATCCAGCCCAAAGGATTGGTCCCAGTAAATGAAGGCAGTTCGACTCGTTTTGCTATACTCCTCTCGAACTCCACGTTTTTGTCACCACCTCCAACAGAGCTTGCCACAGCTGACCGAGTTAGTCTTCTGGAAACAGCACCGTTCCACCTGGGATTGTAACTCCTTGTTTGCTCCTCCGCTCGTTCCTCAGAACCTTGAAGTCTTTGAGAATTTTTCACCACATTGGACTGCAACTGTAATTGCTCCTGCTTACATATAAATTGTCCAGAAAAATTTGGAAGCCCTGCATAAACATCTAAAGCCACCTTTTGGTCTTTCAGGTCGAATTTAAGCTTTCTAAACAGTTTCTCGATCCTCTCTTGTCTTCTAAAAAACTCTTCTAAAAATGATGTTTGCCTCTACGTCTCGGCCGAGTGTCCTTCCATCGTCCAGACTGCAGCTTGGTCTCACACCATTCCGAATGGTCTCCACCAACGAATGTGTCCCTGTTTGAGCACGTTTTTTTTTTCCTTTTTTTTTTACTCCAACGAACAGTTTTCTCCAACGAGCCCTACTGCTGCGTTAAAGAAATATAGCCCATCCGTCTATAGCTCCATCGACGTTTTCCATAGTTCTTTTTCCTTTTCTTTTTTTTTCTTTTCCTCTATAGCAACTCTCGTACGCGCCTCTCTGTTTCCTTGAAGATATTAAACCCGTCCATCAACAGCCCTTACGTCGGATACTCACCGCAGCCCGAAAGCTCTCCCAGTTGCGGTCGTCCTCCTCTATCGGCTCAACAGAGATCGTCCCTTGGTATTCCAGCTCCGTTTTTCCCCAGCTCCGCTTGAAGGTCCAGGACGCGTCTCCCTAGCTTCGTCCGTATCTTTCTCAACTGCCGCGACTCACTACTTCCTCATCTGACACGTCTCTGCTCGCATGATTTTCCAGCAGCAAACGACTCACAAAAAAAACGTACCGTACATCAACGGTTGCCTTCGTTTTCTCCTCCAGCAAACGACTCCTCTCTTCCTCTACAAAGCGCGTTGTACCGTGACGCCTCTCAGCTCCACTGCATCAGAGCCGTTTTCTTCTTCAGCAATCACGACACACAACTGCAATCGTCTCTCTCCAACCATGACGGTGTTACTCCAGCGTGCAAACGGTACCCCAGCATTGTGCCTCTGCCGCGAGTACCTCAACAGCGTGCGCGGCCCAACCAAATGCTCATACAGCTCCAACGTTGCCTCTCCCCAACGGAGTCACCAAATTGTTACATGAAAATATTGAGAAAGTGAGAGAGAGAAAAAACAACCGAAGAATCTGTATATTATCTGCTGAACAGAAACAGAAGTGGAGCTACAACAGAAGGAGAAAGAGGAGGAGAAAGAGAAGAAGAAGAAGAAGTAACCCGGGGGAGGAGACAACCCTTCCACGAACCCAGTCGAGACCACCGGCGACCTGCTGCCAAGCAATTGCTAAAATGATTCGTAACTCCTCCCTCTAGCTGGACCCCCTTTTAATACTCCACCAGGACAGCCAACACCCTACAACTACAGTTGTCAACAGCTGGCAACATAACAAACTAATAAAAGGGAAAATACCAAACTGCCCCTAAACTGCTAATGCCCACACCTGGATAGCAGTGGACAGCCCCCAATACTCTTAACAGCAACTTTAAAATCTGAAGACCGTTGCATCTTTTATTTTCTCAAATCAAGAATCACACATACAGTTTCAACGAACTACTTCAAAGTTGTCCACGCCTATTTCCAAAATGATATTCCACGTGAAAATCTTGTATAAATGAAAAACAATACTCCTAAGTCAACTTCGATATCTTGAAAAACAATTAAAAAATACACAGTGGAATTCATTAGAAAAATTAATACGATAGTAAATAACAAGCATTAATATCCTTGAATTTGGATATTTCAATTTCAAAAATTTCAGCGTGAATATCAATACACGCTTAAACCCACGAGAATCATATTTAATTCATCATAAAACAATCTAAAACATGTTCGCATGGCTTCTAGATAATTAATAAGTAATTTTAGAATGAACAAAACAATAATTATATCTATAATAAACATGCAGCAAATTGAAATGTCAGATATTACGTAAAATAAAGCAAATTTCCAGGTTTTAGAATATCCCGTAAAAATTCAAAGAACCGCATAGGCAAATCCACAGGGGGTTTTCACGTAGTCGTTTTTCACTACGTAGCCAAATCTCACTACGTAAGGGAATCGACATAGCTGAATCTACGTAAGCGATTTACGTAGGCGGATTGCTCACGTAGGTGAATTGCTCACGTATCCGATTCTGGAAATTTGAAAACAACTTGAATTAACAAATTTCAGACCTAAAACAGACCTTCAAAATGACAAAATTAGCTTTAGCTCCAGTAAAATGATATTTAGATAATTTCATTAGATTTCCATAGAATCAAGAATCGTCTTAATTGGACTTTTATAGCTCAAGTTGTCATCAAAATACAGTAGCAAATTAATTCTGGAAAACTGCAAAATTCAAAATGAAAACATGAAGTGACTTCTAACCTAATTTAGAACATTATAGAGATCGATTCGGAACTTATGTCTTCAAATGAAATGTAGAAAATTTTGTTAGCTTTTCATCGCAACCATAATCAATTAATTTGGAGCTATATAGCCCAAGTTATGATCAAAATACAGAAGGTAGCCAATTCTGAAAAATCAGCTGCATGAGTCGGCTACGTGGCACAATTGACTACGTAAATTGGCTACATGGAAACAGTAAAAAACACCTAAAATGATATTTTATAGTCCCATGCAACTTATTTGGCCTAGGAACACTATATGAAACTTGTAAAACATGTTATGGTCAATCAAAACATGAAATTTAAAAATATATAAAACAAAGAAATATTATAATCTAATCAAACTTAAGCATACTTTAATCAAAACACAATACAAAGTATTAAGACTCTTAAAGAAAATAAAACAAATAAATCTTTGTAATTATCAAAACATAAAGTGGTTCAAGGAGTCACTCAACACTTGTAAAGGTAAGTTACTACTTACCTTTACGCAACTTAAATATAACGTGTTGCGTAAGGGTAAGACCCTTACGTGAACGCTTCATGTAAGGATAAATCTCAATTTACCTTTACGCGGCCTTCAGGCACCGTTGCGCAAGGATACTTACTCACGTAAGAGTATGACCTTTGAAGGATTCGGACGCAGCGGAAGCGTGGCGGTTGGATGGGGCCCAACTTTGTTTTTGCCGTAATCGATGATCAATCTGGGATCAATACGACAATGAACGCCAGTATCCACGGATTTAAATCAAAGATTTAAACAAAGAGAATAAAGGTTCCGGATCCGAAAAACAGGATCTTGCACATCATGTTTATAATTAATTTATTAAATTCTGAAGAAATTAAATACCAGGATCTTCGGTACTTCGTTGATGATCGTTGATCGTCTGGAATAACCCTTCCGGATTGTTATCGTTGCGCTCGCGAGGATCCAAAATAGAATCTCTCTAGCGGTGATTCACACGTGCTTCAATGGTCTCCGATCTACACCACTCATTTTTTGAGTGTTATCGCGGCAAAGCGAATGTCTTGCATTCGTTCTTGATCGTTCGTTCTTTGGTCTTGAAAAACTTCTCGTTCTTGAGAGGAAGAGAGGAGAGGAGTCGAGAGAAAAAGTTTTGCTCAACAATTCTCTAGCGTCACAGGTCGTGTTGCACAATAGACGCACCCATCTATTAATCGACATGGGGTTTCGATTACAATATTTAATTGCGTAACAGCGATTAAATGCAATTATAACCATTAGAGAAAACTCATGTCATGTAATAATAATAACAGCGTCATTAATTGTGGTGCGCCAACTTGTGCAAAACGGAACCATAAAAGAAAACCCGAGCCACATAATGATAACGGTATTATTATTATTTTACACCACCTGGATAAATAATATTTATCGTCTTGTAAATAATTAATTTATCACCGTACACAGTCTTAATCTGTTCGAACTCCACTTCCATTTATTGAACACCCGAATAATATTTCATTCTCTTAAATAAATATTTTATTTACAAACTATTAAATAAATATTTATTAAATGTTCAATAAAATAAATAAATATATTTTATTCACAATCCGGTGAATGAATATTTATTTAATTTATGCGATCATTCTAACTTGAATATAATTATTCTTCAGTCTTGAAAATAATATTTATTCCATTAATTAAATTCAAATAGAATTTAATCAAGATCACCAAAAACACCTAGTGTGTGACCCTTTAGGATTATTTCTCGTTGGTATTAGACAGGCTTGCCTAAAGTCCAAAATTACTGTCTATCAACGGGTCAATGCATCCAAAAGAAATAACTTTAAGTCGCAACGACGACAACCACATACGAACATTCACTGTGTAATATAATCTCTTTATCTCAATATCTCATCAAACAGGTTTCATGATAGCGTCATCAACCTATATGCTTGATACGTCATTCTTTGACTACCTGAAATAAACTCATCGTTACACCATGGTAATGGATTTTAGGACGATGGTTCTATTTCAATCAAAGGCCCGAGATATCAACTTCCATAAATAGAAGGGACAAATCATTCATCGACTTATCCATTAATAACATGTCATTTGTCACGCACCCAACATACCTTACTTCCTACCAACATATGTCGTGACGATTTTCGTCAGCAAATCTAAGTGTGCGAGTCATGACACGTATTAATGATAATCTTAAAGTCTAAGAACCATTACACACGCTCGCAAATAAGAATATCTGATGACACCAAAACATGCGGAATTCCTATTAGCGGGTTTGTTCTCATAATCTCCCGTCGTAGAGATTACCGAATGCGAACTTCATGAGAAGAAGTCTCATCTGCTTACGAGTACTCACACCTGACGGTCTGTATACTATGTGTCTCATCATAGTATGTCATCCAACCGCAGAACTATATTAATAATATTGTCATAGCACTTCAAGGTTCTCATCATAGCGGGAAACTGCTATGACATTATCAATGCGACAAATACTCTAGGACATTATTACATTATAGTCATGCAAAATAATGAACAATATGTAATAAGATGTTTAATATTTAATACATTAAATATTCATGTAATCAAAGTATAAATAGTTGGTTTTAAGACACAAACTCTAACAAACTCTCACTTGGACTAGAGCCAACTGCCTACGACTTTCAATCCGCTAGACCTCACATGATGATCATGTTTCTGTTGAGTTAAGGTTATAGTCAAGGGATCTGCCACGTTGTCTTCCGTGGAAATATTGATCACTGCAACTTCACCTCTCTGAGAAAAATCTTTCAAGAGATGATACTTCTAAAGTATGTGCCTCAGATACTTAAGGATAGTCATGACTGTCATCCAATAGCGGTCACCAGGATCAGCTTGATATATGTCTACCGCACTCAATGCATAGGCGACTTCTAGCCTAGCACATAGCATAGCATACATGACTGATTTAATCACTGATGTGTATGGAATCCTTACCATTCTCTTTCTTTCCTCATGCATTTGAGGACACATTTTCTTGGAAAGATGAATGTCATGTGACGTTGGCAACAATCCTCTCTTGGATTGTTTCATACTGAATCTCTTTGGTATCTTGTCAATGTATGTACTTTGACTTAGACCTAGCAATTTCTTGGATCTATCACGATGGATCTTGATCCCAAAAATATATGTTGTCTCGCAGTCCTTCATGGAGAAGCATTTATTCACCCATGTCTTAACAGACTATAAGACTGGTATTTCGTTTTTAATAAGTAATATGTCATCAATATATACTATTAAGAAAATGACTGCACTCCCACTAAACTGTTTGTAGACACAATGCTCACATTCGTTCTTTATAAAACCAAATTTCGTTATGCCTTCATCAAAACGAATGTTCCATGACATGGATGCTTGCTTTAATTCATAAATGAATTTTTGCAACTTGCATATCTTATTGGCATCTTTTAGAGTCACAAACCCTTCAAGTTGTGTCATATAGACATCTTCCTGAAGGTTCCCGTTAAGGAAGGTTATTTTCATATCCATTTGTCAAATCTCATAGTCATGGTAAGCGACAATGGCCAGTAGAATTCTAATGGATTTCAGCATTGCAACTGGTGAAAAGGTTTCATCGTAATCAATGCCTTGACGTTGTTTAAACCATTTTGCAACCAGTCGTGCCTTATAGGTACTGATTTGTCCTTCCATGTCCAGTTTCTTCTTGAATACTCATTTGCAACCAACAGGCCTTACATCTACTGGAGGATCTACCAAAATCCAGATTTGGTTTTGGTACATGAAATCCATATCAGAATTCATGGTTTCTTGCCACTTGGCAACATTTGTGCCACTTACTGCTTCCTTGTAGGTTAGAGGATCATTATTATCAACTAATAACAAGTCACCATCCTCGATAACTAGAAAACCGTACCGTTCTGGTTCTCTAACCTCTCTCATACTCCTACGCAGTACTTATGTCTCTGGAGCAGATCCTTCTTCCACGGGGCTTTGTGGAATCTGCTCTTGTACCAACTCTTGGGTACCTTGAGCCTCGACTTCATCGAAGTCTATCTCACTCTCACTATCTCTTTTGGAGATGTGCTCCCTCTAGGAATATGGCGTGACTTGCCACTATAACCTTTTTGTCTAAGGGGTCGTATAGGTAACATCTCATTTTTCCTTGAGGTGTCCTATAAAGGTACACTTTGTGCCTCGGGGTGCGAGTTTGTTACCTGAAGAGGCCTTAACAAACGCTTCGCTTCCCCACACATGTAAATTCGACAACATGTCTTTTCTTCCACTTCAAAGCTCGTATGGAATATCATTTATCGATTTAGTTGGTACTTGGTTTAGTATGTGTGTCGTTGTTTGTAACGCGTATCCCCAAAAGGATAATGGAAGACGTGCATGACTCATTGATTTCACCATGTCCAACAAGGTACGGTTCCTCCTTTCGCTTACACCATTCCACTGGGGCGTGTAAGGATGAGTGAGTTGGGATAGGATCTCAAACCCCCGTAAGCAATCAACAAAGTCTTGATTAAGATATTCTCCACCTCGGTCTGAGCGGAGTTTCTTAATCTTCTTACCAAGCTGGTTCTCAACTTCATTCTTGTATTCCTTGAACTTATCAAAAGAATCTGACTTATACCTCATTAAATGGATATATTCATATCTACTAAAATCATCATTAAAAGTTATGAAATATGAGTACTCACCCCTTGCTTCAACTGGAATTGGTCCACACACATCGGTATGAACCAATTCAATCTCTTTGGCCCTTTCACCCTTCCCACTAAATGGGGTTTTGGTCATTTTGCCTTATAAACATGCGTGACATACACCAAGTGGTTTTAGTTCTAAATATCCATCTTGATGTAACTTTGTCAAACGTTTCTCATTAAATGACCTAGCCGGTGATGTCAAGGTTGGGTGTGGTATGAGTCATGTGAAGTAGCTTTGTTATCGATTGTCATTACTTGGTTTGTGTAATCCAGCACGTAAAGACCGTTATATAAATGTGTCTTACCAAAACAAATGTTATCTTTATAAAAGAAGCAACGTTCATTTTCAAACTTAAAAATAAATCCATTTGTGTCTAGTCTGGATACAGAAATAATGTTTTTGGTTACAGAAAGCACATAATAACAACCTTTTAACACCAAGATCATCCCAGTCAGCAACATGAGGTGGTAGTCCCCGACAACTACAGCAGCAAGTCTAGCTCCGTTGCCTGCTCGTAGATATACCTCCCCTCGGTCAATTTTCTTGAATCTACTCAGTTCCTATATTTGAATACATATATGAGCACCACAAGTTGTATTTAATACCCAATTTGTAGAAACAGATAGATTGCACATGATAACAAACGCACCGGAAGCTTCCCCTTGCTTCTTTAGATGGGTGCAGTTTTTCTTCCAATGGTTCATCTTGCCACATGCGAAACAAACAGCTTTTTGCACCACAAGTTGTATTTAATACCCAATTTGTAGAAACAGATAGATTGCACATGATAACAAACGCACCGGAAGCTTCCCCTTGCTTCTTTAGATGGGTGCAGTTTTTCTTCCAATGGTTCATCTTGCCACATGCGAAACAAACAGCTTTTTGTTCCCTTCCCCCCCCCCTTGATCTTCCTTTTCTTGGAAGGGCGTGAAGAGGCTTTGAGCTTAAAGTTTTTCGTCTTCTCTTTCCTCTTATTCACTATAAGGACAGAAGGCTTTTCGCGCTTCATGACTTTGTCCACTTGGCAAAGGAGGATAAGAAGATCTGGTAGAGACTTCTCAATATTGTTCATATTGAAATTCACAACAAAACTAGAGAAGCTATGATGGAGTGATGTAAGAATGAAATCGGTACTCAGTTCTTCAGGGAGTTTAAACCGTAAAACCTTCAGGCGCTCAATGTAGCCAATGAACTTGACTACGTGAGGCCCAGCTGGGGCACCCTCTCCAAGCTTATTCTAAAAAAGTGTCTTGGATATCTCAAACTGTTCCTGTCTTGCTCTCTCCTGGTAAAGACCACGGAGGTGCTCATGCATGCTATAAGCATCCATGTTTTCGTGAGACTTCATGAGTTCACTAGACATTGATGATAACATCAAACATTGAACGTCGATCGCGTTGTTCATGTGTTTCTCGTAGACCAGGAACTCTTCATCACTCACCTCCTGGGCAGACAGATCAGGTAATGAGGACTCCAGCACGTAAGATTTCCATTCAAGGCGTAGAATGACCCGAAGGCGTCTAAACCTTTCCTGGAAGTTACTGTCGGTGATGATGTTGTCTTTATCCAGTATTGATCGCAAGGATAGTGTGGTTGACAAGCCTGTCATTTTTATTCTATAATTAAAAGAGCAAATAATTAGTACTTTCTTGATTACATTTTATGAGAAATAATAAATTAATTTTATTAAGTCTTCCACTATTTTTTCAAGTCTCAATGGCCCTCACCATTGAACTCGGAATGTCTCGTTGCTAGGACATTCTAGTGGCAAGGATCCATATTCCTCTTCGCATAACCCCAACAAGGGTTGGTCAAGCTATTTGAAGGTATTTAGGTAGGCAGGTTTTTGCCAACTGCGGGCTTGCAGCTCTTTAATCCGTTGAGTGGACTCCCTAATCTTAAAATCCTGACTTGGATTTCCTCAACACTTGCCTCCAAATTTACACAAAGTCTAACAAGGGTTACTCCTCTTGATGTAAAATGGTTAAATCAACCTGAAACTTTCATAAGAGCTTCCTGTATAAAAGTAAGTGTTCCAATAAGGGTTGGTCAAACACGTAGTTTTATTGAGTTTTGTCCTTAACCACGTAACGAAAGGCTTAGTCTGACTTAATATTTTATTTAGGGATTTTTATCACTTATGCGTAAATTGATTTATTATCTTTATCACATGCTTGTTAATATTAAGTGGAACATACTTAAGTGATTAACCATGTCTTGATAATATTTACGCATAAGTCTGGTTTATTTTACTTTCATCTTGCATGTTTGTTAATTCATTAATTATGTAGTCGCGATAATACATCCATAATAAAAAACCATGCAACTGACAAAAATAAAATAAAGGGCATAATCATGAGCTCTTTTAATGGTTAGTTTATCTAGCGGTTGATAAATTAACCGCTGACCTATGGGAGAAACACTTTGAACCATTTATGGTTCGTGTCTACAGTTTTCCACCTGTCCACCTTTGTATCTCTTTGGATTGGTTTCGCATCGGCTCCTTGATTGAACCGCCTCCACAAGCTTGGGAGCTTCATCTATTACAGATCCTTTTTAACTCACACGCAAGTGAGGGGTAAAAAGGGGGTTTACATAAAAGAAACCATGGGCACGCAGGCCCTACATATTAATGAGGAGAGATGGCACGCAGGCCAACAATTTAATTTAAAATAAATTAAAAGAAAATCAATCACATACAAAGGTCTGGTTTAGCTCATGATCATCCACATACATGCAACGAATTAAACATTTAATAAAACTAGCATTCAATTCTTTAATCGTTATTATTAAGATAAATCGCACTCGAATCGATTAATTATTATTTTTAATTAATCAATCCTTTTTTCTATCTTAATCCTTTTATGAATTTTCTTGAGATTCTCATCCATTTAATTTTAAACAAAATAAATTCATTTAAAATTGACTTTATACATAAATGTGCCTTAGAGGTAACACGGTGAACACCCGTTCGAATCTACCCAACATGTATTATATTCGTATATTGTTTTACTCTCGTGACATATGGCATACACGATTTAATGCCTACTATCACAACATGTACTTCACGGATGATTACACGAATCACATGATTTTTTCAGCCACGTGTTATGCTTCAATGCACAGAGTAACAACCTGTAGTACGATTTATACATGATATGCAGTTCTGAACATTACACAAACATTAAAGTTTTAATTCTGTGTAATTTGGTAAAGTACACAGCGTGTAGTTCCGACTACATGGCTTGTACTACCTTCACCATCTTATCCAAAGTACACGCCTAGGGACTCGGCGTGTGAAGCGTACTTTGGAAATCTCGGGGTACACAGCGTGTCCAGTGGGCCACATATCGTGTTGTCTCCGGGTAACACGGTTACCGGTAGGCTTAGCCGTGTATGGGATACACGGTTTAGCCCCTGACCCGAAGGAACTACACACCGTGTCCAGTGGGCCACACGGTGAGTAATCCGGCAATCGTGTGCCTATCGTCCTGGTCAACACGCGGTGTAAGAATTAACTACACCGAGTGTAATAAATGCACACGGCTTAAAAAATTGTTGAATTACTCCTGATGCGTTGAACACAACTACACGGTGTGTAATCTAGATTACACAGCGTGTATGGCAGATTACACGACGTGTAATTCTGAATACACGGCGTGTACTGTCGTGTTACTTGGACAGAATCGTCAGCGCCTCCTGATGAGATCCTCAATTCAATTTTAATCAAAAAAATCATTCGTTTCTGTTTGATCTGCGAGAAACGAAAAGAGGAAGAACAGATCTCGAAATTCAGATTACAAGAACGATTAACACATGAATTGACAAACTAAATTATTAAAACGTAAATTATCCACGAATTATTTAAATAATTATAAACGATGATGAGCCCGCTCTGATACCACTTGAAGGATCCGGACGCAGCGGAAGTGTGGCGGTTGGATGGGGCCCAACTTTACTTTTGACGTAATCGATGACCAATTCGGGATCAATACGATGATGAACGCCAGTATCCACAGATTTAAATCAAAGTACAAATAGTTGGTTCTAGAACACCAACTCTAACGACCTTTATGTAGCTCTTTTAAATCCTCAATAATCTTTACGCAAGCTCCCGCGTATAGGTAATACATTGGCTACCTATACGCAACCCACGTTCCGAGTAAGGGTAAATGGTCGGTTGCCTTTACATAACCTTAAGAAAACCTCTGTTATGCTTACATAGCCTCTCGCCTAAGGTGTAAAGACCCGCAAATTTCAAGGAAATTTTTTTCTTAATTTTCTTTGGAATTTTACAAGAGCGCAGCTTCAGACGGCACCTGATTCCGAGGCCCGGTGTGCCCGGAATCAATTTCCGAAGTTTGGCTCGGGTACGTTCAGTGAACGGACGAGCGGGTTTTTCTATCTTTTGAACCGGTGCCCGGAATCAAATTCTGAGGGCACCGATGAAATCGCAGCGCCGGTATTTGCTTAGAAACGCCTCTTCCGGAGTTGCGTTTGCTCAGACGTGGTTTTTAAATTTTGGGGCTTTAAGTCAGAAATAAAATAAAATTTGTGCGACAACTTTATTTTATTTCACTTAAGCTGCTTGGAAGTCACTTGGAAGCCACTTGAACTGAGTTAAAGCGGATAGGGTGCTATCCGGAAATATCCTACCCTCTTGGTAGGATATTTGTGAGGCAGGGTCCGCACGAGCCCCGCCGTTTCTTTCGCTAAGTAACGCACCCGCGAAAACCCGTCAAAGTAACTGAAAAGTCAACCGACGCGTTTTCTTTAATTTCTTAACAGACCATTTAATTGGGCGGTTTATTTCGTGAATTAAATGGGCTGTTTCATTCGTTGAATTAATTCAACGAATTTAATGGGTCGTTACTTACGCGTTTGCGTTCGTTGGCAAAATAATAAAATAGACAAACTTGTCTATTTTGGAGGATCCTCCTGTTGTGCGAGATCCTCTAAACCTCCACTCTCCCCGCGAAGAACGCGAAGAACGCGAAGAACGCCGGAACCGGAATTCGACGACGCACACCGTGATCTGCGACGTCGACGAACTCTACCCGCGACGTTCTTCGGCGACGCCTCTTCTTCCGCGGCCGATCCTCGTTCGGCAACTAAGGTGAGAATCGAATCTTCTAATTCTCCCCTTTTTATAATTCGATATCAACGGATTTAAATTAATTAAATCCGTTTGATCTTGATCCGGAGATCGTCGGCGCGACGTTTTTCCCGCGGTGCGACGAACGTCTCCTCCGCAACGACGCGACGATCCCCTCCTTCCGCGACGAGCGATTCCGCGACGACCTCACGTCCGACGACGACAAGGTAAGGGATGTTGGAATATTTTATTTCCCGTGTTTATTCTTTTAAAATAAAGAACCTGATCTCCGAACAATTTTAATTTAATTAAAATTGTTGTTGATTATTTTCTTTTCCTCCCGTTGTTTATGACTAACGCGGAGGGTGCGGATCTAACGAACAAGACCCGGCAACCCTCCGCCGATCTTTTGTTGTGCGGATTTGGCGGACGACGACGAACCGTGCGGCAAGGGCGATCCGTTGATCCCGCAGTGAAGATCGGCCCCCGGGAGGAGCAACGGCGCAGACGGGAGGCAAAACGGGCCACCGGAGCAACTCCGGCGGCCCGCGGAAGGCGGCGGCGGCGCCGGCGGCCGGAGGCGGCGGCGCCCGGCGCGCCGCCGTGGAGGAGATCCGCCGCGGCTGAAGCCGCGGCGGCGGCGGCCGGTTCCGCGGCCGCGCGGAACCGGGGAGGGACGCGGCTGCCCGGCCGCGTCCGCGTGACAAGCGGCCCCCCGCGGGGCCGCGTTCCACCTAAGCCGCGGGTCAAACCCGCGGCGCCCCTTCGGTCGCTCGGCCGAAGCCGAGCCGGCCGGTCCGGTCGGCCGGGCCGCGCCCAGGCCGGGTCGGGCCGACCCGGTTCGGCCGACCCAGGGGTGGTTCAGGCCGGGTCGCCCCGGGCCCAGAACCCCCGTTTTCGGGCCTTCTTCGGTCTTTTGCCCATATCTTGGGCCTGAGACCTCCGATTGACGAACCGTCAGCGGCTACGCGATCCTTGGATCGATACGGTCGTTTCGGTATATTATACTCAAGGTTTCGGAAGACTTTGGGTTCGGCCGGGTTGGTTCGTACACGAAACCAACCGGGCCCTCGGAGCGGAAACGCTCATAACTTGAGCTACGGACGTCCGATCGACGTACCGTCAGCTGTGGTAGTTTCCTCTAAGTGAGACGGAACTTTTGGCATACTCCGCCCGAGGATCGGATACAGGCGGAGTACGGTCGGGTTGGATTTGCCCTAAAAACCAACCGGGCCCCTGGGACGAAAATGCCAATAAATCTCAGACCGGGCGTCCGATTGACGCGCCGTCTGTTGCGTTGAGATCCTGTTGTCGATACGGAACTTTTGGATACATCAACTTCGGACTACGTGTCAGTTGATGTATCAGCCTCTCGGCTCGTGGAGCGGACCCTCCTAAACGAGCTCGCTGTGTGCGGGAACCCTAGCGCTGGCTGTGACTTCGACGACAGAGCAGAGATCCTCCGTGGACTGCGACGACGGCAGAGCAGAGATCCTCAGTGGACTGCGACGACGGCAGAGCAGAGATCCTTCGTGGACTGCGGCGACGACTGTGCAGAGATCCTCAGTGGACTGCGTCGACTACTGCACTCAGCGATCCTACGTGGATCAGTGCTACAGGTTCTGTGTGAGCCCGATCCTATGTGGGTCCTTACTACCGGTTCTGTGTGAGCCACTGCCTACAGGTTCTGTGTGAGCCCGATCCTGTGTGGGTCTTTTGCGGGGGTTAGTACCTATCGATCTTTCGTGGGTCCGACGACTTAGATGGATCAGTGATCATCTTTGACGTCATCTGAAAAAGTATACCTGGTTGAGCTGAATCTTATGTTACTCTCCTTTGTGGTTTGTGTTGAACTATCCTTTGTGGATTTACTGTTTACTCTCCTTGTGGATTTGAGTCTTGCTTTCCTGCGTGGATTGAGTTGTTCTTGAGCTCGTGAGCAGAGCTAGAATTGGGGACTTAGGTATATGTATGGGCATATACCTAAGTCGAGTCAGATGTTACTTCGTGATTGCATCTTTCTTTTGTGCTATATCCTTTGTGGATTTCGGGAGACCTTCGGGGGTCTCGGGGTCCTTACTGAGTAGCTTATACTCACCCCTGCACGGGTTATGCCCGCACCTTGTTGTGTTGGATGCAGACGACGGACAGCGCTGATCTCGGTTGGGGCGTGGAGCAGGACGGTACCTGGAGGTGGACCACTGGGCGGGACGTGCTCGGAGCGGACGTGGGACCCGAGGAGCCTGGAGGCTATCTGTACCCACCCTTCAGGTGGGATTGCCAGTGGACGACACGAGGCCGCCGTCTTTTCTTCAGTTGCTGTTCTTTACTTTTTCAGTTGTACTTTCAGTTGGGCTTGTATTCCGGCCCCCTTTACTTTTCTGCACTTGTAGTTACTTTCCGTTTGCTGACTCTGTGGTGGTTGTTGCTTATAAAGGCAATGCCTTCCCTGTTTACCGGGATTTTACGCCTTGGTGCTAGTCGCCAGCCCCTGGCCTATGGAAGGCGGGCTTGGGGTAGTCACGGCACGGGCCCCGAGGTCGGGTCGTGACAAATTGGTATCAGAGGTGGTCGGTTCTACCGCAGACTCTGATCGTCTTTTCTTTCTATATGAAGCAATAGTGTTTAGTGTATTGAGTGTGGTTATCAGTTCAGGGAGCCCAGTGTTGGTGCGGCGGCCGACGTATCCGTACACCAGGACCCTGACTCCTGATTTCCGACTTAATGCATGAAAACATTGATTGCGTGTGTGTTTCAAGTTTTCTTCGTGATTACTTGTGTCAGCTCACCGGGTATACTGATCTGCTTTATGAAAGTCTCAGGTTTTCCTTGTGATTACTTGTGCCAGCTCACCAGGTATATTGTTCTGACTGTGGTGCTCTTGTTCTCCTTTTCAGGATGGCCCCGCGACGACAGCCAACTAGGGTTCCGAGTGTAGGGCGCGACGGCAGCCCACCGAGCGACGAGGCCTCGGTGCAGGGCCCTTTGCCAGCAGTGGCACCGGCGGTAGCTTTACCCGCCGAGCCACCGATGCTACCAGTACCAGACGCTGACGATGCACGTCGCCTCAGGGCACTGCATGAGTTTCAGAGCCAGCGACCACCCAGGTTTCGCGGTGAGGCGGACCCCCAGGCCGCCGAGGACTGGCTAGAGGCGGTGGTACGGATCTTTAGGCTAGTGAGGACACCAGCGGATCTCATGGTGATTCTCGCGGCGAGCCTCCTGCAGGCGGCGGCAGGACGATGGTGGAGCTTGATGCTCCAGGTTCACGATGAGGCATCCTTGCTCTGGACGGACTTCGAGAGCCTCTTCCGCTCTGAGTTCGTCCCGGCCACCCTCCGAGCGGTGCGCATCCAGGAGCTTCTCCAGCTGCGCCAGGGCAGCATGACGGTCGCTCAGTACGCGGCGAGGTTCACTGACCTATCTCGCTACTCGACCGACATGGTACGGGACCCCTTCTTCTGGGCCCGGACCTTCGAGCAGGCTTGCGACAGGAGATTCGGGCGTCGCTGATCTCCCTCAGCATTCCGACCCAGGCGGGAGTGCTGGAGCGAGCCCTCCTGATCGAGAGCTTCCTGGCAGAGCCTTCTTCAGCGGCGAGACCTAGCGCAGGGCGGCAGGTAGCTGAGTCTTCGGCAGCAGGTAGCCGACGGATGACTCTCGGGTCCAGGCAGACCAGACCCCCACGCAGACGGCCTCAGGACACCGGCTCAGCAGTGCGGGGCACACAGCGGAGTGCCAGCCTTCCGAGAGGCAGGCTGTGCTACTCCTGCGGCGGGCAGGGTCACATGGCTCGTGACTGCCCGACTCGCCGATCAGAGGAGCAGCAGACGGTGGAGGGGCCACCCAGGCAGAGGCAGAGGGTCGACCGTGGCGGTCCGCAGGGAGGAGGCGGACGAGGCAGAGGAGCTGGCCGAGCAGCGGGTGGTGGGCGACGCTTCCAGGCTCTACCCCCACCACCACCAGGAGGGCCACCTCGACCACAGGGAGCTGGCGGGCAGGGACAGGCCCAGCTCCAGGCAGTGGAGGCCTACGACCCCGACATGCCAGAGATGATTCGAGGTACGATCTGTGTCTATTCCACCCTTGCTGCAGTACTTATAGACACAGGAGCGAGTCACTCTTTCATAGCCTCTGCCCTTGTTCGGAGCTCGGAGATTCCGACTGAGCCGTTGGCTCGATCCTTACGGCTAGAGACTCCTACGGGAGCAGACTCGACGATTACGCACTGGTGCCGGCAGTGTGAGCTTACTCTAGGAGGCGAGAGCTTCGGCTGGGATCTCCTTGTAGCGGCGTCGAGGCCTTACGACGTCATCTTGGGCATGGATTGGCTATCCACGGTTCATGCCCAGATCGACTGTTTTAGGCGCAAGGTGCGATGTGTTCGCACCGACGGGAGCAGGTTTACCTTCACCGGCGAGAAGGGAACCTTTGCAGCACAGGATGGACTTCCGCGGAGGAGAGTGCAGCCCATCTCTCATCAGTTGGCTAGCCTCATCCTAGGAGCAGTGGACGTGCGGAGTCCAGCTTTTCCTGCAGTGGTGGACCAGTACGTGGACGTCTTTCCCGACGACGTTCCAGGGCTACCTCCTCGTAGAGAGGTAGACTTTTACATCGACTTGTACCCCGGGACAGCCCCGATATCTACTCCAGCATATCGGATGGCCCCCGCCGAGCTTCGGGAGCTGCGGGTACAGTTGGAGGACTTGCAGAGCAAGGGGTTTATCCGACCCAGTGTTTCACCCTGGGCTTCCCCGATTTTATTCGCCAAGAAGGCGGACGGGAGCTTGCGACTGTGTGTCGACTATCGTCGCCTGAACCAGGTGACAGTGAGGAACAAGTATCCGCTGCCACGGATTGATGACCTCTTCGATCAGCTCAAGGGAGCGCGGTGGTTCTCGAAGATAGACCTCCGGTCAGGCTATCATCAGCTCAGAGTTCGAGACGAGGACGTGCAGAAGACGGCCTTCAGGTGTCGGTATGGCCATTATGAGTTCTTGGTTATGCCGTTCGGCGTAACCAATGCTCCAGCAGTGTTCATGAGCCTAATGAACAGGATCTTCCAGCCATACCTCGACCGATTTGTCGTGGTCTTCATTGACGACATTTTGGTATACTCGACGACTGAGGAGGAGCATGCCTACCACCTGCGAGTTGTGCTAGACACGCTCCGAGAGCACCAGCTTTATGGCAAGCTCTCAAAGTGTCAGTTCTGGTTACGTGAGGTCCACTTCTTGGGGCACGTCATCTCTGAGGCGGGAGTTGCAGTGGATCCCGCGAAGATCGAGGCAGTGCTAGCTTGGGAGCCACCCAGGAGCGTGACGGAGGTGCGGAGCTTCTTGGGCCTAGCCGGATACTATCGGAGATTCGTGCCAGACTTTTCCAGAGTTGCGGCACCACTCTCAGCGTTAACGAAGAAGGGGAAACCCTTCGTGTGGTCAGACAGATGTCAGCAGAGCTTCCAGGAGCTGAGGCAGAGGTTGACCAGCGCACCTATCTTGAGGTTGCCTGAGGAGGGAGTTGGATACGTAGTTTACTGCGATGCGTCAGGGACTGGACTCGGGTGCGTCCTGATGCAGGAGCGGGCCGTGATCGCCTACGGATCACGTCAGTTGAGGCCGCATGAGCAGAACTACGCCACTCATGACCTGGAGTTAGCAGCAGTGGTCTTCGCTCTGAAGACTTGGCGGCACTATCTGATGGGCGAGCGCTTCACAGTCTTTTCTGACCACCAGAGTCTCAGGTATATCTTCTCTCAGAAGGACCTGAACCTGAGACAGCGGAGATGGCTTGAGTTCCTCCAGGACTATGACTTTGAGATAGTCTATACTCCTGGGAAGGGGAACGTGGTAGCCGATGCCCTCAGCAGGAGGACGGGCATTCAGCTACTTGAGGAGGCGACGGAGTAGCTAGCCTCCTTACAGATATCCTTCGTGGATAGAGACGGAGCAGCCTTTCTTCAGTCTCTCACAGTCTCTCCTCCACTTCTACAGCGGGTCAGAGAGGCTCAGCGTGGGGACGCTGACTGTGAGACCCGGCGTGCACTGATATCCTCAGGTCAGGCGCCTGATGGTTTCTCCCTTGGAGCAGAGCACGACATCCTTTTCAGAGGACGTACCTTCGTACTAGTCGCTTTACGAGAGGAGGTGCTGAGAGAGTTTCACACTTCTCCCTTGGCGGTGCATCCCGGAGTGGCGAAGATGTACCAGGATCTCAGACGACAGCACTGGTGGCCGGGCATGAAGAAAGCTGTGGCAGAGTTCGTTTCACGATGCCTCACCTGCCAGCAGGTGAAGGCAGAGCATCAGGTACCAGCAGGCTTGGTACAGCCCTTGGAGGTCCCGGAGTGGAAGTGGGACGGCATATCTATGGACTTCATGACTGGACTTCCACGCACTTCCAGAGGTCACGACTCCATTTGGGTGATTGTCGACCGACTCACCAAGTCGGCACACTTCTTACCCATCAGAGAGCAGGGCTCAGTGGAGAGCTTGGGACGTCTTTACGTCCAGGAGATCGTACGGCTTCACGGTGTGCCATCGTCTATCGTCTCCGATCGAGATGCTTGTTTCACTTCCCGGCTTTGGAAGGGGTTGCAGGAGGCGTTCGGGACGCGGCTCCATCTGAGCACAGCCTTCCACCCTCAGACGGATGGTCAGACGGAGAGGACCATACAGACACTCGAGGACATGCTCCGTGCATGTGTTCTCGACTTTGGTCGCAGCTGGGAGGACCACCTACCCTTGGTGGAGTTCGCGTACAACAACAGCTACCACTCCACCATCGGGATGGCACCATACGAGGCGTTGTACGGCAGACCCTGCAGATCACCGTTGTGCTGGACAGACCCTGGGGAGTCAGCACTCGTGGGACCAGAGATGGTCCGAGCCACGACAGAGAAGGTCCAGATCATCCAGGAGAGGATGAGGACAGCTCAGAGCCGGCAGAAGTCATATGCTGACAGGAGGCGGAGGCCACTAGAGTTCGAGGATGGCGACCACGTCTTTTTGCGTGTCTCACCTCGACGTGGTTTACGGAGATTTGGCCGAGGCGGCAAGTTGTCTTCACGCTTCATCGGGCCTTTCCAGGTCCTCAGCAGGATAGGAGAGGTGGCTTATCGCCTGGCTCTACCACCTCAGTTGCACCGGGTGCACGACGTCTTTCACGTGTCTCAGCTGAGGAGATACGTGCACGACCCGACGCACATCATCGACTTTGGAGAGCTGGTCGTGGACGATGGGGCGACTTTTGCGGAGGTCCCAGTGGAGATCGAGGATCGACAGGAGCGGGTCCTACGTGGGCGGTCGATTCCTCTTGTGCGCGTCAGATGGCAGCACGGGAACCTCCAGGAGAGCACTTGGGAGCGGGAGGCTCAGATGCGTGCTCAGTACCCCCATTTGTTCCCCTAGTTTTTGATGTATCTTTACGAGGACGTAAAGCCCTGAGGTGGGAGTAATGTAAAGACCCGCAAATTTCAAGGAAATTTTTTTCTTAATTTTCTTTGGAATTTTACAAGAGCGCAGCTTCAGACGACACCTGATTCCGAGGCCCGGTGTGCCCGGAATCAATTTCCGAAGTTTGGCTCGGGTACGTTCAGTGAACGGACGAGCGGGTTTTTCTATCTTTTGAACCGGTGCCCGGAATCAAATTCTGAGGGCACCGATGAAATCGCAGCGCCGGTATTTGCTTAGAAACGCCTCTTCCGGAGTTGCGTTTGCTCAGACGTGGTTTTTAAATTTTGGGGCTTTAAGTCAGAAATAAAATAAAATTTGTGCGACAACTTTATTTTATTTCACTTAAGCTGCTTGGAAGTCACTTGGAAGCCACTTGAACTGAGTTAAAGCGGATAGGGTGCTATCCGGAAATATCCTACACTCTTGGTAGGATATTTGTGAGGCAGGGCCCGCACGAGCCCCGCCGTTTCTTTCGCTAAGTAACGCACCCGCGAAAACCCGTCAAAGTAACTGAAAAGTCAACCGACGCGTTTTCTTTAATTTCTTAACAGACCATTTAATTGGGCGGTTTATTTCGTGAATTAAATGGGCTGTTTCATTCGTTGAATTAATTCAACGAATTTAATGGGTCGTTACTTACGCGTTTGCGTTCGTTGGCAAAATAATAAAATAGACAAACTTGTCTATTTTGGAGGATCCTCCTATTGTGCGAGATCCTCTAAACCTCCACTCTCCCCGCGAAGAACGCGAAGAACGCGAAGAACGCGAAGAACGCCGGAACCGGAATTCGACGACGCACACCGTGATCTGCGACGTCGACGAACTCTACCCGCGACGTTCTTCGGCGACGCCTCTTCTTCCGCGGCCGATCCTCGTTCGGCAACTAAGGTGAGAATCGAATCTTCTAATTCTCCCCTTTTTATAATTCGATATCAACGGATTTAAATTAATTAAATCCGTTTGATCTTGATCCGGAGATCGTCGGCGCGACGTTTTTCCCGCGGTGCGACGAACGTCTCCTCCGCAACGACGCGACGATCCCCTCCTTCCGCGACGAGCGATTCCGCGACGACCTCACGTCCGACGACGACAAGGTAAGGGATGTTGGAATATTTTATTTCCCGTGTTTATTCTTTTAAAATAAAGAACCTGATCTCCGAACAATTTTAATTTAATTAAAATTGTTGTTGATTATTTTCATTTCCTCCCGTTGTTTATGACTAACGCGGAGGGTGCGGATCTAACGAACAAGACCCGGCAACCCTCCGCCGATCTTTTGTTGTGCGGATTTGGCGGACGACGACGAACCGTGCGGCAAGGGCGATCCGTTGATCCCGCAGTGAAGATCGGCCCCCGGGAGGAGCAACGGCGCAGACGGGAGGCAAAACGGGCCACCGGAGCAACTCCGGCGGCCCGCGGAAGGCGGCGGCGGCGCGGGTCGCCGGCGCGGCGGCGCCCGGCGCGCCGCCGTGGAGGAGATCCGCCGCGGCTGAAGCCGCGGCGGCGGCGGCCGGTTCCGCGGCCGCGCGGAACCGGGGAGGGACGCGGCGGCCCGGCCGCGTCCGTGTGACAGGCGGCCCCCCGCGGGGCCGCGTTCCACCTAAGCCGCGGGTCAAACCCGCGGCGCCCCTTCGGCCGCTCGGCCGAAGCCGAGCCGGCCGGTCCGGTCGGCCGGGCCGCGCCCAGGCCGGACCGGACCCGGCCTAGCCGGGTCGGGCCGGGTCGGGCCGACCCGGTTCGGCCGACCCAGGGGTGGTTCGGGTCGGGTCGCCCCGGGCCCAGAACCCCCGTTTTCGGGCCTTCTTCGGTCTTTTGCCCATATCTTGGGCCTGAGACCTCCGATTGACGAACCGTCAGCGGCTACGCGATCCTTGGATCGATACGGTCGTTTCGGTATATTATACTCAAGGTTTCGGAAGACTTTGGGTTCGGCCGGGTTGGTTCGTACACGAAACCAACCGGGCCCTCGGAGCGGAAACGCTCATAACTTGAGCTACGGACGTCCGATCGACGTACCGTCAGCTGTGGTAGTTTCCTCTAAGTGAGACGGAACTTTTGGCATACTCCGCCCGAGGATCGGATACAGGCGGAGTACGGTCGGGTTGGATTTGCCCTAAAAACCAACCGGGCCCCTGGGACGAAAATGCCAATAAATCTCAGACCGGGCGTCCGATTGACGCGCCGTCTGTTGCGTTGAGATCCTGTTGTCGATACGGAACTTTTGGATACATCAACTTCGGACTACGTGTCAGTTGATGTATCAGCCTCTCGGCTCGTGGAGCGGACCCTCCTAAACGAGCTCGCTGTGTGCGGGAACCCTAGCGCTGGCTGTGACTTCGACGACAGAGCAGAGATCCTCCGTGGACTGCGACGACGGCAGAGCAGAGATCCTCAGTGGACTGCGATGACGGCAGAGCAGAGATCCTTCGTGGACTGCGGCGACGACTGTGCAGAGATCCTCAGTGGACTGCGTCGACTACTGCACTCAGCGATCCTACGTGGATCAGTGCTACAGGTTCTGTGTGAGCCCGATCCTATGTGGGTCCTTACTACCGGTTCTGTGTGAGCCACTGCCTACAGGTTCTGTGTGAGCCCGATCTTGTGTGGGTCTTTTGCGGGGGTTAGTACCTATCGATCTTTCGTGGGTCCGACGACTTAGATGGATCAGTGATCATCTTTGACGTCATCTGAAAAAGTATACCTGGTTGAGCTGAATCTTATGTTACTCTCCTTTGTGGTTTGTGTTGAACTATCCTTTGTGGATTTACTGTTTACTCTCCTTGTGGATTTGAGTCTTGCTTTCCTGCGTGGATTGAGTTGTTCTTGAGCTCGTGAGCAGAGCTAGAATTGGGGACTTAGGTATATGTATGGGCATATACCTAAGTCGAGTCAGATGTTACTTCGTGATTGCATCTTTCTTTTGTGCTATATCCTTTGTGGATTTCGGGAGACCTTCGGGGGTCTCGGGGTCCTTACTGAGTAGCTTATACTCACCCCTGCACGGGCTATGCCCGCACCTTGTTGTGTTGGATGCAGACGACGGACAGCGCTGATCTCGGTTGGGGCGTGGAGCAGGACGGTACCTGGAGGTGGACCACTGGGCGGGACGTGCTCGGAGCGGACGTGGGACCCGAGGAGCCTGGAGGCTATCTGTACCCACCCTTCAGGTGGGATTGCCAGTGGACGACACGAGGCCGCCGTCTTTTCTTCAGTTGCTGTTCTTTACTTTTTCAGTTGTACTTTCAGTTGGGCTTGTATTCCGGCCCCCTTTACTTTTCTGCACTTGTAGTTACTTTCCGCTTGTTGACTCTGTGGTGGTTGTTGCTTATAAAGGCAATGTCTTCCCTGTTTACCGGGATTTTACGCCTTGGTGCTAGTCGCCAGCCCCTGGCCTATGGAAGGCGGGCTTGGGGTAGTCACGGCACGGGCCCCGAGGTCGGGTCGTGACATAAGGGTAAGAGGTCGGTTACCATTACGCAACCCTTTTAAAAATTGCATAACCTTTACACATAAACCATTTGCTTTTACGTGAGATTTAAAAACTCTGCACTAACTTTACGCATAAGAGTAATCAATATCATACCCTTATGCAACACCTTTACGCAAACCATTTGCGCAAGGGTTACAATACAAACTACCTTTACGTGAACCCTTCACGTAAAGGTAAGCCTCAAGTATCCTTGCCTCTGTAAGGGTAATGCTTTGGTAACCCTTACGCATCTCAATTACGTAAGGGTAAGGTTTTGGTTACCTTTACGCAACCCAGTTGCGCAAGGGTAAACCTTTTTCCAGATTTTCGATAAACCTGAAAATCGAGGATCAATTTTTCCGATTTCTTCTTCATTTCACGCATGATTTCATAAAACTAAATATGGATCATTTGGATACCACTGAAGAGTTTCGTTAGAGTCTAATAATAATTATTAGATGCAGCGGAAACAATATAAACCCTTGTCTGGAGATCTCAATACAAGATAATATAAAACATGTGATAAAACTGAAATGAAAAACAAGCTGTAAATATGTGTTACTTACACCGAAGAGTCATTGCATCATCTTCGAACTTCATCGCATGGGTTTGAGAGAGATCACTAAAGTGGCAAACAAAAGCATCTCACCTCCGTAGGCATCCACGGGTAAACTGAATCATCTGACGTTCGGATGGGATTCACATTTTCTATGCTCATACCTCTAAAAGCAAATGAGGAAGATGAAAGAGAGTTTTTGGGTGTTGGGGGGTTTGGTTGGGCATTATCAAGAGGCACACATATTGTCATCGCATGGTAGTAATATATATATAAAGCACTGAGAACATTTCTCGGGCTTCATGCGTTTATAAAGCATGAATCAGCATGAATAAATATTGATTCAGCCAACTCATGCATCAAATGCATTTATAACTCTCAATCCATTACATCTTATGTAACGGCTTAAATAAATGATAGCTTTTATTGAGTTTAAGTCATTCAAATATTAACACACTTAATATTTGATCGTTAATCCGATTAAAGACAGTGGCATGCATGAAATCTTATTTCATACATGCATCTCGATATACCATACACTTGATATAGTCATGCATCATATATCGGCTATAGCTTTAGAGCATCTCGCCTTCAGCACGCACGGTCGGACTGCATCAGTCAAGGCGGGGGACACTCACCCAGAAGCACTGCCGGTACCATCCTCGCGGGAAGGAATCGCTGTCGGAGACGCCATTGCGTTTGAAGCTGATTCTGCTTCTGTCGGGGAATCAGAATCTGTTGTAACTGCATGGGGGGCTCAGAGGGAATATGTTGGGATCCTGGGGGAAGTTGTGACCGCATGGGGGGCTCGGAGGGGATATGTTGGGATCCTAGGGGGGGATATGTTGGGATCCAAGGGGGGCCCACTGCTGTTTAAAAAGTGAAGGTTGGAGAGGGTAAGAGTGGGGGAGAATTATTCTGTTGTGGGTTGCTTAGCAATTTCGACCGCTGGCTTGGACGAGAGCTCCTTGGGGACTCTCAAATTACTCTTTTCTCCTCTCCTTCCTAGTTTTTTCTCTTCTTCTACTGCTTGTGATTATGCTAGTGTTGTTCCTTTTTTATTTAATATACAAGTGTTTGTCCTCTGTTCTCTATCAGATGAAACCATAGTCTTAGAGAACATGGAAAGAAAAGAAAGAACGCTATATGATCATTCAAATTGAATGCTCTCCCTAATGACATGGCATAAGTTTTCATAATAAAGCCAGATATGGCTCGTTTTTTGTTGCCAGTCTTTTTAGCATAACTGCCATTGATAATGTCTTTTCCCAACATATTTTATCCTTTTTTATGTTTAGTGATTGGAGCTAGAAAGTATGGATATATGCAAAGAAAAAGAACCACTAACAGCACATAATTACTGTAGAAGAGAGGAAAACCCGAATCCCCAAGGTACATTCTAAAGGAGGTCTTGAGGTTCTTTTATAATGAATAATAAAGACCACATCGGACCACAAGTCCGATGTGGGATGCAGACTCCAACACTCCCCCTCAAGCTAGGTGTACCTAGCTTGGACACATAAAGAAAAGAGACCAAAGCAACGACAATACAAAGCAAACAAGAAACGCTGCAAACACTCTCCCTCAAGTTGAACATACCCAGCTTGATGATAAAACAAGACAAAACAGAATAAAACAAAGATAAATCGTCATGGCTGCTCCCCCTCACGAAGATGGATGATGGTGCTGACAAATATTTGTCAAGCCGCTCAAGCGGTGTCGGTCGACAGAGCGCCGAGAAAGCCGCACTGGCGGGCCGATCGTTAGAGTCGCCGGGAATAACGCACGGGCGGGCCAGTCGTCGGAGCGCCGGAAATATCGCACGGGCGGGCCGATCGTCGGAGCGCCGGGAATACCGCACGAGCGGGCCGGTCGTCGGAGCGCCGGGAATACCGCACGAGCGGGCCGGTCGTCGGAGCGCCGGGAAACCGCAGGAGTAGGGCTGGCATGGAGGCGGGGGCTGCCGCAGGTGGAGGTCGGCATGGAGGGAGCAGCGTTGGAGGCGTCGTGCAGGGGTCGCTGGACTGGAGGAACGAAGGGCAACGCGCAGCGAAGGAGCCGTTGGACAGCAACAGAGTCGGCGGAAAAAAAAGGAACCAAAAATAAAGCAGAAATTGTCATCGCCCAAAGAGGAGGGCTACCGGCTGGAGGGGTGGCGCACAGGGGAGACGAGCCGGAGCTGCCATCTAAGGGGGATGCACGCGGGACAGGAGGAGCCGACGGGGGTGGATCTGGGGAAGGAAGGTCGTCGGAGTTGGCTCACAGAGAGGGGGCTCGGGGATTCTGAGCAGGAAGGGCCGCTGAGGGCTACGTGCGCAGCAGTGGAGGTCGTCCGGCAGGGAGGAGAGGCAGAGGTCGGAAGAGCGTTGCAGGAAGGTTGTCACCTGGTGTCGGTCGTCCGTGTTAGGAGTGTTGCGGGAAGGGCGTCGCGAGCGAGGCTTTCGTCGAGAAGAACGGAAGCCGCCTGGTCCGTCGCAGGGCAGTGGGGCCGGACATAGCCGGGAAGCCAGCGGGAGGGTGGGTCGGGAACGGCAACGGGAGGCGGGCCGGGAACCACGAGAGAAGGCGGGGCTGGGAGCCGCGTCGGGATGCGGACCGGGAAGCGCAGAGGGCGGGCCGTCGGGATGCCACGGGAGGAGGCGGAGCGAAGGAGTCCACCTCGAGGGAGCCGGGACCTAGCGTAGCCGGGAAACTGCAGGGAGGAGCGGGGCCAGTCAAAGCAAGGGAAGCCGCAAGGAGAACAGGATCGGGAGACCGCGTCGGAAGGCTACCATGTAGAACGATAAAAAGAGGTAGACCTGAATCTCCAAGATACTCTCTAAAGGAGCTTTTGAGGTTCTTTTATAATGAATAATAAAGACCACATCGGACCACAAGTCCGATGTGGAACGCAGACTCCAACAATTACCATACTAACATGTGCCAAATATTTATTTCACATTTAAATGCAACCAATAGCAGTGACTGCCAAATAACATTGAAGCAAGCTGCCTATAGCGGGTCATTGCACCCAATAAAAATTTAAAGTGATTGCACTCGACTCAAAAACATTTAGCATGCCCATTTGGGACACATCCTCATCAAAAAATGAAAAGGCAATGGTATAATCTGCAAAAAAATTAATGTCATCAACGGCCCCCTCCCAAAGTTCAACAAACTATCTTTGCCAGGCTTGTTTTGCCAATGTATCTGTAATCTATACATACTCTATATACACAATTAAAGCTAACAAGTCACATCCATCACATTGCAAGTGTTCCACCTGTGCTCTAACATGTATCAAACCCATTAAAACATCTCAATGTTTTGTAAATACTATTTTTTTCAAACCATGCAAATAAAATTAGGCAGAATCAGATATTGGGCATATGATTTGGAAAGCCATGATTGACCACAAACAAAGAAAAAACAAAAGAAGAAAAAAAACTCCACCTGTAGAATGTGGCAGATTTGGGAATTGGACACATGATGTGACTTTTGATCACAAAAAGCAAAAATGCAAAAAAGAAAGGCAAAAAATGAAAACAAAGGAATAAGAAGAAAAAAAAAACAAGAAAAAAAAAACTCTAGTCTCGGAACAAAATTAGAAAAGCAACAGGGGCACCTTCAGCAACTATGAACTACATCCAGTTCCAGTTCTTTCTCTTCTCATTCCAACCATCTCTCACTTTCCAATTTATTCCTGCCCTTGGATTTTGTTTGTGGAAAACGTATGACCCATTTAGTTCATGAAAAACATTTTCTATTTTCGTTTTCCAAATCTGTTTCAGAAATACATGTCTAATTATGTAAATGAAAAACATTTTTTAGATAATGAAAATAAAAATAATAGTTTTTTTGAAAACAAAATAATTTATTTTCATTTTTCCAAAAAAAATGAAAATTGCTCAGAGGAAGCGTTCTCAACTTTCCAAACCATTTTATAACTTATTTTATGAAATAATTTTGTAAAATAAAAAGAGAAAAATTTTATCAAGCATGCCATTAGTTCTTCTTATATGTCATCCATTTTGGTGAAAAATGTTGGTCATCCATTTAATATGTGGGTACGACTAGATTCATTTTGTCTGACTAGGTTTATCCTATCCCTTTTATCTCATGAGTTTAAATTCTGTACCACCAGTCCGTCTTGAGTCCTATATATCTTTAATTCTCACCGTAAATAAAGGGCTTTGAACTCAAAAGGCGCGGTTTTTTATTAACTCAATCTCAACATAATAGCACAACTCAAGAAACCCTAGAGGGCCTCCTCTCTCTCTCTCTCTCAAGAAACACCCTAGCACGCCAAGCGTTCAGGCAGCACCTGGGTGCCCATGCACCAAATGTCATTCCCCAGGCCCAAACACCTTTGTTTGCACCAGACGCTTAACCACTCAGGCACCTCTATCTGCCCAGGACCCTCTTCCGCGCATCCGGTGCACCGGCATCTCCACCCTACTATCGCATTTTCCTTTTCGACATTCTTCGTTGTCAATTTGTTATTACAACAATTTGGGGAGGGAGTTACAAAGAAACAAAGATTTCTACTGCGCCTACAAGTACTCGGGGAGACTCGACCCTGAGACCTCCCACGAAATCCCTCAAAAACGTAACCACTAGGCTACGCCCCTAGGGCCCCTTGTCAACTTGTTATGCTTTGATCATAAGCACACTTATGTGAAGGCATTCTTTCATACTAATTATGAAGGTTGTTTATCCTCCCTCGGGTCCATGTTGTTTTCATTGAAGATAATCTCATCTCTTGGAAAAATAAGAAGCAAATCATCATATCTTGCTCGAATGTTGAGTCAAAGTATCAGGTCATGGCACACGTTACAGCAGAGATCTTATGAGTGCAGCATCTCTTGTATGAGACCGGTCATGTCATCAAAAAGTCCGCACACATATTGTATAACAATCAAGCAGCTATTAAGATTGCTACAAATCGTGTTTTCCATGCCAGACTAGGTATATTGAAATTGAATGTCACTTTGTTCCAGAAAATTGTGAGAAGAATAACCTCACTTTCAGTTACACGTAAACTGCGGATCAACTGATCGATGTGTTCACCAAAGGGGTTCCAGAGAAATGGATAAAACATCTTTTGGCAAATTGAACATGATAAATGTATAAGCTCCAACTGCAGGGAAAGTGCTAAATCGATTATGTATCTAGTGTGTGAGTGCGTCTAAATTAATTTTGTTCAACTGAATCTATCTTGTTCCTTGCTCCTGTGAATTCTAATTATGTATCTCTGGTCTAACTCGAGTCATGTATATCTTTATTTCTCTCTATAAATAAAGGGCTTTAGCCTCATTGATAATGAGGCGCGGTTTTTGGGTATCTCGATCTCACCAAGAAAAATCACGATGTATTGAAATAGTGTGTGAAAGGGAAGCGACCCTGCACCATCGCATGTGATTATTTTGATAATGAATTAGAAGCACCCAAAAATGCACCATGGACACAAAAAAGAGTCCACACTTCATTCAAAAACAAAAATATATAATATTCGAGCATGGCTATGGTTTACAAGTTATTGGCACCTTTAACACCAGTGCTGCGCTAGCCCCCCAGCTAACCCTCTTGCGAAAGTTTCAGAGACAAATATATAGACAGATAGCTTGATAGACAAGTAAGCTAAAAGTTACCTTTCCAGCCGAAGTGGTCTGCGATTCAGTCCCATTTCTTGCCAATTCAGATTCCAATTGCTTCTTGCAAGCACTGGTAGATCGCTTATCTGAATCAACTATGATCGAGCAGTTTCCCATGGATCAATGCAGATTTTTCCATTAGCAGTATACGAGACAGACCGTGGTAAATTTGGTCAGTGAATGTAATAATCAAAAGAGCAAGAGAACAAGATTGAACGGTAAATCGCTGGGGGGGGGGGGCGATGAACCTCGATCGGCAGTTATATCGGATTTGAGGTCGGTGAGGACTCGCTCCGCTTTGGCTGCAGCGGAATGAAAGGCTGTCCTCGCTTTATTGACGAGGGAGGAGGAGGCCTCCATCCCCGGTGCCGGCGACTCGCAGATTTATCTGTCAGACGGCGCACTCGGAAAGGGAGCGAAACGAAGCATTCTCCGGAGAGTTTGAACGTGGAAGACCCCCAACATTCGAAATTGTGTTACAGTGTTCGGCTTGAGGGGCAAGTTTGAATTAACAATCCATACACGTGGTGGCGAAACGTGTTCTAAAATTCATTATTATTATTTTCAAACTCAGCTAAAAAAATCCAAAAATTCCTATTTTTCACTCCATTCAAAATATGAAAAACCTGATCCAAAATAGGATGGACCCACAAATAGAATCAATGGACATTTAGATTTCCTCCACAAAATTTACTTGGAGGGACAACATCAAGGACAAAAAGTTTGAATTTATTTAAGAACCACCACAATTATTTTCTAAGATCTATTTATAACTATGGTGGCCCACCATTAGAATAAATTCCAACTTTCAACCCCCAATATCATTCTCTTGGTTTCTTTTTATTGTGGAAGGTTGACATGTTAATTTTTTATCCAATTTTTCAGTTCAAATTTCCATTGTAAGATTAAAAGTGAAAATTTTACATTTTAAATTTGAACTTTTGATTTTAAATGGAAGATTGAACAGTTGATGAGAACCTGTGAAAGTTAAAATTCTTGGTATAAGCTTTCCATTTATTGTTAGTATGTGATTCTTGATCTACGATCCAAATATCCAACTCAAATTTACACTGTAAATTTGAACTCAATTTTTCATTGGATTTTATACTATAATTTTGAACTTAAACTATAAAGGGGAAATGAGCCCCATGGGCGCAACTTAGTAGTTGCGTTCTGTGGTGGTGTTTAGGGAGGTTTCGATTTCGAGCCTCCCCGCATGCAATTGGATAGATTTTGGTTGGTTAATCCCCCTCTCGTGAGCAATGTAATATGAAGGGGGAATGCATCCGCGAAGATAATTCTTATGTTTTACAATAAAACCACTAGAATAAAGATCATTGATCAATCAGAACTCCGCACGTCGGAGGCTCTCCACAACATAAATGAGGCCTCCAAAAGTTTGTTTCCCGTGACTAAGTGTACCGAAAGTGGGTAGACTTCACACCCTACTCACCGCACAAAGTCGTTATTTGCATGCACCAACAAACTCACACACATTCAAGAAAATGAAAAACCATTCAATCGAAATACATGAAAGCAGTAAGAAACACAATAGATTAACTTGCTTCAAACAACGAGTCACACGTGCATGAGAGACACGATTGCTAACTCTATATTCACCGAAAGATACAAGACGTTACAAACAGATTGCCAAATAAAAGTGATCCAAACAAGCTCTCTTCTCTCTATGATAAATGCACCTCTTGATCTTCACGTTTTAGTATCTTCATTAGTTCATACATATGTTGAAAGTTTCGCCCACTTATATATCAAGTGTCATTCAGTTAACAAGTTAAACTTGTCCCCCTAAAATTACAAACAACTTAGCATGAATGCTTCAACTTGGCTACCAACCTGGTGACCCATTGGCTTTACCAAACTTTCGGACTTTCAATGCCTCATTATAAGCCCATCGAAAGATGTGAACTTTCGATGATCCCATTGCCCCTGAAGAGATCATGCAGTCACTGTTTGCACACTAAGTCCACACTAAAACAAATCCGGTCTTTAACAGTGCTAATAAAAGGGTTTTATCAGTGCTATAGAAGCACTGATAATGCGAGATATTTTAAAGGGTTGGCTTTAACAGCGCTCGTGAAAAGCGTCGATAAAGACCCCTATTTAACAACGCTAAAAAAAGCTCTGATAAAGGGAGTCTTTATCAGCGTTTTTTTTAGCGCTGCTAAACCCCAACTTTATTTGCTTTTTTTAGCATTGTTAAAGACACGTTTTATCAGCGCTATAGAAGCACTGACCATGCAATCGTTGTTTGCACACTGAGTCCACACTAAAACAAATATGGTCTTTAACATTGCTCATAAAAGGGTTTTATCACCGCTATAGAAACACTCATAATGCGAGCGATGTTAAAGGGTTGGCTTTAACAGCGCTCGTGAAAAGCGCTGATAAAGACCCCTATTTAACAGCGCTAAAAAAAGCGCCGATAAAGGGGGGTTTTATCTGTGCTTTTTTTAGCGTCGTTAAAACCCACATTTATCTGTGGTTTTTTAGCATAGTTAAAGACACGTTTTATCATCGCTAAAAAAGCACTGATAAAGGGTGATAAAATTATTTTTGTTCGGACCTCTTATTGCCCCACCTTTTATTAGCACTTCCCACCCCCTTTTGTCAATGTTTGTCACCCACTCGCTCAGGCGCTCACCCACATTAACGCTTTACATAATTCCAGTCTCCTGCACACACCCCTTCCTCCGGCAAGTTTCGAACCTGAGACCCCCCTCACACGTCTGTACCTTTTCCACTCCTCTATATTGTTTTGTTCTGTATTCTATGATATATCTATATATTTATATATATTTCGTTACATTTTTTATTCATATATTTATAAATATATATTTATATTTTTTTTAAATACATATATAAAATATGTTTTGTGTGTGTGTGTTTATAAATCCATCCATACATACATACGTTTATTTATATATGTATGTGCATCTATAAATATAATTATATTTATTTATATTTATTTACATATATTATATATTAATTTTTATATACATATGTTAGAATATATAGATAAATATACATATTTTTGTCAATACACACAAATATATATATATATATATACGCACATACAAACAGTATATAAACATTATATATACACTATATATACATTAATTGTATAAGTATATAAATATTCATGCATTTTTATTTTAAATAAAATGGATATTATTTTTTATTTAGATAAGGTTTATATATTTAGAAATATATTTTATATGTAAATATGTTTACATATTTTTTTATAAAATTAATTTTTTATGTTTGAATATATACAAAAAAAAATATATATTTTTATACATTTGATTATAAATAAAACTACATTATGAAAAATAATAAAATTTCAAAACCATAATATCAATATGAATGTAATACCTGAAAATAAATTCAGTCTCTACCAAAAAAAGACAATAAGACCCCCTTAAATAAGGCTGAAATTCTATCGAATGTTAAAAAATTGGGATATCTCGACTAAAAACTTAGTTCTGGAGGCCTTATGGACCTTTTTTGGTCTTGAAAAATGTGATCAAGGATTTTATCAAATTATTTGGGCATAGAGCTTGTCGCAAGTTTTGATTTGATATGTGGTAGAACCCAAACAGACACTCAGATCAAAAGTTATGGTCGTTTGAAGTTCAAGTCACGTTTTCAACTTATTTTAGAGCGTTTATTGTTTTTTTGGTTTTTTTATCTTCAAATTGTTATTAAATGACTATTACTTGATAATAATTAGTAAATGATTAATTAATATTATTTTTTTCATTATTTTATAATCTATTTTTCACTAAATATCTTATACATCAAGTGTAAATGTGTATTTAGCCTTATATAAATCATATTTAATAAAATATTATATATATATATACATATCAATATAGATGTATTTTTATGTCAATTTATTATTTTTAATGATTTATATTTTTTATGAAATTCACCCATAATCAGCGCTAGTAAAAAAACGTTGATAAAGACCCACATTTTTCAACGCTTTTTTACTAGCGCTGATACAGGGGGGTCTTTATCAACGTTTTTTTAATAGCACCGATAAAGGTCTCCCTTTATCATCGTTTTTTACCAGCACTCATAAAGAGACCTCCTTTATCAATGTTTTTTTACTAGCACTGATAAAGGGCTATGTTTATCAACGCTGATAAAGATCCTCATTTATCAATGTTTTTTTCACTGATAAAGACCCCTCTTTATCAGCACTTTGAGCTAGCGTTGGAAAAGACAAGCATTGTTAACAACCTGTTTGTAGTAGTGTCAGTCGTGTAACGCCCTGCTGCCTCGGACCATTAATCGGTGCTCGGACTGACGATTGCTACTACACCTCAGGTGTCACGAACCAGGTTGGAGTGTCATCCACCCGACACCTAACCCGGCCCGTGCCATGACTTGAAGGGCGTTCTCAATCCCCACGGGCTGACAACTAGTGCCTGGGTATCGACAAAATGTTTTGGGAATGATTTCACCCATTTGCATGAGCATAAACAACCAAAAAAATTAAATAAGACACAACTGAATAACCAAAGCCAAACATGGTACACCAATTTTCAGATTCAAAGCTTTTGCAAATTTAACCAAACCCAAAATCACAACAACAGAAGGGAAATCACAAAATAACTCAGGAACCTCCATGCAACAAGAGGGACATCTCCCTCAAGCCACTACCAACGACCCTGCACAAGAGGAACACTAGCAGTTGGATCCACTACCATCACCACGACACGTCTTGCCTTTACCTATGTCATACATAACAAGGTCTACATACACCCAAAAGTGTATGTAGGTTGTGATCCGAAACCCAATAGGATGCCACCCAAAAGAGAAGGTTTCATGCTATAACATCAGTAGACAAATTAACATGCACATTTATACCAAAGCCTTTGAAACATTCTCAAGAAAAGATTTTAGAGGGAAATCATTTTCAAGGGAACACATTCAAAGAAAAACATTTATTCAAAGAAATATTTGCAACAATACACTTTTAAAGGTAACATTTTAAAGGAAAACATTTATTAAGATAAACTTGCTTTAAAATGAAATGCACTCAAGGTCCACCGTATGCCGACGGATGAAACCACATTACATGAGTCTCAGGAGAGCACCATGGGTAAATCCTTAGGGGTAATCTAGCTCGAGTGAGATTCTAGAACCTCGTACCTCGGTGAAAGGTGGTATAACAACCACAAACATCAGCTTTCTCGTGCATGGGCCACTAGGATGGGACACCCTAATGGCCTAATGGTCTCCAATCATCATACATGTTTAGTTAGTGTTGTAATCATCAATCCAACTAAGTGAAACCGGGACTAGCCAATTCTATATCACTAGCATACTATATCTAGTTAGCCCACCTAGATACCCAGGATTCCCTTGTGCTTAATCCCTTATTTCACATGTTCCACAAAACACCATTTTCACACCTGCATAAAAATATCATGAAAATCACAACTTTTTGTAAATAAACCACTTTTCATTTTAAACACACAAAAACCATTTGGAAATACCATTTTCACCACTTGCACAACTAAAGAAACCCATTTGGCAAAACACAAGGAAAGCACAAAATTGATTCCAACCATTTCCATGGCCCAAGCTCCTTTTTAATTCCACATATAAACCAAGTTCACTTTAAAACATGATTCACATCACTTACATAATTTTCAATTCACATTTAAAGCTTCATAACAAAATCCAACATGCCAAAATAATCCATTTCCATTGAAAACCCACTCTTAACCACTTTCGCACCATAAGTTCCTTTGAAAACTCATTTTGTGCCTTCCACACAAGGCATAAAACACTTTCAAGGAACACTACCATAAAGCTTACAAAAAACATAACCATTTTCCTTTATAAAACACATTACCATCATATAAGCATGCCGAAATACTTTGAAAACACATTTCGCACCACATAATAAATTCATAGAACATGTTTATAAAGACAAGCAAGCATATCAAAAACATCTAAAAATGTTAAGGCATGGAACCACCTACCTCATGTGTGGAAATTTCTGGAAAATGATGTGAAACCCCAACACCACCACCAAAAGACCCTATAAAGGAAATATTAAACACTAAACATCAAGATCGTACCTTAAAGAATAAGCTTCAACCCTAAAAATATCACCCAACCTGCTGGAGATATGAAACCCTAAGAGAGAAGAAGAGAAACCCTAGAAAAGAGGGGGAAACAAGGAGGGGAGCCACTTTAAAATTTCTTGGAGTTTCCAAGCCATATGCACCACAAAAATGGAGATCCAAGGGATCCATGAGACACTACTGAAAAAATGACCTATACCCACGGTTCAAAACCGTGGGTATAACCCCCAAACCCGTGGGTATAGCCTATACCCACAGTTTTGGGAACCGTGGGCAACTGAGGTGTCGAGATAGGTCCCCAGCCTATACCCACGGTTTGGGCATAGATTTTTTGCCACTGTGTCAAAGCCTCACACACAATTGCCATGCTGGAAAAGCCTTATACCCATGAGACACTGCTGAAAAATGACCTATACCCACGGTTCAAAACAATGGGTATAACCCCCAAAACCATGGGTATAGCCTATACCCACGGTTTTGGGAACCATGAGCAACCGAGGCGTTGATATAGGTCCCAACCTATACCCATGGTTTGGGTATAGATTTTTTGCCACCATGTCAAAGCCTCATACACAATTTCCATGCTGGCAAAGCCTTATACCCAGTGGGTATAAAGTAGTACAAAATATGGAAAAACAGGGATTAAACCCACAACCTGCGTTTGGAATCATGGACGCCTCACCAATCAGGATACGTTACTTACATGTATATATATCTATATTTCAAGTAATATATTAATCCACGTCTATATTAAAAAAAAGACCACGGGTTTCGATCCCGCTTCTATGTCTTGATTCTTCGAACACTTAACCAACCTTGCAAATTTATCTATATATATCATAATATATTAATATCACTCCCTGTAATAGATAAAAAAGTGGTCTGTAATATTTGATCCCATGATCAAAGAGAACAAAAAACAACATCAAACCACCCCACCTATGCAACTTTTATGTCTATGTAATTGTATCTACCTAAATATATTAATCCAAACTGTGGGTTTAGGAGGGAAAACTGTGGGTATATGTTTTCCTGCCAAATATTTTTTATGTCCTGTGGAATTTTTTCCCCACCATAACACGGGAAATATATAACCACGGTTTTATAAAACCATGGGTATAGGTCTTCGAAAAAAAATCCTATACCCACAGTTCTGCCAAAACTATGGGTATATGCCTTTAAAAAAATGCTTATACCCATGGTTTTGATCAAAACCATGGGTATAGGAATTTTTTCTCCATGGTTTTCCAAAACTGTGGGGATAGGTCTTTAAAAAAAATCCTATACCAATGGTTTTTCCCAAAACCATGGCTATAGGTCACCTATACCCATGATTTTGTAAAACCGTGGGTATAGGTTCCCATATTACCCCTATACCCACAATTTTCAAAAATCATGGGTATAGGGATATTTTCTAGTAGTGGAAGGTGGAGGAGGCGACTAGGGTTATAGATCCCGAATGGGAGAGAGAGGGGTGGATTTGGGGATAAATCCCAAAAGGACACATACTGAATTTTCATATTTTTAATGACCTTGACAAGTCGTAATATTTTCCCGCACGATTTACCAAACCGTACATCGACTGCGCGCCTCTCACTATCAGAAAGAAACACACCACACGGTTAGCTCGCACGATTTACAAACCATGCACTGACCACGTGATAGGCCTCTATCCAAAAATGAAACTTGGTCACACGGTTACCTGGGCAAGGATGAATGGTTTTCCAAACTGTGTGCCACATGCTGTTAACCCCAAAACTCCAATTTCACCAAAAACTTAAGGAAAACCCAAAGGGAAAATGATAAACCAAAAATAAACAAAAGTGATGCCTCAAAATTCAAGACCATAACACCCAAAACTCGAAAGAAAAACTGAGATCCAAAAATAAACCAGAACAAGGGTGAAATCAAAAACCCGAGTGTGATAATTCCCCCCACCATGAAAACTTTACACCCCTAGAAAATCATAACAAGGTTGGATCTGAAAACAAAAACGGATACTCCTCCATGAATAAAGGAAATTCTTGATCAACATCCAACGAGAAGAGAACAATAACACCACAAACGAAGACAAAAATTCACAAGATTTAACCTGGGGGCCAGAATGGACTCCCCACCATATACCTTCTGCCCCCATAAATCCATGACATCTCTAGTTGATCGATTAACAGAAAAGGAATCCTCATAACTGCATAATACAAACTCTCAATCCAATAATGCATCTGACATTACCAAAAGAAACTTTACCTCTTACCTGAAATGAACAAACAAGCCCAAACCACTTCTAGAAGAATGTCAAAAAACTAAAACCACAACTTTTTCAATTCCTTGATTCAAACAAGACCGTTGGTCACACTCCAAAATCCCCATGTTTACTCGGAAAGGAAACTCAGAGCCAACATATCTAAACAAAATTTCTCAATGCAAAGCTACACTAGAGACTGAACCAGATGATCAAAACAGGAGGCCTGAATGGACTCCCCACTATGAAAACTGACCACACTAACCAACACTTAGAAAAAACCACAACAAGACCCACGGCGGTCTCCCCACCATTTAGGAACCGACAAGCTTAAAATGACATGGGAAAACCAACACGGGCTAACCCAAAACCCTACACATAGGAAAAAAACCCACCATAAGGGGGGAACTCGATAAAAGAAACACCAACCCAGGAGACAGGATAAAACCAAAACCCATTCACAAGGCTGACCCCTTAAGGATAACCAAATGAAGACTCACATTCAACAAGGCACAACCGCCATAATTCCAAGAAAACAAGACAACTATGCCTCCTTGTAACCAAGGAGGAACTCTTCCACCCCCAAGGATCACAACGAAGAATGAGGCCTTCGCGCCACTACCCACAAAATGGGACCTTTAAAAAACAAAGGGGTTATAATAAAAAATCTTGAATTATCCCCATTCAATGCTGGAGATCAAGCCAGACCAAGGTACCTCACAACCCATGCGATTCCTGACTGCACGTGAGCTTCACTCTATGGACTATGGATGGATCCCTAATGTTTGAAGCATCTCCTTCCATGAAACTAGAAGCTGAAAATCCCAGGTCAAAACACTTTCTTTGGCTATATGAGAAACCACACAACATTCCAGGAAAAACTAAAAGAACCCAACACCACATGAGACTCACTTTACTCCAGTATGACACTTTCACCAAGACAAGGATTTAGAAAATGAACACGTATCATCCCCTTTTTCCTCGAGTGAGAAACAATATAAACAAAGAACACATGAAAGACACTTCCATTTAAAATGGAGGAATTCAGAATTCCCAAAAGAAGAATATGCTTTTATTAAAATATAAGTTCTTGAAAGAGTCACTTTCTACTCTTCTCACTGGAATTCTCTTCACCGCTTCTAGTCAGGACCTTCAAGCACAAAGGTAGAAAACTTCACCTTTAACGACTCAAAAAACTCAAGAAAACTAAGGTTTCTTTAAATTCTCTTTGCATCCACTCTTTTTCTTTGATATGATCCTCTTAAATGAATAAAAGAGTGGCATATTCAATTTCTGAAACTCAGGAAGAAAGTCTATGGGTTGATCAACTGAAGGATCTGTCAATGGTGAACTAACCGTGGATGCACTGCAATGTCCATTGAAACTTTGAAGGGGAATGAACTTGGAAATAGGGAGATAAAGGACTCTATCAAGGATGGTACATCGACCATAATTCACCATAAAAAAACACCGATCACACATGGTCCAACTCAAAAGCTTCCCAACACTTCTCAAAAGAACTCATTGGTCATTATTTTCAAAACCAACTTATCGAAAATAACGCAAACTTGAAACTTCATTCAAATAAGAAGAGTTTTAAAATTCAATAAACCTTGAAAGAGACATTCCTGAATCATAATAAGACACACCACACAACTATTTGTTATCAAAACATCACATTTTCTCTTAAAATAACCTTTGAAAATAAAACAAACTTGGTGGGTTGTGTTGGAGTTGGTGCCCTATAACCAACTTCTATGTACTTTCTGAAAACTTATGTTCATGGTTTTTGAATATCAATAAATTCATTATCACATAATGACTATTCTTATATGTTAAATTGTATGTGATAATGTCTTAAGAGTAGCTATCACACTAAAAGGTCATAGTGGATCTCTACTATGATGAGAACCTAAAAGTGTTATAACACTATTCTTGAATATATATTCTATAGCAAGATTATATCATTTGAGGGACAAAAATGTTACAAGATATTAGGGGTGGATACTCATAAGACTTTGAGGCACCTGCTCATGGTATACGCCCTTGGTAATATCCAGGAGGATATCATGAGAACAAGACCTGACAGTAGGAAATCCACATTTCTATGTGTCATTGGATGTTTCTATTTACGGATGTGTGTATTGGTCCTTAGAATTTAAGATTATTATTAATGATTACTATGACTCGTGCACTTAGATGTATTGATGAAAACCGTGACGACATATGTTCGTGGTGAGGTAGGATATGTTGGGTGCGTCACGAGTAGTACTGCATTAATGAATAATGTGAGAAAGGATTTGTCCCTTCTATTATTTAGTAGAAGTTTATGTCTTAGACCCTTTTATGGAAATGATATAGCCTAAATAAATCCATGTCCATGGTTTTCTATAGGCAAGTTCAATTTTCAAGAAGTCAAAGAAATATAAATTGAGCACATGAGTTGATGACACTAGCATGCAACCCACTTGATTAAAGATATCGAGACAAAAGAATTATATTACACGACAAACATTCATATGAGGTGACATGTCATTATGGAATTAAATTCTTTCTCTATGGGTGCCTTGACATGTTTCTAGATGTTAAACTTGGAATTTAGGCTGCTCTACCTAATGCCACTAAGAAAGAGGCATAAAGGGCCACACACTAAGTGTATCCAATATCTCAATTAAATAATATATTATTTATTATTTAAAAAGTTAAATAAATACTATTCACAGTCGTGGTTTAATAATTATTCATGTATGCCTGATCACATTTATTATGTCATTAGTTATTCAAGAGAATATATTGTGGGCAAAATAATTAATAAATATTTATTTGTTATTTTGGTGAATATAATATTTATTTATTTATCATATAATAATACAATGATATTTATTTAATAAATAAATAGTCATTATTCAAGGAACGATAAATATTTATGAGGATTGAAGGACTGAGTTTAAGGTTCCAATGAGAAATAATAATATTGAATATTATTTGATTAAATAATATTTAATTATAACTCGCATGTTAAGCACATGTCTGGAAATAATAATATTGCTGTTATTATTTGACATGGGGGTTTCTCTAGGATTAATGAAATAATTAAAGGCACTTGTCCAAATTATTTTATTATTACCCTAGTGAAATGAATGCTCAGTTATATTATCCTCTCATTAGCCAAGGTCAAGCCAAGCGACGCCATTTCAGTTGTGCACAACATTTTGGAGAAAACCTCTCAAGCCTAGATAGTTATTTCTTCTATAAGAAATCTCTAAAGAAAGAGAGTGATCCTCCTCTACCAGATCAAGGGGAATGCTTTGGAAGCAGTTCTTAAGGCAATCGATGACGGATTACGCAAGCACAAGGATCTTATATGCTAGCACCCGGAGACTCCTTTGGTGATGTTCAGAGATTTGTGAAATACGTGTGGATCGCCGCTAGAAGAGATCTACCCTTGATCTCTACAATGCAACAATGGTGAACTACAGATCTATGGATGAACACATCAATGAAGAAAGAATAAACCTTGGAGGTAATTATTATTTAATTAAATTAATTATAAACAATAATGTTGATCCACTCTCTTGGTTCTAGGTTTCTATTCCTTTGCCTCATTTCTTTGATTCTATTTTGTGGATCACGATGTTTATCATCGCATAGATCCCAGATTGTTCATTGAATATGGAAAAAATCCAAGTTGGGCACCATCCCTCCCGTGATTTCGCTGCACCCGAAACCTAAAAGTGGTATCAAAGCGAGAATATTATTGTTTATAATAATTTAAATTCATTGGTGATTTATGTATTCATAATTTAGTTTTTTAATTCAAGTTTAATCATTATTTTAATATGAATTATGAGATCCGTTTCTTCCTCCATCATTTCTTATATATCTAACACAAACGATCAATTTTATGATTAAAATAAAATTGAGGAACTCATCCGGAGGTGCCAAGGATTCTGCCTGGATAACACAACAGTACATGTCGTGTAACCAGAGTTACAAATAATGTAATTGTGATTAATTCACTAGGAGTTAATTAAGTAATTACTCAACCCGTAAGCATTAAATATACGCAGTGTGGTTAATTCTTACACCATGTGTTGATCGGGATAAACTAGAGCATGGTTAGCCATACTACACACCATATAGCCCACTAGACACAGCGTGTAGTACCTTTCGGTTCAGGCCCATACCATGTATCCCATACATGTCTTAGTCAACCAGTGACCGTTTAATACAGAGTCAACACAGTGTGTGGCCCAATGAACACACCGTGTACTCTAAGAATTCTGAAGTACGCCTCACATGCCGAGTCCCTAGGCATTTACTTCGGATAAGCGGTGAATGTGGTACATGTCGTGTAGATTGGATCAGCACACCATGTACTTTTACCAAATTATATAGAATTAAAACTTTAATATCTACATACTGTTCAAATCCACATATCATGTATTAGTTGTATTACAAGTTGTTACTCTAAGTGCATTGAAGCATAACATGTGGCCAAAAAAATCATGTGATTCATGTAATCATCATCGAAGTACACATTGTGATAGTAGGAATTAAATCATGTATTCCATATGTCACAAGAGTAAAACAATATATGACTACAATACATGTTGGGTATATTCGGATGGGTATTCACCGTGTTACCTCCAAGGTACATTTATATACGAGGTTAATTTTAAATGAATTTTAATTTGTTTAAAATTACAATGGATGATAATCTCAAGAAAATTCAGAAAAGGATTAATATAAATGATTTATTAATTAAAGATAATAATTAATCGATTCAAGTGTGATTTATCTTAAATAAGAATGATTAAAGAATTTAATGATAGTTTTATTAAATGTGTAATTCATTGCATTCATGTGAATGATCATGAGCTAGACCAGAACTTTGTATGTGATTGGCTTCCATTTAATTTATTATTAAATTAAATTGTTGTCCTACGTGCCTTCTCTCCTCATTAATATATAGGGTATGTGTTCCCATGGTTTCTTTTATATAAAACCACCTTTACCCCTCAGCTGTATGTGAGTAAAAGCATATGTAATGGATAGATCTCACAAACTAGTGGAGGCGGTTCAAGTTCGGAGCTAAGGAAAAACCAATCCAAGGAGATACAAAGGTGGACAGGTGGAAAGAAGTAAACATGAACCTAATTGGTTCAAGATATTTCTCCCCCAGGTCAACAATTAATTTATCAACCTCTAGATAAACTAACCATTAGAACAAGCTCATGATCATACCCTTTTTTTTTCAGTTGCATGGTTATTCATTATAAATGTTTTATCGTGATCACATAATTAATGAATTAACAATCATGCAAGATGGAACTAAAATAAACTATCTTATGCATAAATATTATCTAAAGACATTATTAATCACTCAAGTAATCCCACTTAATATTAACAAGCATGTGATAAAGATAATAATTGACAATTTATGCATAAAGGATAAAATACCTTAATAAAATATTAATTCGGTATAGCCTTCCATTACTTCGGTTAGAATCAGACCATAGTTCAAAGTGCTTGACCAACCAAAGTTGGGGTGCTTTCAATTATCAGGGAATTCTAATTTGAGGTTTTGGATTGACTTAAGTTTGTTGACATCAAGGGTTGACTACCAAACTAGGACTTGGTGTAACTGAGAGGCAAAGGTTGAGGAAATATAAATGAATGATTTCAGAATTGGGGAGTCCACT
The DNA here is from genome assembly GCA_963277665.1 of Viscum album. NCBI lineage: Eukaryota > Viridiplantae > Streptophyta > Magnoliopsida > Santalales > Viscaceae > Viscum > Viscum album. The sequence goes on along the minus strand of OY728156.1, from coordinate 118,229,496 downwards.
CAACATATCAAGGAACTGTGAGTTAATACAGTTGGCATTTGAAATGCCTTCCTAAAACCATTTGAGTTGATTGACCATCCAAAGTTGGGGTAATGATAATGGAATATGGATCCTTTCCACTAGAATATCCAAGTAAAAAGATATTTCAAAGCCAATGGTGAGGGCTATTGGGTTTTGATAAAATAGAGGGAGACTAATAAATATAATATTTATTTATTTGTATAAAATTTATCAGATAAAGTACTAAAATTCTGCTCATCTTATTTATAGAGACTATAAAAAATGACATCAAACATATCATTATGATCCATACTCAAGAAGGAAAACCTTCTCACCGACACTAATTTCTAAGAGTGGCAAAGGCACCTACGAGTCATCCTTCGCTATGAAAGAAAATTGTATGTGCTATAAGAACCTTTACCAGTTGCACCTAAAAATGATGTGAGTGGTGAAGAGCTCTCTCTGCATGAGAAACATCTGAATGACGATATAGATGTTTAGTTCTTCATGCTATCATCCATGTCCAATGAGATCTTGAAGCAACGCGAGGAAATGGATGCTTATAGCATGATGTCTCACCTTCGGGATATCTATAAAGAGAAGTAGAGACAAGAGTGGTATGAGATATCCAATACTTTGTTCATGAATAAGCTTGGAGAGTCTACACCAGTTGGGCCTCATGCAGTCAATATTATCAACTACATTGAGAATTTGGACATCTTAGCGATTAAATTCTCAGATGATTTGCATACAGATATCATAATTTCATCACTGCCCAAGGTTGTGAATTATAATATGAGCAATAATGAGAAGAATCTATTGGAACTTCTGACCTTGATTCACCAAGTGGATAAGGACATGGGGTGAAAAACTCACAGTCCTTATGGTGAATAGGAAGAGGAAGGACAAGGGAAATGGGACTAAGATTTATAAACAATCTAAATCCCCCAAGCACCATCTAACCAAGAAGAAGAAGATCCAAAGGCAGAGAAAGGAAATGGAGGTAGTATGTTTTTCATGTAGCAGGTCAGGCCATTGGAAGAGGAATTTCACTCAGAGGCAAGGGGAAGCCAAAGGTGCATTCATTATCGAGTGAAATCTTTCCATTTCTACACATTGGGTATTAGATATAGCTTATAGTTCTCACATATGTATTAAAATATAGCAACCAAGTAGATTTCATAAAATTACCAAGGATAGGTGGATCTATGAACTTCTAATGGTGCGAGGTTGGCTACTCTTGATATTGGTGGCTACCACCTTTCATTTCCAATGGGAATGATTTTGGTTTTACATGATTTCTATTACGTACCTACTATTACTAGAAACATAATTTTTGTATTAAGTTTAGATACATATGAGTTTATTTTCAAGTTTGGAAATAAAAGTTGTTTCTTTTACAAGGACAACATATGTTATGGTATGTCACATTTAAATAACGGTATGTATGTATTAAATTACGAAAACCATGTGTCGGTAATTGATAACAAATCATGTTCACATGACTCATATAACATCCGGTTGTGGTATCACCATCTTGGTCATGTAAAGGAGAAGCGTCCGATAAATATCTATCAAGATGGTTATTTAGACTCTTCTGAACTAAAACCACTTGATAGATGTCATGCTTGTTTACAAGGGAAAACGGCCAAACCACCATTTGATGGATAGGGTGAAAGGGCCACAGAGCTTCTAGGATTGGTACACACTGATGTATGTGGACCATTTCCAGTAGAATCTATAGGTGGATATTCTTACTGATGACTTGAGTAGATATAGATATGTCTACTTAATGAGGTATAAGTTAGAGTCCTTTGAGAAATTCAAGGAATTCAAGAATGAAGTAGAGAATCATCTTAGTAAGAAGATAAAGAAGCTTCGATCGGATCAAGGTGAATAATATCTTAACCAAGAGTTTATCACTTTTCTATAGGAGTTTGGGATTATATCTCAACTCACTCCACCTTATACACCATAGTGGAATGGTGTTAGTGAAAGGAGGAACTGTACCTTGTTGGACATGGCAAGATTGATGATGATTCATACAGATCTTTCATTATCATTTTGGGGATATTCATTAAGAAATACGACATACACATTAAACCGAGTACCAACAAAAGTAGCAAATAGAATTCCCTTCGATCTATAGAGTGGAAATAAACCAATTTTATTGCATACACGTGTATAGGGTTGCACAGAGTTTGTTAAGGCCTTCTCAGGAAACAAACTAGAACCTCTGGGCACAAAGTGTATCTTTATAGGGTATCCCAAAGAAACAAAGGGATACTACCTATACAAACCCTCAGATAAGAAAGTGATTATCGCTAGACAAGCCATATTTCTTAAGAGGGAGAACATTATCCAAAAGGATAGTGGGAGAAAGATTGAATTTGATGAAGCTAATGCTCAAGATACATATGAGTTGGTACAGGAACAGATTCCATAAGTCCCCATAGAAGAAGTAGTTCTTGAAACACAATTACTATGTAGGAGTGTAAGAGAGGTAAGGGAATTAGAGAGATATGGTTTTCTAGTCACTGAGGATGGTGACTCGTTATTGTTGGACAATGATAAACTTATCTCCTATAAGGAGGAAATAGAGAGATCAAAAGCTGTAAGATGGATAGAATCTATGAATTTTGAGATGGATTCCACGCATCAGAACTAAGCGTGGGTTTTGGATGATGTGAAAATTGATGTAAAGCATGTTGGGTGCAAATGGGTATTCAAGAGAAAAATGGAAATGGAAGGTAAAGTAAATACCTATAAAGAAAGACTAGTGGATAAAGGTTTTAAACAAAGTCAAGGTATTGACTATGATGAAACCTTTTTGATAGTTTCCAAATTTAAATCCATAAGAATCATATTTTCCATAACATCTTACCATGACTATGAGATTTGGAAGATGGATGTCAAAAACTGAATTCCTTAACGAGAACCTTTGGGAAGATGTCTATATGACACAACCATAAGGGTTTATGACACCAGGTGATACCAAAAAGGTTTTCAAGTTGTAGAGATTCATTTATGGATTGAAGCAAGCATCCAGGTCATGGAATATTCGATTCGATGAAGCCATAAGAGAATTTGGTTTCATTAAGAAAGAATGTGAGCCATGTGTTTACAAAAGGTTTAATGGTAATACGATCGTTATCCTAATAGTGTATATTGATGAAATATTACTTATTGGAAAATACATACCAATCTTACAATCAGTTAAGGACTGGTTGAACAAGTGCTTATCCGTGAAATACTTAAGCGAAACAACCTACATTCTAGGGAACAAGATCATTCATGATAGATCCAAGAGGCTGGTTGGACTAAGTCAAAGTATATATATTTACTAGATACTAAATAGATTTAGTATGGAACAATCCAATAGGGTATTTGTTCCAGTGTCACATGGCTTACATCTTTCTAAGAAAATGTGTCCCTAGACACAATAAGGGAAAGAGAGAATGGGTAAGATCCTATATTCTTTGGCGATATGATCAATCATGTATGCCGTGTTATGTACTATACTTGATGTTGCCTATGAACTGATCATGGTAAACGGATATTAAGTAGATCCAGGAGAACAACATTGGACTACTGTTAAGGCTATCCTTTAAGTATCTAAGTAGAACTAAGGATATATTACCAGTATATAGAGGAGACAAGAAGCTTGTCATCAAAGGGTATGATGATGCTAGTTTTCAAACAGATCAGAATGATCTAAAGTCGTAATCTATATATGTTTTCTGTCTCAATGGAGGAGCTGTGAGCTAGAAGAGTTCAAAGCAGCCAGTTTTCACTAATTCTACAGCAAAGTCTGAGTATATAATGGATTCTAATGAATCCAATGAAGCTGTTTAGATTCGAAACTTTGTCCAAGAGCTTGATGTGGTACCTAGCAGTAAAGACCCTATTACATTATATTGTGATAAAACTGCAGTAGTGGATCTTGCAAAAGAGCCAAGGTCACATCAACAGACAAAACACATACTCTGGAAGCATCACTTCTTGAGGGATTTTCATCATAGGGGTGAAGTTATAGTGAGTAGAGTATCCAAGGAAGAGAACGTAATAGACCCCTTAACTAAAGGCCTATCTCAATAGAATTATGAGTATAATGTGATATCTATCATACTTAAGGTTGTTAGTAGTTGGCTCTAGTGAAAGTGGGAGTCTGTTGGAGTTGGTTCCTTAGAACCAACTTTTATGTACTTTATAATAACTTATATTCATGTTTTTCGAATATCAATAAATTCCTTATCGCATCATGATTGTTCTTTTGTGTGACATTGTATGTGATAATGTCCCAAGAGTAGATATTTTACTAAAAGGTCATAGTGGATCCCTACTATGATGAGAACCCGGAAGTTCTATGACACTATTCTTGAATATATAGTCTATAGATGGATGATATCATTTGAGGGAAACAAATGATATAGGCTATTAGGGGTAGATACTTAGAGGAATTTGAGGCACCTTCTCATGGTGTACGCCCTTGGTAATATCTAGGAGGATATTATGAGAATAAGACCCACCGGTAAGAAATCCACATTTCTATGTGTCATTTGATGTTCCTATATGAGAACATGTGTATTGGTCCTTAGACTTTAAGATTACTATTAATGAGTATTATGACTCACACACTTAGATGTATTGATGAAAACCATGGCGATATATGTTCACGATGAGGTAAAATGTGTTGGGTGCATCACGAGTAATATTGCATTAATGAATAATGCGAGAAAGGATTTTTCCCTTATGTTCTTTAACAGAAGTTGACGTATCAATCCATTTGATGGAAATGATATGTCCAAAATAAATCTATGTCCATGGTGTTCTATAGGCAATTTCAATTTATGGGAAGTCGAAGAAAGACAAATCGAGCACATGGGTTGATGACACTATCATGCAGCCCACTTGATTAGAGATATCGAGAGAATGGGATTATATTATACGAAAAACATTCATATGAGGTGACATGTCATTGTGGAATTAATTTCTTTCTCTATGGGTGCCTTGGTGTGTTGCTAGACACCAACCTTGGACTTTAGGCTGTTATGCCTAATTTCACTGAGAAAGAGGCCTAGATGGTCACACACTAAGTGTATCCAGTATCTTAGTTAAATAATATATTATTTATTATTTAAAAAGTTTCATAAATATTATTCCCAGTCATCATTTAATAATTATTCATGTATGCCTGATCACATTTATTCTATCACTAGTTATTCGAGAGAATATATTGTGGGTGGAATAATTAATAAATATTTATTTGCTATTTTGGTTAATATAATATTTATTTATTTATCGATGAATAATGAAGTGATATTTATTTAATAAATAAATAGTCATTATTCAAGGTGTGATAAATATTAGGAGGATTGGAAAACCTAGTTTAAGGGTCCATGAGAAATAATAATATTGAATATTATTTGATTAAATAATATTTAATTATAACTCACAAGTTAAGTGCATGTCAGAAAATAATAATATTGTTGTTATTATTTGACATGGGGATTTTTCTAGGATTAATAAAATAATTAAAGGTACTTATGTAAATTATTTTATTATTACCTTAGTGAAATAAATGTCCGAACATATTATTCTCTCATTAATCAAGGACAAGCCAAGCGACGCCAATTTAGTTGTGCAAAATATTTTGAAGAAAACCTCTCAAGCCTAGAGAGTTTTTTCTTCTCAAAAAATGATCTCAAGAATGAGAGAAATCATCCTCCACCGGATCAAGGAGAATTCTATGGAATCCATTCTTAAGGGGATCGAAGGTGGATGATGCAAGCGCAAGGATATTTTGTGCTAGCACCCAAAGACTCCTTTAATGACGTCTGAATATTTGTAGAACACATGTGAATTACCACTAGAGGAGATCTACCCTTGATATCTACAATGCAATGATAGTGAACTGTAGATATGTGGCTAAACACATCAATGAATAAATAATAAACATTGGAGGTAATTATTATTTAATTAAATTAATTATGAACAATATATGTTGACCCTATCTTTTGGTTCTTGGTTTATATTCCTTTGTATTATTTCTTTGATTCAATTTCATGGATCACAGAGTTCATCATCTTATAGATCTCAGATTCTTCATTGAATATGGTAAAAAGCATAGCTGGGCACCTCCCCTCCCATGCTTCTGCTGCGCCCGAAACCTATAGGTTACACACTCACCAATGGTATTCCATGGAGTGTCACACATGCATATTCTTATGCCATACTAGGCACCCATCCATTCATACCAATACAAGAACTCACCCATTCATGCCATTATCCATCCAAATTTACCATATATCTATGCATGTGATCACTCATGAAAATACCAAAGGTCTAAACAAAACTTTTTTACTTTAAAAAACAAAACATCCAACCCACACTTTCAACTTTTAAAAAATTCATAAAACTTTTAGAAAGTCCACCAAACATGAATTCAAAAACTATTTTAAAACTCCAAACATCAATCCAAAACATTTCATCTCATCCAAAAAAATTTTTATAGCTCAATAAACCACACTTAAAATATATTTTCCCAAACCCGCCTTAAAATATCTCATATTTTCCAAACAATCAATTTCGAAAAACCATAAGTTTTAATTATGAGAATCCAATTATCATTGAACTAATCCATATATATATATATATATATTCAAAAATCATTTTATAAAAATCCACTTTCCTAAACTTCCTTCAAGATGATTATGAAAATTCATTTTCTATATTACCAAAATCGAACCATTTCCACTTTAAAATCCATTTTTCAAAATTTCCATGTAATGTAACAGAAATTACGTATATTTTTTTTTTAATTATATAGAATTATTTCGAGACTGTGAAATCTGATGGTGCATGATTCTGAGGCCCGAAGTTCCTGGAATGGTCCGTCGAAGTTTTATTAAACTTTAAATAGCCTGCGTAAGCAGGTTTCCTAAAAAAGTGGAATAAATCTTAAATGGTTACTTGGATCAGAAATTCGAGGGCACCATTACATTCAGGATGGAAGGTTTACCCTAGGAGTGACTTAAGTTTAGTCGGTGCGGGCCTCCTGTGAGAAAACCCAAAAATGGCATAATTGTAAATAAAATAATAAAATAAATTATTTTATTTTTTAAATGCTTATAACTCACAAACGGTAGCTCAAATTGAAAATATGAGACCACCGTTGAACTCGTGAGGGCATGCTTTATTTAAGAAGATACCAGGGGTGTCCAGATCCGGCCCGACCCGACGGGTTCGACCCGACCCGACTGGGTCGGGTCGGGTTACAAAAAAAAACTCGGGTCGGGTTACAAAAAAAAAACTCGGGTCGGGTTCATAACGGGTCGAACCATGCATGGGTTAGTTCGGGTCTCAGGTTGAAGTCATTTAGACCCGACCCGACCCATGAACCGATGGGTGCCGACCTAAAAAAAATTCTTAATCTATCTCTCTCACTCGGTCGCAACTCGCGTTTCCCTCCCTCCCTCCCTCACACTCTCATCGGGCTCCTTACCTATCCTCCTTCCTCTCCCCGTGACCCGACCCCTACCTTCCCTCATGTGTGGTGAAGAAACCCTTCTAAAGGCGATGAAACCCCCCCCTCTCTTCCTTCCTCCTTCCCCGAGCTCCCCGAACCCCTCTCCTTCTATGAAAAAAACCCTTCTTCCATCCTCCCCTCCTCTTGCCTCTTTTCGCACCTCCGAACCCACCCAGAAAAGGTCTCCTCGTTTGCCTCCTCCCACGAAAGACACCTTCTCATCAATTTGGGTTCGAGATTCGAGAGAAATCCCTTGGATCAGGTCACCTCCTCCTCCTCCTGCTGTTACACATGGGTGTGGTGGTAAGCAATTGATTTTTTTATCATGTTCTTTTAAATTATGTTTGACTTTCCATTATGTATGAGTTCTCAATTTTATTTTGCTACTCCTATAAATCCATTGGTTACCTATTTCGACTCAACCTTTACACATTGAACCTTTTTCTCAAACTATTGCACTGCAACTAGGCCCAATTCTGGTTTGATGATGTGGTTTTTTAGGGATTTTAGGATGTGTTGTTTGAGAATCCAACAATTTAATTTTACACGAGGTAAGATGAATAGCATTGGTTTCATTTCTCCATTCGGGTTTCATTTTTCCTTCGATGGTGGTAGTTTGGGGTTTCCTTATTTACTGCTAGTGGTATTGTGATGTGATGGTGATGATGTGGTCTGGTCTTGACTGCCATTTGGTCTCAAGTCGATTCAAAATTGTTTTGTGGTCAGTTGTGTTTTCTGGTGGCATTGGGTTTTCTTGTCCCTAGTTTTTTTTGTGATGGTCTGACAATAATAATATTGGTTTTTGGTGTTTCATCATCAATGATGTCGACAATGGTGTATTTATATTGGTGGTTCTAGAAATGTAAAGTGTTGGATTTTTTTTGATGATGAGCAGTGGTCGAAGTAGCCTTGGTTTTTGAGTAGGTGTCGTGTCGGGCTCAAGGCATGATGCGCCTTATAATCATTTAAAAAAATTTGTTCTTAAAAATTTTATCATTTATTATACTTGTATTTGTAATTTAAAATCCATATATTGGTTTTAAAATTTATTCTCCTTATTATACCAGGGCCCAGGGGTGTGTGTGCCACGAGCTGACAACAACTAGCTAGCGATCCATGGAAGAAGGTGGTGATAAAATAAGTGGTTATAATCCTCCAGTTAGCGTAGGAACCTAAAGTCAGATGGGGTCTACTCCAATTACACATTCAATAGAAATAGGAGGGGGGAGTAGTTGCATACCAGTTGAAGAAAGTGAGGGTACTAAGAGGTCTCCTAAGGTAATAATTCATAAACCTACTGGTTCTATAATTTCTCAAGATTGGGATCATTTTCATAAGAAAAATGGAAGGGATGTTTGTAATTATTGTAGAAAAGATTATTCTTGCACATCTGGCCAACATGGAACTAGTAATTTGAATAGCTATTTGATAAAGTGTAACAAAAATCCACACAAACATCTTTACAAAAGTCAAACCACTCTTGATCTTACAAAGAAGTGTGAAGATGAGGATGATGGGACAATTAAAATTTCAGTAGCCCATTTTAACCAAGAAGAGTGCAGAATAGCTCTTGCTAAAATGATAATCATTGATGATTTATCATTTAAATATGTTGAGAATCAAGGTTTTAGAGAATTTATTTAAGTTTTTCAGCCTCAATTTCAAGTTACATCTAGAAAAATAGTTTCTAGGGATTTATTGCAGTTATATTTGGATGAGAAAGAAAAATTGAAGCCTATGTTTGATATTTTCTCTCACATGGTATTTCTTACAACAAACACATGTACTTCAATTTAGAATCTGAATTATATGTGTGTGATTGCAAATTTTATTGATGATAATTGGATCTTAAATAAAAAAATCATCTGGTTTTGTCTTGTTGCAGATCATAAAGGGGAAAAAATTGGTCAAGTATTTGAACAAACATTGAAACAATGGAGGATTTAAAGGATTAATACTATTACTGTGGACAATGCTAGTTCTAATAATACAACGATCAGTTATTTGGTGAGGAGGGTTAATGATTGGAATGTGTATATTCTTAATGGAGAGTATATGCATATGATATGTTGTGCACATATTTTAAACCTTATTGTTAGTGATGGGATAAAGGAAATATCAACATTAATTGCTAGAATCAGAGTTTCCTACAAATTTTTGAGAAGTTCACCTTCAAGATTGGCTCTTTTCAAGAGCATAGCCGAGGAGTTAAAACTTCATAGTAAATATGAAATAATTCTTGATGTTACTACTAGGTTGAATTCTTGTTACTTTATGTTGGATGTTGCGGAGAAGTATGGGAATATATTTATTCACCTTGAGGAGGATGCAAGTTTCAGGAGTGATCTTGTTTGTGAAGGTGGGGCTCCTACAACATATGATTGGGAGAATGATCGTGTATATGTCAAGTTCTTAATTTTTTTTATGATAGCACTATTGAGTTTTCTGGTTCTATGCATGTGACATGTCACACATTCTTTCATACTCTTTGTGACATATATAGAAAAATCAAGAAATGGATGAAGAGTCATGATATTACTATGAGTGCAATGCCTATTTCAATGAAACTTAAGTTGGACAAGTATTGGGGTATTGATTCAAACTTTAATTTTCTCTTACTTGTGGCAGTTTTTCTTGATCCTCGATATAAATTGGAATATGTTCGGGATAGTTTTGAAATGATGTTTGATGATGAAGAAGAAAAAAATCAGTTGATCAATAAATTAACAGAGCTGCTGAATAATCTCCGAGTTTTACAAATGTAAATATCCCATTCCAATTATTGATAAATGTGAGTTAAGTTCACATCAAGATTCACATATTCAAGATGCTAGTACTGATAATGAGGATGATGAGAAATGGAAAGATGCATATAGATTAAAGAAAAGGAAAAGGCAATTGACACAACAAAGGAATGAACTAGAGAGATATCTTGAGATTGATGATTTTGAGGATGATTTCGAAGGATTTGATATTTTAAGTTGGTGGAAAGGAAATGCAAGAAAATATCATGTTCTCTCATGCATTGCTAGAGATATTATAGCAATTCCATTAACTACTGTATCTTCATAGTTTTCTTTTAGTACAGGAGGATGAGTCCTTGATCCATTTCGTAGTTGTTTGAATCCGAACACCATTGAAGCATTAATTTTCTCAAAAAATTGGTTTAGAAAGTCTAAACCAATTGACATTCAAAAGAAACTAGAAGAAGTGGAATTGATTGAATCAGGTACTATTAAAAATATTATGATTTTTTATCTTTTTTCATTTATCAATTATAAACTTTTGTTTGAAAAAATAAAATAATGACTTGTTCTTTCTTTTGTTGTGCTTTTTAAGATATTCCATCATCCACCACAATTCATGATTAGAGTTTCACTTTCTAAAGTAGTAGAGGCAAGGATGATGGATGGAGCACTCTTCATTAAGGTATAAATTTATGGTTGTTTTACAAATTATTTTCATAATACTATCATCACATACATAGATCACCCACAAAAAAAGAATATATAGTTTCTTCCCAAGAATTGATTCCTCATGTGAAGTTGTTTTATCTATCTCAGTTTTCTTTTCAAGGCATATTTTTTGGATGACTCCCCATGAAATAAAAGCACATGTTTTTCTTTGTTCTTAGCATTGAATTATGCTTTATTAATTTGTTTAGTCTTGTCTAATTGATCAGGCCAAACTAAACACTCTTTCATTGTTTGAACAATATTTTTGGGCTGTTGATATGCCTTCTTAACTTCTTCCATCTTGCATGCATGCCTTTTTTCTGTGTTTTTTTGAATTTCATTCCCTTTCATAGCATAGGGACCTTCTCCTATCAACAGTCATTAAAACCTCAACTTTTTTACCTTCTTGACTGTACCCTCTACATACTTACAAGTATGGAAATTTCATGTCATTTGTTTCTGAATTTTGGAAAATGATAAACTTTCTCAGTGAGAAATGGTTCGTTCCATTATTTCATGTATGTTTTTTAAGTTTTTTCTTAAAATTTAGAGCTTGTTGAGACAAATATTTGTACTGGGTGATTTTTGTAGGTTTTTTGTGCAGAGATATAAGCCCTGAAGGCTTCCAATTTTATATTACCTATTTCCTGAAATTGATATGGGTGATTGATTCTTAACTTGTAAGTTAAACATGGTTGTTCTTCTATTTTATTCCCTTCTTAATTTTTTTCTTAAATTGTCAAAATCTTTGAACTTATATAGGGTGAAAGATTTAGAGTCTCTACTCTCAGAAGTTTGGATGTTGCTAGTTAATTTCTTTTGTCAATAGGTTTTCTTACCTATACGTAGCATAAAATTTTTCTGAATATCCGCGCTTTTGAATCCTGATATGAACCTTACCTTATTGGAATTTTGGCCTAGTTAGATGTTGTTTTTTGTTTTCTCCATGTTTATTATTGGTGTGATTGACTTCACCTTTATATGATGATTTTTATAAATAAAATATATTTAATATTTATTATTCTTCATTTAATACAAATACAATTTTTTTAGTTTTTATTTAATTATCTTCTTTTTACCTTTTTTACTATTCCTTTTGTCTGAGATATGTGTGGCTAGCTATATCCTACATGTGTTCACTGTTCAGTGTTGAGTCTGGTCTGGGGAAGGGGTGCAGGCTGCTAGCTTAGCTGGTGCAGGGGTGAAGTAGGGGGGGCTGGTGGTGTAGGGGTGCAAGGGGGGAGGGGGAGGCTGGTGTGTGTAGGGGGGGAGAGGGGGGCAAGGGTGCAGTGCAGGGGGGGGGGTGTTGGGTTTGGTCTGGTGTGCAGGCATGCAGGGGGGGAGGGGGCAGGTTGGTCTGTAGGGGTGGAGGCTGGTGTGTGCAGGGGGGAGGGGGGAGGGGTGCAGGGGGGAGGATGGGTTGGTTTGGTGTGTGCAGGCAGGGGGGTAGGCTGGTTTGTAGTGGGGGAGTGTGCAGGGGGAGGCTGGTGTGCGGGGGGTGGGGGGGCTAGTGTGTGCAGGGGGGAGGGGGGTAGGGGAGGGGGAGGCTGGGTTTTCTTGGTGTGTGCAGGCAGGGGGGAGATGGGGCAGGCTGGTTTGCTTTTTAGGGGGGAGTGTGCAGGGGGGAGGTGGTGTGCAGGGGGATAGTGGTGTAAGAGGGGAGGGGGGTAGGCTAGTGCAGGGGTGCAGGGGTCTGGTGTGCAGACTGGTAGGAGGGAGGGGGGAAGGCTGGTTTGTAGGTGGGGAGTGCGCAAGGGGAGGTGGTGTGCAGGGGGGAGGGGGCAGGGGTTCAGGGGGGAGGGGGCAGGCTGGTGCAGGGGAGGGGTGTAGGTGGGGGGGGGGGGTTGGGTCTAGTGTGCAGGTAGGGGGGGAGAGGGGGGGGGAGACTGGTTTTCAAGGGGAGGGGGGAGGCTGGTGTGCATGGTGAGAGGGGGTAGGGGTGTAAGGAGGTTGGTGAAGGGGTGAATTGCAGGGGTAGAGAGGTTTTGTGCAGGGGGAAAGCTGGTTTGTAGGGGGAGTGTGCTGGGGGGAGGTGGTGTGCAAGGGGGAGGGTGGGTCTGGTGTGCAGGCATGGGGGAGGGGGGGGGGTGGTTTTCAGGGGGAGTGCACAGGGGGGAGACTGGTGTGTATGGTGGGAGGGGGGCATGGGTGTAGTGGTGTAAGCAGGCTGGTGTAGGGGTGGAGGGGTGTTTGTGTGTAGGGGTGTAGGGGGGAGGCTGGGTCTGGTGACTGGTGTGGAGGGGGGAGGGGGAGGGGGTGCAGGGGGGGAGAGGGTAGGGGTTCAGTGCAGGGGGAGGGGGGATGGGTTTTGTGTGTAGGGGGTAGGGTCATGCTGAGGCTGTGCAGGGTGGGGGAGGGGCTAACTGGTTTGCAGGGGGGAGGGGTACAAGCAAGCTGGTGTGCAGTAGGGGGGAAACATGGGTCCATTGGTTTGGGTCTAGGGGGGTTAGGTCTGAGTGGTTGGTTCGGGTCCATCGATTTGGATCGGGTTGGGTCGGGTTTACACATATAACCCAAACCGAATTGACCCGACTCACAGTGGGTTGGGTTGGGTCGGGTCCTTCGGGCATGCGACGGGTAACCCGACCCCAACAGGTTGGGTTGGGTCAGGTTAGCTTCTCATAAAGCATGTGACCCGACCCAACCCGACCCAAACTTTTTGGTTCAGGTCGGGCCCTGAAATGACTTCGACCTGACCTGACCCGACCCATGGACACCCCTATCAGATACTAACTTTGGCTGGCATGGGCCACCAGTGAAATTTATTTTTTGGGCGTAAATAAAATAATTAATTGACAGTTATTTTATTGTAAAATTCATAACTTTTAAACGGTAACTCAGATTGGAAATCTGAGAGTACAGTTGGGTTCGTTGGGGTGCGTTTCACTTGGGCAGAGCCTAACCTCGACTGGTGCGGGTCAAGGGTGACTGTTAATAATTTTCCGATCTTTTTTTCAGGTACGTTCGGTAAACGCGCAAGCGATGTTTTATAACTTTTGACCCGATGCTTGGAATTGAAATATGAGGACGTCGTTGAACTCGTAGTGCCGATATTCGCTTAAAGAGACTTTCACCTCGATGACAGTTGGTTGAGGGTGAAAGTTAGTTTTGTGCTTTTTCATGGGAATAAAAATAAAATAAAATTTTATTTTTATCCTCCCAACTGAATGTTAAAGAGGTGAGGACCACCTGAACTAAAACCTCCCACTTATTGTTAAAGAGGTGGGGACCACCTGAACTAAAACCCCTTTTTGTGAATTCATGGTGGTGGGGACCACCCAAACCCATCTTAAATGTGGGTAAGTCCCTTGGAATCTACCCAATTAATTGCACCAACATAAATTAATTGGCTTGACCCTTTTAAAATACTAAGTAATAGTGTCGTTGGAATTAAAGAAGGTTCCTAATAAATGAACCATCATAAATCCCATAATCTTTACTTACCTCCCCTCCTCTTATATTTATATGGAGCTTGGGAGGAGGATTTGGGACGACTTCACCAAGCGACGAAGTGCTGGTAAAGTGCCGCGATTCCCAACACTTGGTGAAACATTACGCTTCTCCAATGAAGAACGCACTCCGGAATTGAGGAACGAGGACGACATTCGAACCGACTTTGGAAACGTGATTGCGGAAGAGACCATCATGGACATCCTCTTCGCCTTCGCCGTTTCCATATCACGACCTCCGTCAACAAACCTTTGAGGTAGGGGTTTAATTATGTGTGATTATGGATTCTCATGTTCTTCCCTTCTAAACAAAGAACGCGGATCAACTCTCTAACTAGTTGATCCGCAGATGATTTCTTTTTGTAGGTTTGGGAATAATCATTGTCAGAGGTTGTAGGGTTTGAAGTTCTTCATAAAATATTTATTAAGTCTCTTGATACCGCCCTAATGCGAAGGGTGTGGGCCAAACGAACATGGCCTGACATCTCTGCATTTTTCTTGAGTTTTTGTTGTGTTCTTCGTGATGAAGGTGACGGCGTGACCACGTCGCCTGGCGGAAGAGAACCGCGACTTGTGATGTAGCGGTGAAGGAAGAATGGCTGGCCGAACCGGCCACCAGCAAAGGTGTGGCGTGCGACCACACTGTGCGGAGAGGAAGGCTGGCCATTCGTCTAGCCGCAACAGACCACCACACCACGGCTGCCCGGCCGCACGACAGCCCCCGTGACGCCCTGCGGCCCTTGTGCCGCACTGTGGCCCTCACGCCACCCCACGACCCCCGCACTACACCATGGACCCCGCGCCGCACTGCGACCACCTCGCCGCAAGGCCGGGCCGCCCAGCGTGGGCCGGGCCGGGTCGGACCGGACCCGAACCAGCTTCGAACCATTTCTGCTATTTTGGCCATAACTTTGGCACCGAGTGTATGTTTGATGAACCGTCTGTAGTTCTAGAAACCTTGGAGTGAGACAGTCCCTTTAGTATACCCCACTAGAGATTTGGATAAAGTTGGGGAACGGTCAGGTTGGATCGAGCACGAATCCAACCGGGCCCTCGGGACTAAAAGGCTAATGACTTACATACCGGGCATCAGTTTGATGCACCGTCTGTTGCATTGAGAACCCTATGACGTAATGGTACTTTGGGATACTTCTTTTTGGGACTTCATGGAAGTTGGAGTATCGACTAGTGGCTTGAGGAGCGGACCCTCCTGGAGATGATCAAGCTTAATACGGGAATCGTGTAGCTGACTCTGACGATGTATTGACGATATACTGAGATCATGTGTGGGTCTGATGATGTACCGACGATGTACTAGGATACTGTTTGGGTTTGAAGATGTACTGATGATGTACTAGGATCCTGTGTGGGTCTGAAGATGTACTGAGGATGTACTAGGATCCTGTGTGGGTCTCACAATGTACTGAGGATGTACTAGGATCTTGTGTGGGTCTGACGATGTACTGACGATGTACTAGGATCCTGTGTGGGTCTGACGAAGTAATGACGATGTACTAGGATCCTGTGTGGGTTTGACGACGTACTGATGATGTACTAGGATCCTATGTGGGTTTGATGATGTACTGACGATGTACTAGGATCATGTGTGGGTATGACGATGCACTAACGATGTACTAGGATCCTGTGTGGGTCTGACGATGTACTGATGATGTACTAAGATCCTGTGTGGGTCTGATGATGTACTAGGATCCTTTGTGGGTCTTACGAGGTACTAGGATCATGTGTGGGTCTAACGATGTACTACGATCCTCTGTGGGTCTGATGATGATTTGAGATCCTTCGTGGGTCTGCCTCTTAACAGAGTAAGATGAATTAGTAGTTACATCTAATCATCTCCACTATTGTACCTAAGTTATACCTTGTGTGAACTGAGTTCATACCTATGTGATACTTTCCTTTGTGGTAATACCTTGGTGGTATTCTTCTGTGTGGTGTACCTGTGTGGTACTTACCTTTGTGGTATTCCTTCATTTGTGGAACAGTTTAGCTTTGGACTTTTGGGTTGGACCCTGTGTTTCCTCACGATTGAGATGGGTATACTTGATAACTTAGTTATATGTATAGGCATATACCTAAGTAGGGTTTTCAATTGATTTCATGCTATGTGGTTTATCCTTTGTGTATTTTGTGAGACCTTGAGGGTCTCGGGGTCCCTACTGAGTATCGTTATACTCACCCCTACACGAGTTATTCCTGCACCTTGTTGTGTTTGGTGCAGATGAAGGACACTGCTAACTGAGGACTAGGGTACCAGGACTAAACAGTGCCCGAAGGTGGACCATACGGCGTGTCGGTACGCAGAGGAGACGGGCGAATGTGGAGTGTTGAGGAGGCGATATGTACCTACCCTTCAGGTAGGAACCTCATAGGATGACCCAATAGCTGTCTTTATCTTTCTTCAGTTGTATTTTATTTCATTTGTACTTGTACCTTTACTATTGGGATTGTATTCCGGCCCCTCTTACTTTTAACACTCTTTTTACTATACAGTTTACTTGTGTTCGTATTTTGTTGTGTGCTTGGTTGAGTGTGTTTACAGGTTATAAAGGCCATTCCTTCCCAGTTTTAGGGAATACGCCTTTCGGTGCTAGTCGCCTGCCCCTGGCCTACGGAATGTGGGATTTGGGTAGCACGGTACGGGCCCCAGGGGATGGGTTGTGACAAATTGGTATCACACTACTAGAAATTTAAGCTATAGCCACAGTTTTATAGACCCATGGATATATCTTATTTATATCCATGATTTAGTATATACTGTCGTGGATAAAAATTTGCACTGTCTTTTTTTTCAAATCCCCTCAGACTCCTCCTTTATTCTCCACTGATCACTTTTTTTTCCAAATCACGTCGGGATCCTCCTCCGTCCTCCTGTGATCGCGACCATCTGAACTCTATCTATCACGGTGGCGACCCTACGAACCCTGGACGTCTCTCACTGTGCGTGACCCTCCTTCCCTAACCCATCGTGACCTCTCCTCTCCCCGATCCTCCTCCACTGACGGTGCCCCTCGCGACCCTACGAACCCTCGACATCTCTCACAGCGGCGCCCTCCTCCCTGATACCCACTACGTGTGACCCTCCTTCCCCGACCCATCGCGATCTCTCTTATCCCTGATCCTCCTCCACCGATGGTTCCCCTCGCGACAGTTCCCATCGCTGACACCGAACAAGGAAACCCCATCGTGAGCCGCTGCCACAGAACGTGGGACACCTCACCTCCCCCACCGACACTGCTCCTAGGTGGCCTCCCCACCTCCTCCGGTGTGCCTCCGACGTGGCTAAACGCCTCCAGGTGATCCTCCTCCTACTTGTTATGAACAATTATGTGTTCATTATTTTGTTATCAGTGTGTAGAAGTAAACTGGAATAGTTTCACATGTTTGAGTATGGTAAATAGGTTTTTGAATTAGATACACTATTCTAATTATAATTGATATGCATGGAGTGAGGGACAAGTGGTTTTCGATGAAGAACCAATTAGTCTAGATTGGGAATCATCATGGTGGAGTTGTGGACAATTAGAATCGATAAAAAGTGATGGTATCAAATTTTGATGGTTAAATTGGGAATCAGGGGATCATCCTGGATGCTTCTCAAGGATTGAAATTCTTATGGTTGGGAGTTTTTAATGACCCACACAATTAGAGGGTTGGTAATTTTAGAGGAAATTTGATTTTTTTTGCCTGCAGAAGAGAGATTTTTGAGAATTGGGATATGAATTGGAATTTTAAGAGTTAATACATCTATGGGATGTGTTTTCATTTGAGGATAATGGTTATTTATAGGGTTGGTTTCCAAATCTTAGGGTGGTGGCTAACCGTAAAAAACTGTAGTAGTTATTGGGTATTCAATTGGGAGGCACTAGGTGCCTCTTAATGGGTTTGTAAAAAACTAAAGCCTTTATAAGGTACCCTATGGAGGGGTACCAGGTACTTGGTGGGCTGGAAAGTGTAGCAGACCTTTTATAAGGGCCATCAGGTACACAGTGGAGGTGGATTGGTTACCCAGTAGGGATGGGTGTTGTTTTTTAAGGATAAAAAAATAGTTATTTTGGATTCCACCTCTAAAAATGCCTTATGGGGTTTTTATATTTTAAATGGATAGAGGTAAATATTCCTCTTCTACCTCCATTATTCTTTCATATTTATATCTTTTAATATTTAGTTTTTTTAGGGTATGGTTTGTGTCAAATTTCACCAAGACTTATTGTGGCACATGAGAATGTGATGTTTCCAAGATTTATTTATCCATTGACGTGTTAGAAATATTGTGGCACATGGAAACATTGTTTTATTTTTCTCATTATGTTAGATACTCCAATTATTTCTTATTTATTAAAGTTATCCTTGATGAAATCATTACATTGTCACCATTCCCTCATATAATGTGGTGCAATGACATTAAACTTCCACATTCTCACCTTTAACCAAGATTTCATGTGATCTTATTCTTTCTTATATTTTGATATCTTTACCCAAAAAAACATACCAATTGATATAGTATATGTTTACTATCATGATTATTATTTATCATGGTTGATTCCCTGCATAAATATTCGCACAACAGTGTTTCTTATAGATTATATGTTAATAATATTCTAATATTTCTTGGATTCGGGTATGAGAAAACATGACCAAGATGTATCATGATCATATTTTGGTGTTATATTTAAAAATATAGATGTTCTAGAATTATCCCCAAGATAAAGGTGAGCTCATGGAATTTACGAATCTATCCTATAGTGATAAAATCAAATATTTAACCACTTATTATTCTTTGGTGGTTCATCATTATTAGATTTAAAATTCTCAATAGTGATAATGAAGTTACCATCATTGAAGCTACTATGTGATGGCATGGGCCCAATGATATTCTCCCCACTAGGAAAATTTTAAATGTTATATCTTCCTCTTTACCTATAGTTATCAAGAATAGTATATTTTTTTTCTAAAAACAATAAGTAATTTCATAATTCTGAAACTAAACCTCTAAACATGTCAGAGTGAATTGAGGTTCTTCAACATGTTCAATTTACTTCTTTCATAAATATTATTGAAAGAAAAAATAGTGGAGACATGGTATCTACTAACTATACTAATCCTGGGTTCCTCTCCATTACATTTTTCCAACATTTAGAAACCCACGTTTCTTCTCTTCTTGACTTCCACGAACCTTCTTCACGTCAATCCCTTCCTCTCCCTCCCTCCCTCTTCGGCATGCAGTTTACCTCAGATTCTCCTCCAGATCGAGGTTCATATTTTATCGACCTAAGGTTCGTTGTCTTCCTTGGCATCATACCATTTATTTTTCCTCACTCCCTCTTCCTCGCGCGGTTTCCCATAGTTTCTCCCCACGCTCGCACTTTTTCTCCTGTCGACCTATGGTCCCCACAAACCCCAGTCGTCGTCTTCCTCCTAATCTCGATTCCTGTCCACTCCT
Organism: Viscum album; assembly: GCA_963277665.1. Classification (NCBI taxonomy): domain Eukaryota; kingdom Viridiplantae; phylum Streptophyta; class Magnoliopsida; order Santalales; family Viscaceae; genus Viscum; species Viscum album. The sequence goes on along the minus strand of OY728156.1, from coordinate 118,209,603 downwards.
CGGATTCCCGTGCACTATTGCCACCATCGCACTCAAATACCATCCTTCACATCAATCCACCCTTATTCCCTCTATTTACTGTGATGGTACCTTCCTTTTTTGGCTCCATAATTTGTTCACATCAATGCCAAGTATCGATTTCCCTCGGTTTCTCCTCCTGCTTGATTATCACCTCCTGTCGAGATAGAGTTCCCGCCTACCCCAGTCGACATCTCCCTCCATCACCCGGTTCCCCTCCACTCCTCCAGGTGTTCCCAGTATTATCTGTCTCCTATGAGATATACCTCGATGAAGCACACCCTGTGCTCACTTCGCGTTTCCATTCACCATCACCGAAACTTGCTACTTTCTTCAAAAATTTATCTTACTGTTGCTTCGTAGAAATAGATGAGAGGGTAGAAATGTTCCCTAAGCGTAGATTAATCTAGCTCCTGATGAATCATGCATATGGTATTTTCTCTTCTGTAGCATCTCGATATCATTTTTCTCTGCTTTATAGTTTCACATTTCACTATGTTCATACTAATTTTGCAGGGTGTAATACAATATAGTGCTTCACAAATGGTGGGTTCTCATAAGTTTCTAGAAAAAAATTCAGTTCTCTCCAAGATTTAGTTTTTCCAGCTATATATAGTTTTTTCAAACATCAATACAATATATCTCCTATTTTGATTCATCAATTACTACTTGTACTTATTTTTCTCGATCAATATTTCTTTATCTAAAATTTCTTCCATGGTTGATCAACTTCTAAGTTATTAGGCTTTTTTCTCAACACTGGAGAACTTTTCTTTGTAGCTCAAAAGTGTTTGATTTTCTTTGCGCTTTATTATTTCTCACATTCTAAACATTTATGTTAAGGAAACATGGTTTTCTCTTCTTTCACATATTTATTATTGTTTGAAAATTGAATATTCACTTGAGAAATTAGAGAACTCTCAATGTTTTTCATTTTTTTGGTTTATCCTTTTATAACTCATCAGACCATATGATCAAACATTATTTCTTATCATGTTCAACCTTCTTCATATGTGTGGATCCATTTTTTGTTATGATATATTCTATTTGATTAGAAATTGTGTCCTCTAGTAAACTTTTATTATCGGGTGGGATAAAAACTTTTATCGAACAAAACCAAATTAAGTTGAAACTTGAGACAAACTAATTATATACCATTAATAGGAAGAATAATTGTTAATTAATAGGAATTTACTATTTTATAGTATCATTTTGAAACATGGATCTATTTCCCCCTTGCTTGCAGGAACATGATTTGACCCATGGGGCATTGTGGTTCTTATATGTTGGGCGGTGACGTGTATGGTCACAGGCGATAGGTATGTTTTAGTTTAGTTTTTATTTTATTTTCTTTATCGCATTGGCCACTTGGGACTTTTACTTCTTTCTGTGGACAAAGGGTAATTATATACTGTGAAGGGGGGGAAATGGGGTTCAGATTGATTCAGTCCACCGACTTTGATCCAAGGTAAGATTATATGGTTACTACTTGTCTCACACCTCATGTATTTGGGGATTTCAGTGTTTTTGACTCCATATTATGTTTTCAGTAGGGTGTTGGATCATTTCGTGTTGGTTCAGGTGGATTTGGTTCTCCCAATCAAGGTAAGACTTTAATGTTGTTGGTTGGTTTATCACTGGTTATGTAGCATCCTTCATGTGTTTTAATGTTCCTAATATCCTTTGTGTAGTGCGTTGATCCCTACTCAATGGTTTCAAGTAGCCAAGTTAAGGACGATTCACCTGCATGTGCATAGGTAATAAAGTATATGTATATGGGTTCCCCCGTTATGTGTATAGCCAACCATGGAAGTGATTATGCACGTATGGGGCTATGTGTTCCCATGTATATATATATATATATATAAATGCATACACAGGTGAGTGGAGACTGGTATATGCATATAAGCATATGTACAAGGATCCCTTTGCACATGCTCATGGCCATGCAGGTGTGTGCATAGGGGATAGGTGTCCTTGCATGTGTGTGAAGGTGCGTATACCCAGTGGGGGAGCAACAACTTTTAGTTAGAAAGCTCGAAGAGACGAAGTGGACGGTTTGGTTCCACCTTGAGGTAGGATCCCTCTTCTATCCTCTTTAATTCAAGAATGCTTTAAATTGAATTTAGCTTTCTTAATTCTGCTTAATTATATTGAATTGCATATCTTGAATAAGTGTTCCTTAATATAATTGTTTTATTTGATAAATAAAGTCATGTTTTTATAAAAAAACCCATCCAACGGAGGTGCGTTGTCTGCAAAAACTCACAGTGATAGTTATGTTGATCTAGTTGCTTAAATTATTGCATTTGATTTGTGTTGAATGAGTTTTAGAATAAATGTTAAATATAATTAAATGAATTGTGTGATAAATCAATGCCATCATTTTATAATAAAACCCCTCCAATGGAGGTGCGCTATCTTTTAAACTAAAGAGTAGTGATAGTTATTTGTATCATGTTTAGATTTGGTTTGAGTCTTTCATATGCCTCTTGTTGGTGTTTGTTTTGTGGCTAGTTAGTTTTTGTTTTCTTTGAATAATATAAATTGTCTTATCATACTCATTTAACTCAAATGACATTGCTCGAGTAGGCATATGCCTTGACCACGACACTTTACTTTTCACGCTTTGAATATTATAAATAAAATTTCCATGTTTAGGAAAAGTGAATGAATTTGTAAATGGTTTGTGTAGGGTGTATGGCTATTTTTCGTCGTTTTGTTTCCCTTTAGACGTTGTGTCATTGTGCCACTCGCTAAAACCTTCTCTAGAGATCCCTTGTTATAACATATTAAATAGTTGATCTGTTCTATCATCTGTTGGTGGGGCGACGACTAGAATGTTGCCTTGCCTCCTCCTGCTCCCTTCACTCCTGGCCGGAAGATGCTGCCCCATGGATGTTGCTGGACCGGGCCAACATGTCACAGTCATGCCACGGTCACGCCACGGTAATGCCATGATTTGGCCCTACTCCATCCACATCTAGCCCACACCAGCCCCCTTCCACATTCATTTCAGCCCACTGCCACCAACATTCCAGCCCGCAACAGCCCCCTGCCACCTTCGAATTAGCCCGCACTATCCCCCCAGCACCTGCAACCTGCCCCCTTCCACCAGTATTCCCGCCTCCTCCCGCTCCCTTCGCTCTTGGCCAGAAGATGTTGCCCTGCGGATGTCGCTGGACCAGGCCAACATGTCGCGGTCACGCCGCAGTCATGCGGCAGTCACGCCATGATTTGTCCCTACTCCAGCCACATCCATCCCACACCATCCCCCTTCCACCTTCATTCCAGCCCGTTTCCACCATCATTCCATCCCACAACACCCCCCTTCCACCTTCGAATCAGCCCACACCATCCCCCCAACACCCGCAACCAGCCCCCTTCCACCAGCATTCTAGCCTCCTCTCGCTCCCTTCACCCCTGGCTGGAAGATGCTGCCCCACGGATGTCACGGGATCTAGACAACACATCGCGGTCACGTCGCGGTCACGCTGTGGTAATGTCGTGATTTGGACCTACTCCAGCCACATCCAGCCCACACCATCCCCCTTCCACCTTCATTTCAGTCTGCTGCCACCAGCATTCCAGCCTGCAATAGCCCCCCTGCCACCTTCGAATTAGCCTTCACCATCCCCCCAACACCTGCAACCAGCCCCCTTCCACCAGCATTCCAGACTCCTCCCGCTCCCTTCGCACCTGTCCGGAAGATGCTGCCCCGTGGATGTCGATGGACCGGGCCAACACGCCACAGTCATGCCACAGTAATGATGTGATTTGGCCCTACTCCGACCACATCCAGCCTACACCATCCCCCTTCCACCTTCGAATAAGCCCGCACCATCCTCCCAACACCTTCAACCAACCCCCTTCCACCAGCATTCCATCCTCCTCCCGCTCCCTTCGCTCCTAGCCAGAAGATGCTACCCCGCGGATGTCGTTGGACTGGGCCAACACGCCACGGTTACGCCGCGATCACGCCGTGGTCACGCCGCGTTAATGCCATGATTTGGCTTGCTCCAGCCACATCCAGCCCACACCAGCCCCCTTCCACCTTCATTTCATCCCACTACCACCAGCATTCCATCCCAAAACATCCCCCCCTGCCACCTTCGAATCAGCCCGCACCATCCCCCCAACACCTGCAACCAGCCCCCTTCCACCAGCATTCCACCCTCCTCCCGCTCCCTTCGCTCCTGGCTAGAAGATGCTGCCCCGCGGATGTCGCTGGACTGAGACAACATGCAGCAGTCACGCCGAGGTCACGCCGCGGTCATGCCTCGATCACGCCGCGGTCACGCCATGGTAATGCCGTGATTTGTCCCTACTCTAGCCACATCCACCCCACACTAGCCCCCTTCCACCTTCATTTCAGCCCACTGACACCAGCATTCCAACCTGCAACAGCCCCCCCTACCACCTTCGAATCAGCCCGCACCATCCCCCCAACACCTGCAACCACCCCCCTTCCACTAGCATTCCATCCTCCTCCCGCTCCCTTCACTCCTGGCTAGAAGATGCTGCCCCGCAGATGTTTCTGGACCGGGCCAACACGCCGCGGTCACGCCGCGTTTATGCCATGATTTGGCCCTGCTCCAGCCACATCCAGCCCACACCAGCCCCCATACACCTTCATTTCAACCCACTGCCACCAACATTCCAGCCCGCAACAGCCCCCCAGAATCAAGATGATAGCCCCACAATAATTCTTGGGTAACAAGATTCTTAGGATGAATTGGTTTCGGTACTGAAGGTTGAGGATATTTTTATCCAACTTTAGATTTATGAGTCTCTTAAGGTTATTTTTGTAACCATCCTTCTAGAGGGTCTGAGTTATAAGTGGTGTAAGTCTATTATTCAGACTAATCCAAACAAAGACTATTCTTGGAAAAGTTTAAAGGCACTGTTCATTTAGCATTCTTTCATAATGAAGTGAAGGTACTGCTGGCTATAGAATTTTCTAGGAGGGGATGTCTAGGTGGGGTGTCCAAGGGCTGTCCGGGGGGGGGGGGGGTGCCGAGGGGGTCTGCAGGGCAGGGGGGAGGGTGCAGGTGGGGTGTCTAGGAGGGGCTATCCAGGGGGGGTGTATAAGGGTTGTCCGAGGGGGGGGGTCTGCAGGGCAGGGTGTAGGTGGGGTGTCCAAGGGCTGTCCGAGGTTTCGGGGGGTCTGTAGGGAAGGGGGGGAGGGTGCATGTGGGGTGTCTAGGAGAGGCTATCCAGGGGGGTGTTCAAGGGCTATCCGGGGGGGGGTCTGTAGGGCAGGGGGCAGGGTGTAGGTGGGTGTCTAGGGGGCTATCCAGGGGGGTGTCCAAGGGATGTCCGGGGGGCTAATTTGAAGAGATAAACCCACGAGCAATGAGACCTAAACTCATAGTAATAATTTTGCTAATGATTTTTGGAAAGCTATTCCCAATAGAAATAGGTATGAAATCCTTTACATCCACAAAATTTTCCTTCTTTGGGATCAGGGCAATAAAATTGGAGTTGATTCCATAGGGAATTGAGGCATGGTTAAAGAACTCCCTCATAACGTTAAGGATCTCATCATGAAATATGTCCCAGTAGAACATAAATAATTAATTTGTGAACCCATCAGGACGAGCCACACTCTCAAGATTTAGAGAAAAAAGGGCACTCTTAACCTCCTTCTCATCAAGGGATGCAACAAGGGAGATTGTTGGATTGGTGTATCCTGATCCGGTTAAGCTGAATGCTTGTGGCCCGCAACTGTCACTGGTCGAGATGACCAATCGACACTGACAGGCACTATAACAGTGTGGAGTTCAGAGTCAACAGGATTGTAGCACTTTTGAAAAAGGCGTTCGCCGTTCACTGTAGCGACGCAGGCTTACTTTTCGAAATAGTGATTGTCTTCTTCATTTTATAGCCCATTTTCAGGCTAGAATTATGAATGAGAAAACTCTGTAATTTTGTGCTCCTGAATTAGTGAAGTTCTGACTCTCCGTGGACGTAGGGTTATTCCCGAATCATGTAAATTTGTGTGTCCAGTGTCTATTTTTTTCTTTCTGCATTCTTCTTTCATTTCTCGTTTCTATCGTTGCGCCTCCCGACGATTCCTCAACAATTGAATCCCCAATCCCTTTCCCATTCCCTCTCATTATTTTTATGCTACCATCAAAAATTCTGTCATCATACCAAACAGAGTATGGGATTCAGATAAGCTTGGTTAACCATCCTCAATAAAAGGCTTAAATTTAAGCTCAGAAATCTCACTTAGGATCCGTCACTGCTTACATCACGTATCACTTAAGATAAGTGCTTCTATATAAGTGGTTCCAGATTGCTTATTGAAATTTTTTATTTTGACACTTATTTGAGTGGTTTTCTTATGGAATTGGAAGTGTAAATGTTTTTTAGAAACAGAACGCCACAAATTTTTTCAAATTATTTATCATAAGTCGTTAGGAATTTGGCCTAACAAGTAGTCGCACACCAGAACTAAGTAGAAATAAATGAACAAAAAATCAAGGTCTTTTATTTCTGTAGGAGTAAGTAGAATTATAGAGACAACATATCATATATGGCTGCATCACTCTTCGAAATGTGCCATTAAACCCTTCTCTCAGAACCGAGTGCTGGATCACTTCACCAAAAATCATAGCCAGTCCATATCATCGTCCTACTAATGTTGGAAACTTCAAAAGATCATTCATACCAACCAAAAAGTTGAGAAACATTACTTCTTGCTAAAGATGCATCTTCAGCTGCATCTATATTGGCCAAAACCAGAAGCAGCTTTGTTTTTTTCGAAATCACCTCCTGACCATTATTCCAAGAAATCATGCCACCCTTTGCTGTCAAGAGGCTAGCAAAAGTATGCATAACACTAACATATTCGGGACTGGTTTCAGTCCTTTCCTTGCCCAATATATACTAACACTGAAACTTAATTATTTTCTTTATAGCAGCCTGCCACTCTCTTTGTCCTACGCTTGTTGATGATAAAAAGTGTCCTTGTAATACCTGCTCTATCTATCAATAAGAATGTTCCAATTTGTAAAACCACTCTAGGTGCAAGAACTGGCAGTTTATTCAGGAAAATTGGATCAATATGAGCAACAACAATTAAGGTTGTCATCTCTGCATCTGAAACTTCCTCCCCTGCTAAACCACTGGCCTTCAAACACATTGTGACGGAAACCATCACTCCCCCGAGGAGACTATTCCAGTACCATTTACAACTCCTGTTTTTCAAAGTCATCCTTAGAAAAATAATACAGCTCCCACATGATAAAAAACACAGTAAACTTGCCCATATATACTAGACTTAGTAGAAATATATACAAGATCTATCTTGCCTAATTGAATAAACTGAAACCTGTCTTTTAGAAAATTCCAACTGCAAATTAACTTGATTCCAGTGAGGAAGCAGACTTTCCAGCCCTCATGTATTGAGTCCACAATAGCCTCAGGAGCGTTCATGTCCATCGTTGCTAGTATACCATGATTGCGAAAAAGTTTTAGCAACCAGTCGGTACCTGGAAAGGACTTGACCAAGCTCCATTGAACAATAAACAGTAGGAATAACTCCATTAGAAGTTCAACAGTTGTGCAAGGGAATCCACATAGTAATGTCAGATGTGGCATTGCACCATCATGCCACCAACCTGTTGCCAACTTCCTCACTTCTTCCACTTCTTCAGTATTCAAAACACAATGAGTCTCCTTTCGGTGTGAGGTTTCATGATCCCATATTCCTTACCTCTTTAAGCAACCTTTTGTATCTTACTTTTGCAACCTTTTGAGCTGTTCGTATCCCCAAACACTCTCCCTCAGCACTTGTTTGAACTCTTTTCAACATTCTCGTCACAAATTCTGTACAAACTAAAGCCACTAGCATTTTGTGTCCACCTTAACCGCGATCTTCCTCTGCTTTCCTGCTCCCGCATTTACTCAGATAATCTATGGGTGCCTCTCTTTTTCCTCCAGTTTCTGAACTGTGTTCCACCTGCAACTCCAGACCTTTAATTCTCTTTATTGTGTGCTCTTCTAAATCACATAACTTGAGTGATGCATTTTTAACATTTTGTTGCATCTGTTCTTCTAGTAGAACAAATATGTAGTCATTCCACACTGAATCAATCTTTCCCTGACCAATCCGGCACAATTCCAAACTTACTGCCTCTAATTTTTTTCCTTCTCCCAAAATACAATCTTCACAAACTTGACGATCTTTTGCAGCTTGAATTATGATCAAGTTCACTGCTTCTTCCACCCTAATTGGATCCGCTTCCTCTTCAATGCATTCTTCAAATTATGGACCAGAGTCCTTGCAACCTAGATTTGTAGGACTGATCTCTACTAACACAGGAAGTTTTGACACCAATGTTGAAACAGTTTGGTGTACTAATTTCAATAGTTGTGCATTAATTTGAGCAGGCTATTGTTGTACAACCTCCTCTTTCCCGAGCTCCATTGTAATCTTTGTAGCACTGCATACTTGTTCTTTCACACACAATGAATGTAATTCTGGTTCAAATTGCTTCTCCATGCCACCTACTAGTAATTACGGACACTGCTTGAAACGTGCGGCCGATTGTCGCCTATAGACCGGTCAAAGTTCCGGTGCTCTGCTAATGTTTATAGCAGCACTCGAGTCGAATACTCGGTGATAATAATTTGTAGCAGTCGTTTGTTTTTAGTTGATTGTATTTTGATTAGGGGGGGTTTGTTGTAGAGATTAATTGAAATGATTGATTGACTATAATTGATTTAACAAATTGATAAATATTGGGGTGAGTTCATTATTAGGGAGTTAAGCTTGTGACATCCTTGAGCTTTGCTTTATATTGCATTTAAATTAACACCCACTTCACAAGTTGACGTCGATTAGAATTCCTAAGTGTTAAAGCTTTAATCCAAGCCTTAACTTAACTAGGATTCTAAAATCAATCAGTAATTGTTTATGGTAGTGTATTTATGGTTCCAATAATCCATGGAAACCACATGCTAAACAAAAGATGTCATTAATCCATGACATATTAAGTCCAACATACACAATGTTAATTCAAAGAATATTCATCGAGCAGAAGCTCTCAATCACTTAACATACCTAAATTATAACTCACCCCAATGAGAGATTTACTCAGCCATTTGGGTGTTTAATAATATGGTTATAATTATTATGATTATAAATTAATAAGAGAAGAAAAATAAAGGGATAAGAAAAGAGTGGTACGTCGACACACACACACACGAACAATGATGATAATTAAAAACGAACTTTCGATTGAATGAGGAAGCTAAATAAGGGAAGGAGATTCAAATGAATTTAAACTATTTTAAGAACATTAATATTAAAATACAGAAGGTGGAGGAGAATAAGAGATATTTAAGAAGAAACTTTCATTAAAACAGAATTACAAAAGAAAGGACTTACAAAATTACAAAAACGAAGAACACAAAAGTAAGTGAAAACAAAGAGAGGAGGAAAGGTCTCTCAAGTGAAAACTTGAGTATGGAAGGTCCTCCCAAGCATTTGTAAAATCTTTTTTCGTGCCAATATGATCTCCTCTCTTCTGAAATGCCAACCCCTCTCAAGGAGAGAAGGGGAGAGTATTTATAGCCCAAGGAGTGTACTGTTTACATTCCAGCAATACTCCTCCAATTGGATCGCAGATATGGACATTATGAAATCCTAATCTTGAGAAATCTCCTTCTTCAAAGTTGTATATAAAAGAGTTGGTCGACTAATCTCAAAATTTGGAGTCATTTGGACTAGTGGAGCCAAAGTTATGGCGGTTTTATTAAACAAAGGTAAACTGTCCATTTCTATCCATGCTTTTTCGATGGCCACAATGTGAATGGATTTTGGAACAGGAATATGCCTTCAAATCCAAATGACTTATTAAAAAAAGTATTCCACCTATATCTCATCTTTCACACTGAAAAATCTCAGATCGATTTGATGCTTATATCATGAGATATGTCATGAATATTATACTGATTTTATTTCTCATCCAGAATGGTGGGCTGGACTTCAAAGCTTCATTTGGGCCCCTTGTACTTGGATTTGGGCCTTGAAATTTTTATCCAAGATGAAATGTAGTGTCCCACGAATTATGGTGGAGAGTTAATGTTTTTGGACTTTTGGATTGAGCCCAGTAAATCAATCTTCAAGGCTGGTCCAGTTTGTTCACAGATTCTTTGGTCTTGTTTGTGAGGACCATATGACCCTTCAAATGGTAGAATTGGCTCATGGTACTTTCTAATGAAATGTTTTATATTGAAAGGAGAATCCTAAAAAACAAGAACCACACAATTTGTATTAGTATAGTGATAGTTATTATTAAAACATTAAACTGACTCAATTGGACTACTTCTAAAAATGCTCAAAAATTATACTTAATATTAAAACATTAATATTTCACACAAATTATGCACATTTAATATAAAATCAGTAAAGGGAGTATATAATAAGTAATTAAAATATTAATAACATCAACTCCCCCACAATTAGTTTTGTGCATGTCCTCATGTGCAAAAAATATAAAAACATGACAAAATCATTTTTACTCACCAACAGATATTAAAAATTTGTTTTCTCCAATCAGGGGAGATTTAGACTATTTCACTCATCCATTTTGAAATCCACCACAAGTTTTTACAGAAACAATGTTCCAAAACTAATTCATTTTTTTCATGCTCAAATCTAGAAATGGAAGATGTGGACACTCAAAACTCACACCTCTCAAGATGATAAAATTTATTTGTGGAGGTTCACTCTTTCACCAACCAAAAGTGAAAATCATAGAGTTTGAAAAGAGCTATCAGCTTACAATCCCTATCCAAAGTGAACAAGAATCAAGAGGTATTTTTAATGGGTTTTTCTGTGGCTATGGGACAGTAGGAATATAATGTCCAAGAGAGAGAATAAGAAGGTTAAAATACCAATATAGAAAAAGCAATGCACATTTTTTTTGAAATAAAACATGGAAGGAAATTAAAACACATATTTAAAAGGGAATTATTGTGTGAAGAAAGACACGATAGAGGATAAAAATATGAAGGTAATGAGAAGATGAAATATTTACAAAACACAGAACTTCTCCCAATAAGAATATAATGCAAGTGTTCTTTTTTTTTCTTCTCATTTTTTTTATTTGTTTTTTTGAAAGTTGAACTTGGAAAAGATCTCACACTCATAACCCAACCCATGATTGATATCCTCACGACACTAATTGTAATAGTTACAACAAGATCAAAGGTTGAGGAAGAGTTATTTTTTACCTACCCAAGACACAACCCATTTTTTCATTTTTTTTTGATTTGATTTTTTGTTTGTTTTTTTTAATCATTTGTTTTGAACACTTGTCAATAACATTTACAAAATTACATAAATGGAAGTTCATTACATTCCCCAAAAAACACTTAATGACAACCTATCCCCCACACTGAAATGGATGCTTGTCCTCAAGTAGATGATAACTCGTTGAAAATCGATAATAGGGTACCCAAACAATGAAATCCATTCCCCCCCACACTTAAATTTCAAAAAAAAATTATGCAATGAAAATCCATGTTGATATTGGGTGGGAAAAGGTATTGGGCTTGTAATGTGGCTATCAAAGAAAAGGTTTTCATAGGATCTAAGGGGCTTTCAAAAGGAGGATTAATGTAAGGGAAATGGGAGGCTATTTGGCTATTGTGATTCTCATGTGGTTCAGAAAATGCCTCTATCATATTAATGCACACTAAGGCAGGAAATTCAGCTCGAAGGTCCACAAACTCAAGACTCAAAAATGGGGGTGAAAACACACATTTTGAAAATATGGACATAGGTGGCCTTGGCATGAAAGAAAATGTTGTTCCTCGCGGTTTGGGAAAAGCATTTTCCAAATAAAAAATTGAGCATTCAAAATTTGTTAATTTTGACACAAAATTCTTTATCCAAAGTCATGATGAAAATAAAAAAATTTTGAGATGAAAACATGTCTGTTAAATCCCCAAAATGGTTGGACAAAATTTCAAAACTCGATGGTGAGTAAGCATGACTCTTTTTTTGTATTTTTTTAAGTAATTGTGTTTTTTTTGTGATTTTTTTTAGTTTTTATGGTTTTTTTTAAAATACACACCCACACAAGAAAGAGAAAAAGAAAGGGTTTGATGAAGAAAGTGGTAAAAAATGAAAGAAAGAGGAAGAAGAAGAAAGAGAGAGAGAGGGAGAGAGAGAGAGAGTTAAAGGGAAAGAGGTTCCCCCTGATTTAGATTTGGCGGGTCGCCATATCCATCAAGTGGTAGGTCGACTGGACAAGTTAGGGATCCAGTAGAATTCGACAATGATCCAGGATTGTGCATTGTTACCTAAAAAAGAAAAATCATTATTCATATAATGAAAAACAAAAAATAAATTGAAATTTCACAAAAGTAAAAGAAAACATGGGTTGCCTCCCAAGAAGCGCTGAATTTATTTGTCTACATCTAGACAGTTGCAGTGGACTAACCATAGTATGACGGTGGCCATCATATTTTCTCAACTCTAGTGTGTTTCCAGAAAAACTTCTCCTCTGGGAGGCCTGATGATTCATTGGATAATTTCTTCCCATCCTTTTTGGTGTGCTTGCAATTCAATGGGGGTGGAAAGAGAATATGACCATCCTCAATTTGGTCTTCAATATGAGGAATTATTTTATCCACAAAGTGATAATTTTATATGCTTGGAAATTCAGGAAGATGGCTCAATTATGATGGTTCATTTATGTAAGGTTCAGATAACACGAAATCAGAGTATGAGATCCCAATTGTTTTTGACTCATTTATTTCATCACTTACCGATGTAGAGTAATGAGGATCAGTGGAGTCATAATACATAATAAAATTTTCAATATCCTTTATTTCAATATTGTTCGCCAAAGAATTGTCAATTTCAACCTCACAGTGATCACTTTATTAATTAGGGAACAAATGTCACAACCTTCTCTCCCATCAGGACAATATAAACAAATTTGTTTAGGGTTCACCTCACATATAACAAGATTTTCATAATCATGGATAGGAAATGATGAATGTTGGATAAACTGACCTGAATCAAAAAAATGAGAATTCTAGTTCATTTTCCTCATTACCATCCATGTTGGAGCATTGGAGGTCAGAGGTGAGATGAGATTCCAAAGAGTTTTCAAGATCCTTTAGATCAATGGAGTTTGCATTTGTAATGTCAACATTTATTTCTCCATTTATGACTTGGTTAATGAGGATGCAATATTCACAAACTCCTCTACTAGTAGAACATGAAGAACATGTTGGATTGGGATTCAAAACACTCTCAGAGAGACTTTCGGAAGCATGGATAGAGAATACAGATTGATTCTCTAATGGGTATCGCATGGATTGAAACATATTGAACTTGACCATTTGGTCACCAAATTCCATGGATAAGATGCCAGCATGGACATCAATTTTGGTTTTAGATGTCATAAGGAATGGTCTTCCTAGAATCAGAGGAGATTGGAAAGAAGTTGTCTCACCTTACATGTCAAGGACATAGAAGTCAGCTGGGAAGATAAAATCATTGAATCGAACAAGGACATCCTCAATTATTCCCTCAGGACTGGTTGTGCTTTGATTGGCTAACTGAATGACAACACTTATTGGATGTAAGGGACCTATACCAAGGTTGGAGAATATGGACTTGGGCATGACATTAATTGAGGCTCCTAGGTCTATGAGTGCATCATCAAAGTTTGAACATCCAATTTGGCATGGAACCGTAAAGGTCCCTGGATCTTTTCACTTTATGGGAATAGACTGTTGGGTGGAAACATTTTCGAAGGTCCTAAGTTGCCTCTTGTGGGTACACAACTCCTTGAGAAACTTGGCATACTTAGGAATTTTTTTTATGGAATCTAAGAGGGTAATGTTGACTTCAACACGTCTAAACATGTCAAGCATTTCAGGATCGGGTTCAAAGGACTTTATTAGCTTAGAAATAGCTTGAGGAAAAGGAATTGGGTTCCTAAGTGGAATTAAAGGAGGTGAGGGAATGGATTCAGGTTCCTTTTCAAGTTTCTTTTTATTTTCATTTTCTAGGTCAACATTCAAAGGAGGGTTTGAGGATTTATCTTGAGGCATAGCAAGTTGCTTTCCTGATCTAAGTGCAATTGTACTTACATTACCCTTAGGGTTGGGTAATGGTTGAGCTAGAAGTTGGGAAGAATTGGATGGTTGCTACTGACTAAGGTGGGATGCAAGTTGACCGATTTGGGTTTCAATGTTCTTAAGACTAGAACGGGTGAAGGAGGAAAGATCTTCCACTGCAATTTCCCATGGTTGCTTGGAAGAAGAGGCTTGTCCCTGGTTGGGATTTCCTTGATTTTGGTTCTTGGGAAATCGATTTTATTGGTTTTCGAATTGGGAAGGCTCACTAGGATAATGGAATCCAGGAGGAGGATTGTTCCTTTGAGGTTGAGGAACAAAAGGATAAGGTTGATGGAAGTTACCCCCACCTTGACCATATTGGAATTGGTTTGGGTTTTGAGCAGGGAATTGAGGGGGGCGAGATATGGGATTACCATACCTAAGGCCTTGGTTGTAGGAAGAAGAGAAGGGATTAGAGTGAGGTTGGTTGAAGTTTCTAACAAACTGACCTGATAGTTGAGGGTTGGTGTTCCGCTGAGCATATGCTGCATTGAGCTCCATTGGTCCAGATGAATCGGATTGATCCTCTTGAAGTTGTGGACATGTGTCAGTTGGATGAGATGGAGAGTTGCAGATTCCACAGTTTTTGACAGGTCCAGGAAACATTGATTGTGGAGAAGACGAGGTTGGGGATTTGGTTTCCACAACTAGTTGTCGCACAAGACCTGTAAGTTCACTCATCCACTCGGTCATTTTGTTCGGCTCAATTGATTGATTATCTTGGGCTTGTTTGACTTGAGCATGTGCTCGAGTATGGAATTGTTGTGTGTTTGCAGCCATGTTACTTATGAGATCTCTTGCTGCTGCAGGAGTTTTATCAACCAGGGCACCACCACTTGCGGCATCAATGGGAGTTCTCTCCATAGACAATAACCCCTCATAGAAGTATTGGAGCAAGAGTTGGTCAGAGATTTGATGATGTGGACAGGTTGCAACAACCTTTTTGAACCTATCCCAGTACTCATGGAGTGATTCACTTGGGAATTGACGAATACCACTTATTTCCTTTCAGATAGAAGCAGTACGAGAAGCAGGAAATAATTTTTCTAAGAAAAGTCGCTTCATGTAATTCCATGTGGTTATGGAACCAGGAGGAAGGTAGTAGATCCATGACTTAGCAGTGTCAGCTAGGGAAAAAGGGAATGCTTGGAGTTTGATTTGTTCTTCATAAACCCCTTGAGGCTTCATGGTAGAGCATACTACTTGGAACTCTTTAAGGTGGAGATGTGGATCTTCACCGGCTAGCCCGTGGAAATGAGGAAGAAGATGAATCAAACCCGATTTGAGTTCAAAGTCAGCCTCTATGTTTGGATATTGAATACAAAGAGGTTGGTAATTCATATCAGGGGCAGAAAGTTCTTTAAGGGTTTGTTCCCTA
The DNA here is from genome assembly GCA_963277665.1 of Viscum album. Classification (NCBI taxonomy): domain Eukaryota; kingdom Viridiplantae; phylum Streptophyta; class Magnoliopsida; order Santalales; family Viscaceae; genus Viscum; species Viscum album. The sequence continues at coordinate 118,194,050 of OY728156.1, read as the reverse complement.
GGATTGTCCATTTCTAATTCAACTGGTTGGACAAGGACTAGTTCTTGAATTATTTGATTATCTCTTATGTTCCTCCTAAGTTGGCGAAGTGTTCGCTCAATTTCAGGGTCAAAAAAATCCGAGGGATTATTTGGAAGGCTACGGGGCATTCAGAGATATTTTGGAAGAAAGAGGAAGATAGGTTTTTCTTTGTATTTTTATTTACGTTTATGATTTTTATGAGAATATGGGTTTTTCTTTGTGTTTTTTTTTCAATTTATTTTTTAAATTTATTTATTTTTTGTGTTTTTTTTACAATAAACAGAAACTAATGACTACTTAAAGCACCATCCCCAGAAACAGTTCCATTTAAAATGCACGGCCGATTGTCGCCTATCGACCAATCAAGGTTTCGGTGCTCTGCTAATGTGTATAACATCACTCGGGTCGAATCCTCGGTGATAGTACTTCGTAATAGTCAATTGTTTTTAGTTGATTGTATTTTGATTAGGGGGTTTGTTGCAGAGATTAATTGAAATGATTGATTGAATATAATTGATTTAACAAATTGATAAATATTGGTGTGAGTTCATTATTAGGGAGTTAAGCTTGTGATATCCTTGAGCTTTGCTTTATATTGCATTTAAATTAACACCCACTTCACAAGTTGACGTTGATTAGAATTCCTAAGTGTTAAAGCTTTAATACAAGCCTTAACTTAACTAGGATTCTAAAATCAATCAGTAATTGTTTATGGTAGTGTATTTATGGTTCCAATAATCCATGGAAACCACATGCTAAACAAAATATGTCATTAATCCATGACATATTAAGTCCAACATACACAATGTTAATTCAAATAATATTCATCGAACAGAATCTCTCAATCACTTAACATACCTAAATTATAACTCAACCCAATGAGAGATTTACTCAAACATTTGGGTGTTTAATAATCTGGTTATAATTATTATGATTATAAATTAATAAGAGAAGAAAAAGAAAGGGATAAGAAAAGAGTGGTACGTTGACACACACACACGAACAATGATGATAATTAAAAACGAACTTTCGATTGAATGAGGAAGCTAAATAAGGGAAGGAGATTCAACTGAATTTAAACTATTTTAAGAAAATTAATATTAAAATACAGAAGGTGGAGTATAATAAGAGATGTTGAAGAAGAAACTTTCATTAAAACAGAATTACAAAAGAAAGGACTTACAAAATTACAAAAATGAAGAACACAAAAGTAAGTGAAAACAAAGATAGGAGGAAAGGTATCTCAAGTAAAAACTTGAGTATGTAAGGTCCTCCCAAGACTTTGTAAAAGATTTTTTCATGCCAATATGATCTCCTCTCTTCTGAAATGCCAACCCCTCTCAAGGAGAGAAGGGGAGAGTATTTATAGCCCAAGGAGTGGACTGTTTACATTCCAGCAATACCCCTCCAATTGGCTCGCAGATATGGACATCATGACAGCCTAATATATAGAATTATCCTTCTTCAAAGTTTTATATAATATAGTTGGTCGAATACTCTCAAAATTTGGAGTCATTTGGACTAGTGGAGCCAAAGTTATGGCGGTTTTATTAAACAAAGGTAAACTGCCCATTTCTATCCATTCTTTTTCGATGGCCACAATGTGAATGGATTTTGGAATAGGGAGATGCCTTCAAATACGAATGACTTATTCAACAAAGTAGGCCACATATATCTCCTCTTTCACACTGAAAAATCTCAGCTCTATTTGATGCTTAAATCATGAGATATGTCATGAATATTATACTGATTTTATTTCTTGGCCAGAATGGTGGGCTGGACTTCAAAGCTTAATTTGGGCCCCTTGTACTTGGATTTGGGCCTTGAAATTTTTATCCAAGATGACATGTAGTGTCCCCCAAATTATGGTGGAGAGTTAATGTTTTTGGACTTTTGTATTGAGCCCAGTAAATCAATCTTCATGGCTGGTCTAGTTTGTTCACAGATTCTTTGGTCTTGTTTGTGAGGACCATATGACCCTTCAAATGGCAGAATTGGATCATGGCACCTTCTAATGAAATGTTTTATATTGAAAGGAGAATCCTAAAAAACAAGAACCACACAATTTGGATCAGTATAGTGATATTTATTATTAAAACATTAAAATGACTCAATTGGACTACTTCTAAAAATGCTCAAAAATTATACTTAATATTAAAACATTAATATTTCACACAAATTATGCACATTTCATATAAAATCAGTAAAGGGAGTATATAATAAGTCATGAAAATATTAATAACATCACTGCTGCCACTCAATATTATTTTCCCTCCTTTCCACTCTAATACTCAGGTTAACAATTACCTTTCCCTGCTGTTCTAGAGTGGAAACAAACTGCTCCTCCAATGCACTAGGTTACTGAAATGGTTCCTTCTCTATCGGCTGCCCATACTTGTCCATTAGAGAAGGTTTAAACATTTCCCATGACAAGTTCAGTATTGCACCATACCAGGAAAAAAAACCAGTATAGTGTGGTACCAACCATGCAAAGTTGCACCCAATGTAATTTTATGTCCTCTGTCGTCTGAAAAAAATTGAAATACCTTTCTGCTTTGATGATCCAACCATACAGATCATCTCCCATAAAATATGGTGGCACAACTCTTGTCAGCCATTTTGTATGGATGTCAACAGCACAACATAATTATTCTATCTTTTGTTTTTAATTCTCGTCCATTTACAGCGCCATGGATGCTTTCCACGGTTTTTTTCCTCTCTTTTTCGTCCGTCTACAGTGCCAGCGTCAGACGCTAACAACGGAAAAACGTTCTCCCAGTCACGAATGTCCTCCGTTTTCTCACTCAATCACTCTGGCAATGATCCTTCCTTCTATTACAAACTCCAGCAGCGTTCGACCACACAACTCGCGTCCGTCCTCCAGCCTCTGTGATGTGTCTTCAGCTACCATCACAACTTCCCAGCGTTCGAACCACTGTTCCACAGTAGTTTCACACTATCCTACCTTTTCTCTTCGGTGTCGTTCCACTTCAAATAGCAGTTTTGTTTTCCTCTGGTCTGTTTCTTCTTCAGTGGCGTCCGTGTCTCCAGTAGAAACTGAGTTTCCACCAACGATTGTTTGAAAATTCCAACTCACGCGTGAATTTTCTAAATTGAATTCACCAAAAACGACCAGCACACATGTCTCCTTTTCCTGAATTTTCCTTCTCAACAATGAATTCTCTCTCCATCGATGATCCAATGCACTCGTAAGCGGCTCCAATAGGATTTTTGTCCAGTTCCTGCTGTTTCGGAAATGTCGGGACTTGTAGCGATAGAAACAACGAAACGCAGAAGATTAAAAAAGAAAAAAAAGAACAAGAACACGACGGTTTACGTGGTTCGAGAAAAAATCCCTACATCCACAGAGAGATAAAAAAATCACTATATTTGGGAGCACAATTATAGAGTGTTTTAGTGAGAAAATCTAGCCCAAAATGGGCTAAAAATAGAGAATAAGACGACCACTGTTCCACCAACCGCGCAGAAATTCTGCGTCGCTACAGTGAAAAGGCGGCCACCCAAGTCAAAAGTTCTACAGTGGCTGCCGGTTGGGACTGTACCAACTTTGACCACTGTATCAATACGGACTTTGGAGTCCACTTTACTGTTGCACTTTTGAATTCCAACTAGTAGCCACTAGAGTATTGGATACATATAGGAAAGGCTTCATAAGATTGAAAAATTCTATAGTAATATATCCTCATCTCTCCATACTACTAAAGAAATATTCTCCTCCATGAATAGCTTGAGTAGAGTTGTCATCACTTTCAACTGGTCAACCTATTCCTTGAAAACTCATTCTACATAATCTTCCTCAATTAATCTTGATGAGATGAATTCACATCACCTATAACAACATGAAGATACTATTTGACTATAGACTAGATCGAATCAGCATCAACTAAAGCCGAGGAAGGTGGAGCACTAGATGTAGATGCAACAATAGGAGGTTCCTGATAACTCAAAATTCCACTGAAATCTAAAAGAAGTCTTTCTATGAAATATTATAAATATAATATGGATACAAAATCTTAAGGCACTGAGGAAACAACTCTATCAAAACTAGGTAAAGCAGCCTCTACAGGTTATGATTTGGTAGGTATATCTAAGGGAAAAGCCTGAAGCTCACCTGATTGGTCAATCTTCTTAACTAAGGGTCCCTTAGGATATGTGCAAGGGATGTGTGGGGGGGTGTTCAGGGTGAGAATATATTATATGAGATCAATTAGTGCCACAATTCTCTCAAGTGATCTTCTTCTATGATGATATCACCTATCATGAGAATATATTATATGAGCTCAATTAGTGCCACATTATTCTAAAAATATATCTTCTTCATGGTGTAGTGAATAAGGAATGAAAATTTTCATTCTTACATAACTCTAATATAGTCACACTCAAGCTTTAGTTCCATTCACCTTTAATTACATAAACTTTAGTTATGTGTTTCAACCTTACATGAACCTTAGAGATTCAAAATTTATCTCACAAGAATTCATACCATACTTTTCTTGGAATTGGGCTGGGAGACGGGAATTGATAGTACTCTTAGGAGTTTGTAAGGGTGTTTAGGTGACTATGAAGAATGTTTTTCACTAATAAGGATCACGTGTTTGACACGGGTGGACCATATTTGATTCTTTGAATGTCCTGGGAAATAATTTTGTTTATATTTTTCAAAAATTAGAAACATAAATCAGTGGAATTCATGTGGGATGGCTTAGTGGTGAGATTACATGGGGAGGCAAGTAGATACAAATACCACTAGAACTAAAACAAAAATTCTACCCATGGATTCTTCTTTTAGAGTTTTGGTTTTGGAAAACTAAATTTAAATGTTTTATTACCAAGAAAAACCATCCTTGGGAAGAAAACCAGTAGAAAATGGAATAATTTATTTTTGAATTTCATTACATATTTTATGAACCAAGAGAGTTACCACCTGAGTTAGAGATAATTTTATTACTTTAATTCATGGTGAAACACCAATGAATATATATGACCATATAAGCTAGATCCTTCCTTAAATGAGGAGTATGGAAAACAATAATCTGGTAAGGGGGATACTGGTGTGGGGGGGGGGGGGTGTAGGTGGGGTGTCTAGGAGGGTTGTCCGGGGGGGCTGCAGGGCAGGGGGAGGGTGTAGGTGCGGTGCAAGGGGGGTGTCCAGGTGGGGGGGTCGGGTGCAGGGGGGGTCTGTAGGGTAGGGGAGGGTACAGGTGCGGTGCAAGGGGGGGTGTCCAGGAGGGGGGGGGGGACTTGGCAGGGGGGGATACTGGTGGGGGGGGGGGGGTAGGGGGTCTGCAGGGTAGTGGGGAGGGTGCAAGGGGTGTCCAGGAGGGGGGGGGGAATGATGTCTTACATCAATGTCCATCCGTCGAGTGATGTGTTAAATTCTTAGATATACACTAATGAAACTAGTGTTATCATACATGATCAGAACATGTGTATGAGTGAAACCATTATCTAGCCCTTTGAAAATACCCTAGGATTCTGTTGAGTTCTTTTTCAACAACAAGGACTGCTCTCAATTCTCTAGCCCTTTGCAGAGACTCTTCAATACACCCCTTGGCTGTCCAATACCAATTCAACATCTCCTTTCCCGGTCCAAAAGAGACAGGTAACTGGGTAGGTTTTCCACACCCAAGCTGTAAACAGTTGTTGAAAAGTCTGGAGAAATCCCCCTGCTACATCAACCAAGCCATCTGTTTCTATATTTCCAGAAATCTTTGATGCACCTAGGAGGGGTTCTTCTTGTCCAGGGTCTATCCAGGGGGGGGGTCCATGGGGGTGTCTAGGGGGAGGGAGGGGTGTACAGGGGGGGTGTCTAGGGGGGAGGGGGTGTCCAGTGGGGGTGCAAGGGGGTTGTCCATGGGGGTAATAGGGGTTGTCCAGTGGGGTGAATGGGGAATGGGGGTCCAAGGGGGGGCATGGGGGTGTAGGGGGGTGTTTAAGGGGGATGTCCAGGGGGTGCAAGGGGGTGCAAGAGTGTTGTCAAGGGGGTTGTCCAGAGGGGTGTTCAAGGGGGCTGTCTAGGGGGCATGGGGGTCTAGAGGGGGTGCAAGGGGGATGTCCCGGGGGGTCCAAGGGGGGTCTTCTTGTCCAGGGTCTGTCCAGGGGGGGGGGTCCATGGGGGGTGTCTAGGAAGAGTGAGGGGTGTCCAGGGGGGTGTCTAGGGGGGAGGGGTGTCTAGTGGGGGTGCAAGGGGGCTGTCCAGGGGGGGCATGGGGGCTGTCCAGTGGGGTGCAGGGGGGGCATGGGGTTCCAGGGGGGGCATGGGGGTGCAGGGGGGTGTTCAAGGGGGTTGTCCAGGGGGGTGCAAGAGGGCTGTCAAGGGGGATATCCAGGGGGTGTTCAAGGGGGCTATCTAGGGGGGGCATGGGGGTCCAGTGGGGTGTAGGGGGCTATCCAGGGGGTGAAAGGGGGCTATCCAGGGGGCATGGGGGTGAGAGGGGATGTTCAAGGAGGTGTAGGGGGCTGTCCAGGCAGTGCATGTGGGTGCGGGGGGACGTTCAAGAGGGTGCAGGGGGCCTGTCCAGGCGGGGCATGGGGGGTGCAAGGGGGTGTTCAAGGGGGGATTGTGGGTTTTTTTTATTAAATGGGAAGTCCTACAACCATGGTTTCAAACCGTGGCTGTAGGTCTATTTCCACGGTTTTAAACCATGGCTAAAACCATATAGCCATAGTTTTGAACCGTGGAAATAGGACCTGTATGGCTTACTGTTCTGCCATGGTTTCAAACCGTGGCTATAGTCCTTTAGCCACGATTTTGAACTATGGCTATAGCCCTTTATCTATGGTTTGAACCGTGGCTATAGGCCTTTAGCCACAGTTTGAAACTGTGGATATAGGTCTTTCCCTATAGCCATGCCAATACTAGCCACGGTCCATTGAACCATGGCTATAACCTATAGCCACGGTTTGAAACTGTGGCTATAGCCTAAACTTCCAATAGTGTCATAGGAGTCGGTTCTACCATAGAACATTGGACTCTGATCTTTTTAACGACAATAGTGTTAAGTGTAGTGAGTGTGGTTATTAGTTTAGGGAATCCGGTGTTGGTTCAGCGGCCGACGTATCCATACACTAGGACCCTGACTTCTGATTTCTGACTCAGTGCACGAAAACACTGACTGCGTGTGTGTTTTGAAAAGTTTTCTTGTGTCTTCTTGAATCATCTCACCAGGTATAACTAAATGACTACGACGCACGTGTTCCTTATCAAGATACCATTGCGTAGACAACCAGTTAGGTTTCCCAAGAGAGTACACGATGACAGCCCACCAAGAGATAAGGCTCCAATGTAGGGCCCTCTTACTATGTCGACACCTTCGGGTGGTGTGCCAATAGCACGACCACCCATTGGGTAGCAGATACCACCAGCCGCACTAGTAGATGGTGCAAGTTGAATGAGCTCATTGCATGAGTTCCAGCAGCAGAGGCCTTTGAGGTTTCGATGTGAGACAGTTTCCCATGCAGCTGAGGGCTGGATGGAGGTGGTTGCTAGATTTTTCCACCTAGTTGAGACACCATTAGAACAGATGGTGTTCTTAGCTACTAGTCTTTTTCAGTGAGTGACCATGAGGATGGTCTGCATAGTGATGAGGCTTCAGTACGTGGACCATTACCTGAGATAGTACCTTCGGGTAGTGTGTCAGCTATATCACTACCCGTTGGTCAACAGTTACAACCGGCAGTACCAGTAAAGGATACATATAGGCTTAATGCCTTACGCGAGTTTCAGCATCAAATACCCCTCAGGTTCCGAGGTGAGCCCAACTCACAGGCAACTGAGGACTAGCTTGAGGAGGTGGTTGAGAGTTCTCTAGAGATTCTACAGCTTCGGAAAGATGATATGTCGGTAGCTGAGTATTCATCGAGGCATACCGACCTTTCCTGATACTTGATTAATACGATACGATCAGTGCTTCAGGGCTCAGACTTCCGAGCAAGGTGTGTTTAAGGACATACAAGCCATCACTATTCCTCTATGCATTCCTACTTATATTAGGGTGATAGATAGAACCTTTGTGGTTGAATATTCTTTGGTTGAGCCGATACAGTCAGTGAATGTTAGTAGTGGGAAAGCAAGAAACTGGCACCAGTCTCAGAGACTTGGGCATGTAAGATGTTTCAGGAATAGGATGTGACAGGGAAAAATGAATCTGTAGGGCAGCAGACATGGAAGTAGAGCTAGGAGAGCAGCATGAGGTGGTGTACATTTCAACATGTCACAACCACCCCCTTTTTTTGGACCCCACCAGGCTCAGGGAGCTGGAGGACAGGGGAAGAGAGTAGATGCATGCGGTCAAGGAGTGCGACCAAAGGGATCTAAGAATTATTTGAGGTATGGTCTGTGTCTACTACTAGCTGCCGTATCAATAGACATAGGTACCAATCATTCCTTACTTCCAAGAATCTTGTCCAAGACCTAGAGTTTCTGGTTAAATCGTTGACTTGACCCTCACGTCTGGAGATACCTTTGGAAGGAGACTGGATAATCACACATACGCCGATGGTGTTATCTGACTCTTGAGGTGAAAGTTTTGGTTAGAACCTCTTGGTGGCAGCATTGAGGCCTTACGATGTTAGTTTGGGTATGGACTGGACATCCACAGTTCATTCTTAGATTAGCTTTATTAGGAAAAAAGGTTGTGGTTTACCTACAACATTGGAATGGGGTTTTCTTTGGTCGTAGAAAAAGGAAACCCGGGCAACACGGGATAAACTCATGCATAATAGTTTTGAGTTTTCAGTTCCAAACAAGAGTGGTAGAGCATTGGGACATATTTTAAAAAGATGTTTCTAGGAATACCTCCCTGAAGGGAGAGGGACGTCTGCTTTGTCTAGGTACTACTAGAGATTTGTACTAGAATTCTCCAGGGTAGAAACACCTTTATCAGCATTGACTAAGAAGGGGAAACCCTTCGTTTGGTCAGAGATATGCCAACAGAGTTTTTAGGAGATGAGGCAGAGGCTGACTAGTGCACCCATCTTGAGGCTACCAGAGGAGGGCGTAGGGTACATAGTCTACTATGACGCATCAGGGACCAGGCTCATATGTGTCCTGATGCAGGAGCGAGTAGTGATTAGACATGGTTCTCGACAGCTGAGACAACACGAGTAGAACTATGCTACCCATGACCTGGAGTTAACAGTAGTGGTCTTTTCCTTGAATATGTGGCTACATTACTTGATGGGAAAGCGTTTTACAGTCTACTCAGATCACAAGAGTCTCAGGTATATCTTCTATCATAAAGACTTGAACCTGAGACAAAGATGTTGGCTTGAGTTCCTCCAGGACTATGACTTTGAGATAGTCTATACTCCTGGGAAGGGGAATGTTGTAGTAGATGCACTCAGCAGGAGGTCTGCTATACAGCTGCTAGGTGAGGCGACGAAGCAGCTGACCGCTTTGTAGATATCCTTTGTAGACCGGGATGGAACAAATTTTCTTCAGTCTTTTACAGTCACTCCCCCACTTCTTCAACGAGTTAAAGAGGCATAGCGTGGGGACGCTGATTGCGAGACTCGACGTGCTCAGATATCCACAGGACATTCACCTGATGGATTTTTTGATGGTGGGGAGCATGTCATTCTCTTCAGAGGATGTACCATGGTACTAGTGTCACTTCAGGAGGAAGTGTTGAGGGAGTTCCACACATCCCCTCTAGCGGTACATCCTGGTGTGGTGAAGATATACCAGGACCTTCAGCATCAGTACTATCCAGGGATGAAGAAAGCAGTGGCGGATTTTGTATCACGATGCCTCACTTGTTAGCAAGTGAAAACTACTCAGAACCAGCAGAGGTCTTTTGCCGACAGGAGGAGGGAGACCATGTCCTCCTACAGGTCTCACCTCGACAAGGTTTTTAGAGTTTTGGCTGAGGGGGAAAGTTATCACTGAGGTTTATCAGTCTTTTTCTGATCCTTCGGAGGATAGGCGAGATAACATACCACTTGGCTCTTCCACCACAGTTGGAGAGGGTGCGCGACGTCTTCCACATATCCCAGATGAGGGGATACGTGCACGAACCATCTCACATCATCGACCATGTCGAGCTGGACTTAGACGATGGGGAATCGTTTACAGAGGTTCCAGTGGAGATTGAGGATCGACAAGAGTGGGTCTTTTGTGGGCGGTTGATACCCCTGGTGCGCGTACGCTAGTAGCACGAGAATCTTTTGGAGAGAACATGGGAGCAGGAGGCTCAGATTCGTGCTCAGTACCCTCTTTTGGTTGTTTTGCCTTTGTTTTAGATTTCGAGGATGTAAAGCCCTAAGGCAGGGAGGATGTAATGTCCTGAAAATTCCATATAATTTTTTTAATTATATGGAATTATTTGGGACCGCAAAATCTGATGGTGCATGATTTCGAGGCTCGGAGTGTCCAGAATGGTCCGTTGAAGTTTTGTTAAACTTTAAATAGCGCGCATAAGCAGTTTTCCTGAAAAAGTGGAATAAATCTTAAAAATTTACTCAGATCAGAAATATGAGGGCACCATTGCGTTCAGGATAGCGGTTTTACCCTAGGCGTGACTTAAGTTCAATCGGTGCATGCCTCCTGTGAGAAAACCCAAAAATGGAATAACTGTAAATAAAATAATAAAATAAATTATTTTATTTTTCAAATGCTTATAACTCACAAATAGTAGCTCAGATTGAAAATCTGAGACCACCATTGAACTTGTGAGAGCATGCTTTATTTAAGCAGATTCTAGCTTTGGCCGACGCGGGCCACCAGTGAAAGTTAGTTTTTGGACGTAAATAAAATAATCAAGTGAAAATTATTTTATTATAAAATCCATAACTTTTAAATGGTAACTCATATTAGAAATCTAAGAGTACATTTGGGTTCATTGGGGCGTGTTTCACTTGGGCAGAGCCTAACCTCGACCGACGCGGGTTGAGGGTGACTGTTAATAATTTTCCGAATTTTTTTTCAGGTACGTTCAGTAAACACGCAAGCAGTGTTTTGTAACTTTTGACCTGGTGCTCGGAATTGAAATATGAGGACACCGTTGAACTCACAGCGTCGATATTCATTTAAAGAGACTTTCACCTCGACGACAGTTGGTCAAGGGTGAAAGTTAGTTTTGTGCTTTTTCGTGGGAATAAAAATAAAATAAACTTTTATTTTTATCCTCCCAAATGAATGTTAAAGAGGTGGGGAACACCTGAACTAAAACCTCCCACTTGTTATTAAAGAGGTGGGGACCACCTAAACTAAACCCCATTTTTGTGAATTCATGGTGGTGGGGACCACCCAAACCCCTTTTAAATGTGGGGAAGTCCCTTGGAATCCTCCCAATTAATTGAGCCAACATAAATTAATTGGCTTGACCCTTTTTAAATACTAAGTAACAGTGTCGTTGGAATTTAGGAAGGTTTCTAATAAATGAACCATCATAAATTCCATGATCTTTACTTATCTCCCCCCCTCTCCTATTTATATGGATCTTGGGAGGAGGATTTGAGAAGACTTCACCAAGCGACGAAGTGCTGGTAAAGTGTCGCGACACCCAACACTTGGAGAAAAAATACGCTTCTACGATGAATAACTTCTTCAACGAAGAACGCACTCCGGAATTGAGGAATGAGAACGACATTCGAACCGACTTCAAAAGAGTGATTGCGGAAGCGACAATCATGGGCATCCTCTTTGACTTCGCCGTTTCCATCTCACGACCTCCGTCAACAAGCCTTTGAGTTATGGGTTTAATTATGTGTGATTATTTATTCCCATTTCCTTACATTCTAAACAAATAATGCGGATCAACTATCTAACTAGTTGATCCATGAATGATTTCTTTTTGCGGGTTTGGGAATAATCATTTCCAGAGGTTGCAGGTTTTGACGTTCTTCATACAAGATTTATTAAGCCGCTTGCTACCGCCCTAACACGGAGGGTGCGGGCCAAACGAACCATCTGCGGTGCTGTAAACCTTGGATCAAGATAGTCCCTTTGTTATAACCCACTAGATATTTGGATAATGTTGTGGAACATTCAGGTTAGATCGAGCACGAATCCAACCGGGCCCTCAGGACTAAAAGGCTAATGACTTACAGACCGGACGTCCGTTTGATGCACCGTCTGTTGCGTTGAGACCCCTATGACGTGGAGGTACTTTGGGATACTTCTTCATGAGACTTCATGGTAGTTGGAGTATCGACCAGTGGCTTGAGGAGCGGACCCTCCCGAAGATGAGCAAGCTTAGTGCGAGAATTCTGTAGCTAGCTCTGACGATGTACTGACGATGTACTAGGATCCTGTGTGGGTCTGACGATGTACGGACGATGTACTAGGATCTCGTGTGGGTATGATGATGTACTAATGATGTACTAGTATCCTGTGTGGGTTTGACGATGTACTGATGATGTACTAGGATCCTGTGTGGGTCTGATGATGTACCGAGGATGTATTAGGATCTTGTGTGGGTCTGCCGATGTACTGACGATGTACTAGGATCCTGTGTGGGTCTGATGAGGTACTGATGATGTACTAGGATCCTGTATGGGTCTTACGATGTACTGATGATGTAATAGGATCCTGTGTGGGTGTGACGATGTACTGACGATGTACTAGGATCCTGTGTGGGTCTGACGATGTACTAACGATGTACTGTGATCCTGTGTGGGTCTGACGATATACTAGGATCCTGTGTGGGTCTGACGAGGTACTAGGATACTGTGTGGGTCTAAAGATGTACTATGATCCTCTGTGGGTCTGATGATGATTTGGGATCCTTCGTGGGTCTGCCTCTTAACAGAGTAAGATGAATTAGTAGTTACATCTAATCATATCTACTACTATACCTAAGTTATACTTGGTGTGAGCTGAGTTCATACCTGTGTGGTAATTTTCTTCATGGTAATACCTTGGTGGTATTCTTATGTGCGGTGTACCTGTGTGGTACTTACCTTTTTGGTATTCCTTCCTTTGTGGAACAATTGAGATTTGGGATTTTGGGTTGGACCCTGTGTTTCCTCATGATTGAGATGGGTATACTTGATAACTTTGGTATATGTATGGGCATATACCTAAGTAGGGTTTTCAGTTGATTTCATGTTATGTGGTTTATCCTTTGTGGATTTTGTGAGACCTTGAGGGTCTCGGGGTCCCTACTGAGTATCATTATACTCACCCCTGCACGGGCTATACCCACACCCTGTTGTGTTTGGTGCAGACAACGAACAACGCTGACTGGGGATGAGGGTACCGAGATTGGACGATGCTCGGAGGTGGACCATATAGAGTGTCGGTACGCATAGGAGACGGGTAGACGTGGAGTGCTGAGGAGGCGATATGTACCTACCCTTTAGGTAGGAACCTCAGAGGATGACCCAATAGTTGTCTTTCTCTTTCTTCAGTTGTATTGTATTTCAGTTGTACTTGTACCTTTACTGTTGGGCTTGTATTCTGGCCCCTCTTACTTTTAGCACTCTTTTTTCTATACAGTTTACCTGTGTTCATATCTTGTTGTGTTATTGGTTGAGTGTGTTTACAGGTTATAAAGGAAATTCCTTTCCAGTTTTAGGGAATACACCTTTCGATGCTAGTCTCCAGACCCTGGCCTACAGAAGGCAGGCTTGGGGTAGTCACGGCACTGGCCCCGGGGGACGGGTTGTGACATTCCAAAACCAGGGTTTTCAAAAAAAAATTTAGAACCTAAGAAGACGAAAATAAATTCTTAAGAGGAATCTAGTGTTGATGGGAGACTCGACTATATGGTTGGTGTCCATATACCAATTGCACCACCATCATAGAGAGTATTTTAGGACCATGTCCTCGACTCCAAATGGCTTGTCAGGACCTGTGAGCTCACTGAGACCATTATCCAAACTCTCTTTTCATTTTGAAACACAAAACAACCTACAAGAAAAAAAGGAACCAAAATAAACCTAACTTCCCATGGAAACTCAAGTCCTGTCACGATGTGTGTTGGCCAGACACCCTACTCATAATCAGAGCATCAAGTCCCAAAAATCCTATCTTCGGTCTACCTAGACTCTCTCCCAAATAACATGACCCAAAAAGAGTGTGACCTGCTCTGATACCATTTTTTCACAAACTAGGTCGGAGTGTCGTCCAACCTGACACCCAATCCAGCCTATGGCATGACCCGAAATATGTTCTCGATCCCCAAGGGATGGAAATTAGTTCCTGGGTATCGAAAAAATGCTTGAAGAATGATTTCACCCATTTTCATGATCATAAACAACCAACAAAATTAGACAAGACATAACTGAATAACTAAAGACAAATATGGTACCACAGTTTTCAGATTCAAAGCTTTTGTAAATTGAACCAAAACTAGAAGTACAAAAACAGAAGGGAAACCAAAAAAATAACCCAAGAACCTCCATGAGACAAGAGGAAAATCTTCCTTAATCCACCATCAATGACTTTTCATGAGAGGAACACTAGAAGCTGATCCACTACCATCACCACGAAACATATTGACTTTACTTGGTTTATACATAATAAGGTCTATATACTCCCAAAGGTGTATGTAGGGTGTCACGAACCAACCCGGGTCGACCCTAAACCGGTCACCCGAGCCAGTCCACGACATGGCCCGAAGGGCGTTCCCGATCCCCACGGGCTGAAAACCAGTGTCGGGCATCAAAATTTTAATTGTTTGGAACGATTTGTCCCATGAACAAAAACAAATAAACAAGAAAAAAGATAAATATAAATAGTCAATAAACATAATTCTAGAATTAGAAAGAAAATAAAACCGAACATACCTCCACGTGACCTTTCAGGTCACCTCCCGACCAAAGGCTGACTTTTCTCCAATAACGAGAAACTCAACCAAGAAAACCTAAGCAAGGAAACCTATAACTGAAATGATAAAGATAGGCATGAGCATTAAAGATTATCAGTATGGTTTCCAAGATAAACCACAGAATCCAACGTCTTCTTTCCTGAAATAATCCATTAACACAAGTTTGAAATACAATTATAAAAGTAGGATTTTCACATTTGAAAATAAGCAACACATTTTTCCCATTTTAAAACCCAACACATGCTACATACCATTTTCTAAAATCATTTGTCGTTTTATAAATAAAATCCAAAACAGAATATACCAATGTTGTGCTAGAGTAAAATAAGTAAGAGTGAAAGCTTAAAATAAACTAGTGCGTGGAAAGTAAACAAGATTAGTGCACGAAAAGTAAACAAGATTAGTGCACGGAAAGTAAACAAGAAATGAAAATAATACAATAATCATGGGTGATCCTAAACATATTTATAATACCCCTAGACACACTTGATTTTAGAATCACCTACCGATGTATGGTGAAGCTCCTAAGTCTATAACCAACTGGACGCCCTAACTGACCAATCTAGTGGCAAAGCCCACCTGGCCTAACAACAAATTTAGGGGGTACCAACCCATCTAATCAGGGTTGGTCAGCAACCGTCACTCGATCTCTAAAAGATGCCTAGGAACCCATGGGGCTTACAATAATACTATGTAAGTAGGAGTCCCTCGCACGCGTGACTCATCTCACCGCACTTTCCTACCCTAAACACGGACACTCCATACGATAACCCATAAGGTATATCCCCCCTATAGAGGTGCCCCAATATATATATATATATATATATATATATTAGTATATCATATCATCAAAGGTGCCAACCGGGCCGTCAAATCATTCGGTTATCAAAACCACTTTATTAAACTCTTGAAGTTATAAATCAAACCTCTAGTTTTACATAATCAAATGAATTTATGAAAACATTGCACAAGCTCTTCTAAAACAACCCTAAACACCACTTTTGTATTTAAAAAGACAAATGGGCCCTTAGGTTCCAAAATGCACACCAAATAATTTTACTGATACCAAACGAGCATTTTCCATTTTCAAACTCACATCAAAACACATTTCAAAACCACTATAAGTACCCATTAAATATTCAATGTTGACACACAACCCAAAAACCTCTTGAAAAACCAAATACATGCCGAAACACTTTTCACCCATGATTTGAATTCCAATCATTATTAAATAAACCAGTTATTCATTTGGTAAAATCTTTCAAAGGACAAAATAGAGGCTTGCCTCTCAATTTCACCAACTTACAAGAGAACGCCATTTTATAAACCAATGCATAACCAAACCCTTTGAAAAAATACTCTCGCACCTTTTAAAACTTAACCCACACCACGCACACAACCAAAAGCACTTTTTCAAGACCAATGGACCAGGACTTCAAAAAAAAAAACAGTTAAACTCCCCCTTTGAAAATTTATAACGAACCAAACAATTAATTAAAAATATTCATGAATAATCGAGACAATTCATAAACAATTTAATTAACAGACTGAATAATTTATAAACATTTATACAGACAACTCAACCAGTTTACAAACACTTTTATAAAAAAGTAACTGGTTTCTAATAATTTCCATAAACAGGACAAACAACGTATAAATGATTTCACAAACAAATCAATTATTTTACAGAGGTGAAAATCAGGAAAAAGAACCAATTAAAACACACAAGAATTAAATGGATTTATTTGGAAAGGAAAAATGCAGATTCGCCTACCTCAAAGTCGAGCATGGATACAACGACACATCCATAGAAAGATGAACAACACCCAGTGGACCATTTGCATGCTCTAGACAACGAGCAGAATGTGAAAAACACAAATCGAGGTATTATGATTCATCCAGAACAAATAGAAAACTCCAAAAGTGAAATGGAGAAAAATAAATAAGCAAATAACTAAATAAATAATTATACCAGAGCCGGGGGGTTTGGCCAGCGTGACAAAGGGATGTCGGGCGGAGGTGCATAGCAAGGCGAGAGCGAGGCCTAGATGTGGCAAAGATGGCGGGGTCCGAAGTAAGGAGGGTAGGGGGGTTTCAGGTTGTCGTTGAGGGGAAATGGCGAGGGGGTCACGAGAAGTGGTGTGCACCGGCAATGGAGACCACTGGGGGAGTCACACGCCGATTGTCGGGTGCGCTGCTGGCCGGCGCAAGGCAGAGGGAGAAAGTACGGGAGGCTGGAGCCACGACAGGGTGAAGCGGGCTGGTCGGAGGTGGGTCGACCAGAAGGCTGGAGGCCGGAGGTGGGCTGGTCGGACCGTGGGAGGCTGGGGCATGAACTCGCCAGAGGTGCGGTGGTCGGGAATCACAGCGTAGGCGAGGCGGGGTTGCCAGAGGCGGTTGGTAAAACGAGGTAGGGGGTGCGGGATCCAGGCGAGGCAAGGGCAGGGGGGTGCGGTAGCCGGGCGAGGTGAGGGCATGGGGGTGCGGAAGTTGGGTGAGGCGGAGGGAAAGCAGGGGGGCGCGGTATCCAGCTGCAGGCATGAGGTCGGGGTGTTGCGCGGGGTCGACAGGCGGAGGGAAACTAGGAGGGGCGGCCACATCCGGCGAGGGTGAGGTCGGGGGCTTCAGGTATGGGGGAAGGGAGCACTGCGGGGAGAGGGGGGTAGCGAGGGGCAACCAAGGAGGCAGACCAGAGGCGTGGTGGGGTGAGGGTGCCGGGGTGGGTGGGCAGAGGGGTGCAGGGCGGTGAGGAGGCAGGTGGGGTGCGCTGAGGGGAGAAGGCTAGGTGGGGCTCGCGCCGCACGGAATAGGGGAAGGGGGGGGGGAGCCGGGTAGAATTATGGTTTTGATTTTTTTTCATTTTATAATAATAATAATAATAATAATAATAACAATAATAATCAAAATAATAATAATATCAATAATTATAAAGGCATAAATAAAAATAATAAAATAACCATAATAAAGATAATAATGAAACAAATTAATAACAATAAAATAATAATAATAATAATAATAATAACAAAAATAATAATAATATTAATATTAATACCAATTTATTACTAATTATATTAGCAACAATTTTTAAATAATAAAAATATTATTGAAAAATCTTAATAATAACAATATTATTATTCATACAATAATAACATTATTATTACGTTTTAAATATTTAACTCACCTTACTCGCATAAAAATTTATTTATTTCAATCGTCGAACAGTTGCGCGGCCATCTGGGCCAACCGTGTGGCTACCGCCCAATGTGCGGTGACCGCGCACGAGTCCAAAACCCACAAAAATTATCAAACGAAAAAAATTTAAGTCGGTACCCCGCCCGGACCTTGGCGCGAGATCCTAAAGCCAAGAATTATTAAAATAAAAATTAATTTAAAAAGACGGATGTGACAATTCTCCCCACCATAGACACTTTCTGCCACCGGAAAGTCACCCGACTGAACAATAGTCAAAATAAGAGTTCATTCCTGACTGAAACTGAAAAGAACCACACCACAAGAGAATGGGAGAACACGTGAGGGTTCTCCCCACCACAAGGATTCAACTAATATGAAAATTTAACACTAAAACACACTACCCTCAGAAGGGGGGGGGGGGTGGAACTCCCAACCGATCTAAACTAACTTCTATAACACGAGCGAAAAACACCTCTGATGAATCTTGAAACTCTCAACCTGGACCAAAAACCCCCAACACTAGATAAAAACTTTTGAGAAAAGATTAACCCAAATAGTGAATCTGAGCATAACTAGAAACATCGATTCATCCACAGACACTTACATCTCCAAACAAACACCGCCAAACCAAGACCAACCCATATCAGGGTCAAACACAGTTTTAAGAAAAAATGCACGATTCAGAAAACCACGATCCGACAAACAAAACTGTTTAGGTTACAATAGAACATGTCCGTCATAACTACGACAAAACAATGAACTCACAACCACATAAAAACTTTTACAGTGGAAACTTAAGAACGTAAAGACTTTAAATGTTATACTTACAACACAAAATTCGAAACCCGGACCAAGGCTTCACACCCCTAGAAACTCCTGACTGTGCGCGAGCTTCACCCCAAGACCTGTGGTTGGGGCTCTGATGGCTGAAGCATATCCTGCCTCACAGTCAGGCACTAGATTTCCTACAGTCACAGTGTCTTCTTTAGGTGGCGCTTCCTGCAAAACATCTCTAGATGACCCATACACCCACAACGACAGCACGTCTTCGGAGGGATGTGACATAACGACTTTACATGCCCGAACCAGCCACACTAGTGGCACACCACTGAATGGTCCGATGAATTGGAAGCCAGAACCACTGTAGAGGACTCTTTAGTAACCGGTTCCTCTGGAACACCCTGCTCGCCAAATGGGGAACCTTTGCAAGCGACCGAATACACTGGATTTCTGATAATTTTCACTCTGAATACCAACTCATCTAAGAATGCCTCATCCACCAACTTCTTGAAACAATGAACCTTAGAAGGGAGGACCTTCTCCTTGATCTCTGGATAAAGACCCCCGATAAAGAGGGAAGTCTTTATCGATTCTTATGATGCTTCTTCCGGAGAAAATGACATAAGCTCTTTGAAATGGTCAACATACATTTTCACTGTCCGTTGGCCTTGTTGAATACGCATTAGCTCTTCCTCTTTTTTTATTCTTAACCTCTTCAGGTATGAACCATCAGATGAAGATGAATTCAAAGACATCCCATGTCATCCCAACTTGCATTGACGGTGTGGCAAGCAACTCCCATTCGTCCAAAACCAGACCCTCAAATAATCCCAGGACCGCTCGAACTCTAACATAATGGAGTTCCCAACATCCTAAAAGCACACTCAACCTCTTCAAACCACGTAACTACCTTTTACAAACATCGATCACCGTTTAGTACAGACAATGTCCGAGAAGGACCAAAAACTGGGGATGAATTATCAGAAACCTTGGGGACTTTTCTAGGAGGCATTTTCTGAACAACATATAAAACACAAATCCAAAACCTATATCAAACCAAATAAACACCAATGAAAGTTCTTTCATTCCAAAATAACTAGCTCAAAAAACAAACAAATACAAATACAACCCAAAAATTCTTTTTTCATTTTAAATTTCAAAACCTCCTTTATTCAAGGCCACTTTCCAAATACCAACCCGCTTTCCAAACCAAATTCAATTTTCCAAAAATCATTTTCTCTTTTTAAAATTGATTTAGAAAAACAAATTCAATCCTTTAATTCCAAGTGCACAACCCATTAATCCCATGAACCGTTGCACATGTCTTCATTCGCTTCCATCCATACGCACCAACACACACTTCCCATGCATTCAATCACATGTGCAAATGTTCATAAGGAGTGCCCAAGGTTGAACCCAAACCATGTCTCTACCAGTTCCAAGCAACCACTGGATTTTTAGACCCAGAGCTTTCAGTTTTAAAAAAAATACCTTTCACAAATTTAAATCCATTTAAAAGAAATATTTCTCATTTCAAAAACCCCCTTTTTTTATTTTCAATAATGCACTTACACCAACAAGAACCAAGACAACACAAAAAATTGCATCAAATTACCGAAGTGATGGAATAGTAGTCACACTTAACCTGGTGACATGGTAGTGGGACATGCCCCAAGTAAGTGCTAACAACTAGGCGGAACTTAAACCATGTACTCAAACTCCATATGGGTCACTACTCCATGTGAAATCATGATGTGACATTGGATTTCCTCTGTTGTCATCCCTCAATAAAAAAACCAGAATGAAACAAGGTCTCAATTCCCAGACTACCCCTAGAGACTCGAGGTTCGGAACGGGAGAGGGTTCATGACGTCCTTCCCATACCTACCTCTCAAGTCTCGACAGTCCTAATCTCTATCTACTGGATACCCCAAATAACAAGGGTCTGCTCTGATACCATTTTGTCACGAACCGACCCCGGTCGACCCTGAACCAGTCACCCAAGCCGGTCTACAACATGGCCCGAAGGGTGTTCCCAATCCCCACGGGCTGGCAACCAGTGCCGGGCATCAAAATGTTAATCGTTGGGAACGATTTGGCCCATGAACAAAAACAAATAAAGAAAAAAACAGATAAATATAAACAGTCGATAAACATAACGCTGGTAGTGAAAATAAAATAAAACCGAACATACCTCTGCGTGACCTTTTAGGTTACCTTCTGACCAAAGGCTGAATTTTCTCCAATAACAAGAAAATCATCCAAGAAAACCTGAGCAAGGAAACCTACAACTGAAATGATAAAGATAAACGTGAGCATTAAAGATGCTCAGTAGGGTTTCCAAGATAAACAACAGAATCCAACGTCTCCTTTCCCGAAACAATCCATTAATGAAAGTTTGAAATACAATTATAAAAGTAGGGTTTTCACATTTGAAAATAAGCAACATGTTTTTCCCATTTAAAAACCCAACACACACTACATACCATTTTACAAAATAATTTGTTGTTTTATAAATAAAATCCAAAACAGAATATACCAATGCTGTGCTAGAGTAAACGAGTAAGAGTGAAAGATGAAAATAAACTAGTGCATGAAAAGTAAACAAGATTATTGCATGGAAAGTAAACAAGATTAGTGAACATAAAGTAAAAAAGCAATGAAAATAATCCAGTAACCATGGGTGATCCTAAACATCTTTAGAAGAGCCCTAGACGTACTCAGTTTTGGAACCACCTGTCAGCTATGGTGAAGCTCCTAAGTCTATAACCAACTGGCCGCCCTAACTGAACAATCTAGTGGAAAAGCCTATCTGTCCTAACAACAAATCCAGAGGGTACCAACCCATCTAATCGGGGTTGGTCAAAAACCATCACTCAATCTCTAAAAGATGACCAGGAACCCATGGTGGTTACAATAATACTGTGTAAGTAGGAGGCCCTCGCACGTGTGACTCATCTCACCGCACTTTCCTAACCTAATCACGAACACTCCATATGATAACCCATAAGGGATATCCACCTTATAGAGGTTCCCCAATATATATATACATATAAGTATATAATATCATCAAAGGTGCCAACCGGGCTTTCAAATCATTCAGTTATCAAAACAACTTTATTAAACACTCGAAGTTATAAATCAAACCTCTAGTTTTACATAATCAAATGCCTTTATGAAAACATTGTACAAGATCTTCTAAAACAACGATAAACACCACTTTTGTATTTAAAAATCCAAATGGTCCCTTAGGTTATAAAATACACACCAAATCATTTTAATGCTACCAAACGAGCCTTTTCCATTTTTAAACTCACGTCAAAATACATTTCAAAACCACTCTAAGTACCCCTTCAAGCTTCAATGTTGACACACACCCCAAAACCCTCTTGAAAAACCAAACACACGCCGAAAAACTTTTCACCCATGATTTGACTTCCAAGCATCATTAAATAAATCAGTTATTCATTTGGTAAAACCTTTCAAAGGAAAAAATAGAGGCTTGCCTCTCAATTTCACCAACTCACAAGAGAACACTATTTTATAAACCATTGCATAACCAAACCCTTTGAAAAACTACTCTCACACATTTTAAAACTTAACCCACACCATGCACACAACCAAAAGCACTTTTTCAAGACCAATGGACCATGAATTCAAGAAAAATAGTTAAACTCCCCCTTTGAAAATTTATCATGAACCAAACAATTAATTAAAAATATTCATGAACAATCGAGACAATTCATAATCAATTTAATTAATAGAACAAATAATTTATAAACATTTATACAGACAACTCAACCAGTTTACAAACACTTTTATAAACAAGTAACCAGTTTCTAATAATTTCCATAAACAGGACAAACAACGTATAAATGATTTCACAAATAAATCAATTATTTTGCAGAGGTGCAAATCAAGTAAAAGAACCAATTAAAACACACAAGCATTAAATGGATTTATTAGGAAAGGAAAAATGCAGATTCGCCTACCTCAAAGTCGAGCATGTATACAATGACACATCTGTGGAAAGACGAACAACACCCAGCAGACCATTTGCACGCTCCAGACAATGATCATAACGTGAAAAACACAAATAGAGGTATTATGATTCAACCAGAACAAATAGAAAACACCAAAATTGAAATGGAGAAAAATAAACAAACAAATAAATAAATAAATAATTATACCAGAGCAGGAGGGTTTGGCCAGCGCGACAAAGGGATGTCGGGCAGAGGTGCGTAGCAAGGCAAGAGCGAGGTCGGGACATGGCAAAGCTGGCAGGGTCCGAAGTAAGGAGGGAAGGGGGTTTTTCGGGCTGTCGTTGAAGGGAAATGGTGAGGGGGTCGCGAGTAGGGGTGTGCGTCGGCAAGGGAGACCACTGGGGGAGTCGCACACCGATTTTCAGGCGCGCTACTGGCCGACGCTAGTCAAAGGGTGAAAATGCGGGAGGCCAGAGACATGACAGGGCGAAGCGGGCTGGTTGGAGGTGGGTCGGCCGAAAGGCTGGAGTCCGGAGGTGGGATGGTCGGACTGAGGGAGGCCGGGACACGAACTCGCCAGAGGTGCGGCGGTCGGGAAGCACAGTGTAGGCAAGGCAGGGTTGCCGAAGGTGGTTGGTACAACGAGGCAAGGGGTGCGGGAGCCCGGAAAGGCGAGGGCAGGGGGTGCGGTAGACAGGCAAGGTGAGGGATGGGGGTGTGGAAGCCGGGTGAGGCGGAGGGCAAGCGGGGGGGAGTTGGCTGCAGGCAAGAGGCCGGGGCACTGTGCGGGGTCGGCAGGTAGAGGGAAACTGGGAGGGGCGGCCGCATCCGGTGAGGGCGAGCTTGGGGGCTTCAGGTGTGGGGGAAGGGAGCACTGTGTGGAGAGAAGGGGGTAGCGAGGGGAAACTAAGGAGGTAGGCTGGAGGCGCAGTGGGGAGAGGATGCCGGGGCAGCTAGGCAGAGGGGCGCAGGGTGGCGAGGAGGCATCCAGGGTGCAAGATCCCAAAGCCAAGTATTTTTAAAATAAAAATTAATTTAAAAAGACGGATGTGACATAGGGTGTGATCCAAAACCCAATAGGATTCCACCCAAAAGAGAAGGTTACATACTATACCATTATTAGACAAATTAACATGAACATTTATACTAATGCCTTTGAAACATTCTTAAGAAAAATTTTTAGATGGAAACCATTTTCAAGGGAACACTTTCAAAGAAAACCATTTATTCAAATAAATATTTTAAACAAGACACTTTTAAAGATAAAATTTAAAAGGAAAACATTTATTAAGATAAACTTGTTTTAAATGAAATACACTCAAGGTCCACCATATACTGACAGATGAAACCACATTACATAAGTCTCAATAGATCAACATGGGTAAATCCCTAAGGGTAATCTAGCTTGAGTGAGACACAAGAACCATGTACCTTGCTAAATGGTGGTATAGTAACCATAACCATCAGCTTTCTCATACATGAGCCACTAGGAGGGGACGCCCTAATGGACTAGTGGTATTCAATCGTCACACATGTTTAGTTAGTGTTGTAATCATCAATCCAGCTAAGTGAAACCAAGACTAGCCACTTCCATATCACTAGAATACTATATCCAGTCAGCCCACCTAAATACCCAATATTCCCTTGTCCTAAATCCCTCATTTCACATGTTATATAAAACACCATTTTCACACCCACATACCAAGCATTATAAAAATACCAGGAAAATCACCACCTTTTTTAAATAAACCACTTTCCATTTTACACACACAAAAACCATTTGGAAACACCATTTTCACCACTTTCACAACCAAATAAATCCATTTGAAAAAACACAAGAAAATCACAAAATTGATTCCAACCATTTCCATGGGCCAAGCCCCTTTTTAATTCCACATATAAACCAAGTTCACTTTAAAACTTGCTTCACATAACTTACATAATTTTCAATTCACATTTAAAGGTTCACAAAAAAATCCAACATTCCAAAATAATCTATTTTCCATTGAAAACCCACTTTCAACCATGTTCATACCATAAGTGCCTTTGAAAACCCACACACCTTCCACACAAGGCATACAACACTTTCAAGGAACACTACCATAAATATTACACAAAACATAACCATTTTCCTTTATAAAATCAATTATCATCACATAAGAATGCCAAAATAATTCCAAAACACATTTCACACCACGTAATAAATTCATATATCAAGTTTATAAAGACAAGTAAGCATATATAAAGCATATAAAAATGTTAAGGCATGGAACCACCGACCTCATGTGTAGAAATTTCTAGAAAATGATGTGAAACCCCGAAAACACCCCCATAAGACCCTATAAAGGAAAGATCAAACATTAAACATCAAGATCAAACCTTAAAGAACAAGATTCAACCATAAAAGACCACCCAACCTGCTAGAGATATGAAACCCCAAGAGAGAAGAAGATAAACCCTAGAAAAGAGGGGGAAACAAGGAGGAGGGATGCTTAATTGAATATTTCTTGGAGTTTCCAAGCCAAATACACCAAAAAAATGGATATCAAAGGAATCCATGGGAGGGGGAGGAGGCTCCTAGGGCTGGAGATCTCGAATGGGGGAGAAGGGTAGATTTGGGACTAAATCTCGAGAGGACATATCTAGAATTTTCAGATTTTTAAGGACCTGGACAAGTTGCACGGTTTGCTCTCATGGTTTACCAAACTGTGCGACAACCATCCGCCCCTAACTGTCCAAGAGGAACACGCTACATGGTTTACAAACTATGTGCTAACTGTGCGATAGAACTCCATCCAAAAATGACACTTGTCCACACAGTTACCTGGGCAAGGGAACATGATTTTCCAAATCGTGTGCCAACTCTGCATCACCTACCATTAACCTAAAAACTCCCATTTTCACCAAAAACTCAACGAAAAACCAAAGGGAAATGATAGGTAAAAAAATAAACAAAAGAGATGCCTCAAAATTCAAGCTCATCACACCTGTAACTTGAAAGAACATCTGATATCCAAAAATAAACTGGAACAAGGGTGAAATCAAAAACCTGAGTGCGACATTAACTGAACCTCCCCATACACCAAAGGTTTATGATTAGTAGTGTAAATATAAGGTGGTATGGTGGAGAGACTATACTCTCATACTAGAGTAAAATGATAGCATAATTAAAGAAAATCATGTACACAGTCCAGATAAATAAGCAGTGAAACGACATCTAGGAAAGTGTTGAAAAATAATCAAAATAAACCATGCTATAATAAATGAATTGTATACTACATGTTAGGAAACGAATACATAAGCATCAAGTCATATACATTAGAACCCAAAAGATGAATAGACAAAACTAAGAAAAACCCGGAAAATGGTCTTGAGTCCTAACCTTACCCCAAACTCCCATTATAAAACCCTGCCTTCTCTGAGGTATGGTTTTGTTTAATTTTTTCGAATGATATTTTTTGAAGCCAGTCAAGGCTTGTGTTTGTTGAAGTTAGAGGTGTTTTGGGGGTTCATAGTGGTCACATGAGCAAACTAGGGGCCCAGGAAAAGAAGTTAGGACTACATCACGCCACTGCAGTACCATCGGTTAGCCGATACAATTCCACTGACTAGTCAGTGGAAAAACAAGTTGGACCAGAGGGATATTGGGCTCACCGACTAGCTGATGGAAGCCTAGTGTCCAGTCAATGAGCCGTTGGGCTGTTTTTTTTGGGGGGGGGTTGGTCATTTTTTCCCTTTTCCCTTAAGATCCCTACTTGATTTTCACCCCCATTTCACTCAACAACAACCTTATCACACCCCTCTATTCCCCTCCTTCCCCTTTTCAAGTTCTTCACCGCTTTTTTAGTTCTCATCATTTAAGAAAAATATGACCTATTTTTTAGGGATTCTGTATGGTTTTATTATATCTTTCATCTTGGCTCAAACTGAAGGTTGATACCTGACGAGCAGAGTCCTATGAGGTTGAGGTAGGTGGTCTAAGTGCTTTCTCCTTGAAGTCTCGTCATTGTATTGTGTTTTGGCATATGAGGCCGCATTGAATCATCATATGATTAACCTAAAAATTAAATTAAATTGTTTACTACCTTGTTGATGTCTTGGAAACTCCACTAGTCTTAGATAAGCACGTTGGTTTTGGGTATACCTTCATTGAACCCATTGAAGTGGTGAGTTTGGCTTGTGCCTTAGAATTGGGTGAATTAAAGGGGTGGGGGTGCCCTTATTAATTTAACGTTTTGTTATGGGATGTGGGTTTCCCAAGATAACCCCTAGGGCCTGGTAGTTATCATAGCCTTGGAAATCCTTAATGAACTTGTGAATTGATTTATATGGGAAACTTGGCTTAAGGTGTTAAAATAATGTATATTTGAAATGAACTATAGTGGTGATCTTATCTTAATACCACAGATTGACGCATTCACAGTGCCAACTTTTATCAGCACTAAATATAAAGCGCTGATAAAAGGGAAACCTTTATCAGTGTTAACTAAAAGCACCGATAAAGACAACTTTTACCAGTGATATTCTTAGCGCTGATAAATTTTTTTAATAAAAATTATTATTATTATATATAAAATTATTATATTTATATTCATAAAATAATGTTTATTTATATAAATTAGTTAAAAACGCATGTCCATAATTAATATAAATATGATATATTAATATAGATTTTTTAATAATTCATATATATATATATATATATAATGTTTATAAGAAAAATATTTATAAAATTGTAATTAAATAATTATATATTTAAATAATTAAAAAATTATTATAAATTTATTTAAATAATAAATATTTTTATTATATTTATAATTATATATATTTATATATTAATAAATATACACAAAATTATATAAATATATTTATATATTAATAAATATAAATAAAATTATATAAATATATTTTTATATATAAAAATATTTATAAAAATATTATTTATAATTAGAATATATATATATATATATATATATATATTAGATATTTAGGGGTATAACCACAACTAAAAAGGAAAACGTAGCACACACACACAACCTGAAAGGACGGGTCATAGCCCCCCTACGGGATAACCCACCCATACAATGACCTGCATGGCCCAATATATTCTTGGCCAATGAACCCCCATGCATTACTGACCGGTAGATCCCAACATCAACATAATCCAGATATATATGCCTCAGGCCATTACTGCTGCACCCTGCGATCTACAACCTACAATACTCATCGACAATGAGCCTCCTTGCTATAATCAATGATGGAAGAGCCAACCCCCATCATCTAATCGGAACGCCATGTCTGTGACAAAGGCACCCTTCAGACCACCCCCACCATTGTGGAGTAGGGGTTCGCCAATCCCGTTGCTGACTGCCTGCCTGTTGTGCCACGCCTGGGGCACCGTCTTGCTCAGTTCACCATCGTCATCCGCCTACGCAAACAGTTTGTGCACTCATCCGTTGCTCCACTGTCATCCCGTATACCTATTGGCCCATCAATCATTCACCCTTGTATCATCCATCGCTCTGTCGTTAGCCCATTTGCATCAGCCCACAATTGTCGTGTCGTCTGCCACCGACCCCCTCAAGACCGTCGCAGTTGGCCATCAGCAGCACGCCACTGCCCCCTCAAGCATTGTCACCGCTGACCTCCCTCCATGACCATCGTTCCTGAAGAATCCCACACCACACGTCGGACAAACTGTTGGCCAATAACAGACCAAGTGACACCAACCCCTCACCATCGGGTGGGGGCACCTCCACATGTCGGGATTGTCGACCCCCAAATATCACCCCTCCCCGCCTTAGAAGAGAAATATCCACCCCCCCACCAACAGGTGGGGGCACATCACAATGCCAACGTAAAAGCCCGGGCCACCCGCATACTGTGGGGTATATACGTGGTCCATCACGTAATAGTTTATTTATATAGTTTATTTGTATACATTGATTACAAAATGTTTATATAATTAAAATAAATATCATATATTAATATTTTATTTAAAAAATTATATAATATATAAATGAATATATTTATTTAGATATATATTTATATTGATATTAAATTATTTAAAATATATGTACATGTATAACTGCATGTGTGTATGTGTATGTGTGTATATACATGTGTGTGTGTGTATGTGTGTAGATGTGTATGTGTACATACGGATGTTTGTAATTCACGTAAATGTTATGAATTCACTTTTTAATATTTTTGTAATTTATTTAATTTAATTTATCCATTTATTATTATACATTCATTAATAATGTTAAAAATATATTTAATCATTTTGTAATATTTATTTATACATATATTTATTTACTATATATATATATACATGTAATATTTTTAATATGTTTGTAATTTATATGAATAATATTTATTAGTTTTTATTTATTAAATTTTAACATTTAAAATATGTTTGAAATTTATATAATTAACCTATTTGAATGATTTTTTAATATTTTTTTAATTTAAAATTTTGATTATACAATTATAAATATATATAATTTTTTTAAAAAGTATTTATGAAATTATAAATAAATAAATATATATTTTAATAATTATAAAACTATGAAAAATATATTTAAATAATAAATATATTTATTATTTTCATAATTATATATTAATAAATATATATATTTATAATTATATATAAATACTTTTTAAATATATTTATTTATAATTGTAATTGTAACTACATAAATACATATTTAACTAATTATAAAATTACAATAAATATATTTAAAAAGTATTTATATTTATTATATTTATAATTATATATAGATAGTTTTTAAATATATTTATTTATAATTATAATTATATATATATATATATTTAAATAATTATAGAATTATAATAAATATATTTAAATAATAAATATAGTTATTATATTTATAATTATATATATTTACTAGGAGAGTTCGGGATCTGAGTGCGCTCGGTCCTAAAAATTTATTAAGTAAAATAAAAGTGCACACAAACACATAATACAAGTGACACAAAAATCACCACCAAATACAAAATAACAATCAAACAACACCCAAAATATAGACGGATTGAAATCCCTACAAACACACCTAAAGCCCAAATAACAAGTAACTCTCCCCTGTAAACTGGCAGACGCACATCTTCATCTCCACCATATGACCGATACACATCCCAAGGTTAGAAAAAAAAGTCTCCCTTGATATTTTCATAGATCTCCTATACTAGATAAAAAATGTGGGCCAACCACCCTGTACACGTCCCAATGCTCCGTGTGATATGCCTGTCCTCATCGGGCCATCACCACCCTGAAAACCCTGTCGCCTCCCTCAAAAACACATCTCCATCCCACGTACCACCGCCAAAACCGGCAGCTGAGGTACCTAGACTCCATCCCAACAATCACGAGGTCACCAGCAACGCCGACCATCATTGGCCTGAAAAAACACACTCCATTCAACCCTTTCGCTGGTAGAAAAACCTCCAGCATCGAGCCAACCAGCATCCGAGTCCCGCGAGTCACCACCACAAGATGCGCCACCACCGGGACAAACCCTCATCCCACAAAGCAGAAGATCCTGCCATATCCATAGTTAGGTTGATTAAACCCAATAATCGACCTAGATCTTGGTTTCCCCCAAGATATGCACATTGTACTTTCCCGACCAGACTGAAGAACTCTCTCTATTCTCCACCGACGCCATCCTGAAGCATCCATTCGGACCGAAACAACTGCCTGAGATTTCTTTACCAAGATAGAAGCTCCCAAATCACCACAAGAACCATCCTTGTGGCAAGATTCACAAGTAGCAAACATTTCAAAATGGATAATAATACCATTATAGATTTTAGTTGGGTTGCCGGAATCATCCCCTTTGATATTATGAGAGAGAGTCTCTCTATTTTTGAGAGATAAAACTCTCCATCACCCATTATATATATTTATATCAATATATAAATATATATAATTATATAAATATTCCAAAGCGGTGCATACCATAAGGTATAATTATATAAATATATTTATAATTTTATAGAAATATTTTTAAATATATTTATTTATAACTATAATTATAAATAAATAAATAAATACATTTAAATAATTATAAAATTATAATTAATATATTTATTATAATTTTATAAATAAATAAATAAATAAATAAATAAATAAATATATATATATATATATCAATAAATAAATATATAATTATATAAATATATAGCCAATGAGCATGTACCCGAGTGGTAGCTGCTTGGCATCCAAAGGACCAGGGATCAAATCTGGGTGGAGGTGAATTTTTGAGTACTATAGTAGTACTATAGCAGGTACTGTGCGGTATTATAACACCCGAAACTATTCATCCGATTTGGGCCTTTGGACCACTGGTTTGGGCCTACTGGTCTTAGGGTCTTCAGGCCGACAAAGGTCTTCGGGCCACAGGGACTTCAAGCCTTCAGGATATAAAGGACCAGAAGTAGCCTGAACAGATCACACAACAGATCCTAGATGAGGATTCAGAGCAAGTAGCATTCACCATAGCATAACTAACTAGATTGGAAGGACGAGAGGGTATGAAAATTACCATTGGTACCAGACACTGTGTAGCTTTGCACGAGGCAATGCTATTTGATCAGCCATGCGAGGTGGGGAGCTAGACACCTTTAATGATGTAGATGTTGGGTAGGGACAATTCTTATATTTTTGGGTCTTGGGATTTTAGGTCATGTATTAGACATTTCACCTTGGGCCTTTGGGTCATGTAATGAGCCTTGTTCCACTGGCCCTATGAGTCATGTAAGGGTTTCCCCTTAACCCATAAAAAATTATAATAAATATATTTATTATATTTATAATTTTATAAATATATTTATAAATATATACAACTATTTACAAATATATTTATTTATAATTATAATTATAAATACATATATATATTATATATAATTTTATAAAAATATATAAATAATATAAATATATTATTAAGATCATATCTTTATCAGCGCTAGAATTTTAGCGCTGATAAAGACACGATTCATCGTCGCTTTTTGAGTGATGATAAAAGGAAATCTTTATCAGCATTAAAAAAATACTAATAAAGGGAAGTTTTATCAACACTTTCTATTTTAGCATTGTTAAAACTGCCCTTTACTAGCACTTTTTTGAAAGCACTGATAAAAGACTTACAGGTTCTTATAAAAAGAACCCTCACAAAACCCTGTCGTCGCTTGCGCCTTCAAGATTTCATGGAACCAGAGCCCTGTCGCCGCTGCTGCCGGACCCTACTGCTACTGCAGGTCTATATTCTCAATAAATTGATCTCTCCAAATCTAAGGTATGTGCCTCAGATCACACTATTTTTTCAGTTGCACCTTGCCTGCGTGCATATTCACTTCTTATCGATGAACTGAATAAATAACCCCCATCCTGGTTGTATATAGTTTGTGTAAGAGTATCCTATCCTCCTCCTCCTCTATCCTTTCCTTCTCTTGTGTTTGCTATCTCGACGCCCTAGCTTCAGATCTAGTGGAAATTTTATCGTTGATGACATTGGTTTGGGGTCGAATATCTTCGATAATGGTGTGCATGAACATCTCCACTTCAGATATAGTTTTTTCTTAAATATGGTCCTATCCATTTTTTGTCGACCATGGCCTATGACATGTGAGGAGACACTTTTCTTTGAGGAATCGTGACATAGGAAGTGGACCTTTGTCCATACGACTTAGACTTACTCTACTCCTTCTCCCCAGACCAATCATTCCCTGAACTAGTCTTAAAATTTGAAGTTCAAGTTGTTTCACTTGGTAAAATCACTTATCCTTATATCTAATTATATTGGGGAAACTGAATTTTATCCCAGCATTTGAAAGAACAACTTAAATAGTATTTTTTTTAACATTTTTGACATGTAGTTATTATCATACCATTTTTTCTTATGTGTTGGTTATATGGATGTTGTGAAGCATTTGGATCCCATCTAGTTGTTGTTAAAAATCATGATATTCTTGTAGCCCATTTAGTCATTGAAAATTCAAAAGTTAAGCATAATTTAGTTGATCTATGTTTGGGAGTATTGGATTAGATGAAATTGAATAGTCATTAATGGAATGTAGTGTAATGAACTAAAAATGCATGGTATGAAAATGTATGACCTCCTTTGTGGTGCCAAAATATAGGGTGTAAATAATCGATTTTTAATTTTTTTCAGGGGACTAGCATGCATGATCTCTCTTTTGGGTTTCTTGCACTCAGTTGGGGTAGAGTTGGGCCTCGCTTATTAAAAACAGTGAGTTGTAAGTAGGTTTTCCCCATGATTATCTCTTTAATTTTGGATATGTTGATTGCTTGGTCTTTTAATTCATGTTTTAGACTTCTAATAACAATATTAATTATGTTAGTGGAATCCATAAGATGAAAGAAATGTTTTCTCTCAGTTTCCAATGAATGTTAAATGTTTTTATATTAAAAAAATATAAGTTTTAAATTGTTTTTCAATTGGCTTGTGCACCATGTGTTTGTTAAATTTCCTGAATAACCCTTATGAAGGAAGTGTGTAATTTAAAATGGTGTTCTGGTCTTCAAAAACAATTTTCAATTGGTTGTTAATTTTTACTTGGAATTTCAAGTAATACTAGAGATTCAAAGTGCTGATAAAGTGTTTCAAGTTTAGTTTTAAATAAAAAATGCATGGCATGATAATGTCTTTTGACATATTCAAAGTGTTTCAAGTTTATAATTTTATAGTTTTATATGATTTTAAATTTATATACTTTTATAAATTTTATAGCATATCATATTATAATAATATAATTTAATAATAGTTTTTATTAAATATTTATACTTTTTAGTTTTATTCATTTATAAATTTATATACTTTTATAAATTTTACAGTATATTATATTTATATATATAGTTTAAATATAAAATTTTATTAATTATTTATAGTTTTATAGTTTTCTAGATTTATAAATTAATATACAATTATAGTTTTATTCATTATAAATTACTATACTTTTATACTTTTATAAATTTTACTTTTATATATTATAATTTTATACTTCTATAAAATTTTCAAACTATATACTTCCATAAATTATGTATACATTTACAACATATATGTACTTTTATACAATTTTATAAATTTATATACATTTATAAATTATGTATATTTCTTTAAAATATATATTATTTTATAAATTACATATAATTTTAACTTCTATATATGTTTATAATTTTATTTACTTATATAAATATATATAAATTTTTAATTTATACTTTTATACCCATATACTTTTTTCAATTTATCAATAGTTTAATACTTTTATACTTTCATAAATTTTATTTCTATAAATTATAATTTTATATTTTTATAATTTTGTACTATGATTATTAATTTTTCAACAAATTTATTTGGCTAATCAAGAGTTATTTTATTATATGCAATATTTTATGTTTTAAATCATAAAAGATAGAATATGGATGTATGCTTTTAATTGAATGTTGAATATATTTCAAAATCACCTTTGTTTTTTTTGGATTTCATGTTCAATAATGTATCTAAGGGGGAACTTATTCGATTCCTTTTTATAATTGCATCAGTAGACCATGGTTTACTCATAAAGGGTGCTATCTATATTTATATGATCATATTAACTTTCAAAGACCTCCTAGATACAAAAAATCTCACCTCCTACAAACTATAGATTGATAATAATACCATGGCAATGACATGTCACTAACCCCATCCAACCCATAGGATATCCATCATGACCTCACTCCCACAAAAGGTGAATTAATGTTTAACCCCCTTGTAACTCCTAAACCTACTTTTCATCCAACATAACTTTCATGGTACAAATTATGTGAGTCCCCCACATCCATATATTCTCTCTGATTTGGTGTTAGCTTCTAAGGGGATGAGTCTCAGACAACAAAATACAATAATAACTATCATCCTCACTAGCTTCATCTCTCGAACAGTTATTATTTCATTTTATTGTCTAAGAATCATCCTTTATATCTTCTAGACACACACCTATGTTTCTTGAAATACTCTCAGAAGTAGTCATCCCATAGCAGGTATTAGTGAACATTTTGGATGAATTTAAAGGATAATACCTACCAGTAGTGGAGTAATTCTTTTCTTAAATTCAATTACCCATTTTCTTAAAAGCATGATAAAATTATTTGAATCAAATGTTGAGTTCCCCTTATTTGAAAGACCAATTTTTGTGTATTTATTTATTTTGTTAAATATTAATATTATCGAATCAAATAGGATAGATATAAATAATGAAAAATGAATGGATTCTAATTATATGAAAAAATAGTATGAATATGGGGTGAACGGGTTCATCAAGTTTGCAAAAATATTATGTAGATTACCCTTATAAAATAATTGTTTCATGTTTACATTGTTTTTATTCAAGACTAATTAGTCCAGAGGAGTTAGAAGAACACTTTGTTGGTTCCAAGTACAACGGAAGTGTTGCGGTGGTGGGTGATATAATCGTTGCCCGAAACCAAGAGCGAGGATCTTGCATGTAAAATTTACAATTAATTTATTTAATATCTAAATAAATAAATACCTGGTATTAGGAACTTTATTTGTTGATTATTGTTGCTCATCCAAAAAGGCCCTTCCAGATTGTCTTCGTTGCGCTTGTGAGAATCCAAGGGTAGAATCCCTCTAGCAGTGTTCCACACGTGCTCCAATGGTCTCCGAGAAATTCCACTCATTACCTAGGTTCTAGCATGATGAATCAAATGTATTGTGTTTTTATTTCTTGACCGCTCATTCTTTGGTCTTGAAGAAATTATATATTGAGTTTCTTGTTCTTGAGAGGGAGAGAGGAGGAGGAGTCGAGAGAGAATTCATTGTGCGCAAAAATTATCTATTCCCAAACTTAGAATTGGTTTCGAATGCTTTACACAATAGACATAGCCATCTATTTATAGAGATGATATTTCAGTTACAAAATTTAATTAAATAACAACCATTAAATATAATTATAACCATTAATGAAATCCACTCCACATAATAATAATAATAATATTTTGTGGTGTGTCAACTTATGCAAAATGGACAAATAATATTTACCGACTCATAAATAATTATTTTATCACCGGACATATTCTTGGTCCATTCGAACTCCTCTTTCATTTATTGAACACCTGAATAAATATTTTATTCTCTTAAATAAATATTTTATTCACAAACTAGTGAATAAATATTTATTAAATATTCAATAAAATAAATAAATATATTTTATTCATAATCTGGTGAATAAATA
This sequence comes from Viscum album, assembly GCA_963277665.1. Taxonomy (NCBI): domain Eukaryota; kingdom Viridiplantae; phylum Streptophyta; class Magnoliopsida; order Santalales; family Viscaceae; genus Viscum; species Viscum album. The sequence continues at coordinate 118,158,001 of OY728156.1, read as the reverse complement.
TTTATTTAATTTATACGATCAATATAACTTGAATAAAATTATTCCTTAGTCTTGAGAATAATATTTATTCCATTAATTAAATTAAAATAGAATTTAATCGAGACAAACAGAAACACTTAGTGTGTGACCCTCTAGGATTCTTTCTCGTTGGAATTAGGTATGCTTGCCTAAATTCCAAGATTATTATCTAGAAACGGGTCAAGAAACCTAAGATAAAGAACTAAAAGTCACAATGATGAAAACCAAATACGAACACTCACTGTGTCATATAATCCCCTTTTCACAATATCTCATCAAGAATGTTGCATAACGGTGTCATCAACCTATATGCGCGATACATCATTCTTTGACCATTTAAAATAAACTCTTCATTACACCATGGACATGGAATTTAGGGAAACAATTCTATTTCAATAAAGGGGTCAAGATATCAACTTCTATAAAGATGGAAGGAAAAAATCCTTCCTTGACTTGTCCATTAATAATATGTCATTCGTGACGCACCCAACGTACCCTAATTCCTGCCAACATATGGTGTGATGGTTTTAATTAGTAAATATAAGTGCATGAGTCATGACATGCATTAATTATAATCTTAAAGTCTAAGTACTATTACACATTCTCTCAAATAGGAATATTCGATGACACCAAAACATGCAGAATTCATACTGGCGGGTCTATTCTTATAATCTTCTGTCTTGGAGATTACCAAGTATGAACGTCATGAGAAGAAGTATCATACACTTACAAGTTACTAACACCTGATTCTCTATATACTATGTTTCCCATCATAGTATTTTATCCATCCTAAGAACTATATTAAGAATATTGTCATAGCACTTCAAGGTTCTCATCATAACAGGGAACTACTATGACCTTATCAATGCAAAAAACACTCTAGGGAATTATTACATTAAATTCATGTAGAAAAATAAAAGAAATATAATAATATGTTTAATTTAATATTTAATACATCAAATATTCATGTAATCAAAGTACAAATAGTTGTTTCTTAGGAAACCAACTCTAATAAACTCCCACTTGGACTATAACCAACTGCCTAGGACTTTTAGTCTTCTAGATCTCACATGATAATCATATTTATGATGAGTCAATCATTTAGTTAAGGGGTACACCACATTGTTTTCCATGTAAATAATGCTCACTACAACCTCACCTATCTGAGAAAAATACCTCAATAGATGATACTTCTAAAGTATGTACTTCGTCTGCTGATGTGACCTTGGATCTTTTACGAGAGCCACCACTGTAGTATTATCACAATAGAGTGTGATGAGATCTTTACTGATAGGTAACACATCAATATATTTGATGAAATTTCACATCAAAAATACTTATTTAGCTACCTTATAAGCTTCAATATACTTGGACTCTACTATAGAATCTGCGACCACAGCTTACTTTGAGCTCTTCCAGCTCACAGTACCTCCAATCAAAGTGAATATGTATCCCGTTTGTGACTTCATGTCATCTTGATCAGTTTGGAAACTAGAATATGAATATCATATGATGAATAGTTCCTCATCTAATCCATAAACCATGAACATATCCTTAGTGCGCCTCAAATACTTAAGGATAGTCTTGACTACCATCCAATGGCGGTCACCTAGATTAGCTTGATACCTGCCTACCACACTTAATGCGTAGGCAATGTCTAGCTTAGTACATAGCATAAAATACACGACTGACCCAATCAATGATGTGTATGGAATTCTTATCATTATATTTTTTTCCTCATGGGTCTAAGGACACATTTTCTTGGAAAGATAAATGCCACGTGATGCTGGAAATAATCCCCTCCTATATTGTTCTATACTGAATCTCTTTACTATTTTTTTCAATGTATGTACTTTGACTTAGGTCGAGAAACATTTTGGATCTATAATGATGTATATTGATCCCAAGAATATATGCTACCCCAAGTCTTTCATAGAAAAACATTTAGTCAACCATGCCTTAATATACTATAAGACTGGTATTTCATTTCTAATAAGTAATATGTCATGAACATATACTATTAAGAAAATGGTTGTACTCCTACTAAACCATTTGTAGACACAAGATTAACATTCATTCTTTATAAAACCAAATTCCATTATGGATTCATCAAAGTGAATGTTCCATGACCTAGATGCTTGATTTAATCCATAAATGGATTTTTGAAACTTGCATATCTTATTAGAATCCTTTAGAGTCACAAACCCTTCAGGTTGTGTCATGTAGAAATCTTCCTAAAGGTTCCCATTAAGGAAGGATGTTTTGACACTCATTTTCCAAATCTCATAGTCATAGTAATCCTCAATGGAAAGTAGAATTCTGATGGATTTCAACATTGAAACTGGTGAAAAGGTTTCATCGTAGTCAATGACTTAATGATGTTTAAACCCTTTTGTAACCAGTTGCACCTTATAGGTACTGACTTGTCCTTCCATGTACAGTTTATTCTTGAATACCTATTTTCAACCAATGAGATTTAAATCCACCAGAGGATCTACCAAAATCCAGACTTGGTTTTGGTACATGGAATCCATATTCCTGGATTCTTTACACTTGGCAATATCTATGCCACTTACTGCTTCCCTGTAGGTTAGAGGATCATTATTATCAACTAATAACAAGTCACCATATTTAATAACTAAAAAACCATACTGTTATAGTTCTCTAACCTCTCTTGTACTACTACACAGTTCTTGTGTCTCTGGAATCGTTTCTTCTTCTATGGGGTTTTGTGGAATCTGATCCTGTACCAACTCTTGTATGCCTTGAGCCTCGACTTCATCAAAGTTTATCTCGCTCACACTATCTCTTTTGTAGATGTGATCCCTCTCAAGGAATATGCCATGTCTTTCCACTATAACCTTTTTGTCTGAGGGGTTTTATAGGTAATATCTCCTTGTTTCCTTAGGGTATCCTATAAAGGTATACTTTGTGCCTTATGGTGCAAGTTTTTTTACCTAAAGAGGCCTTTAAAAACACTTTGATTCCCTACACATGTATATTCGATAACATGGTTTTTCTTTCACTCCAAAATTCATATACAATACCATTTTTCTATTTAGTTGGTCCTTGGTTTAGTATGTGTGCCACTGTTTGTAATAAATATCCTCAAAAGGATAATAGAACACTCACATGACTCATCATTGATCTCACCATATTCAATAAGGTGTGGTTCCTCCTTTCTCTTTCACTATTACACTGAGGTGTGTAAGGAGGAGTGAGTTGGGATAGGATCCCAAACTTCTATAAGTAATTAATGAAGTCTTGATTAAGATATTCTCCACCACAGTCTGATCAGAGTTTCTTAATCTTCCCACCAAACTAGTTCACAACTTCATTCTTTTATTCCTTGAATTTATCAAAAGAATCTGACTTATTCCTCATTAAGTAAATATATCCATATATACTAAAATCATTAGTAAAATTTATGAAGTATGAGTACCCAACCCTTGCTTCAATAGAAAATGATCCACACACTTCAACATGAACTAATTCAAGAATCTCTTTAGACCTTTCACCTTTCCCACTAAATGGGGATTTGGTCATTTTTCCTTATAAACATGCGTGACATACACCAAGTGTTTTTAGTTAAAAAGAATATAAATATCCATCTTGATGTAATTTTTTCAAGCCTTTTTCATTTACATGACCTAACCGGTGATGCCAAAGTTGGGTGTGGTATGAGTCATGTAAAGTAACTTCGTTATCGATTTCCATTACTTAGTTCATATAATCCAACACGTAAAGACCGTTATATAAATGTGCCTTACCATAAAAAATTTTATCTTTATAAAAGAAGAAAAATTTATTTTCAAATTTGAAAATGAAGCCATCCATATCTAGTATAGATATAGATATAATATTTTTGGTAACTAAAGGCACATAATAACAACACTTTAAAACTAAGATCATTTTAGTCGGCAATGTGAGGTGGTAGTCCCTGATAGCTATAACAAAAAGTTTAACTATATTGGATACTCATAGATCTACCTCCCCTTAGTTAATTTTTCTAAATCTACTTGGTTCATATATTTGAATACATATGTGAGCATCACAATCTGTATCTAATAACCAATTTGTAGAAATATATAAATTTCACTCAATAAAAAATGCACCTGAAGCTTCCCCTTACTTCTTTAGCTGGGTGAAATTTTTCTTCCAGTGGACCATCTTTCCACATGAAAAACTGACAACATACTGTTACCTTGCTTCCCTTTTGATCATCTTCTTCTTAGAAGGGCATGGAGAATATTTGTGCTTAAAGATATTTTATTTTCCTTTCCATTTGTTCACCATAAGAACAAGAGGATTTTTGTGCTTCATATATTTATCTACTTGGAAAAGGAATATAAGAAGATCTGGTAGAGTATTCTCAATGTTGTTCATATTAAAATTCACAACAAAACTGGAGAATCTTTGAGGGAGTGATTCCAGAATGAGATCAGTGGCTAGTTCTTTGGGGATTTTAAACCCTAGAACCTCTAGGTGATCAATCTATCCCTTGAGCTTGACTAAATGAGGCCCAGTTGGGGAACCCTCTCCAAGATTACTCTGAAATATCATGTTGGAAATCTCAAATTGTTCCTATCTAGATCTCTCCTAGTAAAGACTACTGAGGTGCTCATGCATGCTATATGAATCCATGTTTTCGTGAGACTTCATGAGTTCAATATATATAGATAAAAGAATCAAACATTGAACGTTTACCACATAGTTGATATGTTTTTTAAAAAATAGTAACTCTTCATCACTCACCTATTGATTAGGAGGATCATTCATTGAGGATTCTAGCATGTAAGATTTCCGTTCATGGTGCAGAACAACCTAAAGACGTTTAAACCACTCTTGGAAGTTACTGTCAGTGAGGAGATTGTCTTTATCCAATATTTATCACAGGGATAGTGTGTATAATGATATTTTAATTTTATTCTACAATTAAAAGAGCATATTATTATTACTTTTCTTGATTACAAATTTTGTGAGAAATAATAAATTAATTTATTTTATTAAATATCACACTATTTTATCAAGTCTTAATAGCCCTCACCATTGAACTTGGAATGTATAGTTGCTAAGAAATTCTAGTGTCAAGGATCCTTATTCCCCTTTGAATAACCTCAATAAGGTTTGGTCGAGCTATTTTGAAGGTATTTAGGTAGGAAAGTCTTTGCCAATTGTGGGCTTGTAGTTCCTTGATCTGTTGAATAGACTCCCCAATCTAGAAATCCTGACTTGGATTTTCTCAACACTTGCCTCCAAATTACACTAAGTCTCACAAGGGATACTATTCATGATGTAAAATGATTAAGTCAACCTAAAACCTTCATATGAACTCCCATTATAAAAGTAAGTTTCCAACAAGGGTTGTTCAAACACATAGTTCTATTGAGTTTTGTTTCTAATTAAGTAATGGAAGGCTTGGTTTGAATTAATATTAGATTTAGGGATCTCATTTTATTATGCATAAATTTTTATCTTATTTTATTCTTTACATGTCTTGTTAATATTTAATTTTATGTTTACTTAATTTATTAACCATGTTTGGATAAAACATTTACGCATAATAAATTTTATTTAAATTCCATCTTTACATATTAATTTATTTACGTGATCACAATATTGCATCAAAAAATATAATTTTAATGCATTAGATAGAAAATAAATAAATAATTAAATGACCTGATCATGAGATTATCTAATGGTTGATTTATTGAGATGACATTAAATCAATTTATAACCTAGGAAAAATAACTCCTTATGCCAGACTTGGCATGATCTACAACATTCCACATGTCCACCTATGTATCACCGAGCTAGCGCCATTATGGTTCCATCTTGAATTGTCTCCACATGCCTTGAGACGATCCATTAATTACAAATATTTATTACTCACACACAGGTGAGGGAAACCAAAGGATTAGTTAAAGGGAATTACATAAATATCCCTGGATACACAAGTCCTACATAATAAGGGAGGGAGTGATGAATCATAGGTCATATTTTAATTTATTATTATATAATTGCAAAACCTTGAAATAAATCTAATTAAATAAATTCCAACACATACATATGTCTTGGTCAAGCTCATGATCAGTAGTACATGCAACGAATACACAAAAAGTAACTAGCTAGAATTAATTTCTTTATTCGTTCTTTATTATTAAGATGAATGTGCTTATATTAATTAATTAATAAATCAATTAATTCCCTTTCATCTTAAAGATCATCCGAACTTAATTGGAGATAACTATTAATTTCTCATTCATGGAAAATAAATGGTAGAAACATTAACGACATACTTATTATAGTAAATTAATTGAGAATTTAAAATTATTTAAAACTGTTATTAAATTATCAAACACACAATAGTGTGCCAATCAATAAAATATGGGTTTAATGATTAATTTTTTTAAATTTAATGTAATTTTAATTTTTCCCATTAATGGGAGAATACATGGTGTGTACATCCAGCTACACACCATGTACCTCTATTTCCGTATATCCAAATCAAATGCTTGGGGATTCGGCATGTTAAATCATCCAAACTACATGGTGTGTACATACTAGCTACACACCCTATATTCACTTTCCATGTACTAGGTTGTCCTGGTCAACATGTGGTGTTCAATAAAAGCACCACATGTTTTTAATTGCTCGACAAATCTAGATATAACACACATGGGTATACGACGTGTGCTCCAGTCGCACGCTGTGTAACCTGACTTTACTGACCAAAGATTTGACACTTCCCTATGACATCTCCATTCGTTCTACATTTGTTCTTAAATCACTAAGAAAATGAAACACTGAATGAACATGATTAATATGTCAATAACATGTTAATTCAAATAATATTAAATAACGAATAACATGAAATGAAAATCCAACCATGATTATGCATAGATAAATAATAAAATAAATAATTATAAATTTAAACATGACCGATCTGATACCAATTGTTGGTTTTGGGCATAGCGGAAGCATTGCGGTGGAGGGCGATATATTAATTTTTTTTAATAATCATTTCTTGAAACTAAGAGAGGATCTTTCATGTCAAATTTATAATTAATTTATTTAATATATGAAAAAAATAAATACCCAGGCTTAGGAAATTTTTTGTTGATGATTGTTGCTTGTCTGAAAAGGCCCTTCTGGATTGTCTTCATTGCACTTGTGAGGATCCAAGGGTAGAATCCCTCTAGTGGTGATCCACATGTGCTCTAATAGTCTATGAGAAATGCCACCCATTCTCTGGGTGCTAGCGTGACAAATTGAATATCTTGCATTGTTCGTTTTTGATCACTCATTCTTCGATCTTGAAGAAATTATCTCTTAGGTTTCTCGTTCTTGAGAGGGAGAGAGGAGGAGGAGTTGAGAGAGAATTCATTGTGCGCAAAAATTCTCTATTCCTAAACTTGGAATTGATTTTGAATGCTTTACAAAATAGACATAGCTGTCTATTTATAGAGATGTGATTTCAGTTAAAAAATTTAATTGCATAATAGCCATTAAATATAATTATAACTATTAATGAAATCTCATTCCACATAATAATAATAATAATATTATTATTTTGTGGTGTGCCAACTTGCATAAAATGAATAAATAATATTTACCAACTCGTGAATAATTATTTTATCACTGGACATGGTCTTGGTCTGTTTGAACTCCTCTTACATTTATTGAATACCCAAATAAATATTTTATTATATTAAATTAATATTTTATTCACAAACTATTGAATAAATATTTATTAAATATTCAATAAAATAAATAAATATATTTTATTCACAATCTGGTGAATAAATATTTATTTAATTTATGCGATCAATATAACTTGAATAAAATTATTCCTCGGTCTTAAGAATAATATTTATTCTATTAATTAAATTCAAATAGAATTTAATCAAGGCCAACAGAAAGACTTAGTGTGTAACCCTCTAGAATTTTTTCTCATCGACATTAGGTGGGCTTGCCTAAAGTCCAAGATTACTATCTAGCAACGGGCCAAGAAACCCAAGAGAAAAAACTTAAAACCACAACAACGAAAACCACATATGAATGCTCAATATGTAATATAACCCCTTTTTCATAATATCTTATAAAGCAAGTTGCATAATAGTGTCATCAACCTATATGCTCGATACATCATTCTTTGACTATCTGAAATAAACTTGTCGTTACACTATGACCATGGAATTTAGAGAAACAATTATATTTCAGTCAAAGGGATGAGATATCAACTTCTATAAAGATGTAAGGGACAAATCCTTCCTTGAATTAACCATTAATAACATGTCATTCGTGAAACACCCAATGTACCCTACTTTTCGCCAACATATGGTGTGATAGTTTTCATCATAAAATCTAAGCGTGCGATTCATGACATGCATTAATGATAATCTTAAAGTCTAAGAACCATTACACATGCTCATGGATAGGAATATTTGATGACACCAAAACATGCAAAATTCCTACTGGCAAGTTTATTCTCACAATCTCCCATCTTGAATATTACTAAGTGAAAACTTCATGAGAAGAAGTCTCATCTTCTCACAAGTTACTCAAACCTGATGGTCTATATACTATGTGTCCCATATTAGTATGTTATCCAACCACATAAATACATTAAGAATATTGTAATAGAATTTAAAGGTTCTCATCATAGAGGGGAACTACTATAACCTTATCAATACGATAAATACTCTAGGATATTATTACATTAAAGTTATATAGAACAATGAAAAATATGTAATAAGATGTTTAATTTAATATTTAATACATAAAATATTCATTTAATCAAAGTACAAATAGTTGGTTATTAGGAAACCAACTCTAACACACTTGATATGTCACAGAATAGATCAAAGTTATAAATTTTGGAATAAATATGGGGGAAAAGAGAATCTATCTAGTGATCAGGATAACATTGAATTTTATGGATCATCTGATATGATTACAAGTTTGAAAAATAAATAAGATCATATCTTAGATGTGATTATAGGTGTAAATGATGATGAAGATCGTATTGAGGAAATGATAATGACATTTGAAGTTGAACTTTGTGATTGTCCAAAATTGTTTGAGAAGTTAAAGAGTTATTAAAATATGAAATTGTATACTGGTTTCACTGAATATACAACATTTTCATCCATACTGAAGCTATATAATTTAAAATCTATCAACAAATGGAGTGATTCCAATTTTACCAAACTACTTTCTCTCTTGAATGATATGCTACCAGAATATAATGAGGTCCCTAGTTGAACATATTACACTTAAAAAATGATCTATTTGATGGACATGATATTTTAAAGAATACATGCTTGTCCAAATGACTATATACTATTTTTCAAGGACCAAAAATCACTTAAAGAATGCCCAAAGTGTGGTGCTTCTCGATATAATAAATATGAATCGTGTCCTATGATAGTTTTATGGTACTTTACGATCATTCCAAGATTTAGGTACCTATATGGAAGTGAGGAGACTGCAAGAAAATTGATATTTTATGCCGATACAAGAAATAAATATGGAAAACTTCCTCACCCTGTAAACTCTACTTAGTAGAAGAGAATTGATCATGTGTATCCTAAATTTGTAAATGAGCCAAGAAACCTTCATCTTGCGTTATCTATAGATGGAGTGAATCCTTTTGATTTTTTAAAACAAAACTCACAGTACATGACTAGTTATGTTGGTAAATTATAACTTACCATCATGGTTATGCATGAAACAAAAATACATTATGTTATCTATGCTTATACCAGGACCAAAAAAACCAGGTAATGATATTGATGTTTATTTGGCTCCATTTATCGAAGATTTGAAATTATTATGAGATTCAGGTGTTACGTTATATGATGATTATAGAAATAAAGATTTCACATTGAGAGACATGTTGTACAGGATGATAAATGGCTTTCCTATTTATGGAAATTTGTTAGGATATACCATTAAAGGAACTCAAGGGTATCCCATTTGTGAATAAGGTACATAGTCAATTGGTTTGTAACATTTATCAAAGATTGTGTTTCTAGGACATTGTAGATTTCTACCCTGAATACATAAGTACCGATCTTGGATGAAATTATTCGATGAGAGTTCATAAGAACATACAACACCATATGCACTAAAAGGTGATCAACTATTTGAGAAAGTAAAATATATGGACACTTCTTTTGGTAAAACTTTATCAAAAAACCACACGAAAATTAGTTGGAAAAAGAGATAAGTTTTTTTAATTACTATACTTGAATTTTCTATACGTCAATCATTTTATTGATGTTATGCATATTGAAAAAAATATATGTGATAGTGTCATTGTAACATTACTAAATGAACCTATAAAAACAAGGGATGAAATTAAGGCTAGGCTGGACATGATTGATATGGGAATACGAAAAGATTTGGCACTAGTGAAGGGTGAGAAATAGACTTTTATTCCTCTAGCTTCTTACACTCTTTCCAGAAAGGGGAGATATCAGTTTTTCAACTTCTTGAATGATATAAAGGTTTCATAAGGGTATTCATCGAATATATAGAACAATGTTTCAATGACTGATTTAAAGTTAAAGGGTCTAAAATCACATGACTATCATGTTTTGATGCAAGATATAATTCCTATAGCTTTACAATGAATTCTTCCCAAGAATGTACATTATACATTAACCAAGCTTTGTTTCTTTTTCAAAGATATATACAACGAAGTTATAGAACCTTTGAAATTCCCTACTATGGAAAAATAAATTTTCATCATATTATATGAATTATAAATGTTCTTCCTTCCAACATTCTTTGATATGATGGTTCACTTAGTAAGAGAGATTCGACTATGTGGTCCTCCACATTATAGATGGATGTACCCCATTGAACGCTATATGAAGATTTTGAAAGGGTATGTCAAAAATCAAATCCAGCCAGATGGTTGTATTGTGGAGTGATATATTGTTGATGAAGCCATTGAATTCTATACCAACTACTAGTCTAGTGTGGAAAGAATTGGTCTACCAAAATCTTGTCACATTGGGAAGCTTGTGGGTGAAAGAATTTCTGGAATAGATATTTTCACAATCAATATTATAGATCAGGAGCATTCCCACCTTTACATTTTGCACAACATTTTAGTGGTTTCCCCATATGTTGAAACCAACTACTGAAAAAATCACCTATACCCACGGTTTGGAACCGTGGGTATAGCCCCTAAAATAGTGGGTATAGGCTATACCCATGGTTCCATGAATAGTGGGATACCGAGGTGTCGTTATAGAGCTATACCCATATTTCTATAGAAACCGTGGGTATAGACCTAGAGATTTCCATAATACCCATGGTTCTATTTAAACTGTGGGAATATATCTATACCCACGTTTTACAAAACCATGTTTATTGATTATCACACCAGACATAATATACCCATGGTTATTGAACTGTGGGTATAGATCCTTGACCTATAAAAAAATACAGCCTTCCTGCACTGGTGTTCAGTATGAAAGATAATACAAGAACATCTAGAGATGATGTCTAAAAGCATTATTTATAAAATATTAACATTTCATAGAAGATGAAGCATTATATAATTTATTGTCCCAAAGTTACAAAATGAGTTATTAATGCTAATATGAAGTGAATCTAGAAGATGATAGATGAAAAAATGTGCACATTTGGAAGATATGTTGAAGTTAATAAATAATGTAGATACATTTTCAAAAGATGATTCGTAATACGATTCTATACTTATCATTTCACATAACAATCATCATGATTGTTTGAAAATAGTTCGTGATTCATGTTGAGTATGGAAGATTAATTTTTTCTATGATAGAGAAGCATCTGAATGTTTTGAATATAAAACATAAACCAAAAACATGAGGGATAAATATTTTGGAATTTTAATCTAGAAATTAAATCAACAGATTCTAAGGATTCTCTTAGAGCATAAAATACTAGAAAGAAATTCCAAAAGATAAATTAGAAATTGAAGAGGTTTATGTGGAAGACTGGAAGTAGGAGAAGTTAGTAATGCTTCTTACTTTAGTTGATGTAAATATGAAATTATTTGTGTTGAATGTTTTATTAACTGATTTAGATGTTGAATAAGTTCATGAGTATAATATAAGTATCTAAAAATTAGAAGATCAAAAGTTAAGAAAAACAGAATAATTCATAAGTTAAATGATTGGAATATGTGTATAATATAAGTATCCATAATTTTGAATATACAAAGATGTTGAGAAGGAATAACTCTTGAAAATCCATATTTATGAAAGAATAAATTTTATTTGAGTCTGAAATGGGTATCAAGATGATAATTTTTCTAAGTTGATAAGATAAGATTTTAAGGAAAATAAAACCCCAAGAAGTTCATATATCCAGATGTAGAGAATCTTAGAAGTGGGATTACAGATTTTTAAAGTTATTATTAGAAAAAAAGGAAGGATTATATTACTAATGTAGCTAGATTCGCATGTGAGTCACATTGTGTGGAACTCATGCTGGGTGAACCCAATAATATACATGAAGAATTTGAGGGTATGACAATTAAGAAATAATAAGATAGTGAGTCTAACCTATATGTTCCAAAGCATCTACTGAGTCGAGGAAGTTCAATTTGTTGATTTTTTTTATAAAAGTGGTGACATGAATTGGTCACCCAATTCATACCCCAAAGGAATTTATTAAAAAACAAGAGTAGTAGTACAAACATGAGGTGTAAAGAGAATACACCAGCATGGATTTGGTAGTGTACAAACCAAAAACACCATGAAAATCAAGAAAATGCTCAAGTAGAAAAAAATAATCAAAACAACCTGCTATCAACTAGTCCATGATCTATAAAGGAATGTACTTTTCAATGGGTATTCCACCAAGGGAGGCATCCATTTGGTCTGAAGGGAATCCAAATCCTATCTCGACAACTTTAATTCTCTAGTAACTTGAGTTTTGTCCTTCATGCTGCTATACAATTGTGATTGTAAAATGAAAGGGTGAGTTGAAACCTGAAAAATACCTTAAATAAATGAAACCAAAGTTTGTAAATTAAAACCAATAAATGTTTGGATAAACAAGCTATCGAGTAAGAAGACCATAATTGCTTGAGATAGAATCAGATCCACTTCCTGTGCATGCTGGATGAAACCATATCCTGCTCTCCCTTCCACCATAGAAAAGAAAACATTTCTTAATCATTGTAGCCGTATGACCACATATAACTAATGGCGATGATACAGAAATTTACAACTCTGTCCACTCTAGAGAAATTGTTTCTAGCACGCACACATCTGAGAACCACTTTTTACCATTTTAACCACCAAACATAACAATTTTGCAGTTTCCAATAGCTAAAGCAGCAACAAAATCTCGTGCAGAAGGTAAATCAACAAAACTGGTAAGCTCATTCCATTTCCATTTATCAGTATCTAAGACCCAAAAATCCCCCAACCCAATGCTAACCATTTTCTACCAGAACGCCCTCCAAACATGTGATAATATGTTGCAACACAAACATGAAATTCCCTCGGGCTTGGCCCCAGTTGACCAATAATAATCTTTCACGTCATCATCCAAAGAAAATGATAGAATCACAAGATGAAAAATGCAAGGATCCATCTTAGAGAGTACCATGTATGTTTTAAAGTATATAAAAACCGCTATGCCATCAATATTCCCCACTTCCAATTTTCAAACTACACACCCAAACATGGTTGTATAATCATCCAAAAAAATTACGACATCAACATCTTGTTCAGAACTGGGTTTAAAAATGTAAAGAACTTTCTATTCCCAACGAATGTCTCTAAATTTGAAATTAGGATTCTTCTTGTGTTCATTAACTATTCTGATGAACATACCTTTCCTTATTTAAAGGTACATCTCAGTTGAAATTTCATCATTGTTGTATTTTTGGAATGTAATTACATCCTGTTCATCCATCCATACACTAATTTCTTTGCTCACATTATTAATCTCTACAATCTTATAGGCATATCTATATATGGGGTCATTATTTGGATCATAATCCTCCTCTAAAACAGGGGCACAACAGGTTCAACAACTATCAGTTGTTTTGAAGGCTCATCGTTTTCCTTCCTAGAGGCATCGAGTGATCTTTTAACAATTATTATTTAAAGGGTAGAATAGTCCCTATGTTTCCTAGTCTTTTTGGGATTTGGAGTAATGTATCCAACATCATCCACTATAAGCTTTTCCCCCTTCCTAGCATGCAATTTTAAATATGCTTCCTCAATTTGATTAGTTTGATCATCCTCCTCCTATAGAGAATCACTACAATCAGAGAGGTCACCCTACTCTTTGTCTCATGTATCATGTGATTCAACTTGTTTCTCCTGATCCTCCACCATATTAAGAGGGGCAATAATGGTTCTTGAGGAAGCAAGCTTGGTATCAACAAGGCCTAAAATTCCTTTATTTTTATAATACTGATCATTATTAACCAACATCTACTTATTCACATCATCCTTTGTCCCTTTATTAAATTTCCCAAGGGGGGAAATATTAACCAAGTGACAAACATTAGTCCCATATAGATCATGATTCCGTGTTCCTTTTTGAACCCAAGTGGCTTTCTTGGCCTTAGGACGTGAAGACTTAAATCCACATTCCTTTTAAGCATGTCCAAGCTTGAGGCAAGAAGGGTAGTAATCTAGAAGCCTTTCATAAACAATCTCCTAATAAAATCCATAGTCACCATTTTGAATCCAGTTTTAAGAGGTAAGATCCTAAGAGACATCAATTTCAATACAAATTCTAGCAATAGATGGTCTTTAAAGGTTCTTTGTCACTGAATCCAACTTCATTGGATTACCAATGAGTGTGGAGATTGAAAACAAGGTAGTTTTTTTTAAATAAATGTAGCGGCAGTCTAGGGAAGCCAATCCAAATAGGAATAATGGGAGACTTCGAATATGGGTCAAAATTAGGGGTCCATTTGAGTACTTTCATGGAACAACCCCCAAAAAACCATGAACGTTTCACCCATAAATGGTAATAGTCATCCTCAAAATAAAGGTGAAAAACGACATTGAAGGAGTTCAATAGGCTGATATGAAAACCCAAGAATCCTATGGCTTCAAGAGAGGTTCTTAAGAATTTCAATGATGGTCTTTGATTAAAAAACTTATTAACAAGAACAAAATTTAGATCCAATGCAAGAAGGGTTACCTCATTCGTTGAGAATGAGATCTCCGATTGTCCACGATGAAGAAAATGCTTAGGGTAAATGTGAAGCTCAGGAGCAACAACATCATTTGAGAAAGACCCAGTGTTCTCAGTCAATCTTCCAGTTACCACATCCATGAAGGATCTCGAATCCAAAGTAGGGTTTCGCTCACCCATATTTGGGTTTCTCATTTCACTCTATATCGTCCTCTCCATTGTTGAAATCTCTTTGGTATTGAGAATCCATTCAGTTTGTTGATTCAGAAGTTACATATTCTAAATATTCCTTAATCTCTGGAAGATGAAAACTCGAAGAAACTTATATAATATGAATTTAATCATTATGAATATTATGGGAACATGAATTATGTGCATTTAGTTTAATTTTTTCATTCAATGGTAATCAAAGACCTACTACTGAGGAAGAAGTTCTTATAATTGGTATAGTGACATCTGAGATCCGAAGATTGATATTTTTCATGAGTTTAAGGATGATGGTAGAATACTAGAGAGATCTAGTATATATATTTCTATACCAATTAGAACACTAAAGTGATTCAAGGAGATAGATACTATCATGAAAAATCATTGGTAGAAGGATGATACCTTCTCACGACTTGTATAGGTGTTGAGTATAATATGATACCTAATAACCTAATTGTCAACACTTTTCTACACAAGTAATATAATATTTGTCTGATACTAAATGTAGACACAACAAGGAGTTGATTTCCATATAGAGGATAAACCTTATAAAAATAATTCACGTTGTTTCTTATTTATTTAACACTTCACACATGACAATGTTTTTTGGGAATTCAAATACATTTCATAGTCTCCTATATCTACTCATTATAAATTCCAATGTCCTTAATCCTTATTCATGGTAATTCACAATTCATTCCTATAAATTCTCAATCCCTCCCTAATTATCCATGTTTCATAGGCCCTCCCATGGTTCAGACATAGACTCTAATATAGGAATACCAGGATGGACTAACGTGAATAGTCTATGCCCACGAGCTGGCACAAGTGTCTAGGAATCAAGGAATCACCACTCTGGAATGATTTCACCCACAAACAATTAATTAAAATAGAAGTATAAAATAAATAAAATTTCAGCATGACTCATCCGTACGTCAGACGTCCACACTGAAGGAAAAGAAAATAAATAAAAACAACACAGTATAAAGGAATAAAAAAATGAAATACACTAATTAATCACTCCACTTCCCCGATCTCCCTCCCCTGCAAAGAAAATCGCGTATCCACATATAGTGCCCTTCTAGACCCATTCATATAATATAACTACCATCTATCTGTAGAAATTAGTAAATGGCCTAAGTGGCCGATGGGATAAAGAAAATAAAATAAAAACTAAAATAGAACATAACTGTCTCTTGTGACTATATAAGTCACTGCCCCAATATAATAACCCTAATTCCCCATGGGTCAAAACATGTTCCTACAAGAAATGAGGAAATAAATTATATTAAAAGGACTTTTTAAAAGAAAAAAATTCACATCACACCACTACCATGAGATTGTAGACATATGCCTATAGAATAGTGTACATGGCTAGCAGCATGAAGAAGAAATTACTTGAAAGAAATAGAAAACATTTGATGAGTAAATAAGAAGAGGAATACACTTCCTCTATCAAACAGTTAGTGGATGAATCACCATAGAAAATCACAAATTTTATTGAATATGTGGAATGTCAACAAAACAACCTTAAGTACTTAATAAGATGCTGAGGAAGAAGAAAATACAAACTACATGCTCATGTCTAAGTTAGAGGCCCAAATTGAATTGAATACCAAGTTAAACAGTAAAGATACAACTTTAAAGAAAGATGGTAGGAAGAATGTTGAACCAAATGAGGAATCTCTCAACACAGAGAGTAAAACCTTTGATGTAATCAATAAATTCAAGATGAAGGTTACTGATCATGAAAAGATCAACGAGGATCTTGGAAGAAAAATTATGTTGAAAGTAAAAAAATGACCAATCTAGAATCAAAACTTCTTATAGGTGAATTAATGTGAAAAAGGGTGAAATAAAACTTCAAAAAAAAAATTAAGTTAAGGATTAATTTTCTACCACATATAATATTTCTAGCACATGAAGTCTAGTTAATCCTATACTTCAAATTATTAAAAAACTATAATGTTTTTCCCTAAAAGTGTTGGTATTAATATAAAATCTAGACATTTATGGGGTAGAAGAAACTACGATAAAACCTCTTCAACATGCAGTGAAGAAATAAGAATACATAAAAATAAAACCTCCATGAATAACAATAAATATCAAAGAATATTTAGATAGTAAAGTAATGAATCTAGAATCTAATGTTTTTGATAGAATTATAACTTTAATAGAATATTCAAATTCAGTGGCTATTTCTGGTGATATGGTATTTTTGGCCAAAAATATTACACATACTGGTATAATATGTGATTACCTAAAATAAACCATGAATCAAGGTAGATAAATCCTAAAGTGAAAAATAATGAGTCATTAAATAAGAAGGTTGTGAACCAAAGTACCACAAGTCTCCCTACTTAGAATTGATTATAAAGTGCAAGGGAAAATTGTGGAAGATGTGAGAGATTGAGGCATTTTATGGATAAATGTATTAAAAATTTCCCTAGATATTTTTCCTATAATGAAAAATTTAAATAAGTTGAAAAAAATAATCAATAAGAGAATTCATTTATAAGAGAAGTGGAATCAAGGGTAAGAAAGAGAGGAATACATTGTATCATTAATAGTGAGTGTTATTCACACATGAATGAAGACACTAAAATCATGAAAGATATGGAGTATCATGAAGGAGGAGTAGGTATATTTTGAAATGATAAATCCTTGTGGATCAAAGTTATTGTAACTACTGATATTGAATCAAAAGGACATAAATCAAAAAATGTGTTATTTATGTATGGAATAAAAAAAATTCCTTAGTGTTAGAAAACTTTGGGATGAGGGAAATTATATCATTTTTATAGATAAACCCTTTCATTATCATAAAATTAAAGGTTGAAAAGTCAGTACTATAGGATAAAGAACACATGGTATTGTTTTTTAAATTGGTGACCCATACAATTCAATCTATGAGTGAAAATGATGAGGATTATATATTCCATATAATACTTGTTCATATTCACCAATAAAACATGAGAAATATTTATAAATAAGAACATGTGATAGATATTCCCAAACTAAAAAGGTATAGAGAATTAGTTTGTGACACCTCACTAAAAGGGAAGATGGTACATGGGATAAATTAGAAAGTGGATATTCAATCCATTAGACCACTATAAATTTTATATACTCAAATGTGTGTATTCCAATGAGGAAAAAGTCAAAAAGGTTGGTCATTATTTTATTACATTTATTGATGATTATAATACTCTATATGGGGAATAGATCAAAGGATATACAAATGTTCAAAATCTTCAAAAGAAATTTTGAAAATAATCTTGGTGTTAAAATAAAAAGCGCGAGATAAGAAAATACAAATGAATACACATGAAATTCATTTTATATATGATTAATAAATCATATAATGATGCATTAATATATCACACTATACACCCCTTAACAAAATTTTGTGACTAAGAAGAATAAAAAAAGTATTATGGACATGTGATAAACCATGGTAGCTAAAAACATGTTTTCATATTTCATTTGGACTGAAGAAATGAAAACTACTGTGCAAATTTAGAATAGATGTGTATTGAGACTAGGTAATCAAAAGTCTGTATATGATATATTTTTCCACAAAAATCCTACTATAAAATACTTCAAAATATTTGGATTCCCTTACTACATGATGATTAAGAATATAAATGGGAAATTTTAAAGAAAGAGTTGAAGACGAGATGTTTATGGGATATATTTCCAATGGAAATAGATAAAATAATGGAGAAAAAAAATCAGAAAAATCCAGATCATGTTTATATGTCAAAATAAATGAAAATTAGCATAAAAAATATGTGATTATTAATTCAAAATATGAAATTTATGAAGATTTAATACTACAGAATTATGAAAATAAAATTGAAGAACAACCTAGAAATGATAAATTTCTGGTCGATGTTGACTCATATGAGACCAGTAATGAGGGTGATTCTAAAAATCATAGGTAGAGGCATCCAATTTAGATGAAAATTTTTGATATTTAGAATTTCACTATCCAACATGATGCTTCTACCAAACTTGTAGAAGGTTCAGGTTAGAAAATGAAACTACGATGGAGACGGAGGGGGAGACAGATGTTGGGTGGCGGAGGCAGATGTTGGTATGTGGAGGCAGGGAGGCGGAGGCAGGGAAGCAGGCGTGGATGAAAATGTGGATGTAGAAAGGTAGAGGGAGGGAGGTGGGGGATGGGAGGCAGAGGTCAGGAGTTTGAGGCGGAGGCAGAATCCAGAATGTCGAGGTGGAGGCGGAGGCCAGGAGGTCGAGGGAGAGGCGGAGGTCGGGAGGTCAACATGGAGGTGGAAGCTGGGAGGTCGAGGTGGAGGCTGGGAGGTCGAGGTCGAGGTGGAGGCAAGGAAGGGCAGGGAGGCCGAAGCTCATAGGAGGGGAGATTAGGGATCGTCGAAGTGGGAGGTGTAGGAGGATATTGAGGGAGGGTGGATATGTTAGGGGATATACCCACCGTTTTTAAAAAATTGTGGCTATAGATTCGATCAAATTCTATATACCTACAATTTCTCTAAACCGTGGGTATAGATCCGTTGCCTTATACCCCATTTCCTGTAGTGCCACAATGAAATTATTAGGCATTTTAATCCATCAAGGTATGAAAGATGGATATCAAATACACATAATCAACAATTTATAGGATGGTTTCAAGAGAATATTTTTAAAAAATCAGATGAAAATCAGAATTCAATTTTAGAAGGAATTTGATGGCTAGTCAGAGGACCAAGTGTGCATGTATTATCTTATAATGGTTATATAATTAATGGTTATATGTTATATAAAAATGAATATGATGAAGGAAATACCATTAAAAATATCAAAGTTACACTTGTGGCTGAATCAATTCATGTTTTTGGTACCAAGGATAGAAATCCAATTTATCTGAACATGTCATACTTTTTCATCATAAAAAAATACGGGAGTTGGATTATACAACATTCCAAGTGCTGATTTTTCAATGAAAGTTGGTTGATAACAGGAGTGCTGCTAAAATATATGAATTGAGATTCATGAAAGTAGATTTTAATAAAGATTTTTATAAAGATGAACCATTTATAATTATATCATAGGCAGTACAAGTATTTTATATTCCATATCCCACAAACTGAAAGTGGTTAATTATTCTGTTATCGACCAAAACCACTTAAGGGTAAAATGAAAATTTAACTAAGGATGAACCTTTCATTGGGAAGTCGCAATCATTTCTCATTAGTCTCAATGTAGACAGAGTTTTGTATGTCATAGGAGACCATAATAAAGGGATTTTCATACTCAATAGAGGGGTCAAATCCCTTAAACATTTAAAAAGGGAGTTCAATAATCAGGTTATATATATTTTAATATACATTGTGTTACCTCATGTTATTATATGTTCAATATTTAATCTATGTAATTGAAATTAAATGTTGAACTACTTCTTCAGATAATGATTTATGTACGTGACGATGCTTCCAATCCTAAGGAACAACAATTTTTTCAACCTGGTTTTGTTCCCAGTGTAGAGGAACAATGACCTTCTACACATATCATTGCTACCAATCCAGAGGAACAACAGGTTTATCAACCTGCTACTACTCCTAGTGTAGAGGAACAAAACCTTCTATGCATGCTGATTCTACCGATCCATATTAATAACACATTGATGATGTTTAACCTGAGGAAATGGTAGACAATGAAGAACTGAAGTTGTATAAAAAATAGGATCACCTTAGCATGACAATGTTAACAAAAATTATTAAGAAGAAAATCAAAGACATCAAATTTGAGGTTGGATGGAATGTACATAGAAAGACTATTAACCCTAACATGTCCATGTTTAGTAGTTTCATTGGGCTTATCACTTGGTAGTGCGTGTCGATTGATGTAGATTCATGGCACTATGTTGTGACCATTCTTAAGTTAATGATTTGGGAAGATATTATGATAACATTATTATATAATTTATTTATTTTACTAACAAATAAAATAATAAAACATTAACTTACTCTTAACCATACCTTACTGAGTGTATTTATAGTAGATGACTCCCATAAGAAATTTGTATTAATGCTTACTGAAAAGACTCACAAATGGTTTCACACAAATATAATGAAATTTCATCTTAAATTTGATAAAGGGAAAATAAACCTGCACCCACCACATATGTATACACACTTAATAAGCCAAGAAGTATGGGATATGTTTACTAGCCATCATGGGGAGATATATTTTGAAGTAAATTGTGGCTGATAATACTTTTTTAACAATATGTGTATTAATCACTTTGATTGAGAATTTTTAATTTGTGAAACAACAATTGAGTGATGAAAATAAGGAACATGAAGAAAAACCAAAATACCCCTACCATAAAGTAAGGATGGGGTATTCTTTACTTGAAAAAAATTGATACGTATTTTAAATCTACCATAATAATTTTATGTGACATGAAACAACAACATAATTATGTTCCTCTATTTATATGCAGATTGATAAATCTAAATCCAAATCCACTTCCATCCCATGTCATGTGCTATGTAAGGAGGCATGTGTAAATAAATATGAGATATTAATAGATTAAAATGCACAAAAAGCGTGGAAAGCATGTGTAAGTATGACATAATAAAAAATTCTTTTGCTTTAAATCACTATTACATAATAATGATTACTTATTTTCCTATATTTTATATATAACTTAGAAACATGAATCATCAACACCTATACCTAATGAACACCTACTATTGGTGGCCTTGAAGTGGCCAGAATAATATGACCACATCAAAGGTGCGGGTTTTGGGGTGACACCCCAAACATATTTTTAGAAAATAAAATGAAAGGGGATAAATAAAAAGAAATGGAAGATATAAAATAAAGATTAGTTTCCATTGAAGAAACATTTCATTGTAAGTATGAGTTGCTAGAAAATGTTATGGGGGGAAGAAAAAAGAATAAACAAGTCAATAACAATCACTGTATTAAGATCTTGCCCCACCCCTACCATTTTGAGGTGAGCCATTCCCTTTAAAGAGTTGTCTTAGATGAGGTAATAAATATTCTCATAATTATTTCCGTAAAATGTGAATCAGGTAGACACTGATACCTTTCCCATACTAATATTATAAAAGGTGAAATGACTGTGATTTATATCTATCAACACCCACTCATCGCCTTGTTGTGAGGGATAACATGTTCAATATCCAAGAAGACACTCCACACAATAGACAACTTCCAACAGGTCATGTGAGACTGGGGATTACCATAACTCATGGTTCAAGTGTCAAGCTACCTATTACACTTGATGATGTAGATATTTATATAGTTGAGCAAGCTATTGGAACATTCATATCATGACTGTCAAATCTTTAAAAAAAAACATGTTGACATGGAGGTATTCATTTTCAATTGATTTTTCATACTAAACCTTTAAAATTTAACAAAAAAGGTCTGAACTGATGAATTCTATTATAGACAAAAAAAGGGAAGGGGGTGAAAAAAAAGGTCATATCAAAACCATATAAAGGATAAAACAATTGACCAAAAAGATCTTTATAAATCACCTTTACCCCACCTATTCAATATTCACACCTAATAACATTGAAGGTTCATGAAGATACAAAGTTACAAAGTGGTAGTACTCACATAGTTGATTTTGAAGAAAAAATGTATGGTGATGACACTACAGACTACATTTATTTTGAAAATGTAAATGAAATCCTCAAGTATGTAGGAGTCTCAGTTGTAAATGTATACATGAGGTGTGTTTTCATGATTTTTTTTTCCAATAGTTGATATACTATGTTAATTATGACTAAATACATTTCATATTTTTTTTGTAGGTGTATATATGAATACCAATTGAATGGATTACCCCATGAACATAAATATGAACTCATTAGTCCTCACATCACTTCTATAGTATAAAGAGAAATAAAATAAAAAAATGGATGAAATGGTGGCAAACCTAGCCAAATCGTTTGAAAGAAAACTTATAGATGACAAAATATACTTAATACCAATGATATAGGGGGAAAATATACAATTTAATCATATCAAATATATTTTTGTTAATTTCATTACTTATTCCTTCTTGTGTTTTTAGGAAACATTGGGTACTCATTGCAATCTATTTGGATACTAAAAAAATTTATTTTTTGGATTCACTACATGGATACCCAACAAACCAACTATACATGATGACGTTTGTCAATTTTTAATACACTATATCCAACATTTTAGATCTAAAATTCAAGTTATATATTTTATATTATGTTTTAATGAGAATTTTTTTTATAATAGGGTGATGTTTAAATATCATGAAAATCATAGCATGAGGAAAATATATTCACACAAGGTGCCTGTCGAATTATACAAGTAGAAAATTATCAGGGTATATATAATAATATTTCACTATCAAAACACATATAAAAAAATTAATTATTTTTCTTAATGTTTCTACAATGTTTGAAATAAACAAATGGAAAATATTTTGGTTATTATGTTTGTAAATTTATGAGAGATATCATATACCATCAACAAACTAGCATCCATGAAGAGGTATTTTCAAAGATAATTTTCATTTCATTTAAAATATTTATTAATCCTTTGTGTATTTATATTTTTTCGGTGCTACTATGATTGTAGAAAATACTTATATTCATAAGATGAAATAGATTTTTTAGAAACAAATGAGCAATATACCTGATGGCAGAATGTACACATATATCATGAAGATGTGGCTTCCTACTTCTTATTTAGTTGATTTTATCATCAGTTTATCTATTTTTTAGTTAATTTCCTCATTATTTCTATATGATACTTATTTTGTTAATTTTCATAGAGATCATAAATAAATCACTTCATCAACAAGGATGATCCACTCCTGTAATATGATCATGCACTCAATCTGATACATGATGCACCTGATATGACTTAAATTGTATGGTTTCAGTTTAAAATTGACATTTTATTAATGTATTGTTTCATATTTTTGATTAATTTATTTCTGTATAGTATTACTAACATAAGAATTATTTTCTTATATAGGTGGAATATTTTTCTCAAGTTGGGGTGGTTTGTTCGAAGATGTACGTGATCATGAGAGATTGGACTTCATGGCTGCAACTGAGATAATAAAAATAAGGAAATGAGTCAATAATGTATACAACCATCATGAAAAGGTGATTTTTTATTACTTATTTAAATATTTTTTCATCATTTTATATACTATTTATAAGTTAATTTCTTTATCATTTTTATCTAATACTAATTTAGTTTTTTGATAGATCTTTTGGGAAGTCATATTTTTCTTTAAACTATATGTAACAAGTTAGAAAATATAGAAAATGTTCCTTTATGATGGAAAAGTAAACCCCGTGATGTTTGAAATGTAAGTGTTTCATGGATCATGGGGTTTCTCTTCCATTAGAATGGAACATGTTTTCTCTTTTCTGCCTTTTTATAGATAGTTAAAAGCAAAACACATATCACATACTCAATCAACAACACATTAATCAGATACAAAATGTGCTCATTATGACTCGAACTATATTTTTTTACTTTATAATTTATATTTTAGTTCAAAACACACATCACATACTCAAGTGTGTGTTTTAATTTAAAATCGACATTAATTTCTATAAAAAGAACAACTAAAATACTAAAAACCAATAAAACACATTCATATTGTTTTTTATTCTTTAGGAAAATTATACATAATACATTTGTGATGTATAAGAATCTACCCCACCTCAATCTAATTCATGGTGTGACCGGTATAACTCAAAGTGTGTCTTTTTATTTAAAATTGACATTAATTTTAGTAAAAATATTAAGTGACATAATGAAAACTGATAAAACGCATTCATATTGTTTTGATACTTTAGGAAAATGATCCATAAGTCATTTGTGACATTTAGGAAACAAAAAAACCTCAATTTGATGCATGGTGTGACTGGTATGAATCAAAGTGTCTGTTATGAGTTTAAAATTGACATTTTAGTTCAAAACATGTTTTACTCACTAAAAACCAAGAAAATACACTCTGATTATCTTGATAATTTAGTATAATGATTCATAAGTTAGTTGTGATGTGTAGGAATTTGTCTCATGTAAAACTAACACATGATGTGACCGGTATGACTCAAAGCACATGTTTCTAGTTTCAAATAACATTTTAGTAAAAAACACAAGTGACATACTCAAAACCAAGTAAATTTATTTGGATTTTTTTAATACATTAGAAAAATTATCCATAATTCATTTTTGACTTATAATAATTAGTACACCTGAATCCAACTCATGGTGTGAACGATATGACTCAAAGTATGTCTTTTTATTTAAAATTGACATTAATTTTAGTACAAAAAAAGTGACATACTGAAAACTAATCAAAATTTTTAATTATTTTTATACTTTAGGAAAATTATCCACAAGTCATTTGTGACATTTAGGAATCAAACCCACATCAATCCGATGCATGGTGTGACCGGTATAACTCAAAGTGTGTCTTTTTATTTAAAATTGACATTAATTTTAGTAAGAAGAACAAGTGACATACTGAAAATTGAGAAAAAACATTCATATTATTTTGATACTTTAGAAAAATTATCCATAATTCATTTTTTATTTGTAAGAATCAACTGAAACTCAATCCGACAAATGGAGTGACTGATATGAATCAAAGTGTGTCTTTTTATTTAAAATTGACATTAATTTTAGTAAAATGAACAAGTTACATACTTAAAACTAATAAAACACATTTAAATTGTTTTTATACTTTATTAAAATGATCCATACATGATTTGTTGCATGTAGGAATCAACCCCACCTCAATCTGACACACAGTGTGACTGGTGTAACTCCAAGTGTGTTTTTATTTAAAATTGACATTAATTTTAGTTAAAATAACAATTGACATACTAAAAACTTAGAAAAACATTTATCTTGTTTTGATACTTTAGGAAAACAATTTATAAGTCATTTCTGATGTGTAGGAATCAAACTCACCTCAATCTGATGCACAATGTGACTAATATGACTCTAAGTGTGTCTTTTTATTTAAAATTGATATTAATTTTACTAAAAAGAACAAGTGACATACTGAAAACTAAAAAAAAAAATTAAAATTATTTTGATAATTTATAAAAAATATCCATCAGTCATTTGTGACATGTAGGAATCAACTACACCTCAATATGACACACGGTGTGATCGGTATGTCTCCAAGTGTGACTTTTTATTTAAAATTGACATTAATTTTAGTAAAAAGAACAAGTGACATTCTGAAAACCGAGTAAAATCATTTATATTATTTTCAATACTAGAAAGTGGGGCTATACCCACGGTTTTCATGAACCGCGAGTATAAAGTTCATGGAGAGAGGCTATACCAATGGTTCTAATGAACCGTTGGTATAGATAAAGCTATACCAATAGTTTTTAAAAACTATTGGTATAACCATTACAAATATTGGGCCTCTCCCAACCCCCAATTAAATCACAATCCCATACTTCCCTAATCCCCTTCTCCCTCAAGCGACTATCCACCCGACGAGCGGCGACCTCCTGAGTGAGTAGTGACCACCCATCTCCTCCGGTGATCTCCCCTATTTCAATTGTTTTTTTGATTCAAATCTTCTTCAACATCACATAAGTGAGTTAAGAATATTTTTTCTCTTATGCTTAGTATTATTTTAATTTGTATTAATGATATAAAATGTTTATATCCCCATGATTTACATTTAAAAACCCTATTTAATATCATAAAAATATGTTTTGGCATATATATATATATATATATAACATTTTAGTTTTTTATTTTATGTTTTATAACATTTAGAACCTTTTTATTCTTTATATTCCATTTTTTATTTCATGTGTTTAAATATTTTAAATCATAACATTATTATTCAAAAAATTTAAACACTTATTTACCTAGTTTTTTATTCTCAAAATAATCATATTCTCAGGTGCCTCGTGTTGCTGGAGAAAGGAAAAATAAAATAGAATTTATTTAGATTAAAATACTACCCATACATAGTAGAGTTTACTCATGTAAGAGTATTGTTATTTACTCTTACAAAAATCTAAAAAAATGAACATTAGAAGATACCTCTCAAATAATATTCTAGTTACCGTGGAAAATTAAACATAGGTTTGAAATGTCAATTGTGATTTACTTAAAATCCATTTATATTTCTTGAAAGTATTCCCTTAAAAAATTTGGAGTACAAATAACCAATATCAATGAGAAATAAATTATTTATTTAACAAGAATCTACACACTTGCAAAAAATAATTAAACTTTAAGATCATTTCTAAACTATACATCCATTTAAAATATTTTTTAACTAATTTTAAACACTTTATGTTTGAAGAAAATTCCCTTCAAAACTTTTAAGGTGCTGGAGTTATTTTTATTAGGAAAATTTTTTAGAATCAATACACACTAATTCCTTTTAAAAATAAAAACCTTTGGAAATATATATACCATTTCAATAAAAAACATTCTTGAGGATTTAAGTAAACTATTTTATCAACATGTCATGCTGATATTCAACTCATTTACATAAAATAGACATTTCATGAGAGTGCACATGGCATGTTATTTCAAATGCTTTCATAATTTTCACACAACTTTAATAGTATATATATTACATCATTTTATTTATTAAAATTTAATAGGATTTTCATCTATTACATATTTTCTCCATGTCTTCCTTTCATGATTTTCATTCAATTAAGAATTTAAAATAATTCATGTAATGAATTTAAATCACGTGCAATAGAATTATGCAATGAATTTTAAACCATGATATAACTTTGAGAATTACCATGATTAAAAAACCATAATAATAATCAAAATGTCACACAATTTAGCATACTTTCATAACAAATCATTTATAAATATTATGCATGATGTCAATAGTAACTAGTCCTGGTACGTCACATCACTTATTAATTCAAAATAAGAAAATTTTAATTCCTTTTTAGTACTACATGGAACTAGAATGTATCACAATATTTCATAGAACCACAACATGATTTTAAGGAAAATATCATGTACTACAACTTGAATGCAACATATGATAATTATGTATGCATCCCTCCAAAATATTATACCCCACAATCAGTGTATTTTTTTCCTAAACATGTTTAGTTAGTTGTCATGGTCCTATACTAATTAATTGGAGATTTAGTGATTTGGGGTTTGTGTTTTTAACTTCTAAACTGATTGATCCCATAGGGATTAATGAATCTATGTGGGATGGTCACAACTAAAGAAGGGTGGAATCTCAATCTCATTTAGGGATAAAAATGATTCCCCATTATTATGATTGGTTGGGATATCTACAAAAAAAATTATAGATTAAATTCCCCAAAGAAGAAAATGTCCCTACCATCTTCTAGATATCGATGTTGAATTAGTAGATATTCTGTGGTATTTCATCCTCTTCTATAATATTTATATCGATCATTTTGATTATTTGATTCTAGTTTTTATCTTTGGATCGTATTTTGGGATGTTTGAAGTATTGTGATCATTTGGAATATAAGAATTTGTTTTCATGAAACTATGATTTTTAATTTGTTTTGATCTTGTTGATTTATTCTTCATGGTTAAAACCTTGGGTAGAATTTTTTAGTGTCTAAAATTTATTCAATTTATCCACCATGATAGTGAATTCTTAAATTTTAGGGATACCCACCTTGGTTCTTTATTTTTAGTCATCGCTTATAGAATATGTTATTTATCATATTTTTATTTTACTAGATACTAGTATGCTTTGATGACTTTCATATTAAAATTTATTATAATGATTTTTTTAATTATGTTTTACATTGTTGATGGAAAATAACTTTTTTTCTATGTAATAGAATGTATAGAAGCTAAATGTATCATACCGTTCAGATTTAAACCGAGTTTTAAAAGAAATTTGTTTTTTTAATTTTTCATTTAAAAATGCTTCAGATGGAGGTTATATATAGTGTCCATGTTATAATTATGTTGTAATACCATGATTAAGTTGAGAATAATTTAGCTACTATATAATGAAATCTGGATTTCAAACAAACTATTATGTTTGGTATCATTATGGAGAGATGAGACAATATTATACTGTTCATGAATGAAAAGAAATAAGTGGTATATAGAATTTGATATTTGATCGATTTCCATTTGTGAATCATCATGAGAGAGATAGTATGCCAGTGGAAGAAGGTAATGGTATCAATACACATGAGGAAAAGACTGAAGATGATGATGTTGAGAGAGTGAACAAATTAATGGATGATGCAAGAACTCTTGTATACTAGGAATGTACTAAAATGAAAAATTTGGGATTTTTAATGTGATTATATCATGGGAAAAACATGTATGGAATTTCTAATACTTAAATTGATTATATTTTTACCTTTTTAAATGAATTTAATCCCAATGGTGTAGATATTACCTCAAATCATTATAAGGCATCAAAGTTAATTAAGTAGATCATATTTTATACCAATAAGATTCATGATTGTATGAAACATTAAAATTTATTTTAGGAAGAAATAACTAACCATAATGAATGTAAATAATGTGGTATATCTTGATGGAAGGAAAATGTAGATGGAACACCATCTTGTGTGCCACAAAAATTCATGTGTCACTTTCCATTGATTCTTAGGCTTCAAAATCTATTCACGTCTACATAAATATCAACCAATATGAGATGTCATGATGATGAGAGAATTAAAGGTAATGATGAGTTGGTTCACCTTGAATATGGATTATCATGGTGGGAATTTGATGCACAACATCCTGATTTTTCAGTTGAGGTTCATAATTTTAGGTTGGGTCTATCCTGTGATGGTTTTAATCTATTTGGTCAGATGCTTACTGATCACAACATGTGGCCAATTTTTATTCACGTTTATAATCTTCCTCTGTGGATGTGTATAAATAAAACTTTAACTTTCTTAAGTATACTGATATCTAGACCTTCTAATATTGACAATGATATATACATTTACTTGCAACCCTTAATAAGAGAGTTGAAGTAGCTTTGGGATATGGGTGTCTGAACATTCAATGCTTATTTAAAAAATATATTTCAGATGCATACCGACCTTCTATGGACTATAAATGGTTTATTTATTTATGAAATGATGCTTGGTTAGAGTATGAAGGGGAAACAATCATGTCCTATTTTTATGAGGAATACATGATCAAGAAGGCTTAAATATCATTGTAGTTTTAGTTTCATGGGGCATCAATGATTCTTTCCAATGGATCATCAATACCGAAAGAATCACCAGAGGTTTGATAATACTGTATACACTGAAAATCCACCGCAACATATGTTAGGAACTTATGTGCTCAATGAATTGAAATATTTCAGTTTTTTATTAAGGAAAGGTCAGATGAAATCTAAAAAGAGGAATTTTTTTGACACTGAATCCACTTACAATTAGAAAAAGAGAATTATATTTTTTGAGTTTCCATATTAGTCCACCAATTTGTTATGTCATTATTTTGATGTAATGTAAATTTATAAAAATATATGTGAAATGTTGCTTTCAATTCTTCTAAATATCAAGGGGAAGGCTAAAGATGAATTATGGTCTTGTTGGGACTTATTAGATTGGGATATTCAACCATAAATGCATCCCGTGTCTATTAGTGAAAACAAATGAAAAGTTCCTTATGCTTATTATGTGATGAAAACTTTAGAGAAAAATAAATTTATGGAAGAATTGTATAATATCAAGGTTACCATTTTATATTCCAGAAACATATCTAAACGAGTCAATATAAGGTATTTGAAACTAAAATCCCTAAAAAGTCATGATTATCACATCCTTCTTCATGAATTTATTTTAATAACAATCTGACATTTTCTATCCAATAATTTAAGGGTGACAATGATTCTCCTCCTCCAACGGCCCAAAGGCCTTCAATTTTTTTATTAAAAGAAAAAGAAAAAGAAAACCCCCTTTTAAGGGAATAAGGGGGAAAAACCTGATAGACATCACCGACATAAAAAAAATCACAACCTAAAGGTTTAGCAAGACCAACAAAACTAACAACGTGAAGCAACCCCTCCCCAGCAAATGAACATGACAATGCTCTCCACCGATGTAGGGCCAAACAACAAGAAGGTTTCCTGTGTCAAAGCACATGCCCGATCCGATGAAAAATTTCATACCCTCTGAAACATCCAAATCCATAAAGCTCTACAACGATGAACAAAAGATTTGGAACCTTCTCTGGGGCCGATCCACGTAGACAAGTCCGGGTGCCTCACCTTACCAGTAGACCTCACAAAGCCTTACACCATTCCGAGAGAACACAATCAAAATCCTTCGACAAGCAGTCATCCTGGACCAGCCCTGACAACCACCTCAGACCTCCATCACCGCAGCCATAGATGACTGGAAGACAATCCAAAGAGCACGAGTTCAATCCACCGTCACCTAGGACTGGATGGCCCAACCCCGTGCCAAGGGACTGTCACCAATGAGGGAAAATAGATTATCTTGGAACAAAAACGCCACTATGGGAATGGATCTGATCTGATCAGAACCACATAAACACCCTCACCAGACTCCGGCCAAGCCTCACAGTGATAAGATCCAGAAGGGCCATCACGACGAATCAGAGCAACAAAATCAGATCCAACCATATAGAAAATTCACCACAAATCTAAAAGAAACGCATGAAAAAACCACATAATAAGAACTAGAAAAATATCCCCCTCCGTAGCACTGTAGATCATGCCCTGGACCACACCATAGAGACCTGGAGATAGAACCTCTCGCTGGATGCGCCGAACAAACTGAACCCGCCGATTGGGGCCACACCAAACCTCAACGCCGTCAAAGGAAGAAGACCACACTGGGACAACCGTCAAAGCTCCACCGAGAAGTGGTGTAGCTGACCCACATCAATGACCACCAAGAACTGCCGAGATGAGACTCCTCTGCACAAGCTTCGTCACGACAGAAGAAACAAAAGATGAGCCACTGCCGAAGCTCCACCGGGATACGAAGTCGCCGCACAATCCTATCCAGACGCCGACACTCCATTGAGAGGTGACGACACCGCACAAGCAGCAACACAACGCTGATTCGAACCCAATCAGAGCCAACCACTGAAGCTCCACCTACATACGACGCTGCCGCCCATGCCGAGATAGATCCACAGCCGTCACGAGCAGATACCGGCCCGAAGGGGGAGGTAGGGAAGTGCGGGAAGAAACCCCAGTTAATCTTCCAACTAAAATACTTCTCAGGGGAACTATTTCTTTTTTGTGGATGTATCCTACTAAAATGAATATGTGCATAATGAAATATTATGTTTGAAATAAGAATCATCTAGAAGGTTCCATTGTGATAGGTTATCTGGATCAAGAATGTATGGATTTTTGCTCAATGTATTTATTTGATATGTGCACAAGACATAACCATCCAATGAGAAATGAAGATGAGAAGTATGGGGAAATTAAGCCCTTATTTCCATCTCTTCCCCAAATATGAGGAATTATTGGGTCATATACATTGGCTACATTGAGCCTTGAAGAGTGGGATATATCCCATCACATAGTCTTGTTTAACTGTGGTTTGTTTGATAAATATATCAAGTAGTAATTTGAATATTTATATGTTATCTTGTACTATGTCATTTCACATACACCTTAAACTGTTATTATCATTTTATGTAGGGATCATAAACAAATTATAAGTAAAGCTCATTGATCTTTGCCTTTGAGAAGGAGAGAGACTTTTTATAGCCAAGAGTTTCCTGCTTGGTTGAAGTCAAAGATATGACCAAAATTAACTTAATATATATATATATTCATTTAATTGTATTATTCATATATATTTCAAGTACTGAGTTTACCTATTGACTCTATTTTTCAAGAATTAAGAGCGTTGGATTTTGGTCCCAATTCTTTAGTTTGTGAATGGAGATCTTTAATAATCAATGAGTATAAATTTTTTACAAGTGATCGAGTGGTGAAAATGAGAACAAAACATGATGGAATTATGTTAAATGTAACAATAGAATATTATGAAAATGCATTATATAGTTATCCTTGATATGAAAATGTGTGTTATTATGGTATTTTTGAGAAAATTTTATTATTGAATTACTACTCTCAAGGTTGAGTCACTATGATGAAATGTAAATGGTTTGATTAAATGATGCGACATGGTACATTTATTGATGATTGTGGATTTAGAGTTATTTAAATGAGTTGATTCCTAGATACCGATGAACCATACATTTTGGAATCAATGAAAAAATAAGTGTTTTATGTGAAAGATCATCTGAGATATGATTATAGTGTCATTAATGAAGTAATCCCAAGACATACTTTTCATGATGCTTGGGAGTAAATTGAAACCATTGAAGCCCCCATTGGTATTGACCAAAATATTTCATTTGATGACTCAAATTGTACCATTGTGAGAGTTGATGTTGAACCTAAAGTAGTGGTGGGTAATATATAGAAGCAACCATACATGTTCATAGTTCATTTAGTTTACCTAAACATGATCTTCTCAGGTTGGTATTACTATAATTTCTTTAATTTAGTTTCAGTTTGGAATGATATGTTTGTTTTAGTATTATTTGGTTTTGTTGCATTTAATTAGATTTATTTCAACTTAGAAAATCGAGTTTAAAATTGGTTTTTAAAAAATGCATAACTTGATTTTAAATTAATGTTACTAAAACATGTTATGAAATTGTTTATGACTTATTTAACTTCTAAGTCGTATGCATGATTTTTAAAAATTGTTTCTAAAAGATGTACATTTCATTCTTATGCAGATTATGAAAAATACTACAAAAGTTCAAAAGAAGTGATTATTTGATGCTAATTGATAGATACGTGAGTATGGGTTGCCTCCTTTGCTTCCCTTAGTGAGTATAATAATTGTAATATTTTTCTTTTGAATTACATAAAATTTCATGTTCATATTCTTTATCAAATTTATTTTAAGGATATTTAATTCCACTTGAGTTGACTCCTCCTCATCCTACTACTATGGGTCCAAGAGGGGATGCTTCTAGACCTAGACAGAGCACCCGTCTTACCCATTCCCACCCTAAACCACCAACAGACACCCTATCTACCACACCTTTCCATCCTCTGTTTGATCCTCTAGGGATGTTCGCACCCATGCCTCCATCATCATCTCATTTAGCCTCTTATTCTAATACCATGTCTACCACTACAAAAAAATGACCCAATTAGAGGGGGTTATTTTTTAGTTTAGAAGGGGTTATAACCCCTTCTAAACACATTAGCGGTGGTTATGAGAAACCTCCACTAATGTACCCACCTACTATTGTTAGAGGTAGTTTTGAGGAACTGCTGGTAAAGTAATGCCAATTTTAGTAGTGATTCAATTAAAAGTGGTTAAACCCCCCTCTAATGGACCAAAAAAAATCTCAGTTTAGAGGGGGTTTTAACCCCCTCTAATGTATAAGTCAACTTAGTGGCAGTTGGAAACCAACTCTAAGTGAGTTATATGTCATATATTAGGGGAGGTTCTCAAAACCACCTCTATTTAAGTCTCAATTAGAGGCGGTTTTAACCACCTCTAATTGAGAGGATTTGATCCGTATTAGAGGCAGTTTCAATGAAACCCCTCTAAATATTTATTTTATTTTTTAATCAAACACACACCCTCCCACCCTTCTCCTTCAGTTCTTCCCTTGTGACCCCAACTCTCCCTCTAGTTCCCTTCCTTCCCACCCTATGGTTCCCTTCCCTTCTACCCCACACTCTCGACATCCAGTTCCCTACCGTAATCCAATCGCCCTCCCCCACCCATGTTTCCACCTATCCCGTGAAAATATTTAAATACATATAAATAAATAACCTACATATATATTTATATGAATTAAATTATATATATTTATATTATGTGTTTATGTATTTATATTATAATAAATTTATATTATATTCAATTTATACATTTATATAAACTATATGTTTTGTTTGTGTATTTACATACATTTGACTAAATATTTTTTATAATTCTATTTATGTTATGTATATACACATATATTTATTTATAAATATATTTATGTAAATTATTTATATACTTAAATACATATTTATATATTATATACATGTTTATTTATATAATATACACATAATTATTTATTTAATATATTTATATAATGTCTTTGAAAATATATTCATATAATGTATTTCAATAAATATATTTATTATTATGAACATTAATATTTATTTATTTTTATAAACTGTATAATATTATATATAATTTATATATAATTAATAATATATGAAACACATATATGTGAAATAAAATTTATACAAATATTTATATTATATATAATTAATATTATATGAAATGCAATTGATACAAATATTATATATGAAATAAAACTTATACAAATATTTAATTAATGATATATTAAATAAAATTTGTAGAAATATTTATATAATGTATTTCAATAAATATATTTTTTATTATGCACATTAATATACATGTATTTCAATAAATATAATTGTATAATATTATATACATTAATATATATGTATTTTAATAAATATAGTTGTATAATATTGTGTACATTAATATATATTTATTTGTATAAATTGTATCTCATATAATATTAATTATATATAATATAAAATCATAAACATATTATTTAAAAATATATTTATTATTATTATAATATAAATTATAAAAACTACAAGCTTGAGTTTTTATATGATATATTTTTAAATAAATTATATTTATATATATATTTATATAATATGTTTATGCTTTTATGTTATATATAACTAATATTATATGAAATAAAACTTAGAAAAATAAATATTTATAAATGTAAATAAAATTATACAATTATATTTATGTATACATATAATATAAAATTAAATACAATCATATAATTGGAAATATATAATATAATTAAATGATATATATATATTTACTAAATTAATTTATGATTAATATGGTATACTGAAATATATATAAAATAATTATATAATATATATATATAATAAAATATTTATAATAAAATATATATAGTATAAATATAACACACACACACACATATATATTTATATTTAATTTTGTTTATATTATATTTATTTGTATACATAGTATAATGTAAATTTATTTATAGATAAATATATAATAAAAATTTATTAATATAATATATTTATAATATAAATCATAATATAAATGTATAGTATTTATAAAACCCTATATAAATTGTATATATTTGTATAAATATATTTATAATTACATTTATATTATGTATACCAATATTTATATATGTATACATTTTTGTTTATATGTATAAGTATTTATTTAAAGTATTAATATAATGTATTTATATATATATGTTTACAATGCATTTAAATATATTTATATAATGTGTTTATGTAATATATATATATGTGTGTGTGTGTGTGTACATGCGCACCCACACATATATATTATAAAATTTGAATTTATATGAGATTTATTTTAAAAAATAAATAAAAATTTAGAGGGGGTTCACAACCCCCTCTAATATCTTAAATTATAAGGGGTTCAAAACCCCCTCTAATCTAAGGGATTAACAATGGTTCATGGACCCTCTCTAATTTAAGAGATTAGAGGGGGTTGTGAACCCCCACTATTTCCTTTAAAAAACAATTTCCATGTTATATATATATATATATATCCTCTAATATCCAAATGACTATTATATATATATAGTACCTCTAAAATCCAACCGAACATATAGGGCCACTAATTATAAAATTAGCGGTGATTTTGACATAATTGCCTATAAAATCCAACCAAATATAACAAAGAAAAAAAATGATAAATTCGATGATTAGAGGGGGTTGTGCAGAACCCCCTCTAAAAAACTATCATCAATCTGCTGTTTTTTAGTGTACACCGCCTCGAGTGATATTCCCACCCATGCCCCCATCATCATCTCATTTAGCCTCTTCTTCCTATACCATGTCTATGACTCCTCCAGGGATGTTCCCATCCATGCCTCCATCATCATCTCATTTAGAGTCTTCTTCCCATATCATGTCTACATCACCACTAGGGATGTTCCCACCTTTACCATTTCCACATCCTTTGATGTATCCCCAACCCTACTACCCATATCCCGCCATGTCTATGCCACCTCAATTTCCTATTATGCATTCAAGATCTGATGATTATTTTCCTTAATCTCCCACTCCAGTGCATGAAGATCACCCGGAGCATGCATCGAAACATACACATCCTTCAGAGGCTATAAATCCAGGATAGCCCACATATCCATCAGAACCTTTTGAGTAGCCTGTATCAGGTTTATTTTTATTATAAATGTGTCAAATTATATCACATCATTTTTTCCCTAATGTACCATGAATTAATTCATCATTTCCCCCCTTTTATATTATTTAGTGGGATCTTCTAACAGGCGATGTGACCGCAACCATATGTAGGAATCCTGGAATTGTTAAACATAATTAATGGTGGATTATAATGAATAAAATAAGATGATAGGTAAAAATGTCAGGCAGTGTAGAAGTTTCATGGAAACTTTATCCAAATACCACGATGTCATTCTGGTTGAACCGATCTCATGGAGACATATCGATAATGACATCAAGGAAAAATCATGGGAAGATATATGGGTAAGAAAATTTTATAAATTTATATCTATATTATTTTTTTATTTATATTAATTAACATGTTCATTGTAGAGTCAATTTAAATTTCCCGATGGTGAAGCTGATAAGGTTGCAAGGTTTATGGATCTTGGGGAGTTATGGTGATCATATAATCATGAGTTATATGTTGGTTACATGAGTAGAGTTGGTTCTGATTTAGAGGGTGTACCCATATTTCTCGACTGTCCAAAAATACAATATAAAAAAATGGTCACATATCAGAAGACTAATTAATTTAAGGTATTCTTAATCTTTAATGGTTTTCATATAAAATTTAATTCTTATTACTTATATTTTTTTAGGATGCATCAGTAAGAAACAAAAAATAACAAAGATTCAATGATGTATCTTCACACATTGGGGCACACTATAATGCCCGAGCATGAGAAGCACCAGGTAATTTAATACTACTTAGTTAGAATATGATATTAATGGAAAAATTATTATATATATGGAAGCACACTTTTTCTAAATAATCATTATACATCAAATCATGATGTAATAAAGAAAGTATATATACTTTTCTTCCATTATACAGTTGTGATATGTAATGAAAATCTCATTAATCATAATCTATCATTTATATTATTTGAGTTCTTACTGATGAGTTATCATGGTGTATTATTCCTTGTATTTTTATTTCATCTTTATCTATATAGAAATATATCATTAAATTATTTAACATATAGTTGATGAACTAGACATGTTTCTTTTTTAGTCATCCTTTTCAACTTCAATCACTCACTGAGGATACTGATTTGGATTTGGGGATTCTATCACTTTATATTGAAATATCAATTTATTTGTGTAGAAAAAAATAGAGTATAAACCTATTCCAAATTTTTTCTACTATGGTAATATTCATTTTCAATGAATTTTGGTAGTGTTCACTTGGATTTTATTTCCATTTTCAGCACTAAATAATAGATGATATTTATAGAATGCTCATAATGAGTAGCTAAAATTATAAAGTGTTTATGATTAGCTTTTATTTATGAATTTTTCATCAATGTTTAACACATATTTAAATTTATGAATTGTTCATTCATTTAAAAGTTATTCCCTTTTATTATTATTTAAGATTATAAAATGTTTATATTTTGAATATCTGTATACTAATCAATTTTATTTGTAGCAAGCAGTATTGGGCATCGAAGGCTGCATGCCTCGAGCAAAATTATTTTGCTCGAGTAAAAAGAAAAATGATGGAAGTGTATTAAATGCACAAACATAATAAAATATTTTAAGTTTTTTTTATTTTTATTTCAAATATTTATACAAAGTTTATAATTAAATATCTTGTTTATATTTTCAATAGTCTACCCTGGAGGCCCTCAATGATAAATAAGATGATAACTTCAGGCTAAATGATAATTTGAGTTAGGTATTAGGTGAGGAGCACCATGGGAGAGTTCGATGTAGAACCAGAAAAAAATCATCCCCACTAGGTATTGGTCCTCATCGGGCTCCTCTCAAACCTCTTATAACCTCAAGTTATAAAGCACTTGTGTAGAAGCAGTTGAGGAAAAAAATAGCTTTACAGGAGCGTGAAAGAAGTAAAATCATCACTAAATACTACTTGAATGCTATATTAGTTATAATTCAATCACTTAAATCATAGTGTGATAGTACTATTGATTCATATATGGCATAAATTATCTCTTTAAATGATGCCCTAAGTGATTCCAATGAGGGTCCTAGTGGCGGTTGAGCTGATGTTGGTGGAGATGCTATTGTTGATGATGTTGTTGATGATGATACTGTTGATGATGATGCTATTTATACTTCAGATAGCATTGTTGATGATGATGATGCTGCTGACGGTGACGAGGATGAGGATGTTGATGATGGGTGAGATATTGATCCCATCCATTTTTGACTTAGCAGTAATGAGACATGTGGAAGTTGTTTAATGACTTGAATTTATTTTTTGTATGATTTTATATGTATGTTTTATTATTTTAAATGGTTTGAAAATTATTAAAAGTAGTTGGTTGAATGCTAAATATATAATATCTGTACTACATTAAATGTGTACCATGTGTTTTATTTTATTTACAGGTTTAAGAGTTGGAAGAGCAGCTGGTGCTGCTAAATAGGGACAACTACCTATGCCCATTGTTCTCTAAAACTATGGGTATAAGTTTTTTATTGGGAAAAGATATACCCATGGTTTGAAGAATCGTGGGTATAGATATATACCCACGATTTTGGTTAAACCATGGGTATGATAAAATCTCCAGGGGCTATACCCATGGTTTCTATTGAAGTTATGGTTATAGATCTATACCCATTCCTTCATCAGCAACATTTCTAAAAACTGTGGGTATAGCCTATACCCATGGTTTTAGGGTCTATAACCATGGTTTCAACTCGTGGGTATAGGGTGATTTTCTAGTAGTGTTGATACTTTATTAAAACAATCCATAAGTCATTTGTGATGTGTAGGAATCAACCGAACCTCAATATGACTCATGGTGTGAATGTTATGACTCCAATTGTATCTTTTTATTTAAAATTGACATAATTTTAGTAAAAAAAAGTGATATACTGAACCAATAAAATTCATTTCGTATTGTTTTGATACTTTAAGAAAATGATCCATAAGTAATTTTTGACATGTAAGAATCAACTCCACCTCAATCTGACGTATGGTGTGACTGGTATAACTCCAAGTTTGTTTTTTATTAAAAAATGCTATTAATTTTAGTAAAAAGAACAAGTGTCATACTAGAAACCCAGAAAACACATTCGCATTGTTTTGATACTTTATGAAAATGATCCATAATTTATTTTTGATGTGTAAGAGTCAACCTAACCTCAATCTGACACATGGTGTGATTGATATGACTCTAAGTGTGTCTTTTTATTTAAAATTGACATTAATTTTAATAAAATGAACAAGTTACATATTTAAAATTGAGAAAACACATTCATATTATTTTGATAATTTAATAAATGATCCATAAGTAATGTGTGACATGTAGTAATCATCCACACCTCAATCTGATGCACGATGTGATCGGTATGACTCAAAGTGTCCATTATCAGTTTAAAATTGACATTTTAGTTCAAAAAACATGTCACTCATTGACAACCAAAAAAATTATCTGATTTTATTAATAATTTAGTAAAATGGTTCATAAGTTAGTTGTGACATGCAGGAAGTAGTCTCATTTCAAACCGACACATGATGTGACTGATATGACTCAAAGTGCATGTTTCTAGTTTCAAATTACATTTTAGTAAAAAACAAAAGTGACATACTCAAAATATATAAAAATAATTAATATTGTTTTTTTACTTTATAAAAATGATCCATAAGTCATTTTTCATGTGTGGTAATCAGTTTTACCTCAATTCAACTCATGGTGTGACCAATATAACTCCAAGTGTGTCTTTTTTTACTTTAAATTGACATTAATTTTACTAAAAATAACAATTGACATACTATAAACTGATAAAACACATTTTAATTGTTTTGATACTTTAGGAAAAAAATCCATAAGTCGTTTGGGATGTGTATTAATCAACCTCACCACAATATGATGCAGAGTGTGACCAGTATAACTCAAAGTGTGTCCTTTTATTTAAAATTTTCATTTTATTAATGCATTCTTTCATATTTATATTTAATCTATTTATTTATAGTACTACTAACATAATATTTTTTTTCTTATACAAGTCTATTCTTTTTCTCAAGTTGGGGTTATTTTTTCCAAAACTGATACCATGGTTGGGATTTTTTGAGAGGGGATCACGAGTGCCAAAGATGACAAAACATTAATGTTTTTAAATGTTTATGGATAATAATTATAAATGTAATTATACAAAACATTATTTGAAATGTATATAGCATTATTTTTTTTGTATTCATGGTGTAAACTTTATTTAAATTAAATTATATATTTGCATACATGTGTATTTTTATGCAGGTTACATGTGTATTTGCTGCAGTGTGCAATTATTCAAACAACACACTATAGCTGGTTGGGCCTTTATCAGTGCTATTTCTAGCACCAATAAAGGGGGTATTTATTGTCACTGATAAAGGGTACCCCCTTTAACGACACTGAGGACCAAAGTGCTTTTTAGCGCTATTAAATCTTTTTTTGCATGTTGTTAAAGGGCCGATCTATAGCAGTGTCTTAAATTGTTGATTTTCTTGACATTTATATTTTCAAATAATGACTTGTTGAGATTATTGAAAATTATGATCAATATGGAATGCCTTTGAAAGTTCCTTGGATTCCTTATGAATTTTATTGGTGTATAATTCCATGAACAAGCCTTGGATTCAACCAGGGGACACATGTGAATGTTGGGAGAGAAGAATTCATTGGATTCAATGAGGATAAAAGCTATGGAATTAATTGATAAATATATTGGATTATACTTAGATTAATTATCATGAACGTCATGGTCAACCCCCCTAGATTTTGGAAATGTATGCATTTATTGAATTTCACAAATTAATGTTTTGGATTTTTGAGGGGTACCCTTTTTGAATGCCACAGGATGAACTCCCTAGATTTAGCTCAATATTATTAGGTAGAATTCCTTGGGTGTGAGTATTGGATTCCAATCAAGTCACGATTTTGAATATCAAGGATTATTCCTTGAGTTTAGACCAAACCAATAGTTTTCTTTGGGAATTGTTAGAAGAGAATGTCTGTTTAAGCCATGTGGATTCCTCTCAGGATACTTGATTATGGTTTCCTCACTGATGTTCCTTGGAACCAGAATGAGACATGATACTTATACAATGTTCATAGTCCAGAAAAGGGTAAAGTAGGTAGTGTTGTTCTGAGTTTTCCTCTTAATACTTGAGGCTTGACTGATTACTATTTATTTCTGCAGCTTATTATTATGAATGCTTCATTTATTTATTAAAAAACTTTATGCCTTACACTTAAATACTAGAATTACATTAGAAATCATTGGAGGTTGAATACTGAGTTGTAATCACTCCCTATTTGTGTTTTCAGTTGGTACCCAAACAAGTTTCTTGAATCAGGTTTAGACAAGGGAAAACACCCAGTTGTTGATGCTTGTTTATATGTCTAGGTTGGATTTTGGGAGCTGGGAACTAGGATAGAGATAGGGAATTATGGGGTTATATTTTCTTACCTTCTTTTTAATTTTCTTTACCTTTGGGATAGTTATACTTGACTTGAATGATATGTATTCCTTGTTGGTATGTATATAGAATCATTATGATATTTCATGGGATGTAACTTGGTATTTTTACACATGTAGTTTTTTTTCTAGATGTGATGTTTTATGATATTTAATTTATTTTTGTTGTGTTGAGCTCTAACCAAAGGGTATAGTCTCCCCAACGTACCACCTATATACCCTCTCTACTAGCTGGAAGCCTTTGGTGTATGGGGAGGTGTTCCTGAGGCCATGTTATGCACCAGTCTGGGGAATCAGTTTAGTGGAATCTGAGTCCGAGCATTATAAAGTGGTATTAAAGCTATCTTTTCTTTTATCTTACTATTTGGACATGGTAGAAAAGAGACTAGGATGTTTTCATAGTTTGGTAATGAGCTCATTCCTAGGAGTTATAGACCCACATATGGGGGAAAAAGCCAAGTTACTAGGGATGAGAATTGTTGTTTTACTTTACTAGGGGGTGGCAATGAACCTCGATCGCTAATTATATCATATTTGAGGTTGGTGAGGACTCTCTCCAATTTAGATAAAATGGAATTAAAGGTTTTACTTTCTTTATTAATGAGAGAGGAGGAGGCCTCCATCCCTAGTTCTGGT
This sequence comes from Viscum album, assembly GCA_963277665.1. Taxonomy (NCBI): domain Eukaryota; kingdom Viridiplantae; phylum Streptophyta; class Magnoliopsida; order Santalales; family Viscaceae; genus Viscum; species Viscum album. Next base: position 118,114,146 of record OY728156.1, on the reverse strand, counting down.
GACTCACATATTTACTTATCAGATCACACACTCAGAAAGGGAGAAAAATGAAGCATTCTATAGAGAGTTTGAATGTAGGAGACCACCAACATTCAAAATTATGTTACAATTTTTGAATTGAGGGACAATTTTGAAAAAAAATCCATACATTCGGCCACTAAACATGTTCTAAAATTCATTATTATTATTTTTAAACTATACTAAAAAAATACATAAATTCTTATTTTTACCTCTATTTAAAATATGAAATACCTAATCCAAAATAGGATGGACCCAAAAATAGAATCAATGGATATTCATATTTCCACCAAAAAAATTTCTTGTAGGAAAAAAATCCAAAGACCAAAAGTTTGAATTTATTCCAACAAAGGACCTCCGTAGTAATTTTCTAGGATCTATTTATAATCATGTTGGTCCTCCATTGGAATAAATTCTAACTTTTGATCCCCCAATTTAATTATCCCAATTTATTTTTAATGTGGAAGGTTGACATGTTAAATTTTTATCCAATTTTTCAGTTGAAATTTCCACTGTAAGGTTAAAAGTGAAAATTTTACATTTTAAATTTGAACTTTGATTTTAAATGGAAAATGAACTGTTGATGAGAACCTGTGAAAGTTAAAATTTTCGATATAAGTTTTCCATCTATTGTTAGTGTGTGATTCTTGGCCTACGATCCAAATATCCAAATCAAATTTACACTATAAATTTGAACTTAGTTTTTCATTATATTTTATACTATAATTTTGAACTTAAACTATAAAGGGGAAATGCATCCGCGAGGATAATTAATATGTTGGGAAGAAACCTGACTGTCCATACTTCCAATAAAACCACTGAAATAAGGATCATTGGCCCATTAGAACTTCACACACCGGAGGCTCTTCATAATGGAAATTATACCTCTAAAAGTTTTTCCCCATGACTAAGTGTAACAAAAGTGGGTAGACTTTACACCCTACTCACCACAAAAATTCATTATTTAGACTCACCAACAAACTCACACACATTCAAGAAAATGAAAAAAAATTCTACATAAATACATGAAAGTAGGAAAAACACAATAGATTAACTTTATTTGAATAATGATTTATACATTCATGAGAGAAACATTATTTCTTACTTTATATTCACTGAAATATACAAGACATTACAAACATATTACTAAATACAAGTGATCCAAACAAGATCTCAACTCTCTACAATTATTGTGCCTCTTAATCTTCACATTTTAATCTATTCATTAGTTTATACACATTTGAAGGTTCCTCCCACTTATATATCAAGTTTCATCCACTCAACAAGTTAAACTTGTTCCCCTAAAATTATAGAAAACTTAGCATGACTACTTCAACTTGGATACCAACATGGTGGACCATTAGCTTTACCTAACTTTTGAAACTTTCAATGCTTCATTATAACTCCATTGAAAGATGTGAACTTTTGATGATATCATCTCCCATGTAGAGATCTTGAAACTATTATGTGTGCACTGAGTCCAATTGTGTAATTACCTATTGCCTTATACCATTAACCGGTTCTCGGACCGACAATCGCCACTATACCTTAGGTACACCTCTACATACACCAAAGGCTATTGACTAGCAGTGTAGATCTAAGGTGGTATGGTAGAGAGACTATACTTTCATAATAGAGTAAAATGAATTTTTTTAAAGATAATCATGTATACCATCTTGATAAATAAGTAGTGAAATAACATATGGGAAAGTTGTGAAAAATAAAAAAACCATGCTATAATAAATAAACTGTATACTAAAAGTTAGGAAAGGCATACATCAACATCAATTCATATACATCAGAACCTAAAAGATGAATAGATAAAACTAAGAAAAACCCTAAAAATGGTTCTGAGTCCTAACTCAATCCCAAACTACCATTATAAAACCCCTCCCCTCTTCAAGTTATGGTTTTGTTTAAAATTTCAGAATGATATTTTTTTAAGATAGTCAAGGCTTGTGTTCATTGAAGTTAGAGGTGTTTTGGGGGTTCATAGTGGTCACATTAGCGAACCAGGGGCCTAAGGAAAGGAGTTGGGACTACAACATGATATTGTAGTACCATCTACTAGCTGATACAAGTCCACCAGAAAGTTGGTGGGAAAACAAGTATCCCTAGAAGGATACTGGGCTCACCAGCTAGTTGGTGGAAGCCCAATGGCTAACCAAAAATCTGCTAGGTTGTTTTTTTTAAAGTGAGATTTTCATCATTTTCCCCCTTTCCCTTAAGATCCCTAACCAATTTTAAACCCCATTTCACCCATCAACATCGTAACATCCTAACTCAGGATCCACTATAACCCATGCCCCAAGCTGGTGAATCACATGGCCTCAAGCGTGCCTCCCCATACTCTAGAGGCTTCTGACTAGCAGAGAGGGTGTGAAGGTGTTATGGTGGGGAAACTATACCCTCTTATTAGAGTGGCACAACAAATGAAACAAGAGACATACAATAATATCAGAAGCAAATAAATTAGCAGACTGAATAATAAATCAAGAAGTGGAAGAATAAACAACTAAACAATTGATAATATAATCAAAAGCCTCTATGGAAGTGTCAATACATGATTCATGTCATGATGATTTACAAAAAAGTGAATAGGGGAACAAAAATAAAATCGTGTTATACAAAAAAGTACAAAAATAAAAAAATATGCTCCACTTGAATCTTGAGCATATTCTTAGTCCTCTTATCCTAAGCTACAACTATAAGTAAGCATATCAACCACCTGTAGAAGAGCCCTTTCCCTTATCAATACCTACAGCCAGATAATATTCTTGGGTGCCAAAGGCAGCCTGGGTAGGGTGTGAGATAAAAATCTTAGTAGTCCACCACCAATGGTATCTACATGTAATCCAAGCAATGATCATAACTAAATAATGTGTAGGTATAACCAGAAAGGGAAGAAATGATGAAATAAATAACCAGTTCACTTAGGTTTCTATAGGACACCCGGTGGGTCTACCTGATTCGGCTTGTGGACATAATATAATTCTGATATGTTACTATATATATATATATAGTAATAATAATATATAGTTTAATTATATATTTCATCCACCTATATGAACCAAGCATGTGAAGACATAAATGGCCATATACCTGGAATACTAGTTGATGGCTGGACCAGGGCATAACTCAGACATCCATGACCAGTCTAATGAGCCTATAAGCTCAATAAATAGGGTACACACCCTACATCTCAATAAGAGCGTGAGACATCATGCAATATACTCAGGATGGTGAGTGATCCATCATGTCATCACTCGAACAAAGTAATGTGGTGTGTCAAGCCCAACATCCTAATAGTGTCAATTATGTGGGACGTCATGGTCAACACCCGATGCAAGGGAGTGCGATATCGTCACGCTCAATAGGTCCCTTACCATCATATCACAACATGTGTCAAGACATATTATAATTATACTTGACATGGGTCATTACCTCCCATAAACCTATTTTATCCACCCCATAAGTATATTTATATAAGTAATGCATTTTGCGTATTCATGTTTATAATTCAACACATGAGGCAATACCTATCATGTGTTCCATTAGACAAGTTCAATTTCAACCATCCAATTCAATAAATTAAAGGAAATCCACTAGGTAAAGACCATTCCATCTATTTTTAGCCCATTTAAGTAACTAAAGCATGAAAATTCATTTATATGACTCAAAGGGTCTTTAAAAAGGTGTCATGATCATTGAGAGAATTACCTACTTGGGAAATTCCAAGTCTAGGTTGGCTAAACTCATGTAAGGTACCCTTATACCACTTAAACATTCACATTACAAGGTAAAATCCATTTAAACTCTAAGATAGTGGCTAACTAAGTGTCCGATCATTTAAATCAACTAACCTAAAATGGCCAATTCCATTAGGCACACCCAAGGGGTGACCATATAAGGTGTGACAATCCTCCAAACTACCAAACAAGGTTTAATAAGTATGTAACAAGGTATGATAATAACTTTTATATGAAGGAACCAAATTAAAGGGAAACTTAGAAAAAGCAAGCATGTGGAATAGTAGCATAGCTACAGTTCATAAAAACTCAAAGGGAAAATAATGTGACCACCTAATTTAAGGAAATAGATGAATCCTCATTCAATATAGACCTCAGATTAAAAGTAGGTTGGAAGAGATCTGAGAAATAGTGCAATGCTATGAAAATTGGGAAAATGATCCTACACCTATATAACATAATGGATCCAAAGGAAAACTTAGATAATTGGTAATAGGAAGGGAGAGAATACCTCAAGGAATCTAATTCCTTCAATGGATCACGAAACAGAAATCAGACTGGAAAGTTAGCTCAAAGCCTAGCTTTGGGAGAAAAATATCTCAAAGGAGGAGGATGTAATGTTTCATCCATTGGAGGAATAAGATGGAAAAATAAATAGGTCTTAGGATTTCATTAATGGAATTTTGAAATTTTCACCTCAAAATAAGGGGACACATAGTTTTCAAACCATGCGAAAGTTACTTATATAAGGGGGAACACCACAATGTTAGGTGCATGGTTTGACTAACCATGTGAAAACCATGAAAATACACTTTGTCCCAAATTTCAGCAGCCCTACACGGTTATATGACTCACGTCGCACGGTTTTAGACAAATCGTGTGGGCTGGGCTACATGGTTTGTCCAAACCGTGTGGCCCACTATTTTACCCATTTTTCCAAAAACTCAAAGATTTGAAAAATCCTTAGACACTCCTGTAATCTTCTTTAGTCCATAGTGCACATTTACCATGATTAAGCAAAAGATTAAAATTGAAAAACAAATTATCCATACCTTTGTGAAAAGGCTAGTCGTTACAACCTCCCCTCCTTAAAACAACTCATCCCATATTTGGAATTCTGAGGGTAAAGAGGTATCATTTGAAAAAATATCCATCCAATGGGATCATATATTAGTTTCCCATTCTTAGGTATCGTCCGGTACTCGACCATGCTGCCATAACACCAGTACAAATAGAACTGACCTTCCTTAGAGTGTCTTCACGCTTCGATCAATAATTCACATAGGATACTCCTTAAAGGAAACATCTACATCCAATTCGAACTCATGAGGATGAAAGACATATTTTGGATTTGGATAGTATTGGAAAATCTAAGATACATGAAAGACATCATGCATTGACCGATATCACTAAGGAAGTGCTAACTGGTAATCCATTGGTATGATCTGTTTCACAACCTTGAAGGGTCTAAAAAACCTTAGTGTGATCTTACCCTACTTCTAAATACATCTATGACCTAACTTGGGTGAGACTTGCAAGAAAACCTAGTCTTTAACCTTGAACTTGAGAGTTCATTAATGTTGGTTGGCATATGACTACTGTCTGGACTGAGTTTTCAACATGCACTTTCTAATCAATTGTACCTACTCTGTAGTCTCCTACACGAGACATGGTCCAAGAATAGATTCTTTCCCTACCTATATCCAACACATAGGTGAGCAGAAAGGCATACCATATAAGGTTTCATAAGGATCCATCTAGATGGTAGCCTAGAAGATGTTATTATAAACGAAATCGATGAGGGGAATGCGTTTTTACTAAGAACCCCCAAAGTTAAGAACACATGAACAGAGAATGTCCTCTAGAACCTGAATCATAAACTCCATTTATCCATTGGTCTATGGGTGATATTATGTGCTTAGAAGCACCTGTGTACCCAAGTCCTTATGCAACCCCTTCCTGAACTGTGATGTGAAACAAGGATCTCTATCAAAAATGATATAATAAGGATCTCCATGAAGAAGTACAAAATCTATGATGTAAAACCTTACTAGATCATCCACCAAGAATGTATCTCACATAGGTAAGAAGTTTACGACATTTTTTAAATGATCTACAACAACCCACACTGAATTGTTTCCATGAGGTGATCTAGGTAAACCAGTTATGAAATCCATTGAAACATCTCCCATTTCTACTCGAGAATGGACAATGGATGTAAAATACATGCCACTCGCTAATGTTCTAACTTCACCTACTGATAGGTGGAACATCGAGTAATGAAGTCAACTATCTCCCACTTTATACTAGACAACCAATACTGGTGCTGTATATTTTGATACATTTTGGTGACATCGGGGTGAACCGCCCATACCAAGGCATGGAATTCCCATATCATCTCCTCTATGATGTCTGTTGGGATCCATAAATTCCCATGGAACAATAAGGTATTATCCCCATCCATGGACCAACCTAAAGATGTATCATCATCTAAGACACTTTCTCTTAGGACAAGATCTTCAAGATCAGATAATTGTCTCATTCTTACCCATTCTAGAAGAGTAAAAGTCACTGCCAAGGTTGAGATGATAGTTTCACCATGGTCCTCCTAAACCTCAATGTAAATATATAAGAATAAGGCCATAATCTACCATTCTCCATTAGATTCCTGAACTGATTGTGTATGAGTCTTCCAACTTAGTGCATCAGCCACGAAATTTCCTTTACTAGGTGTGTAGGTAAGCTCGAAATCAAATGAATGTAGGTACTCCCCCACATGCATTGTTTGATATTGAGATACTGCTGCATAAAGATGTACTTGAGGATTTTGTGGTTTGTGAATACCACAAAACACTCTCTAACTAGATAGTGTCTCCAATAACATAATACATGTACAACAGTAGTGAGCTCGAGATCATGCATCAGGTAATTACACTCATGAGGCATTAACTGAAAAGAATCGTATGCGACGAATCACTCATCCTACATCAGAACAACTCTAAGACTGATACCTGATGTGATATAATATACAATATAGATTATTCCTAGATCTGGTATAATTAGTATGGACACTGAAGTAAAACATACCTTTAACTCCTGAAACTCTGTTTCACAAGCTTCCGACCATATGAATTTCACACCCTTATTTTTCAAGCTTATAAGCATCACTACAAGGTGTGATAAATCCTATATGAATCATCTGTAATACCCATGAATCCCTAAGAAACTCCAAATGTCAAAGATGTTCTTGGGATGCTCTCAGGAAACTACAACTCTCACTTTCTTTGGGTATATTGAAATTCCTGACTCTGAGATAATGTGACCCAAGAAGTGGACTTTATTGATCCAGAAGTGGAATTTACTAAGCTTATCATAGATCTGATGCTCTATTAGTGTATTTATCATGATCTCAAGATGGTTTTCATGGTATTTTACAGAGCGTGAATACACTAAGATATCATCAACAAAGACTATAAAAAATGAATCCAAATACAAGTGGAAAACCTAATTCATAATATCCATGAAGACTGAAGGTGTATTTGTGAGTCCAAACAACATAACCAGGTACTCATAGAGTCTATATCAGCTTCTGAAATCTATTCTAGGTATGTTTGAGGACTTAGCACACACCTGGTGATATCCTGACCTCAAATCTATCTTTTAAAACACTCTCACTCCTCGAAGTTGGTCAAAGAGGTCATCTATCCTAGGTAGTGGATACCGATTCTTTATCATAAGCTAGTTCAACCGATGGTAATTCATGTAAATCCTAAGGGTACCATCCACCTTCTTAAAAAAAAGAACTAATGAACCCCAAGGATAAGTGTTGGGGAAATATAAAGCCTTTATCCTCTAGATCCTCCAACTATTTCTTGAGTTCCAGAATCTCCTTAGGTTCCATCATATAAGGAGGAATGGTCATTGGTGATGATACTAGAACTAGCTTAATAGTTAACTCTAACTCTCACACTAGAGGTAGACCAAAGAAGTCATTCGGAAATATTTCCATGAAATACTCCACTACTGGAGGGAAAATAGTGGTTCGTAACCCATAATCATATAAGAAAAGACTAACGATCTCTATGTAACACTATCTAGCCTTTTCTATTTGGGCCCAGATTATGTTTCACTAACATCCCATTCTCCCTTATGCGCATTACTAATTCCCTCTGGTGATGTAAATTCCACCATCTGATGATAGCAATCGATATGGTATTGATAGGGAATTAACTAGTCTATTTCAATGATTACATACAATCCTATCATATCAAGTACGTAAAGATTACATATGAAAAGGTAATAACCTATCTCGAGGGGGAATTCCTTACAATGATGTACACCCTCTAATCAGATACCCAATAGGTCATCAAGAATCATAGTTCCATGAAATTGTTCAATCTCAAGGCCCAGACTTCCCATAATATTCTCAAGTATAAACGAGTGAGACGTGCTTGTGTAAAATAAAACAGACACTAAAGTGGAGGCTACTAGAATAGTACCTCAAACTATAGAAGATCAGGTGCTCTACTCCTCCAGTATAGGATGGAATGCATTTAACTGGCATATACCACGACCCTGAGTTATTTCTTGACCACCCTAAGCTAGCCCGCTTTGCTGGAGCTAAGAATCATAAGTCTAACTACCTCTGCCTCAAACACCACCTCATCCTCATCGTTTGGTGGTATGCCAACCGCCTACCTGATGTGATCCTATTGGTCCCACTCCCAACAGAGGAGTAGGTACAGATCCCCACTTTCTAGAAAATGGAGGGAAAGTCCTATAGAAGTGCTGGATATTCCCTATCCTACCGAATCCTCTACACTTAACTAGGTCTCGTAAACACCAAGGCTTATTGTGACCTATATTCCCTCACTGGTTTCAGATAATAAAAATATATTCATGAGGATCCTTACTATTAATACCTCCGTGAGTAGCCTCAAAACATCTCTTTCACCTAGAAGATGAACCACTGGTAGCTCTAGGTGCCGAACCACCCTGACTCATACCTTCATCTTCCCTCAAGTATCTCTCTACAATAAGGGTTTGGTTGATGATTTTATAAATGGTATTAAACCTAAAAATGTTAACCTATGATCAGATGGCATATACTAGCCCATCCTTGAATCACCTGGTGGTCATAATATTGTCACTCAATAGAGTTGGAGCGAACCACTGCAGCTCTATGAAATGAGAAGAGTATTCCATAACTAACATGCTCCCTTGCTGTAGGTTCATGAATTCTCTAGCTTTATCATCCCTTAGAGTATGGAGAAATAAGTATTCATAGAATATGGTCTAAAAATTAGCCCATACTATATTGCGATTTCGATCTACCTGGTTGATTATATCCCACCATCGGTTGGATGAATCACATAGCATATACACAACTAGTTTGATCATCCTCTTTAAAGGTGTCTCCAGATGATAAAATATAAATAATATAGCCTCGATCCAAGACTCTAAAAAATGTGGTCTTCTATCCCCTGAAAAGGTGGTAGGATGATGCTATTGAAACTCACAAGTAAACTCTTCCATGCTCGGGGAAGATCAAACTACTCCTTACATAGACTGAAACATTCATAAGAATCCCTGTCAAAACTGAGTGCCAGTGCCCATATTAGGAGCTAGAAGAGGTGCCACATATAACACTAAAAGAGGAACTACTATCTCTTCATGACCCTCCACCTCAGGGACATGGTCATCACCGCCTTCAGGGTGTGTAACTGGAGGATGTCATGGTGTCATGACACTACAATTCAAAACAAATGCCTCAAAAGAGGTTTAAGAAACTAAAATTATTACAAATAATAAACTATAATAGGTATAAATCCTTCCTATCAAAATGATCACACCTCTCTTCCTACTTCAAAATCCAGGTCTAGATGGTATAAGAGACCATAACAGGACATAAGAACATAAGAGATACCCACTACCCACTATCATGTCAGACTCAGGTCCAAGTCTTTATGTTAGATATATATAAGACATTCGTTATTAATTTATAAGTCATATTCATTTTTGAAATTGTGCTTTTTCAAGTATTTAAATTATGTTAAATGGTTGAATCATATGGTTGACCATTTTCCGATCCATAAGGCCCCATACTTTTTATGAACCAAAACATGGAATCCACTTGACAGACACAACAACACTTTCCATCCCATGCGAACAATGGTCCATGTATCAACATGACATAATTGATTGCTTAAGGAATTTTCTTTAACCTATTAAAGAAAACACTATTAGGTTAAGGTAGAAAATTTAAGTATTAATTATGTTTTCTAATCCCTAGAATAAGTTTCACCACAATTCAATATATATTTAAGGCACTTTAAATATGAAACAAGAAAATGTATACTGAAATTAAACGTGGCATGGAAAAATGCATGGAATATTTCTCCTAGTGTGCCTAATGATGATGCATGATCTAATTCAAATCCATAATTTCATTTGTATTAGGTAGAAGGAATACTCATTTAAATCATACCAATATCAATAACATCAAAAGACATGTGCTTCACCCAACAATGAGGTTGTATTAACAATAAATGGCATAATCAATAAATATAATTACCTATACCAGGTAATAGGGTCAATTCTAAATCCCTTTAAATCTTATTCTTCTGTGTAATACCCAAAAAATAAGAAAAAGGAAAACACAGGCTTTAATACCACTTTGTAACATCCTAACATGGGATCTACTAAAACCCGTGCCCTAAGCTGGTAAGTCACATGGCCTCGAGCGTGCCTCCCCATATGCCAAAGGCTGAAGACTAGTAGTGGGGGTGTGAAGGTAGTATGATGGGGAGACTATAACCTCTTATTAGAGTGGCATAATGGATACAACAAGATACATACAACAATAAGAGAAGCATATAAATAAGAAGACTGAATAATAAAGTAAGTAGTGGAAGAATAAACAACTAAACAAATAATAATATAATCAAAAGACTCTATGGAAGTATCAATACATGATGCATGTCATGTTGATTTATAAAAAGGTAATAGGGGAACAAATATACAATCACACTATACAAAAAGTAAAAAAAGAACAAAATCTGCTCCACCGGCATCTTGAGTGTATGCTCAGTCCTTTGCTCCTAAGCTCCAACCATAAGTAAGCATATCAACAACCTATAGTAGGGACCTTTCCCTTATCAATATCTACAAACATATAATATTCTCGGGTACTAAAGCCAACCCAAGTAGGGTGTGAGATAAAAATCTCATTAGGACACCACCAACGATGTTTACATATAATCCAAGAAGTGCTCATAACTAAACAGTGTATTGGTATAACCAGAAAGGAAAGAAATGATGAAATAAATAACCATCTCACTTAGGTTCCTATAGGACACATGGTGGGTCTACCTACTTCATATCATGGCCAAAATAGAAGTCTGATCAGTTACTATATATATATTAATAATATATATAGTTTAATTATATATTTCATCCACCTATATGAACCAAGTACGCATGGATGTAAGTGACCATTTACTTGGAATACTAGTTGCTGGATGGACTGAGGTACAACTCATACATCCATTACTAGTCTAACGAGCCTATAAGCTCAAGCAATGGTGCATTCCCTACATCCCAATAAGAGTGTGAGATGTCATGCATGACACTCAGGATGGTGAGTTTCATCATGTCATCACTCAAACAAAGGAACGTGGAACATCAAGCCTAATGTCCTAATAGTGTCAATGGTATGAGATGTCATGCTCAACACCCAATGTAAGAGAGTGTGATATCGTCATGCTCAATAGGTCCCCTACCATCGCATCACAACTTGTATCAAGTCATATTATAATTATACTTGGCATGGGGAATTACCTCTCATAAATATCTTTTATCCATTCCATAAGTGTATTTATATAAGTAATTCATCTTGCATATTCATGTTTATAATTTAACACATGAGGAAATACCTATCATGCGTTTCATTATCCAAGTTCAATTTCATTCATCCAATTCAATAAATTAAAGTAAATCCACTATATAAAGATCATTACATCTATTTAAAACCCATTTAAGTAACGAAATCCTGAAAATTTATTTATATGACTCAAAGGATATTTAAGAAGGTGTCATGGTCATTATGGGAATTTCCTACTTGGTTAATTCCAAGTCTAGGCTTTCCAAACTAATGTAAGGTACCCTTGGACCAACTAATAATTCACATTATAAGGGAAAATCCATTTAAACTCCAAGATAAAGGCTAACTAAGTGTCCGGGCATTTGAATCAACTAACCCAAAATGGCCAATTCCTTTAGGTACACCCAAGGGGTGACTATATAAGGTGTAAAAAACCTGTAAACTACTAAACAAGGTTCAATAGATATGTAACAAGGTGTGAGAATCACTTCGATATGAAAGAAACAAATTAAGGGGATTCTCAGAAAAAGTTGTCATGTGTCACAACATTATAGATATGAAGCATAAAAAATTAAAGGGAAAATGATGTGACCATCTACCTCAAGGTTGTAGATGAATCCTTGCTCAATATCAGCCTCAAATTCAAAGTAGGTTGGAAGAGATTTGAGAAACGGTCCAATGCCCTGAAAATAGGAAAAATGAGCCCGCACCTAAATAGTGAAATGGATCCAAAGTAAAACTTATATATGAGGTAATAGGAAGGGAGATCATACCTCAAGGAGTCCAACACATTCAACGGATCACGAAACAAACACCAATCTAGAAAGTTATCTCAAAGCCTAACTTTGGGAGAAAAAGAGCTTAAAGGAGGAGGATGGCATGTTTCATCTGTTAGGGGAAGAATATGAAAAAATAAACAGGGTTTAGGATTTAATTAAGGTTATTTTGGACTTTTCATTTCAAAATAATGGGGAATACAGTTTTGGTGCATAGTTTTCAAACCGTGCGCAAGTCACTGTTATAAGAGGGGAACACCACACAATTAGGCACACAATTTGACTAACTATGTGCAAACTGGTCAAATATTCTATGTCCCAAATTTCAGTAGCCTTGTATGGTTGTGTACCTTAAGTCAAATGTTTTCAAACAAACCATGTGGTCTAAGATTTCACTTTCTGCAATCGCACAGTTTCAAAAAAACCGTGCGGGTTGGGTGGCACAATTTTTCCAAACTGTGCGGCCTAGTATTTTGCCCATTTTTCTAGAACTCTGGGATTTGAATAAGACCTAAACTCACATGGGACCTTACTTAGGATGTATTTAAAATTTACTATGATTAATAAAAGTATTAAAATTGAAAAACAAATGATCCATACCTTTGTGAAAAGATGGGTCGTTACAGACAACCTTCTCACACACCGCTCTCCCCCTCATTCCTTGCTTCAATTTCTTCACTACTATTTTAGTTCTTATCATTTAAGACTAATATGTCATATTTTAAAGGATTTTTTCTAGTTTTTTATATATTCCATCTCAACACGAACTAAAGGTTGATACCAGACGAGTAGAGTCCTATGAGGTTGAGGTAGGTGGCCTAAGTGATTTCTCCTTAAAGTCTCATAATTGTATTTCATTTTAGCATGTGAGGTCACATCGAATTATTAGAAAATTAAAATAAAAATTAAGTTAAATTTTTTATTACCATTTTTATGTCTTGGAAAATCCACTAGGCTAGGATAAGCATGGTGGTTTTGGGTAGACCTCCATTGAAGCCACTAAAGTGGTGAATTTGGCTTATGCCTTAGAATTGGGTGAATTAAAGGGGTGGTCTGGGGCTGACCTTGTTAATTTAATAATTTTTTATGGGATGTGCATTTCCCTGGATGACCCTCAAGTCTTGGTAGAAATCATGGCCTTGGAAATCCTTAATGAACTTGTGAATTTATTTATATGGAAAACTTGTCTTAATGTGTTAAAATAATATATATGTGAAATGAACCGTAGTGGTGATATTATCTTGAATTGTTGGTTTTTTTTCATTTATATTTTTGAATAACGACATGTTGAGATTCTTGGAAATGATGTTATGTATGGAATTCCTTGGAAAGTTCCTTGGATTACTTATGAATTTTATTAGTGTGGAATGAATTGGAAAAGCCTTGTATTCAACTAGGGACTCATGTGAATATTGGGAGAGAATAATTCATTGGATTCAATGAGGTCTGAATATATGGAATGAATAGATAAAGCCAATGTATTCTACTTATATTCATTATCATGAATGTCATGGATGGAACCCCCTTATATTTGGGTAATGTTTTCATTTATGGAATTCCATGAATTAATGTTTTGGATTCTTGAGGGGTACCCTTATTAAATGCCGTAGGATGATCTCCCCAAATTTATCTCAATATTATTGGGTGGAATGACTCAAATGTGAACCTTGGATTACAATTGATTTATTCTTTTGAATATCAAGGATGATTCCTTGAGTATATATTAGACTGATAGTTTTTTTTGGGAATTGTTGGAGGGGAATTTCTATTTGAGCCATGTGGATTCCCCTCAGGTTACTTGATTTTGGTTTCCTCGGTGATGTGCTTTGGAACTAAACTGAGACATGATACTTCCACCATGTTTAGAGACTGAGAAAGGCTGAAGAGGGTAGTTTCAGCCTGAGTTCTCCCCTTTAGACCTGAGGCTTGACCGGGTTCTATTTATTTCTACAACTTATTATTACATATGCTTCATTTATTTATTACAAACCTTAATTACTTACACTTACATACATGAATCACATTAGACATCATTGGTGTTGGTGTACTGAGTTGTACTCACACCCTATTTGGGTTTTCAGTTGGTACCCGAATAGGTTTCTTGAATCAGGTTTGTACAAGGGAAATCACCCTATTATTGATGCTTGTTTGTATGACTAGTTTGGAGTTTGGGAGTTGGGAGATGGGATAGAGTTCAGAATTTCTGGGGTTATGTTATCTTACAATTCTTTTCCTTTTATTTACCTTTGGTATAGTTTTACTTGACTTTACTGATATGTATTCCCTATTGGTATGTATATAACATCATTATGAAATTCCATGGGATGTGACTTGGTATTTTTACACCTATAGTTTTTTGTCTGGATGTGACGTTTTATGTTGTTTACCTTATTTCTGCTATGTTGAGATCTTACCAAAGGGTATAGTATCCCCACTATACCACATATAGACCCTCCCTATTAGTTATAAGCCTCTAGTATATATGGAGGAATGCTTGAGGCCATGTTATGCACCAGTCTTGGGAATCAGATCAGCGACATCTAGGTCGGGTCATTACAAAGTTGTATTAAATCTATATTTTATTTTATCTTACTATTTGAAAATGGTAAACAAGATACCAGTATGTTGTTAGAGTTTGGTAGTGATTTCATTACTAGGAGTTACAAACCCACATACGGAGGAAAATCCAAGTTACCAAGGATGAGAATTGTCATTTTACTTTGCGTGATTACAATTGATTAATTTCTACATTGAGTGGTGCACTTGGGGTATAATGTTATTGATTCATGGGTTTTTTACTCTTGGATGGAATGGAAAGAGGGTGTGTGAATTCATTCATCATAATAGTAACATAGGATTTATATCTGATTCTTATGTTTCCTATGATTGATAGTTGCATGGGATTCACATGTGTTGGGGTTTTATTTACTGTTGTAGATTATTTTTGCTAGAAATTTATACCCACCTATGGATTTAATTAATTGAGAGGGGTTGGCTATATAAAATGTCTATAACCATTTATATAGTGTTTTACACATATAAATGTATGGTTTCATTCTACTTGACCAACTCCTCAGGTGACTTCTAGTTAAATGGGTAGATATAAATGAGTTATGAAAGTGACGGTTATGGTTAAATAAGGTGCTAGTAAACTTATAATGTGTTTTAAATTATAAATTATGAATAAAATATCATCTAGAAAGAACTAAAATATTATATCTATATAAGTGATGAAAAATTAAAACATTAAATCTTGATGAATAATGAAAATACTTAAAAATTTAAATCTTATGGGAATAATGATAAATGGATTTAGATAGTGAATCAGGCCTTAAGTGCATAATGGAGCCAATCTACCTAAGAAATATCTAGATGATTAAAAATTTGAAATTGTGAAATTTTAATATTGAATCTGAATAGGTGTTAGTTAAATGGGGTGTCAATCACAACTTTAAGGGTGTTTTACCCTATAACTTGTGATTAAAATTTCATATAAATACATTGTAGTGGTGGAATGTGAAAGTTTAAGGGAAATGGAAAATGATAAAGACCTAAATGTATATGATGTATGAGACCTGGATCAAATTAAAATATTGTTTTAGTTAAATAAAATTTCAATAAGAAAACAATCAGGTGTTTTCCCTCATAAATCGCGAATGATATATTATTTATCCAATCCTGGGTATATAAGACTAGATAAAGAAACTTAGAAATGTGAAACCTTCCAGAATAGTGGTTTGTGGCCTTGAGTTTTGGGTGGGGCTTGAGGGACTACCCATGTTGTGATCACATGTGAATTACATTGATTCTATTTATGGGAAGGTTGGGCTAGAGAGTGATCCCATGTTACGATACCTTTATGGTATGCAAGTTTCTATGTATGTGTGTGAGATCCTTGAGTCTGGTGGTTAATTTTGACAATTGAGGTGCTGTGTAGTCTTGAGACATGTATAAGGACATTTCTTGAGAGCTATGACTTGGTGATTTATGGTGTCTAAGCTAGGTGTAAGGATGTAGTGACCCTGGTTTTTAGTGAATTGACACTTAGTGATCCATGAGGGTGAATGTGATAGGGTTTGACCCATCCTTGTGTATGGTTATATACATAAAGCATGGGAAGATAATTCAACTTATGATATCAATGCATATGAGGTACTATTTAGTATTATATTTTTTCACTTTAAGTTCCTTAGGTTTTATAAGGAAATCACTTAGTGTTCTTGTTACCCTAGATTTAAGTCTGATTTTGGAGGGTAGGATCATTCAAATGCCTAGTTGATTATATTTTTGGTGGGATTTTGATGCTGTGGTTAGCGATGATCCTATAAGGGTAAGTCTAGGATTAATGAAGCCTGATTAAATGCTCTATGTTTTAACCAAAGCATTATAAGTGCTTGGGGGAATACCATTTAGGCATGGATATTCCTTGAGAATCCTCAGATCAAGAAAGTTAGTTTCGATGAGGTGCCTTGTGGGTGAGGATACCTGTAGGAGGGTTTGGAGAAGGCTTATGAGTTACCTCATATTTTGGGGTTTGGGGAACCCTAAGTGCTAATTTTTATGGTTTCTATTATATATTGTGAGGGAAGGATTAGTGTGATGCCTAAACATATGGGTTTTATATGTGTTATGGTATGCAGTGAAGGAAGTTAAACAATATGGGTTGGGATAATGCCTGGGTGATGGGTGGTTATGGGGCGAGTTATAGTTTGATAAGATGCTTAAACTGGTGTGTGAGTGGGCCTTGCCATTATATGACCCAAGGTGTGTGATTGAATGGTTAAGAATGGTTACTGGGGAACATGTGACCATTGGGTTTTAGTAAAATCAAGGTGGAAATCACCCATTTAAGGGGCATGGTGCCACTTATGATATGTGGCCAGATGGATCAGGAGAGCACTCCTGTTGTTTTCCTCATGGTTTAAGTGGTGTGACTTGGATACACGTGGAGTATGTTTCATTATTATTGAAAAAACAGGTCATTTAAGAATTTATAGTAAAATGTTTGGGTCTTAGAGGAGCTCGAGAGATGCAGTGGTGGTAGTGTTGTGATGATGATGGGTTCACAACTACTTGGAGAAGAGGTGTAGATCCCTGGAACTTTCAATAAAAAAGACCCTCTTGAAGTGGGGTGATCGAGGAAATTGATGATGTATTCAGGCATGAATGCATGGGGATTTTTATGGTAATTATGATGTCTCCTTTAAGGTGATGGTGACACCATGGAAGATTGGGGTGTGCTAGAATCATCAATCATAGTTTATCCTAATAGAGGAATTAGGGGTAGACGATGTGGGGGTGTGGATCGGAGGAACTAGCATGTATATGTGTATGATTAATCTTTTTTAGTTTACTTCTGAGGGTGGTTTAATTAAAGACACATGGTGGGGAGTGCACCATAGGTTGTTTGGGGGTGGAACCCTCATTCTGAATGAGGTTTTAGTGGATGTTGCAGATGATGTTCTTATAAGTCAAAATGAGCAGTGATAGATGTATCATGTCTAGTGCTCGGATTTAAGTAGGGAAACCATGTTCGACCATTATGTTTATTGAAATATGGGATATGGGTCATGTATATCAATAGTTTCTCTCTATGGGGGACTATAATGACACTCATTTGATTGTGAGAATCAATCAGTCATGGAAGATTCAACCCTTGTGTTAGGGCATGGTCAGTGTATAGAGACTAACCGTTGAATTGGTGGATCTGAATTATCTGGTTTTCATATAGGATATCATAAGTAAAATTATATTTTATTTAATATGAATTATAGAAATTTAAGTTGTATGAGGATGTTCTAGAGATGGTTTGGGGGTAATTCTGATTGATGGGGCATTGATGCTTATGATAGAGCAAGAGGACAAGTTCAGTTGGTTGGGTAGTTCAATCATGGAGTTTTACTAATGACTAGGGTTATACTTCATTAGTCATATTTTTAATGGTCATGGAATACCTCTAGAGTATAATTTAACATGATTTGGTGCTTTGGTGATGCATCCGTGGGTACAACTGAGCATTCAGGATAGTTAGCCTGTGAAAGTCCAGTTGTTATTTTCATTTGTAAATGGACATAATGGGTTGTAAATTGATTAAGGTGAATCATATCCAATATTATGGGTGTAATTGAGTTTTAAACTAGGATTCCAAGGAAAAATAAAGTGTTAGAACCTATGAATGATAGGTGGTTAAACTCATCAGTTTGGTCTAGAATCAGGAATGAGGATTTATAACATATTTTTTGTTAGCGTTTTATTTTAGAGTTGGGTGCTGCGAGTTGGAAGCACAAAAAGCGTGTCATAGAACCGTTGGTGTTAAGATTCGATGGGAATTTCCAGTAGGTAAAAACACCATAGTTTTAAAATGATTTTTTTGGGTTAAGTTCTATAGAAGAGAATGCTATGGGCATGGAAGTAAATTGGTTTATGGTGCCGTTGTGTTTAGGAGTAGGTAGGTATTGTAAGTGTCATCTAGATTTATAATGGATCTAGGAAAGGACCATAGTATAATGGGACATTTGAGTCACACCATAGTGGAAAAGGTCATAAAATTTTGTAGACCTGTTAGAACTTAGTGTCCAGTGGAGTTTTGACTTAGCTTAGGAAGTGGTTATGCAGAGAATTGTTGTATTATTAGAAACTACAATAAGGGTTGGGTTGATGAATCGATCAATTAACGCATGAGAGGCTCATAAAAACTAGTGTTAGTTGATGATGGGTTTTATATAGTATAATGATCATATATATGTAATAAGGGTTTCATGTGATGGGGGGTGTTCCTTGGGATAATTGTATAGAAAGTTCTTATTTCAATCATTTTTCAATAAAAGTAGGGAACAATGTGTTGAAAAACCCAATGGGTAAGGGTTCAGTTTTAGAAGAACACCCAGTTACAAGTATCTATTGATTAGAATTGTGTGGATTTAGATGATTTAAATTTGTTTACCAGTAGTTATAGGATCACAAATAAAAAATAATCTTATTTCCACAGTTTAAAACTATGACAATAAGATCAATAACCGTGGATGTAGCCTAAGGCCATGGTTTACTTGAACTGTGGCTGCTATAACTGTTACAATAGGGTCTGACCTGTATCCACAATTTAAACCATGAAATATATAGATATATCCATGGTTTAAACCATAGAAATATGTAGCTATAACAATGATTTAAACCCTATAAATTGGTGGTTATAGCCATAGATTAAACCATGGAAATATGTGGCTATAGCCATAGTTTAAACAGTGTCAATAGGTGGATATAACCATGGTAATAGGTGTCTATATCCATGGTTTCAAACCATGTAATTAGGTGTCTATGGACACATTTTCGAACCATTTCCTTTGGTGTCTATGGCCATGGTTTGAAACCATGGACATAGCCTTAAAAAAATAAATGTTTCTGACAGTGTTTGATCGTCCGACCTCTTCTATATTCTTTACAAAACTTTACCACTATGATGAACTCTAATATATGCATATATATATTTATATATTTATATATATACATATAAATATAAATATATATAATTATAATTATTAATCATTTAAAAAATAAAAAACATATTACCACGGTTTAAACTATGTCCATAGCCACCTATTTCCACAATTTCGAACCATGGCCTTAGGTGGCTATGTAAAAAGTTTGAAACCATGTAAATAGGTGTCTATGACCACCATTTAAACCATGATAATAGTTGTCTATGACCATATTTTAAAATATGGAAATAGGTGGCTATGTCCATAGTTTAAACTGTGTTAATAGGTGGTTATGGGCATGGTTTAAACTGTTGAAATAGGTGTCTATGACCATAGTTGAAACCATGAAAATATATGACTATTTCCATGGTTTAAACCATGGAAATAGTTGGATATTTCCATAGTTTAAACCATAATAATATGTGTCTATAGACATGGTTTAAACCATGGCAGTATCCCTTTCCCGCCAAATTCCCTTGTTTTTTTGGCGTTCCCATGAAACCTACCACCACAGTTCCATATAACTATGGCTATATTTTGTCCTATATCCATAGTTTATAAAACTTATGGCTATATGATACCTACAAACTTGGTTTTCAAAACTGTGGTAATAGAAGTGTGGTCGTATGTTCATTTTCTAGTTGTGGATGATGATCATGCGATAAGATCGAATGTGGTTACCAAGAATTAGGCTAGTGGGTAACCAAGTCTATGAGACTCCGGTGTCCTGGTGTGTCATGTTTATATTAATGTCGAGGAAAGTCCTTGTGTTCTATAGATTCTTTGAAGGGATACTGTAATTTGGATGAATTTTTGGGGAAGAGTGGTCTTGTGTAGATTTATGACATCAACTCATGAGTTGCATTATTGTGAATCAAGGATTCAAGGATGTCTCTAACAGTAGGGATTCATATTGGTTTTGAGAGATTAATCATCACTATGATGCATGGGATGATGGGGATTAAAATAGTGAAACTAGTTGTCATGGTTTTGGTATGACCATACCCAATGAAGCGTATGCGTTTTACTTTGTAAATCATGGTTCAAAAATTATTGGGAGTAAAACTTGGGGATGAGATGTTGTATGGTGGGGATAACGTAAAACCCCTCCCATATTTTAGGTTCGGTTTTATTTAATTTTTTTGGATGAGATTTATTGAATCCAGTCAAGGATTGTGTTCTTTGGAGTTAGAGGTATTTTGGGTGTTCAAAATGGACATAGGAGCAAACCAGGGGCCCAGAAAAAGAAGGTAGGACTACACCATGATGCTACAGTACCGCCAACTAGCTAATGAAAAAACTAGTATCCCCATAGGGCTACTGGGCTCTTCGACTATCCTATGAGGTATTGTGATGTTAAAAAAAAAAGGAAATTCTGGTTATCCCCCCTTTACCTTAAGAATACATACCCAATTTTCACCCCCATTTCACCCTGTAGCATCCTTATCACTCTCCTCTCTCCCTCTCCTTACTTGCTTCAAGGTCTTCACTACCTTTTTAGTTCTCATCATTTAAGTTGAATATTCCCTTGATTTTGAAATATCTTTTTTGTTGGATTGAATCAAAGGTCGATACCAGACAAGTGTACTCCTATTAGGTTGATGTAGGTAGTATAAGTGATTTACCCTTAAAGTCTCATCATTATATTGTGTTTTTTCATGTGAGTCCATGTTGTATTTTTGAACAATTAACCTAAAAATCAAATGAAATTGTTTACTATCTTTCTGATTCCACTGGGATTAGATAATCTTATTGGTTTTGGGTAGACCTCCGTTGAATCCACTAAAGTGGTGAATTTGTCTTGTTTCTTGGAACTAGGTGAATTAAAGGGATGGTTTAGGGTTTTCCCTAGTAATTTAATGGTTTGTTATAGGATTTGGGTTTCCTAGGATGACACCTAAGACCCGATTGTCATAATGGACTTGAAAGTCCTCAATGAACTTGTGAATTAATTTATATGGAAAACTTGGAATAAGGTTTTAAAATTGTTTATATGTGAAATAACCCATAATGGTGATATTGTATTGAAATTTTGATATGTTTTTCATTTATATTTTGGAATAATTACTTATTGAAATTCATAGAAGTGATTTTGAGTATAAAATTCCTTGTAAAGTCCCTTGGATTCTTTACGAATTGTATTAGTGTGGAATTCCATGGACGAGCCTTATAATCCACTAGGGCACTCATGTGAATATCATGAGTGAAAAATTAATTAGATTAAACGAGTTATAAATCTATTAAATTCCTTAATAAATCCATTGGATTATACTTAGATTAATTACCATGAATTATATGGGGTAAATCCCCCTTGGATTTGAGTAATTTATGAATTTATTGAATGCTATAGATTAATATCATGAATTCTTGAGGGGTAACCTTATTGAATTTCACACAATGAACTCCCTAGATTTAGATCGATCTTATTGGGTGGAATTCCATAGATGTGAGACTTTCATTCCAATTGATCTGTTCTTATGAATGTCAAAAACAGTTCCTTAAGTTCAAAACAAATTGATGGTTTTCTTTGTGAAATATTGGAAGGGAATACTCTTTTGATCTACATGTATTCCCCTCATGTTACATGATTATGGTTTCCTTGGTGATGTTAATTAGAAATAGATTGAGACACGATGCTTCCACCGTGTTCAAAGATAAATGAAGGACGAAGTAGGTAGTGTCGACTTGGGCTATCCCCTGCGCCTCAAGGATTAACCGGGTTCTATTTATTTCTATAGCTTATTATTATCACTACCTCATTTATTTATTTCACACCTTTATGTTTTATAATTACTAAATAGAATTTCATTAGAAACCATTGGTGGTGGCCTATTTATTTTTACTCACACCCTATTTAGGCCACTGGTTGGTACTCAAATAGCTTTCTTGGATGTAGGCATGGACAAGGGAAAGAGCCCTGTTGCTGATGCTTGTTTGTATGGATAGGTTGGAGTTTGAGAGTCAAGCTAGATCTTGGGAATTTTAGGGTTATGTTGTATTAAATTATTTTTACTTTATTACCTTTGGCATAATTATACTTGACTTGAATGATATGTATGAATTACTCTTATATAGGTAGCACCATTATGATATTACTGGTATGTGACTTAGTATTTTTTCAACTTTAGTTTATTTTTTATATGTGATGTTTTATGATGTTTCCATTATTTATATTATGTTTAGATCTAACCAGAGCATATAGTATCCCCACTATACCACTTATAGACCCTCACTAATAGTTGAAAACCACTAGAATATGGGGAGGTGCACCTGAGGATATGTGTCACACCATCTCAAGGCACCAGTTCAGTGGCATCCAAGTTGGGGTGTTACACCCATGCTCTATCCTAGTAAGCCAATCATTAAGCATTAGGCCTTGCGCCCAAACCTAGACCTGCAATCAAGTAGCATCTTCTTGGGTACCCAAGAATCATGGAAGTCCGAGTAAGGTGTGAGTACAACTTAGCAGACCACCACCAATAGGGTCCATAAATTCCTAGGCTCCACGGTGAAACCTGATACCAGACTATACCACCATTTATCCTCATGATTGTGACCCTAATCGACCATACCCACTTTATCTAGCATCGGGGTGTCTCTGAGCACATCGTAGTGACCATGTCAACAATATTAATATTACCACCCTTTCAAGTGTTTTCTATATAAGTTTCATGACCACCAAATAGGTATTTTCACAACCTCCCACAATAAGGGTTTTCATGACCACCCTTATGAGTATTTTCATGACCTACTCATATGAAGTTTTTATGACATCCCCATAGGGAGTTTTCCATATGAGTATCATGACCACCCCAAAGGATGTTTTAAAAAACACCCCTAAGGTTGTTTTCTATATCATTCTAAAATTAAACATTTCAAAACACACATCAATGTTTTATTTAACAAAATCCCTTTGTATCATCATGAACCATTATCCTTTTTAAAACTATAGTATTCCAAATAATAATACTAAATAAATTCAAAACACCCATCATGGTTTACTAATTCAATTCACAAAGTTCTACTAAGGATCACAACCATCAAAATATCCATTTACCACTCAAAATTCATGGGATCGATTATAATTCAACTTAAACATATAAAATCCACAATAATCCCATTCATAAAAACAAATCCATTTACCAAACCATTTTCTATTTCAAGGGGTCCATTCTAGTTTTCAATCTTAAATTTTGAAAACAATACATAATTCCCATAACACCTCTTAATTAACAATATTTACCATTTCTCCACTCCCATGTCATTTCCTTTTTATAACTACCATTTTCCAATTAGTATAACATTAACATATCAAGTCCCACTCTCTATTTTATGGAAGTCCAACCTAGTTAACCTAAACATTTAACCAATTCTAAGTTCCAATTTCAAGTTAGGGTATCCCATAGTAACCAACCATTATCTAGGTTCTTAAATTAATTTAAATAAAGTATCCAACATGGTAAAATCAAGATTAAATATTTTAATTTGGTTCAAGGTCATTGTACGAAAAACTAACATGACTGCACAATTAATACACTTGAAAATAAAGAAATACTATGGGAAAAAGTTTAGGTACAAACCTCCTTAGCCTCATATACATCCACTCATCTGATTATGACATTATTTCCAAGATGAAATGATAAAAAATTAAGAAGAATACAAAAAATCTAAAAATATGGCATATTAGACATAAATGATGAGGGATCTCTTGATTGTGAAAAAATTAAGAAGGAGAGAAAATAGAGTTATAGACTTACCTCAATCTCTAAATTTCCACTGACAACACTCCAAATGGACAATGATCAAGAGAGATCCTCCTTGGAAAAGAAAAGAGTGGGAGAGGGGTGAGGGGTTGCTACTATCCATGAGGAGAAGAAAAATCCCAAGTGGGGGGTTAAAGGGGTATCCTCAGTAAAATTATGGGTTGTCCCTAATTTAAAAAACCTCTTAGAGGACACCATACAACCAGTGGAGAAACAACTACCTAGTGATTTCAGACCCCATGTTGGGCTATTGGTTTTCCACTAACTAGCCAATAGCACTGCAATATCTTTTTTATAAGCCACCAAATCCTCTAGACCCCCTGAATGATTTCGATATTTCCATAAACCCTTGAAATGATTCTATATCTAAATAATATATGATTTGATAGGTTTTAATGAGGTTCATGAAAATTTTAAATAAAACCATACATCATAGAGTTCTAGGGTATTAAAAATTTCCCACCCTACAATAGCTCATCCTTAAGTTTTACTCTCAATAATTATCGATCCCCATCACTGATCATCCTCACAATTCCAATCATACCCACCTCTAGGTGAAAGATTCCATTTCTTTTAAATATGACAGTGTCCCGACCTTGTAGAAACCCCTAAGAACACCTAATAACTGACCTCAAAACCACTGATTCGATAACACCAAACCACATTTGACCTTTGTCTACTATGGAAATTAATCATGCATTTATGATATCAATAGAACACACTCCAAGGTATTTTTCATGAGACTCGATCCAAAAATAACAATTCACTAGCCTCCCATTGGTTAGGTTCATGGTAAAAAAATAATATATAAAGAGTATATGTTTTAATACAAGAGAAAGGGGTTGAATTATAGTTTATAAAATAAAACTTATAATTTTTACCAATCCCCTTTAAGAAAGTTATCAGATAGAGTTTCACACTAATTAAATTTATAATCGAAGTAATAAAGAGTTTATAATAAACAATATAAACTTTTATTATTACATGCATAGTGGAATAACAAAGTTGTAAAAACAAGAAATAACAATATTTATAAATTAGTAAGAAAAATTTACAAATAAATTTATAATAAAGATTCTGCACTTTAAACTTTAGTGTTAAGGAAGTCAATAACCTTGACTTAGGGTATCCATGATATTCACCCTATCATTGGGTCTACCTTCTGAGCCACAGAATTCCTCAATCACAAAGATCAGACATAACCACTATTTCCATAGCCTCAAGAACCCTCAATCAGAAAATAAGTATATCCTATATCTTCCTTAAAAATGGAATCCCTCAATAAAACCAGATTGGATGAAATGATTAAAAAAACAAAGACTTAAGAAATTTTCAGTGCATCCTCACAATCTAACGCCTTAATAAAAAACTCCCTAAACATTACAACAACATCTGGTAAGACATTTATATTCGACATCCTTTATCTTAAAATCCTTAAGAAAGTTCCATCCATTGGAAATCATATTCTTTGTATAGTAAAAAAACCAACTCTCCCAGAAAAACATCTTAATAAATTAGAAAGTATAAAAAGTTATAAATGCATAAAATTTTAAGGAAGTGGATTGTGATTTTCAAAATTAAGTTTAAAAAGTGTTGCAAGTATCCTTTTGAATCAAAAAAGACTACAACCAAATCTACTCCACTACTCAAATTCTCACTGGCCCATGCACCATAGTGCCGACCATTCAACTGACTCCACTTTGATACCCCATATTCAACAACATTCTCAGTTTCCCAAACCATAAAAAATCACAGTCTCATTACTAAGACTAACTATAACATGATTCCCCATATCATTATTTATGTTGACAATATTCCCTCGAGCATTGAAGACTCACAGACTCGATCACTCTATTAATCTACTTACCAACAATTACCCTCATTCATTTCACTCAACTGTTACCCTATATCTAGCTGTTATTGAGCACTAGACAAACAACCCCTCCTAAAACCACTAAAAAATTCATCAAAACTAAACCCTAGTGTTCCAAAAATGTGCTTGATGTTGTTTTCACCTCACCACATACAACTACACAATATTTCACCTATCAGACCCCTATGGAAAAATATCCTCAAATATGATTAGTTACACCCATTAAATTTATATCACACTTCTTGATCACAAATGAATATCTCATAAAGTCACCCTAAGACCATACAAGCATGCACACTATAGTCTAAACCTAATATGTTCCACTAAATTATTAAATCCTCAACTAATAAAAAATACCATTGTACTTTACCATGAGAACTGATGCACCATTGTTCCAACTCCCACCTAGATCGCCAAATTATACAAAGATTTTGATGCCAACATTCTGAATCCCACTATAATTGCATCCAAAATCCAAATATGGTACTCTTACCAAACCCAAATAAACCCATATCTATCTGCATAATGATATCTCAGAGTTATTTTTACTATCCACCAACTGGTCTCACTACATCTATAGTCCTACGCACATGGAACCACACAATCATGATAGATTCGATACCCCCCACCAAAAGAGAACACTTATTATTTCTACATTAAACAAAAACTCTAAGATCCATAGTCTATTCTATATCCATTATCACATTCAATGACTAGATGTGATTTCCCCACTCATACCTAAGAGACAACATGAAACACCAACCACCACCCGTTCCCTAACTCCCTACCATATGGAATCACTTACATCACCCTGAGCATGATCTTGATAAGTTCCATCATTAGAATTCATGCGTTTCTCCTTTTGAACCATGTTTATCCACCATGTTAACCCATAATAAGGGTCAAGCTCAGATCGACCATGCCACCACACCTCGACCCGTCCACATTCTCATTCTCACCACCAGAACACCACGATTCTCAAAAAATCCCTAATATTACATACCTATAATCCCCTCATTGAATACACATCGATCCCTAACATATACACATAGATTATTTCTCATTTAAGTATTAATCACATGCTTCCATACCATCCAATCCATAAGACAAATGACACGATGATTCTCCAACACACACTTTACTCGCTGGTCTCATCAAATCTCAATAGTTTCACACTCCTATGAAAACTGGTCACAAAGACCTAACTCAAATTAAATTGAGTCACATCCCATCAAAACTAGGTTCATGTGCCCCAATCACTAGTTATGCCTCCATCACATTCCAATCTCACTAATAAAAATCACCCTCAATGTTTTTAAGAACCTAAGCATATCACCAAACAAAAACCACTCACATAACTACCCATAACTCAAGTGTTATTATAAAACCCAAAGCATCTAAATATTCTCCACTTATCCTAGATTCAACCATCAAGGGTTATCTTTGACCATTTACTATAACTGCATTGATAATCGATAAGGATATGATTCTGAACAATCCCACCTTCCAAAACTGGTATCGATACCAAAAAAACCCCAAGGAATCCACATGAACTTACTCAAACCCATATAAGGGAATTCATATATTTTGGGAAACATAGTCCCATACATTCATGAGGCATATCTCCAGCCTCTACCTTATACTAACAACACTTTATATGCATCAGTCTCAAACATGAGCATTCAACCACGCCTCTAATTCTATAAGAATTTATATTCCTAGGACAACCCCTCTATATAGTTGCCCTTAAACATAAAAAATAATTGAATCACCACTATCTTGGGCCACACCCCAAAGGCTATGAGGTCCTCACACCGAGTCCTATAATCCAAGTCTCACACACATACCCCAAGCACCTAAACCCTAGAATAACTACCTAATCTAGCAGCAGACATCACATTAGCCACTTCGTTCTCATCATACAATGTAAGGGTATCATACATAGGTTTAAGACAAGTATACTCTACCCACTATCTCAGGTCAAAATAGCTTAAAAGGTTTACATATAGTCACATGACACCTTAAAATCATAGTAATAGATCAAATTGAAACCACAACATGCATGGCGTTCTATTATCCCACACACCCCATATCATAAAAACCTTGAAACCCATGATATCTCTCTAGACACCTTTTATCCATTCATAATCTTAGTCCATGAACACTATGAACTATACCAGAACACACTCCACTAAAAAATATTTCCAACATTTCAACTTATGAAAATCGATAACAGGCACAATGCCATGCTTTTCTCTACATCCTGTATCATTAAAATCACATAACCTGGTCACTCTCAACAATCCAAAATACCCATACATAGGTTCAAACACCAATTAACCACTAGGTACACATCATATATATCAGATTCATAATTTTACACTTTTCAATTTTACATTAACTAAAGTTTTCCACAATAAGGGCTTAGTTAAATGAAATGTCAAGTAAAAGTTATAGAAGAAAGATGCCTATAAGTTGTACTTGGAATTTTATTTAGCTGAAACCACATAATAAATTAAGTGATCACATATTTTACTTTTTAAACATTTTCTTTAACCTAAAATTTTCACAACTGATGCCCAGTTAAATGTAATTTCAATTATAAGTTATAGAGGAAAATGATCTATAAGTTTCAATTTCCATTTTATTTAGACAAGAACGTATAATAATAAAGTAAAATATCACATACCATGGTTTTATCCATTTAGAATAAAAGTTAAGTAATATTCCACCATACACTTATATAGAAAAAAACTATGTAAATCACTGCAGACACTTTAAATAACCAACCCATGTCATAGTACAGTTAAACAATCATAGGCAATCATGAAAATGGCATGAAAATCCTACATTCTAAGTATGATTCATGTATACACGCCCTCTTATCATATAAGTTAAGAGATAAAATCCCATAAATCATTAAAATTATAATAACTTGTATCACTTATGGTGAAATCAAATCAACAATAAAAGAAAATAGTATGAAAACAATCTCATCCCTTACAACATGGACTTCCCTCAAATTTGGGGTGGCTAGTCATAAGAACATGTTTCATACCATGTTCCAATAACATCCTATCTACTTCTTACCTTACTTAAATAGTAATACACTACTATAAAAATAGGCAAGGGAAGTGCCACCTTTTATCAGCGTTAAGCAAAAAGTGCTGATAAAGGTAAATCTTTATCAGCGCTAAATAAAAGTGCTGATAAAGGCTCCCTTTATCAATGATTTTCTAGTGATAATAAATAAGCCCTTTATTAGTGATAAAAAGGTTCTGATAAAGGAACTCTTTATGAGTGCTAAAATTCTAGCGCTAATAAAGGGTACGATTTATCAGTGCTAAAAAAACAATGATAAAGGATCCCTTCATCAGCGCTAGAAAAGCGCTGATAAAACCATAGTCCCATATTTTATAAAATCAGGTGCAATATCCTCTGTTTATCACACCCTCAAGCTCTCATGGTACTATACCCCTGTGACAACTCCTCTCCCCCTGATCTTTTTTTTTTCGGACCTCTGCCGCTAGCCCTACTCCACCGCTATCCCTACTCCTTATCCTTCCCCTCAAACCCCTTATGTGGATCCTACTCCCTACGAACCCTACTTATCCTCCTCCCCGCTAGACCCTACTCCCTGCAAACCCTACTCCTCCATTTCTCAATGGTTGGTGGCTCCTCCCGTGCACCTCCCCCTTTGGCGGTCGTGCCTTCCCCTCCCGACGTAGCGCAGAAGGCTTCATGACCACTCGATACTTATTCTCTCCATCCATCGCGGGTGAGATATACTATAGGTAAGTATCCCACTTATACTTTTAGGTTTATTTTTGGTAATTTCTCTCCCTGATCTACATGTGTTCATAATTTTAATTCTCATTTGGCCAATGATTCAATGAATAATTGGTGAATGGTCATTGCAAATTCCATAGTTGGAATCACAGATCACTCCATGTTAAAATGATACATGGGCAGTGCTAGTCTTTTTTAGACACACCATATACCCCTAGGGACACATCATGTCCTCCTTTGAGGATAGTTTTGAGCTCTATTTCCTTTTATTTCAGTTTTTTTGTGAGATTTTTGAGCTTCCATGGACTAGTATTGGTGGATTGTGTTCCGTTGGTCCATTCCTATGAGGTCTTGATGCGGCTTCATGACCTCATCCAAGGATGTTGGCCCCTATATGTCTTCTTAATGATCAGGGTAGTGTTGGTGAGTTTCATTATTATTGATTGAGTTGTCTTAGTCCACTTATATGAGGGTTATTATAGAATTAGGTCCCATTTATTGGAACTCATACCCCTCAGCGACTTGGAACATGTATCAATTCAAGGGACCCGAAGCGATCCTCATTTCATTCATGTTGTCCCTATATTGGGTTTGAAGAATTGGAATCACAAACACTTACATGGGAATTGATCCCCTATGTTGGAGGATGTTTCAAGTAGAGTCTTTTTTCCCCCAACAAGCCTTAGGAATTAACCCCCTCTCTTTGTATAGAGATATGATATTTCAGATGGTGTATTAGTCCGATGGAGCGTGTATCTCAGATGAAACCTCTCAGTTTTCAATATACTTATTCTATAGTGAGTGGTCTCAGTTCACTTTTATGGTGGTTAGTATGGAATATGATCCTGAGTAATGGACCATAGGTCACTTAGTGACCTAGAGCTTGTATCCCTCCGAGAGGCCTGAAGCAAACCTTATTTCCAATGTGTTTTCCCTATGTTGGGTTTGTTGAATTGGCATGAACAACACTTACAAAAGTGTCTATCCCCTATCTTGGAAGATTATTGTAGTAGACTCTAGTATCCCCCCATCAAGCCTTGGGCGTTGAACCCCTATATTTATATCATGAGCTGATATTTCTGATGGGGTATTAGTCTGATGAAGTGTATATCTCAAGTTAACACTCTCGGTTTCCTATGTGATTCTTCTTGGCTATATCGGATGAGTGTGACCTCTGGGATGAGTGTCATCATTGTAATTATAGCTTGGGTAGTATTTCCTCTTGGAGGAGTGTTACCTTGAAACCCTGAGTGGATTTATAACTAGAAGTGGTTGAAACATTTTTTTGACTCAAAGTCTTTTATGAGTATATTTGGGATATCCTTGGTTATCATTATGTCTCATATCTTGTTTGGAATACCTATGTTTAGTGACATGAATACTCTCGATGCTTTATGTATGGTGTTTTTGGGGTGTCCTATTGTGTATTGTAATACTCATCCCTACCAGGGATCTTCCCATACATGTCATTTCTTATACAGACGATGGAAAATTTCACAGAGTCCTTGGTGGACTAGGATAAGGTAGAGATTAGTTTGGGATACACAAACATAGGTGTATAACAATGGTGAATTAACATCTGTCCCCTCCTTCTATGTAGGTCATACATTATTTTCCATTTTTTGGTTGGATTGTATTTAATATCTTTTTATTAAATCCATTAATTTATGTTGTTCAATTCATAGAACGACCACTAGTGGTTTGGGGGAATTAAACATGTAATACTAATATTTGGATGGCTGTATTAGTGTTATATGATTATGCCTATGGTTTGAGTTCATATCATAATATTTTAAGGTAGTGATCTTCTGGGATGTAGGGTTAGCAGCACCCACCCACAGTAGGTGTGTGATGCAAGTCTCATCTCAGGAGCCACTTCCATTCATAGGCACCTCAAGGATATCCATTACTCCAAGTAATTTAATATGATTGTGATGGGTATATACATATCACATTGCATTTTATTAACATTCATGCTACAATCAGAGAGGCAGTCGACGAATAGACTAGGCAGAGGGACTGGAGAAAGGAGGTCTGTACAACACTAAAGTGATGGAGGAGATCGGGGAGAAGCATGAGGTGGATGGAACTTTGGTTTGATTATACTAATACTACCCCTAAGTAGACCACTCCTATATTTGAAAGTTATCAGTTAGAATCTTGGATAGTTGTAGTCACTAGATTCTTTTTACTAGGAGGCTCTATGAGTGTTTGGAGGTACGATCTATGTTCGTTATACTTTTCTTGTAGTACTATTAGAAATAGGTACAAGAAATTTTTTTCCTAATTTTTTCAATTATTTTCTAGGTATATGGTAGGCGTTGGTAGAGCCCCATGTTAGTGATGTTTGGTATGAATTTTCACTTTCAAGGAAGATGAAAATTTTTCCCATCGATATGTGTTCTTGAGAGGAGATCCAAAAACATGTGGTCAAGTCAGTGACTCCTAAAGTGGTTACTATATAGGTGTTATAGATGGGGTCCTTTTAATTGTGTGTTTTAGGCCCTTTTTATGTGCTAAGGTGTCATAGAAATCCTTGTTTTTAGTGAACTGGTGTGAAATGAAAAGGGTGTGTACCAAGAAATAGGATCTCATAGAGGCTTCAAGTTCGGTTCTAGGTACGAGTTTGGGGAAGGTGAGGGAGAGTTATTGCATATCCTTTAGATGTTCATGATAGAATTTATGTTCACTAACCTTAATTTTCTATTTCTTATGTTAATTTGGGTAACAAAACCTATGATATTCTATAGTAATTTTGGATAAACCTAGGTTATGTAATCTAAATTAACTGTTCAACCACTTTTGCAGATAATGACTTCTACACGTTCTGGTGCTCCTAACCATGAGGCTGAACAAGTCTCTCAAGCAGCTACTGCTGCTACTACTCACAGTGCAGAGCAACGAAAAGTTTCTGAACCTATTGCTGCTCCTAGTGTTGAGGTTCAACAACCATCATCACATTCCATTGATACCATTTCAAATGAACATATTGATGATGTTGATATCGATGAAATGGTCGGGGATGAAGGACCAAAATTGCAGAAAACACAGGTACATCATAGTTTGACGGTGTTAGCCAAAGTTCTTAAGGCAAAAAAGCAAAGGCATCAGATTTGACGTCAGACGGAATGCACGAGGCCAATATGTGAATTACAAAAAGGCTATGTTTAGTAGGTACATTGGAATTTTCACTTGGAAATGTGTGCCGATTGACATAGATTCATGGAACCATGTTGTGTTCGGGCTGAAGGATGTGATCTGGGAATAAATTACGGTGACATTATGATATTATTTCTTTAATTTACTAGATAATAAAATAATGAAACAATGTCTTACTCTTCTCAATCCCTTTAAGATTACATTTATAATAGATGTTTCACATAATAATTATATACTAAGGATTTCAGGAAGGATTCATCGAGGTTTTCACACTATTCTAACAAAATGTCACCTGAAAGATTCCAAAGGTAAAATAAACCCACACCCACCACTTTTCTATGTTCACCTGATATCCCAAGAAGCATGGGATGCATTTATTGGCCATCGTGGGGATGAGAAGTTTCAGGTACATTGTGGCTGATAATATGTTGTTTGAGGATATGTGTATTCATCGCTTTGATTGTCAATATTTCATTTATGAAATAACAACTCAGTACTGAAAATAAGGAATGTGTATCAAAACTAACATACCCCTATCTTAAAGAAAGGATGGGGTACACTTCATTAGAAAATAAAATGGTACACATTTTAAATTTATAGTAATATTATTAGGTTCCAAGAAACAACATCATAATTATCTTTCTATATTTATATGTATATTGACGAGTCTAAAGCCAAAGACACTTTCATCCCACATCATGTGCTATGGAATGAGGCATGTGTGAGTAAGAAATGGAAGCTAGTAGATGAAAACACACAAAAAGTGTGGGAAATATGTGTAAGGATGACACGATAAAAAGTTTTGTTTTAAATTGCTATTAAATAATAATAATTAATTATTTTCCTATATCTGATAGTCACAGGAATCATCTACTCCTATAGCAGATGAAAACCTATTATCGATGGCTTTGAAGCGGCCAAAAAAATATGGTTGTGTCAGAGGTTTGGGGTTTAGGGTGAAACCCTGAGTATATTTTGAGGAAAAAATAGATGATAGAAATGAAGAAATGAAACAAATGAGCGAAAGAATAGAAACTCTTGAAGAATTATTTCAATGGAAGGGATAGTTTCTAGCAACTTTTATGGGTGCGAAGCAAAGATAAGACACAACTCAGGAACAACCAGTGCGTGGAGATACCGCCCCACCCCCACCATCTTTGAGGCAAGCCATTCCCTCAAAGAGCTATCTTAGACGTGGTAATCAATATTCTAATAATTGTTCCCATGAAATGTGAATCATAAAAATACTGATACTTTTCCTATACTATTATTATACAGGGTGATAATGATTGTGATTTATATCTATCAACACCCACCTATCACCTTGTAGCGAGGGCTAAAGTGTTCAACATCCCAGAGGATAAGTTGCATAATAGACCACTTCTAAAAGATCATCTAAAAGTGACGATTACTGTAGCTCATGAGCCAAATGCAGAGCTACCTATTCCACTTGATGATGATGATATTCATACGGTCGAAAAGGCTATTGGGACATTCATTGCATGTCTGTCACAACTTGTAAAAGTACATGTGGACAAAGAGGTATTTATTTCCTTTTTTTTCAAGATAAACCTTTAAAAATTAATGAAAAAAAGTTTTGAACCAATGAATGTTATTATAGATGGAGAAAGGGAAGGGGTGACAAGAAACATGGGCTCAAAAGAATCTAAAGGATTGACCAACTGATCCCAAATAGCTACTGAAAGCACAATAACACCACCTGTTCTCTATCCACATTTACTAGCATTGAAGACTCATGTAGATATGAAGCTTAAAAGTAGTAGTAGTCATATAGTGGGTTTTTAAAAGAATATATACGGAGAGGAAATTCAAGATTTCATTGCTTCTAAAAATGTAAATTAGATCCTTGAATACAGTTGGCTAGGCGTCACAGTTGTAAATGTATATATGAAGTATGTTTTCATGAATTGATTTTCTAAAAGCTGATATAATGTGATAATTATGACTAAATGCATTTTATATCATTGGCAGGAATATATATGAAAAACAGTTGAAGGAATTTTCCCATGAGCCAAAATTTGGACTCATTAGTCCTCATACCACATCAACACAACTAACGAAATTAGAACCATAAAAAAGGATGAAATAGTGAAAGGCTTGCTGAAAAAATTTGAAAGCAAGATTATAGATGAAAAACTCTTCCTAATACCAACCATGCAGGGGTAAAACTCTACAATTAAAGCATATCAATTATATTTTCACTTCTTTTATTACTTATTACTTTTTGTGTTTTTAGAAAACATTGGATACTAATTGCGGTGAACTTGGATACTCCAAAGATTTATTTTCTGGATTCAATGCAAGGATATCAAACAAACTGACCACACATGATGGAGTTTGTGAATCTATAAGATAGTACATCCTATGTTTTAGGTCAAAAAATAAAGCAATATAATTTATATTATCTTTTACTGAGGATTCTGTTATGATAGGGTGGTATATCAATATCATCTAAAAAAAGGAATGAGGACAGGGGCTAAGTATAAGAAGTCAAGAAAGTACTACATCTGGACAAATATCAGGGTATATATAATAAAATTTCACTATCCAAACACATATCAAAACAAGTTACTTATTATACTAACGATAAAAGTTTTTGTAGTGTCCAAAACAAACAAACGATAATGATTGCGGTTATTATGTTTGTAAATTTATGAGAGAGATCATTTTCCACCAACAAACTAGCATCCCTAAAGAGGTATTTTAAAAAACAACTACTATTTCATTTAAATTATTTATTTATTATTTATTTATATATTTTGCAGTACTAATATGACTGTCGAAAAGCCACATATTCACAAGACGATATGTATTTTTTCAGAAATGAGTGGGCTGAATACCTGATGAAATATTGTATACAAATAGAATGAAGATCTGACTTGGGGATGTGTATAATTGGCATCCATTTTTGAGAGGGGTTAAGGAGATAAAAAGATGAAACATTGTTCTATGTAAATGTTCGTAGGAAAATTATAATTGTTATTAAATAAAACATCCTTTATCCAATGAGTCATTTGTTCATTTTAACATATGAAATGCACCAGCAACATACAAGAATGATGAACCACTTTTCTTTGGGATTTGGATAAGAAAAACAAGTAAAATATCCAAAATACCTTTATATATGACCAAATTCATTAGTATTGTGTTGATACATTAGGAGAACGATCCTTGGGTCATGTGTGACATTTAAAATTCAACCCCACCTCAATTCAAGGCATGGTGTGGCTAGTATCACTCAAAGTGTCTCCCTTTTGTTTAAAATGGACATAATTTTAAGTAAAAACAACAACTAACGTATGAAAAACCGACCAAACACATACAGATTGTGTTGATACTTTAGCAGAAAGATACCTGGGTCATGTGTGATGTGTATGAGTCAACCCCACCTCAATAAGAGGTACGGTTTTGCTGATATCACTCAAAGTGTCTCTCTTTTGTTTAAAATGGACAAAAATTTTAAGTGAAAACAACAACTGACGTACGGAAAACCAACCAAACACATTCGGATTATGTTGATACTTTAGGAGAATGATCCTTGGGTCATGTGTGATGTGTAAGAGTCAACTACACCTCATTATGAGGCATGGTGTGGCCGATATCACTCAAAGTATCTCTCTTTTATTTAAAATGGACTGAATTTTAAGTGAAAACAACAACTAACGTACAGAAAAACCAACCAAATGCATTTGGATTGTGTTAATACTTTAGGAGAATGATCCCTGGGTCATGTGTGACATGTATAAGTAAATACTACCTCAGTTAGAGGCACGGTGTGACCGGTATCACTCAAAGTGTCTCTCTTTTGTTTAAAATGGACATAATTTTTTTGTGAAAACAACAACTGATGTACGGAAAACTGACCAAACGCATTCGGATTGTGTTGATACTTTAGGATAATGATCCCTGGGTCATTTGTGATAGGTACGATTCACCCCCTCCACAATCCAATATATGGTGTGTCTATATCACTCAAAGTGTCTCTCTTTTGTTTAAAATGGACAGAATTTTAAGTGAAAACAACAACTAACGTACCGAAAACCAACCAAATGAATTTAGATTGTGTTCATACTTTAGTAAAATGATCCATGGGTTATGTGTGACGTGTATGAGTCAAATTTTCCTCAATATGAGGCATGGTGTGGCCAATATCACTCAAAGTGTCTCTCTTTTATTTAAAATGGACAAAATTTTAAGTGAAAACAACAACTGACGTATGAAAAACTGACCAAATGCATTCATATTGTGTTGATACTTTAAGAGAAAGATCCTTAGGTTATGTGTGATGTTTAAAAGTCAACCCCGCCTCATTTTGAGGTATGGTGTGGTTGATATCACTCAAAGTGTCTCTCTTT
Source organism: Viscum album (assembly GCA_963277665.1). NCBI lineage: Eukaryota > Viridiplantae > Streptophyta > Magnoliopsida > Santalales > Viscaceae > Viscum > Viscum album. Next base: position 118,076,286 of record OY728156.1, on the reverse strand, counting down.
TCTTTAAAATGGACATAATTTTAAGTGAAAACAACAAATTACGTACAGAAAACCGACCAAACGCATTTGGATTGACATAAAAAAAACCAACCACCCCCTTGGAAACCCCCATGGATAGCCCCCCACCACCCTAGACACCCCCATCCCACCCCCTGGACACCCCCACCCCCTGGACGCCCCCCACCCCCTGGATGGCTCTCACCCCACCACCTGGACGCCACCCCACCACCTGGACACCCCCACCCCTGGACACCCCCAACCCCCTGGATGGCCCCAACCCCCTGGACAGCCCCCACCCCTCCTAGACACCACCCCACCACTTGGATACCCCCACCCCCTGGACACCACCCCACCCCCCTTGGACATCCTGGACCGCCGCCCCCCACCCCCTGGAAACTTCCCCACCCCCTGGACACCCCTCCCCCTAGAAATCCTCCCAACCCCTGGACACCACCCCACCCCCTGGACACCACCCCACCCCCCTAGACACCCCCATGGACATCCCCCCATCACCCTGGACAACCCCACCCCCTGGACACCCCCAACCCCCTGAATGGACCCACCCCCTGGACGGTCCCCCACCCCTCCTAGACACCACCCCACAACCTAGACACCCCCACCCTTGGACACCCCCACCCCTTGGACACCCCCACCCCCTGGAAAGCCCCCCAACCCCCTGGACACCACCCCACCCCCTGGACACCACCCACCACCACCCTGGACAACCCCCACCCCTGGATACCCCCACCCCTAGATGTCCCCCTACCCCCTGGACGGACCCCACCCCTCCTAGACCCCACCGCACCAAATGGACACCCCCACCCCCTGGACACCACCCGTTGGACAGCCCCAACCTCCTGGACCACCCCCACCCCCTGGAAACCACCCCCTTGGACACCCCCTACCCTCCTAGACACCCCCACCCCTTGGAAAGCCCCCCCAACCCCTTGGATGCCACCATGGACAGCCCCCCCACCCTAGACAGCCCCCACCCCCCTGGACACCCCCAAACCCATGGACAACCACCCCCACCCCTGGACACCTCCCCCAACCTCCTGGACCGCCCCACCCCCCTAGACCGCCCCACCCCCTGGACACTACCCCCACCCCTGGACACCCCCACCCCTAGACACCCCACCCCCTGGAAAGCCCCCCAACCCCCTGGATACCCCCACCCCCTGGACACCACCCTAGATAGCCCCCACCCCCTTGGACACCCCCATCCCCCCGGACACCCCCACCCCCTGGACACCCCCTACCCCCCTTGGACAGCCACCCAAACCCCTGAACAACCCCCCAACCCCCTAAATTCTGAATTGAATTCTTTATGTATTTAATTAACTTATGAATTATGTATTAATGGTGTATGGGTATACTTTTTTTATGGGTATACTTGTTGTATGTGTATACTTGCTATAATTACCTTATGAATTATGTGTTAATTTTGTATGGGTATACTTGTTGATATTCTGATTTTTTTGTAGGTCTTGTTTGGGTGTACTGCTGCAAAATTTTATGTTACAGCAAGCAGGGAATTTATTAGTACTTTTTTAGCACTGATAAAGGGGACCCCCTTTATCAACACTGAGCTTTACAACACCTTTTTAGCGCTGTTAAAGCCCATTTTGAGCACTGATAAAGCCCGTTTTTGTAGTAGTAAGACAAAAGAAAAGATACCAATGATACCACTTTGTAATTTCCCCCCACCCTAGACCACTAACCAATTCTCAAACCAGTGTTAGCTGATTCACCTTAGGCACACCTCCCTATATTCTAGAGGCTTCCAATTAATCACGTGAGTCTAAGGTGGTATGATAGGGAGACTATAACACCCACAAACATAGGTACTTGACCCTTTATTTATATATTTTAAGTATATAAAATTTCTAGGTTAATTTTCAGGAGGTTTGGAGTTGTTTTTTAAAACTTTGGAGGGTTTTATTGAGGTTCATAGTTTGAGCATGCTCAGTAGAAACTATGCAACACCTCTAGGAAATGTGAAACTGAAACAGTGGGTACTGGGTATGCGCATAGTTAGGTGCACAGTTTGGCCAGGCCATGTGGATTTCCAGGAGAAATCATGAAATGATAGATAGTGAATAATATCACAGTTTACACATGGTTTATCTAACCATGTAATCCAACCATGCAAGGTGTGGTTTGAGGAAGTGGTTTTTGCATGATTAGCACATGGTTTTCCTAACCTTTCACCCTAACCGTGCAATATGAAAAATTAGATCCAAGAACCATCGATATAATTCTATTTACCTCATAAACAACTTGTTTCCCCCTAATAAGGTCATATTAATAATTCCTCTCCCTCCCAATGCTTTGGAGATAATTCCTTTTGATCTAGGAGAAATTCATAAGAAAATCTAAGCGTGTTAGAGGCCCAGATTCATCAGTAAGTGCTCGTTCTTTATAGTTTTCATTATATCTTTTATTCCCCCTCTTAGAATCATGGATCTAGTTTTTTAGAGATATAAACTTGATGTGTGATGTAAATATTTTTGAGATATTTTTTATTTTTATTGAAGGGAACAATATACCAGGTCAGATTTAGGATTTTCAAGATGGGTTTTTGAAGTTTTGTGTCATTCTTCATTTTCACCTAAGTTTGAAAGTTAAGTGGATTATTTCTCATTATTAATTTATTATAACTTGAAGGATTTGTTTAAAATTGATTAAATTTATTGAAATTGTTTTGAAACCTTTGTTTTATTTTATGGAAACCTATTTAGTGATATTTTCTTGGAAATTGTGGAAGTTGGTTGGTTTTTTGAAAATGATTTTGGTTCATGATTTGAAAATGATGATTTTAAAAGTATGGTTTGTTTTTTATGAATGGAAAATGTTTTTTTTGAAATGGTTTAAATAAAGGAAAGTTTTATGTGAAATGGTTTTGGTATACTTGGTAGTGTGTGTTCATGTTGTATTTTACAAGGCATGGTTAAAATATGACTTGGTTCTTAGTGCCAAAGGTGTAATGGCACATGGTATTGGTTAACTTGTGATGAATTGGTAGATAAATGAGATACCACTCATGAGTATGTAACTTTCACTTGGTAATTCATGTGTGGGTGAGTGTAATTATGAAATGGGTATTCCCAATGGATTCTAGAAAAATGTTTTATTTTTGTGAAATGGTTTTCCTTGGAACTGCTTTAGTTTTGATACAAACTGTTGAAATTATTTTAAACTATTTTTATATAAATTATGATAATAAGATTTATATTATTGTAATTATTAGGGAATTCATTGGGGAAATACTACTTAGTTTTATACTCACCCCCTGCTTGGGAACTTTGGTGTGTTTGTAGATATTATATATATTGAGACACAAGTAAAGGAAAGGTATCTCAGTTATTTAGTGATACATCATGATACTTTGGGCATGAATTATTGAGTTGGATCTTGGATCATGTTGGGAGTTACTATTTGGATTCATTTGTTTCCTTTGGGTTTTATGATCTTTGGTGTCTTTGTGTTTTATTGGTTTTGGTTTCCTCTTGTATTCTGATATTGTTGTTGGTTTAGTTAGTTTTGTTTTAGTTGTATTTTGTACTCATGCATCATATAGAGGTTTTATTGTTATGGTTATCATGGTTTATTTTCTTTGTTTTCAAAGAGAAAATTGTCTCCCAATTGTTATGAATCCCTTGACATTTATTTCCAGCCATTGGTATCTTATGGATGTCACACAAGGCCAGTAGCACCTCCGCCTCTTCCCAAGATAATGGGATAGGGTTGGGATGTTACAAATGGTATTAGTTTCCTTGATCCATGATATGGGATTAGTGTTAGTATATCTATTGGTATTTTATCAAGGAGTAGGATTTTTGGAACTTGAATTGTAGAGCATAAAAAAGTGTAGCTAACCTATTTATGTTGAACTTCGAGTTACTAGGGAGTTTGGGTACATGAGTGTTTTGAGACACTTCTAGGAGTTGTAAACTCAACATCACGGGTTTATATGATGAGAAGATGATGAAATTCATTGATATTAATGAATTAACATTAGGAGTTCATAATTCATTTTGAGTAATGATTTATAATTTGGTGAAAAAAGTGTTGATTTTTGAGAATAATTGAAAATGGTTTTATTTTCAAAAGCATGGGGGAATTTTCAAAAATGGGTATAAAGAGTAAATTTTTGAATTTTGAAAATCCTTGTTGTGATATGTGTGATGTGGTAAATTTTAAAGTGACAAGCCTTAAGTTTCTAGAGAGTGAAACTAAATTAATTTTGTTTTAGTTATAGAGAATGACACCGGGAAGGCATCATAGAAACAAAATAGAAGAGGCTATTGAGAATGTGGATGAACATGATCCATAGGTGAACCATAAATTGGTTCAAAGTATTGATTAAGCTTTTCAAGATATGGAAATAGGAAATAGGAATGATGAACCTTCATAGGTGGACCATTTGGTTTTATTTCAAAACAAGAATCCACTTATCTTTTGGGGGGATTTAGAACTGGATAAAGTGGAATTCTAGTTGAACAGAATGAATGGATTATTTAATTTCCTTTGGAAACTAGTGGACTTAAAAGTGAAGTTGTAAATGTACATTCTAGAAAATATTACACGCCAATAGCAGGATTAAGCAGTTCAGGCTAAATTGGACCAAGACATGACATGGGAGGATTTTGAATAATTGTTTAATAAACAATTATATCCTCATACTTTCAAGATTTCAAGATCATAAATCTTATTTAGTTTAAATCAAGAGAACCTCATAGTGATTTAGTATACAGATAAATTTATGAATTTAGTCTACTTTTCACCTAAGTTTCTACCTGTGTATCCTTGAAGGTACACATTTTTTAATCAGGGTTAGGTCCAGATATTCTCTCAAAGATTGTCATGATTTATATATCTCATTATATAGAGATGGTCAATAGGGAAATGGTGGAAGAAATAGATATATTGGGAATCACTATTAGAGGAATAATGATGATACCTATGAGAATTGGTGGGAACTCTAATGATGGGAATAAGTGAAATAAAGACACCTATTTTCAAAGTGGTGGTATGACTTAGAATTAGATGATGAGATCAGTGAACCTTCCTCCTAAACCAAAGGGTAATCTCAGTTGTTTTCAATGACTTTGTCTCAGTCACATAAAGTGATATTGTACAACAAAACCTAGAGAATGTCATAATTGAAATAATATGGGGAATCTATAGCATTATTTTTGAAGTTCTCTGAGTTCGGTAGCTTGTGACACATCTCATACTTCTCAAGCATCATATTATTCAATAGGATGAGTGAAACAAAATAGCTATCTTTAGTAGAAGCAAGAAAGGTGTGGTGATTATAGGAATACCATAACTACTAAAATAGTACAATCTCAACAAAGTAACAAAGATAAAATTTCACTAAGTAAGAAATTGTATGGAGATGAGAGAATTATTGTGAATGATCAATATAGACCTTCGATGGTGAGAATTAAAATTCTTATAAATTATACCTTTATGAAATATTTTTTTGATATAGGTTCATCCCACTCATTTATTTCTTCTTGTGTTGTTGATAACATGAGTTTTCATGTTGAGATTATGTCTTCTATTTTGAAACTTCAAACTTCTCTTGAACAAAGAGAATGTTGATAATTTATGTGCAAATAATGTTCTATAACTATCAATGGAGCCGAATTGATTTGGGATTTCTCTGTGCTTGAGATGGATTTAAATTATTTAATCCTAGTTATGGATTGGTTAAAAATGTTTAAATCTCACATTGAATGTTATACTTTAAGGGTTAGTTTTACAATTTTAGATGGCATCGAGCATCTATTTAGAAGAGAATAAAATGTGAAAGCAAGTGGAGAAATATTTTTGGTGCCAGTGGTTGGAACTGTCTCATACCAGTTGGTAGATTTGACCTTAGAATCTATGGATGAGATCAATAATAGAAGTTTTCCAACAATTTTTAATTAGTTTCATGATTCTTTTCCTAATAATTTCTCAAGGTTTCCACCCATAAGAGATGTGTAGTTTAAAATTGATCTCTTACCAGGGACCAGTCATATATCACTTCCATCTTATCAAATTACACAAATAGAATTAAGGGAATTGAAAGTTTAGTTGGAAGATTTTGAAATCAAGTGTTCATTAGGCCTAGTACATCCCCATGGGAATCACTAGTTCTTTTTGTGAAAAATTCATATGAAACTATTTGTCTTTTCATATATTATCATAAGATTAACCAAGTTATGATAAAGAATCAGTATCCTATTCCATGAATTGATGATCTTTTTAAAAAATTGACGGGATTCTAGTGGTTCTATAAAATTGAATTACATTTAGGATATCAATAATTGTGGTTTCAGAAGGAGGATATTCTGAAGACAACTTTCAGGAGTAGATATGGTCGTTATGAGTATGTGGTTATAATTTTTGGTATTACGAATTCAAAAGATATCTTTATAGAATTGATGAATCATATATATCAAAGGTATCTGGATTCTTTTATGGTGGTTTTTATGGATGGCATACTGGTGTATTCTAGGACAAAGGTTGAGCATGAGAAACATTTGGCTATAATTTTGGGTATCTCATGGGATCATCATTTGTGTGAAAATTTTTTAAAGTGTGATTTTTGGATACAATAGGTATGTTTCCTTGTCCATATTATCTCTAAAAAAGGTGTTTCTATGGATCTAGAAATGATAGAGGCTTTAATCTCTTGAAAACACCCAAAGAATGTCTTTGAAATGTATATTTTTCTTGGCCTCATTAGTTATTACTAACATTTTTTCCATGACTTTTCATGACTAGATTAACCAATGATAGATTTGAAAAGGAAAAATGTTCCATTACAATAGAATAATGAATGAAATAGGTCTTTTAAAGAGTTTAAAATTCACCATACACAAGTATTGATCTTGATATTTCTAGAATCAATATGAGGTTATGTTGTCTATTGTGATGATTCAGGATATAGGTTGGGGTGTATTCTCATGCAGGTAGATAATTTTTTTTCTTATAGTTAAAAAAAGTTATGGTTTCATGAGAATAAATGCCCAAAAAATTATTTGTAATTAGCCATGCTAGTCCATTATTTTAAGACCAAGAGTCATTACCTCTTTGGTGAGAAGTTCATAGTGTTTACAGATCATAAGAGCTTGAAATTTTTTTTCTCATAATGATATTTGAATCTGAGATGAGGAATATGGATGGAGTATCTTCAAATGTTTAACTTTGACTTAATGTATACACTAGGTAAAGAGAACACTATGGTGGATGCCTTAATAAGAAATTCATATATTCAGTTGGTGAAAGAAGCTTTAGATCTATGGCATCCATCATCGGTGATATCTGATTTGCACTTGGATTGTGAAGACTGAGGTAATGATTCCATTTTCTTTCTGATTTATTTTATTCCAAATTTGTCTGAGAAGGTTAAAGAAGAATAAATATCCAATTCTTAATCTCTTTTTATGAGGTCAAAACTCAATGGTGGGGAGACCATTAAGGGATAGAATCTTGATAAAAGATCAGTACTGTGGTTTCAAGATTGGATGTTTGTACCTTTGTCTTGTTAGAAACAACTTCATGATTACCACCATTTGATATGGGATGTTCATCCTAGAATGAAAAATATGTATAAATCACTAAAAGTGAAATTTTGGTGAGTTGACATGAAAATATAAGTGGATGAGTTTGTTTTGAGATTCCTCGCCTATCATTAGGTTAAGGCGGAGCACCAGTGACCAGAGGGTATGTTGCAGTCCTGACCAATTTTTGTGTGGAAATGGGAGATGATAACTATGTATTTTGTATCAATTCAACCAAAGATAGTTCAAAAACACAATGCTATATGGGTGATAGTATATTATATCACAATTTCATTCAAATTCATCCCTATTATTGAATCTAATATGGTGAAAGAATTATTAATAATATATTTCTAAGAAGTGGTAAAAAGGAACATTTGATGTTATTAATATTTTCATGACTTATTATATACTCCCTTTACTTATTTTATATGAAATGTGCATAATTTGTGAGAAATATTAATGTTTTAATACTAAGTATAATTTTTGAGCATTTTTTAGAAGTAGTCCAATTGAGTCAGTTTACTATTTTTTTTATAACTATCACCCCACTGATTAAAATTGTGAGGTTCTTGTTTTTTAGGATTCCTTATTCAATTTATCACATATCATTTGAAGGAATCATGGGCCAATTATGCAATTTGAAGGCTCATATGGACAACACAAGATGACCCAAAGAATTTGTGAAGAAACTGGACCAGCCATGATGATTGAGTTACTGGTCTCACTCCCGAAGCCCATATTTTTTTAAACTCCACCATATGTTCTTGATTATCCAAAAGAATCATGGGTAAACATTTCAGGGACCAAATCTAAGAAAAAGGGTCCCAAATGAAGCTTTGAAGTCCAGCCCACCATTCTGGACGAGAATTAAAGTCTGTAAACTATTCATGACATATCTCATGATGTAATCATCAAATAGAGATGATATTTTTCAGTGTGAAAGAGTATATATAGTAGGAAGACTTTTTTGAAGAAATCATTTGGTTTTTAAGGCATATTCCTATTCAAAAACCCTTCCATATTTTGGACTTCAAAAAGATTGAATTGAAATGGACAGATTAAAATTGTTTAATCATCCGGCCATAACTTTGGTTAAATAGGTCAAAATTCCTCTAAATTTTTATATTAGTCGGAAAACATTATTATATAAAACTTTGGAGAAGGATATATCTCGAGATTCTACTGTCTGGATGTCAAAATATTCGACCCAAGTGGAGGTACAAATTGGGAATGCAAACAGTCCACTTCCTTGAGCTATAAATACATCCCCCTCCACTCCTTCAAAGGGGTTGGAATTTCAGAATATAGGAGCACATATTGGCACAAACAAAGCCTTTACAAGGTCTTGGGAGGATCTTACATACTCAATTTTTCACTTGAGATACCCTTCCTCCTCTCTTTGTTTCCTTTCACTTTTGTGTTGTTCTTCGTTTGTAAACTTGTCTGACTGAAAATTCATTTTTTTTGATTTTTGAATTTTTTTTGGTTAAGTGAGATCCCACCATTACAAGTCACTTTGAGGATATGTTAGAACCAACAGATCATTACAAGGAACCATTGGCAGACTGAACAAATAACCCTGTCCAAGACCAAACCTGCCCAAAACACCACAAAACCATGCATGACCAGCAATTTTAATGAAAGTTTCTACTTCAATATCACTTATTTTAATCCACCTTCTATAGATTAATATTAATTTTCTTAAAATAGTTTAAATACAATTGAATCACCTTCCCTTTTTTTTCTTCCTCATTCAATCGAAAGTCCATTTTTTTAATTATCATCATTGTTCGCGTGTGTGTGTTCGACGCACCACTCTTTTTTTATCCCTTTCTTTTTCTTCTATTATTAAATTATAATCATAATAATTATAACCAAATTATTAAACACCAAAATTGATGAGTAAATATCTCATTGGGGTGAGTTATAATTTAGGTATGTTAAGTGATTGAGAGCTTTTTCTCGATGAATATTCTTTGAATTAACATTGTGTATGTTGGACTTAACATGTCATGGGTTAATGAATTGTTTTGTTTAACATGTGGTTTCCATGGATTATTGGAACCATAAATACACCACCATAAATAAGATATTATTGATATTAGAACCTTAAGTTAAGTTAAGGCTTGGATTAAATCCTTAACACTTAGTAATTCTAATCAACGTCATCTTGTGAAATGGGTGTTAATTTAATGCAATATAAAGAAAAGCTCAAGGATATCACAATCTTAACTACCTAATGATGAACTCAACACAATATTTATCAATTTGTTAAATAAAAAATCATCCATAAATTATTTCATAATCTCTATAAACAAACCCCTCAATCATAATACAATTAACTAAAAATAAACGACTATTACAAAGTATCATCGCCGAGGATTCGACCCGAGTGTTGCTATACACATTAGCAGAGCACCAGAACCTTGACCGGTCGATAGGCGACAATCAGCCATGCATTTCCAATGGATCCATTACTGGGGATGGTTATTTATCTATTCATTAGTTTCTGGTTATTGTAAAAAAACCCCAAAAAACAAAGTTTAAAAAAAAATTGAAAAAAAACACAAAGAAAAACCCGCCTTCCTCATAAAAATCATAAACGGAAAACACAAAGAAAAAAACCTTATTCCTATTTCTTCCAACATCTTTTTTAATTCCTCGTATCCTCCCAAACAATACCTCGTATTTGTTTGACCCTGAAATTGAGCGAACACTTTGCCAACTTAGGAGGAACATAAGAGATAATAAAATAATTCAAGAACCAGTCCTTGTCCAACCAATTGAATTAGATATGTCCAATCCTAGGGAACACAAACTTAAAGAACTTTATACCCCTGATATGAATTACCAACCTCTTGGTATTCAATATCCAAACATAGAGGCTGAATTTGAACTCAAATCGGGTTTGATTCATCTTCTCCCTCATTTCCACGGGCTAGCCGGTGAGGATCCACATATCCACCTTAAAGAGTTCCAAGTAGTGTTCTCTACCATGAAGTCTCAAGGGGTTTCTGAGGAACAAATAAAACTCTGAGAATTTCCTTTCTCCCTATATGAAACTACTAAGTCATGGCTTTACTACCTTCTTCCTGGTTCTATAACCACATGGAATGACATGAAGCAACTCTTCTTAGAGAAATTCTTTCCTGCTTCTCGTACTGCTTCTATACAAAAGGAAATAAGTGGTATTCATCAGTTCCCAAGTGAATCACTCCATGAATACTGGGAGAGGTTCAAAAATCTTGTTGCAACCTGCCCACATCACCAAATATCTGATCAACTCTTGATCCAATACTTCTATGAGGGGTTATTGGCTATGGAGATAACTCTCATTAATGCCGCAAGTGGCGGTGCTCTTGTTGATAAAACTCCCTCAGCTGCAAGAGATCTCACAAGTAATATGGCTGAAAACACACAACAATTCCATACTCGAGCACATGATCAAGTCAAACAAGCCCAATATAATCAATCAATTAAGCCGAAAAAGATGACCGAGTGGATGAGTGAACTTACAGGTCTTGTGTGACAACTAGATGTAGCTACCAAATCCCCAACCTCATCTTCTTCACAATCAATGCTTCATGGACCTGTTAAAAACTATGAAATTTGAAACTCTTCATCTCATCCAACAGACACATGTCCACAACTTCAAGAGGATCAATCAGATTCATCTGGACCAATGGAGCTCAATGCAGCATATTCTCAGTGGAACACCAACCTTCAACTATTAGGTTAGTTTGTTAGAAACTTCAACCAACCTCACTCTAAGGCCTTCTCTTCTTCCTATAACCAAGGCCTTAGGTATGGTAATCCCATATCTCATCCCCCTAAATTCCCTTCTCAAAACCCAAACCATTTTCAATATGGTCAAGGTGTTGGTAACTTCCAACAACCTTATCCTTTTATTCCTCAACCTCAAAGGAACAATCCTCCTCCTAGATTCCATTATCCTAGTGAGCCTTCCCAATTCCAAAACCAATACAATCGCTTTCCCAAAAACCAAAATCTAGGTAATCCCAATTCGGGATAAGACTCTTCTTCCAAGCAACCATGGGAAAATGTAGTGGAAGATCTTTCCTCCTTCACCCGTTCCAGCCTCAAGAACATTGAAACCCAAATCGGTCAACTTGCATCCCACCTTAGTCAGCAGCAACCATCCAATTCTTCCCAACTCCCAGCTCAACCATTACCAAACCCCAAGGGAAATGTAAGTGCAATTGCACTTATATCGGGGAAGTGAATTTCTATACCACAAGATAATTCCTCCAACCCCCTTTAAATTTTGACCTAGAAAATGAAAAGAAATAGAAACTTGAAAATGAACCTAAAACCATTCCCTCACCTCCTTCAATTCCACTTAGAAACCCAATTCCTTTTCCTCAATCCGTTTCTAAGAAAAATAAGTCCTTTGAACTTGATCCTGAAATGCTCGACATGTTTAGACGTGTTGAAGTCGACATTCCCCTCTTAGATGCCATAAAAAAAATTCCTAAGTTTGCCAAGTTTCTCAAGGATTTTTGTACCCACAAGAGGCAACTTAGGACCTTTGAAAATGTTTCAACCCATGAGTCCATACACATTAAGTTCAAATATCCAGGGACCTTTACGGTTCCATTCCAAATTGGAAGTTCCAACTTTGATGATGCACTCATAGACCTAGGATCCTCAATTAATGTCATGCCCAATTCCATATTCTCCAACCTTGGTCTAGGTACCTTACATCCAATGAGTGTTGTTATTCAATTGTCCAATCAAAGCACAACCAGTCCTGAGGGTATAATTGAGGATGTCCTTGTCCGAGTCAACGATCTTATCTTCCCTGCTGCTTTCTATGTCCTTGACATGGAAGGTGAGTCAAATTCTTCTCGATCTCCCCCAATTCTAGGAAGACCATTCCTCATGACTGCGATAACCAAGATTAATGTCCATTCAGGCATCTTATCCATGGAATTTAATGACCAACTGGTCAAGTTCAACATTTTCCAAGCCATGCGATACCCATCTAAGGATCACTATGCATTCTCAATCCATGCTTCTGAGGACACTTCTAAGAGTCAATCGAACCCCAATACACCATGTTCTTCATGTTCTAATGACAAAGGATCTTGTGAAATCTGCAACATAATTAACAAAGTCATAAATGGTGAAGTTGATGCGGACCTTTCATTCATAGACTCTATAAATCTAGAGGATATTGAAAACTCTCTTTAATCCCACATCAACTCTGATCTCTAATGCTCCACCTTGGAAAGTATTAAGAAGAATGAATCTAAAGCAACTGAAGTCCCTTCCTCTATTACTGAGTTTTCTAACCCAAAAATAAATGATGAGACTGATCTGAAACCTCTTCCTGAACACCTAAAATATGCATTCCTTTTCTGTGATCACTCATATCCTGTCATTATCTCTACTTCAATTACTGAAACTGAGGAGTCCAAACTTGTTCAGGTGTTATAGGAAAACAAAAAGGCCCTAGGTTGGACCCTAGATGACATACCAGGAATCAACCCTGCCCTTTGCATGCATCACATCCATCTTGAGGAGTCATCCAAACCAATTAGACAACCACAAAGAAGACTCAATCCACTCATACTTGAGGTAGTTAGGGAAGAGATCACCAAGATTCTTCAAGCTGGTATTATCTACCCAATTTCTGATAGTGAATGGGTTATTCCAATTCAAGTTGTACCTAAGAAGGATGAGATAACTATTGTCACAAATGAACATGGATAGGTAGTCACAACTCGAGTGAAGAAAAAATGGCGTGTGTGCATTGACTATAGGAAATTGAATGTTGAAACAAGAAAAGATCACTACCCTCTTTCATTCCTTGATCAAATGCTGGAACGATTAGACATGAAGTCACACTATTTTTTTGTTGATGGATACACCGGATACTTCCAAATCCCAATCGCACCTCAGGACCAAGAAAAGACTACTTTCACATGCCCCTTTGGAACATATGCATATAGAAGAATTCCTTTTGGCCTTTGCAATGCTTCTGCAACATTCCAGGGATGTATGATGAGTATCTTTTCAAAATTCATTGAACACTGCATGGAAGTATTCATGGACGACTTCACCATTTACGTCGAGTCATTTGAATCTTGTTTGAATTCACTCTCTCTAGTCCTTCAAAAGTGTGTCAAGTGTAACCTTGTGTTAAATTTTGAAAAATGTCACTTAATGGTTGAAAATGGGATTGTTCTAGGGCACATAGTTTCAAAAGAGGGTATTGAAGGTGATCCTGCCAAAATTGAAGTGATCCAATCACTTCCTGAACCCAAATCTATTTGAGACATTTGTTCATTCCTTGTTCATGTTGGTTTCTATCGGCGATTCATCCATAACTTCAGTAAAATTTCCCTCCCACTCACCTGTTTTCTCCAAAATGATGTCACCTTCCATTTCGATGAGGTTTGCAAGAGATAATTAGTTGAAATCAAAACTACTCTTACATCTACCCGATAATCCAACCCCCAGATTGGTCCTTACCCTTTGAGTTGATGTGTAATGCTTCTGATAGAGCCGCTAGGGATGTTATTGGTCAAAGAAGATAAAAAATTTCTCATGTCATCTATTATGCCTCAAAAAACATTGGATGAAACTCAATCTCACTACACTATCACTGAAAAATAACTTTTAGCAGTTTCTTTTGCCTTAGATAAATTCTGGACCTATCTCTTAGGTGCCAAAATCATCATCTTCACAGACCATTCTACTATAAAGTTCTTACTCAAGAAAATTTATTCCAAACTGAGGCTAATAAGATGGATCCTAATGCTACAAGAGTTTGACCTTGAAATCAAAGATATAACCAGAAAAGAAAACCCTGTGGTTGATCAATTGAGTAGAATTTCTAATTCTTCTCATACTGAAATCATTGATCCTAAATTCCCCACTGAGCACCTTTCATCACTCACTCCAAAAATACCATGTTATTCCCCAATCATAAATTACTTTGTTTCTGGTGTTTTTCCAGAAATTTTTTCAAAAGAACAAAAAATGAAGTTGAAAAGTGATTCAAAATACTATTTTTGGGAAGAAAATAAACTTTGGAAAACCGGGGATGACATGGTAATGAGGAGATGTGTCGATGAAAATGAACATTCTTCCATATTAGAATTCTATCACTCAATGCCTGGTGGTGGACATTTTGGACCACAAAGGACCTCCCGAAAGGTTCTAGAATCTGGATTCTTCTAGCCTTCACTCTTCAAGGACTCACATGAGTTCTTTCAATCATGTCCCACTTGCCAAAAGTTTGGCACAATTTCAAAGAGAAATAAAATTCCCCAAAATCCTTTAATTTTATGTGAGATCTTCAATGTTTGGGGATCGATTTCATGGACCATTACCCCTTCTAATAGATTCTCATACATTCTTATTGCGGTTGATTATGTTTATAGGTGGGTTGAGGCCAAACCCACTAGAAAAAATGATTCACATACTGTTAGTGAGTTCCTAAAGACACACATCTTCCACAGATTTGGCACGCCTCATGCGTTGATCAGTGACTTAGGAACCCATTTTTGTAATAGAACCATGGAATCTCTTTTTAAAAAGAATGGGGTTGTATATAAAACTTTAACTGCATATCACCCCAAAAAAAATGGCATGGATGAACTTTCTAATAGATAAGTGAAAAGAGTGCTTGAGAGAATTGTTAAACCCACCAGAAAATGCTGGCCTAAAAGACTTGGTGAAGCACTTTGGGCTTATCGAACTGCCTATAAAACACCCATTGTGATGTCTCATTTTAGGCTAGTTTTTGGTAAAGCATGTCATCTACCAGTTGAAATCCAACATAAGTCTTTTTGGGCTGTGAAAACCTATAATTTTTATTGTGAAAAATCTGGTGAAGAAATATTGTTGCAATTGGATGAACTGGAGGAGCTTCGACTTGATTCTTATGAGAATTCTAATCTCTAAAAAGAAAAATCCAAGGCACTCCATGATAAACACATCCTGAGAAAGGTATTTCATGAAGGTGAAAAGGTGATGCTCTTCAATTCTCGATTTCGGATTCACCCAAGTAAGCTTAATTCTCGTTGGGAAGGTCCTTTTGTTATTACTAATGTTTACCCATTTGGTGCAGTGAAAGTCCAATACCCCTCTTCCAAAAGGACATTCACGGTTAATGGACATCAGTTAAAGCATCACCATGAGAGGACACACAATCCTAGATCAACATTGACTTCCACTAGATCACCAAATTCTCAAGTCGACCTACCACTAAATGGAGATGGCGACCTGCCAAATCCAAACCAGGGGGAACCTCTTTCCCTTTAACTCTCTCTCTATATCTTCCTCTCTCTACCTCTTTCTTCTTCTTCCTCTCTCTTTCATTTTTTACCACTTTCTTTATTAAACCCTTTATTTTTCACTTTATCTTTTGTGTGGGTGTATCTTTTCTAAATACTAAAAAAACCTAAAAAAAGCATCATAACAAAAAAAATTATAAAAAAAATAAAGAGTCACGATTACTCACCTTCCAATTTTCTAATTTTGTCCCACCATTTTGGGGAGTTAACAAACATGTTTTCATCTCAAAAATTTTGTATTTTCATCATGACTTTGGATAAAGAATTTTGTGTCAAAATTAACAAATTTTGAATGCTCAATTTTTGATTTGGAAAATGATTTTCCCAAACCGTGAGGAACAACATTTTCTTTCATGCCAAGGCCACCTATGGCCATCTTTTCAAAATGTGTGTTTTCACCCCCATTTGCGAGTCTTGAGTTTTTGGACCTTAGAGCTGAATTTCCTACCTTAGTGTGCATTAATATGATAGAGGAATTTTCTGAACCACATGAGAATCACAATAGCCAAATAGCCTCCCATTTCCCTCACATTAATCCTCCTTTTGAAGGCCCCTTCGAGCCTATGAAAACCTTTTCTTTTATAGCCACATTACAAGCCCAATACCTTTTCCCACCTAATATCAACATGGATTTTTAGTGCATTTTTTTTGAAATTTAAGTGTGGGGGGAACAGATTTCATTATGGGTACCCTTTTTTGATTTCACCATGTTATCATATGCTTGAGGGAAAGCATCCATTTCAGTGTGGGGGAGAGGTTGTCATTCAGTGTGTTTTGGGGAATGAAATGTACTTTCATTTATGTAATTTTGTAAATGTTATTGACAAGTGTTCAAAAAAAAAATCAAAAAAAAAAAAATCAAAAAGAAAAAGAAAAAAAGAGAACAAAAAAAATTGGGTTGTTTCTTGGGTAGGTCAAAAATCACTCTTCCTCAACCTTTTATCTTGTTATAACTATTATAATTAGTGTCGTGAGGAGATCAATCATGGGTTGGGATATGAGTGTGAGATCTTTTCCAAGTTCAACTTTCGAAAAAAAGAACACTTGCATTATATTCTTATGTCATTAGGAGAAATTTTGTGATTTGTAAATATTTCATCTTCTCATACCTTTCAAATTTTCTTCCTCTACTGTGTATTTATTTACACAATCATTCCCTTGTAAATATGTGTTTTCATTTCCTTCCATATTTTATTTCAAAAAAAAAATGTGCATTGCATTTTCTATGTTGGTGTTTTACCCCTCTTCTTCTCTCTCTTGGACATTATATTTTTATCACCCCATAGACATAGAAAAACCCCTTAAAAATACCTCTTGAATATTGTGCACTTTTTATAGGGATTGGAAGTTGAGAACTCTTTCAAACTCTAAGATTTTCACTTTGGGTTGGTGAAAGAGTGAACCTCCACAAATGAATTTTATCATCTTGAGAGGTGTGAGTTTTGAGTGTCCACATTTTACATTTCTAAATTTGAGCATGAAAAAATGAATTAGTTTTGGAACATTATTTCTATAACAACTTGTGGTGGAATTCAAAATGGATGAGTGAAATAGTCTAAACCTCCCTTGATTGGAGAAAACAAAATTTTAATATTTGTTGGTGAGTGAAAATGATTTTGTTATGTTTTTATATTTGTTGCACATGGGGACATGCACAAGACTAAGTGTGGGGGAGTTGATGTTATTAATATTTTCATGACTTATTATATACTCCCTTTACTTATTTTATATGAAATGTGCATAATTTGTGTGAAATATTAATGTTTTAATACTAAGTATAATTTTTGAGCATTTTTAGAAGTAGTCCAATTGAGTCAGTTCACTATTTTTTTATAAATATCACCCTACTAATTCAAATTGTGTGTTTATTATTTTTTAGTATTCCTTATTCAATTTATCACATATCATTAGAAGGAATCATGGGCCAATTCTGCCATTTTAAGCCTCATATGGTCAACACAAAAAGACCCAAAGAATTTGTGATGAAATTGGACCATCAATGATGATTGAGTTACTGGTATAAATCCCGAAGTCCAAATTTTATGAAACTACACCATATAATCTAAATTATCAAAAGTAATCATGGATAAAAATTTTAAGGTCCAACTATAAGAACAAGGGGCCCAAATAATACCTTAAAGTACAGACCACCATTCTGGACAGGAATTAAAATCCGGACATTATTCATGACATATCTCATGATTTAATCATCAAATCTAGCTGATATTTTGTAGTGTGAAATAGGATATATATTTGTCTGAATTTTTTGAATAAATCATTCAGATTTGAAGGCATATTCCTATTCAAAAACCCTTTCACATTTTGTACTTCAAAAAGATTGGATTGAAATGGACAGATTAAAATTGTTTAATAAAATGGACATAACTTTGGCTCCATAGGTCAAAATGACTCCTGATTTTGAGATAGGTCGTCCAACATTATTATCTAAAACTTTGAAGAAGGACATATCTAGAGATTCTGCTTTCTGGATGTCAAAATCGTCGAGTCAAGTGGAGGGACATATTGGGAATGAAAACAGTCCACTTCCTTGGGCTATAAATACATCCCCCTCCACTCCTTCAAAGGGGTTGGAATTTCAGAAGAGAGGAGAACATATTGTCATGACCAAAGCCTTTCCAAGGTCTTGGGAGGATCTAACATACTCAAGTTTTCACTTGAGATACCCTTCCTCCTCTCTTTGTTTCCTTTCACTTTTGTGTTGTTCTTTGTTTGTAAACTTGTAAGTTTGTGTTTTGTAATTCTGTTTTAATGCAAATTTCTTCTTCAATATCTCTTATTCTCATCCAAATTCTATAGATTAATATTAATGTTCTTAAAATAGTTTAAATACAGTTGAATCCCCCTCCCTTCTTTTGCTTCCTCATTTAATCGAAAGTCCATTTTTTTAATTATCATCATTGTTCGTGTGTGTGTATTTGATGCACCACTCTTCTCTTATCCCTTTATTTTTATTCTCTTCTTAAATTATAATCATAATCATTATAACCAGATTATTAAACACCCAAATTTATGAGTAAATATCTAATTGGGGTGAGTTATAATTTAGTTATGTTAAGTGATTGAGAGATTTTGCTCGATGAATATTCTTTGAATTAACATTGTTTATGTTGGACTTAACATGTCATGGATTAATGACTTGTTTTGTTTAACATGTAATTTCCATGGATTATTGGAACCATAAATACACCACCATCAATAATCTCTGATTGATATTAGAACCTTAAGTTAAGTTAAGGCTTGGATTAAATCCTTAACACTTATGAATTCTAATCAACGTCATCTTGTGACATGGGTGTTAATTTAATGCAATATAAAGCAAAGCTCAAGGATATCACAAGATTAAGTACCTAATGATGAACTCACCCCAATATTTATAAATTTGTTAAATCAAACATCATCCATAAATTATTTCATAATCTCTGCAAACAAACCCCCCAACCAGAATACAATTAACTAAAAATAAACGACTATTACAAAGTATCATCGCCGAGGATTCGACCCGAGTGCTTCTATACACATTAGCAGAGCACCGGAACCTTGACAGGTCGATAGGCGACAATTAGCCGGGCGTTTTAATAGTGTACTAGTTTTGATAGTATCAGACCAAGATACGTGGTTTAAATCTTGTTTTTGGAAATCCTTATAGCAATCTCTTGGGACTTAGTTGACTATGAGCATAGTGTATCACTCTCAAATGGATGGACAATCTGAGAGGATGATTCAAACATTGGAGGACATGCTTAGGGCTTGTGTAATGGATTTTGGAGGCTCATGGGATGAGTACATACCTTTATATTATTTCTCATAAAATATAAGTTATTAGGACTTAGTAAATATGAATCATTTTAAAGTATTGTGTGGGTGTCCTGGTCATTCTACACTTTGTTGGGTGGAAACAGGTGATATTTCACTGGTTGGAAAAATCCTTGTGTAAAAGACAAAAAAGAAGATACATTTGATCAGAACAAGGATGGAGATTACATAGAGTTTTCAAAAATCATATGTGGATCATCATCTATGATTGTTTTCATTTTAGGTGAGTTATCATGTGTTCTAGAGAATCTATCCAAGGATTGGGTATTGTTATTTTAGAAATTAGAGCAAGTTATCTCTTTGATATATAGGCCCTTTTGATATGCTTGAATGGGTTAGTGAGGTGAAATATTAGTTGGATTTTCCACCAAGTTTTAATTTAGTGAATAATGTGTTTCACATATCTTAATTGAATAAGCATCAACCTGAATGTTGACCTAGAGCCAAATTCTACATTGGTTCATGTGCTAGTACGGATTGTGGATAGACAAGAGAAATTTTTGTATGGGAAAATCATCAGTATAGTGTGGGTTTTATGAAAAAAATGGTTGGGTTTAGAAAGAAAAATTGAAGCATGATAAAGAAATGGTAGAGCAATGACCCGAACTCTTTCAGGACAATAACGGTTTTCTACTTTCCCAAGATGGAAAGAACAATGGTGGGGAGAATGTAGCACCCTGAGTTTCAGGAACTTAAACCTTTATTTATGTATTAAGTATATATAATTTCCGAATTATGTTTTGGGAGGTTTGGAGGAGTTTTGGAATACTTTGGAGTGTTTTATAGAGGTGCACGATTTGAGCTCGGCTAATAGAAACTGTGAAAAACCTCCAAGAAACTGTGTAACTAAAATAGTGGGCACTGAGTAAGTGCACGTTTTGGATAAATCATGTGGATGCCTAGAAGAAACCATGCAGTGTTGGATAGTGGTTAATAACATGTTTGGTTCATGGTTTTTCTAACCATGTTATCCAACCATGTGAGGTGTGGTTTGAGGCAATGGTTCATGCACAGTTAGCACACGGTTTTCCTAACCATGTACCCTAACCATGCAACATGAAAATTTAGATCCTAAAATCATATATATAACATGATTAACCTCCTAAAACACTAATTTTACCTTAATCATGTCATATCAAGAATTTATCTCCCTCCAAAGGCTATAGAGACAAATCCTTTTGATCTGGGAGTGATTTCTAGGTGAATCTAAGTGCGTTGGAGGCCCAGATTCATCAACAAGTGCTTGTTCTTCATCATTTTACTTAGATATATTATTCTTAACTATCTTAGAAATCATTTATCTAGTCCATTATAGATATATAAATTCCTTTTAATGTCAATATTTTTGATATATGATTATTTTGATTGAAGGGAACAAGATCTAAGGTCAAATTTAGGATTTTCAAGCTAAGTTTTTTGAAGTTTTGCGTAGTTATTCATTATTTCCTAAGTTTAATTGGTAAGTGGATTATTTATCATTATCACTTGATTATTAATTTAAGTTTTTTCTTCAAATTGATTTAATTTCTAGAAATTATTTTGAATCCTTTGAGTGATTTTATGGAAACCACTTTAGTGATTTTTTCTTGTAAATTGTGGAAGTTAGTTGGTTTTATAAAATTTATTTTGGTTCATGATTTTAAAATGACAATTTTAAAATTATGATTTAGTTTTTATGCATGGAAAATATTTTTTTTAAAATTTTTAAATAAAGAAAAGTTTTATGTGAAATGGTTCTAGCATGATTTTTTCATACTTAGTGGTGTGTGTTCATGTTGTATTTTACAAGGCCTTGTTGAGATATGAATTGGTACTCAGTGCCAAAGGTGTAATTAAATATTTTATTTATTACCTTGTGATGAATTGGTATATCAATGAGAGATCACTCATGAGTATGGAACTATAACATAGTTAAGTATGTGTGGATGTGTGAAATTATGTAATGGGTATTTCAAATGGATTAAAGAAAAAGGTTTTATGATTGTGAAATGGTTTTACTTGGAACTACTTTGGTTTTTATATAAACTATTGAAATGATTTTACAATATTTTTATATAAATTATTTTATATAAATTGTGATAATGAGATTTATCCTAGTTTCATGAGTAGGAAGTTCATTGGGGAAATCCTACTTAGTTTTATCCTCACCCCTTTCCTGGTAACTTTGGTGCATTTTCACATATTGTATATATTGAGAGATAGGTTAAAGAAAGTTATACTATTTATTTAGTTATGCATCATGATAATTTGGGAATAGATTGTTGAGTTGGAGCTTGGAACATTTTGGGAGTTTCTATTTAGATGCCTTTATTTCCTTTAGGTTTTTAGGTCTTTGGTGTTTTGAGTTTTGTTGGTTCTGGTTTCATCTTGTACTCTCATATTTTTATTAGTTTAGTTGTATTTTTCAGTTATATTTTGTAATAATGTATAATATAGGGGTTTTATTGTTATGGTTATAATGGTTAAGTTGTTTTATTTTCAAAGGGTAAATCATCCACTAATTATTATGAATCACTTAGAATTTATTTTTAGCATTTGGTATCTTGGGGATGTCACTTAAGGCCAGTAGAACCTATGCCTCTTCCCAAGCCAATGGGTGAGGTGTGAGATGTTACAAACAGTATCAATTTGTTTGATTCTTGATTTTTGATTAGTGTTAGTCTATATCTTGGGGTGGTAGAAAGGATTAGTATTTTCATAACCTAAAATTTAGAGCATAAAAGGCATAGCTAATGTATTTATATTGAAATTTAAGTTACCAGGGAGTTTGAGTACATGAGTAATTTAGAAACTTCTAGGAGTTGTAATCTCATCATCAAAGGTTTAGATAATGAGAAGATCATGACATGTATTGATTGTAATGAATTCCCACTTGGAATTCATAATTCATTTTGAGTAATAATTTACAATTTAGTGATTTTTTTAGAATAGTTTAAAATGGTTTTATTTTTAAAAGCATGGTGGAATTTTCAAAAATGGTTTAAAAAAGGAAATTGTTGAATTTTGAAAAGCCTTGTTGTGATATGTGTGATATGGAAAATTTGAAAGTGCTAAGACTTTAGATACTAGAGAGTGAAAATAAATGAAGTTTGTTTTGGTTATAGAGAATGAAACTAGGTAGGCATCATAGAAACCAACTAGAATAGGCTGTAGAGAATGTGGTTTCACCTGAGCCATAGGTGAACTAGCAATTAGTTTAAAGTATTATTCAATATTTTCAATCTATGGATAGAGACAATAGGAAGGATGATCCTCGGTATGTGGACCATTTATTTTAGTTTCAAAAATATAATCCTCCTATCTTTTGGGGGGATTCCTAGCTAAAGAAAGTGGAAGCATGGTTGAAGATAATGAATCAAATATTCAATTTCCTTAGGACAACAATAGACCTGAAAGTGAAGTTGGAAATGTACATGCTGGAAGATCTTGCATTCTAATGGTGGGATTTAGTAGTTAATGCAAAATTAGACCAAGAAATGACATGGGAGGATTTTTCATAATTGTTTAACAAAAAATTATATCCTCATACTTTCTACATTTCAAGAACAATAGACTTATTCAGTTTAAAGTTATAGAACCTCACAATGAAATAGTATGCGGATAAATTTATGAATTTAGTCCACTTTTCACCCAAAATTTCTACAAGTTCATCCTTAAAATCATTCATTTTTGATTCGGGGTAAAGGCTATATATTCTCTCAAATATTGTTGTTATTTTTATATCGGATTAAAAAGAGATAGTCAATAGATAAATAGTGGAAAAAAGATATATCTCAGGAAAAATATTTGGAGGAATCATAATGATACCTATGGTAACTGGTGGGAACTCTAATGCTGAAAATAAAAAAAAGAGGGACACATATTTGCAAGGTGGTGTTATGACTCAAAATCAGACGACGGGATCAGTGAATCTTCCTCCTTAATCAAAGGGTAAGTTTGTTTGTCTTCAATGTGTTTCTCTCAGTCACATAAATCAAGACTATACAACACCACCTAGAGTATGTTATAATTGTAGTAATACGGGACATTTATAGCATTATTGTCATAGTGATCTGTGGTAGGATGCTCAGAACACATCTCATACTTCTCAGGCATCATATTCTTCGATGAGATGAGTGTATAAAAATAACTCTCATCATCAGATCTAAGCAATCCATAGTGATTCTAGGAATAACATAACTCATCAACTAGTGAAATATCAACAAAGTAACAAATAGAAAAGTACACCGAGTAAGCAAATTGTATGAATATGAGAAAATAATCATGGATGATCAATTCAGAACTTTTATAGTGAGAGGTACAATTCTTATAAATTATATCTTTATGAAAGATGTTTTCAATTTAGGAATATCCCATTTTTTTATTTCTTCTTATGTTGTTGACAATATGGGTTTGGATGTTGAGTTGATGCCTTATGTTTTGGAACTTCAAACTTCTCTTGTCCAAAGAGAATGCCGAGCCTTTATGTTCAAAGTATGTTTTATAACTATCGATGGGGATGAATTGATTTGGGATTTCTCTATTATCGATATGGATTTATATGACTTAATCTTGGGTATGGATTGGTTGAAAATGTTCAAATATCACATCAATATTTATACCCGAAGGGTTATTTTTACAATTGTAGATGGAATCAAGCATCTCTTTAGAGAAGAATGAAATGTGAAAGCAAGTGGAGATGGATTGTTGGCACCAAAAGTTGGAAATATCTCATACCAATTGGAAACTTTGACCTTGGAATCTATGTATCAGATTGAGAATAGTGGTTTTATAACCATTATTGATCATTTACCTGATGTTTTTCTTGATAATTTCTCAAGGTTTCCACCCACAAGAGAATTGGAGTTTATAATTGATCTCTCACCAGGGACTAGTCCTATATCACTTCCATATTATTGGATTGTAACGACATGAAATTTTGAATAAATATTGTTTCCTAATTTTGTGTGTTATTTTATTTCTATACTCAACAAAACTATTTCATTTGATAACATTAGTATAATTAAAATGAGATCGTTGGGTTTTGACTGTTATATGACCATTGGTCAATATGACCGCTGGAAACTAAACGTTTCGATTATTTTTTCTAAATACAAGTGATCTTGGTTAATTAATATAGAAAAAAGATTCAATGGCCTCACCCAGTAGTCTTGGACCGATCAAATCCCATCTAACAGAACTTGGGAAGGAGGTAGCACCACTGGGCTTTGCTCTGGACCAAACCCAAGCCAAACTTCATCGTGTGAAGCTAGAACGGAATTTCCTTCGCGAGAAGTTCAAACTGATAGAAATTACTACTCGTGTAATATTGGCCGATCCACCCCAAGATTCTATCACCCTAGCAGACCTTACTCTTAGGTCCAATGCTGGTGTTATAAGGGGCTATGTAATGATACCATAACTGTCCTGTGTAATCCTTTGTTATAAATAAAATTGTGTTCTCTTATTATGGCGAAGTTTGTGAATTTTCAAATGTCCAGATAAATATAGTATGCATATTTTTAATGAATTTTAGAAAAAGGATATTTTAAAATTTTTTATGTAAACCTTAAATAATTAAAAATGTGTAATGATTTTCAAAAAATGGTCTTCTACAATTATGTTCAGTATGAAATTTAGAGTCTAAAAAGATCAACTTAATTTTTGATGAATAGTAAATTATGAATAGTGATTTTATTCTTAGGATTAGTAATGTGACCAAATGGATTAGTAATCTCACTTAAATAAAGTATTAAAATAATCTAGGCACCTTGATTAAGTAATGTGATTCAATAAAATGGTTAAATAACAGTTTCATAAATTATTAGTCAAGTATTAGTTTTTTCAGTTGAATAGTGTTTTTTAATTAAAAATTAAATTAAAAATATTTATAAAATTATTTTTATAAAACGGATTTCATTTTTGAACTCAGAGCATTGATATTATGTTAAGGTAATTTTTGGGAATTTTTCTGAAAAAATGAATTTTCGGTGATATTTATTTAAAAATTAAATTAAAAATATTTAGAAAATTATTTTTATAAAATGGAGTTCATTTTTGAAATCATAGCATCTATATTTGGTTAAGGTAAAATTTTGGGCTTTTTCTGAGAAAGTTGAATTTTCGATGAATAGTGAAAATACAGTTTTTAAGTTACGGGTGTTTAATGAAATCATTAAATGATATATTAAGTATGTAATCAATATGGTCGACTTATGAATAGTAAGATAAGGTATGAGGTGTCCCAAGTGGCCAATACCATGGGCAAGCCCATGGTTTTGCCAAAACCACTTGTGAGGTGTCCCTCGGCCATTAATGCCTTGTCCCCCTCAAATTTCCTATAAATACCCACCCTTTCCTCCTTTAATTTTCACTCCCAACTCTCCCCCAACGAAGATCTGGTCTCATTACATCCCAAGGAGTCCTCTCAAGGTTCCCCCAAGCCCTCAAGGTCCCAACCTTTGAGTTTTAAGAGATACGTTTTAAGGTAAGGGATCCTACCTCCCTCTTTCTTTTCAAGTAATCTCTTTTATGTCATTTCTTTTATGCTCCATTATCTTATGTTGGAGGATGTTCTTTTATATTCATCCTACTGTATTTTTCATGTTCATATGATGAGAGACCCCCTCTTTCTCTCATCATTTCATTTTAATAATGTTAAAGTGGCGCCGTTAGGCTGCCGAATTTTTAAGGGATTCTTTCACCCTTCTCAAGTTCTATTTTCATGTCAAGTATTTCAAGTTCCTTTTTATTTTGTTGGGGTATGATATCTAAATATATCATACTGATATTTTCTGTTCATATTATTAGATACCCTATTTTATCTCTTCAATTTAGTATTTTGAAGTTTTAAGTGGCGCCGTTAGGCTGCCAAATTTTTAAGGGATTCGTTCACCTTTCTCATTTTTCAAAGTTCTACTTTCATGTCAAGTATTTCAAGTTCCTTTTTATTATGTTGGGTTATGATATCTATATCTATCATACTGATATTTTATGTTCATATGATGAGAGACCCTATTTTATATCTTCAATTCATTTTTTGAAGTTTAAGTGATGTCGTTAGGCTGCCGAATTTTCATAAGTGAAATATTATTTTTGTCTTCCTTTCATGCTCTTCATTTCATATGGTATATATATAAAATTTCATTAACATGTTCATATATCCTTCATATTCTGACTCTCTACTGTTTTATGGGTCATTTATGAATGTTTTACCCATGTCCCCTCTCTTTTCAATGTTTTCTAAAACCCTGAAACATAGTCATTATGTTGCAGAATTTTCGTCTCAAAATGTCTCTATCTCTTGTTCTAAAGTTCTTTTATTTTATTAAGTGAATACTCAAAGCTCTCTCTTCTATAGAGGTATTCATAGATATACCAAAATATTCTATTTTAATTTATGTGATTTACATACATGAGACCCACCTTCCTTTTCTGTGGGTTTTAAAGTGACACAAAGATCACGTCTTTAAAGAAGTTTTTAAAACGTTATGATTATGAAATGAAACCCATTCCTTTTATGCTATATGGGTTGTTTATGAAATGATTGATGATGATATATGTGGCTCACATGATAGTAAATACATGTCAAGGGTGCGCCCTGATAGCGCTCCAATGCATTGGGTAAAGACTTAATCTCTAGAGATGACTATTTTTAACGACGCCTTGGTGAATAACCTTGGTAATTTTTAATGACACCTTGGGGATGGACCTTGGTGAAACAGAAATGATTTTCAATATTAAATGTTGTAGCCACATCTTCAAGTTATTAAATACATTATTTTTATTATGATATGCCTCCTTATTTCTTTCTCATGCCTTAAAGTTCTTTTTCATGACATTATTGATGTATCTCAAATTCACATGTTAAATGTTTCCCTTACCGGGCCTTCTACTCATCCTTTCTTTTGATGTATGTCCCTAGGTTATGAGATGCAGTAATGAACCTAGGATGAACATAAGGATAATACTTTCAAGTGTTTAAGAAGAATGTTTTATTTTTTCATGTTTTAAGTTCTTGGTTTCCAAGACACTAAACCTTAAAGATCCTCAGTTTTGTATAATGTAATGAAAGTTTATGCGATAAAAAGGAAATATGTTATATGGATGACATAAAAATAATTAAGAGAATTGAAATTATGTTTTGAAGATTTATAAATAAAATTTTTCATTCAGCCTAGTACATCTCCATGGGAAGCACCTATTTTTTTTATAAAAAAGGTGGATGAAAATCATCAGATTCATGTGGATTATTGTAAGCTTAATCAAGTTATGATATATAATCGATATCCTCTTCTACACATTAATGATATATTTGATCAATTTATGGGAGCCCAATGGTTCTCTAAAATTTAATTAAGTTAAGGATATCACTAATTGTGTGTTTGAAAGGAGGATATTCCAAAGATAAATTTTAGGATTAGATATGGACATTAGGAGTATGTGGTTATGCCTTTATGTTTTATGAATTCACCAGTTGTCTTTATGGAAATTGATGAATCAAATATTTCAAATGTATCTAGATTCTTTTGTGGTGTTTTTTTGATGACATACTAGTGTATTCTAGGATATAGGTTGATCATGAGAAACACTTGGAGATAGTGTTTGGTATCTTGTGGGATCATCGTATGTATTCTAAACTTTCAAAGTGTGATTTTTGGATATAAGAGGTACATTTATTTGGCCATGTTATCTCTTAAAAATGTTTTTATGTGGATATATAAAATATAGAGGCTATGATATCTTGGAAAACACCAAATAATGTCTTTGATATATACAATTTCCTTGGCCTGACTGGTTATTTCTGACATTTTGTTCATGAATTTTCATGACTAGCTTCACCAATGAGAACTTTGAAAAGTAAAAATGTTCCATTCCAATGGAATGATGAATGTCATATTTGTTTTCAAGAGCTTAAAATTCACCTCTCATCAAAAATAATCTTGATATTTCCAAAATTAGGACAAGGTTATGTGGTCTATTATGATGATTTGGGATTTGGGTTGGGGTGTGTTCTCATGAAGGGAGATCATGTTGTTTCTTATATCTCATGGAACTTACGGTTTCATGAGAATAACTACCCAACACATTATTTATAAATAGTTGTAGTATTCTATTGTTTGAATACTTGGTGTCATTACCTCTTTGGTGAGAAGTTTATAGTGTTTATAGATTATTAGATCTTGAAACACTTTTTATCAAAAAGATATTTGAATATGAGAAAAAGAGGATGGATAACGTATCTTAAAATTCTTTACTTTGACTTAATGTATACATCGGTTAAAGGTAACACAATGGAGGATGACCTAATAAGAAATTCATATATTTAGTTGGTTAAATAATCTTTAGATCAATGGAATATACTATCACTGATAGTCGATATGCACTTGGATTGTGAAGATTAAGGTAGAGGTGTGGTTTTTATTTTGGTTTCTTTTGTTCCTGATTTGGCTGAGATGGTTAAAGAGGCACAAATATCTGATTCTAGAAGTCTTTATGTGAGGTAAAAACTCAATGGTGGGGAGAACATTGAGGGATGGAAGCTTGATAGAAGACCAGTGTTGTGGTTTAGAGATCAGATGGTTATACCTTTGGCTTGTCAGGAACAACTTCATGATTACCACCATTCAATATGGGTTGTTCATTGAAACGCACGGCCGATTTTTGCCTATCTATTGGTCAAAGTTCCGATGCTCTGCTAATGTGTATAGCAGCACTCGGGTTGAATCCTCAGCGAAGATACTTTTTAATAGTCGATTGTTTTTAGTTAATTGTATTCTGATTGGGGGGTTTGTTTGAAGAGATTATGAAATAATTTATGGATGATGTTTGATTTAAAAAATTGATAAATATTGGGGTGAGTTAATCATTAGGTAGTTAACCTTGTGATATCCTTGAGCTTTGCTTTATATTGCATTAAATTAACACCCATGTCAAAAGTTGACATTGATTAGAATTCCTAAGTGTTAAAGCTTTAATCCAAGCCTTAACTTAACTAGGATTCTAATCTCAATCAGTAATGTATTGTGGTAGTGTATTTATGGTTCCAATAATCCATGTAATCCATATTTTAAACAAAACAAGTCATTAATCCATGACATGCTATGTTCAACATACACAATGTTAATTTGAAGAATATTCATCGAGAAAAATCTCTCAATCACTTAACATACCTAAATTATAACTCACACCAATGAGATATTTAATAATCCATTGAAATTATTAATAATTTGGTTATAATTATTATGATGATAAATTAATAAAAGAAGAAAAATAAATAGATAAGAAAAAGAGTGGTGTGTCGAACACACACACAAACGTTAAGAATTTAAAAACAGACTTTCGATTGAATGAGTAAGAAAAAGAAGGGAAGGGGATTCAACTATATTTAAACTATTTTAAGAACTTTAATATTAAACTAAATAAGGTGGATGAGAATAAGAGATATTTAAGAAGAAACTTGCATTAAAACATAATTACAAAGAAAGAGACTTACAAGATTACAATAATGAAGAACACAAAAGTAAATGAAAACAAAGAGAGGAGGAAATGTATATCAAGTGAAAACTTGAGTATGGAAGGTCCTCCCAAGCCTTTTTCAAGGCTTTGGTCATGAAAATATGTTCTCCTCTCTTTTCAAATTCCAAACCCTTTGAAGGAGAGGAGGGGGATGCATTTATAGCCCAAGGAAGTGGACTATTTGCATTCCCAATCTGTCCCTCCACTTGGATCGATGATTTGGACATCCAGAAAGACGAATCTTGAGATATCTGACCGTGTTGTCATGACACATCAAATTGATTATATTTTTAAGCTTGATTTATAGTCTAGGGCAGACCCTAGGTTGTCTCTCAAGGAGCGTTGGTAAGTTTAGAGTGTGTATTTTTAATAAAAATGACTAAGGGAGGGGGTAGTTTTGAAAACAGTTTAAAACAATGACTTAGTTGAAATAGCTTAAAAATTGAGTGACCTAGTGGATTTTGAAAAATATGAGATATAAGGGTCGATGTGATTTTACTACACACATATCAAGTTCATTGTTCATAGAGATTCATCTTAGGTTTAGAGTAATTCTTTGGTTGGAGTTAATTGGAATCCCGATTAATTCCTAAGCTTTTATTTCAATGCTTTAAGGACCCAACCTTGACGTAACAATCGTATTGTCAAGGTCCAGTACTTATGCATGAAATAAGATCTTCCAAATCATATTGAAATCTCAATAAGGTGGGTATGAAAAGGATTCTTGTGATGTCCAATCGGAACAACACAAGTCACGCACTCAAAACCTCACACCGATCGGTTAGAAATTAAGAGCATAACACTCACATGCATCAAATATAGCATTCAAATCTGAAATAAAATAAGATACATGGAATGAAATGTTTAAACACCCAAATTACTCCAAACCAGTAGCTAATGTATGCATCGGAACTCCCTTGACATGTGTGTAGCTCCCTCACAATGAACACCCAACTTTTAGCTCGACATCGGGAGGAGGAGGAAGCTCGGGTTGAACTCCTTCTTCATTGTTGATCCCCCTATGAGGATAGGGGCCTCCAAAACCTACAAGGTGATTATGAGACTCCTATAGGACTCCAAATTGGCAGCACTTCACTCCTTGGCCGAACTTACAAATGAGGAGCCCAAGGTGCTCTTTTATAGGAAATGTGGGAGGTGGTTTTGGGCACACAGATTTCATCAATCCACTTGCACGACGCGTTTCGGCCTTCATACAGTCTTATCTCGCTTTGGAGAAAATAGAAGAGTTGTATCCCTACATTTTTAATGTCTCCACCAAATGTTTGGTACCGTTTGGACAACTGCAGCTCAAGATATTGATAAAATACAGAACACCGCATTTGACTTGGTCCAAATTCGGTGGCTTGGACAGATCAGTTCTGATGGGCCCCATAAAAGCCTAATCAGGATTGGGTTCCTCAATATTAAATGTAGAATATTGAATTTTGGACAGGCCCACAAAATTTCAGCCCATTTGGATGCACGTATTTCGTGTAATATTCAAAAAAGTGGACAGATGTCCATGGATCCATGCAATTTTGGCCCATTTTTCTTTCACTTCATCAAGGGCCCTCCAAATCACCTCCACCTACATTGTAATTTTCAAAACAAGTATCATTGACCTATTTAACAGTGATAAACACAAAATTATTGAATCAAACATGAAGCACAATTTGATAATATTTTTATAATTTTTAATACAAAATATGTTTAGCATAGCGATGTAAGGGTGAAAATAAAACAGTGAAACGTGGTACGATCAATATCTCCTTCTTCAAAGTTGTAAATAATAATGTTGGACGACCTATATCAAAATATAGAGTCATTTTGAACTATGGAGACAAAGTTATGTCCAGTTTATTAAACAATTTTAATCTGTCCATTTGAATCCAATCTTTTTGAAGTCCAAAATGTGAAAGGGTTTTTGTATAGGAAGATTCCTTCAAAGACGAATTATTTCTTCAACAAAGTTAGCCGCCTATATCTCCTATTTCACACTAAAAAATATCAGCTCAATTTGATGATTAAATCATGATATATTTCATGAATAATGTCCGGAGTTTAATTCCTAGACAGAATGGTGGGCTGTACTTCAAGGTATTATTTGGGCCCCTTGTTCTTATAGTTGGACCTTAAAATTTTTATACATGATTCCTTTTGATAATATAGAATATATGGAGGAGTTTCATAAAATTTGGACTTCGGGATTTAGACCAGTAACTCAATCATCATTGATGGTCCAGTTTCATCACAAATTCTTTGGGTCTTTTTATGTTGACCATATGAGCCTTCAAATGGTAAAATTGACCCATGATTCCTTCTAATGATATTTGATAAATTGAATAAGGAATCCTAAAAATAAATAACCATATAATTTTAATTAGTATAGTGATAGTTATAAATATAATAGTAAACTGACTCAATTGGACTACCTCTAAAAATTCTCAAAAATTATACTTAGTATTAAAACATTAATATTTCACACAAATTATGCACATTTCATATAAAAACAGTAAAGGGGGTATATAATAAGTCATGAAAAATATTAATAACATAAAATACCCCACACTTAGTCGTGTTCATGTCCTCATGTTCAACAAATATAAAAACATAACAAAATTATTTTCACTCACCAATAAATATTAAAATTTTATTTTCTCCAATCAGGGGAGGTTTAGACTATTTCACTCATCCATTTTGAATTCCACCACAAGTTGTTAGAGAAAAAATTTTCCAAAACTAATTCATTTTTTCATGCTCAAATTTATAAATGGAAAATGTGGACACTCAAAACTCACACCTCTCAAGATAATAAAATTCATTTGTGTAGGTTCACTCTTTCACCAACAAAAAGTGAAAATCTTAGAGTTTGAAAGAGATCTCAGCTTCCAATCCCTATCCAAAGTGCACAAGAATCAAGAGGTCTTTTTAAGGCGTTTTTCTATGGATATGGGGTGATAGGAATATAATTTCCAAGAGAGAGAAGAAGAGGGGTAAAACACCAACATAGAAAATGCAATGCACATTTTTTTTTGAAATAAAACATTGAAGGAAATGAAAACACATATTTACAAGGGAATGATTGTGTAAAGAAATACAAAATAGAGGATGGAAATTTGAAAGGTATGAGAAGATGAAATATTTACAAACCACAAAACTTCTCCCAATGACATAAAAATATAATGCAAGTGTTCTTTTTTTTCTTTTTTTTTCTCCTTTTTCAAAATTTGAACTTGGAAAAGATCTCACAATCATATCCCAACCCATGATTGATCTCCTCACGAACTAATTGTAATAGTTATAACAAGATCAAAGGTTGAGAAAGAGTGATTTTTGACCTACCCAAGAAACAAACCAATTTTTTTTCTTTTTTTTTTATTATTTTTTTTGATTTTTTTTTTTGATTTTTTTGAAAACTTGTCAATAATATTTACAAAATTACATAAATGAAATTACATTACATTCCCCAAAACACACTGAATGAAAAAAATCTACCCCACACTGAAATGGATTCTTTCCCTCAAGCATATGATAACATGGTGAAATCAACAAAGGGTGCCCATAATGAAATATGTTCCCCCCACACTTAAATTTTAAAAAAAATATATGTAATGAAAAATCCATGTTGATATTGGGTGGGAAAAATTATTGGGATTGCAATGTGGCTATCAAAGAAAAGGTTTTAATAGGCTCGAAGGGGCTTTCAAAAGGAGGATTAATTTAAGGGAAATGAGAGGCTATTTGGCTATTGTGATTCTCATGTGGTTCAGAAAATGCC
Organism: Viscum album; assembly: GCA_963277665.1. Taxonomy (NCBI): domain Eukaryota; kingdom Viridiplantae; phylum Streptophyta; class Magnoliopsida; order Santalales; family Viscaceae; genus Viscum; species Viscum album. Next base: position 118,042,285 of record OY728156.1, on the reverse strand, counting down.
TCTATCATATTAATGCACACTAAAGTAGGAAATTCAGCTCAAAGGTCCACAAACTCAAGACTCACAAATGGGGGTGAAAACACACACTTTGAAAAGATGTCCATAGGTGGCCTTGGCATGAAAGCAAATGTTGTTCCTCACGGTTTGGGAAAATAATTTTCCAAATCAAAAATTGAGCATTCAAATTTTGTTAATTTTGACACAAAATTCTTTATCCAAAGTCATGACGAAAATTAAAAAATTTTGAGATGAAAACATGTCTATTAACTCCCCAAAATGGCTGGACAAAATTATAAAATTGGAAGGTGAGTAATCACGACTCTTGTTTTTTTGTATATATTTTTTTGTTATGATGTTTTTTTTGTTTTTTTAGGTTTTTTTAGTTTTTAATAAAGATACACCCACACAAAAGATAAAGTGAAAAATAAAGGTTTTGATAAAGAAAGTGGTAAAAAAAATGAAAGAGAGAGGAAGAAGAAGAAAGATGTTGGGAGAGGAAGAGATAAAGAGAGAGTTAAAGGGAAAGAGGTGCCCCCTGGTTTGGATTTGGCGGGTGGCCATATCCATCTAGTGGTAGGTTGACTGGAGAAGTTGGGGATTCAGTGGAAGTTGATGTTGATCCAGGATTGTGCGTCCTCTCATGGTGATGCTTTAACCGATGTCCATTAATCGTGAATGTCCTTTTGGAAGAGGGTTCTTGGACTTGCAATGCACCAAATGGGTAAACATTAGTAATAAAAAAAGGACCTTCCCAATGAGATTTAAGCTTACCTGGGTGAGGCTGAAAATTGAGAATTGAATAGAATTACATTTTCACCTTCATGGAATACCTTTCTCAGGATGTTTTTATCATGTATTACCGTAGCATTTTCTTTGTAAAGATTGGAATTCTCATAGGATTCAAGTCGATTCTTCTACAGTTCAGCCAATTGCAACAATATTTCTTCACTATATTTTTCGCAATCAAAATTACGGGTTTTCACAGCCCAAAAAGACTTATGTTGGATTTCAACTAGTAGATGACATGATTTACCGAAAACTAGCCTAGAAGGAGACATCCCAATGGGTGTTTTATAGGCAGTTTGATAAGCCCAAAGTTCTTCACCAAGTCTTTCAGGCCAGTCTTTTTTGGTGGGTTTTACAATTCTCTCAAGAACCATTTCACTTCTCTATTAGAAAGTTCAGCCATTCCATTTGTTTAGGGGTGATATGCAGTTGAAGTTTTATGTAAAACCCCATTTTTTTCAAAAGAGATTCCATGGTTCTATTACAGAAATGGGTTCCTAAGTCACTTATCAAGGCACGTGGTGTGCCAAATCGGTGGAAGATGTGTTTCTTTAGGAACTCACTAACAATATGTGAATCATCCTTTCAAGTGGGTTTGGCCTCGACCCACCTAGAGACATAATCAACCGCAAGAAGGATATATGAGAATCCATTTTAAGGGGGAAATGGTCCCATGGAATCGATGCCCCAAACATCAAAGATCTCATAGAAAATTAATGGTTTTTGGGTCATTTCATTTCTCTTTGAAATTGTGCCAAACTTTTGGAAAGTGGGACATGATTGAAAGAACTCATGTGAGTCCTTGAAGAGTGAAGTACAAAAGAACCCAGAGTCTAGGACCTTTCGAGAGGTCCTTTGTGGTCCAAAGTGGCCACCACTAGAGATTGAGTGATAGAATTCTAATATGGAAGAATGTTCATTTTCATCGACACATCTCCTTATTACCATGTCAGCCCCATTTTTCCAAAGTTTATTTTCTTCCCAAAAATAGTATTTTGAATCAATTTTCAACTTCATTTTTTGTTCTTTTGAAAATATTTCAAGGAAAACACTAGAAACCAAGTAATTTATAATTGGGGCATACCATGGTATTTTTGGAGTGAGAGATGAAAGGTGCTCAGTGGGGAATTCAAGATTGATGATTTCAGAATTAGAAGAATTAGAAATTCTACTCAAGTGATCATCCATAAGATTTTATTTTCCCGGTCTATCTTTGATTTCAAGTTCAAACTCTTGGAGCATTAGGATCCATCTTATTAGCCTCGGTTTGGAATCACTTTTCTTGAGTAAGAACTTTATAGTAGAATGGTCTGTGAAGATGATGATTTTGGAACCTAAGAGATAGGTCCAGAATTTATCTAAGGCAAAAACCACTGCTAAAAGTTCCTTTTCAGTGACAGTTTAGTGAGATTGAGTTTCATCCAATGTTTTTTAGGCATAATAGATGAAATGAGGAATATTTTATCTTTTTTGACCAAGAACAGCCCCAACGACTCTATCAGAAGAATCACACATCAACTCAAAGGGTAAGGACCAATCTGGGGGTTGGATTATTGGGGCGGATGTTAGAGAAGTTTTGAGTTCAACAAAGGATCTCTTGGAAACCTCATCAAAATGGAAAGTGACATCATTTTGGAGCAACCGAGTGAGTGGGAGGGAAATCCTACTAAAGTTATGGATGAATCTACGATAGAAACCAGAATAATCGAGAAATGAACAGATGTCTCGAACAAAAGTCGGTTGAGGAAGTGATTGGATCACTTCAATTTTTCCAGGATCGACTTCAATACCATATTTTGAAACTATGTTCCCTAGAGAAATCCCATTTGTAACCATGAAGTAACATTTTTCAAAATTTAACACAAGGTTACACTTGACACACTTTTAGAGGACTAGAGAGAGTGAATTCAAACAATATTCAAATGACTCACCATAAATGGTGAAGTCATCCATGAAGACTTCCATGAAGTGTTCACTAAATTCAGAAAAGATACTCATCATACACCTCTGGAATGTTGCAGGAGCATTGAAAAGGCCAAAATGCATTCTTCTATATGCATATGTTCCAAAGGGGCATGTGAAAGTAGTATTTTCCTGGTCCTAAGGTGAAATTGGTATTTGGAAGTAGACGGTGTATCCATCAAGAAAGCAATAGTGTGACTTTCTGGATAAATGTTCCATCATTTGATCAAGGAATGGAAGAGTTTAGTGATCTTTTTTTGTTTCAACATTCAATTTCCTATAGTCGATGCACACACGCCATTTGTTCTTCACTCGAGTTGTGACTACCTCTCCATGTTCATTTGTGACAACAGTTATCCCGCCATTCTTAGGTACAACTTGAATTGGACTAACCAATTCACTATCATAAATTGGTTAGATAATACCATCTTGAAGAAGCTTGGTGATCTCTTCCCTAACTACCTCAAGTATGAGTGGATTGAGTCTTCTTTGTGGTTGTCTAATTGGTTTGGATGACTCCTAAATATGGATGTGATGCATGCAAAGGGTAGGGTTGATTCCTGGTATGTCATTTTGGGTCCAACCTATGGCCTTTTTGTTTTCCTCTAACACCTGAACAAGTTTGGACTCTTCGGTTTCAGTAAGTGAAGTAGAGATAATGACAGTATATGAGTGATCACGAAAAAGGAATGCATATTTAAGGTGTTCAGGAAGAGGTTTTAGATCAGGCTCATCTTTCATTTTTGGGTTAGACAACTCAGGAATGGAATAAGGGACTTCAGTTGCTTCAGATTCATTTTCCTTAATACCGTCCAAGGCAGAGAAGTAGAGATCAGAATTGATGCGTGATTCAAGAGAGTTTTCAAGATCCTCTAGATTGATAGAGTCTATGAATTAAAGGTCCACATAAACTTCACCATTTATGACTTTGTTAATCATGGCGCAGATTTCACATGATCCTTTGTCATTAGAACATGAAGAACATGGTGGATTGGGGTTCGATTGACTCTTAGAAGTGTCCTCAGAAGCATGGATTGAGAATGCAGAGTGATCCTCATATGGGTATTGCATGGCTTGGAAAATGTTGAACTTGACCAGTTGATCACCTAATTCCATGGATAATATGCCTAAATGAACATCAATCTTGGTTCTCGTAGTCATGAGGAATAGTCTTCCTAGAATTAGGGGAGATCGAGAAGAGTTCATCTCACCTTCCATGTCAAGGACATAGAAATCAGCAGGGAAGATAAGATCATTGACTCAGACAAAGACATACTCAATTATTACCTTAGGACTAGCTATGCTTCAATTGGAAAATTGGATGACAACACTCTTTGGATGTAAGGGACCTAGAACAAGTTTGGAGAATATGGATTTGGTCATGACATTAATTGAGGATCCTAGGTCTATGAGTGCATCATCAAAGTTGGAACTTCCAATTTTGGCATGGAACCGTAAAGGTCCCTGGATCTTTGCACTTAATGGGTATGGAATCTTGGGTTGAAACATTTTCTAAGGTCCTAAGTTTCCTCTTGTGGGTACACAACTCCTTGAGAAACATGGAATATTTTGGAATTTTTTTATGGCATCTAAGAGGGGAATGTTGACTTCAACACGTCTAAACATGTAGAACATTTTATGACCAGGTTCAAAGGACTTATTTGGCTTAGAAATAGCTTGAGGAAAAGGAATTGGGTTCCTATGTGGAATAGAAGGAGGTGAGGGAATGGATTCAGTTTCCTTTTCAAGTTTCTTTTTCTTTCCATTTTTTAGTTCAAAATTTAAAGGTGGTTTATATGACTTATCTTGAGGTATAGAAATTTGTTTTCATAATCTAAGTGCAATTTCACTTATATTACCCTTGGGGTTGGGTAATGGTTGAGCTGGGAGTTGGGAAGAATTGGATGGTTGTTGCTGACTAAGGTGGGATGCAAGTTGACCAATTTGTGTTTCAATGTTCTTGAGGCTAGAACGGGTAAAGGAGGAAGATATTCCACTGCACTTTCCCATGGTTTCTTGGAATAAGAGGTGTCCAAGATTGTTATTACCTATATTTTAGTTATTGGGAAAGTGATTTTATTGGTTTTGGAATTTGGAAGGCTCACTAGGATAATGGAATCCAGGAGGAGGATTGTTCCTTTGAGGTTGAGGAATAAAAAGATAAGGTTGTTGGAAGTTACCAACACCTTGACCATATTGAAATTGGTTTGGGATTTGAGGAGAGAATTTAGGGGCATGATATATGGGATTACCATACCTAAGGCCTTGGTTATAGGAAGAAGATAAGGGCTCAGAGTGAGGTTGGTTGAAGTTTCAAACAAACTGACCTGATAGTTGAGGGTTGGTGTTCTGCTGAGCATATGCTGCATTGAGCTCCATTGGTCCAGATGAATCAGATTGATCCTCTTGAAGTTGTGTACATGTGTCTGTTGGATGAGATGAAGTGTTACAGATTCCCCAGTTTTGACAGGTCCAAGAAACATTTATTGCAAAGAATATGAGGTTGGGGATTTTGTATCCACAACTAGTTGTCGCACAAGACCTGTAAGTTCACTCATCCACTCAGTCATCTTGTTCGGATCAATTGATTGATTATCTTGGGCTTGTTTGACTTGATCATGTGCTCTATTATGGAATTGTTGTGTGTTTTTAGCCATGTTACTTATGATATCTCTTGCAGCTGCAGGAGTTTTATCAACAAGAGCACCCCCACTTGTATCCTCAATGAGAGTTCTCTACATATCCAATAACCCCTCATAGAAGTATTGGATCAAGAGTTGATTAGGGATTTGGTGGTGTGGGTAGGTTGTAAAAAACTTTTTGAACCTTTCCTAGTATTCATGGAGTTATTCACTTAGGAATAGATGGATACCACTTATTTCCTTTCGGATAGAAGCAGTACGAGAAGCAGTAAATAATTTCTCTAAGAAGAGTCGCTTCATGTCATTCCATGTGGTTATGGAACCAGGAAGAAGGTAGTAGAGCCATGAATTAGCAGTTTCATCTAAGGAGAAAGGGAATTCTTGAAGTTTTATTTGTTCCTTAGAAACCCCTTGTGGTTTCATGATAGAGCACACCACTTGGAACTCTTTAAGGTGAAGATATGGATCCTCACCGGCTAGCCCGTGGAAATGAGGGAGCAGATGAATCAAACCCGATTTGAGTTAAAAATCAGCCTCTATGTTTGGATATTGAATACCAAGAGGTTGGTAATTCATATCAGGGGCAACAAGTTCTTTAAGTGTTTGTTCCCTAGGATTATCCATATCTAATTCAATTGGTTGGACAATGACTGGTTCTTGAATTATTTGATTATCCCTTAAGTTCCTCCTAAGTTGGTGAAGAGTTCTCTCAATTTCAGGGTCAAACAAATCTGAGGGATTGTTTGGGAGGCTACGGGGAATTTAGATAGATTTTGGAAGAAAGAGGAAGATGAGATTTTCTTTGTGTTTTTTTTCTGTTTATGATTTTTATGAGAAGGTGGGTTTTTCTTTGTGTTTTTTTTAATTTTTTTTAATTAATTAATTTTTTTGGTTTTTTACAATAACCAGAAACTAATGAATATTTAATTATACCATCCCCAGCAACGAATCTATTTGAAACGAATGGACAATTGTTGCCTATCGACCGGTCAAAGTTCCGATGCTCTGCTAATGTGTATAGCAGCACTCGGGTCGAATCCTTGGCGATGATACTTTTTAATAGTTAGTTGTTTTTAGTTAATTGTATTCTGATTGAGGGGTTTGTTTGTAGAGCTTATGAAATAATTTATGGATGATGTTTTATTTAACAAATTGATAAATATTGGGGTGATTTCATCATTTGGTAGTTAATCTTTTGATATCCTTGAGCTTTTCTTTATATTGCATTAAATTAACACCCATGTCACAAGTTGACGTTGATTAGAATTCCTAAGTGTTAAAGCTTTAATCCAAGACTTAACTTAACTAGGATTCTAATATCAATCAGTACTTGATTTTTTTAGTGTATTTATGGTTCCAATAATACATGGAATCCATATGTTAAACAAAACAAGTCATTAATCCATGACATGCTATGTTCAACATACACATTGTTAATTTGAAGAATATTCATCGAGAAAAAGCTCTCAATCACTTAACATGCCTAAATTATAACTCACCCCAATGAGAGATTTACTCATCCATTTAAATGATTAATAATCTGGTAATAATTATTATGATTCTAAATTAATAAAAGACGAAAAATAAAGAGATACGAAAAAGAGTGGTGCGTCGAACACACACACAAATGATAAGAATTAAAAAATGGACTTTCGATTGAATGAGAAAGCAAAATAAGGGAAGGGGATTCAAATTTATTTAAACTATTTTAATAAAATTAATATTAAACTACATAAGGTGGATGATAATAAGTGATATTGAAGAAGAAACTTTCATTAAAACAGAATTACAAATAAAGAGACTTACAAGATTACAATAATGGAAAACACAAAAGTAAATGAAAACAAGGAGAGTAGGAAAGGTCTCTCAAGTGAAAACTTGAGTTTTTAAGGTCCTCCCAAGCCTTTTAAAATTATTTTTCGTGGAAATATGTGCTCCTATCTTCTGAAATTCCAACCCCTTTGAAGGAGAGGAGGGGGATGCATTTATAGCTCAAGGAAGTGGACTATTTTCATTCCCAATCTGTACCTCCACTTGGCTCGATGATTTGGACATATATAAAGCATAATATCTAGATTTATCCTTATTAAAAGTTGTATATAATAATGTTTTCAGACCTATCTCAAAATTTGGAGTCATTTGGACATATGGATCCAAAGTTATTGCTGGTTTATTAAACAATTTTAATCTGTCCATTTCAATCCAATCTTTTTGAAGTCCAAAATGTGAAAGGGTTTTTGAATAGTATTATGCCTTCAAATCCGAATTATTTCTTCAAAAAAGTAGGCCGCATATATATACTATTTTACACTGCAAAATATAAGATCTATTTTATGATTACATCATGATATTTGTCCTGAATAATTTCTGGATTTTAATTCCCGTCCAAAATGGTGGGCTGGACTTCAAGGCATTAGTTGGGACCCTTTTTATTGTAGTTGGACCTTAAATTTTTATCCATGATTCCTTTAGATAATATAGAACATATGGTGGAGTTTCATAAAATTTAAGCTTTGGTATTTAGACCAGTAACTCAATCATCATTGATGGTTCAATTTCACCACAAATTTTTTGGGTCTTTTTGTGTTGACCATATGAGGCTTCAAATGGAAGAATTGGCCCATGATTCCTTCTAATTATATGTGAGAAATTGAATAAGGAATCATAAAAATAAATAAACACACAAATTTAATCATTATAGTGATAGTTATAAATAAAATAGTAAACTGACTCAATTGGACTACTTCTAAAAATGCTCAAAAATTATACTTAGTATTAAAACATTAATATTTCACACAAATTATGCACATTTCATATAAAATAAGTAAAGGGGGTATATAATAAGTCATGAAAATATTAATAATATCATTAATCATAGAATAAAAAAGGTGTATAAGGCATCAAAAGAACAATTTTGGTCGAATGATATAAGGACCCGACCTTATTACATTACATAATCTTGAATTTAGTCAAGAAATAACTTCCTTTCACATTGAGGATATTTTAAAGTTTATAGAATTAGGTAAAAGTGAAATAATACATTCATAAAATTACACAATATTATAGAGTGGATACCATAAAAACAGTATTCATTTCTTACAAAATATAAATCTTTTCACATAAAACATGGTTTCTTTGTCAAATATTCAAACATTTAACTTGGATTCCTTATATGTCTTAAAAATCCTTATAACCTATGAAAATAATTTAAAAACTTGGGATGAGAAAAAAAAATCTCATTAAGGGATATAAAAAGAAGGAATGAACACATTAGTCTATGAACACTTGTAACGTATGAAATCATTTTCAAAAGACATACTTGTCACCCATATATACTTACTTTGTGAAACCTAAGATTTAAACAAGATACACACAAAAAATAATAACACAAATATAACCATAAATTTATCTTGGGGCATTACTTACATAATATTGTAACCCTCTCATCTACCTTATAATTTGTAACACTCACGACTACCTTACAATTTTTATAACCATCGCAGTTACACTTGGAGTAACCATACAACCGACCTCCAACTTACACATAAACAATTAATTAGAGGGAAATATAGGTCCCAAACTTAATCATAAAAAATTCCCAAGAACCATAACACAATCATACAACATGAATAATTTCATAAAAACATTGGCTTTGAAATTTTGTAAAACAGAATTTTAAAATAGGATTTTAAAAGAAAATCCCCTTACATAAATCATATAATTGAAGCGAGATTTAATAGAGTGGATGGAATATGTATATAAACTATAAATATACATAATTAAACATAATATAAACAAAACAAATCACATAATCAATTTTAATACCACATAAATAACAAAGTAGAAGGTTAACCCAAAAAATGAAAATCGGGTTAAGAATTCCCTTGCCTCAAGTTTTTCTTACTTAAACTTGTTTAAACCTCCTGTATAATGGTTAAAAGAGTGTTATTATTATCTTAAAGAAAAATATTTATCTTTATAAAATCTTATATGATCATTTTATAACATCATTTCACCCTTTAATTGTTAGTATTTTGTTCCTTCCATTGTTTTGGGAGCATTCTTTATATGATTTCCATGATTGGTTCATGATGAATGTTCTTGTCGATTGGAAGAGAAACTACGGAATTGGAATAGAATGGAATTTAAATATTTCTAGAACCATAAATTATACCATTTATCATTTTTAATTTTTACATGAGAATGATTCATAAGTTAAAACATTAATGACATTCGTTTGGATCATTTTAGTGGTTCTTTGATAATAACGACCTCATTTTGTTTGATAAATTAAAACCATGTGTACAAAATAATTCCAGAACCATGGATGAGACATAATACATATATTATAACCTGTTTCAACCATAAAAATGGTTTCATGACCCGAATTTAAATAATTAATGTAAATTTAAATCACATCGTCCATGATGTCGGTAATTCGACACATCACTGACCATGTTTTTATTCCTTGAATAAGTGGGAGAGGAGAAGAAGAATGATGATGATTTTTACATGAAAATGAGAAAATCCAGAATATAAAAGATTTTTTGAGATTTCATGCCTCTTGGATAAGAGTAGATGAAGAATGAATAAGAAAATAAAGGAACTCAAAATAAAAGAAAAGTTGAGAAATCCCTTACAAAAATTTGGTAGCCTAATAGCTATGAAACATGGTTTTAGAAAACATTAAAAAGAGAGGGGAAAAGGGTCACCCATACATAAATGAATCATAATGCAGAATAGAGAAATAATGAAAAGAAAATAATAACATGGTATGGAAACTTTAAAGTTATACCACATAAAAGAGAACTTGAATGAAAAAAAAGAAAGAAGTTGAGAATTATCTCACCTTGTAGAGTAACTCCTAGAACTTGAAGGTTGAGACCTCGGGGGATTGAGGACACCTTGGGAGGATTAATAGAAAGTTAATGATGCTATATCTTCATTGAAGAGTAATTTGTAATGAATGTAATGTAGGAATGGGTTGGTATTTATAGAAAAAGTGAGGGAATATTTTAATAATTTCTAAGGGACACCTCATTAGTGGTATTTGAAAAACCATGGGTTTGACCATGATATTTTCCCATGGTATTAGCCACTTGGGACAACTCATAACTTATTTTATTGTACATAAGTCTACCAGATTTATTACATCATTATTAAATCATTAATGATGTCATTAAACACACCGAAACTCAAAACCGTATTTTTACTATTCACCAAAAAATCAAATGTTTCAAAAAAATCCAAAAAATTTACCCTTACCATTTTTAAATGTGTAGAATTAAAAAATGAACTCCATTTTTTGAAAATAATTTTCTAAATATTATTAATTTAATTTTTTTTAAAAATCATTCTTAATTAAAAAATTAATAATTTTAATTCTATAACTGCTTTTATATCACATTGAAAAATTAACCAGGATGTCATTATCTTAAAGCCTTAAGAAAATAAAATAATAATACAATTCACTATTAATTTAGGTCATATTACTATTCATATTACTATTCCTAATGGTATATTACTATTTACCAAAAAAACAAGTTGGTTTCATCAGACTCCAAATAACTTACTGATCACAATTGTAGATGACCGTTTTTCAAAATTCAAAACATAGAAGTAGTAAAATTGTGTTTAAAGGCTAGTTATAATTATCTATTTAAAAAAATGTTTCATTCATTTCAATTTATTTTTAGAAAACCCTGGGGTGTTACAACTGACATGAAAAAAGGGGGTTAGTTTTTTTTTGAGATGCCTCGCCTGTCAGTAGGTTAAGGAGGAACAGCACCAACCAATAGGTATGCTATAGTCCTTATCGATTCCCATGTGAAAATGGGAGCAGATATCTATGGTTTTTGTAATATTTCTACCAAGGATGGTTTGGAAACACAATGATATATGGGTGATAGTGGGTCGACTCACAAATTTGGTCTATTTCATCCCTATTCTTGAATACAATATGGTAGATGACTTGTTAAAAATCTATATCTGATGTAACGTCCTAACCTAGGATCCACTTAACCCATGTCCTAAGTTAGTGGGTCACATGTTCTTAAACGTGCCTCCCCATATTCTAGAGACTACCGACTATCAGGGAGGGTGTAAAGATTGTATGGTGGGTAGACTATACCCTCTTATCAGAATGGAAAAAAGAATAAAACCATAAACATACAATATATGAAGAATATATATAAATAGACAAAGTAAATAAGTAGCATAAGAATAAGTAACTGAAAAACTGAATAATAATCAAAGGCCACTAAGCAGTGTCATATACATGGATGCATGACATGCTAATGTAAAAAAGGGGAACATGGTACAAGAATATACAATCACGCTATACAAAAGTAAAAAAGGAAAAAAACTACTCCACTATCATCTCGAGCATATGCTTGGTCCTCTATTCCTATGCTCCAACTATAGGTAAATCATATCAAAGAATAGTACTAGGGTGCTTTCCATTATTAGTAACTACAGACAAATAATATGCTCAGGTACTAATGGAGGCCTGAGTAGCGTGTGAGATAAAATCCCAGTAGGCCACCATCAAGGGTGTCCAGAATTAATTCAAGTAGTGCTCATAGATAAATATTGTACATATATAAATAATTAATTAAAATTTTGGATAAATAATTAACAGACCGTTCAGGTTCCTAAAGGACACCCAACAGCTCGACCTATTTCAGCTCATGGCCAGAATGAATTTCTGATCAATAACTATATATATTATAATATATATATATATATATATATAGTATAGTAATATATTGCATCCACCTATATGAACCAAGTACATGCAGATATAAGCGGCCATATACCTATATTACTAGGTGTTGGATGGATCAAAGCATAACTCATACATTCATAACCAGTCTAAACGAGCTTATAATCTCAAGAAAAGGGTACATGACCTACATCCCATGAATATTGAGAGAGGTCATGCTTGACACCCAGGATGGTAAGTGTGCCATCATGTAAAAAATAAAGAAAGGTATGTGGTGAGTCATGCCCACCATCCAAATAGTGTCTGGTGTGAGACATCATGATCAGCACCTGATGTAAGGGAGTGTGTAACTGTCATGCCCAACAAAACCCTTAACATCATTACACAACCCATATCAATGTGTAATCATATTTATAATAAAATACATGAGGCATTACCTCTCATGTATCTTAATAGTTAAGTCCAATTTAAAATAAGGCATTATAACCCACAATGATCATTTAATAAAGCATGAACAAATGACATGGCCTTACCACCCTTTACAATTCATTCCATTAATCCATTTAATTTATTTGAGTAAGGGAAATCCATTATGAATATTACCTTCCATTTAATAGATTCCATTCAATTAAACAATGAATGAGAATTCAATTTATAAGGTTCAAAGAGATACTTAGAGGGTGTTATTGGCAATGAAGCAATTACCTACATGAGAAATTCTAGTTATAAGTTGTGAAAAGCACTTAGGAGGCACCTTAGTTTCATTAAACATTTATATAATAGAGTAAATTCAATTAATGATCCTACTGAATGCTTATAAGGTGATCCAGACATATATTTAATTAATTATATAAGTATAATTCAAGACGGAACATCCAAGGGGTGTCCATAACTAAGGTCAACATCCTCTAATCTACCAAACAAGGTTCAACGGGTGTATATCAAGGTGTGTATATCAAATTAATATGAATAACTCAATTAAACGGTGACACGTAGAAATGGTTAGTGTGTGGAACAATGAAAAATCTATGCAAACACCAAAACTCTTGGGGAAAATGATGATACCACCTACCTTAGGCCCGTTGATGACTCCTCAACTAATGGAGGCATAAAATTCTAAGTAGGTTGGAAGAAATTGAAGAAATAGTATAATACCCTGAAAATAGGGAAATATAGATTGCACCTAAATATAGTAACAAATCCAAAGATAAACTGAAATAGGAAGGGATAAGATTTTAGATCTTACCGAGACAGATTTGATACTTATGACAGATTTTGATTTGGAAAATGGATGAATAAGTTATCTAAAATCCTAGATTAGGCTTGAGGAAGAGATATGACAGAATAAGAGGATTCCATCAACTGGAGAAATGAAGGAGGAAAGAAAGAAAAGGGTTAAATGGATCAATAAGGGTATTTTGTAATTTTCACCCTAAAAATAGAGGGCACATGGTTTGGCCAAACTGTGTGAAAACTATGCTCAAGCCACCGCCCCAAGAGAGATCCCACATGGTTAAGGCGTAAAATTTCCCTAACCATGTGCAAACTATGTGAACAAACTCTATTAAAAGTCTTCATTTTCTCACATAGGTGTGATCCTGGAGTCACGTAGTTTTAGAAAACCGTGTGGCTCTTTCTACTCCTCTGTTTCACCCCACACGGTTAGTAGAGACCATGCAATTTGGGCTACACTATTTCTACTAACCGTGCAATGCAGTTTATTTTCCAAAATATTTGGGTTCTAGGATCCAAACAATCCTCAAACACTCTCGTAACCCCCATGAATCCATTGGGTGACATAATATGGGTTGTTTAAAGGGATTTAAAGTAAAAAACAATTGATCCTTACCTTCATGAAAAGATAGGTGATTACAACCAAACCTCCTTAAAGCAACTCCTCCCCAAGTTGGCCTTTTAAGGGTAAAGAGGTATCATCAGCAAATAGTTCCAGCCACTGAGCTCATATATCATTTTCACATTAACAAGTATCATCCTATACTTTTTCATGCTACCATAGCACCCATACTAATGGAACTGACCTTCCTCAGAGTGTCTTTACTCTCCAATCAACAATACAAACTGGGTACTCCTTAAAGGAAGCATCTACATCCAATTCAACCTTATCAGGATGAAAGACATGTGATGGGTATGGATAATATTGGAAAAGCTGAGATACATGAAAGAAATCATGTATAGACCAATATCTCTAAGGAAGTGCAATGTAGTAAGCCAATGGACTGATCCATTTCACAGCCTCAAAGGTTCCAACAAACCTCGGTGAGAGATTAACCTACCTCCAAACACTTCTATGGCCCAACCTGAATGAGACTCGCAAGAAAACCTAGTCTCCAAACTAGAACTCAAGTGGTCACCAAGGTCTGTTGCCATAAAAAATTCTGTCTAGACTGAGTTGTCATCATGTGATTTCTGATTAGCTAAACCTACTCTGTAGTATCCTGCATGATACGTAGTCCAAGCATAGCTTCCACACCTACCTCTAGCTATCATAGAGGTGATCAGAAATACCTACTATATAAGGCTTCATAAGGACCCATCTCTATGGTACCATGAAAGCTGTTATTATAAGATAACTCAACAAGGGGAATGTGTTTCTCCTAAAAACCCCCAAAACCAAGTACACATGCACATAACATGTCCTCTAACACTTGAATTGTACGCTCTATCTATCCATTGGTCTATGGGTGATAGGTTGTGCTTAGAATCACCTATGTACCTAAGTTCTTCTATATCCCCTTCCAGAATTGTGACATAAATCATGAATTTCTATCATATAAAATAGAACAAGGAGATCCATGAAGACATATAACCTACCTGATGCACAACCTCCATATCTTATCTTCCGAGAAGGTTTCCCACATAGGTAAGAAGTGTGAAACCTTCATCAAATGATCAATGAAAACCCATGATGTATCATTTCCATGAGGTGATCTGGGTAAAACAGTCATGAAGTCCATAAAAACATTATCCTATTTCCACTCGGGAGTGGACAACGAATACAAAATCCCAAACAGATGATGGTGTTCCACCTCCACCTACTGGAAGGTGGAACATTGAGTGATGAAGCTAGAAATATTGCATTTCATAACAGGCCACCAATACTGGAACCATAAGTCCTAATACATCTTGGTGACACCAGGATGAACTACCCATGTTGAGGCATGAAATTCCCATATTAGCTCATCTCTGATGTCTTCCAAGACCCATACACACATATGGAATAGTAAAGTATCATACCCATTCATAGTTCAACCCAAATATTTATAATCATTTGAGATTCTTTCCCTTAGGACAGGGCCATCAAGATCAGATAGTTGCCTCATTAATACTCATTTCAGAAGAGTAGAGGTCACTTCTAAGGCTTTGAGGGTAGTTTAACCATGGTCCTCCTAAACCTTGAAATGCATTTCTTAGAATAAGGCCATGAACTTCCATTCACCTCTGGATTCCTGAATTATCTATGTCTTAGTCTTTCAGCTCAGAGAATCAGCTACTGCATTGTCTTTTCCAGTTGTACAGGCAAGCTCAAAATCAAACTAATATAGGTATTCAACTCACCCATGCTTCCTGAGATTCAGATCCCGCTGTGTAAAGATGTAATTGAGGATTTTGTGATCAGAGTATACCAAAAAATGCTCTATAAGTAGACAGTTTCCCCAATATCATAGAGAATGAACTAAAAAAAATCTAGATTGAGGTTGAAAATTAGGTAATTATACTCATGGGGCCTCAAATAATGAGATATATATGTAATGAATCACTCATATTGCATTAGAATAGCTCCAAGACCGATACCAGATTCATCATAGTAGATTGTATAGCTCCTTCATAGATATGGTAGAATCAATATCCATCCTAAAGTTAACCTGCCCTTTAACTCCTAAAAGGATGCTTCACAAGCTTCTGACCATATAAATTTTACACATTTTTTTTCAATCCTGTAAGTGGCACTAGAAGACATGAGAAATCCTATATAAAGTGTTTTTAATGCCTGAATATCACCAAGATGCTCCATATGTAAAAATATTTATTGGGATACTCCTAGTAAAATATAAATCTCACTTTATTTGGGTCTACTGAAACTCTCGAATCCAAGATGATATGACCCAAGAAGTAGAATTTGTTGATCCAAAAGTGAAATTTACTGAGCTTAGTATAGAGCTAATGTTCTCTCAATGTATTCAACATGATACTAAATATAGTTTTAGTGGTCATGTATGGAGTGATAATAAACTAAGTTTCCATCAGTAAAGACTACTATGAATGAATCCAAATATGTGTGGAAAACCCGATTCATTAGAGCCATGAAGATAGATGGTGCATTCATGAGACTGAACAACATGACCAAATACTCATATATACCATACCTTATTTTGAAAGATGTGTGAGGTATGTTTGAGGACCTAACACACACTTAGTGATAGCCGGACCTCAAATATACCTTTTAAAACACTATGACTCCTCAGAGATGATCAAAGAGGTCATCTATTGAAGGTAGTGGATATCAATTCAATACCGTGATCTGATTAAATCAATGGTAATCCATGTAGAGTCTAAGGGCACCATCTACCTTGTTGGAAAAAAGGACTGGTGAACCCTAATGAGAAGTGTTGGGTCATATAAAGCCTTTAACCTCTAGATCCTCCAACTATTTTTCGAGTTCCAAGATCTCCATAGGTTCCATCCTATAAGGATGAATGGTCACTAAGACAAGATCAATGGTAAACCCTAACTATCACATTAGAGGTAGATCAAAGAAGTCATCTATAAAGACATATCTGAAATGATCCACTATGGGATGGAAAAAAATGGGTCATAAACCTTAATCATCTAAGAAAGGACTAGTGGTTTGAGCTCTTACACTACCCAACCTCTACTAATCGGGTCCTGATCGCATATCTTGCACATTCCATTCCCCCTTATGTACCTATATACTTCCCTCTGGTGACGTAAACTTAACCCTCCTATAGTATCAGTCTATATGGGCATGATAGGGAACTAATCATTCCATCCAGATGATTATTTCAAATCCCGAAATATTGAGGATAAAGATATTTTATACGAAGAGGTATCCACCTATATCAATGGGACAATCCTTACAATATAAAATTCCCTCTGATTGGATACCTAATAGGGTATCAAGTATTATAATTCTATATAATTTCTTGACATCAAGGCCCATAATTTTTGTAATAGTCTCAGATATAAATGAGTTAGATGTGATTGTGTCAAATTAAGATGACACTAAAGTGGAGACTGCTAGAATAATACCTATAACTATAGAAGGTCTGGTGGTCTGCTCCTCCATCATCAGTTGTACTTCATGTAACTGGCCTGTACCATAGCTTTGAGTCACTACCTGACCTCCCCGAGCAAGCCCAATCTACTAGAACTAAGAATCTGGAGTCTAAATACCTTTTCCTCAACCTCCTTCTCGGCCTAATCAGCTACTGGTATTCCAGCTTCCTTCCAGTCATGATCCTACTATCCCCACTTCAAAACGTGGAGTGGGAGTAGATCCCCGCTCACTAGGCACTGAAGGGAAGGTCTTGTATAAGAAATGAATATTACCCACCCAACCACATACTCTACGTTCCACATGATCTCATAAGCACCAAGGCTTCATGTGTCCCAACTTCCCGTGCTAGTGACATATCAGAAAGATGTCAGCACGAGGAACTCGACTGCTACTACCTCTATAAGTATCCTTAAAATATCTCTTCCGACCATAATAAGAAACAATAATATATCTAGGTACCAAAACACCATAACTTGTAACATCATCTTACATTAAATTCTTATTTATAATAAGGTCTTGGTTAATGATTTCAGAAATAATGTTCAACATGAATACATTGACCAGTGATCAGATGGTGTATACAATCCAATCCTCGAATCTCCTGGCGGTCATAAGATCATCACCTGCTAGAGTAGGAGAGAGCCTCTGTAGATCAGTAAAATGATAATATTATTCCATAATAGACATATCTTTATGCTATATGTTCATAAATTATATAGATTTGTTATCCCTCAGAGTCTGGGGAAAGAAATAATCATAGAATATAGTTTAATAATATACTCAAACCATATCTTTATGCCGATCTTCCTAGGTAATGACATCCCAAAAAATCTTGGAAGAATCATGTAAAATATATGAAGAAAACTTTACCCTACACTCTATATATGTATCTAGATACTCGACTATGGAAAGAATAGCTTCGATCCATGACTTAGTAGAATATGGTTCTCCATCCCCCAAAAATGTGGGAGAATACTACTGCTAGATTTTCCAAGTCAACTCTTCCATACTTGGGGAAGATTGAACAACACATTTCATATTTTTTAGAATACATATAAATCCATCTCAAAATTGGGCATCTGTGCCCATATCAAGAATAGGAATAGGTGCCATAGGTGGCACTGTAGGAGGAATAACTAGCAGCTCAAGGCCCTCCACCTCAGGTGCATGGTCATCACCACCTTCAGGGTATATGACCGGAGGATTTCATGGTGTAATTATACTAAAATTCCAAACACATGCCTCAGAATATATCTTAATAATTAAAAAGATTACAGATAGAAAACTAGGACAACTGCATAGCCTTCCCATATAAATGATCGTGCCTCTCCACCTGCTCCAAAAACCAGTTCTAGGTAGTAAAAGTGACCATAACAACCATAAGAATGTAAGAGATACCCACTACCCACTACTAAGGCTGGGTTCGATTCTAGGTTTATTTTTATGTGTATAAGATAGGTTTTCTTACTTTAAAAGTCACATTCATTTTAAATTTGGGCTTGTTCAAATATTTAAACCCCTTTAAATGGTTGAATTAGATGGATCACCATTTCCAATCTATAAGGTCCCATACTCCTTATGAATCAAAATATTATGTCCACTTAACCCATACCATAAAAATTTCCAGCCCATGCGACCAATGGTCCATGGATCAATGTTCCATAATTAACTACTTAAGGTGTCTACTTTAACCTATGCAGGAAAAAACTGTTAGGTTAAGGCAGAAACTTTAAGTGTAAATTATGATTTCAAATCCATTTAAGTAATTTCAACACATTTAAATATGTAATCAAGGCACTATCAATATGCAACAGGAAAATGCATGATGAAAATAGATGTGACATGGAAAAATTCATGGAATATTATTCATACTGTGCCTATAATTATGCATTTAATTCAACACCATCATTTCATCAAGACATGGTAAATAAATCTCATTTCAATAATAACAATAATATTAACACCTTAAAATAAATGCATCACCCAATGAAGAAGTCTTATCAACCATAACAGGCAAAAATAATAACTACAATTTCCCATCTCATGTAATTTGGATTTTCCCTATACATGGGTTAACTACATCTAAGCACAGGGTTATTTACAAATTTCTTTAAGTCATAGTCTCCTTTATAATACCCAAACAATAATACAAAGTAAAAAAAGAAACTTCACTGATACCAATTTATAATGTGCTAACCCAGGATCCACTTAACCCATGTCCCAAGCCGGCGTGTCACATGGACTCAAGAACATCTCCCCATATGCTAGAGGATATCGACTAGCAGTGAGGGTGTAAAGGTGGTATATTGGGGATACTATACCATCTAATTATAATGGAACAATGGATACAACCATAAACATACAAAAACATAATCATATATATAAAAATAGAAAGTAAATAAGTAGTGTAAGAATAAGTAACTGAATAACTTAATACTAATAAAAATCCACTAGGCAGTGTCATATACATGGATGCATGGAATGCTGATATACAAAAGGGAAACAGGGAAAAACATACACAATCATTCTATACAAAGGTACAAAAAGGAAAAAAAATTCTCCACTATCATCTCAAGCATATTCTTGGTCCACTGATCATATGCTACAACTATAGGTAAAGCACATCAAATACCAGTAGTAGGGTGATTTCCCTTATTAGTACCTATAGACAAATAATCTACTCGAGTACCAATGCCAGCCCAAGTAGGGTGTGAGAAAAAATCTTAGTAGGACACCACCAATGATATCTATAAGTAATCCAAGCTGTGTTTATAGCTAAACACCATGAAAATATAAATAATTAATTAATAATGTTGAATAAATAATTAACTGCCCACTCAGGTTTCTAAAGGACACTTGACGACTCTACCTACTTCAGCTCATGGCCAGAATGAATGTTTGATCATTCACTATATATATAGTAATAGTATATATAGTATAGTTATATATTTCATCCACCTATATGGACCAATGACATGTAAATATAAGTGGAAAAATACCAGGAATACTAGGTGTTGGTTGGACCAGGGCGTAACTCAGACATCTATAACTATTCTTAAAGATCCTATAAGCTCAAGAAAAATGGTACATTCCCTACATCTCACGAAGAGTGAGAGATTTCATTCTCAACACTCAGGATGGTGAGTGTGCCATCATGTCAATACTCGAGCAAGGGACATGGTGCGTCATGCCCACCATCCAAATAGTGTCAATGGTGTGAGATGTTATGCTCAACACCTGATGTAAGGAAGTGTGTAACCATCATTCCCAACATAACCCTTAACATCATTCCATAAACCATATCAAGGTATAATCACATTTATAATAAAATACATGAGGCATTACCTCTCATATATCACAATATTAAAGTTCAATTACAAATCAGGCATTACACAATGATCATTTAATAAATCATGATCAAATGGTGTGGCCTTACCACCCTTTATAATTCATTCCATTAACCCATTTAATTTATCTAAGAAAGGAAAATACACCATGAAAAATACCATCCATTTAATACATTCCATTAAATTAAGAAATACATGGAAATTAAATTTATAAGGTTCAAAGAGACACTTAGAGGGTATCATTGGTAATGGGGAAATCACATATATGGGAAATTCTAGTTATAAGTTGGTCTAAGCACTTAAGAGGTGCCTTGGTCTCATTAAACATTTATATAATAGACTCAATTCAATTAATGATCCAAGATGAGTTCTTAGAAGGTGATCCAGACATATATTCAATTAATTATATAAGGTAAATTCAAGACAACACACCCAAAGGGTGTCCATAACTGAGGTCAACATCCTATAATCTACCAAACATGGTTCAATGGGTGTATATCAAGGTTCTTAGATCAAATTAATATAAATAAATCAATTAAATAGTGATGCATGGAAAAGTCCAGCATACAACACAATAAAAAAGCTACAAAAACACCAAAAATCATGGGGAAAATGATGAGACCACCTACCTTATGTCCGTTTATGACTCCTCATCTGATGGAATCCTCAGATTCGAAGTAGGTTAGAAGAAATTGAATAAATTGTCCAATGCCATGAAAATAGGGTAGAAGATCTTGCACCTAAACATCACAATAGATTTGAAGATGAAATAAAATAGGAAGGGAGAGGATTATAGATCTTACTAAGACAAATCTTATACTTCTAAAGGTTTTTTATTTATAAAATGGATGAAGAAGTTATCTCAAATCCCAGATTAGGCTTGAGGAAGATCTACGAGAGAATAAGAGGAGGCCATCCACTGGATAAATGATTGAGGAAATAATGAAAAGGGTTAAAAGGTCTATTTAGGATATTTTGGACATTTCACCCTAAAAATAGGGGGTGCATGGTTTGGTCAAATAGTTTGGAAAAACTGTGTGCAAACTGTGCTCAATCCACTACCCCAATAGATACCCCACATAGTTAAGGTGCACGATATCCCTAACCATGTGAAAACCATATGAAAAGCCTCTATTAAAAGTCTTAAGTTTCTCACATGGGTGTGTGTTTGGAGTCGCACAGTCATAGACAAACCATGCGACTTCTGCTTATCCTTTGTTTCACCCCTCATGGTTAGTAGAGACTATGCAGGCTGGGTTAAATGGTTTATAATAACCATATGACCCAATTTATTTTCCAAAATCCCAGGGTTCCAGGCTCTGAAAAATACCTAGACACACTCGTGACCCCTATGAATTCATTTGGAAACATAATATAGGATATTTAAATGGATTCAAACAAAAAACAAATGATCCATACCTTCGTGAAAAGAGGGTTCATTATATTTGAGAAGTGGTAAAAAATGGCGTACTAGTTTGGATAGTATCAGACTAAGATCTAATATTTATGTCTATTTTTTGTAAATCCTTATAGAAAGACCTTGGGAATCAATTGAATATGAGCACAACATATCATCCTCAAATGGATATAAAATATAAAAAGATGATTCAAATATTGGAGAACATGATTTAGGATTTTCTAATGGATTTTTGTGGATCATGGGAGGACTATATACCATTAGTGGAGTTTCCATACAATAACAGTTATCTAACCTTGATATATATGGACCATTTTGAATCATTGTATGAGAATAATTATCGTTCTCCACTTTTTTGGGTGGAAACATGTGAGACTTTACTGGTTATACTGAGCCTTGTACAAGAGAAAACAGAGAAGATACAATTGATTAGAAAGAAGATGGAGATGGAACCGAGTCATTAGAAACCATATGAATATCATCAATGATGACCATTTTCATTTGAGGAGAGTGATCATATGTTCTTGAGAATATCTACAAGGCCTGAGCATCGTCATTTTGGGAAATAGGGGAAGTTATATCCTTGATACATAATCCCTTTTGTGATACTTGAATGGGTTGGTGATGTAGAATATCAGTTGAATTATGAAAAAAGGTTTAGTTTAGTGTATAATGGGTTTCATGTATCTTAATTGAAGAAGTATCAACCTAATCCTGGCCATGTGATTAGATGGTATCATGTTGAACTAGAGTCAGATGCTATGTTAGTTCATGTGTTGGTGCAGATTATAGATAGGAAAGAGAAAGTCTTATATGAGAAAATCATCAATCTAGTCTGAGTTTTAGGGAAACATGGTTAGATTCAAGAAGAAACATGGGAGCATGATAAATAAATGGTGGAACAATGTCCTGAACACTTTCAGGATAATGGTGGTTTTCTACTTGCTGGGGATAGAAAGACCAATGATGGGGAGAATATACAATCCCCAATTTCTTTTACTTGACCCTTTATTTATGTATTTTAAGTATATAAAATGTTTGGGTTATGTTTTGGGAGGTTCAGAGGTGTTTTGGAATATTTTGGGGGGGGAGGGGGTTCTGGAGTTGCATGATTTGAGAACGTTTAGTAGAAACCATACAACACCTCTAGGAAACCATTGAACTGAAATAGTGGTAACTGGGTAGGTGCACAATTAGGAACACAACTTGGAAAAATCGTGCAGATGTCTGGGAAAAATCATGCAATGTTGGATAGTGGGAAATAACATGGTTGGAACATAGTTTGTCTAACCATGCAAGCCAACTATGTGAGGTGTGGTTTGAGGTAGTGGATCATGCATAGTTAGTGAACAACTTTTCTAACTGTTCTCCCTAACCATTCATCATGAAAAATTAGATCCTAAAATAATATATCTAATTCGATTTACCTCATAAACCAATTGTTTTTCCTTTAATCAATTCATATCCCAAATTACTCTCGCTCCTAAGTCCATAAAGACAATTCCTTTCAATATGAGAGAAATTCCTAGGTGAATCTAAGTGTGTTGGAGGACCAGATTCATCGGTAAGTGATCGTTATTCATTTTTTTCCTTAGATATATTCTTCTTCCCTCTCTTGGAATCATGGATCTAGTCTATTGGAGATATATCCATGCTGTGTGATGTCAATATTGTGGATATATGATTTTTTTATTGAAGGGAACAAAATATAAGGTCAGATTTTGGAGTTTCAAGCTGGGTTTTAAAATTTTTATTTTGTTCTTCATTATCACCTAAGTTTGAGAGTTCAGTTTCTTCTTTCTCACCTAAGTTTGATAAACCTTTTTTTTATTTGATGGAAAATTCTTTAGTGATGTTTTCTTGTAAATTGTAGAAGTTGGTTGGTTTTGTGAAATTTCTTTTGGTTCATGATTTTAAAATTATGGTTTGGTTTTGATAAATGAAAAATGTTTTTTTGAAATGGTTTAATGAAAGGAAATTTTTATGTGAAGTAGTTTTTTCATGGTTTTGGCATACTTGGTGGTGTGTTTTCATGTTGCATTTTATGAGGGCTGGTTAAAATTTGAATTGTTGCTCAATTCCAAAGGTGTAATGGTACATGATATTGGTTAATTTTTGAGGAATTTGTAGATCAACGAGAGACCACTCATGTGTATTGAACTATCACCTAGGCATGCATGTGTGGATGTGTGGAATTATGGAATGGGTATGAAAAATGGATTCAAGAAAAATATTCTATAGTTTTGAAATGGTTTTCCTTGGAACATATTTGGTTTTGATATAAACCATTGAAATTATTTAAAACAAATTTTATATAAATTAATTTTTATAAATTTCCATAATAATATTTATCCTAGTGGAATGAGTAAAGATGTCATTGGGAAAATCCTACTAAGTTTTATAATCACCCTTTTCTTGGGAACTTTGGTGTGTTTGTAGATATTATATATATCAAGATACATGTAAAGGCAAGGTATCCCGATTCTTTAGTGATGAATCATGATAATTTGGGAATGGCTTGTTGAGTTGGATCTTGGAGCATGTTGGGAGTTACTATTTAGATTCCTTTGTTTCCTTTGGGTTTTGAGGACTTTGGTGTCTTTGAGTTTTATTGGTTTTGGTTTCTAATTGTACTCTTATATTGTTGTTGGTTTAGTTGGTTTTATTTTAGTTGTATTTTTTACTCATGCATAATATAGAGGTTTGATAGTTATGGTTATCTTGGTTTAGTTGTTTTATTTTCAAAGGGAAAACCACCCCCCAATTGTTATGAAGGACTTGAAATTTATTGCTAGCCTTTGGTATCTTGGGGATGTCACCTAAGGCCAGCAGCACCTCCACCTCTTTTCAAGCCAATATACGAGGGGTGAGATGTCACAAATGGTATTATTTTTTTTAATCCTTGATATGGTATTTAGTGTTAGTCTACCTCTTGGGATGGTAACAAGGAGTAGGATTGTAAGAACTTGAAATGTAGAGCATAAATATAAATAGCTAACCTATTTATACTAAACTTAAAGTTATCATGGAGTTTGGATACATGAGTGTTTTGAGACACTTATAAGAGTTTTAACCACATCATCATGGGTTTAACTAATGAGAAGAGAATGACATGTAATAATAATAATAACTTCCTACTAGGAGTGCATAATTTATAATTTGGTGAAAAAATGTTAATTTTTGAAAATAGTTGAAAATGGTTTGATTTCCAAAAGAATGGTGGAATTTTCAAAAATGTTTTGAGATACGAAATTGTTTAATTTTGAAAATCCCTGTTATGATATGTGTGATGCAGTAAATTTGAAAGTATTGAGACTTTAGTTTCTAGAGAGTGAAACTAAATGAATATTTTTTTGGTTATAGAGAATGAAACCAGGTAGGCATCGTAGAAACTAACTAGAAGAGTCTAATAAGAATGTGGTTGGACCTAATCCATAGGTGAACTAGTAATTGGTTCAAAGTATTATTCTATATTTTCAGGATGTGTATAGAGGAAATAGGTAGGATGAACCTTGGTAGGTGGACCATTTGATCTTGTTTCAAAAATATAATCCACCTATTATTTGGGGGTATTATGAGTCAGAGAAAGAAAAAGTCTGATTGAATATAATGAATTTAATCTTTGTTTTCCTTAGGACACCAGCAAACTTGAAAGTGAATTTTTTAATGTACATGCTAGATGATCTTTCATTCCAATGGTGGGATTTAACAGTTCATGCTAAATTGAACCAAGGTATGACATGGGAGGATTTTGAATAATTATTTAACAAACAATTCTATCCTCCTACCTTTTTGAATTTCAAGAACGACATAATTATTCAGTTTAAATCAAGAGAACCTCACAACGATAGAGTATGCTGATAAATTTATGAATTTAGTCCACTTTTCACTCAAAGTTTCTACAAGTTAATCCTTGAAGGCACACATTTTTGAATCAGGGTAAAGGCTAGAGATTCTCCCAAAGATTTTCATCCTTTATATATCATATTATACAGAGATGGTAAATAGAGAAATAGTGGTAAAAAGAGTCATCTAAGGAAACATGGTTGGAGGAACCATGATCAAACCTATGGAAGTTGGTGAGAATTCTAATGCTAGAAATAAGTGAAATAGGGAAACCTATTTCCAAGGTAGTGGTATGACTCAGAATCATATAGAGGGATCAATGAATATTTCAACTAAATCAAATGATAATCTCAATTCTTTTCAATGTGGTTATCTCAGTAACATAAATAGAGATTATAAAACACCACCTAGATCATGTCACAATTGAAATAATATGGGATATCTATAAGAATTATTATCACAATGATGCTAGGTCAGATACTCAAGAAACATCTCATGCTTCTCAAGAATTTTATTCTTCAACAAGATGAGTGAATAAGAATAACTCTCATCAGTAGAACTGAGAAATCCATGGTGATTCTAGGAATACCATGACTCCTCAACCAGTGAAATCTCAACAAAGTTACAAAGAGTAAAGTGAACCAAGTAAGCAATTGTATGGAGATGATCATATGACCGTGTATGATCAATCTGTACCTTCGACGATGAGAGGTACAATTCTTTTGATTTCTACCATTATAAAAGCTTTGTTCGATATGGTTGTGTACCAATCATTTATTTTTTATCATGTTTTTTATAATATGGCACCACTAGAAAACTGGTCTTTGGAGCCCCCTTACCTATAGCGACCGCCAGTGGCGGTCGCTAGAGGTAACAAATAGCGACTGCCAATGGCAGTCGCTAGGTTTTACCCAAAAAAGGGGGGATTTGGCGCCCCCCAAACCCTCCTCTCCCTCCTCTCACCTCGCTGCTTCGGCACCCCCCCGAACCCTCCTCCTCCCTTGCCTCGCCGCGCGCCCTCCCCCATCGCCGCGCTCCCTCCCTTGCCGCCCTCCCCTGTCGCCGCGCGCCCTGCCCCGTTGCCACACGCCCTCCCTCACCGCCATCCCCCGTCACCCTGTCAGCCTCCACCCTCTGCCGTATGCCCTCCGGCCTCCCTCTGCCCTATGGCCGCCATGCGACCACCCTTCTTCCTCACTCTACCCTCGGGCCTCCCGCCACCCGCCTCCGACAGCCCTCTGGCTGCCCTCCAGCATCCCTTTGCCCTCTGGCCTCTCGCCACCCATATCCGGCCTCCAGCCCCTCTGACCTCCGACCCCTCTGCCCTCCGGCCTTTTCCCTCGGCCCTCCTCCCCCTCGGCCCTCCCCCCCCCACACCCCAGAAACCCCCCCTCACACCTTGCCAACCCCCGTCCCCTCCGTCTTCGTCCCCTCCCTCACCGCACCACCGCCGCCCGTCCCCTCCCTCACCATCCTCTCCCTTGCCGCACCGCCACCGCCCGGTCCCCTCCCTCCCCGCACGGC
Organism: Viscum album; assembly: GCA_963277665.1. NCBI lineage: Eukaryota > Viridiplantae > Streptophyta > Magnoliopsida > Santalales > Viscaceae > Viscum > Viscum album. Next base: position 118,014,720 of record OY728156.1, on the reverse strand, counting down.
CGCTACTCGTCCCCTCGCCGCTGCCCGCCCGTCCACTCCGGCTCCCCCTATCCTCGGTCCCCTCCCTCATTGTCCCACCCTCGCTGCACCATCGCCACCCCACCGACTCCTCTCCTCCAGCTCCCCATCGCCGCCGCCCCCCGTCCCCTCCCTCGCCGCACCGCCTTTGACTCCGACTCCCCTCCGCTGCCTCTCCCCTCCCTCGCAGCACCTCCTTCAGCTCCCCTCCCTTCCAGGTTTGTAGCGCAATCAGGTATGACATGGGCTTTCACTTACATTATTATTTTATAAATGGTTCACAAACAATTAATTAGTATTTATTTTAAATATATTTGATATGAAAAATTAAAATATAATAAGTCTTGTGTAAATGTTTGTTATAGGGATCTTATTATGGATAAGATTTGGATTGATCTTCCAAATCAAACGTCTAGAGAATATTTCAATGGCATTATGCAGTTTATTGACTTCACCAGAGGTTTTGAAAGTGACTATATTAGTTTTCCATGTAGAAAATGTGCTAACAAATATCAATTCACACGAGATACTATGAGGAAGCACCTATTATTTAATGGATTTCTGAAAAATTATAAGAGTTGGACTCATCATGGAGAAGAATATGTTTATTGTCAAAATACAGATGCAGTTCAGATGGATATTGATGCAAGGATGAATGATCCAATGCATGAAATGCTTACTGAAATGGTACGTGGGTTGGATCCTAAAGGCATTGACATCCAGAATCTTGAGACTGGTGAGATAAATCTTTTCTCTGGTGAAGATCGTGATTTGAGGAGGTTTTATGAAGCACTTGATGATGTAAAAACAGAATTATATCATGTATGTACTTCTTACGATAAATTATCGTTTATCATGTAGTTGTTGCATTTGAAGACTTTGAATCATTGGTCAGACACATCATTCAACATGCTGTTGGTGTTATTGAAAAAGGTTCTTCCTGTCGACGCTAAGATTCCTGAGTCGTATTACCATGCTCGTAAGTTGACATAGAACTTAGGTTTTACATATGAGACCATAGATGCATGTTCAAACAACTGTATGTTGTTTAGAAAGGAAACTTCCCATTTGGACATTTGTACGGTTTGTGGTGCTTCCAGGTGGAAAGAGAATAGGGGAAATCAGACTCATCAAAGTTAGATTGCGATATAGGGGAAACCGATTTCCGTAAAGCAAATGTGTTACTTTCCCCTTAAACCGAGGTTGAAAATATTTTTTATGTCATCTAAAGTTTCTAATTTAATGAGATGGCATGCAGAAAGAGTTCATGAAAGTGATATGTTAACCCACCCGATAGACTCTCATGCATGGAAGGATTTTGATAAGAGGCATCCCAACTTTGCTAAAGATGTTCATAATGTCCGATTGGGATTGGAAGCAGATGGTTTCAATCCATTCAAGTCTATGGTTGGTGCAACTCATAGCACATGGCCCATGGTGTTGGTTCCGTATAATCTTCCTCCGTGGATTTGTATGAAGCAAAAATTTATATTACTTTCCACTCTTATTGATGGACCTAAAATTCTGGGGGATAAGATTGATGTTTACCTTCAGCCATTGATTGACGAGTTGAATGAATTTTGGGGCGATGGTGTGATGAATTATGACTGTGAAACGAATGAAATGTTCAAACTGTAGGATGCTTTATTGTGGACAATCAATGACTTCCCAGCTTATGAAAATTTATCATGTTGGAGTATGAAAGGGGAATTTAATTTCCCTTATTGCAACAAAAGTAAAAAATCTATATGGATTAAGAATTCCAAAAAATGGACATACATGGGTCACATACATTTTCTCCCCCCTCAGTACAGGTTCAGAAAGGACAGAGTGGAATTTGATGGTTCTAGAGAGTTCAGCCCAGCACCAAATATCATGACAGGAGTCGAAATGTTATCATAGATTGAGGAAGAAAACATCCTCACGGTATATGAAATTCAGGATTTGGTGGCTCCTTCGGTACGTAATATTCGTGTTGTGGGTAGGCAGCGCAATCACAATTGAAAAAAGAAAAGTATTTTTTATAGTCTTCCGTATTGGAAAACAAACATGCTGAGGCATAATTTGGATGTCATGCACATTGGAAAAAATGTTTGTGATAATATATTGTGGACCATTTTAGGTGTCAGTGGAAAATCAAAGGACCATGTTAATGCACGCCATGATTTGGAAGAAATGGGTTTAAGGAAACAGTTTCATTTATAGTTAGCTGAGGGAAACAAGGCATATATGAATGCTGCACAGTATACGATGACTAAAAAGGAGAAAGAGACATTTCTTTCCATTTTGAAGATTCTCAAGGTGCCTGATGGTTACTCTTCTAATATTTCAAAATGTGTGAATCTGACGAGCAAGACATTGCAAGGGTTGAAAAGTCATGAGAATCACATACTACTTCAGCAGTTGATTCCAATCACAATTTGTGATTGTTTATCCCCCAATGTTGTTCAGCCATTGATTGAGATGAGTAATTTTGTTAGAAAACTTTGTTTAATAAATCAACGAATGAGTGATTTAAAAAGTTTACAGGACCGAATTGTACTTACGCTTTGTCACTTTGAGAAACTATTTCCCCCCTCATTTTTCAATGTTATGGTCCAATTGACAGTGCACCTAACTGATGAAGTAATGGTTGCTGGTCCAGTGCAATTCAGGTGGATGTATCCTATTGAGCGGTATTTGAGTACATTGAAACGATTTGTACGCAACAGAGCTCGTCCGAAGACATCAATAACCAATGGTTATTTGATGGATGAGTGTACTACTTTTTGTGTAGAATATCTTAAGGATGTTGAAACAAAATTATATAAGACCTCTCGGATTCATGATGTATGAGTGTACTACTTTTTGTGCAGACGACACGTCAATCAGAGGTGTTGTTTGACCGCGGTGACTGGAAACGCGTTTCCGGAGTCATAAAACACCAAAACGGCATGTGACGGTCGAATTCGAAGAAAACGTGCTCCAAATGACCAGAAACCACACGAAAACAATAGGAATATTATTTGTGACATGTAGGAGGAGATGATACGCCCATCAGACGTGCGATGCGCGTGGTATGACCGATTGTGTCGTTTTCAGCAGCTCAACGCACGCTAAAAGGGCACGTTGAGGGGTCAAAACCACCCGAACGACCTCAGAATGCCATGAAATCATACTAAAATAGCCGTTGTGTGAATTGTAAAATGTTCGGGCAGACGACACGTCAATCAGAGGTGTTGTTTGATCGCGGTGATCGGAAACGCGTTTCCGGAGTCATAAAACACCAAAACGGCGTGAGATGGTCGAATTCAGAGAGAACATACTCTGAATGACCTGAAACCACACGAAAACAATAGGAATATTATTCGTGATGTGTAGGAGGAGACAAAACGCTCATTAGACATGCGGTGCGCACGGTACGACCAATTATGTCGATTTCAGCAGCTCGACGCATGCTAAAAGGGCATGTTGGGGGGTCAAAACCACCCGAACGAACTTAGAATGCCATAAAATCACAGGACAACAGCCATTTTGTGAATTGTGAAGTGGTCGGGCAGAAATAATGTCAACCAGAGGTGTTGTTTGACCGCGGTGACCGGAAACGCGTTTCCGGAGTCATAAAACACCAAAACGGCGTGAGACGGTCGAATTTGGAGAAAATGTGCTCCGAATGACTTGAAACCACACGAAAACAATAGGAATATTATTCGTGATGTGTAGGAGGATACAACACACCCATCAAACATGCGGTGCGCATGGTACGACCGATTGTGTCGTTTTCAGCAGCTCAGTGCGCGCTAAAAGGGTGCGTTGGGGGGTTAAAACCACCCGAACGACCTCGAAATGCCATGAAATCATAAGACAACAATCATTGTGTGAATTGTGAAATGTTCGAGCAGACTTCACATCAATCAAAGCTGTTGTTTGACCGTGGTGACCGGAAACGCATTTCCGGAGTCATAAAACACCAAAACGGCATGAGATGGTCGAATTCAGAGCAAACGTGCTCCGAATGACCTGAAACCACACGAAAACAATAGGAATATTATTAGTGACGTGTAGAAGGAGACGACATGCCCATCGGATGTGCGGTGCGCGCGGTACGACTGATTGTGTTGTTTTTAGCAGCTCGGCGCGCGCTAAAAGGGCGCGTTGGGGGGTCAAAACCACCCGAATGACCTTAGAATGTCATGAAATCATACGACAATAGCCATTGTATGAATTGTGAAATGGTCAGGTAGAAGGAACGCCAATCAGAGGTGTCGTCTGACCACAGTGACCGGAAATGCGTTTCCGGAGTCATAAAACACCAAAACGGCGTGAGACGGTCGAATTCGAAGCTAACATGCTCCGAATGACCTGAAATCACATGAAAACAATAGTAATTTTATTCGTGATTTGTAGAAGGAGATGGAACACCCATATGACGTGTGATGCGCACGGTACGACCGATTGTGTTGTTTTCAGCAGCTCGGTGCGTGCTAAAAGGGTGCGTTGGGGTGTCAAAAACACCCTAACGACCTCAGAATGCCATGAAATCATACGAAAACAGCCGTTGTGTGAATTGTGAAATGGTCGGGTATACGACACATCAATTAGATGTGTCGTTTGACCGCAAGACCAGAAATGCGTTTCCGGAGTCATAAAACACCAAAACGGCGTGAGACGGTCGAATTCTGAGCAAACGTTCTCCGAATGACCTGAAACCACACAAAAACAATAGGAATATTATTCGTGATGTGTAGGAGGAGACGACACACCCATCAGACATGTGGTGTGTGCGGTATGATCGATTGTGTCGTTTTCAGCACCTCGGCGCGTGCTAAAAGGGTGCGTTGGGGGGTCAAAACCACCAGAATGACCTCGGAATGCCATGAAATCATACGACAACAGCCGTTGTGTGAACTGTTAAATGTTCGGGTAGACGAAACGTGAATCGGAGGTTTCGTTTGATCGCGGTGACTGGAAAAGCGTTTCTGGAGTCATAAAACACCAAAACTGTGTGAGATGGTCGAATTCGGAGAAAATGTGCTCCGAATGACCTGAAACCACATGAAAAACAATAGTAATATTATTCGTGATGTGTAGGAGGAGACGACACACCCATCGAACGTGCGGTGCACGCGGTACGACCGATTGTGTCATTTTCAGCAGCTCGGCGCGCGCTAAAAGGGCATGTTGGGGTGTCAAAACCACCTGAACGACCTCGAAATTCCATAAAATCATACGAAAACAACCGTTGAGTGAATTGTGAAATGTTCGGGTAGACGAAATGTCAATTTGAGGTGTCGTTTGACCGCGGTGACCGAAAGCACGTTTTTGGATTCATAAAACACCAAAACGGTGTGAGACGGTCGAATTCAGAGAAAACGTGCTCCGAATGACCTAAAACCACACAAAAACAATAGGAATATTATTCTTGACATGTAGGAGGAGACGACACACCCATCATACGTGTGGTGCGCACGGTACGACCGATTGTGTCGTTTTCAGCACCTCGGCGCGTGCTAAAAGGGCGCGTTGGGGGTTCAAAACCACCCGAACGACCTCAGAATTCCATGAAATCATACGAAAACAGGCATTGTAAAAATTGTGAAATTTTTGGGTAGACGGCATGTCAATCAGAGGTGTCTTTTGACCGCGGTGACCGAAAATGCGTTTCCGGAGTCATAAAACACCAAAACGCCGTGAGACGGTTGAATTCGGAGAAAACGTGCTCCAAATGACTTGAAACCACACTTTAACAATAGGAATATTATTAGTGATGTGTAGGAGGAGACAACACGCCCATCAGACGTGCGGTGTGCGTGGTACGACCGATTGTGTCGTTTTCAGCAGCTCGACGCGCACTAAAAGGGCGCGTTGGGGGGTCAAAACCACCCGAACAACCTCGGAATGCCATGAAATCTTATGACAATAGCTTTTGTGTGAATTTTGAAATGGTTGGGCAGACGGAACATCAATCGGAGGTGTCGTTTGACTGCGGTGACTGGAAACGCGTTTCTGAAGTCATAAAACACCAAAACGGCGTGAGACGGTCGAATTCGGAGCAAACATGCTCCGAATGACCTGAAACCACATGAAAACAATAGGAATATTATTCTTGACATTTAGGAGGATACAGAACACCCATCGGACGTGCGGTGCGCACGGTACGACCGATTGTGTCATTTTCAGCACCTCGGCGCGCGCTAAAAGGGCGTGTTGGGGGGTCAAAACCACTCGAACGACCTCAGAATTCCATGAAATCAAACGACAATATCCGTTGTGTAAATTTTAAAATGTTCTGGTAGACGACACATCAATCGGAGGTGTCATTTGACCATTGTGACTGGAAACGCATTTCCAGAGTCATAAAACACCAAAACGGTGTGAGACGGTTGAATTCAGAGGAAACGTGCTCCGAATGACCTGAAACCACACTAAAACAATAAGAATATTATTCGTGATGTGTTGGAGGAGACAACACATGCATCGGATGTGCGGTGCGCACGGTATGACCAATTGTGTTGTTTTCAGCAGCTCAGCGCGCGCTAAAAGGGCGCGTTGGGGGGTCAAAACCACTCTAATGACCTCAGAATTCCATGAAATCATATGAAAAAAGTCATTATGTAAATTGTGAAATGGTCGGGTAGACGGCACGCCAATCGGAGGTGTCGTTTGACCGTGGTGACCGGAAACACGTTTCCGGAGTCATAAAACACCAAAACGGCGTGAGACGGTCGAATTCGGAGCAAACATGCTCCGAATGACCTGAAACCACATAAAAACAATATAAATATTATTCTTGACATTTAGGAGGAGACAACACGCCCATCGGACGTGCGGTGCGCACGATACGACTAATTGTGTCGTTTTCAGCACCTCAGCGTGCGGTAAAAGGGCGCGTTGGGGGATCAAAACCACCCGAATGATATCGGAATTCCATGAAATCATAAAACAAAATCTGTTGTGTGAATTGTAAAATGTTCGGGTAGACGACACGTCAATCGGAGGTGTTGTTTGACCATGGTGATCAGAAACGCGTTTCCGGAGTCATAAAACACCAAAATGGCGTGAGACGGTCGAATTCAGAGCAAATGTGCTCTGAATGAACTGAAACCGCACAAAAAAAAAATAGAAATATTATTCATGACATGTAGGAGGAGACGAAACACCCATCAGACATGAGGTACGCGCGGTACGACCGATTGTGTCATTTTCAGCAGCTCGACGCGCGCTAAAAGGGCATGTTGGGGGGGGGGGTCAAAACCACCTGAACGACCTCGAAATGCCATGAAATCATATGAAAACAAATTTTTTGTGAATTGTGAAATGTTTGGGTAGATGGAACGTCAATTGGAGGTGTCGTTTGACCACAGTGACCAGAAACACGTTTCTGGAGTCATAAAACACCAAAACGGCGTGAGACGATCGAATTCGGAGAAAACGTGCTCCGAATAACCTGAAACAACAAGAAAACAATAGGAATATTATTCGTGACATGTAGGAGGAGACAACATACCCATCAGACGTGTGGTGTGCACGGTATGACCGATTGTGTCGTTTTCAGCACCTCGACGCGCGCTAAAAGGGCGCGTTAGGGGGTCAAAACCACCCGAACAACCTTGGAATGCCATGAAAATCATAGGAAAATAGTTGTTGTGTGCATTGTGAAATAGTCGGGTAGACGACACATCAATTGGAGGTGTCGTTTGAACGTGGTGACCGAAAACACGTTTCCGGAGTCATAAAACACCAAAACGGCGTGAGACGGTCGAATTCAGAGTAAACGTGCTCCGAATGACCTGAAACCACAAGAAAACAATCAGAATATTACACGCCAATCATACATGTGGTGCGTGCGGAGAACATTCCTTTTTAGACAACAAAACAATTTCACAAACTAAACCAAATAAGAAAAAAAATCCTAAAATGATAACATTTCTTAAATTGGGGGTTTTAAATTATTATAGCACCATGATTTGATGTCAGATTTAATTTTATTATATGTATATAATAACTGAATTAATATGTCTAATTTACATTTGTTTTGTTTATTTTTTTTTGTCTTATTGTGTGTTTATTGAAGGAGAAGATTGAAATGGATGGACCTGCTTGGATCGTTGAAGCACGTTTATCATTTATTGTTTATGAAGATTTTGATGTTTATGATTTTTGAAATTGTTTTCCATTTTTTATGATTTTTACCTTGTTTTATCTCTGATTTTTCACCGTGAATTAAAAAAAACCCAATTTTTACATTTCATTAAAAAAATTAAAATCCACAAAAAATACCACAAATTAACCCTAACACATTTTTATGTTAAGTTTTTAAAAAGATAAGTTTATATTGAAATAAAAAATTTATAAATGTTCTAGAATTTATATTTAAAATAGGCTCTCCATTAAGAGGTAGTAAAATTACCTTTTTAGAGAAATATAAATTTTAAGCATAAAATTTGATTTATTATTACCATATGCTTAACAAACCTATTGGATGAATAAGAAAAATATTTTATTTAATATTATATATATATATATATATATATATATATTTCACTAATAACCTTAAATAAATGTATTTTATTTATTTTCTATTATAATAAAACACATTTTTAATCTTAAAAATATTTCATTTATATGCACCGTGAATTTTTTTCTAAATTTTTTTCGCAGACTAGAGACCGCCTATAGCGGTCGCTATAGGCTGCCGGGTCAACAATAGTGACCGCCAATGGCGGTCTCTGTAGGCCGGAATTTTGGCCACCTATAGAGACCACCATTGGCAGTCGCTAATGTTGACCCATCAAATAGCACAGTGACTGTTAGGCGGTCGCTGTAGGCCGGAATTTTGGCCACCTAAAGCGACCGCCATTGGCGGTCGTTGTTGGCCTATTGCGACGAGGCTAAAGCGACCGCCAATGGAAGTCACTGGGTGGTCTCTAGAGGCCTATAGAGACTGTCAATGGCGGTCTCTATAGCCTGAATTTTTAGTAGTGTGGTTTTTCATGTTTTGATGATGCCTTTTTTTTAAAACTTCAAACTCATCTTGGCCAAAGAGAATGTAAAGCCTTTATGTGAAAAGAATATTCTATAACTATTGATGGGGATAAATTGATTTTGGATTTATCTATTCTTGAGATGTATGTTTATGACTTAATCCTGGGTATGGATTGGTTTATAATTTTCAAAGCTCATATCGACTGTTATACCCCAAAGGTTAGTTTTATAAATTTAGATGATGTTGATATTATCTTTATAGGAGAACAAAATGTGAAAGAAAGTAGAGTAGGATTGTTGAACTAGAGGTTGGAACTATCTCATACTAGTTTGAAGCTTTGACCTCAGAATCCATGGATGAGATCGAGAATAGAGGTTTTCCAAGAATTGTTGATCACTTTCTTGATTTTCCCCCATAATTTCTCAGGTTTTACACCCACAAGATAAGTGAAGTTTATTATTGATCTATTACCAAGGACTAGTCCTATCTCACTTTCATATTATCATACGACACTAAAAAAATAAGGGAATTTAAATTATAGTTGGAATATTTAAAAATAAAAGGATTCATTTATCCTAGTATATCTCCATTAGTAGGACCCATTCTTTTTGTGAGAAAGGTGGATATAACTCTTCATCTTTGTGTAGATTATTGTAATATTAACCAAGTTATGATAAAGAATTGGTATCCTGTTTCATGTATTGATGATCTATTTGACCAATTGAGGGGATCCTAGTGGTTCTCTAAAAATGAATTTCTTTTAGGATATCACCAATTGTGGGTTTAGAAGGATGATATTCTGAAGACATCTTTTAGGAGTAGATATGGCCATTATGAGTATATGGTTTTACGTTTTGATATTAAAAATTCACCAGAAATTTTTATGGAATTTATGAATTAGATATTTCAAATTTATCTAGATTCTTTTGGGGTGGTGTTTGTTCATAACATACTGGTGTATTCTAGGGAAAAGGTTGAGCATGAGCAACACCTGGAGATATTGTTGGGTATCTTGCAGGATCATTGTTTGTATGATAAACTCTCAAAGTGTGTTTTTTGGATATAATAGGTATGTTTCCTTGTTTATTTTATCTTTGAAAATGATGTTTCTATGGATCCATAAAATATAGAGCCCACTATCTCTTGGAAACCACAAAATAATGTCTTTGAGATACGCAATTTCCTTGGTTTGGATGGTTATTAACGATGTTTTGTTTGTGACTTTTCATGGAAAGCTTCACCAATGAAAGATTTGACAAGGAAAAATGTTTCATTCCAATGGAATGATGAATTCCATAGGTCTTTTCAAGAGCTTAAAATTTGACTTAAATAAGCACCGATCTTGATATTATAGAACCAAGACATAGTTATGTGGTCTATTTTGATGCTTCAGGATCTAGGTTGGGGTGTGTTCTCATGTCACGCCCCGACTTTTACATTTATTTTTATTTTATTATTTCTTGGCTCTGGGTTCTCACACCAAGGTCAGGGCTGGGTCCCGGTTTAATTTTTTTTGTCGTTTAACAATTCTAGTGGGTTTCAAACCCATGCATGATCATCTCACGGTGGGCGGTAGCCGCACGGTCAGCCTGGGTGCCCGCGTAAATGTCTAACAGTTGAAATAAATAACGTTTTATGTGAGTAAGATGATTTAAATATTTAAAACGTAATAATAATGATATTATTGTGTAGATAATAATATTTTTATTATTAAGATTTGTTAATAATATTTTTATTATTTAAAAATTGTTGCTAATATAATTAGTAATAAATTATTATTATTATTATTATTATTATTGTTATTATTGTATTATTATTGTATTATTATTATTTTTGTTTTTGTTATTTTATTATAATATTTTTTGGTTTTATTATTATTATTATTATTATTATTATCATCATTATTGTTCTTTACATTATTACTTTTATTATTATTATTTATAATGTTATTATTATTTTTGTATTATTATTATTATTTTATTATTATTGTCATTTTTATTTATTATCATTATTATTATTAACATAATAAAAAGAAAAAAAAGAAAACCCTAACCCTATATACCCGGTGCCCCCCTTGCCCTCTGCATGAGCCGCCTCCCACGCTCCCCTCCAGCTTCAAGCTACCACCCTGTATCGCCCAACACCGTGCCTTTCCCCTTCTCGCCGTCATCATGCTCCTTCATGCCTCTGGCCTGCCAGACAAGCCCCAGTCCCTCGCTTTCTCTCCCTCAAACCAGCCCCACCGTACTCCGCCTCTCGCCCCTGCGGGTCCCCTCCGCGCATCCGGCTTCCCCCTAGTTCCTCCCAGCCTTCCCTATCTTCGACCTCTCCCTGCCATCCTCACCTTGCGCCTACGTCCCTTTGCGCTCGCCCCAGCCGCCTTGCCCTCCACTCCGGCCTTCATCCCCAGGCCCAACCTCTGCCTTGCCTTGTGTTCCCTCCCTCGTCCTTACCTCCAGCTGCTCCCCTCTCAGCTCTGGATGGCTCCTGTCTGCCCTACATGTCCCAGAATCACATCACTACACCCAAACAGACCACCTCCTTCTGTTCCGACCTACTTCCCTTCCAGCCTCCGACCTTCTGTACTTTGACAAGGCTGCCCCCTCCTTGCGTCGGCCTCGCCACACCAGCATACTCCCCTGCTCTAGTATATTTATTTATTTTTCCTTCTTTTCATCAGTGGTTTTTTTATTTGTCTTGTTTTAATCCTAATACCATGATTTGTGTTTTGTTTTTTTTCTCATCGTCTAGGGTGTGCATTTGGTCTTCGGGGTATTGTTATTCCTCCCGCTGAAGCATCATTGCATCTTCTCTAACTTTGAGGTAGGCAGTTTTAGAATTTTTCCTTTCCTGTATAATTCACAGCACGTGTGAGTTTCAAAATTATTATTTTACATCGTTCTCCCCTTTATAATTATTGTAGTTAACTCATTGTAGTGTTTTTTTGTATTAGTTAAAATGGTTAAAAATAGTTTTTGGATGAATTATCTTATTTGTTTTAGGTATTTTTTTGAAAATCACGACTTGATAATTTTTTTTGCATATCTAATTAACTTTTTATGTTCTTTAATTAAATTGATTGGTGTGAAATTAGTTTTTAAGAAATTTAACTTGTGTTCATTTTTTTGATAGTATGTCTGTATGGCATGAAGTGTATTTTAGAAAAAACCTGTTTTGAGCTATTTTTTAGTTGTCATGGAATGTGAAATTGGTTCTTTTGGTTGTTTAAGTGGTGAAAATTTGTTTTTAAAGTTTTGAAAGTAATTTTAAAGTGTTTGAGTATGCAATTGGTCTTAAAAATGGAATTCGCATGTGAAATTGGTGGATTTTGATGTAAGAATTTGTTGTATTCTTTTGAAATGTTTTATCAGTTGAGTAAATGGTTTATTAAATGTTGTTTGAAATGAGAGTTGTGGGTGAAAGGTATTTCAATGTGTGTTTGAGTTTGGTTAGTAAGTGAATGTTAACTTTGTGGAAATGGTTCTTATTTTCAAAATATTGTTGGGCCCCTTTGTGCAATTTCTAGGAATGGATTTGAAGGTGTTTCACTTGGTTTGACCCGTTTCACTTTGAAAAAAGTTTTGGCATGACTTTTAAAAGGGGATAAGGCCCATTGTTTTGTTGAGAAGTTTTTGGGTGTGGTTGAAAACTAGAGGCCCGTTTGGATTTTTTATATACAAAAGTGGTGTTTAGAGTTTTTTTAAAAGAGTTTGTGAAATATTTTTGTAAAGGCATCTCATTATGTAAAACTAAAGGCCTGGTTGAAAACTTCAAGTGTTTTATAAAGCGGTTTTGATAATCAAATGATGTGACAGTCCGGTTGGCACTTTGTATGTTTGACATGTATATATATATATATATATAAGTATATGGGGTGCTCATATCTAGGGTAACCCTTTATGGGTAAATTCATAGGAAATGTTTGTGTTTGGGGTAGGCAAGTGAGGTGAGATGAGTCACGCCTGCGAGGGCCTCCTACTTACATAGTATCATTATAACCACCATGGGTTCCTAGGAGTCTTTTAGTTGATCGAGTGATGATTTCTTATTATCCCCGATTAGATGGGTTGGTACCCAATGGTAGGTATAGAGGCCAGATGGGGAGTTCCACTGGTTTCTTTTTCTGTGAGGGCGGCTAGTTGGTTATAGACTCAGGAACTTCACCATATGCTAATAGGTGATTCTAAATGGAGTACGTCCAGCGGTCTTATAGGGATTTTTAGGATCACCCATGATTACTTATTTATTTACATTACTTGTTTAATTTTAGTCATACTAGTTTATTTCCAACTTGCCTTATTTACATGTATTATTTTAGCCCAACTTTGGTATCTTTTGTTTCGGGTTTTTTTTATATAATGAAAAATGGTTTTATTGAAATAGAATATAGCGTTTGATGGATTTATGAATTGGAAAAATCATGTTTCTTATTTGAAAATGTGAAAACCCTACTTTTTTATTTTTATTTCAATCTTGTGTTAGTGGATTGTTTTTGGAAAGGAGACGTTGGATTATTTGGTTTATCTTGGAAACTGTACTGAACATTTTTAATTCTCATGCCTATTTGTATCATTTCAGTTGAATTTTTCCTTTACTCATATTATCTTAGCTAAGTTTCTCATTATTGGAGCAAGGTCGGTCTTTGGTTGGGTGGTGACCTAGAAGGTCACATGGAGGTATGTGTGTTTTTTTATTTTTCCTCTGCTCGAGTTCAGTTTTATTTTTTTTATTCTTGGTTATTTATTTATCTTTTTGGGTCAAATCGTTCCCAGTGATTAGGTTGATGCCCGATATTAGTTTCCAGTCCGTGGGGATCAAGAATGCCCTTCGGGCCATGCCGCGGACTGGCTCGGGTGACCAGTTTAGGGTCAAACGAGGTTGGTTCATGACAAAATGGTATCATAGGAGGCCCTTGTTATTTGGGGTGTTTAGTAGATGGAGATTAGGACTGTTGAGACTTGGGAGGTAGGTATGGGAAGGACATCATGAACCCTCACCCATTTCGAACCTCGATTCTCCTAGGGTAGTCTGGGAATTGAGTCATTGTCTTGTTCCGGTTTGTTTTAGATTAAGGGATGACAATGGAGGCAGGCTGATGTTACGTTGTGATTTTTCATGGAGTAGAGACCCATGTGGAGTCTGAGTACACAGTTTAAGTTCCTCCTAGTTGTTGACGTTTACTTGGGGCATGGACCACTACCCTGTCGCCAGGTTAAGTGTGACTACTAGTCCCTCACTCCGGTAGTTTGATGTAAGTTGAGTTTCATCTTAGTTCTGGTAAGTGTAAGTGTTCTTTTGAAAATGAAAAAGGGGTTTTGAAATGAAAATGATTTCTTTTAAATGTCTTTAAATCCGTGAAATGGGTTTTAAAACTTAATGCTCTTGGTCAAAAAATATGGTGTTTTCTTTTAATTGGTAGTGAAATGGTTTGGGTGCAACCTAGGATACTCTTTTTGATGTTTTCACATGTGATGGGATGCATGGAAGTGTGTGTTGGTGCGTATGGATGAAAGTGGATGAAGACATGTGCAATGGTTCATGGGATTACTAGGGCGTGTACTTGGAATTAAAGGCTTGACCTTGTTTTTATAAAGTGATTTTAAAAAGGGAAATGATTTTGGAAATTGAGTTTGGTTTGAAAAGTGGGATTGGTATTTGGAAAGTGGCCTTGAAAGAAGGAAATTTTAAAATCTAAAATGAAAAGTGGTTTTGGGAAAAGGGAATTTTGGGTTTTGTTTTTATTTGTTTGATTTTTTGAGCTAGTTATTTTCAGATGATGATGCTTTCAATGATTTTGCTTTGTCTTGATATTGGTTTTGGATTTGTGTTTTATATGTTGTTCAGAAAATGCCACCCAAAAAGGTCCCCAAGGTTTTTGATAAGTCATGCCCAGTTTTTGGTCCTTCTCGGACGTTGTCTACCTTTAATGGTGATCGAGGTCCATTAAAGGTAGTTCTGTGGTTTGAAGAGGTTGAGTGTGTTTTTAGGATGTTGGGAACTCCCGAGTCTATTAGAGTTCGAGCTGTCCTGGGATTATTTGAGGGTCCGAATTTGGACGAATGAGATTTTTTCACCCCACCATCAATGCAAGTTGGGATGACATGGGATTTCTTTAAATCTGTGTTCGTCCTATGGTTCATTCATGAAAAGGGTGATGACAAATAAAAGGGAAGATCTCATGCGTATTCAATAAGGACAATGAACGGTGAAATCATATGTTGACCATTTTAAGGAACTTGTGTCCTTATCTTAGGATGTAGCATCATAGGATTTGATGAAGACTCCTATCTTCATCAGGGGTATTCATCCAGAGATCAAGGAGTGGGTCCTCCCTTCTAGGGACCATCGTTTTGAGATGCTGGTGGATGAGTTGTTCTTAGCTGAGTTAGTCTCCAGAGCATAGATAGTTGGAAATCCAGCATATCCAGTTGCTCGTAAAGGTTACCCATCTGGAGAGAAGAGTGTTCCAGATGGACATGTTCTAAAAGAGTCCTTTGTAGTGGATCCGGATTCCAGTTCATCAGACTATTCAGTGGTGTGCCACTAGTGTGGCCAGTTCGGGCATGTAAAGCCATCATGTCGCATCCCTCTGAAGACGTGTCATCATTGCAGGTGTCTAGGTCATCTAGAGAAGTTATGCAGGAAGCGTCGCCTGAAGAAGATGTTGTGACTGAAGGATTCCAGTTCCTGACTATGAGGTAAGAGATGCTTCAACCATTAGAGCCCCATCCACAGGTCTTGGGGTGAAGCTCGCGCGTTGTCAGGAGTTGCCGGGGGTGTGAATCCTTGGTTTGGGTTTTGTGTTCCGTGTTGGCGGTGGAAGATTTAAAGTATTTACATTATTGTTTTTCTACTATTAAAGTTTTGACGTTGTAAGTTCATTGTTTTGTCGTGAAGTTATAAGGGACTCATCCTATTATAATCCAATCAGTCCTGTTTTTGTGGATGTGGTTTTCTAAATCGTTTGTTTTTCTTAAAAGTGGGTTTGGACCTTGTATTGGTTAATCTCGGTTTAGCTATGTTCATTTGGAGGTGTAAGTGCCTGTGGTAGAATCGATGTTTGTGGTTATGCTCGGATTCACTATTTGGGTTAAGTTCTGCTCAGAGGTTTTTCTCTATTATTCAGGGTTTTTGGTCTGGGTCAAGAGTTCTAAGTTTCAATGGAGGTGTTGTTTCACTCGAGCTATAAAAGTTAGTCTGGATTAGTTGGGAGTTCCCACATCGGCCCCACTTCCTGGGGTGGTATGTTTGGGTGTTAAATTTCTACACTAGTTGTATTATTGTGGTGGGTAGAACCCTCTTGTGTTCTTTTGTTCTCCTTTGTTGTGGTTCCTTTCAGTTTCAATCGGGCAATGACTCTTGTTTTATCTATTATTCAGTTGGGTGACTTTCTGGGGGAAGAAAGTGTCTATGGTGGGGAGAATTGTCACACCCTGAATTTTAAGTTTATTTTTATTTTATTATTTCTTGGCTCTGAGTTCTTGCACCAAGGTCCGAGCTGGGTCCCAGTTTAATTTTTTTGTCATTTAACAATTCTAGTGGGTTTCAGACCAATGCACGGTCACCGTACAATGGGTGGTAGCCGCGCGGTCGGCCCGGGTGTGCGCAAAAATGTCTAACGGTTGAAATAAATAAAGTTTTATGTGATTAAGATGATTTAAATATTTAAAACGTAATAATAATTTTATTATTGTGTAGATAATAATATTGTTATTATTAAGATTTTTTAATAATTTTTTTATTATTTAAAAATTGTTTCTTACATAATTAGTAATAAATTGTTACTAATATTAATACTATTATTATTATTATTGTTATTATTGTTATTATTATTATTTCTGTTGTTGTTATTTTATTATAATCATATTTGGTTTTATTATTATTATTATTATCATTATTGTTCTTTAAATTATTACTTTTAATTTTATTATTATTATTATTATTTGTATTGTTATTATTATTATTATTATTAACATAAGGAAAAGAAAAAAAAAAGAAAACCCTAACCCTATCTACCCAACGCCCCCACTTTCCCTCTATGCGAGCTGCCTCCCATGCTCCCCTCCAACTTCAGGCCGCCACCCTGCATCGCCCAGTGCCCCACCTTTCCCCATCTCTCCACATTCACACTCCCTTGTGCCTCCGTCCAGCCAGCCAAGCCCCATTCCATCACTTCCTGACCCCCACACCAGCCCCTCTACACTCCGCCTCTCGCCCCTACGGGTACCCTCTACGCATCCGGCCTCCCCCTAGTTCCTCCCAACCTTCCCCAGTGCCGACCTCTCCCTACAGCCCTCACCTTGAACCCCTGGCCCTCCACGCTCGCTCCAATTTCCTTTCCCTCCACTACGACCTTCATCCCCATCCCCTGCCTCTGCCTTGCCTTGTGTTCCCTCCCTCGTCCTTACCTCTGGTTGCTCCCCTCTCAGCTCCGGCTGACTCTTGTCTGCCCTAAAGGTCTCGACCTCGCATCGCTGCACCCGAACAGACCACCTCCTTCCGTTCCAGCCTCCTTCCCTTTCGGCCTCCAACCTTCTATGCTCTAGAAAGGCTGCCCCCTCCTTGTGTCAGCCTCACCACACCTTCATACTCCCATGCTCTTGTATATTTATTTATTTATTTTTCCTTCTTTTAATTAGTGGTGTTTTTATTTGTTTTGGATGAATCCTAATACCGTGAGTTGTGTTTCATTTTTTTTATCATTGTCTAGGGTGTGCGTTTGGTCTGCAGGGCATTGTTATTCCTCCCACTAAAGCATCGTTGTGTCTGCTCTAACTTTGAGAGGTCATTAACATCTGTTGGCATACAACTACTGTCTGGACTGAGTTTTCAACATTCAATTTCTGATCAATTGTACCTACTCTGTAGTCTCCTACACGATACATGGTCCAAGAATAGATTCTTTCCCTACCTCTATCCAGCACATCGGTGAGCAGAAAGGCCTAACATATAAGGTTTCATAAGGATCCATCTAGATGGTAGCTTGGAAGCTATTATTATAAACAAACTCGGTGAGGGGAATGTGTTTTTACTAAGAACCCCCAAAGTTAAGAACACATGCATAGAGCATGTCCTCTAGAACTTGAATCATACAATCCATTTATCCATCGGTCTATGGGTGATAGGATGTGCTCAGAAGAACCTGTGTACCCAAGTCCTTATGAAACCCCTTCCTAAACTGTGATGTGAAACAAGGGTCTCTGTCAGAAATGATATAATAAGGATCTCCATGAAGAAGTACAAACTCTCAGATGTACAACCTTCCTAGATCTTCTACCAAGAATTTCTATCACATAGGTAAGAAGTATATGAAATTTTTCAAATGATTTACAACAACCCACACTGAATTGTTTCCAAGAGGAGATCTAGGTAAACCAGTCATGAAATACATTGAAACATCTCCCATTTCCACTTGATAATGGACAATGGATGTAAAATAACTACCGCTCTCTAATGTTCTGACTTCACCTACTGATAGGTGGAACATTGAGTAATGAATTCAACTATCTCCCACTTTATACTAGGCCACCAATACTGGTGCTGTATATTTTGATACATTTTGGTGACATCGGGGCGAATCACCCATGCCGAGGCATGGAATTCCTGTATCATCTCCTTTGTGATGTCTGTTGGGACCCATAAATGACCATGGAACAATAAGTTATCATCCCCATACATGGAACAACCTAAAGATGTATCATCATCTGAGACACTTTCTCTTATTACAAGGTCTTCAGGATCAGATAACTGTCTCATTCTTACCCATTCCAGAAGAGTACAAGTCACTGCCAAGGCTGAGAGGATAGTTTGACCATGGTCCTCCTGAACCTCAATGTACATCTCTAAGAATAAGTCCATAAGCTACCATTATCCATTAGATTCCTGAAATGATTCTGTATGAGTCTTCCAGCTCAGTGCATCAGCCACAAAATTTCCTTTACTAGGTGTGTAGGTAAGCTCGAAATCAAATGAATGTAGGTACTCCCCCACATGCATTGTTTGAGATTGAGATACTGCTGCATAAAGATGTACTTGAGGATTTTGTGGTTTGTGAATACCACAAAACACTCTCTAAGTATATAGTGTCTCCAACAATATAAGACATGTACAACAGTAGTGAGCTCGAGATCATGCATCAGGTAATTACACTCATGGGTCATCAACTGACAAGAATTTTATGTGACGAATAACTCATCCTACATAAAAAAAACTACAAGACTGATACCTGATGTTCTATAGTATACAATATAGATTATTACTTGCTCTGGTATAATTAGTATGGACACTTAAGTAAAACATACCTTTAACTCCTGAAAGTCTGTTTCACAAGCTTCCGAACATATGAATTTCACACCCTTCATTGTCAATCCTATAAGCAGAACTACATGGCTTCATAAATCCTATATGAAGCATCTATAATACCCAGGAATCCCTAAGAAAATCTAAATTTCAAAGATGTTCTTGGGATGATCCCAGGAAACTCAAACTCTCACTTTCTATAGGTATATTGAAACTCTTCACTCTGAGATAATATAACCCAAGAAGTGGAATTTGTTGATCCAGAAGTGTAATTTACTAAGCTTATCATAGATTTGAGGCTCTATTAGTGTATTTATCATGATCTTAAGATTATTTTCATGGTATTTTATAGATTGTGAATACACCAATATATCATCAACAAAGACTATAAAAAATGAATCCAAATACAAGTGGAAAACCTAATTCATAAGATCCATGAAGACTCAAGGTGTATTTGTGAGTCCAAACAACATAAAGAGGTACTCATAGAGTCTATACCATCTTCTGAAATATATTCTAGGTATTTTTGAGGACTTGGAACACACCTGGTGATAGCCCAACCTCAAATCTATCTTTTAAAACACTCTCACTCCTCAAAGTTGGTCAAAGAGGTCATCTATTCTAGGCAGTGGATACCAATTATTTATTGTAAGATGGTTAAACTGATGGTAATTCATGTAAAGCCTAAGGGTACCATCCACCTTCTTGAAAAAAAGAACTAATAAACCCCAAAGAAAGTGTTGGGGGAATATAAATCCTTTATTCTCTAGATCCTCCAACTATTTCTTGAGTTCCAAAATCTTTTTAGGTTCCATCCTATAAGGAGTAATGGTCATTGGTGCTGCTCCTAGAACTAGCTTAATAGTTAACTCTAACTCGCACACTGGAGGTAGACCAAAGAAGTCATCAGGAAATATTTCCTTAAAATACTCTACTAATGGAGGAAAAATAGTAGGTCGTAACCCCTAATCATCTAAGAAAAGACTAATTATATGAGATGTAACACTATCTAGCCTTTTCTATTTGGGACCAGCTTATGTTGCACTAACATCCCATTCTTCCTTATGCACATTACAAATTCCCTTTGGTGATGTAAATTCCGCCCTCTTATGATAGCAATCAATATGGTATTGATAGGGAATTAACCAATATATTTTTATGATTACATAAAATCATATCATATCAAGGATGTAAAAATTCCATATGAAAAGGTAATCGCCTATCTCGAGGGAAAATTTCTTACAATGACGTACGCCCTCTAATCAGATACCCAATAGGGTATCAAGATTCATAGTTCCATGAAATTGTTCAATCTCAAGGCCCAAAATTCCCACAATATTCTCAAGTATAAACGAGTGAGACATGCTTGTGTAAAATAAAGTTGACACTAAAGTGGAGGCTACTAGAATAGTACCTCAAACTATAGAATATCTGGTGCTCTACTCCTCCAGTATAGGATGGAATGCATGTAACTAGAATATACCATGGCCCCCGAGTTATTGCTTGAACGCCCTAAGCTAGCCCTCTCTTCTGGCGCTAAGAATCGTAAGTCTAACTACCTATTCCTCAACCGCCACCTCATCCTCATCATTTTTTGGTGTGCCAAATACCTACCTGATGTGATCCTATTGGTCCCAATCCCAACCGAGGAGTAGGTACAGATCCCCACTTTCTAGAAAATGGAGGGAAAGTCCTATAGAAGCGCTGGATATTCCCTATCCTACTGAATCCTCTATACTCGACTAGGTCCTGTAAACACCAATGCTTCTTGTGGCCTAGATTCCAGCACTGGTGTCAGATAATAAAAATATATGCATGAGGATCTTGAATTCTACTACCTCCGTGAGTAGCCTCAAAACATCTCTTTCACCCAGAAGATGAACCACTGGTAGCTCTAGGTGTCATACCACCCTGACTCATACCTTTATCTTCCCTCAAGTTTCTCTCTAGAATAAGGTATTGGTTGATGATTTTATAAATGGTAGTAAACCTAAACATGTTAACCTATGACCGGATGGCATATACTAGCACATCCTTGAATCACTTGGAGGTCATAATATTGTTACTCACTAGAGTTAGAGCGAACCACTGTAACTCTGTGAAATGATAAGAGTATTCCACAACTAACATGCTCCCTTGTTGTTGGTTCATGAATTCTCTAGCTTTGTCAGCCCTTAGATTCTGGAGAAATAAGTATTTATAGAAGATGGTCTAAAAATTATCCCAGACCATATTGCGATGTTGATCTACCCGTTTGATTATATCCCACCACATCTTGGATGAATCACGTAGCATATACACTACTAGCTTGATCCTCCACTTTGGAGGTGTCTCCAAATGATCAAATATAAATAATATAGCCTCAATCCAAGAATCTACAACATGTGGTCTTCCATCCCCTGAAAAGGTGGGAGGATGATGCTATTAAAACTCACAAGTCAACTCTTCCATGCTCAGGGAAGATCAAACTACTCCTTACATAGACTGAAACATTCATAAGAAGCCCTATCAAAACTAAGTGTCAGTGACCATATTAGGAGCTAGAAGAGGTGACACATATAACACTACAAGAGGAACTACTATCACCTCATGACCCTCTACCTAAGGTACATGGTCATCACCACCTTCAGGGTGTGCAACTGGAGGATTTCATGGTGGCATGACACTACAATTCCAAACAAATTCCTCAAAAGAGGTTTAATAAATTGAAATGATTACAGATAAGAAACTATAATAGGTATAAATCCTTCCTATAGAAATGATCACACCTCTCTTCCTACTTCAAAATCTAGGTCTAGATGGTAGAAGAGACCATAACAGGCCATAGGAACGTAAGAGATACCCACTACCCACTATCATGTCAGAGTCGGGTCCAAGTCTTTATATTAGATATATATAAGATGATCATTCTCAATTTATAATTCATATTCATTTTGAAATTGTGCTTTTTCAAGTATTTAAATTATGTTAAATGGTTGAATCATATGGTTGACCATTTTCCGATCCATAAGGCCCCAGACTTTTTATGAACCAAAACATGGAATCCACTTGAAAAGAACCATAACACATTCCATTCCATGCGACCAATGGTCCATGGATCAACATGACATAATTGATTTCTTAAGAAATTTTCTTTGACCTATTAAAGAAAACACTATTAGGTTAAAGTAGACACTTTAAGTATTAATTATGTTTTCCAATCCCTGGAATAAGTTTCACCACAATTCAATATATATTTAAGGCACTTTAAATATGAAACAAGCAAATGCATACTGAAATTAAATGTGGCATGAAAAAATGTATGGAATATTTCTCCTAGTGTGCCTAATGATGATACATGATCTAATTCAAATCCATAATTTCATTGGGATTAGGTAGAAGGAATACTCATTTCAATCATACTAATATCAATAACATCAAAATACATGTGCGTCACCCAACAATGAAGTCCTATTAACAATAAATGGAATAATCAATAAATATAATTACCTATACCAAGTAATTTGGGTTTCCCCTATACATGGGTAAACTTTTTACAGGAATAGGGTCAATTCTAAATCCATTTAACTCTTATTCTTCCGTGTAATACCCAAAAAAAAAAAGAAAAAGGAAAACAAAGACTTTAATACCACTTTGTAACATCCTGACCTAGGATCTACTAAAACCCATGCCCTAAGCCGGTAGGTCACATGACCTCAAGCGTGCCTCCCCATATGCCAGAGGTTGAAGACTAGTACTGGGGGTGTGAAGGTAGTACGATGAGGAGACTATAACTTCTTATTAGAGTGGTATAATGGATACAACAAGAGACATACAACAATAATAGAAGCATATAAATAAGCAGACTGAATAATAAAGTAAGTAGTGGAAGAATAAACAACTAAACAACTAATAATATAATCAAAAGACTCTATATAAGTATCAATACACGACGCATGGAATGTTGATTTATAAAAAGGTAATAGGGGAACAAATATACAATCACACTATAAAAAAGTAAAAAAATAATAGAAGCTGATCCACCAGCATCTTGAGTGTATTCTCAGTCCTCTGCTCCTAAGCTCCAACCATAAGTAATCATATCAACGACCTGTAGTAGGGACCTTTCCCTTATCAATACCTACAAACATATAATCTTCTTGGGTACTAAAGACAACCCGAGTAGGGTGTGAGATAAAAATCTCAGTAGTCCACCACCAACGATGTTTACATATAATCCAAGAAGTTCTCATAACTAAACAGCGTGTAGGTATAACCAGAAAGAAAAGAAATGATGAAATAAATAACCATCTCACTTAGGTTCCTATAGGAAACATGGTGGGTCTACCTACTTCATCTCATAGCCAAAATAGAAGTCTGATCAGTTACTATATATATATAGTAATAATATATATAGTTTAATTATATATTTCATCCGCCTATATGAACCAAGTACACGTGGATGTAAGTGTCCATATACCTGGAATACTAGTTGCTGGATGAACTGAGGTACAACTCATACATCCATGAATAGTCTAACGAGCCTATAAGCTCAAGAAATGGTGCATTCCCTACATACCAATAAGATTGTGAGATGTCATGCATGACACTCAGGATGGTGAGTTTCATCATGTCATCACTCAAACAAAGGAACGTGGCACATCAAGCATAATATCCTAATAGTGTCAATGGTATGAGATGTCATGCTCAACACCCAATGTAATAGAGTGTGATATCGTCATGCTCAATAGGTCCCCTACCATCGTATCATAACTTGTATCAATTAATATTATAATTATACTTGGCATGGGGAATTACCTCTCATAAATATCTTTTATCCATCCCATAAGTGTATTTATATAAGTAATGCATCTTGTATATTCATGTTTATAATTTAACACATGAGGAAATACCTATCATGTGTGTCATTAGCCAAGTTCAATTTCATTCATCCAATTCAATAAATTAAAGGAAATCCACTACATAAATATCATTACATCTATTTCCAACCCATTTAAGTAACTAAATCATGAAAATTTATTTATATGACTCAAAGTATCTTTAAGAAGGTGTCATGGTCATTATGGGAATTTCCTACTTGGTTAATTCCAAGTCTAGGCTTGCCAAACTAATAGAAGGTACCCTTGGACCAACTAATAATTCACATTATAAGGGAAAATCCATTTAAACTCCAAGATAAAGGATAACTAAGTGTCCAGGCATTTCAATCAACTAACCCAAAATGACCAATTCATTTAGGTACACCCAAGGGGTAACTATATAAGGTGTGAAAAACCTCTAAACAACTAAACAAGGTTCAATATATATGTAAAAAGGTGTGATAATCACTTTTATATGAAGGAAACAAATTAAGGGGTTTCATTGAAAAAGTTGGCATGTGGCACAACAATATATCTATGAACCATAAAAAATTAAAGGTAAAATGACGTGACCATCTACCTCAAGGATGTAGATGAATCCTTGCTCAATATCGACCTCATATTCGAAGTATGTTGGAAGAGATTTGAGAAACGGTCCAATGCCCTGAAAATAAGAAAAAACGAGGTTGCAACTAAATAGTGAAATGGATCCAAAGTAAAACTTATATATGAGGTAAAAGTAAGAGAGATCATACCTCAAGGAGTCCAACACCCTTACGGATCACGAAACAGACACCAATCTAGAAAGTTATCTCAAAGCCTAACTTTGGGAGAAAAAGAGCTCAAAGGAGGAGGATGGCATGTTTCATCTGTTGGGGGAAGAATATGAAAAAAAATTGGGTTTCGGATTTAATTAAGGGTATTTTGGACTTTTAATTTCAAAATAAGGGGGAATATAGTTTTGGTGCATAGTTTGAAAACCGTGCGCAAGTCACTGTTATAAGAGGGGAACACCGCACAATTAGGCACAAAATTTGACTAACTATGCGTAAACTATGCAAATCTTCTCTATAAAAAATTTTAGTATCCTTGAATGGTTGTGTGCCTTAAGTCACATGTTTTCAAACAAACCATGTGGTCTAAGATTCCACTTTCTGCAACCGCACAGTTTCAGAAAAACCGTGCGGGCTGGGTGGCACAATTTTTCCAAATTGTGCGGCCTAGTCTTTTTCCCATTTTTCTAGAACTCTGGGCTTTGAATAAGCCCTAAACTCTCATGGGACCTTCCTTAGGATGTATTGAAAATTTACCATGATTAAGAAAAGGATTAAAATTGAAAAACAAATGATCCATACCTTTGTGAAAATACGAGTCGTTACAGACAAGCTTCTCACACCCCACTCTCCCCCTCATTCCTTAATCCAAGTTATTCACTACTATTTTAGTTCTTATAATTTAAGAATAATATGGCCTATTTTCAAGGATTTTTTCTAGTTTTTTATATCTTCCATCTCAACATGAACTAATGGTCGATACCAGACGAGTAGAGTCCTATGAGGTTGAGGTAGGTGGCCTAAGTGCTTTCTCCTTAAAGTCTTATCATTGTATTGCATTTTAGCATGTGAGGTCACATCGAACTATTAGAAAATTAAAATAAAAATTAAGTTAAATTGTTTATTACCATGTTCATGTCTTGGAAACTTCACTAGGCTAGGATAAGCATGTTGGTTTTGGGTAGACCTCCATAGAATCCACTAAAGTGGTTAATTTAAATTGTTCCTTAGAATTGGGTGAATTAAAGGGGTGGTTTGGGGATGACCTTGTTAATTTAATAATTTTTTATGGGATGTGGGTTTCCCAGGATGACCCTCAGGTCTTGGTATACATCATGGCCTTGGAAATCCTTAATGAACTTGTGAAATGATTTATATAGAAAACTTATCTTAATGTGTTAAAATAATATATATGTGAAATGAACCATAGTGGTGATATTATCTTGAATTGTTGGTTTTTTTTCATTTATATTTTTGAATAATTACTTGTTGATATTCTTAGAAATGATGTTATGTATGGAATTACTTGGAAAGTTCCTTGGATTCCTTATGAATTTTATTGGTGTGGAATGAATTGGAAAAGCCTTATATTCAACTAGGGACTCATGTGAATGTTGGGAGAGAAGAATTTATTGGATTCAATGAGGTCTGAATCTATGGAATGACTCGATAAAGCCAATGTATTCTACTTATATTCATTATCCTGAATGTCATGGATGGAACCCCCTTAGATTTTGGTAATGTTTTCATTTATGGAATGCCATGAATTAATGTTTTGGATTCTTGAGGGGTACCCTTATTAAATGCCGTAGGATGGGCTCCCCAAATTTAGATCAATATTATTGGGTGAAATGCCTTAGGTGTGAACCTTGGATTATAATTGGTTCATGCTTTTGAATATCAAGGATGATTCCTTGAGTATATACTAGACTAATAGTTTTCTTTGGGAATTGTTGGAGGGGAATTTCTATTTGAGCCATGTGGATCCCCCTTAGGTTACTTGATTATGGTTTCCTCGGTGTTGTGCTTTGGAACTAAACTGATACATGATACTTCCACCATGTTTAGAGATCGAGAAAGGCTAAAGAGGGTAGTGTTTTCCTGAGTTGTCCTCTTCAGACCTGAGGCTTGGCTGGGTTCTATTTATTTCTACAGCTTATTATTACACCTGCTTCATTTATTTATTACAAACCTTAATTCCTTACACTTACATACATTAATTACATTATACATCATTGGTGTTGGTGTACTAAGTTTCACTCACACCCTATTTGAGTTTTTAGTTGGTACCTGAACAGGTTTCTTGAATCAGGTTTGTACTAGGGAAATCACCCTATTATTGATGCTTGTTTGTATGACTAGTTTGGAGTTTGGGAGTTGGGAGATGGGATAGAGCTCAGGAATTCAGGGGTTATGTTATCTTACAATCCTTTTCCTTTTATTTACCTTTGGGATAGTTTTACTTGACTTTACTGATATGTATTCCCTGTTGGTATGTATATAACTTCATTAGAAATTCCATGGGATATGACTTGGTATTTTTACACCTATAGTTTTTTGTCTGGATGTGACGTTTTATGGTGTTTCCATTATTTCTGCTATGTTGAGATCTTACCAAAGGGTATAGTATCCCCACTGTACCACATATAGACCCTCCTTATTAGTTAGAAGCATCTGGTGTATATGGAGGAACTCTTGAGGCCATGTTATGCACCAGTCCTGGGAATCAGATTAGTGGCATCTAGGTCGGGGCATTACAAAGTGGTATTAAATCTATATTTTATTTTATCTTACTATTTTGAAATGGTAGAAAAGATACCAGTATGTTTTCAGAGTTTGGTAGTGAGTTCATTACTAGGAGTTATATACCCACATATGGGGGAAAATCCAAGTTACCAAGGATGAGAATTTTCATTTTACTTTTCCTAATTATAATTGATTAATTTCTACCTTGAGTGGTGCACTTGGGGTATAATGTTATTGATTCATGGGATTTTTACTCTTGGATGGAATTTAAAGAGGGTGTGTGAATTCATGCATCATACTAGTAACATAGGATTTATATCTCATTCTTATGTTTCCTATGATTGATTGTTTCATGGGATTCACATGTGTTGGGGTTTTATTTACTATTGTAGATTATTTTTGCTAGAAATTTATACCCACCTATGGATTTAATTAATTTAGAGGGGTTGGATATTTAAAATGTCTATAAACATTTATATAGTGTTTTACACATATAAATGTATTGTTTCATTCTACTTGACCAACTCCTTAGGTGACTTCTAGTTAAATGGGTAGATATAAATGAGTTACGAAAGTGATGGTTTTGGTTAAATAAGGTTCTAGTAAACAACTTATAATGTATTTTAATTTATAAATTATGAATAAAATATCATCTAGAAAGAACTAGAATGTGATATCTATATAAGTGATGTACAATTAAAACATTAAATCTTGATGAATAATGAAAATACTTAAAATTTTGAATCTTATGGGAATAATGATAAATGGATTTAGATAGTGAATCAGACCTTAAGTGAATAATGGAGGCAATCTATCTAAGAAATCTCTAGATGATTAAAAATTTGAAATTGTGAAATTTTAATATTGAATCTGAAAGGTCATAGTTAAATGGGGTGTCAATCACAACTTTAAGGGTGTTTTACTCTATAATTTGTGATTGAAACTTCATATAATGACACTGTAGTGGTGGAATGTGAAAGTTTAAGGGAAATGAGAAATTATAAAGACCTAAATGTATATGATGTGTGAGACCTGGATCAAATTAAAATATTATTTTAGTTAAATAAAATTTCAATAAGAAAATAATTAGGTGTTTTCCCTCATAACTCATTAATGATATATTATTTATCCAAGCCTGGGTATATATTAATAGATAAAAAAATTTAGAAATGTGAAACCTTCTAGAATAATGGTTTGTGGCCTTGAGTTGTGGGTGGGGCTTGAGGGACTTCCCATGTTGTGATCACATGTGAATTACATTGACCCTATTTATGGGAAGGTTGGGCAAGAGAATGATCCCATGTTACGATACCTTTATGGTATACAAGTTTCTATGTATGTGTGTGATATCCTTGAGTCTGGTGTTTAATTTTGACAATTGAGGTGTTGTGTAGTCTTGAGACATGTATAAGGACATTTCTTGAGAGCTATTACTTGGTGATTTATGGTGTCTAAGATAGGTGTAAGGATTTAGTGACCCTGGTTTTTAGTGAATTAACACTTAGCGATCCATGAGGGTGAATGTGATAGGGGTTGACCCATCCTTGTGTATGGTTAGATACATAAATCATGGGAAGATACTCCAACTTATGGTATCAATGCATATGAGGTACTATTGAGTATGATATTTTTTCACTTTAAGTTCCTTAGGTTTTATAAGGAAAGCACTTAGTGTTCTAGTTACCCTAGATTTAATTCTGATTTTGGAGGGTAGGATCATTCAAATGCCTAGTTGATTATATTTTTGGTGGGATTTCGATGGTGTGGTTAGTGATGATCATATATGGGTAAGTCTAGGATTAATGAAGCCTGATTAAATTCTCTGGGTTGTAACCAAAGCATGAGAAGTTCTTGGGGGAATACCATTTAGACAAGGATATGCCTTGATAATTCTTAGATCAAGTGAGTTAGGTCTGGTGAGGTGCCTTGTGGGTGAGGATACCTGTAGAAGGGTTTGGAGAAGGCTTATGAGTTACCACATATTTTGGGGTTTGGGGCAACCTAAGTGATAATGTTTGTGGTGTCTATTCTACATTGTGAGGGAAGTATTAGTGTGATGCCTAGACCTATGGGTTTTAGATGAGTTATGGTATGCAGTGAAGGCAGTTAAACAATATGGGTTGGGATAATGCTTGAGTGATGGATGGTTATAGGGTGAGTTATAGTTTGATAAGATGCTTAAACTGGCGTGTGAGTGGGCCTTGATATTATATGAACCAAGGGGTGTGATGGAATGGTTAAGAATGGTTACTGGGGAACATGTGACCATTGGGTTTTAGTAAAATCAAGGTGGAAAGCACCCATTTAAGGGGCATGGTGCCACTTAGTATATGTGGCCAGATGGATCAGGAGAGCACTCCCATTGTTTTCCTCATGGATTAAGTGGTGTGCGTTGGATACACGTGGAGTATGATTCATTTTTATTTGTAATACATTTCATGTAAGAATCCATGGTAAAATGTTTGGGTCTTAGAGGAGCTTGAGCGATGCAGTGGTGGTAGTGTTGTGATGATGATGGGTTCACAACTAATTGGAGGAGAGGTGTAGATCCCTGTAACTTTGAATCAAAAAGACCCTCTTGAAGTGGGGTGATCGAGGAAATTGATGATGTATTCAGGAATGAATGCATGATAATTTTTATGGTAATCATGATGTCTCCTTTGAGGTTATGGTGACACCATGTAATATTGGGGTGTGCTAGAATCATCAATCATAGTTTATCCTAATAGAGGCATTAGGGGTAGATGATGTGGGGGTGTGGATCGGATAAAATAGCATGCATATGTGTATGATTAATATTTTTTAGTTTACATCTAAGGGTGGTGTAATTAAAGAAAAATGGTGGGGAGTGCACCATAGGCTGTTTGGGGGTGGAACCCTCATTCTGAATGAGGTTTTAGTGGATGTTGCAGATGATGTTCTTATAAGTCAAAATGAGAAGTGATAGATGTATCATGTCTAGTGCTCAGATTTAAGTAGGGAAACCATGTTACAACATTGTGTTAATTGAAATATGGGATATTGGTCATGGATATCAATAGTTTTTCTTTATGGGTGACTATAATGACACTCCTTTGATTGTGAGAATCAACCAGTAATGGAAGGTTCAACCCTCGTGTTATGGCATGGTCAGTGTATAGAGACTAATCGTTGAATTGGTGGATTTGAATTATCTGAATTTCATATAGGATATCATAAGTAAAATTATATTTGATTTAAGATGAATTATAGGGATTTAATTTGGATGAGGATGTTCTAAAGATGGTTTGGGGGTAATTCTGATTGATGGGGTATTGATTCTCATGATAGAGCAAGAAGACAAGTTCGGTTGGTTGGCAGTTCAATCATGGAGTTTTATTGAATACTAGGGTTAAAATTCATTATTCATCTTTTTAATGGTCATGGAATACCTCTAGAGTATAATGTAACATGATTGGGTGCTTTGGTGATGCATCTGTGGGTACAACTGAGCATTTGGGATAGTCAGCCTGTGAAAGTCCAGTTGTTATTTTCATTTGTAAATGGACATAACGGGTTGTAAATTGATTAAGGTGCATCATATGCAATATAATGGGTGTAATTGAGTTTTAAACTGGGATTCCAAAGGAAAATAAAGTGTTAGAACCTATGAATGAGAGGTGGTGAAACTCATCAGTTTGGTCTAGAATTAGGAATGAGGATTTATAACATATTTTTTGTTAGCATTTTATTTTAGAGTTGGGTGTTGCGAGTTGGAAGCACAGAAAGCGTGTCAAAGAACCGTTGGTGTCAAGATTCGATGGGAATTTCCAGTAGGTAAAAACACCATAGTTTGAAAATTCTTTTTTGGGTTAAGTTCTATAGAAGATAATGCTATGGGCATGGACGTAAACTGGTTTATGGTGACATTGTGTTTTAGAGTAGGTAGGTATTGTAAGTGTCATCTAGATTTCTAATGGGTCTAGGAGAGTCCCATAGTATAATGGGATGCGTGAGTCACACCATAGTGTACAAGGTCATAAAATTGTGTAGACCTATTAGAACTTAGTGTTCGGTGGAGTTTTGACTTAGCTTAGGAAGTGGTTGTGTAAAGCATTGTTGTATTATTAGAAACTACAACAAAGTTTGGGTTGATGAATCGATCAATTAACGCATGAGAGAATCATAAACACTAGTGCTAGTTGATGATGATTTTTAGATAGTATAATTCTCATATATTTGTAATAAGGGTTTCATGTGATGGGGGGTGTTCCTTGGGATAATTGTATAGAAAGTTCTTATTTCAATCATTTTTCAATAAAGGTAGGGAACAATGTGTTGAAAAACCCAATGGGTAAGGGTTCAATTTTAGAAGAACACCTAGTTATGAGTATCTATTGACTAGAATTGAATGGATTCAGATGATTTAAATTTGGTTACTAGTAGTTATAGGATCACAACTAAAAAATAATCCTATTCCCATAGTTTAAAACTATGAAAATAAGATCAATAACCATGGATGTAGCCTAAGTCCATGGTTTACTTGAACTGTGGCTGCTATAACTGTTACAATAGGGTCTGACCTATAGCCATAATTTAAACCCTGGAAATAGGTAGATATATCCATGGTTTAAACCATATAAATATGTAGCTATAAAAACAATTTAAACCCTAGAAATTGGTGGTTATAACTATAGTTTAAACCGTGGAAATATGTGGCTATAGCCATAGTTTAAACTGTGTCAATAGGTGGATATAACCATGGTAATAGGTGTCTATATCCATGGTTTAAAACCTTGTAATTAGGTGTCTATGGACACATTTTCGAACCATTTCCTTAGGTTTCTATGGCCATGGTTTGAAACCATGGACATGGCCTTAAAAAAATAAATGTTTCCCACGGTGTTTGATCCTCAGACCTCTTCTATATTCTTTCCAACACTTTACCAATATTATGAACTCTAATATATGTATATATATATTTATATATTTATATATATACATATAAATATAAATATATATAATTATAATTATTAATCATTTAAAAAATAAAAAACATATTACCACGATTTAAACTGTCTATAGCCACCTATTTCTACAATTTCGAACCATGGCCTTAGGTGGCTATGGACACAGTTTGAAACCATGCCAATATGTGGATATGACCACCATTTAAACCATGATAATAGGTGTCTATGACCATATTTTAAACCATGTAAATAGGTGGCTATGTACACGATTTAAACTGTGTTAATAGGTGGCTATGGGCATGGTTTAAACTATGGAAATAGGTTTCTATGACCATATTTGAAATAATGAAAATATATAGATATTTCCATGTTTAAACCATGGAAATAGGTGGCCATTTTCATGGTTGAAACCATAATAATATGTGTCCGTAGACATGGTTTAAACCATGGTATTATCCCTTTCCTTCCAAATTCCCTTGTTTTTTTGGTGTTCCCGTGAAACCTACC
Organism: Viscum album; assembly: GCA_963277665.1. Lineage (NCBI taxonomy): Eukaryota > Viridiplantae > Streptophyta > Magnoliopsida > Santalales > Viscaceae > Viscum > Viscum album. The sequence goes on along the minus strand of OY728156.1, from coordinate 117,981,845 downwards.
ACTACAGTTCCATATAACCATGGATATATGTTGTCCTATATCCATAGTTTATAAAACTTATGGCTATAGGATACCTACAAACATGGTTTTCAAAACTGTGGTAATATAAGTGTGATCGTAGGTTCATTTTCTAGTTGTGGATGATGATCATGCGATAAGATCGATTGTGGTTACCAAAAAGTAGGCTAGTGGGTAACCGAGTCTATGAGACTCTGGTGTCCTGGTGTTTCATGTTGATATTAATGTTGAGGAAAGTCCTTGTGTTCTATATATTCTTTAAATGGAGATTGTACTTTGGATGAATTTTAGGGTGAGAGTGGTCTTGTGTAGATTTATGACATCAACTCATGAGTTGTGTTGTTGTGAATCAAGGATTCAAGGATGTATCTAACATTAGGTATTCATATTGGTTTTGAGTGATTAATAATCACCATGATTCATGGGATTATGGGGTTTAAAATAGTGTAACTAGTTGTCATGGTTTTGGTATGACCATACCCAATGAAGCGTATGCGTTTTACTTTGTAAATCGAGGTTCAAAAATGCTTGGGAGTAAAACTTGGGGATGAGATGTTGTATGGTGGGTATAATGTAAAACCCATCCCCTCTATGAGGTTCAGTTTTATTTAAAAAATTTGGATGAGATTTATTGAATCCAGTCAGGGATTGTGTTCTTTGAAGTTAGAGGTATTTTGGGTGTTCAAAATGGACATAGGAGCGAACCAGGGGCCTAGAGAAAGGAAGTAGGACTACACCATGCTACTATAGTACCACTAATTATCTAATGGACAAACTAGTATCCACATAGGGATACTGGGCTCTTCGACTATCCTATGAGCTACTAGGATTTTTTTTAAAGGGTAATTCTGGTTATCCCCCCTTTCCCTTAAGAATCCATACCCAATTTTCACCCCCATTTCACCCTGTAGGATCCTTATCACTCCCATCTCTTACTCTCCTTACTTTCTTCAAGGTCTTCACTACCTTTTTAGTTCTCATCATTTAAGTTGAATATTCCCTTGATTTTGAAATATCTTTTGTCTTGGATTGAATCAAAGGTCGATACAAGACAAGTCGACTCCTATTAGGTTGAGGTAGGTGGTCTAAGTTCTTTACCCTTAAAGTCTCATCATTATATTGTGTTTTTTCATGTGTTACCATGTTTTATTTTCGAAAAATTAACCTAAAAATTAAATTAAATTGTTTACTATCTTTCTGATTCCATTGGAATTATATAATCTTATTGGTTTTGGGTATACCTCTGTTGAATCCACTAAAGTGGTGAGTTTGTCTTGTTCCTTGGAACTAGGTGAATTAATGGGATGGATTAGGGTTATCCCTAGTCATTTAATGGTTTTTTATGGGATTTGAGTTTCCTAGGATGACCCTAAGACCTGATAGTCATAACGGCCTTGAAAGTCTTCATTTACCTTGTCAATTAATTTATATGGAAAACTTGGAATAAGGTTTTAAAATTTTATATATGTGAAATAACCCATAGTGGTGATCTTGGATTGAAATTTTTATATGTTTTGAATTTATATTTTGGAATAATTACTTATTGAAATTCCTTGAAGTGATTTTGAGTATAAAATTCCTTTTAAAGTCCCTTGGATTCTTTATGAATTGTATTAGTGTGGAATTCCATGGATGAGCCTTGGAATCCACTAGGGCACTCATGTGACTGTCATGAGTGAAAAATTAATTAGATTAAATGAGTTCTAAATCTATTAAATTCCTTAATAAATCCATTGGATTATACTTTTATTAATTACCAAGAATTATATGGGGTGAATCCCCCTTGGATTTGAGTAATGATTGAATTTATTGAATTCTATAGATTAATATCACGACTTCTTGAGGGGTACCCTTATTAAATTTCATGCAATGAACTCCCTAGATTTAGATCAATATTATTGGGTGGAATTCCATAGATGTGAGCCTTGGATTCCAATCGATCTATTCTTATGAATGTCAAAAATAGTTCCTTAAGTTCAAACCAAACTGATGGTTTTATTTGTGAATTATTGGAAGGGAATACTCTTTTGATCAACATGTATTCCCCTTATGTTACATGATTATGGTTTCCTTGGTGATGTTCCTTAGAAATAGATTGAGACACGATGATTCCACGGTGTTCAAAGATAGATGAAGGATGAAGTAGGTAGTGTCGACCTGGGTTATCCCCTGAGCCTCAAGGATTAACTGGGTTCTATTTATTTCTATAGCATATTACTATCACTACCTCATTTATTTATTTCACACCTTTATGATTTATAATTACCGAATAGAATTTCATTAGAATCCATTGGTGGTGGCCTACTGATTTTTACTCACACCCTATTTAGGCCACTGGTTGGTACTCAAATAACTTTCTTGGATGTAGTCATGGATAAGGGAATGATCCATATTACTTATGCTTGTTTGTATGGCTAGGTTGGAGTTTGAGAGTCAATCTAGATCTTGGGAATTTTAGGTTTATGTTGTATTAAATTATTTTACCTTATTACCTTTGGCCTAATTATACCCAACTTGAATGATATGTATGCCTTACCCTTATATAGGTATCACCATTATGATATTACATGGTATGTGACTTAGTATTTTTTCAACTGTAGTTTATTTTTTTATATGTGATGTTTTATCATTTTTCCATTATTTCTGTTGTGTTCAGCTCTAACCAGAGCATATAGTATCCCCAATATACCACTTATAGACCCTCACTGATAGTTTAAAACCTCTGGCATATGGGGATGTGCACCCAAGGATATGTGTCACACCATCTCGATGTACCAGTTCAGTGGCATCCAAGTTGGGGAGTTACACCCATGCTCTATCCTAGTAAGCCAATAATTAAGCATTAGGCCTTGCCCAAACCTAGACCTGTAATCAAGTAGCATCTTCTTGGGTACCCAAGCATCATGGAAGTTCGAGTAGAGTGTGAGTACAATTTAACAGGCCACCACCAATAGGGTCTGTGAATTCCTAGGCTCCACGGTGAAACCTGATACCAGACTATAACACCATATTATCCTCATACCTATGACCCTAATCGACTATACCCCCTTTATCTAGTGTCAGGGTGTCTTTGAGCACATCATAGTGACCATGTCAACAATAGTAATATGACCACCCTTTTAAGTGTTTTCTATATAAGTTTCATGACCACCAAATAGGTTTTTTCACAACCTCCCACAATAAGGGTTTTCATGACCACCATTATGAGTGTTTTCATGACCTCCTCATATAAAGTTTTCATGACCTCCCTATAGGGAGTTTTCCATAAGAGTATCACGACCACCCCAAAGGATGTTTTCAAAAACACCCCTAAGGTTTTTTTCTAAATCATTCTAAAATTAAACATTTAAAAACACACATCAATGTTTTATTTAACAAAATCCCTTTGTATCATCATGAACCATTATCCTTTTTAAAACTATAGTTTTCTAAATAATAATACTAAATAAATTCACAACACTCATCATGGTTTACTAATTCAATTAAAAAAGTTCCACTAAGGATCAAAACCATCACAATATCCATTTAGCACTCAAAATTCATGGGATCGATTATAATTCCACTTAAACATATAAAATCCACAATAATCCCATTCACAAAAACAAATCCATTTACCAAACCATTTTCTATTTCAAGGGGTCCATTATAGTTTTCATTCTTAAATTTTGAAAACAATCCATAATTCCCATAACTCCTCTTAATTAAAAATATTTACCATTTATCCACTCCCATGTCATTTCCTTTTTATAACTACCATTTTCCAATTAGTATAACATTAACATATCAAGTCCCACTCTCTATTTTATGGAAGTACAACCTAGTTAACCTAAACATTTAACCAATTCCAAGTTCCAATTTCAATTTAGGGTATCCCATAGAAACCACCCCTTATCTAGGTTCTTCAATTAATTTAAATAAAGTATCCAACATGGTAAAATCAAGATTAAATATTTTAATTAGGTTCAAGGTCACTGTACGAATATGACAGTGCCCCGACCTTGTAGAAATCCCTAAGAACACCCAATCACTAACCTCAAAACCACTAAGTCAACAACACCAACCCACATTTGACCTTTTTATACTCTGTAAATTAATCATGCATTTCTGAGATCAACATAACACACTCGAAGGTCTTTTTCATGAGACTCGATCCAAAAATAACAATTCACCAGCCTCCCATTGGTTAGGTCCATGGTAAAAAAATAATATATAAATAGTATATGTTTTACTACAAGAGAAATTGGTTTAATTATAGATTATAAAATAAAACTTATAATTTTTACCAATCCCCTTTAATAAAGTTATCAGATAGAGTTTCACACTAATTAAATTTATAATTGAAGTAATAAAGAGTTTATAATAAACAATACAAACTTTTCTTATTACATACATAGTGGAATAACAAAGTTTTAAAAACAAGAAATAAAAATATTTATAAAGTAGTAAGAAAAACTTACAAATAAATTTATAACAAAGATTATACACTTTAAAATTTAGTGTTAAGGAAGTCAATAACCTTGACTTAGGGTATCCATTATATTCACCCTATCATTGGTTCTACCTTCTGATCCCTGAAAGTACTCGATCACAAATATCAGACATAACCACTATTTCCATAGCCTCAAGAACCCTCAATCAGAAAATCAGTATATCCTATATCTTCATTAACAATTGAATCCCTCAATAAAACTATATTTGATGAAATTATTAAAAAAACAAATAATTAAGAAATTTTCAATGTATCGTCATGATCTGAGGCCTTAAGAAAAAACTTCCTAAACATTACAACAACATCCGGTAAGGCATTTATACCCTATATCCTTCATCTTAAAATCCTTAAGATAGTTCCATCCATTGTAAGTCATATTATTTATATAGTAAAAAAACTAACTCTCCCACAAAAACATCTTAAGAAATTGGAAAGTATAAAATGTTAGAAATGCATAAACTTTTAAAAAAGTGGATTGTGATGTTCAAAATTAAGTTTAAAAGGTGTTGAAAGTATCCTTTTGAATCAAAAAACACTACACCCAAATCTACTCCACTAATCAAATTCTCACTGGCCCATGCACCACAGTGCCGACCATTCAATTGACTCCACTTTGATGCCCCACATTCAACAACATTATCAGTTTCCCAAACCATAAAAAATCACAGTCTCATTACTAAGACTAACTATAACATGATTCCCCATATCCTTATTTATGTTGAAAATATTCCCTCGAGCATTGAATACTCACAGACTCAGTCACTTTATTAATCTACTTACTAACAATTACCCTCATTCATATCAATCAATTATTACCCTATATCTAGCAGTTATTGAGCACCAGACAAATATCCCCTCCTAAAACCACTGAAAAATTCATCAAAACTAAACCCTAGTGTTACAACAATGTGCTAGATGTGGTTTTCACCTCACTATATACAACTACACAAAATTTCACTTATCAGACCCTCTATGGACAAATATCCTCAAATATGATCAGTTACACCCACTAACTTTCTATCACACTTCTTGATCACAAATGAATAGATCCTAAAGAAATCATAAGACCATCCAAGCATGCACACTATAGTCTAAACCTAACTCTATTCCACTCCATTATTAAATCCTCAACTAATAAAAAATACCATTGTACTTTACCATGAGAACTGATGAACCACTGTTCCAAATCCCACCTAGATCACCAAATTCTACCTATATTTTGATGCCAACGTTCTAAATCCCACTATAATTGCATCAAAAATACAAATATGGAACTCTTCACAAACCCAAATAAACCCAAATCTATCTGCATAATGATATCTTAGAGTTATTTTTACTATCCACCAATTGGTCTCACTAAATCCATAATCCTACCCACATGAAACCACACACTCATGATCGATTCGATACCCCCCACCAAAAGAGAACCCTTATTATTTCTACATTAAACAAAAACTCTAAGCTCTATAGTTTATTCTATATCCATTATGACATTCAATGACTAGATGTGACTGCCCCACTCATTCCCAAGAGACAACATGAAACACCAACCACCACCCACTCCCTAGCTCCCTACCATATAGAATCACTTACATCACCATGAGCATGATCTTGATAAGATCCATCATTAGAATGCATGGGTTTCTCCTTCTGAACCATGTTTATCCACCATGTTAACCCATAATAAGGGTCAAACTCTGATCGACCATGCCACCACACCTCGACCCGTCCACATTCTCATTCTCACTACCAGAACACCACGATTCTCAAACAAATCCCTAATATTCCATACCTATTAGCCCCGCATCGAATCCAAATAGATCCCTAACATATACACATAGATTATTTCTCATTTAAGTATTAATTGTATGCTTCTATACCATCCAATCCATAAGACAAATGACACAATGATTCTCCAACACATACTTTACTCATTGATCTCATCAAATCTCTATAGTTTCACACTCCTGTGAAAAATGGTCATAAAGAGCTAACTCAAATTAAATTGAGTCACATTACATAAAAACTGGGTTCATGTGACCCAATAACTAGTTATTCCTCCATCACATTCTAATATCACTAAGAAAAATCACCCTCAATGTTTTTAAGAACCTAAGCATCTCACCAAAAAAACCACTCACACAACTACCCATCACTCAAGTGTTATTCTAAAACCCAAAGCATCTAAATATTATCCACTCACCCTATATTCAACCATCAAGGGTTATCTTTGACCATTTCCTATAACTGCACTGATAATCGATAAGGATATGATTTTGAACAATTCTACCTTCCAAAACTAGTATTGATACAAAAAACCCCCAAGGAATCCACATGACCTTACACAAACCCATATAAGGGAATCCATATACCTTGGGAAACATAGTCCCATATATTCATGAGGCATATCTCAAACCTCTACCTTATACTAACAACACTTTATATGCATCAGTCTCAAACATGAGCATTCAACCACGCCTCTAATTCTATAAGAACTTATATTCCTAGCACAACCCCTCTATCTAGTTTCCCTCAAACATCAAAACTCATTGACTCACCACTATCTTGGGCCACACCCCCAAGGCTATGAGGTCCTCACACCGAGTCCTATAATCCAAGTCTCACACACATAACCCAAGCACCTAAACCCTAGAATAACTACCTAATCTAGCAGTAGACATCACATTAGCCACTTCGTTCTCATCATATAATGTAAGGGTATCATACATAGGTTCAAGAAAAGTATACTCTACCCATTATATTAGTCAAAAATAGCTTAAAAGGTTTACATATAGTCACATGACACCTTAAAATCAGAGCAATAAATCAAATTGAAACCACAACATGCATTCCATTCTATTATCCCACACACCCCATATCATAAAAAACTCAAAACCCAGGATCTCTCTCTTGATGCCTTTTATCCATTCATACTCTTAGTCCATGAACACTATTAACTATACCAGAACACACTGAACTAAAAAATATTTCCAACATTACAACCTATGAAAAGAGATAATAGGCACACCACCATGATTTTCTCTACATCCTGTATCATTAAAATCACATAACCTGGGCACTCTCAACAATCAAAAATACCCATACATAGGTTAAAACACCAATTAACCACTAGGTCCATATCACATATATTATATTCATAATTTTACACTTTTCAATTTTACATTAACTAAAGTTTTCCACAATAAGGGATTAGTTAAATGAAATTTCAAGTAAAAGTTATAGAAGAAAGATCCCTATAAGTTGTAATTGGAATTTTATTTAGATGAAACCACATAATAAATTAAGTGATCACATATTTTACTTTTTAACCATTTTATTTAACCATAAATTTTCACAACTAAGGCCCAGTTAAATGAAATTTCAATTATAAGTTATAGAGGAAAATGCTCTATAATTTGAAATTACCATTTTATTTAGAAAAGAAAGTATAATAATAAAGTAAAAGATAACATACCATGATTTTATCCATTTATAATACAAGTTAAGTAAGATTACACCATACACTTATATAGAAAAAAAACTATGTAAATCACAACAGACACTTTAAATAACCAACCTATGTCATAGTCCAGGTAAACAATCATAGGAAATCATGAAAATGACATGAAAATCCTACATTCTAAGTATAATGCAAGTATACACACCCTCTTATCATATAATTTGAGATATAAAACCCCATAAATCATTATAATTATAATAATGTGTATCACTTATGGTGAAATCAAATCAACAATAAAAGAAAGTAGTATGAAAACAATCCCATCCCTTACAACATGGACTTCCCTCATATTTGGGGTGGCTAGTCCTAAGAACATTTTTCGTACCATGTTCTGATAACATCCTATCTACTTCCTACCTTACTAAAATAGTAATACACTACTAAAAAAATGGGAAAGGGAAGCACCACCTTTTATCAGCGCTAAGAAAAAAGTGTTGATAAAGGTAAATCTTCATCAGTGCTAATTAAAAGTGCTGATAAAGTCTCCATTTATCAAAGATTTTCTAGTGATAATAAATAATCCCTTTATCAGTGATAAAAAGGCGTTTATGAGTGCTAAAATTTTAGTGCTGATAAAGGACCCTTTATCAGCGCTAAAATTTTAACGCTGATAAAGGGTACGATTTATTAGCGCTAGAAAAGCACTGATAAAGGATCACTTTATCAACACTAGAAAAGCACTGATAAAACCATAGTCCCATATTTTATAAAATTGGATGCAGTATCCTCTATTTATCGCACCCTCAAGCTCTCGCGGTACTTTACCCCTACAAAAACTCATCTCCCCCTGATCTTCTCTTTGTCAAAACTCCACCGCTAGCCCTACTCCGCCGCTAGACCTACTCCTTATCCTTCCCCTCAAACCCCTTCCACAGATCCTCCTCCTTGTAAACCCTACTTATCCTCCCCCCTGCTGGACCCTACTCCCCACGAAACCTACTCCTCTATTTCTTAATGGTTGCCGGCTCCTCCCGTGCACCTCCCCCTTTGGCGGTCGTGCCTTCCCCTCCCGATGTAGCGCAGAAGGCTCCCTGACCGCTCGACGCTTCTTCTCTCCCTCCATCACGGGTGTGATCTACTCTAGGTAAGTCTCCCACTTCTCCTTTTAGTTTTAGTTTTTTTTAATTTCTCTCCTTTCTCTACATGTGTTCATCTTTTTAAGTCTCATTTGGATAATGATTCAATGAATAATTGGTGAATGGTCATTACACATTCCATAGTTGGAATCACGGATCAATCCATGTGAAAACGAGACATGGGGAGTGCTAGTCTTTTTTAGACACACTGTATACACCTAGGGACACATCATGTCCCCCTATGAGGATAGTTTTGAGTTATATTTATTTTTATTTCAGTTTTTTTGTGATATTTTTGAGCTTCCATGGACTAGTATTGGTGGATTGTGTTCCCTTAGTCCATTCCTATGAGGGCTTGATGCAGCTTCATGACATCATCCAAGGATGTTATCCCCTATATATCTTCTTAATGATTAGGGTAGTGTTGTTGAGTTCCATTATTCTTGATTGAGTTGTCTTAGTCCACTTATATGAGGGTTATTATGGAATTAGGTCCCGTTCATTGGAACTCATACCCCTCAGTGACTTGGAACATGTATCAATTCAAGGAACCCGGAGCGATCCTCATTTCATTCATTTTGTCCCTATATTGGTTTTGTAGAATTGGAATCACCAACAATTACATGGTAATTGATCCCCCTATATTGGAGGATGTTTCAAGTAGGGTCTATTATCCCCTAGAAAGCCTTAGGAATTAACACCCTCTCTTTGTATAGTGATCTGATATTTCAGATGGTGTATTAGTCCGATGGAGTGTGTATCTTGGATGAACCCTCTCAGTTTTCAATATACTTATTCTATAGTGAGTGGTCTCAATTCACTTTTATGGTGTTTAGTATGGAATATGATCCTGATCAATAGACCAGAGGTCACTTAGTGACCTGGAGCTTGTATCCCTCCGAGAGGCCTAAAGAAAACATTATTTCCAATGTGTTTTCCCTATGTTGGGTTTGTTTAATTGGCATGAACAACACTTAAAAAAGTGTTTATCACCTATCTTGGAGGATTGTTGTATTAGACTCTAGTATCCCCCCATCAAGCCTTGTGAATTGACCCCTTATATTTATATCATGAGATGATATTTCTGATGGGGTATTAGTCTGATGGAGTGTATATCTCGAGTGAACACTCTTAGTTTCCTATGTGATTCTTCTTGGCTATATCGGATGAGTGTGACCTATAGGATGAGTTTCATCATTGGAATTATAGCTTGGGTAGCATTTCCTCTTGGAGGAGTGTTACCTTGAAACCCTGAGTGGATCTACAATAAGAAGTGGTTGAGACATTTTTTGACTCAGAGTATTTTATGAGTATATTTGGGATTTATTTGGTTATCATTATGTCTCATATCTTGTTTGGAATACCTGTGTTTAGTGACATGAATACTTTCAATGCTTTATGTATGGTGTTTTTGGGGCGTCCTATTGTGTATTGTAATACTCATCCCTACAAGGGATCTTCCCATACATGTCATTTCTTATACAGACGGTGGAAATTTTCATAGAGACCTTGGTGGACTAGGATAAGGTAGAGATTAGTTTGGGATACACATACTGAGGTGTATACCAATTGTGAATTAACATTTATCCCCTCATATGTAGGTCATACATTATTTTCCTTTTTTTGGTTGGATTGTATTTCATCTCTTTTTATTAAATCCATTAATTTATGTTGTTCAATTCATAGACTGAACTCTAGTGGTTTTGGGGAATTCAACATGTAATACTAATATTTGGATGGCTATATTAGTGTTATATGATTATGCCTATGGTTTGAGTTCATATCATAATCTTATAAGGTAGTGATCTTTTGGGATGTACGGTTTGCAGCACCCACCCACAGTAGGTGTGTGATGCAAGTCTTATATCAGGAGGAACTGTCATTCATAGGTACCTCAAGGATATCCCATTACTCCAAGTAATTTAATATTATTTTTGTGGGTATAGACATATCACATTGTATTTTCTTAACATTCATGCTACAATCAGAGAGGCAGTCGACGAATAGCCTAGGAAGAGGAAGGAACTGGAGAAAGGAGGTCTGCACAACACTAAAGTGATGGAGGAGATCGGGGAGCAGCATGCGGTGGATGGAACTTTGGTTTGATTCTACTAATACTACCCCTAATTATACCACTCCTATATTGGAAAGTTAGTGGTTAGGATTTTGGATAGTTGTAGTCACTAGAGTCTTTTTACCAGGAGGCTCCACGAGTGTTTGGAGGTACGATCTATGTTCGTTATACTTTTCTTGTAGTACTATTATAAATAGGTACAAGAAGCTATTTTTTCTAATTTTTTCAATTATTTTCTAGGTATATGGTAGGCGTTGGAAGAGCCCCATGTTCTTGATGTTTGGTATGAATTTTCACTTTCAAGGAAGATGAAAAATTCCCCCATCGAGATGTGTTCTTGAGAGGGGATCCAGAAACATGTGGGAAAGTCAATGAATCCTAAAGTGGTTACTATATAGGTGTTGTAGATGGGGTCATTTTAATTGTGTGTTTGAGACCCTTTTTTTGTGCTAAGGTGTCATAAAAATCCCTATTTTTAGTGAACTAGTGTGAAATGAAAAGGGTGTGTTCCAAGCAATAGGATCTCATAGAGGCTTCGAGTGCGGTTCTAGGTACGAGTTTGGGGAAGGTGAGGGAGAGTTATTTCATATCCTTTAGATGTTCATGATAGAATTTGTGTTCACTAACCTTAATTTTCTATTTCTTATGTTAATTTGGGTAACAAAACCTATGATATTCTATAGTAATTTTGGATAAACCTAGGTTATGTAATCTAAATTTACTGTTCAACCGCTTTTGTAGATAATGACTTATGCACGTTCTGGTGCTCCTAACCTCGAGGCTGAACAAGTCTCTCAAGTAGCTGCTGCTGCTACTGCTCACTGTGCAGAGTAACAAAAAGTTTCTGAAACTATTGCTTCTCCTAGTGTTGAGGTTCAAAAACCATCAACACATTCCGTTTCTCCCATTTCAAATGAACATATTGATGATGTTGATATCGATGATATGGTTGGAGATGAAGGATCGACGTCACAGAAAACATAGGTGTGTCGTAGTTTGACGATGTTATCTAAAGTTATTAAGTCTAAAAGCAAAGGCATCAAATTTGATGTCAGATGGAATGCACGAGGCCAACATGTGAATCCCAACAAGGCTATGTTTAGTAGTTACATTGGAATTTTCACTCGGCAACGCCTTCCGATTGACATAGATTCATGGAACCATTTTGTGTTTGGGCTGAAGGCTGTGATCTGGAAAGAAATTACGATGGCATTATTATATTATTTCTTTAATTTACTAGAAAATAAAATAATAAAATAGTGTCTTACTCTTCTCAATTCCTTCCAGAGTACATTTATAGTAGATGATTCACACAAGAATTATGTACTAGGGATTTCAGGAAGGATTCATCAAGTTTTTCGCACTATTCTGACAAAATGTCACCTAAAAGATTCAAAAGGTAAAATAAACCCACACCCACCCCTTGTCTACATTCACCTGATATCCCAAAAATAATGGGATGCATTTATTGGCCGTCGTGGGGATGAGAAATTTCAGGCACATTGTGTCTTATTATACGTTGTTTGAGGATACATGTATTCATCACTTTGATTGTCAATATTTCATTTATGAAACAACAACTCAGTACTGAAAATAAGGAATGTGCATCAAAACCAACATACCCCTATCATAAAGAAAGGATGGGGTACGCTTCACTAGAAAAGAAAATGGTACGTATTTTAAATTTACAATAATATTTTTAGGTGTGAAGAAACAAAATCATAATTATCTTTCTATATTTATATGTAGATTGATGAGTCTAAAGCCAAAGAAACTTCCATCCCACATCATGTGCTATGGAAGGAGGCACGTGTGAATAAAGAAGAAAATATAGTAGATGAAAACACACAAAAAGTGTGGGAAATATGTGTAAGTATGACACGATAAAAAGTTTTGTTTTAAATTTCTATTACATAATAATAATTAATTATTTTCCTATATTCGATAGTCACGGGAATCAGCAACTCCTGTAGCAGATGATAACCTATTATCAATGGCTTTGAAGTAGCCAAAACAATACAATCATATTAGAGGTGCGGGTTTTGGGGTGACACCCTGAGTATATTTTGAAAAAAAAACAAACAGATGATAGAAATAAAGAAATGAAACAAATGAGAAAAATACTAGAAACTCTTGAAGAATAATTTCAATGGTAGGGAGAGTTACTAGAAACGTTTATGGGTGTGAAGCAAGGAGAAGACACAACTCAGGAACAACTAACGCGTGAAGATCCTGCCCCACCCCCACCAGCTTTGAGGCAAGCCATTCCCCTCAAAGAGCTATCTTATCCATGGTAATCAATATTCTAATAATTGTTCCCATGAAATGTGAATCCTAAAAATATTGATACTTTTCCTATACTGATCTTCTACTGGGTGATAATTACTGTGATATATATCTGTCAACACCCACCTATCACCTTGTAGCGAAGGCTATAGTGTTCAACATCCCAGAGGACAAGCTTCATAATAGACCACTTCCAAAAGATCATTTGAAAGTGATGATTACTATAGATCATGAGCCAAATGCAGAGTTACCTATTCCACTTGATGATGATGATATTCATATGGTCGAAAAGGGTATTGGGACATTTATTGCATGGCTTTCACAACTTGTAAGATTACATGTAGATAAAGAGGTATTTATTTCCATTTTTTTTCAAGCTAAACCTTTAAAAATTAATGAAAAAAAGTCTGAACCAATGAATATTATTATAGAAGGAGAAAGGGAAGGGGTGACAAGAAACGTGGGCTTAAAAGAATCTAAAGGATCAACTAACTGATCCCAAATAGCTATTGGAAGCACAATAACACCACCTGTTATCTATCCACATTTACTAGCATTGAAGACTCATGTGGATACATAGCTAAAAAGTGGTAGTAGTCATATAGTGGGTTTTGAGAAGAATATATACGGAGAGGAAATTAAATATTTCATTGCTGCTAAAAATTTAAATGAGATCCTTGAATACGGTTGGCTAGGCGTCACAGTTTTAAATGTATATATGAGTTATGTTTTCATGAATTGATTTTCTAAACGTGGATATAATGTGCTAATTATGACTAAATGCATTTTATATTATTGGCAGGCGTATATATGAAAAATAGTTGAAGGAATTTTCCCATGAGCCAAAATTCGGACTCGTTAGTCCTCATACCACATCAACACAACTAACGAAATTAGAACCATAAAAAAAGGATGAAATATTAAAAGCTTGATGAAAACATTTGAAAGCAAGATTACAGAGGGAAGACTCTTCCTAATACCAACCATGCAGGGGTAAAACTCTATGATTAAAGAATATCAATTATATTTTCACTTCTTTTATTACTTATTCCTTTTTTTGTTTTTAGGAAACATTTTATGCTAATTTCGGTGAACTTGGATACTCCAAATATTTATTTTCTAGATTCAATGCAAGGATATCCAACAAACCGACCACACATGATGGAGTTTGTGAATATGTAAGACACTACATCCTATATTTTAGGTCTAAACATAAATAAATATAATTTATATTATCTTTTACTGAGGATTCTATTATGATAGTGCGGCGTATCAATATCATCTAAAAAAATGAATGAGGATAAGGGCTAAGCATAAGGAGGCGAGCAAGTACTACATTTGGACAAATATCAGGGTATATATATTAAAATTTCACTATCCAAACACATATCAAAACAAGTTACTTATTCTCCTAATGATCAAAGTTTTTGCAGGGTACAAAACAAACAAATGATAATGATTTCGGTTATTATGTTTGTAAATTTATGAGAGAGATCATTTTACATCAACAAACTAGCATCCCTAAAGAGGTATTTTCAAAAACAACTACTATTTAATTTAAATTATTTATTAATTCTTTATTTATGTATTTTTCAGTACTACTATGACTGTCAAAAAGCCATATATTCACAAGATGATATATATTTTTTCAGAAATGAGTGGGCCGTATACCTGATGGAATATTGTACATAAATAGCATGAAGATCTGACCTGGGGAAGTGTATAATTAGCGGCCATTTTTGAGAGGGGTTAAGGAGATTAAAAGATGAAACATTGTTGTATGTAAATGTTTGTAGGAAAATTGTAATTGTTATTAAATAAAACATCCTTTATCTAATGATTCATTTTTCTATTTTAACATATGAAATGAACTAGCAACATGCAAGAATGATGAACCACTTTTCTTTGGGTTTTGGATAAGAAAAACCAGTAAAATATCCAAAATACCTTTATATCTGACCAAACGAATTTTATTGTGTTGATACTTTAGGATAATGATCCATGGGTCATACGTGACATGTAAGAGTCAACCCCTCCTCAATCCAAGGCACGGTGTGGCCAATATCACTCAAAGTGTCTCTCTTTTGTTTAAAATGGACAGAATTTTAAGTGAAAACAACAACTAACTTATGGAAAACCAACCAAACGCATTAGGATTGTGCTAATTCTTTAGGATAAAGATCCATGGGTTATTTGTGACATGTAAGAGTAAACCCTTCCTCAATATGAGGTACGGTGTGGCTGGTATCACTCAAAGTGCCTCTCTTTTGTTTAAAATGGACATAATTTTAAGTGAAAACAACAACTAACGTACGGAAAACCAACCAAACACATTTATATTATGTTTATACTTTAGGAGAACGATCCCTAGGTCATGTGTGATGTGTACGAGTCAACCCTGAATAAATTCGAGGCACAGTGTGGCCGGTATCACTCAAAGTGTCTCTCTTTTGTTTAAAATGGACAAAATTTTAAGAGAAAACAACAACTGACGTACAAAAAACCAACCACACACATTCGGATTGTGTTGATACTTTATGAGAATGATCCCTAGGTCATGTGTGATGTGTATGAGTCAATCCTACCTCAATCAGAGGCATAGTGTGGATGGTATCACTCAAAGTGTCTCTCTTTTGTTTAAAATGGACAGAAATTTAAGTGAAAACAACAAATGACGTACCAAAAATTGACCAAATGCAATAGGATTATGTTGATAATTTAGGAGAATTATCCCTGGGTCATGTGTGAAATGTAAGAGTAAACCCTTCCTCAATCCGAGGCATGGTGTGGCCGGTATCACTCAAAGTGTATCTCTTTTGTTTAAAATGGACAAAATTTTAAGTTAAAACAACAACTAACGTATGGAAAACCAACCAAATGCATTTGGATTGTGTTGATACTTTAGGAAAATGATCCTTGAGTTATGTGTGATGTGTATGATTCCACCCGGCCCCAATCCAAGGCACGGTGTGGCCATTATCACTCAAAGTGTCTCTATTTTATTTAAAATGGACAAAATTTTAAGTGAAAACAACAACTGACATATGAAAAACCGACCAAACACATTCAAATTGTGTTAATAATTTAATAGAATGATCCTTGGATTATGTGTGACATTTAAAAGTCAACCTCGCCTCAATCTAAGTCACAGTGTTTCCAGTACCACTCAAAGTGTCTCTCTTTTGTTTAAAATGGGCATAATTTTAAGTGAAAACAACAATTGACGTACGGAAAACCGACCAAACGAATTTGGATTGACGTACGGAAAACTGACCACCCCCTTGGACACCCCCATGGACAGCCCCCCACCACCCTGAACAGCCCCACCCCACCCCCCAGACACCCCCAACCCCCTGGACGGCCCCCACCCCCTAGGAGACCCCCACCCTCCTAGAAACCACCCCACCACTTGGACACCCCCACCCCTGGACACCCCCAACCCCCTGGACGACCCCTCACCCCCTGGACGACGCCCACCCCTCCTAGACACCACCCCATCACCTGGAAACCCCCACCCCTGGACACCCCCACCCCCATGGACTGCCACCCCCACCCCCTGGACGCCACCCCACCCCCCTTGGACAGCCCCTAACCCCTGGACCGCCCCCACCCCCCTGGACACCACCCCACCCCCTGGAAACTTTCCCCCCCCCTGGACACTTCCCCACCCCCTAGAAACCCCACCCCTTGGAAAGCCCCCCAACCCCCTGGACACCACCCCACCCCCTGAACACCACCCCACCCCCTAGACACCCCCATGGATAGCCCCCCACCACCTTGGATAGCCCTCACCCCCTGGACACCCCCACCCCCCTGGATGGACCCACCCACTGGACAGTCCCCCACCCCTCCTAGAAACCACCCCACCACCTGGACACCCCCACCCCCAGGACACCCCCACCCCCCTGGATAGCCACCCCCACTCCCCCGGGACACCAACCCACCCCCCTAGACACCACCACCCCTAGACACCCCCACCCCTTGGAAAGCCCCCCAACCCCCTGAACACCACCCCACCCCCTGGACACCACCCCACCCCCTAGACACCCCCATAGATAGACCCCCCCACCACCCTGGACAACCCCCACCCCCTGGACACCCCCACCCCCTGGACGACCCCCACCCCCTAGACGACCCCCGCCCCTCCTAGACACCACCCCACCAACTAGACACCCCCACCCCTGGACACCCCAACCCCCATGCATATCCACCCCCACCCCCTAGACACCACCCCACCCCCTTGGAAAACCCCCCAACCTCCTGGACCGCCCACCCCCTAGAAACCACCCCCTGGACACCCCTTACCCTCCTGAACACCCCACCCCTTGGAAAGCCCCCCAACCCCCTGGACACCACCATGGACAGCCCCCCACCACCCTAGACAACCCCCACACCCTGGACACCTCCACCCCATGGATAGCCACCCCCACCCCCATGGATAGCCACCCCCACCCTCCTAGACCGTCCCCACCCCCTAAACTGCCCCACCCCTTGGACACCACCCTACCCCTTGAACACCCCACCCCCAGGACACCCCACCCCCTAGAAAGCCACCTCAACCCCCTGGACACCCCCACCCCCTGGACCCCACCCTGGATATCCCCCCCACCCCTGGACACCCCCATCCCCCCGGACACCCCCACCCCTGGACACCCCCTACCCCCCTTGGACAACCACCCCAAACCCCTGAACAACACCCCCAACCCCAAGAATTCTGAATTAAATTCTTTATGTATTTAATTAACTTATGAATTATGTGTTAATGGTGTATGGGTATACTTTTTGTATGGATATACTTGTTTTATGTGTATACTTTCTATAATTATCTTATGAATAATGTGATAATTTTGTATGGATATACTTGTTGACATGCTAATTTTTTAGCAGGTCTTGTTTGGGTGTGATGCTGCAGAATTTTATGTTATAGTAGGTAGGGCATTTTTTAGTTCTTTTTTAGCACTCATAAAGGCGCCCTTTATCGGTTCTTTTTTTAGCGCTAATAAAGGGATCGTTTATCAGTGCTTTTTTAGCGCTGATAAAGGGACCCCCCTTTATCAGCACTAAGCTTTACAACACTTTTTTTAGCATTGTTAAAGCACATTTTGAGCACTGATAAAGCCCATTTTTGTAGTAGTAAGACAAAATAAAAGATACCAATGATACCACTTTGTAATTTCCCCCACCCTAGACCAGTAACCAATGATCAAACTAGCGGTCTCTGATGAACCTTAGGCACACCTCCCTATATTCTAGAGGCTTCCAATTAATCATGTGAGTCTAATTGGTATGATAGGGAGACTATAACACCCACAGACATAGGTACTTGACCCTTTATTTATATATTTTAATTATATATAATGTCGAGGTTAATTTTCAGGAGGTTTGGAGTTGTTTTTTCATACTTTGGAGGGTTTTATTGAGGTTTATAGTTTGATCATGGTCAGTAGAAACTATGCAACACCTCTAGAAAATGTGCAACTAAAACATTAGGTACTGGGTATGCGCATAGTTAGGTTCTCAGTTTGTCCAATCCATGTGTATTTCTAGGAGAAATCATGAAATTATAGATAGTGAATAATATCATAGTTTACACATGGTTTATCTAACCATGTAGTCCAACCATGCAAGGTTTGGATTGAGGAAGTGGTTTGTGCATGATTAGCACATGGTTTTCCAAACCTTTCACCCTAACCATGCAATATGAAAAATTAGATCCAAGAACCATTGATATAATTCTATTTACCTTATAAAAAACTTGTTTCCCCCCTAATCAGGTCATATAAATAATTCCTCTCCCTCCCAATGATTTGGAGATAATTCCTTTTGATCTAGGAGTGATTCATAAGAAAATCTAAGTGTGTTAGAGGCCCAAATTCATCAGTAAGTGCTCATTCTTTATATTTTTCCTTAGATATTTTATTCCCTCTCTTAGAATCATGGACCTAGTACGTTAGAGATAGAACCATGATGTGTGATGTAAATATTGTTGAGATATTTTTTATTTTTATTGAAGGGAACAATATACAAGTAGCAATGCAAAGTGGGCTCGCGGCCCACGGGCTTTGCGGGTATAGGGAAAGGCGGGCCTAAAATTTTTTACTGTTTAGAGTGCGGGCCAATGCGGGTTGAGCCCACACGGGTGCAGGACAATGTGGGTTGAGCCCGCGCGAGTGAGGGCTTGCCCACGGGCCTGATTTAAAAAAATTATAATATTTTTACAATATATTTTTCTTTAACATTTTAGTTTTTTTAAGTAAAAAAATCATGGTTAAACAGTGACATATGATTTCTCACTGTAATGGTCATATTAATTCACCATTTATTCACATGTGAATTTTAAATAGGCTTATATTTATTTTTTTAATATGGTATTATATTATTTACATAGTAATTATTAACCATATTCACATGGTGTGTCAACAAATCTCTCGAAAAATGGAACTCATTACCCTTTTACATGGTTTCAATTCTATAAGAGTTATTATAATCATAATATTTTTAGGTCAATTTAATTTTGTTATTATTTAATTTTATTTTTTATTAAGAGAATTGGATAGAACCTCGTAAAAACACTAATAGCTTCCTCTAAAACTGATCGTTACCTGGAGAGACTTCATTCATTCACAGGTTTAGTTGTTCACATCACCACACAACTAACATTATCATTCATCGCCCATCACCGATCACTCACCTACTTTCTGTCACAATAGTTTGCCACCACATCGGTGTTACTTCATGCCACCATTAACTGACAAAAAAATATTCCATCACATCCTTTAAAACTCTAGTTATTGTTAATTCATACTTCTCCCCACAAATACCTTTAAGAATGATAAAAAATAAAGTATTTAAATGATTATAAATAGTATTTTTTTGTAAATGGGGGTAAGCCCATGGGCAACCCATGGGTTTATGCGGGACAGGGTGGGCTTGATTTTTTTTTGCATTATATGAGGGATTTTGAGAACAAACCCATGTGGGCTCAAACCCTTGCGGGCTTGGCCCGCCCCACCCCAACCCGCCCGTTTCACATTACTATATACAAGGTCAGATTTAGGATTTTCAAGCTGGGTTTTTGAAGTTTTATATAATTCTTCATTTTTACCTAAGTTTGAAAGGTAGGTGGATTATTTCTCATTATTAGTTTATTATAACTTGAAGGATTTGTTTCAAATTGATTAAATTTCTTGAAATTGTTGTGAAACCTTTGTTTTATTTTATGGAGACCTATTTAGTGATATTTTCTTGGAAATTGAGGAAGTTGGTTGGTTTTTTGAAAATGATTTTGGTTCATGATTTTAAAATGATGATTTTAAAAGTATTGGTTGGTTTTGATGCATGGAAAATGTTTTTTTAAATGGTTTAAATAAAGGAAAGTTTTATGTGAAATGGTTTTGGTATACTTGGTAGTGTGTGTTCATGTTATATTTTGCAAGGCCTGGTTAAAATATGACTTGGTGCTCAGTGCCAAAGGTGTAATGGCACATGGTATTGGTTACCTTGTGATGAATTGGTAGATAAATGAGATACCACTCATGAGTATGTAACTTTCACTTGGTCATGCATGTGTGGATGTGTGTAATTATGAAATGGGAATGCCCAATGGATTCTAGAAAAACGTTTTATTTTTGTGAAATGGTTTTCCTTGGAACTGATTTGGTTTTGATATAAACCGTTGAAATGATTTTAAACTATTTTTATATAAATTATGATAATAAGATTTATCTTAGTGGAATGATTAGGGAATTCATTGGGTAAATACTACTGAGTTTTATACTCACCCCCTGCTTGGGAACTTTGGTGTGTTTGTAGATATTATATATATTGAGACACAAGTAAAGGAAAGGTATCTCTGTTATTTAGTGATGCATCATGATACTTTAGGAATGAATTACTAAGTTGGATCTTGGATCATGTAGGGAGTTACTATTTGGATTCATTTGTTTCCTTTGGGTTTTATGATCTTTGGTGTCTTTGTTTTTTGTTGGTTTTGGTTTCCTCTTATATTCTGATATTGTTGTTGGTTTAGTTAGTTTTGTTTTAGTTTTATTTTGTACTCATGCATCATATAGAGGTTTTATTTTTATGTTTATCATGGTTCGGTTTATTTATTTTCAAATAGAAAATTGTCTCTCAATTGTTATGAATCCCTTGATATTTATTTCCATCCATTGGTATCTTGGGGATGTCACACAAGGTCAGTAGCACCTCTACCTCTTCCCAAGATAATGGGAGAGTGTTGGGATGTTACAAATGGTATTAGTTTTACTGATCCCTGATATGGGATTAGTGTCAGTCTATCTATTGGTATTGTATCAAGGAGTAGGATTTTTGGAACGTGAATTGTAGAGCATAAAAAATTGTAGCTAACCTATTTATGCTGAACTTTAAGTTACTAGGGAGTTTGGGTACATGAGTGTTTTCAGACACTTCTAGGAGTTGTAACCTCATCATCACAAGTTTAGATGATGAGAAGATGATGACATGAATTGATATTAATGAATTACCACTAGAAGTTAATAATTCATTTTGAGTAATGATTTATAATTTTGTGAAAAAGTTTTGATTTTTGAGAATAATTGAAAATGGTTTTATTTTAAAAAGTATGGAGGAATTTTCAAAAATGGGTATAAATAGGAAATTTTTGAATTTTAAAAATCCTTGTTGTTATATGTGTGATGTGGTAAATTTTAAAGTGACAAGCCTTCAGTTTCTAGAGAGTGAAACTTAATTAATTTTTTTTGGTTATAGAGAATGACACCGGAAAGGCATCATAGAAACAAACTAGAAGATTCTATTGAGAATGTGGATGAACATGAGCCAAAGGTGAACCATAAATTGGTTCAAATTATTTTTTAATCTTTTCAAGATATTGAAAGAGGAAATAGGAATGATTAACCTTCACAGGTGGACCATTTGGTTTTATTTCAAAATAAGAATCCACCTATCTTTTGGGGGATTTAGAACTGGAGAAAGTGGAATTATGGTTGAATAGAATGAATGAAATATTTAATTTCCTTTATAAAGTATTGTACTTAAAATTGAAGTTGTAAATGTACATTCTAGAAGATATTACATGCCAATGGTGGGATTAAGCAGTTCAGGCTAAATTAGACTAAGACATGACATGGGAGGATTTTGATGAATTGTTTAATAAACAATTATATCCTCATACTTTCAAGATTTCAAGAGAATAAATCTTATTTAGTTTAAATCAATAGAACCTCATAGTGATTGATTATACATGTAAATTTATGAATTTAGTCCACTTTTCACCTAAGTTTCTACCTGTGTATCCTTGAAGGTACACATTTTTTAATCAGGGTTAGGTCCAAATATTCTCTCAAAGATTGTCATGATTTATATATCTCATTATATAGATATGGTCAATAGGGAAATGGTGGAAGAAATAGATATCTTGGGAATCACTATTAGAGTAGTAATGATGATACCTATGAGAATTGGTGGGAATTATAATGATGAGGATAAGTGAAATAAAGACACCTATTTTCAAAGTGGTGGTATGACTTAGAATTAGATGATGAGATCAGTGAAACTTACTCCTAAACCAATGGGTAAGCTCAGTTGTTTTCAATGCCTTTGTCTCAGTCACATAAAGTGATATTGTACAACAACACCTAGAGAATGTCATAATTGAAATAAGATGGGGAATCTATAGCATTATTTTTGAAATTCTCTGAGTTAGGTAGCTTGTGACACATCTCACACTTCTCAAGAATCATATTATTCAATAAGGTGAGAGAAAAAAAATAACTCTCTTCAGTAGAAGCAAGAAAGCTGTGGTGATTATAGGAATACCATAACTACTAAACTAGTACAATCCCAACAAAGTAACAAAGAGAAAAGTTAACTATGTAAGAAATTGTATGGAGATGAGAGAATGATTGTGAATGATCAATATAGACCTTCGATGGTGAGAAGTAAAATTCTTATGAATTCTACTTTTATGCAATATTTTTTTTATATGGGTGAATCCCACTCATTTATTTCTTCTTGTGTTGTTGATAACATGGTTTTTCATGTTGAGATGATTCCTTCTATTTTGAAACTTCAAACTTCTCTTGAACAAAGAGAATGTTGAGCATTTATGTGCAAATCATGTTATATAACTATTAATGGGGATGAATTGATTTGGTATTTCTCTGTGATTGAGATGGATTTAAATGATTTAATCCTAGTTATGGATTGGTTAAAAATGTTTAAATATCACATTGAATGTTATAACTGAAGGGTTAGTTTTACAATTGTAGATGGAATCGAGCATCTATTTAGAGGAGAATAAAATGTGAAAGAAAGAAGAGAAATATTGTTGGTGCCAGTGGTTGGAACTCTCTCATACCAGTTGGTAGATTTGACCTTAGAATCTATATATGAGATCAATAATAGAGGTTTTACAACAATTTTTGATCAGTTTCATGATTCTTTTCCTAATAATTTCTTAGGGTTTCCACCCATAAGAGAAGTGGAGTTTACAATTGATCTCTTACCAGGGACTGGTTTTATATCACTTCCATCTTATAAAATGACACAAAGAGAATTAAGGTAATTGAAAGTTTAGTTGGAAGAGTTTGAAATCAAGGTTTCATTAGGCCTAGTACATCCCCATGGGAATCACTAGTTCTTTTTGTGAAAAAAGGCATATGAAACTATTTGGATTTTCATGTATTATCATAAGCACAACCAAGTTATGATAAATAATCGGTATCCTATTCCATGAATTGATGATCTGTTTGATAAATTGATGGGATTCTAGTGGTTTTCTAAAATTTAATTACATTTAGGATATCACCAATTGTGGTTTCATAAGGAGTATATTCTGAAGACAACTTTCAGGAGTAGATATGGTCGTTATGAATATGTGGTTATGCTTTTCGGTATTATGAATTTACAAGATATATTTATGGAATTGATGAATCAGATATATCAAAGGTATCTGGATTCTTTTATAGTGGTGTTTGTGGATGGCATACTGGTGTATTCTAGGACAAAGGTTGAGCATGAGAAACAGTTGGATATAATTTTGGGTATCTCATGGGATCATCATTTTTGTGAAAAAATTTTAAAGTGTGATTTTTGGATACAATAGGTATGTTTCCTTGTCCATATTATCTCTAAAAAAGTTGTTTATATGGATCTAGAAAATATATAGGCTTTAATCTCTTGGAAACACCCAAATAATGTCTTTGAGATATATATTTTTCTTGGCCTCGTTGGTTATTAATGGCATTTATTTTCACGACTTTTCACGACTAGATTCACCAATGATAGCTTTGACAAGGAAAAATGTTCTATTACAATAGAATAATGAATGAAATAGGTCTTTTCAAGTGTTTAAAATTCACCTTACATAAGTATTGATATTGATATTTCTAGAATCAAGATGAGGTTATGTTGTCTATTGTGATGATTCAGGATATAGGTTGGGGTGTATTCTCATGTAGGGAGATAATTTTGTTTCTTATAGTTAACAAAAGTTATGGTTTCATGAGAAGAAATACCCAAAAAATGATTTGTAATTAGCCATTCTAGTACATTATTTTAAGACCAAGAGTCATTACCTCTTTGGTGAGAAGTTCATAGTGTTTACAGATCATAAGATCTTGAAACAATTTTTCTCATAATGATATTTGAATCTGAGATAAGGAATATGGATGGAGTATCTTAAAATGTTTAACTTTGACTTAATGTATACACTAGGTAAAGAGAATACTATGGTGGATGCCTTAATAAGAAATTCATATAGTCAGTTGGTGAAAGAAGCATTATATCTATGGCATCTATCATCGGTGATAGCTGATATGCACTTGGATTGTGAATACTGAGGTAATGATTCCATTTTATTTATGATTTATTTTATTCCTAATTTATTTGATAAGGTTAAAGAGGCATAAATATCCAATTCTGAATGTCTTTCTATGAGGTCAAAAATCAATGGTGGGTAGACCATTAAGGGATGGAATCTTGATATAAGATCAGTGCTGTGGTTTCAAGATTGGATGGTTGTACCTTTGGCTTATTAGAAACAACTTCATGCTTACCACCATTTGAGATGGGATGTTCATACTAGAATGAAAAAGATGTATAAATCACTAAAAGTGAAATTTTGGAGAGTTTACATGAAAATATAAGTGGATGAGTTTGTTTCAATATTCCTCACCTATCATTAGGTTAAGGCGGAGCATCAATGACCAGAGGGTATGTTGCAGTCCTTACCAATTCCTGTGTGGAAATGAGAGATTATAACTATGTATTTTGTATCAGTTCAACCAAAGATAGTTCAAAAACATGATTCTATATGGGTGATAGTATATCATATCACAAATTCATCCCATTTCATCCATATTATTGAATCCAATATGGTAGAAGACTTGTTAATAATCTTTTTCTAAGAAGTCGTAAAAAAGAACAATGTACTAGTTTTGATAGTATCAGACCAAGATACATGGTTTAAATCTTGATTTTGGAAATCCTTATAGCAATCCCTTGGGTATTAGTTGACTATGAGCATAGTGTATCACCCTCAAATGGATGGACAATCTGAGAGGATGATTCAAACATTGGAGGACCTGCTTAGGGCTTGTGTAATGGATTTTGGTGGCTCATGGGAGGAGTACATACCTTTAGATGATTTCTCATAAAATATAAGTTATTAGGAATTAGTAAATATGAATCATTTTAAAGTATTGTATGGTTTTCCTTGTCATTCTATACTTTTTTGGGTGGAAACATGTGATGTTTCACTGGTTGGACCAAGCCTTGTATAAAAGACAACAAAGAAGATACATTTGATCAGAACGAGGATGGAGATGACCCAGAGTTTTCAAAAATCATATGTGGATCATCATCTATGATTTCTTTAATTTTAGGTGAGTGATCATGTTTTCTTGAGAATCTATCCAAGGTTTGGGTATTGTTATTTTAGAAATTAGAGCAATTTATCTTCTTGATATATAGGCCCTTTTGATATACTTGAACGGGTTGGTGAGGTGAAATATTAGTTGGATTTTCCACCAAGGTTTAATTTAGTGAATAATGTTCTTCACATATCTCAATTGAAGAAGTATCAACCTGATTTTGACCACGTGATTAGATGAGACCATGTTGACCTAGAGCCAGATACTACATTGGTTCATGTGCTAGTGAGGATTGTGGATAGCCAAGAGAAAGTTTTGTGTGGGAAAAGCATCAGTATAGTGTGGGTTTTATGAAAAAATGGTTGGGTTTAGAAAGAAAAATTGAAGCTTAAGAAAGAAATGGTGGAGAAATGACCCAAACTATTTCAGGACAGTAGCGTTTTTCTACTTTCCCAAGATGGAAAAAACAATGGTGGGGAGCATGTTGAACCTCAAGTTTCAGGAACATAAACCTTTATTTATGTATTAAGTATATATAATGTTAAACTTATGTTTTGGGAGGTTAGGAGGTGTTTTGTAATAATTTGGATTGTTTTATAGAGGTTCATGATTTGAGATTGGCTAATAGAAACTATGAAGAACCTCTAGGAAACTGTGTAACTAAAACAGTGGGCACTGAGTAAGTGCACGTTTTGGATAAATCATGTGGATTCCTAGGAGAAACCGTGTAGTGTTGGATAGTGGGTAATAACATGTTTGGTTCATGGTTTGTCTAACCATTTTATCCAACCATGTGAGGTGTGGTTTGAGGTAATGGCTCGTGCATGGTTAGCGCACAGTTTTCCTAACCATGTACCCTACCCATGCAACTTGAAAAATTAGATCCTAAAATCATATATATATCATGATTAACCTTCTAAACCACTAATTTTACCTTAATCATGTAATATTAAGAATTTATCTCCCTGCAAAGGCTATAGAGACAAATCCTTTTGATCCGGGAGTGATTTCTAGGTGAATCTAAGTGCGTTGGAGGCCCAGATTCCTCAATAAGTGCTCGTTCTTCATCATTTTACTTATATATATTATTCTTACCTCTCTTAGAATCATTTATATAGTACATTATAGATAGATAAATGCATTTTAATGTTAATATTTTTGATATATGATTATTTTGATTGAAGGGAACAAGATCTAAAGTCAAATTTAGGATTTTCAAGCTGAGTTTTTGAAGTTTTGCGCCGTTCTTCATTTTTTCCTAAGTTTGATTGGTAAGTGGATCATTTATCATTATCACTTGATTATAAATTGAAGGTTTGGTTTCCAATTGATTTAATTTCTTGAAATTGTTTTGAATCCTTTGTGTGATTTTATGGAAACCTCTTTAGTGATTTTTTCTTGTAAATTGTTAAAGTTAGATGGTTTTATAAAAGTGCTTTTGGTTCATGATTTTAAAATGACTATTTTAAAATTATGATTTGGTTTTTATGCATGGAAAATGTTTTTTAAAATGTTTTAAATAAAAGAAAGTTTTATGTGAAATGGTTCTAACATGGTTTTTTCATACTTAGTGGTGCGTGTTCATGTTGTTATGGTTATAATGGTTAAGTTGTTTTATTTTCAATGGGTAAATCATCCACTAATTATTATGAATCACTTAGAATTTATTTTTAGCATTTGGTATCTTGGGGATGTCACTTAAGGCCAGTAGCACCTATGCCTCTTCCCAAGCCAATGGGTGAGGAGTGAGATGTTACAAATCGTATCAATTTGTTCGATTCTTGATTTTTGATTAGTGTTAGCCTATGTCTTGGGTTGGTAGTAAGGATTAGTATTTTCATAACCTAAAATGTAGTTCTTAAAAAGGCATAGATAATGTATTTATGTTTAACTTTAAGTTACCAGGGAGTTTGAGTACATGATCATTTTAGAAACTTTTAGGAGTTGTAATCTCATCATCAAAGGTTTAGCTAATGAGAAGAGCATGCCAAGTATTGATAGTAATGAATTCCCATTTGGAATTAATAATTCATTTTGAGTAATAATTTACGATTTAGTGGAAAATTGTTTATTTTTTAGAATAGTTAAAAATGGTTTTATTTTTAAAAGCATGGTGGAATTTTCAAAAATGGTTTAAAAGAGGAAATTTATGAATTTTGAAAGGACTTGTTGTGATATGTGTGATATAGTAAATTTGAAAGTGCTAAGACTTCAGACATTAGAGAGTGAAACTAAATGAATTTTGTTTTGGTTATAGAGAATGAAACCAGGTAGGAATCATAGAAACCAACTAGAAGAGGCTGTAGAGAATGTGGTTGCACCTGAGCCATAGGTGAACTAGCAATTGGTTCAAAGTATCATTAAATATTTTCAATCTATGGATATAGACAATAGGAAGGATGATCCTCAGTAGATGGACCATTTAGTTTAGTTTCAAAAATATAATCCTCCTATCTTTTGGGGTGATTCCCAGCTAGAGAAAGTGGAAGTATGGTTGAATATAATGAATCAAATATTCAACTTCCTTAGGAAAACAATAGACTTGAAAGTGAAGTTGGAAATGCACATGCTGAAAGATCTTGCATTCTAATGGTGGGATTTAGTAGTTAATGCTAAATTAGGCCAAGAAATGACATGGGAGGATTTTTAATAATTTTTTAACAAAAAATTATATCCTCATACTTTCTATATTTCAATAACAATAGACTTATTCAGTTTAAAGTTAGAGAACCTCACAATGAAATAGTATGCGGATAAATTTATGAATTTAGTCCACTTTTCACCCAAAGTTTCTATAAGTTCATCCTTAAAATCATGCATTTTTTATTCGGGGTAGAGGCTATATATTCGCTCAAATATTGTTTTGATTTGTATATAGGATTAAAAAGAGATATTCAATAGATAAATAGTGGAAAAAGATATATCTCAGGAAAAATATTTGGAGGAATCATGATGATACCTATGGCAACTGGTGGGAACTCTAATGCTAAAAATAAGAAAAAGAGGGACACATATTTCCAAGGTGGTGTTATGAATCAAAATCAGACGGCGGGATTAGTGAATATTACTCCTTAATCAAAGGGTAATCTTGTTTGTATTCAATGTGTTTCTCTTAGTCACATAAATCAACACTGTACAACACCACCTAGAGTATGTTTCAACTGTAGTAATACAGGACATTTATAGCATTATTGTCATAGTGCTCTGTGGTCGGATGCTTAGGACACATATCATACTTCTCAAGCATTTTATTCTTTGATGAGATGAGTGTAGAAAAATAACTCTCATCATCATATCTGAGCAATACATAGTGATTCTAGGAATAACATAACTCATAAACTAGTGCAATATCAACAAATTAACAAATAGAAAAGTACACCGAGTAAGAAAATTGTATGAATATGAGAAAATGATCATAGATGATCAATTCATAAATTTGATAGTTAGAGGTAAAATTATTCTAAATTATACCTTTATGAAAGATTTTTTAAATATAGGAATATCCCATTTGTTTATTTCTTCTTGTGTTGTTGATAATATGGGTTTGGATGTTGAGTTGATGCCTTATGTTTTGGAACTTCAAACTTCTCTTGTCCAAAGAGAATGCCGAGCCTTTATGTTCAAAGTATGTTTTATAACTATCGATGGAGATGAATTGATTTGGGATTTCTCTATGATTGATATGGATGTCTATGAATTAATCCTAGGTATGTATTGGGTGAAAATGTCCAAATATCACACCAACATTTATACCCGAAGGGTTAGTTTTACAATTGTAGATGGAATCAAGAATCTCTTTAGAGGAGAATGAAATATGAAAGCAAGTGGAGATGGATTGTTGGCACCAAAAGTTGGAAGTATATCATACCAATTGGAAACATTGACCTTGTAATCTATGTATGATATTGAGAATAGTGGTTTTATAAATTTTTTTGATCATTTCCGTAATGTTTTTCTTGATAATTTCTCAGGGTTTCCACCCACAAGAGAAGTGGAGTTTATAATTGATCTCTCACCAGGGACTAGTCCGATATCACTTACATATTATTGGATGACATAAATATAATTAAGAGAATTGAATGTTCATTTGGAAGAGTTAGAATTAAAAGGGTTCATTCAGCCTAGTACATCTCCATGGGAAACACCGGTTCTTTTTGTAAAAAAGGTGGATGAAAATATTCAGATTCATGTGGATTATTGTAAGCTTAATAAAGTTATGATATAGAATAAATATCCTATTCTACACATTGATGATATATTTGATCAATTTATGGGAGCCCAATGGTTCTCTAAAATTAAATTAAGTTGAGGATATCACCAATTGTGTGTTCGAAAGGAGGATATTCCAAAGATAAATTTCAGGATTAGATATAGAAATTATGAGTATGTGGTTATGAATTTCTGTTTTATGAATTCACCAGGTGTCTTTATGGCATTGATGAATCAAATATTTCAAAGGTATCTGGATTCTTTTGTGGTGGTTTTTATTGATGACATACTGGTGTATTCTAGGATATAGGTTGAGCACGAGAAACACTTGGAGATAGTGTTGGGTATCTTGTGGGATCATCATATGTATTCCAAACTTTTAAAGTGTGATTTTTGGATACAAGAGGTACATTTCATTATCCATGTTATCTCTTAAAAATGTTTTTATGTGGATCTATAAAAGATAGAGGCTATGATCTATTGGAAAACACCAAATAATTTCTTTGATATATACAATTTCCTTGGCCTGACTGGTTATTTCTGACATTTTTTCATGAATTTTCATGACTAGATTCACCAATGACAACTTTGAAAAGGAAAAATGTTCCATTCCAATGGAATTATGAATGTCATAGTTGTTTTAAAGAGCTTAAAATTCACCTCACATCAAAAATAATCTTGATATTTCCAAAATTAGGACAAGGTTATGTGGTCTATTATGAAGCTTTGGGATTTGGGTTGGGGTGTGTTCTCATGAAGGGAGATCATGTTGTTTCTTATATCTCATGGAACTTACAGTTTCATGAGAATAACTACCCAACACATGATTTATAAATAGTTTTAGTAGTCTATTTTTTGAATACTTGGCGTCATTACCTCTTTGGTGAGAAGTTTATAGTGTTTATAGATCATTAGTTCTTGAAACACTTTTTATTACAAAGATATTAGAATCTGAGAAAAAGAGGATGGATTATGTATCTTCAAATTTGTTACTTAGAATTAATGTATACATCGGGTAAAGGGAACACAATAGAGGATGGCCTAAGAAGAAATTCATATATTTAGTTGGTTAAATAATATTTAGATCAATGTAATATAATATCACTGATAGACGATATGAACTTGTATTGTGAAGATTAAGGTAGAGGTGTGGTTGTCATTTTGGTTTCTTTTGTTCCTGATTTGGTTGATATGGTTAAAGAGGCACAAATATCTAATTCTAGAAGTCTTTATGTGAGGTAAAAACTCAATGGTGGGTAGAACATTGAGGGATGAAAGCTTGATAGAAGACCAGTGTTGTGGTTTAGAGATCAGATGGTCATACCTTTGGCTTGTCAGGAACAACTTCATGCTTACCACCATTCAAGATGGGTTTTTCATCATGGAATAAAAAAGATGTATAAGGCATCAAAAGCATAATTTTGGTGGGATGATATAAGGACCCAACCTTATTACCTTACATAATCTTGAATTTAGTCAAGAATTCACTTCCTTTCACATTGAGTATCTTTTCAAGTTTAGATCATTAGGTAAAAGGGACATAATACATTCATAAAATTACACAATATTATAGAGTGGATACCCTAAAAACAGTATTTATTTCTTGGAAAATATAAATCTTTTCACATAAAACATGGTTTCTTTGTCAAATATTCAAACATTTAACTTGGATTCCTTCTTTGTCTTACACATCCTTATAACCTATGAAAATCATTTAAAACTTGGTATGGGCACAAAAAAGCTCAGTAAGGGATATAAAAAGAAGGAATGAACACATTAGTCTATGAACACTTGTAACGTATGAAATAATTTTTAAAAGACCTACTTGTCACCCATATATACTTACTTTGTAAAACATGATATTTACAAAAGATCCACAAAAAACATAAGAACATAAATATAACCATAAAGGTATCTTGGGTAATCACTTACATAGTATTGTAACCCTCTCGGCTACCTTATAATTTGTAACCCTCACGACTACCTTACAATTTGTGTAACCATTTCAGTTACACTTGGAGTAACCATACGGATGACCTCAAACTTACACATACCCAATTAATTGGAGGGAAATATAGGTCCCAAACTTAATCAAAAAAAATTCCCAAGAACCATAACACAATCATAAAACATTAATAATTTCATAAAAACATTGGATTTGAAATTTTTTAAAACAGAATTTTAAAAGAGGATTTTAAAATAAAAGCCCCTTACATAAATCATATAATTGAATAGAGACTTAATAGATTGGATGGAATTTGTATATAAACTTTAAATATAAATAATTAAAAATAATATAAACAAAACCCATCACATAATCAATTTTAATACAACATAAATAAAGAAGTAGAAGGTTAACCCAAAAAATGGAAATCGGGTTAAGAATTCTATTGCCTCGGGTTTGTCTTTCTTAAACTTGTTTAAACCTCCTGTATAATGGTTAAAAGAGTGTTATTATTATCTTAAAGAAACATATTTATATTTATAACATCTTATATGATAATTTTATAACATCATTTTACCCTTTAATTGTTAGTATTTTGTTCCTTCCATTGTTTTGGGAGAGGTCTTTATATGATTTCCATGATTGGTTCATGATGAATGTTCTTGTCAATTGGGAGTGAAACTCCAGAATTGTAATGGAATGGTATTTAAATATTTTCATAACCATAAATTATACCATTTATCATTTTGAATTCTTACATGAGAATGATTCATAAGTTAAAACATTAATGACGTTCGTTTAGATCATTTTAGTGGTGTTTTGATAATAACGACCTCATTTTGTTTGATAAATTAAAACCATGTGTAAAAAATAATTCCAGAACCATGGATGAGACATAATAAATATATTATAACCTGGTTCAACCATAAAAATGGTTTCATTACCAGAGTTTAAATAATTAATGTAAATTTAAATCACATCATCCATGATGTTGGTAATTGGACACATCAGAGACCATGTTTTTATTCCTTGAATAAGTGGGAGAGGAGAAGAATAATGATGATTAATTTTCCATGAAAATTAGAAAATCCATAATATAAAATATTTTTTGAGCTTTCATGCCTCTTGGATAAGAGTATATGAGTAATGAATAAGAAAAGAAAGGAACACAAAATAAAATAATAGTTGAGAAATCCCTTACAAAAATTCAGTAGCCTAACATCTATGCAACATGGTTTTAGAAAACATTAAAAAAGAGGGGAAAAATGTCACCCATCCATTAATTAATAATAATACCGAATATAGAAATAATAAAAAGAAAATAAGAACATGGTATGGAAACTTGAAAGTTATACCACATAAAAGAGAACTTTGAATGAAAAAAAGAAAGAAGTTCAGAATTCTATCACCTTGTAGAGTAACTCCTAGAAATTGAAGGTTGGGACCTTGGGGGATTAAGGACACCTTGGGATGAATAATAGGAAGGTAATGAGGCCATATCTTCAGTTAAGAGTAATTTTTAATGAATGTAATGAAGTAATGGGTTGGTATTTATAGCAAAAGTGAGGGAATATTTTAATAATTTCTAAGGGACACCTCATTAGTGGTATTTGCAAAACCATGGGTTTGACCATGGTATTTTCCCATGGTATTAGCCACTTGGGACACATCATAACTTATTTTACTCTACATAAGTCGACCAAATTTATTAAATCATTATTACATCATTAATGATGTCATTAAACATACTAAAACTCAAAACTGTATTTTTACTATTCACCGAAAAATCTATTGTTTTAGAAAAATCCAAAAAATCTACCCTTACCATTTTTCGATGTGTAGAATTAAAAAATTAACTCATTTTTTTAAAAATATATTTCTAAATATTATTAATTTAATTTTTAAATAAAATCATTCTTAATTCAAAAATTAACAATTTTAATTCTATAACTGCTTTTATATCACATTGAAAAATTAACCAGGATTTCATTTTCTTAAATCCTTAAGAAAATAAAATAATAATACAATTTACTATTCATTAGGGTCATATTACTATTCATAAGAGTTGTTACTATTCACCCAAAAAACAAGTTGGTTTCATCAGACTCCAAATAACTTACTGATCACAATTATAGATGATCGTTTTTCAAAATTCAAAACATAGAAGTAGTAAAATTATGTTTAAAGGATAGTTATAATTAGATATTTAAAACAATTTTTCATGCATTTAAATTTATTTTTAGAAAACCATGGGGTGTTACAACTGACATGAAAAAAAAGCATTAGTTTTTTTTGAGATGCCTCACCTGTCAGTAGGTTAAGGCAGAACACCACCAACCAATAGGTATGCTACAGTCCTTATCAATTCCCATGTGGAAATAGGAGTAGATATCTATGGTTTTTTTAATAGTTCTACCAAGGATGGTTTGGAAACACAATGATATATGGGTGATAGTGGATGGACTCACAAATTTGGTATATTTCATCCCTATTCTTGAATACAATATGGTAGAAGACTTGTCAAAAATATATATCTGATGTAACGTCCTAAACCAAAATCCACTTAACCCATGTCCCGAGTTAGTGGGTCACATGGTCTTAAGCGTGCCTCCCCATATTCCAGAGACTACCAACTAGCAGGGAGGGTGTAAAGATTGTATGGTGGGTAGACTATACCCTCTTATCAGAATGGAAAAAAGAATAAAACCATAAACATACAATAGCGGAAGAATATATATAAATAGACAATGTAAATAAGTAGCATAAGAATAAGTAACTTAACAACTGAATAATAATCAAAATCCACTAAGCAGTGTCATATACATGGATGCATGACATGATAATGTAAAAAAGGGTAACATGGTACAAGAATATAAAATCATGCTATAAAAAAGTAAAAAAGGAAAAAAACTACTCCACTATCATCTCGAGCATATGCTTGGTCCTCTATTCCTATACTCCAACTATAGGTAAATCATATCAAAGAATTGTAGCAGGGTTCTTTCCCTTATTAGTACCTACAAACAAATAATCTACTCAGGTACTAATGGAGGCCTGAGTAGCGTGTGAGATAAAATCCCAGTAGGCCACTATCAAGGGTGTATAGAAGTAATTCAAGTAGCTATCATAGATAAATATTTCGAAGATATAAATAATTAATTAAAAATGTTGGATAAATAATTAATAGACCGTTCAAGTTCCAAAAGGACACCCGGAAGCTCGACCTATTTCGGCTCATGGCCGGAATAAATTTATGATCATTCATTATATATATAGTAATAATATATATATATATAGTATAGTTATATATTGAATCCACCTATATGGACCAAGTACATGAAAATATAAGTGGCCATATACCTGTAATACTAGGTCTTGGATGGATCACAACATAACTCATACATCCATAACCAGTCTAAACGAGCTTATAATCTCAAGAAAAGGGAACATGACCTACATCCCATGAATATTGAGAGAGGTCATGCTTGACACTCGGGATGGTGAGTGTGCCATCATGTAAAAAATAAATCAAGGGCTGTGGTGCATCATGCCAACCATACAAATAGTGTCTGGTTTGAGACATCATGATCAACACCTGATGTAAGGGAGCGTGTAACTGTCATGCCTAACAGAACCCTTACCATCATTACACAACCCATATCAAGGAATAATCATATTTATAATAAAATACATGAGGCATTACCTCTCATGTATCTTAATATTTAAGTCCACTTACAAATAAGGCATTATAACCCACAATGATCATTTAATAAAGCATGAACAAATGTCATGGCCTTATCACCCTTTATAAGTCAGTCCAATAATACATTTAATTTATTTGAGGAAGGTAAATCCATTATTAATATTACCTTCCATTTAATAGATTCCATTCAATTAAATAATTCATGGAAATTCAATTTATATGGTTCAAAGAGACACTTAGAGGGTGTCATTGGCAATGAAGCAATTACCTACATGGGAAATTCTAGTTATAAGTTGTGCCAAACACTTAGGAGGCACCTTAGTTTCATTAAACATTTATATAATAGAAGAAATTCAATTAATGATCCTACCAAATGCTTAAAAGGAGATCCAGACATATATTTAATTAATTATATAATTATAATTCAAGACGGAACACCCAAGGGGTATCCATAACTAAGGTCAACATCCTCCAATCTACCAAACAAGGTTCAATGGGCATATATCAAGGTGTGTATATCAAATTAATATGAATAACTCAATTAAATGGTGACATGTAGAAAAGGTCAGTGTGTGGAACAATGAAAAATCTATGAAAACACAAAAAATCTTGGGGAAAATAATGAGACCACCTACCTTAGGCCCGTTGATGACTCCTCAACTAATGGAGGCCTCCAATTCTAAGTAGGTTGGAAGAAATTGAATAAATAGTATAATACCCTAAAAATAGGGAAAATAGCTTAAAACTAAATAGAGTAACGAATACAAAGATAAAATGAAATAGGAAGGGATAAGATTTTAGATCTTACTGAGAAATATTTGATACTTCTGACAGATTTTGATTCGGACAATGGATGAATAATTTATCTAAAATCCTAGATTAGGCTTGAGGAAGAGACATGAGAGAATAAGAGGAGGCCATCCACTCGAGAAATGAAGGAGGAAAGAAAGAAAAGGGTTTAATGGATCATTAAGGGTATTGTAAAGACCCGTAATTTCCATGTATTTTTTTAATAAATGGGAATTTTACAAGTCTACAAAAATTGACGGCACGTGATTCCGAGGCCCGATGTTCCCGGAATGAATTTCTGAATTTTTTTTCAGGTACGTTCAGAAAACGTGCGAGCGGGTTTTTGTAACTTTTGAACTGGTGCTCGGAATTAAAATCTGAGGGCACTGTTTAACTCTCAGTGCCAGTATTCGCTTAAGGATACCTTCATCTCGACCGTAGTGGGTCGAGAGTGAAAGATAGTTTTTGTATTTTTCGTGAAAAAATAAAATAAAATAAAAATGTGTACCTTTTTTATTTTCTTTTTGTTGAAACCTTCCATGTGGATGTTTTAATGGTGGGGACCACCTGTACTAAAACCTCTCAACATAGGATATGGTGGTGGGGACCACCCGAGCCTAACCTCCCATGTGGGTTATGGTGGTGGGGACCACCCGAGACTTAAAACCCCTTGAACCCCTTTGAACTTCCTCTTAATGGGGAGAAACCTCTTGAGCTCCCCCACTTAATTATGCCAACTCTCCCCTTTAATTAATTATGCCAACCCATCAATTAATTAATTAAGCTATTTTGAAATTATGCCTGTAAACATAATAGATGACTTGTTCTATTATGTAGTCTACCTTTCATTTTGGTGGAATTAGGGAGAGAAGAACTATTGGGAGAAAGCTTTCCAACGAAGAACACCAACGAGGAAAATCTCCAATGAAGAACGCCAATGAGGAACATCTCCAATGAAGAAGGACAATGAGGAACATCTCCAATGAAGAACGAACCGACGATTGAGGAAATGCCGATGTCACCAACATCCGTCTATCCCCAACGACATCGTCTCCTTCCTCGTGGCCTCCGTCAACGAAAATTCGAGGTAGGGGTTTATTTATGAGTGATTATCACTTCCAACGTTCTTCCCTTTTAAACTAAGAACGCAAATAAACTCTCATAAATTAGTTGATCCACATATGTTTTCTTTTGCGGGATTGGGAATAGTGATTGACAAAGGTTGTGGGTATTGATCTTTTTAAATATCTTCCATACACCTTCTTGATTCAAATTTGTGAACCACTTTCTACTGCTCTATCATGGAGGGTGGGGGCCAAACAAACATGGCTTGACCCCTCCACCATTATTCTTTTGTCTGTGTTCTTCACAATGGTGATGACGACCGGTGTTGGCGTTTGGCACCAGTGGAACACAAGAACGGTGGCCGACACCCCCGTCGGCTGCGGCGAAGACAATGAAACCACGCCACCCCGTGGTCGCGCCGCCCCGTGGCCGCGCCCCACGGACGCGCTGCCCTGCAGCCCCGCCGCGGCGGCGGGGCTAGACCCAGCAGGTCGGGCCGGGTTGGTCCGACCAGGTCGGACCGGACTCAGATCCACTACTACCCTTTTATGCTATTTTGGCCGTAACTTTGGCACCGGACGTCCATTTGGAGAACTTTCAATGGCACTGGAAACCTTGGAGAAAGATGGTCCTTTTGGTATACCCCACTGAATATTTGGATAATGTTTGGAAATGGTCTAGTTGGATAGAGCATGAATCCAACTGGGCCCTCGGGACTAAAAGGCTAATAACTTACAGACCAGTTGTCTGATTGACGCACTGTCTATTGTGTTGAGACCCCTATGATTTGGAGGTACTTTGAGATACTTCTTATTGAGATTTCATGGTAGTTGGAGTATCGAACAGTGGATTTCGGAACAAAATCTCCTGGAGACGAGCAAGCCTAGTGCGAGAACCCAGTAGCTGGCTGTGATGTGAAGAATGAAGAGCGATCCTATGTGGGTCAGCACCGAGCGATCCTGTGTGGGTCTGCATCTTAACCGAGTAAGATGATTCAGTTGTTACATATAATCATCTCTACTACTGTACCTAATTTGTACTTAGTGTGAGCTGAGTCCGTACCTGTGTGGTAATTTCCTTCGTGGTAATACCTTGGTGGTATTATTCTGTGTGGCGTACCTATGTGGTACCTACCTTCTTGGTATTACTTCTTTTGCAAAATAGTTGGTCTTAAGGATTTGGAGTTGGACTCTATTTTTTTCCTCATGATTGAGATGAGTTTACTTGATAACTTAGGTATATGTATGAGAATATACATAAGTAGGGTTATAAACTGTTTCCTTTATTGGTGGTTTATCCTTTTTGGATTTTCTGAGACATTGAGGGTATCAGGGTCCCTATTGAGTATCTTTATACTCACCCCTGCATGGGCTATGCCCGCACTTCATTGTGTTTGGTGCAGACGACGGACAACGCTGACTGAGGACGAGGGTACCGGGACTGAAGGTAGCTTAGAGGTGGATGTTAGACAAGGAGAACCATAGATATGGTCGTTCATGAGTTGTACCTACCCTTCAGGTAGGATCCATGGTGGAAAATCTAGGAGCTTCTTCCCCCCTATCAGATTTCTTGTACTTTCCAGTTGGGCTTGTATTCTGGCCCCTTTTTACTTACTGTACTCACTCTATTTACTATTCAGTTTACTTGAGTTTGTATCTTACTTTGTGCTGGTTGTGTGTGTTATAGGTTATAAATGCAATGCCTTCCCAGTTTTAGGGAATACGCCTTCGATG
The DNA here is from genome assembly GCA_963277665.1 of Viscum album. Classification (NCBI taxonomy): domain Eukaryota; kingdom Viridiplantae; phylum Streptophyta; class Magnoliopsida; order Santalales; family Viscaceae; genus Viscum; species Viscum album. The sequence continues at coordinate 117,942,063 of OY728156.1, read as the reverse complement.
CTAGTCGCTAGCCTCTGGCCTATGGAAGACGGGCTTGGGGTAGTCATTGCATGGGCCCCGGGGGATGGTTCGTGACAAATTGGTATCAGAGGAGTCAGTTATACCATAGAATATAGGACTCTTATCATTCTTTTAACGAAAATATTGTTAAGTGTAGTGAGTGTGGTTATTAGTTTAGGGAATCCAGTGTTGGTGCGGCGGCCGATGTATCCATACACCAGGACCCCGACTTCTGATTTCTGACTCAGTGCATGAAAACACTGATCGCGTGTGTGTTTTGAAGAGTTTTCTTTGTGATATATTTAATTCAGCTCACTAGGTATAAATTATTGACCGTGGTGGACCTGTTTCTTTTCAGGATTCCTCCATGCAGATATCCAGCTAGGGTTTAGAGAGTAGTATGCATGGATAGCCCACCGAGGGACAAGGCTTCAGTGTAGGTCCCTCTTCCAGTAGAGGCACCAGCAGAGGCACCAACAGTACCATTACCTGTTGGGCCACCAGTTCCACCGGCCCCAGTTGCAGAGGATGCACACCGCTTGAGCGCATTTCATGAGTTCCAGCGCCAGAGGCCACCCAGGTTCAGGGGAGAGAAGGACCCACAGGTGGCTGAGGATTGGTTGGAGGCCGTAGTGAGAGTCTTACGACTGGTAGGGAAACCAGCTGATCTCATGGCAATCCTTACCACCATCCTTCTATAGGTAGCAGCAGGCAGATGGTGGATCTTGATGCTCCAAGTTCACGATGAGGTGACACTTCTATGGGTAGACTTCGAGAGCCTTTTTTGGTCAGAGTTTGTCCTAGTGACTCTTCGCGCAGTATGTATATAGGAGCTTCTTCATCTGCAGTAGGGAAGCATGAATGTGGCTCAGTACTTAGTGAGGTTCACTGACCTCTCACGCTACTCCAAAGATATGGTGCATGACCCATTATTTAGGGCCCGAACTTTCGAGCAGGGACTCAGGCAGGAGATCTGGGATTCGATGATCTCACTCCGCATCTTGACACAGGCAGGGGTGTTAGAGCGAGCCCTCTTAGTGGAGAGTTTTCTTGCTGAGCAATCACCAGTAATGAGACCCACCACCGGACATCACGTAGCGAAGTCTTCTGTAGTTGGTAGCAGACAGATGTCACAGAGGTCCAAGAGGACCAGACCTATAGGTGGACGACCGCAGGATTCAGGGTTGGTTGTGCGAGGCACCCGAGGTAGAGCCAGTCATGCCAGGAGTGGGTAGTGTTATGAATGCGGAAGGCAGGGTCAGATGGCTCGTGACTATCCGACCCACCATAGGGATGATCAGAAGACGGTCGAAGGACTGCCCAGGTAGAGAGAGAGGTTCAAACAAGGAGGTCCACAGGAAGCAGGCAGACGTGGCAGAGGAGTTGGCCATGCAGCAGGCGGTGGGTGACGATTCGAGATGTTATAGCCACCACCACCAGGTGGTCCACCCCAACCACAGGGAGCAGGAGGACAGGGGCGAGCTCAGCTCTTGGTAGCTGAGGCCTGGGATCACGACGCTCCAGATATGATACGAGGTATGATTTGTGTCTACTCCACCTTAGTTTCAGTACTTATAGACACAGGTTCCAGTCATTCTTTTATTTCCACTACCCTCGTTCGGAGCTTGGAGATTCCGACGGAGCCGTTGGATCGATCCTTTTATCTAGAGACTCTTATGGGAGAGAATTTTATGATTACACCCTGGTTCTGGTAGTGCAATATTACTCTAGGAGGCGAGAGATTTGACTGGGATCTCTTAATAGCAGCGTCAAGGCCTTACGACGTCATCTTGGGTATGGACTGGTTATCTATAGTCCATGATCAGATTGACTGTATTAGGTGCAAAGTGAGGTGTGTCCACACGGATGGGACCAGGATTACCTTCACCGACAAGAAGGGAGCCTTTTTATCACAAGACAGAATTACCTGGAGGAGAGTGAAGCCGATCACTCATCAGTTGTCTATCCTTACCCTTGGAGTAGTTAATGTGGTGAGTCTGAGTTATCCTCTAGGGGTGGAATAGTATGCGGATGTCTTCACTGATGATGTTTCGGGTCTACCTCCTTGCATATAGGTGTACTTTTACATTGACTTGTACCCCAGGACGACACCGATATCTACACCAACATATCAGATGGCTCCCACAGAGCTTCATGAGCTATTTGTACAACTAGAGGACTTACAGGGGAAGGGGTTCATTCGGCCCAGTGTTTCTCCTTGGCCAGCCCCAATTTCATTTTCCAAGAAGGTGGATGGGAGATTGATACTTTTTGTTGACTATCGGCGCCTGAATCAGGTGACCGTAAAGAACAAGTACCCACTTCCAAGGATTGAAGATCTCTTTGATCAACTGAAGGGAGCACGGTGGTTCTCGAAGATAGACCTCAGATCAGGCTATCACTAGCTCAGAGTACGAGATGAGGATGTGAAAAAGACAGCTTTCAGATGTCGGTACAACCACTACGAGTTCTTGGTTATGCCATTCGGTGTAACCAATGCTTCATAAGTGTTCATGGGACTCATGAACATGATATTTCATCCATACCTTGATCGTTTTTTAGTAGTCTTCATTGATGACATTATGATCTACTTGATTACTAAGGAGGATCATGCCTATCATTTGTTGGTAATACTGGACACACTCTGAGATCACTAGATTTATGGTAAGCTCTCTAAGTTCCTGTTCTAGATCCGAGATATTCACTTTCCATGACATGTCATATCGGAGGCTGGAGTTGCAGTTGATCCAGCGAAGATTGAGGCGATACTTGCTTGGGATCCACCCAGGAGTGTTATGGAGATACAGAGTTTCCTGAGTTTAGCCGAATACTACTGGAGATTTGTTCCAGATTTCTCCAGAGTTGCAGCACCACTTTTATCCTTGACGAAGAAGGGAAAACCCTTCGTGTGGTTGGAGAGATTCCATTAGAGTTTTCAGGAGATGAGGCAGAGGCTGACTAGTGCACCCATCTTGAGGCTACCGGAGGAGGGCGTAGAGTATGTAGTCTACTGCAACACATTAGGGACCAAAATCAGATGTGTCCTGATGCAGGAGTAAGAATTGATAACATATGGTTCTCGGATGCCGAGACAACATGAGAAGAACTACACTACCCATGACCTGTAGTTAGCATCAGTGGTCTTCACCTTGAAGATGTGGCGACATTACTTGATGGGCGAACATTTTACAGTGTACTCTGATCACAATAGTCTCAGGTATATCTTCTCTCATAAGGACCTGAACCTGAGATAGCGACATTGGATTGAGTTCCTCAAGGACTATGACTTCGAGATAGTCTATACTACTAGGAAGGGAAACGTTGTAGCAGATGCACTCAGCTGGAGATTTGGTATACATCTGCTAGGTGAGGCGACAGAACAATTGTCCGATTTGCAGATATCCCTCATGGAACGTGATGGAACATCTTTCCTTCAGTCTCTTACAGTCAATCCCCCACTTCTTCAGTGATTCAGGGAGGCTTATCATAGGGACACTGACTGCGAGACACGACGTGCTCAGATATCCACAGGGCATGCACCTGATGGATTTTCTGAAGGTGGCGAGCACACTATCCTCTTCAGAGTACATACCATGGTACCCGTTTCACTTTGAGAGGAAGTGTTGAGGGAGTTCCAAACATCCCCTATAGAGGTATATTTAGGAGTGTCGAATATGTACTAGGATCTCTGACGTCAGCACTAGTGGCCGGGAATGAAGAAAGTGGTTGCAGAGTTTGTCTCTCGGTGCCTCACTTGTCAGAAAGTGAAGGTGAAGCATCAGGTACCAACATGCTTGGTTCAACCTTTAGAGTTACCATAGTGGAAGTGGGATGGGATATCCATGGAATTCGTGACTGGACTTCCACGTATGTACAGATGTCATGACCCGATTTGGGTGATCGTCGACCGAATCACCAAGTCTACCCACTTCCTACTGATCAGAGAGTAGGGATCAATAGATATCTTAGGACACCTCTATGTGCAAGAGATTGTGAAGTTACATAGAGTACCCTCGATGATTGTCTCTGATCGTGATGCACGTTTTACTTCCCATCTATGGAAGGGGTTGTAGGAGGCTTTCGGGACACGACTTCGTTTGAGCACCACCTTTCATCCTCAGACAGATGGTCAGACTGAGCGGACCATTCAGACCCTCAAGGAAATGTTGCATGCTTGCATCCTTGACTTTGGTCAAAACTGGGAGGATCACTTGCCTTTGGTGGAGTTTTTATACAACAACAACTATCACTCCACCACTAGGATGGCACCTTTTGAGGGGTTGTATGGGCGACCTTGCAGATCACCTTTGTGATGGACTAATCCAGGGGAGTCAGCACTAGTGGGACTAGAGATTTTATAGGATACCAAAAAAAAGGTGCAAATCATCCAAGATTGGATGAAGACTGCACAAAGCAGGCAAAAGTCGTATGTCGACAGAAGACAGAGACCTATGAAGCTCGAGGATGGTGACAACGTCTTTCTATGGGTCTCACCTCAACGAGGTTTGCAGAGATTTGGCCGAGGTCACAAGTTATATTCGAGGTTCATCGGACCCTTTCAGGTCCTCAGTAGAGTTGGCGAGGTGGCTTACCGCTTAGATCTTCCACCTTAGTTGCACCGGGTGCACGACATCTTCCACGTATCCCAGCTAAGTAGATACGTGCACGAACCTTCTCACATCATCGACCACGGTGATCTGGACATCGATGATGGGGTGACTTTTATAGAGGTTCCAATAAAGATTGAGGATCGACAGGAGTAGGTCCTTTGTGGGCGATCGATACCTCTGGTGTGCATTCGTTGGTAGCACGGGAACCTCCAAGAGAGCACATGGGAGTGAGAGGCTCAGATTCGTGCTCAGTACCCCCACTTGTTCCCTTAGTTTGAGATGTGGCTTACGGGGACATAAAACTATGAGGTGGGGAGAATATAAAAACCTGAGATTTCCATGTAATTTTTTTAATATATGGGAATTTTATGAGTCCGCGAAAATTGACGGCTCGTGATTCCAAGTCCCGGTGTGCCCAGAATGAATTTTTTAACTTTTTTTCAGGTATGTTCAGTAAACATGCGAGTGGGTTTTTGTAACTTTTGAACCAGTGCTCGGGATTGAAATATGAGGGCACCGTTGAACTCGCAGCGTCGATATTCTCTTAAGGATACCTTCATCTCGACTGCAGTAGGTCGAGAGTGAAAGATAGTTTTTGTGTTTTTTGTGAAATAATAAAATAAAATAAAAATGGGTAACATTTTTATTTTCATTTGTTGAAACCATCCATGTGGATGTTTTAATGGTGGGGACCACCTGTACTAAAACCTCTCAACATAGGATATGGTGGTTGGGACCACCTGAGCCTAACCTCCCATGTGGGTTATGGTAGTGGGGACCACCCGAGACTTAAAACCCCTTGAACCCCTTTGAACTCCCTCTTAATTGGGAGAAACCTCTTGAGCTCCCCCACTTAATTATTCCAAATCTCCCCTTTAATTAATTAATCCAACCCAACAATTAATTAATTAAGCTATTTTGAAATTATGCCAACAAACATAATAGATGACTTGTTCTTTTTATGTGGGCTACCTTTCATTTTGGTGGAGTTGGGGAGAGAAGAACTATTTGGAGAAAGCTCTCCAACAAAGAACGCCAACGAGGAACATCTCTAACGAAGAACGCCAACGAGGAATATCTCCAACAAAGAATGCCAATGAGGAACATCTCCAACGACGAATGAACCAACGATCGAGGAAACGCCGATGTCACCGATGTCCATCTATCCCCAAAAACATCGTCTCCTTCCTCGTGGCCTCCATCAACGAACCTTCGAGGTAGGGGTTTATTAATGAGTGATTATCACTTCCCATGTTCTTCCTTTCTAAACTAAGAACACGGATCAACTCTCATAAATTAGTTGATCCATGAATGTTTTCTTTTGCGGGATTGGGAATAGTGATTGATGAAGGTTGTGGGGATTGATGTTTTTAAATATCTTCCATACACGTTCTTGATTCAAATTTATGAACCACTTGCTACCGCTCTAACGCAGTGGGTGCGGGCCAAACAAATATGGCCCGACCCCTCCGCCGTTCTTCTTCTGTGTGTTCTTCATGATGGTGACGGTGACCGGTGCCGGCGTTTGGCACCAATGGAAAACAAGAACGGAGGTCGAAAACACCACCGACCGCGAAGAAGACAATGGCTCTGCGCCGCCCCATGGCCTCACCGCACCTCCCCGCGTCCTCACCGCGCCTCCTCGTGACCTCCCCCCCCCCCCCCCCCCCCCGCGTCCTCGCCGCACCGCCCTGCGGCCTCGCCGTGCCGCCACGCCGCCCCGCCGCGCCGTCCGTGGCCCCGCCTTGCCGCCCGATGGCCCTGCCGCACCGTCCCATGTCCCCACCACGTCATCCGGGCCCCACCTCGCCACCCCCCAGTACCGCCACCTGTGGCCCTGCCTCCCCACCCGTAGCCCCGCCGAGCCGTCAACGACCCCAATGTACCATCCGCGGCCCCTCCGCGCCACCCAGCGGCACCGCAGTCCGCGGCCTCACCATGCCACCCAACGACTCCACCTCCCCACGGCCCCATTTCCCTAACCCATGACCTCGCCGCCCTCGCATCCTCGTGGCCTCTACGCCGCCCCACGCCGCTAGGCTGGGCCGCCCAGTGCGGGCCTGGCCAGACTCAGTGGGCCGAGCTGCATCACGGGCTGAGCCAGACCCAGTGGGTCGGTCCGGGTCAACCCAAACCGGGTCAGCCTAGGCCGGGTCAGGTCGGGTCAGTCCGACCGGGTCAGACTGGACCCGAACCCTCTACGACCCTTTTACACTATTTTGGCCATAACTTTGGCAACAAACATATGTTTGATGAACCGTTAGCGGTTCCAGAAACCTTGGAGCAAGACGGTCCCTTTGGTATACCCCACTGGTGATTTGGATAATGTTTTAAAACGGTCGGGTTGGATCAAGCACGAATCCAACCAGGCCATCAGAATTAAAAGGCTAATAACTTACAGACTGGGTGTCCGATTGATGCACCGTCTGTTGCATTGAGACCCCTATGACATGGAGGTCCTTTGAGATACTTATTCATGAGACTTTATGGTAGTTGGAGTATTGACCATTGGCTTGTAGAGTGAACCCTCCTGGAGATGAGCAAGCCTAGTGCGGGAACCCAGTAGCTGGCTGTGACATGAAGAATGAAGACTGATTCTATGTGGGTCATCACCAAGCGATCCTGTGTGGGTCAGCAACTAGTGATCCTATGTGGGTCAACACCAAGTGATTTTGTGTGGGTCATAACCCAGCGATCCTATGTGGGTCATCACCTAGCGATCCTGTGTGGGTCTGCCTCTTAACAGAGTAAGATGATTCAGTAGTTACATCTAATCATCTCTACTACTGTACCTAAGTTATACCTGGTGTGAGCTGATTCTGTACCTGTGTGGTACTTTCCTTTGTGGTAATACCTTGATGGTATTCTTCTATGTGGCGTACTTGTGTGGTACCTACCTTCGTGGTATTACTTACTTTGTGGAACAGTTGGGCTTGGGGCTTTGGATTTGGACTCTGTTTTTTCCTAATAATTGAGATGGGTTTACTTGATAACTTTGGTATATGTATGGGCATATACCTAAGTAGGTTTATCAGTTGTTTCCTTTCTTTTTGGTTTATCCTTTGTGAATTTTGTGAGACCTTGAGGGTCTCGGGGTCCCTACTGACTATCGTTATACTCACCCCTGTACGGGCTATGCTCGCACTTCGTTGTGTTTGGTGCAGACGACAGATAAAGCTGAATGAGGAAGAGGGTACCGGGACTGGAGGTAACTCAACAATGGAAGTTAGACGAGGCGAACCGTAGAGAAGGCCGTTCATGAGCTGTACCTACCCTTCATGAAGAAGTTTTGGCAGATGATCTAGGAGCTGCTTTCCCCCTATCAGCTTTCTTGTACTTTCCAGTTTTCCTTGTACTTTCTAGTTGGGTTTGTATTTTGGACCCTATTTACTTACTGTACTCACTCTATTTACTATTCATTTTACTTGAGTTCGTATCTTGCTGTGTGCTTGGTTGTGTGTGTTGTAGTTTATAAAGGTAAGGCCTTCCCAGTTTTAGGGAATATGCCTTCTATGCTAGTTGACCGCGCTTGGCCTATGGAAGGCGGGCTTGGGGTAGTCACGGCATGGGCCCTGGGGTATGGGTCGTGACAGGTATTTTGTACTTTTCACCCTAAAAATATAGGGCACACGATTTGGCCAAACTATATGCAAACTGTGCTCAATCCACCTCCCCAAGAGAGAACCCACATGGTTAAGGCGTACAATTTCCCCAACCATGTGTAAACTATGTGAACAACCTCTACTAAAAGTCTTCATTTTATCACATATGCGTGATCCTAGAGTCACACAGTTTTAGAAAAACTGTGTGGCTCTTTCTAATCCTCCGTTTCACCCCACAAGGTTAGTAGAGACCATGCAATCTAGGCTGCACTATTTCTACTAACCATGCAACTTAGTTTATTTTCCAAAATCTTTGGGTTCTAGGCTCCAAAAAATCCTCAGACACTCTCATGACCCCCATGAATCCATTGGGTGACATAATATGGGTTGTTTAAAGGGATCTAAAGTAAAAACAATTGATCCTTAACTTCAGGAAAAGACAGGTCATTACAACCACCCCTCCTTAAAGCAACTCATCCCCAAGTTGGCCTTTTAAGGGTAAATAGGTATCATCAGAAAAGAGTTATAGCCACTGAGCTCATATATCAGTTTCCAATTAACAAGTATCATCCTCTATTTTTTCGTGCTACCATAGCACCCATACTAATGGAACTAACCTTCCTCAGAGTGTCTTTACGCTCCAATCAAAAATAAAAAATGGGTACTCCTTAAAGGAAGCATCTACATCCAATTAAACCTTATCAGGATGAAAGACATGTGATGGGTATGGATAATATTGGAAAAGCTGTGATACATGAAATATATCATGCATAGACCAATATCGCCGAGGTAGTGAAATATAGTAAGCCAATGGACTGATCCATTTCACAACCTCAAAGTGTCCAACAAACCTCGGTGAGAGATTAACCTACCTCCTAACATGTCTATGGCCCAACCTGAATGAGACTCACAAGAAAACCTGGTCTCTAAACTAGAACTCAAGTGGTCACCAAGGTCTGTTGGCATACAAAATTCTGTCTAGACTGAGTTGTCATCATGTGCTTTCTGATCAGCTAGACCTACTTTGTAGTCTCCTTCATGATACGCAGTCCAAGCATATATTCCACCCCTACCTCTAGCTAGCATAGAGGTGATCAGAATGACCTACCATATAAGGCTTCATAAGGACCCATCTCGATGGTACCATGAAAGCTGTTATTATAATATAACTCAACAAGGGGAATGTGTTTCTCCCAAAACCCCCAAAAATCAAGGACACATGCACATATCATGTCCTATAACACTTGAATTGTATGCTCTATCTGTCCATTGGTCTATGGGTGATAGGTTGTGATTAGAATCACCTATGTACCTAAGTCCTTCTATAACCCTTTCCAGAACCGTGACATAAATCATGCATCTCTATCAAAGAAAATATAACGAGGAGATCTATGAAGACATATAACCTCCATGACGCACAACCTCCCTATCTAATCTTCCGAGAAGGTTTCCCACATAGGTAAGAAGTGTGAGACCTTCAAAAAATGATCAATGAAAACCCATGTTATATCATTTCTATGAGGTGATCTGGGTAAAACAGTCATGAAATCCATCGAAATATTATCCCTTTTCCACTCGAGAGTGGACAACGAATAAAAAATTCCAAACAAATGATGGCGTTCCAACTCCACCCACTGACAGGTGGAACATTGAGTGATAAAGCTAGAAATATTGTGTTTCATACTAGGCCACCAATACTTGCACCATATGTCCTGATACATCTTGGTGACACCAGGACGAAATATCCATGTTGAGGCATGAAATTCCCATATTATCTCATATCTGATGTCTTTTGAGACCCATACACACCTATGGAATAGTAAAGTATCATCCCCATCCATAGTTCAACCCAAATATGTATAATCATTTTATATTCTCTCCCTTAGGACAACACCTTAAAGATCAGATAGTTTCCTCATTATTACTCATTTTAGAAGAGTATAGGTCACTTCTAAGGATTTGAGGGTAGTTTAACCATGGTCCTCCTGAACCTTAACATGATTTTCTAAGAATAAGGCCATGAACTTCCATTCACCTCTGGATTTCTGAATTACCTACATCTTAGTCTTTCAGCTCAGAGAATCAGCTACTGCATTATCTTTTCCAGTTGTATAGGCAAGCTCAAAATCAAACTAATTTAGGTATTCAACCCACCCACGCTTCTTGAGATTCAGACCCCACTTTGTAAAGATGTAATTGATGATTTTGTGATCAGAGTATACCAAAAAATTCTCTATAAGTAAATAGTGTCCCCAATAGCATAGATAATGAACTAAAAAAAAAGCTAGATTGAGGTAGTGAATTAGGTAATTATACTCATGAGGCCTCAACTAATGAGATCTTTATGTAATGAATCACTCATATTGCATTAGAATAACTCCAAGAATGATACCTAGTTCATCATATTAGATTGTACATCTCCTTCCTAGATATGGTATAATCAATATCCATCCTAAAGTTAAACCTCCCTTCAACTCCTAAAAGGACGCTTCACAAGCTTCTGACCATATAAATTTTACACATTTTTTTTCAAGCCTATAAGTGGCACTAGAAGACATGATAAATCCTATATAAAGTTTTTTTAATTCCAGACTATCCTCAAGAAGATACATATGTAAAAATATTTCTTGGGATACTCCCATTAAACTACAAATTTCACTTTCTTTGGGTCTACTGAAACTCTTGAATCCAAGAGGATATGACCCAAGAAGTAGAATTTGTTGATCCAAAAGTGAAATTTACTGAGCTTAGTATAGCGATAATGTTATCTCAATGTATTTAGCATGATATCAATATGGTTTTCATGGTCATGTATAGAGTTATAATCAACTATGTTTTCATCAATAAAGACTACTACGAATGAATCCAAATATGGGTGGAAAACCCGATTCATTAGAGCCATGAAAATAGCTGGTGCATTCATGAGACTGAACAACATGACCAAATAATCATACATACCATACCTTATTTTGAAATTTGTGTGAGGTATGTTTGAGGACCTAACACACACTTAGTGATATCCTAACCTCAAATATACCTTTTAAAACACTCTCACTCCTCAGAGATGATCAAAGAGGTCATCTATTCAAGGTAATGGATACCAGTTCATTACCGTGATCTGATTCAATCAATGGTAATCCATGTAGAGTCTAAGGTCACCATCTACCTTGTTGGAAAAAAGGACTGGTGAACCCTAATGAGAAGTGTTAGGGCATATAAAGCCTTTAACCTCAAGATCCTCCTACTATTTCTCGAGTTACAAGATCTCCATAGGTTCCATCCTATAAGGATGAATGGTCACCAAGACAAGATCAATGGTAAACTCTACCTATCACATCCTAGGTAGACCAGAGAAGTCATATAGAAATACATATATGAAATTATCCACTATAGGATGGAAAAAAATGGGTCATAAACCTTAATCATCTAAGAAAAGACTAGTGGTTTGAGCTGTTACACTACCCAAGCTCTACTGCTCAGGTCGTGATCGCATAGCTTGCACATCCCATTCTCCCTTATGTACCTATATACTGCCCTCTAGTGATGTAAACTTAACCCTCTTATAGTATCATTCTATATGGGTATGATAGGGAAATAATCAGTCCATCCTGATGATTATTGCAAAGCCCGAAATTTTGAGGATAAAGATATTTTATACGAAGAGGTATCCACCTATCTCAATGGGAAAATCCTTACAATATAAAATGACATCTAATCAGATACCTAACAGGGTATCAAGTATTATAATTCTATATAACTTCTTGACATCAAGGCCCAAATTTTTTGTAATAGTCTCAGATATAAATGAGTGATATGTGACTGTGTCAAATTAAGATGAAACTAATGTGGAGGCTACTATAATAATACCTAGAACTATAGAAGGTCTGGTGGTATTCTCCTCCATCATCAGCTATACTTTATGTAACTGGCCTATACCATAGCCCTGAGTTACTACTTGACCTCCCCGAGCAAGCCCACTCTATTGGAATTGAGAATCAAGAGTCTAACTACCTCTTCCTCAATCTCCATCTCGGCCTAATCGGCCAATGGTATTTTGACTTCCTTCAAGTCATGATCATACCGGACCCACTTCAAAATGTGGAGTAGGAGTAGATCTTTGCTCAATAGGAACTAAAGGGAAGGTCCTGCATAAGAACTGAATATTACCCATCCTACAACATACTCTATATTCCATAGGATCTCATATTCACTGAGGATTCATGTGTCCCAACTTCCCATACTGGTGACATATCAGAAATATGTCAGCATGAGAAGCTTGATTACTACTACCTGCATAAGTAGCCTCAAAATATCTCTTTCAAACATAATAAGAAACACTAATATATTTGGGTACCAAACCACCCTAACTTGTAACATAATCTTACCTTAAATTTCTCTTTATAATAAGGGCTTGGTTAATGATTTTAGAAATAATTTTCAACCTAAATACATTGACCAGTGATCAGATGGTGTATACAATCCAATCCTAGAATCTCCTGGAGGTCATAAGATCATCACCTTCTAGAGTAGGAGGTAAACCTTGTATATCGGTATAATGAAAAGATTATCCTATAATAGACATATCTTTATGCTTTATGTTCATAAATTATATAGCTTTGTTATCCCTCAAAGTATGGGGAAAGAAATAATCATATAATATAGTTTGATATGCTCAAACCATATCTTTATTCTGATCTTCCTAGGTAATAACATCCCAAAAAATCTTGGAAGAATCGTGTAGCATATATGCAGAAAACTTTACCCTACACTCTATAGATTTATATAGATGCTCAACTATGGAAAGAATAGCTTCGAGCCATGACTCAGTAGCATATGGTTTTTCATACACTGAAAATGTGGGAGAATACTAATGCTAGATTTTCTGAGTCAACTTTTTCATACTTGGGGAAGGACGAACAACACATTTCATATTTTTTAGAATACATATAAATCCATCTCAAAATTGGGCTTCTGTGCCCATATCAAGAATAGGAATAGGTTCCATAGGTGGCACTGTAAGAGGAATAACTAGCAGCTCAAGGCCCGCCACCTCAGGTGCATGGTCGTCACCACCTTCAGGGTATATGACTGGAGGATTTCATGGAGGAATGATACTAAAATTAGAAACACATTCCTCAAAATATATCTTAACAATTGAAAAGATTATAGATAGAAAACTAGTACAGCTGTATAGCCTTCCCATATAAATGATCGTGCCTCTCCACCTGCTCCAAAAACTAGTTCTAGGTAGTAGAAGTGACCATAACAGCCATAAGAATGTAAGAGATACCCACTACCCACTACTAAGGCTGGGTTCGAGTCTAGGTTTATTTTTATGTGTATAAGATAGTTTTTCTTACTTTAAAAATCATTTTCGTTTTAAATTTGGGCTTGTTTAAATATTTAAACCCCTTTAAATGGTTGAATTAGACGGATCACCATTTATAATACATAAGGTCCCATACTACTTATGAATCAAAATATTATTTCCAGTTAACCCATACCATAACAAGTTCCAGCCCATGCGACCAATGGTCCATGGCTCAATGTGCCATAATTAACTACTTAAGGTGTCTGATTTAACCTATGCAGGAAAAAACTGTTAGGTTAAGGCAGACACTTTAAGTGTAAATTATGATTTCCAATCCCTTTAAGTAATTTCAACACATTTAAATATGTAATAAAGGCACTATCAATATACAACAGGAAAATTCAAGCTGAAAATAGACGTGACATGGAAAAATTCATGGAATATTAGTAATATTGTGCCTATAATTATTCATGTAATTCAACGCCATCATTTCATCAGGCCATGGTAAATAAATATGATTTTAATAATACTAATATTATTAACACATTAAAACAAATTAATCACCCAATGAATAAGTCTTATCAACCATAATAGGTGAAAATAATAACTGTAATTTCCCATCTCATGTAATTTGGATTTCCCCTATACGTGGGTTAACTACATCTAAGAACAGGGTTATTTACAAATTTCTTTAAGTCATAGTCTCCTTTATAATACCCAAACAATAATACAAAGGAAAAAAAGTAACTTCACTGATACCACTTTGTAATGTCCTAACCTAGGATCCACTTAACCCATGTCCCAAGTCGGTGTGTCACATGGACTCAAGAACGACTCCCCATATGCTAGAGGCTATCGACTAGGAGTGAGGGTGTAAAGGTGGTATATTGGGGAGACTATACCATCTAATTAGAATGGAAAAATGGATACAAACATAAACATACAAAAACATAATCATATATATAAAAATACAAAGTAAATAGGTAGTGTAAGAATAAGCAACTGAACAACTGAATAATAATCAAAATCCACTAGGCAGTGTCATATACATGGATGCATGGAATGCTGATATACAAAAGGGAAATAAGGGAAAACATACACAATAATTATATACAAATGTACAAAAAGGACAAAAAATTCTCCACTATCATCTCAAACATATTCTTGGTCCTCTAGTCATATGCTACAACTATAGGTAAAGCATATCAAATACCAGCAGTAGGGTGATTTCCCTTATTAGTAACTATAGACAAATAATATATTTGGGTTCCAATACCAGCCCAAGTAGGGTGTGAGATAAAATCTTTTTAGGCCACCACCAATGATATCTAGAAGTAATCCAAGAAGTGTTCATAGCTAAACACTGTGCAAATATAAATAAATAATTAATAATGTTGAATAAATAATTAATAGCCCACTCAGGTTTCTAAAGGACACTTGATGAATCTAACTACTTCAACTCATGTCCAGAATGAATGTTTGATCAGTCGCTATATATATAGTAATAGTATATATAGTATAGTTATATATTTCATCCACCTATATGGACCAAGTAAATGTAGATATAAGTGGCCAAATATTAGGAATACTAGGTGTTGGTTGGACCGGGGCATAACTCAGACATCTATAACTATTCTTAAAGATCCTATAAGCTCAAGAAAAAAGGTACATTCCATACATCTCATGAAGAGTGAGAGATTTCATTCTCAAAACTCGAGATGGTGAGTGTTCCATCATGTCAACACTCGATCAAGGGACATGGTGCGTCATGCCCAACATCCAAATAGTGTCAATGGTGTGAAACGTTATGCTCAACACCCGATGTAAGGGAGTGTGTAACCATCTTGCCCAACATAACCCTTAACATCATTCCATAACCCATATCAAGGTATAATCATATTTATAATAAAATACATGATGTATTACCTCTCATATATCACAATATTAAAGTCCAATTACAAATAAGGCATTACTCAATGAGCATTTAATAAAGCATGAACAAATGGTGTGGACTTACCACCCTTTATAATTCGTTCCATTAATCCATTTAATTTATTTAAGAAAGGTAAATCCATCATGAAAAATACCTTCCATTTAATACATTCCATTAAATTAAGAAATACATGTAAATTCAATTTATAAGGTTTAAAGAGACACTTAGAGGGTGTCATTGGTAATGGGGTAATAACCTATATGGGAAATTCTAGTTATAAGTTCGTCTAAGCACTTAAGAAGTGCCTTGGTCTCATTAAACATTTATATAATAGAGTCAATTCAATTAATGATCCAAGATGAGTTCTTAGAAGTTGATCCATACATATATTCAATTAATTATATAAGTGAAATTTAAGATGACACACCCAAAGGGTGTTTATAACTCAGGTCAACATCCTCTAATCTACCAAACAGGGTTCAATGGGCGTATATCAAGGTGCTTAGATCAAATTAATATAAATAAATTAATTAAAAAGTGATGCACGACAAAGTCCAGCATATGACACAATAAAAAAGATACAAAAACACCAAAAATCATGGGGAAAATGATGAGACCACCTACCTTATGGCCGTTTATGACTCCTCATCCGATTTCAGCCTTAGATTCTAAGGAGGTTTGAAGAAATTGAATAAATTGTCCAATGCCCTGAAAATAGGGTAGAAGAGCTTACACCTAAAAAACACAACAGATTCTAAGATAAACTAAAATAGAACGGGAGAGTATTGTAGATCTTACTAAGACAAATCTTGTGATTCTAAAGGATTTTTATTTATAAAATGGATGAAGAAGTTATATCAAAGCCCATATTAGGCTTGAGGAAGATCTACGAGAGAAAAAGAGGAGGCCATCCATTGGATAAATGATGGGGGGAATAATGAAAAGGGTTAATTGGTAAATTAAGGGTATTTTGGACTTTTCACCCTAAAAATAATGGGGTTCATGGTTTTTCCACATAGTTTGGCCAAACTTTGTGCAAACCATGCTCAATCCACTACCCCAATAGAGACCCCACATAGTTAAGGAGCACGATATCCCTAACCATGTGAAAACCATGTGAAAGCCTCTATTAAAAGTCTGAAGTTTCTCACACGGGTGTGTGCCTGGAGTCGCACAATCACATAAAAACCATGTGACTCTTAATTATTCTTAGTTTCACCCCTCACGGTTAGTAGAGACCATCCAGGCTGGGTTAAATGGTTTATAATAACCATATGACCTAGTTTATTTTCCAAAATCCTAGGGTTCTGGGCTCTAAACAATCCCTAGACAAACTCGTGACCCCTATGAATTCATTAGGAAACATAATATAGGCTGTTTAAATGGATTCAAACAAAAAACAAATGATCCATACCTTCGTGAAAAGAGGGGTCATTATATTTGAGAAGTGGTAAAAAATGGTGTACTAGTTTGGATAGTATCAGACCAAGATCTAATGTTTATGTCTCATTTTTGGAAATCCTTATAGAAAGACCTTGGTAATCAATTGAATATGAGCACAACATATCATACTCAAATGGATATAAAATATGATAATATGATTCAAATATTGGAGAACATGATTTGGGATTGTGTAATGAATTTTTGTGGATCATGGGAGGAATATATACCATTAGTGGAGTTTCCATACAACAACAATTATCCAAACTTGATATATATAGATCATTTTGAAGCATTGTATGAGCATAATTATAATTCTCCACTTTGTTGGGTGGAAACATGTGAGACTTTACTGGTTAGACCGAGCCTTGTACAAGAGAAAACAAAGAAGATACAATTGATTAAAAAGAGGATGAAGATGGAACCGAGTCATTATAAATCATATGAATATCATCAACGATGAACATCTTTATTTGAGGTGAGTGATCATATGTTCTTGAGAATATCTCCAAGGTCAGAGCATCATTATTTTGGGAAATAGGAAAAGTTATATCCTTGATACATAATACCTTTTGAGATACTCGAATGGGTTGGTGATGTGGAATATTAGTTAAATTATCCAAAAAGATTTAGTTTAGTGTATAATGTGTTTCATGTATCTTAATTGAAGAAGTATCAACCTAATCATGACCAAGTGATTAGATTATATCATGTTGAACTAGAGTTGGATGCTATGTTAGTTCAGATTATAGATAGGAAAGAGAAAGTCTTATATGATAAAATCACCGATCTAGTCTAAGTTTTATGGACACATGTTCATATTCAAGAAGAAACATGGGAGCATGCGAAAGAAATGGTGGAACAATGGACTGAACACTTTTAGGAAAATGGTGGTTTTCTACTTTCTGGGGATAGAAAGACCATTGATGGGGATAATATAGAACCCCCAATTCTAGGTACTTGACCATTTATTTATCTATTTTAAGCATATAAAATGTTTTGGTTATGTTTTGGGAGTTTCAGAGGTGTTTTGGCATACTTGGGGGGGGGGGGGGTTCTGGAGGTGCATGATTTGAGAACGTTTAGTAGAAACCATGCAACACCTCTAGGAAACCATTGAACTGAAACAGTGGTAACTGTGTAGGTGCACAGTTAGGAACACAATTTGTCCAAACCCTGCAGATTCCTAGAAAAAATCACGCAATATTGGATAGTGGGAAATAACATGGTTGGAACATATTTTGTATAACTATTCAAGCCAACCGTGTGAGTGTGGTTTGAGGTAGTGGATCATGCACGATTAGTGAACAACTTTCCTAACTATTCTCCCTAACCATTCATCATGAAAAATTAGATCCTAAAATAATGTATCTAATCAGATTTACCTCATAAAATAATTGTTTTTCCTTTAATCAATTCATATCACAAATTACTCTTGCTCATAAGGCCATAAAGACAATTCCTTTCAATATGAGAGCAATTCCTAGATGAATCTAAGTGTGCTGGAGGACCAGATTCATCAGTAAGTGCTCGTTCTTCATTTTTTCCTTAGATATATTCTTCTTCCCTCTATTGGAATCATGGATCTAGTCCATTGGAGATATATCCATGCCGTGTGATGTCAATATTTTTGATATATTATTGTTTTGATTGAAGGGAACAAAATCTAAGGTTAGATTTTGGAGTTTCAAGCTGGGCTTTTAAAGTTTTATTTTGTTCTTAATTTTCACCTAATTTTGAGAGTTATGTGTCTTCTTTATCATCTAAGTTTGATAAACCTTTGTTTTATTTGATGGAAACATATTTAGTTATGTTTTCTTAGAAATTGTAGAATTTGGTTAGTTTTTTGAAATTTCTATTGGTTCATGATTTTAAATTTATGGTTTTGTTTTGATGCAAGGAAATTTTTTTTTGAAATGGTTTAATGAAAGGAAAGTTTTATGTGAAATAGTTTTTTCATGGTTTTGGCATACTTGGTGGTGTGTTTTCATGTTTCATTTTATGAGGGCTGGTTAAAATGTGAATTTTTGCTCAATTCCAAAGGTGTAATGGTACATGATATTGGTTACTTTTTGATGAATTTTTAGATCAAAAATAGACCGCTCATGTGTATTGAACTATCATCTAGTCATGCGTGTGTGGATGTGTGGAATTATGGAATGGGTATGAAAAATGGATTCAAGAAAAATGTTTTATGGTTGTGAAATGGTTTTCCTTGGAACATATTTGGTTTTGATATAAACCATTGAAATTATTTTAAACAATTTTTATATAAATTAATTTTTATAAATTTTCATAATAATATTTATCCTAGTGGAATGAGTAGGGATGTTATTGGGGAAATCCTACTAAGTTTTATACTCACCTTCTGTTTGGGAACTTTGGTGTGTTTTTAGATATTATATATATCAAGATATAGGTAAAGGCAAGGTATCCCAATACTTTAGTGATGAATCATGATAATTTGGGAATGACTTGTTGAGTTTGATCTTGGAGCATTTTGGGAGTTACTATTTAGATGCCTTTTTTTCCTTTGGGTTTTGAGGACTTTGGTGTCTTTGAGTTTTATTGGTTTTAGTTTCTAATTTTACTCTTATATTATTGTTGGTTTAGTTGGTTTTCTTTTAGTTGTATTTTTTACTCATGCATCATATATAGGTTTGATAGTTATGGTTATCATGGTTTAGTTGTTTTATTTTAAAAGGGAAAACCATACCCCAATTGTTATGAAGGACTTTAAATTTATTGCTAGCCTTTGGTATCTTGGGGGTGTCACTTTAGTCCAGTAGCACCTCCACCTATTTTCAAGCCAATATGTGAGGGGTGAGATGTCACAAATGGTATTATTTTGTTCAATCCTTGATATGGTATTAGTGTTAGTCTACCTCTTAGGATAGTAACAAGGAGTAGGATTTCCAGAACTTGAAATGTAGAGCATAAATATACATAGCTAACCTATTTATGTTGAACTTAAAGTTACCACGGAGTTTGGGTACATGAGTGTTTTGAGACACTTCTAGGAGTTTTAACCTCATCATCATGGGTTTAACCAATGAGAAGAGAAATACATGTAATAATAATAACTTCCTACTAGGAGTGAATAATTTATAATTTGGTGAAAAAATGTTGATTTTTGAAAATAGTTGAAAATGGATTGATTTTTAAAAGAATGGTGGAATTTTTAAAAATGTTTTGAGATAAGAAATTGTTTAATTTTGAAAATCCTTGTTATGATATGTGTGATGTAGTAAATTTGAAAGTTCTAAGACATTAGTTTCTAGAGAGTGAAACTAAATGAATATTGTTTTGGTTATAGAGAGTAAAACCAGGTAGGCATTGTAAAAACTAACTAGAAGAGGCTAATAAGAATGTGGTTGGACCTAATCCATAGGTGAACTAGTAATTGGTTTAAAGTATTATTCTATATTTTCAAGATGTGGATAGAGGAAATAGGTAGGATGAACCTTGGTAGGTGGACCATTTTATCTAGTTTCAAAAATAGAATCCACCTATTATTTGGGGGTATTATGAGTCGAAGAAAGAAAAAGTCTAGTTGAATATAATGAATTGAATCTTTGTTTTCCTTGGGACACCAACAAACTTGAAAGTGAATTTTTTAATGTACATGCTGGATGATCTTACATTCCAATGGTGGGATTTAGCAGTTCATGATAAATCTAACCAATGTATGACATGGGAGGATTTTGAATAATTATTTAATAAACAATTCTATCCTCCTACCTTTTTAATTTCAAGAAAAACATAATTATTAAGTTTAAAGTAAGAGAACATCACAATGACAGAGTATGCTGATAAATTTATGAACTTAGTCCACTTTTCACTCGAAGTTGCTTCAAGTACATCCTTGAAGGCACACATTTTTGAATCAAGGTAAAGTCTAGAGATTCTATCAAAGATTTTCATCCTTTATATATCAGATTATAAAGAGATGGAAAATAGAGAAATAGTGTTAGAAAGAGTCATATAAGGAAACATGGTTGGAGGAATCATGATCAAACCTATGGAAGATGGTGAGAATTCTAATGCTAGAAATAAGTGAAATAGGGAAACCTATTTCCAAGGTAGTGGTATGACTCAGAATCATATAGAGGGATCAATGAATCTTCCTACTAAATGATAGGATAATATCGATTGTTTTCAATGTGGTTATCTGAGTAACATAAAGAGAGATTATAAAACACCCCTAGATCATGTCACAATTGAAATAAGATGGGATATCTATAAGCATTATTATCACAGTGATCCTAGGTTAGATACTCAAGAAATATCTCATGATTCTCAAGAATTGTATACTTCAACAGGATGAGTGAATAAGAATAACTCTCAAGAATTGAATGGATGGTGATTCTAGGAAGACCATGAATCCTCAACCAGTTCAATCTCAACAAAGTAACAAAGAGTAAAGTGAACCAAGTAGGAAATTGTATGGAGATGATCATATGATCGTGTATGATCAATCTATACATTTTACGATGAAAGGTACAATTATTTTGATTTCTAACATTATACAAGCTTTGTTCAATATGGTTTTGTCCCACTCATTTATTTTTTATCATGTTTTTGATAATATGGTTTTTCATGTTGAGATGATGCCTTCTTTTTTGAAACTTCAACTCATCTTGTCCAAAGAGAATATAAAGCCTTTATGTGGAATGAATATTCTATAACTATCTATGGGGATAAATTGTTTTTGTATTTATCTATTCTTGAGATGTATGTTTATGACTTAATCCTGGGTATGGATTGGTTGATAATGTTTGAAGCTCATATCGACTATTATACCCCAAAGGTCAGTTCTATAAATGTAGATGATGTTGAGATTATCTTTAGAGGAGAAAAAAATGTGAAAGAAAGTAGCGTAGGATTGTGGAACTAGAGGCTGGAACTATCTCATACTAGTTTGAATATTTGACCTTGGAATCCTTGTATGAGATCGAGAATAGAGGTTTTCCAAGAATTGTTGATCACTTTATTGATTTTCCCCATAATTTATCAGGTTTTCCACCCACAAGATAATTGAAGTTTATTATTGATCTATTACCAGGGATTGGTCCTATATCACTTCCATATTATCACAAGACACTAAAAAAATAAGGGAATTGAAATTATAGTTGGAATATTTAAAATGAAAAGGATTCATTCAGCCTAGTACATCTCCATCAGTTCAACCCATTCTTTTTGTGAAAAAAGGTGGATAGAACTATTCATCTTTGTGAGGATTGTTGTAATATTAACCAAGTTATGATAAAGAATTGGTATCCTGTTTCATGTATTGATGATCTATTTGACCAATTGAGGGGATCCTAGTGGTTCTCTAAAACTGAATTTCTTTTAGGATATCACCAATTGTGGGTTTAGAAGGATGATATTCTGAAGACATCTTTTAGGAGTAGATATGGCCATTATGAGTATAAGGTTTTACGTTTCGATATTATGAACTCACACAAAATTTTTATGGAATTTATGAATTAGATATTTCAAATTTATCTAGATTCTTTTGGGGTGGTGTTTGTGGATAAAATACTTATGTATTCTAGGGCAAAGGTTGAGCATGAGCAACACTTGGTGATAATGTTGGGTATCTTGCAGGATCATTGTTTGTATGATAAAATCTCAAAGTGTGTTTTTTGGATATAATAGGTATGTTTCCTTGTCCATTTTATCTTTGAAAACAGTGTTTCTATGGATCCATAAAATATAGAGCCCGCTATCTCTTGGAAACCCCCACATAATGTATTTGAGATACACAATTTCCTTGGTTTGGATGGTTATTAACGATGTTTTGTTTGTGAATTTTCATGGCAAGCTTCACCAATGAAAGATTTGACAAGGAAAAATGTTTCATTCTAATAGAATGATGAATTCCATAGGTCTTTTCAAGAGCTTAAAATTTTACTTAAATAATCACCGATCTTGATATTATAGAATCAAGACATGGTTATGTGGTCTATTTTGATGCTTTAGAATCTGGGTTGGGGTGTGTTCTCATGTCACACCCATAATTTTACTTTTATTTTTATTTTATTATTTCTTAGCTCTGAGTTCACGCGCCAAGGTCCGAGCTGTGTCCTAGTTTAATTTTTTTGTCGTTTAACAATTCTAGTGGGTTTCAGACCCATGCGTGATCACCACACAATGAGCGGTAGCCATGCAGTCAGCCTGGGTACCCACGTAAATGTCTAATGGTTGAAATAAATAAATTTTTATGTGAGTAAGATGAGTTAAATATTTAAAACATAATAATAATGTTATTATTGTGTAGATAATAATATTTTTATTATTAAGATTTGTTAATAATATTTTTATTATTTAAAAATTATTGCTAATATAATTAGTAATAAATTTTTATTAATATTAATATTATTATTATTATTGTTATTATCGTATTATTATTATTTTTGTTGTTTTTATTTTATTATAATAATTTTTGGTTTTATTATTTTTATTATTATCATTATTATTATTTATATTATTACTTTTATTATTATTATTTATATTGTTATTATTATTATTGTATTATTATTATTTTTATTATCATTTTTATTTATTATTATTATTATTATTAACATAAGAAAAAAAAAGAAAACCCTAACCCTATCTACCTGATGCCCCCCTTTCCCTCTGCGCGAGCCGCCTCCCATGCTCCCCTCCAGCTTCAAGATACCACCCTGCATCGCCCATCACCGCACCTTTCCCCGTCTCGCCACCATCATGCCCCCTCATGCCTCCGGCCTTCCAGCCAAGCCCCAGTCCCTCGCTTCCTCACTCTCACACCAGCCCCGCCGCACTCCGCCTCTCGCCCCTACGGGTTCCCTCTGTGCATCTGGCCTCCCCCCTGGTTCCTTCCAGCCTTCCCTATATTTGACCTCTCCTTACCATCCTCACATTGCACCTATGTCCCTTTGCGCTCACCCCAACCGCCTTTCCCTCCACTCTGGCCTTCATCCCCAGGCCTGACCTTTTCCTTGCCTTGTGTTCCCTCCCTTGTCCTTACCTCCAAATTCTCCCCTCTCAACTCTGGATGGCTCCTGTCTACCCTACATGTCTCGACATCGCATCACTACACCCGAACAGACCACCTCCTGCCGTTTTGACCTACTTCCCTTCTGGCCTCCGACCTTCTGCACTTCAGCAAGGCCGCCCCCTCCTTGCGTCGGCCTCACCGCACCAGCATAATCCCCTGCTCTGGTATATTTATTTATTTATTTTTCCTTCTTTTCATCAATGGTGTTTTTATTTGTCTTGTCTGAATCCTAATACCATGGGTTGTGTTTTGTTTTTTTGCTCATTTTCTAGGGTGCGCATTTGGTCCGCGGGGTATTGTTATTCCTCCCACTAAAGCGTCGTTTCCTCTGCTCTAGCTTTGAGGTAGGCAGTTTTAGATTTTTTCCTTTCCTGTATAATTCATGGAAATTGTGAGTTTCAAAATTATTATTTTACATCGTTCACCCCTTTATGATTATTGTAGTTAACTCATTATAGTGTTTTTTTATATTAGTTAAAATGGTTAAAAATAGTTTTGGGATGAATTATCTGATTTGTTTTAGGTATTTTTGTGAAAATCACGACTTGATAATGTTTTTTTCATATATAATTAACTTTTCATTTTCTTTAATTAAATTGGTTGGTGTGAACTTAGTTTTTAAGAAATTTAACTTGTGTTCATTTTATTATTTATAGTATATTTGTATGGCATGAAGTGTGTTTTAGCGAAAAAATGTTTTGAGCTATTTGTTAGTTGTCATGGAATGTGGAATTGGTTATTTTTGTTGTGTAAGTGGTGCAGAATTGTTTTGAAAGGTGTGAAAGTAATTTTGAAGTGTTTGAGTATGCAATTGGTCTTAAAAATGGAATTCACATGTGAAATTGGTGGACTGTGATGTAAGAATTTGTTGAATTCTTTTGAAATGTTTTATCAGTTGAGTAAATGGTTTATTAAATGTTGTTTCAAATGTGAGTTGTGGGTGAAAGGTATTTTAGTGTGTGTTTGAGTTTGGTTAGAAAGTGAATGTTATCTTTTTGGAAATGGTTATTATTTTCTAAATGTTGTTGGGTCCCTTTTTGCGATTTCTAGGAATGGTTTTGAAGGTGTTTCACTTGGTTTGACCCGTTTAGCTTTGAAACAAGTTTTGGAATGACTTTTAAAAGGGGATAAGGCCCAGTGTTTTGTTGGGAAGTTTTTGGGTGTGGTTGGAAACTAGAGGCCCGTTTGGATTTTTTATATACAAAAGTGGTGTTTAGAGTTGTTTTAAAAGAGTTTGTGAAATATTTTTGTAAAGGCATCTCATTATGTAAAACTAAAGGCTTGGTTGAAAACTTCAAGTGTTTTATAAAGCAGTTTTGATAATCAAATGATGTGATGTTCGATTGGAACTTTGTATGTTTGAAATGTATATATATATATATATAAATATATGGGGCGCACTTATCTAGGGTAACCCTTTATGGGTAAACGCATAGGAAGCGTCTGTGTTTGGGTAGGAAAGTTAGGCGAGATGAGTCATGCATGCGAGGGACTCCTACTTACACAGTATCATTATAACCACCATGGGTTCTTGGGCGTCTTTTAGTTGATCAAGTGATGATTGCTTATTAGCCCTGATTAGATGGGTTAGTACCCACTTGTAGGTATAGAGGCCAGATGGGGAGTGCCACTGGTTTATTTTTCCACGAGGGCTTCCAGTTGGTTATAGAATTAAGAACTTCACCATACGCTGATAGGTGGTTCTGAACCGAGTACATCCAGGGGTATTCTAGGAATGTTTAGGATCACCCATGATTACATTTTTATTTACATTATTTGTTTAATTTCTGTCGTACTAGTTTATTTCCAACTTGCCTTATTTACCTGTATTATTTTAGCCCATTTTTGGTATATTTTTTTCGAGTTTTGTTTATATAATGAAAAATGGGTTTATTGAAATAGCATGTAGCATCTGCTGGATTTATGAATGGGAAAAATCATGTTTCTTATTTTAAAATCTGAAAACCCTACTTTTATATTTTTATTTAAAACTTTTTTTAGTGGATTGTTTCAAGAAAGAAGATGTTGGATTCTGTGGTTTATCTTGGCAACCATATTGAGCATTTTTAATTCTCATGCCTATTATTATCATTTTAGTTGTAGGTTTCTATTGATCAGATTCTCTTAGATTATTTTCTCATTATTGGATCAAAGTCGGTCTTTGGTTGGGTGGTGACCTGGAAGGTCACATGGAGGTATGTGCATTTTTTTTATTTTTCTGCTGCTCGAGTTCAGTTTTATTATTCTATTTATTATTGGTTATTTATTTATCTTTTTGGAAAAAATTGTTCCCAGTGATTAGGTTTATGCTCGAAATTAGTTGTCAGTCTGTGGGGATCGGGAATGCCCTTTGGGCCATGTCGCGGACCGACTAGGGTGACCGGTTCAGGGTCGACCCAGGTTGGTTCATGGAAAAATGGTATCAGAGGAGACCCTTGTTATTTGGGGTATTCATTAGATGGAGAATAATACTGTTGAGACTTGGGAGGTAGGTATGGGATAGACATCATGAACCCTCACCGGTTTCGAACCTCGATTCGCCTGGGGTAGTCTGGGAATTGATTCCTTGTCTTATTCTGGTTTGTTTTAGATTAAGGGTTGAAAATGGAGGTAGGCTGATGTTATGTTGTGTTTTTTCATGGAGGAGTAACCCATGTGGAGTATTAGTACACAGTTTAAGTTTCTACTAGTTGTTGATGTTTACTTGGGGTATGGCCCACTACCATGTTGCCATGTTAAGTGTGACTACTAGTCCCTCACTCTGGTAGTTTGATGTAAGTTGAGTGTCTTCTTAGTTCTGGTTGGTATAAGTTTTCTTTTGAAAATGAAAAAGGGGTTTTTAAATGAAAAATATTTATTTTAAGTGGCTTTAAATTCATGAAATGGGTTTTAAAACTGAATGCTCTTGGTCTAAAAATCTGGTGTTTTCTTAGAATTGGTAGTGAAATGGTTTGGGTGAAACCTTGTATACTCTTTTTTAATGTTTGAACATGTGAGGGGATGCATGGAAGTGTGTGTTGGTGTGTATGGATGAAAGAGGATGATGACATGTGCATTGGTTGATGGGATTACTGGGGTGTGTACTTGGAATTAAAGGCTTGACCTTGATTTCTAAAGTGATTTTAAAAAGGGAAATGATTTTGGAAATTGAGTTTGGTTTGAAAAGGGGGATTGGTATTTGGAAAGTGGCCTTGAAAGAAGGCAATTTTAAAATCTAAAATGAAAAGGTGTTTTTGGAAAAGGGAATTTTGGGTTGTGTTTCTATTTGTTTGGTTTTTTGAGCTAGTTGTTTTCGGATGATGGCGCTTTCAATGATGTTTCTTCGTCTTGATATTGGTTTTGGATATGTGTTTTATATGTTTTTTTAGAAAATTTCACCCAAAAAGGTCCCCAAGGTTTCTGATAAGTCATGCCCAGTTTTTGGTCCTTCTCGGACATTGTCTGTGTGACACCCCAAGAACTTGTGTTTCATGTAATGGTAATTTCTATGTATTTGTGTTGTATATTACCCAAACAAAACTTATCTATTATGTAAAAAAAATAATATGATGCAATGGAATAAGCACACGAAATGGACGCAAGGAGTTTTATTCAAATAAGAACACTGTAGTGTTTACAATACAATGAGATCAAACAAGAAATCATGCTAACCAAAAATACCTATTAAGAACCCTATCATAATTACAGGGAGACAACTTAAAACAATGAGAACCCCAAGGAAATAATATGGGTCCTTAGAATTCGTCATAATAAACATAAAAATGGATGAAGCCACCACGACCACACTAAGCACCAAAGGTATGACGAGAACCATCTTCTTCAATCAACTTGAGTGTTAGGAAACCCTAAGTCTTGGATTTATAAGACACTAATGTGAACGTTTCCTTGAGAAACCATGGAACTCTAACAAAAATAAATATAGTCGTTGGCCATGTCAGTTAATTAATTGAAAACATATGTGTATATGTTATTCCTTTAAATAATTAGGATATGGAATTGAAAAAATTATGAAACTACTCCTAACCATGAGCTTTAAGAGAAAACAATGAAATGTTTTGAGTTATACATTGGTGTTTTTTTAAAATGTAATAAATAATTCAAAACATGTTGCAATTAATTAAAGTGTGTTGTAAAAATTTTCATTTAATGTCTTAAACTAAGTTTAAATTATTGTTAATTGAATTATATTTTTAATTAAACTATGGTTTAGACCACTATAACACTAGCATAAGAATTATCATTCAGTTTATAACTTTTAATGTTAAAGGATTAGTATCTATAGAAAACCTTAGAGAATACCTTTAGGACAAGGTTTAATTTTCAAACATTAACCTTATAATAAAAGCCATGTATAGAAGTATAATTTTAATGTAGTGTTATTTTCCCTTAAAATTTCATATTTTTTTTTAAGTTAGGTTATATAAAAAAATTGGGCCCTCTAGGGCCAACCCTTTTATGGCTAGGTGAAGGGAGGCGACACACTCTGGGTGGATGAGCCTAGCCCTCAGCCCATGACTAGGTCAGCTAGAGTTCGGGCATAGGTCACCCGAGGGGTGCACAAAATCCTTGGGAGCGAGCGCATGAGTGCGCAGAGTGGGCGCAAGCTACGGAGAGAATGGGGGTATGCCGAGGCCTACGGGGGAGCGGGAGCCTGTGTGTAAGTCCCCCTATGTTTGTTTTGTGTGTTTTCTGATTATGGAATGGGAGGATCAGGCTTATAAGGAAGCTCAGCACACCTCCCCATTTCGATATGGGAAGCATTTTTCCAGGTGAAACGAGATCATGGCCGCCGGATCACGTCGCGCGCGATCTGAGCCATTGATCCCGATCCCACTTTTGACATTCAACAACATTGGCACTTCAGTGAGTTTTTGTGCCGTTCGATCAGGTTCGGATTAAATCTGAGTTGTCCTTACCTTTATAAACCACAGACGCATCCCGACCCTTGATCCCAAGTTATATCTGATCTAGGCCATTGATATATCTCCCGGTTTTATACTTGGGGTGCTGTCTTCTTCCTCCCGCAGCATGCGCTACACCAGTGCCCAACACTCTCTTTTGCATCATTTTTCTTCACCATGACAGCCTCCAGACCATCCTCTCTCACGTTTTCCACAAAGACCTCTTTCCCTCGTCTTTTTATAATCCATGTTTTCCTTGGATCCCATGACACTTGTATTAAAAAAAAATATATAATGTATAGTTTTAGTTATATAAAAACATCTGAAGCATCCGAGGAACCCTCCCGGTTCCCTGAACCCAAGACTTCAGCGGATCTCAGCAAGTCCTCCAAGTTTTCCAGCACCTCCCGAGCCCCTCTTCTTCCTCAAGTTAAGGTAGGGGAGTAAGCTTTGTCTTTCTTGTGTGGTTTTAAGTTTTTTTATATATTTATATACACTTGTGATATTAGATACATTGCCCTACATTTTGAGGTTATTTATTTCTTCAAGGGTTGCAAGATCTTAAGCTATAGGACCCAAAGTACAGACGACCCATGAAAATTTTATTTTGTGCCTCAAACTTATAATCAGCTATATATATATATATATATAAATATATGTATATGAAAATACGTAAGTATAAAATACCTGACTCTCTGATTTTCATAAACTTCATAAGCCAGATTAAGGATTTTTTTTGAAATGTGGGATAATAAAAGACTTAAGTGCATAGAGACACTTTGTGTAGGAAATCTTTAAATCTAACCATGTATGTTCTTATATATGAGCAGACATAATATAATTTCAGTTTTTAAAACAATTCAATATTTGTACCCTAGAAATTAAATCCATGTGTTAATTAATTTACAAGTGATAAACCAACATAGAATGAGAATCTTGCATATACTTGTGGTGTGTAATTGGGTATGTGGGTATGGGTGTATGAATTCCAACTTTGATTCCCATTTTCTTTTATAAAATTCTTTGGTTTGGAAAGAAATTACTAAATATACGTTTCAAATGTTTTTGGTTTGACCTATCACTACTTTTATGCATTCCACATTGAATGAATACTTTACACAACATGAAACCCTAATCATGGTTCTCCAAATGTTTTCTTTTAATATGATTAGTTTATGAGTATAGATATTGGAATCTCGTAACTTCATATTCATGTGTACTAATTACTCTGTACTCATTATATTAAATGATAATGTTTAAGGTTGAGTTTTATACTTTCAAGTTCAAACATGTAATGTTTGAGATAATGTGAGTTTAGTACCTTGTGTGAAATGTTAAGTTACCCCTTTGTTTATTATGTTAACTTCACCTCATTATTTAATCATGAATGTTATTTAATAATATGGTTCTAGATGTTGTCATTTTATATGGCCAAGTTGGTACTTCTTTTCTTAACTTAAGTACCAATTAATGGCTTAACCACACATTAATTGTTTTGTTCCAGACTCACTACATATGCTTAAAAGTGGATGATTGTAATATTAAACTTATATGTCCTATTCTGAGTTTATGGATTTAGTTTTTCAAGGTGGTGTGGGACACCTCGAATAAAATGTAAGGTGAAATAAGAAACCAAGTAATTTGTACACTTGGTTTGATATGTGATATGTAATTTAGTAAATCAAAGTGAGATGTGCACTTTGATTTAGAGGTATGAGTAATGCATTGGACTTATTATGTGATGAGTGGGGCCCTCTATAGCACCTTGATGCATTAGTAGGTCTCATGTGACAACTAGAAGCATAATTGGCTGAGGCCTTTCCCATTTATGACTTATGGATTTTGGATGAGGCCTTAATCAATAGACGTCTTGGCCAGGGCCTCGACATAATCCGGCATATGCACTTTCCTCATTAAGACTATGTAAATTAATTAACCAGAGGAATACTCGACTAGTAGAATATTCCTGGTTAAAGAGCTTATGATTTTGAGAATTCAAGAAGTATAAGTATGGAATATTATTATGCAATATTCAGAGATTATATTCCCAGTGTATGTTTCTCAATAGTAAAGGATGAAATTGAATTTATTATTTTAAGTGCATCTCTGATCATGAATTTCACTTAGTTATTAATTTTGTACATTCATTGTAGCATGAAAAGTACTTTACTTATGAGCATGTCTGTAATTGAATCACGTGTCCTTGTAATTCCAACAACATGTTTTGTTTGAGCATTCTTATACTGTGTGCATGTGTTACATCTTTTATTTAAAAAGATTGTTTTATGAAATGGTTTTAATGAATGTTTTGAAAATTTATATTTTGGTATAGTATATTATTTTTAAACCCCTTACTGGTCATTTTTATGCTCACCCTATGTTTTTTTTTAAAATTTTTAGGTATGACCATTACTAAAGAAGTTTCCAAAAGTAGCTGGTTTCTCAGAGCCTGAACCAAATTCGATCCGCTATATGGCACCAGCTCTGGGTACTCAGGATCTGGGGTGTGACAGTTGGTATTAGAGGATTCAGTTCAGATGACTCTGGGAATACCAGAACTGAATAATAAAATCTTACTTAATAAATACTAATGAACAATACTAAGAATGTTGTTTTCTTAATTTTCAGATGGAAAATGAAGGTACTAACCTTCAGTCCCTTCCCAATGAAGCCCTAGAAACCATAATTTCAATATCAATCCATGAAAATTATATAAACTTTTCTCATATTCATATGACATGAAAATATCTTTATGATTTATCCAATTCTCCCTGAATACTTCGACTCCGCTGGGGGGCAGGCCTGGATTTCATCTTTATGATGGAAGCCCAATTTCAATCCTATGTGTGACGGGGAAAATACTATGAGGGACTCTTTAGATTCTTCACCACAGCGGAGGGAATCCAATCCCTCATGACCTTCCAAGAAGATACAGTAGTGGGAGACCTCCGCGCAACATTTATGTGTCAAGTTCTGTCCTATGGCCATTATGGTAAAGTGATGGATTTTGAAGTTCTTGAATACGAAGCCACCCGATGGGTGTACAGAAATCAAGTGTATACTAATGTATCTTAGCTATACATCCCTTTTGTTAGTCTATGTAGATACCATAAGTTCCCCCATGATATCGAACCTGATTGCTCGGGTTGCATATGGTTTTGGGAGATCAATAATTTTGAACTTGAACTGGGGATTCGTGTATTAGGAACATGGGGAAACCATTAGCCATACTTTATTTTATGTACCGGTGATTGTATAAGTGTATAAATTGTTTTATTTTCTTTTATTACCCTTTCATTGGCTATACCTATTTAATGAGTATTACTAAGGGAAGTTTCATAATAAATTTTCAGATGGAAGGACAAACCCATATACTGTCTCTCCCTGTAGAGGTACTGGAGATCATTGCAATCAAAACCAGTGAAGAGGAATACCTACCTCTCACAAACCTTCGAAAAATGTAAAAACTACTATATGAAGTGACAAATAGTCCAGACATTATACACACCTGTCAAGGAAATTATTTCATTTACTACCGCATAGCCACAACACAACTGGCTGAGTATAGGTGAAGAGGAAAATACCACGAAGGGCTTTTCCCATGCTTCACCCTAGGTCAGAACTACACAGCCAGAGTAAGGTTTCAAGAGGCAGCTTTGGAGGGAAATATTTGTGTGTCTTACATGTACCAACTTCTCAATTTTAGTCTTTACAACAACGTCCATGACTTAGATGTTCTCAACTGAGACATTGTTCAGAGATTTCTTCATGATTTGGTTCATTTGGATATTTATAAACTTTATACCGTTCGATCTTTCCTATGGAAGCCCGAGTGTTCGATGCAATAGTTCAACCCCTTCTGTTCGAGGTGTGTCTGGATCAGAGAACTTGAGGAGTTGAGCATCCATTTGGGTTTACCGCTGAATGCACCTGAGGACCCTCTGAGATGGGGATGGTGGTAAGAACATCAGAGAATTTCTTTTTGTGGATATATGAAAGGAATTGCGAGGACAAAATTCTTCAAAGGGGGAATAATGTGACACCCCAAGAACTTATGTTTCATGTAATGGTAATTTCTATGTCTTTATGTTGTCTATTACCCAAAAAAAACTTATCTCTTATGGAAAAATAATAATATGATGCAATGGAATAAGCACACAAAATGGACGCAAGGAGTTTTATTCAAATAAGAACACCGCAGTGTTTACAATACACCGAGATCAAACGAGAAATCATGATAACCAAAAATACCTATTAAGAACCCTATCATAATTACAAGGAGACAACTTAAAACACTGAGAACCCCAAGTAAATAATATGGTTCCTTATAATTCATCATAATGAACATAATAATGGATGAAGCCACCGCGGACACACTAATCACCAAAGGTATGACGAGAACTATATTCTTCAATCAACTTGAGTGTTAGGACACCCTAACTCTTGGATTTATAAGACACTAATTTGACCATTGCCTTGAGAAACCATGGAACTCTAACAGCTATAAATATATCCATTGTCCATGTCAGTTAATTAATTTAAAACATATGTGTATATGTTATTCCTCCAAATAATTAGGTTATAGAATTGAAAAATTATGAAACTACTCCTAACCATGAGCTTTAAGAGAACATAATGAAATGTTTTGAGTTATACATTGCTATTTTTTTAAAATGTAATAAGGAATTCAAAACATGTTGCAATTAATTTAAGTGTGTTGTAAATATTTTCATTTAATGTCTTAAACTATGTTTAAATTCTTTTTAATTGAATTATATTTTTAATTAAACTAATTTTTATACCACTACAATACTATCATAAGAATTATCATTCGGTTTATAACTTTTAATGTTAAAGTATTAGTATCTATAGACAACCTTAGAGAATACCTTTAGGAAAAGGTTTAATTTGAAAACATTAACCTTATAATGAAAGACATGTATAGAAGGATAATTTAAATATAGTGTTATTTTCCCTTAAAACTTCATTTTTTTAAGTTAGGTTATATAAAAAAATTGGGCCCGCTAGGTCCAACCCTTTTATGGCTGGGCCAAGGGAGGTGACACACTCTGGGTGGATGAGCCTAGCCCTCAACCCATGCCTAGGCCAACCCGAGTTCGGGTATTGGTCACCCGAGGGGCACACATGATCCTTGAGAGTGAGCACATGAGCGCACAGAGTGGGGGAAATCTGCGGAGAGAGTGGGGGTAGGCTGAGGACTGCGGGGGAGAAGGAGCCCATGTGTAAGGCCTCCTATGTGTGTGTTGTGTGTTTTCTGATTATGGCATGGGAGGATCGGGCTAATAAGGAAGCTCAGTGCGCCTCCCCGTTTCGATGTGGGAAGCATTTTTTCGGGTGAAAAGAGATCGTGGCCATCGGATCACGCCGCACGTGATCTAGGCCGTTGATCCCGATCTCGCTTTCGGCATTCAGCAACTGCGGCGCTTCAGTGAGTTTTTGTGCCGTTCGATCAGGATCATATTAAATTTGATCCGTCCTTACCTTTATAAACCACAGACGCATCCCGACCCTTGATCCCAAGTTAGATCTGATCCAGGATGTTGATATCCCTTGTGGTTTTCTACTTGGGGCGTTGTCTGCTTCCTCCTGCGGCATGTGCTGCACCAGTTCCCTACACTCTCTTTTGCACCATTTTTCTTCACCATGACAACCGCCGGACCCTCCTCTCTCACGTTTTCCACAGAGACCTCTTTCCCTGGTCTTTTTATAATACATGTTGGCCTCAGATCCCATTCAACTTTTATTAAAAATATATATATAATGTATATGTTTAGTTATATAAAAACATTCGAAGAATCTGATGAACCCTCCTGGTTCCTTGCACCCAAGACTTTAGTGGATCTCAGCAAGTCCTCCAAGTTTTCCAGCACCTTTCAAGCCCCTCTTCTTCCTTGAGTTAAGGTAGGGGAGTAATAATTGTCTTGATTGTGTGGTTTTAAGTTTTGTGTATATATGTATATACACTTGTGATATTAGATACATTGACCTACGGTTTGAGGTTATTTATTTCTTCAAGGGTTGCAAGATCTTAAGCTATATGAACCTAAGTACGGATGAACCATGCAAATTTTATTTTGTGCCTCAAACTTATAATTGGTTATATATATACACACACATATATATATATATATATGTATATGAAAATATATAAGTATAAAATACCCGACTCTATGATTTGCATAAACTTCATAAGCTAGAATAAGGATTTTTTTTTGAAATGTGGGATAATAAAAGACTTAAGTGCATGGATACACTGTGTAGGAAATCTTTACATCTAATCATGTATGTTCTTATATATGAGCACACAAAATATAATTTCAGTTTTTAAAACAATTCAATATTTTTACCCTAGAAATTATATCAATGTTTTAATTAATTTACAAGTGATAAAC
This sequence comes from Viscum album, assembly GCA_963277665.1. Lineage (NCBI taxonomy): Eukaryota > Viridiplantae > Streptophyta > Magnoliopsida > Santalales > Viscaceae > Viscum > Viscum album. The sequence continues at coordinate 117,906,808 of OY728156.1, read as the reverse complement.
CAACATAGAATGAGAATCTTACATATACTTGTGGTGTGTAATCGGGTATGTGGGTATGGGTGTATGAATTCCAAATTTGATTCCCATTTTATTTTATAAAATTATTTGGTTTGCAAAGAAATTACTAAATATACGTTTCAAATGTTTTTGGCTTGACCTATCACTACTTTTTTGCATGCCCCATTGAATGAATACTTTACACAACATGAAACCCTAATCATGGTTTTCTAAATGTTTTATTTTAATATGCTTTTTTCATGAGTATAGATATTGGAAGCTCATGACTTCATATTCATGTGTACTAATTACTCTTTACTCATTATATTAAATGATAATGTTTAAGGTTGAGTTTTATACTTTCAAGTTTAAACATGTAATGTTTGAGATAATGTGAGTTTAGTACCTCGTGTGAAATGTTAAGTTACCCCTTTGTTTATTATGTTAAGTTCACCTCATTATTTGATCATGAATTTTCTTTAATAATATGGTTCTAGATTTTTTCATTTTATATGGACAAGTTGGTACTTATTTTCTTATCTTAAGTACCAATTAATGGCTTAACCAAACAATTCATTGTTTTGTGCCAAAATCACTACATATGCTTAAAAGTGGATGATTGTAATATTAAACTTATATATATATATATATCCTATTCCGAGTTTATGGATTTAGTTGTTCAAGGTGGTGTGGGAAACCTCGAATAAAATTTAAGGTGAAATAAGAAACCAAGTAATTTTTACACTTGGAATGATATGTGATATGTAATTTAATAAATCAATGTGGGATGTGCACTTTGATTTAGAGGTATGAGGAATGAATTGGACTTATTATGTGATGAGTGGGGCCTACTATAGCCCCTTGATGCATCGATAGGTCTCATGAGACAACAAGAAGCGTAATTGGTTGAGGACTTTCCCATTTATGAGTTATAGATTTTGGCCGAGGCCTTAATCAATAGACGTCTTGGATGAGGACTCGACACAGTCCAAAATATGCACTTTCCTCATTAAGACTATGTAAATTAATTAAATAGAGGAATACTCGACTAGTAGAATATTCCTGTTTAAAGAGATTATGATTTTGAGAATTCAAGAAGTATAAGTATGGCATATTATTATGAAATATTCAGAGATTATATTCCCAATGTATGTTTCTCAATTGTAAAGTATGAAATTGAATTTATTTTTTTAAGCCCAAATCTGATCATGAATTTCACTTAGTTATTAATTTTGTACATGCATTGTAGCATGAAAAGTCCTTTACTTATGAGCATGTCTATAATTGAATCATGTATCCTTGTAATTCCAACAACATGTTTTGTTTGAGATTTCTTATGATGTGTGCATGTGTTACAAATTTTATTTAAAAAGATTGTTTTATGAAATGGTTTTAAATAATGTTTTCAAAAATTACATTTTGGTATAGTATGTTATTTTTAAACCCCTTACTGGGCATTCATATGCTCACCCTACGTTTTTGTTTAAAATTTTTCAGGTATGACCATTACTAAAGAAGTTTTCAAAAGTAGCTGGTATCTCAGAGCCGGAACCGAATTCGATCCTTTGTATGGCACCAGATATGGGTACTCGGAAGATGGGGCATGACAATCTATCTTTAACGGTGATCGAGGTCCATTAAAGGTAGTTATGTGGTTTGACGAGTTCGAGTGTGTTTTTAGGATGTTGGGAACTCTCGAGTCTGTTAGACTTCGAGCTGTCTTGATATTATTTGGGGGTCTGGCTTTGGAAGAATGAGAGTTTTTTACCCCACCATAAATGAAATTTGGGATGATGTGGGATGTATTTAAATCCGTCTTTTTCTGATGGTTCATTCCTGAAAAGGGAGACGACAAAGAAAATGTTATAACTTATGCATATTCAAAAAATACAATGAATGATGAAAGCATATGTTGGCCATTTCAAGGAACTTGTGTCCTTATCTCTAGAGGTAACATCACATTATTTGATGAAGAATCCTATCTTCATCAGGGGTCTTCATCGAGAGATCAAGGAGTGGGTCCTCCCTTCAAGGTACCATCATTTTGAGATGCTGGTGGATGAGGTGTTCTTAGCTGAGTTAGTCTCCAGAGCATAGATGGTTGGAAATCCAGCATATCGAGTTTCTCGTAAAGGTTACCCATCTAGAGAGCAGAGTTTTCCAGATGGAAATGTTCTTAAATATTCCTTTGTAGTGGCTCTAGATTCCAGCTCATCAGACCGTTCAGTGGTGTGCCACTAGTGTGGCCAGTTCAGGCATGTAAAGCCATCATGTCACATCCCTCTAAAGACGTGTCATCATTGCGGGTGTCTAGGTCATCTAGAGAAGTTATACAGGAAGAGTTTCCTGAAGAAGAAATTGTGAATTAAGGATTCCATTACCTGACTCAAAGGAAAGAGATTCTTCAACCATTAGAGCCCCAGCCATAGGTCTTGGGGTGAAGCTTGCGCGTAGTCAGGAGTTGTCGGGGGTGTGAATCCTCGATTTGGATTTTCTGTTATGTGTTGGCGGTGGAACATTTAAAGTCTTTAAATTCTTGTTTTTATACTAATAATGTTTTGAAATTTTAAGTTCATTGTTTTTTCATGAAGTTATAGGGGACTCATACTATTATAATCCAATCAATCCTAATTGTGTGGACGTGTTTTTCTAAATCGTGTGTTTTTCTTAAAAGTTTGTTTGGCCCTTGTATGGGTTAATCTCAGTTTAGCTATGTTCATTTGGAGGTGTAAGTGCCTGTGGTAGAATCGGTGTTTGTGGTTATGCTTAGATTCACTATTTGGGTTAAGTTCTGCTCAGAGGTTTTTCTCTAGTATTCAGGGTTTTTGGTCTGGGTTGAGAGTTCTAAGTTTCAGTGGAGGTGTTGTTTCACTCGAGCTATAAAAGTTGATCGGTTGGGAGTTCCCGCATCGGCCCCCTTTCCCGGAGTGGTATGTTTGGGTGTTAAATTTATACACTAGTTGTATTATTATGGTGGGTAGAACCCTCTTGTGTTCTCCCATTATCCTGTGTTGTGGTTTCTTTCGGTTTCAGTCGGGCAAGGACTCTTGTTTTGTCTATTGTTCAGCTGGGTGACTTTCTGGGGGCAGAAAGTATCTATGGTGGGGGAGAATTGTCACACCCCGAATTTTACGTTTATTTTTATTTTATTGTTTCTTCGTTATGAGTTCTTTCACCAAGGTCCGGTCTGGGTCCCAGTTTAAAGTTTCTGTCGTTTAACAATTATAGTGTGTTTCAGACCCATGCACGATCACCATACAGTGGGCGGTAGCCACACGGTTAGCCCAGGTTCCCGCGAAAATGTCTAACAGTTGAAATAAATAATGTTTTATGTGAGTAAGATGAGTTAAATATTTAAAATGTAATAATAATGTTATTATTGTGTAGATAATAATATTGTTATTATTAAGATTTGTTAATAATATTTTTATTATTTTAAAATTGTTGCTAATATAATTAGTAATAAATTGTTATTAATATTAATATTAATATTTTTATTATTGTTATTATTATTATTTTTGTTGTTGTTATTTTATTATAATCATTTTTGGTTTTATTATTATTATTATTTTCATTATTGTTCTTTATATTATTACTTTTATTATTATTATTATTATTTGTATTGTTATTATTATTATTGTATTATTATTATTATTTTTATTATTACCATTTTTATTATTATTATTATTATTATTAACATAAGAAAAAGGAAAAAAAGAAAACCTTAACCCTATCTTCCCGATGCCCCCCCTTTCCCTCTGTATGAGCCGCCTCCCACGCTCCCCTCCAGCTTTAGGCCTCCACCCTGTATCGCATAGAGCCACACCTTTCCCCATCTCTCCACCCTCACGCTCCCTCGTGCCTCCGGCCTTCCAGACAAGCCCCATCCCCTCGCTTCCTCGCCCTCACACCATCCCCGCCACACTCCGCCTCTCGCCCCTGCGGGTCCCCTCAGCGCATCCAGCCTTTCCTTAGTTCCTCCCAACGTTCCCCAGCGCCGACCTCTCCCTACCACCCTCACCTTGCACCTCCACCCCTCCTCCATGCTCGCCCCAACTGCCTTTCCCTCCACTTCGACCTTCATCCCCAGTGTAAAGACCTGTAAAATTCAAGGGAAATTTTTTCTTAATTTTCTTTGGAATTTTACAAGAACGCGGTTTCTGACAGCACCTGATTCCGAGGCCCGGTGTGCCCAGAATCAATTTCCGAAGTTTGGCTCGGGTATGTTCAGTGAACGAACGAGCGAGAATTTATAACTTTTGAACCGGTGCCCGGAATTGAATTCCGAGGGCACCGATGAACTCGCAGCGCCGATATTCGTTTAAGGATACATTTTCCGAGGTTGCATTTTATGCGTGTTGAGAGTTAGTTTTGGGGGAATTAAAATGAAGTTAAATAAAATGTGGAAACATATTTTATTTTTTTAACCATGTTGGTTAAGTCCTCCCAAAGGGAGTTAGGGGTGGGACCCACATACACTTAACCTCCCTTGAGAGGATAAAGTGTGGTGGGGCCCACACAAACCCTAACACTTCATCTCCCCTTTAAACTCCCAATAAATCCTCTCTAATTAATCTTGACAACTTGAGATATTAAATGAGTTGAGTTGTTTAATTTCAAACTTTTGAAATTCTTGCCAACCCTTTGCATTTAATTAATTAAACCAACTTAATTAATTATTTTGAGTGTTTGATTTCTTTTGAATTCATTTTGCCAACATTAAAATGAGAGATTCTATTCTTCTATTTGGGTTGGCATAAACTTTGTGGGGAGAACTAAGGAGAGGAGGAGAACTTTTGGAAGACCTTCAACCTCTCGAAGAAGAACGTTCCACATCTCCAAAGAACGTGAAGCAACACCCTCTACCTTCTTCAACCGGAGCAGGGAAGGGAAGCACCGCCGCCCACAAAGTATTCTGAGTGTGTCGACTCGACTCAACTCGACTTCACCAAGCGCTTCTTCCACCAACGTTGACAGAACGATGCCGTTTCCGCGATGCCTGACGTGCGACATCTTTTATCACGTAGGGGTTTATTTTATTATTCTTTTGTTCATGATTTATACCCGTGATATTATTTCTTCGTGAAATTTGTCCAATTGTTAACGAATAAAGTGAGGGGGCCGGACCGCACGAACACGGCCAACCCTCCTCCTTTTTCATGTTGATTCTATTGTGGATTGAAACGGGTGTGGCGCGGTGCCGTCGCACCGCGCAGGATCATACGACAAGAAACGCGCGGCACCGTCGCGCCGCGTCGTGAAATAATGCGAGGACGCGACGCCGTCGCGCCGCGTCGAAGAAAGTCGAAGACACCGCGGCCGGAGCGGGGCCGCGGCGGAAGGGCGAGACGCCGTCGTGCCGCGCCGGACGACAAGGGCCGCGGCTGGTTCCGGGCCGCGGCGGAGCTTGGTGACCGGCGGCCAGTCGGGCCGCCGGTGTCGGAAGCCGGAAGGGGACCGGCCTTTGCCGGTCCCGTTGAGGAAGAACCGGCCGGCCAGGTCGGGCCGGCCGGAAGGGAGAAAAACCGGGGGAATTAATTCCCCCGGCCAGCAAAACACCCCCCATCATGAGGGGGGGGGGGCTTCACAAGGGGGGGCAAGCACCCCCCGTTTTTCAAACAGTTCGACCTTCGGCCGAGCTGGCAGCGCGCCAGCGCGCTGCACCGGACCGGCGCCTGGCCGGTCTGCCAGGCTAGGCTGCGCTGGTCCGGGTCGACCCTGTCCGGGGTGGGTTGACCCGGTTCGGGTCAATCGGGGGGTCTCGGGCTGGGTCGGCCCGGGCCCGAAACCCCCGATACCGAACGATTTGGGTTCAAATGCCCATAACTTGGGATAAGGACCTCCAAACGACGCGCCGTCAGCGGCGATGCGATCCTTGGATTGAGACGGTCATTTCGGTTTATCGCACTCAAGGTTTCGGAATACTTTGATTTCGGCCGGGTTGGTTCGTACACGAAACCAACCGGGCCCTCGGAACGGAAATGCTCATATCTTGAGCTACGGACGTTCGAATGACGTGCCGTCAGCTTTGTTGAGTTCCTCTTAGTGAGACTGATCTTTTGGAATACTCCGCCCGAGGTTTGTACGCAGGTGGAGTACGGTCGGGTTGGTTTTGCCTTAAAAACCAATTGGGCCCCTGGAACGGAAAAGCCAATAACTCTCAGACCGGGAGTCCGATTGACGCGCCGTCTGTTGCATTGAGTTCCTGTTGAGGATACAGAACTCTTGGATACATCAACTATGGACTTTGTGAAAGTTGATGTATCAAACTCTCGGTTCGTGGAGCGGACCCTCCCGAACGAGCTTGCTGTGTGCGGGAACCCTAGAGCTGGCTGCGACTGCTACTGTGACTGCGATGACGACTGTGCAGAGATCCTTAGTGGATTCGACGACGACGACTACAACACTAAGCGATCCTCTGTGGATCAGTGCTACCGATCCTGTGTGGGTCTGATCCTGTGTGGGTCAGCGCTCAGCGGTCCTGTGTGAACCAGTGCCTACAGATCCTATGTGGGTCCGATCCTGTGTGGGTCTTTGCGGGGGTTAGTACCTATCGATCCTTTGTGGGTCCGACGACTTAGATGGATCAGTGATCATCTCTATCGTCCTCGAAGAAGTATACCTGTGTGAGCTGAATCCTGTTGCTTTCCTGTGTGGATTGTGTTGTGCTATCCTGTGTGGATTTCGTATTGCTTTCCTGTGTGGAATACGTATACTTTCCTGTGTGGACTGAGTTGTACTTGGGCTCGGAGGTTGGAGCGTATTGGAATTGATGACTTAGGTATATGTATGGGCATATACCTAAGCAGTGTCAGTTATTACTTCGTGATTTTATCTTCCTTTTGTGGTTTATCCTTTGTGGATTTTGGGAGACCTTCGGGGGTCTCGGGGTCCCTACTGAGTAGCTTATACTCACCCCTGCACGGGCTATGCCCGCACTACGTTGTGTTGGTTGCAAACGACAGACAACGTTGATCGTGGTTGAGGCTCATAGAGCAGGACGGTACCTAGAGGTGGACCACTGGGTGGGACGTGCTCGGAGCGGACGGCGGGACCCAAGGAGAAGAGGAGCTATCTGTACCCATCCTTCAGGTGGGATTTCTAGTGGACAGCTCGGCGTAGCAGCTTTTACTTTTCAGTTGCTGTTTTCCCTTTCGAGTTGTACTTTACTTTCAGTTTTGGGTTTGTATACTGGCCCACCTACTTTTCCGCACTTACAGTTGTACTCTGTTTTACTTAGTGTTTACTTTTCCGCTTTCTTACTCTGTGGTGCTTGTTTACTTTACAAAGGCAATGCCTTCCCTTTTTTCCGGGATTTATGCCTTGGTGCTAGTCGCCATCCCCTGGCCTATGGAAGGCGGGATTGGGGTAGTCATAGCACGGGCCCCGAGGACGGGTCGTGACAAATTGGTATCAGAGGAGTTCGGTTCTACCGCGAACTCTGATCTTTTCTATGTGAAGCAATAGTGTTTAGCGTATTGAGTGTGGTTATCAGTCCAGGGAGTCCAATGTTGGTGCGGCGGCCGACGTATCCATACACCAGGACCCTGAATTCTGATTTCCGACTTAATGCACGAAAACATTGATTGCATGTGTGTTTCAAAGTTTTCTTTGTGATTACTTTGTATCAGCTCACCAGGTATACTGTTCTGACCGTGGCTCACCTGTTTCCTTTTCAGGATGGCCCCACGACGGCAGCCAGCTAGGGTTCCGAGAGTCGAGCGTGACGACAGCCCACCGAGCGACGAGGCCTCGGTGCAGGGCCCTTTGTCAGTAGTGGCACCGACGGTAGCTCTACCCGCCGAGCCACCGATGCTTCCAGTACCAGCCGCTGACGATGCACGTCGCCTCAGCGCACTGCATGAGTTTCAACGCCCGTGACCGCCTAGGTTCTGTGGGGAGACGGACCTCTAGGTAGCATAGGCCTACGACCACGGCGCGCCCGAGATGATTCGAGGTACTATCTGTGTCTATTCCACCCTTGATGCAGTTCTTATAGACACAAGAGCGAGTCACTCTTTCATAGCCGCTACCCTTGTTCGGAGCTCGGAGATTCCGATAGAGCCGTTGGCTCGATCCTTACGGCTAGAGACTCCTACGGGAGCAGACTCGACGATTACGCACTGGTGTCGGCAGTGTGAGCTTACTCTAGGAGGCGAGAGCTTCAGCTAGGATCTTCTTGTAGCAGCGTCGAGGCCTTATGATGTCATCTTGGGCATGGATTGGTTATCTACGGTCCATGCACATATTGACTGTTTTAGGCGCAAGGTGTGATGTGTACGCACCGACGGGAGCAGGTTCACCTTCACTGGCGAGAAGGGAGCCTTTGCAGCACAGGATGGACTTCCGCGGAGAAGAGGACATCCCATCACTCATCAGTTGGCTAGGCTCATCCTTGGATTAGTTGACGTACGTAGTCCTGGTTTTCCTGCAGTGGTGGATCAGTTTGCGGACATTTTCCCCGATGACGTTCCAGGGTTACCTCCTCGCAGGGAGGTAGACTTTTATATTGACCTGTACCATGGGACAACCCCGATATCGACTCCAGCATATCGGAGGGCCCCCGCCGAGCTTCAAGAGCTGCGGAAACAATTGGAGGACTTGCAGGGCAAGGGGTTCATCCGACCCAGTGTTTCACCCTGGGCTTCCTCGATTTTGTTCGCCAAGAAGGCGGACGGGAGCTTGCGACTTTGTGTTGACTATCGTCATTTGAACCAGGTGACAGTGAGGAACAAGTATCCGCTACCAAGGATTGATGAACTCTTTGATCAGCTCAAGGGAGAACGATGGTTCTCGAAGATAGACCTCAGGTCAGGCTATCATCAGCTCAGAGTCAGAAACGAGGACGTGCAGAAGACGACCTTCAGATGTCGGTATGGCCACTATGAGTTCTTGGTTATGCCCTTCGGTGTAACCAATGCTCCAGTAGTGTTCATGGACCTCATGAACAGGATATTTCAGCCATACCTCGATCGATTTGTCGTAGTCTTCATCGAAGACATTTTGATCTACTCGACGACTGAGGAGGAGCACACCTACCACTTGCGAGTTGTACTAGACACACTCCGAGAGAACCAGATCTATGGTAAACTCTCGAAGTGCCAGTTATGGATACGTGAGGTCCACTTATTGGGACACGTCATCTCTGAGGTAGGAGTTGCAGTGGATCCTGCGAAGATCGAGGCAGTGTTAGCTTGGGAGCCACCTAGGAGCGTGACAGAGGTGCGGAGTTTCTTGGGACTAGCTGGATACTATCGGAGATTCATGCCAGACTTCTCTAGAGTTTCGGCACCAATCTCAGATTTGACGAAGAAGGGGAAACCCTTCGTGTGGTCAGACAGATGTCAGCAGAGCTTCCAAGAGCTGAGACAAAGATTGACCAGCGCACCTATACTGAGGTTGCCTGAGGAGGGAGTAGGGTACGTAGTCTACTGCGATGCATCAGGGACCAGAATTGGATGTGTTCTGATGCAGGAGCGGGTAGTGATCGCCTATGGATCACGTCAGTTGAGGCCGCATGAGCAGAACTACGCTACCCATGACCTGGAGTTAGCAGCAGTGGTCTTCGCTCTGAATACATGGCGACACTACCTGATGGGCGAGCGCTTTACAGTCTTTTCTGATCATCAGAGTCTCAGGTATATCTTCTCGCAGAAGGACCTGAACCTGAGACAACGACGATGGATCGAGTTCCTCCAGGACTATAACTTTGAGATAGTCTATACTCCTGGGAAGGGGAACGTAGTAGCCGATTCCCTCAGCAGGAGGACGAGAATTCAGCTACTTGAGGAGGCGACAGAGCAGCTAGCCTCTTTGCAGATATCCTTTGTGGATAGAGATGGAGCAGCCTTCCTTCAGTCTCTCACAGTCTCTCCTCCACTACTACAGCAGGTCAGAGAGGCACAGCGTGGGGACGCTGACTGTGAGACACAGCATGCACAGATATCCTCGGGACAGGCACCTGATGGTTTCTCCCTTGGAGCAGAGCACGACGTCCTTTTCAGAGGATATACCATGGTACCAGTCGCTTTGCGAGAGGAGGTGATGAGAGAGTTTCACACTTCTCCTTTGGCGGTACATCCTGGAGTGGCGAAGATGTACCAGGATCTCAAAAGACAGCACTGGTGGCCAGGCATGAAGAAGGCTGTAGCAGAGTTTGTTTCTCGATGCCTCACCTTCCAGCAGGTGAAGGCAGAGCATCAGGTACCAGCAGGCTTGGTACAACCCTTGGAGGTCCTGGAGTGGAAGTGGGACGGGATATCTATGGACTTTGTGACTGGACTTCCACACACTTCTAGAGGTCACGACTCCATTTGGGTGATTTTCGAACGACTCAACAAGTCGGAACACTTCTTACCCATCAGATAGAATGACTCAGTGGAGAACTTGGGGCGTCTCTACGTTCAAGAGATTGTACGGATTCACAATGTGCCATCATCTATCGTCTCCGATCGAGATGCTCGCTTTACTTCCCATCTTTGGAAGGGATTGCAGGAGGCGTTCGGGACGCAGCTACGTCTGATCACAGCCTTTCACCCTCAGACGGATGGTCAGACAGAGAGGACCATTCAGACTCTCGAGGACATGCTCCGCGCATGTGTCCTCGACTTTGGTCGTAGCTGGGAGGACCACCTACCCTTGGTGGAGTTTGCGTACAACAAAAGCTACCACTCCACCATCGGGATGACACCGTACGAGGCATTGTACGGCCGACCTTGTAGATCTCCTTTGTGCTAGACAGACCCTGGGGAGTCAGCACTTGTGGGACCGGAGATGGTCCAGGCCACGATAGAGAAGGTCCAGGTCATCCAGGAGCGGATGAGGACAGCTCAGAGCCGGCAGATGTCATACGCTGACAGGAGGCGGAGGCCACTAGAATTCGAGGATGGTAACCACGTCTTCTTGCGGGTCTCACCTCGACGTGGTATACGGGGATTTGGACGAGGCAGAAAGTTATCTCCACGCTTCATCGGACCCTTCCAGGTCCTCAACAGGATTGGCGAGGTGGCTTATCGCCTGGCTCTACCACCTCAGTTGCACCGGGTGCACGGCGTCTTCCATGTGTCTCAGCTGAGGAGATACGTGCATGACCCGACACACATCATTGACTATGGGGAGCTTGACGTTGACGATGGGGCGACTTTTACGGAGGTCCCGGTGGAGATCGAGGATCGACAGGAGCGGGTACTACGTGGACAGTCGATTCCTCTAGTATGCATCAGATGGCAGCATGAGAACCTCCAGGAGAGCACTTGGGAGCGGGAGGCTCAGATGCGTGCTCAGTACCCTCATTTGTTTCCCTAGTTTTGATGTATCTTTACCGGGACGTAAAGCCCTGAGGTGGGAGTAATGTAAAGACCCATAAAATTCAAGGGAAAATTTTTCTTAATTTTCTTTGGAATTTTACAAGAACGCGGTTTATGACGGCACCTGATTCCGAGGCCCGGTGTGCCCAGAATCAATTTCCGAAGTTTGGCTCGGGTACGTTCAGTGAACGAATGAGCGGGAATTTCTAACTTTTGAACCGGTGCCCAGAATCGAATTCCGAGGGCACCAATGAACTCGCAATGCCGATATTCGCTTAAGGAGTCCTTTTCTGAGGTTGCGTTTTATGCGGGTTGAGAGTTAGTTTTGGGGGAATTAAAATGAAGTTAAATAAAATGTGGAAACACATTTTATTTTTTTAACCATGTTTCTTAAGTCCTCCCAAAGGGAGTTAGGGGTGGGACCCACATCGACTTAACCTCCCTTGAGAGGATTAAGTGTGGTGGGGCCCACACGAACCCTAACACTTCATCTCCCCTTTAAACTCCCAATAACTCCTCTCTAATTAATCTTGAAAACTTGAGATATTAAATGAGTTGAGTTGTTTAATTTCAAACTTTTGAAATTCTTGCCAACACTTTGTATTTAATTAATTAAACCAACTTAATTAATTATTTTGAGTGTTTGATTTCTTTTGAAATCATTTTTCCAACATTAAAATGAGAGATACTATTCTTATCATTGGGTTGGCATAAACTTTGTGGGGAGAACTAAGGAGAGGAGAAGAACTTTTGGAAGACCTTCAACCTCTCGAAGAAGAACGTTCCACGTCTCCGAAGAACGTGAAGCAACACCCTCTACCTTCTTCAACCGGAGCAAGGAAGGGAAGCACCGCCACCCACAAAGTATTCTGAGTGTGTCGACTCGACTCGAATCGACTTCACCGAGCGCTTCTTCCACCAACATTGACGGAACGACGCTGTTTCCGCGACGCCCGACGTGCGACATCTTTTATCACTTAGGGGTTTATTTTATTATTCTTTTGTTCATGATTTATACCCGTGATATTATTTCTTCGTGAAATTTGTCCAATTGTTAGCGAATAACACAAGGGGTCCGGACCGCACGAACACAGCCGACCCTCCTCCTTTTTCATGTTGATTCTATTGTGGATTGAAATGGGTGTGGCGCAGTGTCGTCGCACCGCGCAGGATCATACGGCAAGAAACGCGCGGCGCCGTCGCGCTGCGTCGTGAAATAATGCGAGGACGTGATGCCGTCGCGCCGCGTCGAAGAAAGTCGAAGACACCACGGCCGGAGCGGGGCCGCGGCGGAAGGGCGCGACGTCGTCGCACCGCGCCGGACGACAAGGGCCGCGGCCTGTTCCGGGCCGCGGCGGAGCTTGGTGACCGGCGGCCAGCCGGGCCGCCGGTGTCAGAAGCCGGAAGGGGATCGGCCTTTGCCGGTCCCGTTGAGGAAGAACCGGCCGGCTAGGTCGGGCCGGCCGGAAGGGAGAAAAACCGGGGGAATTAATTCCCCCGGCAAGCAAAACGACCCCCCATCATGAGGGGTGGGGGGGGGGGCGCAGGTTCACAAGGGGGGGGGGGGGCAAGCGCCCCCCGTTTTTCCAACAGCTCGGCCTTCGGCCGAGCTGGCAGCGCGCCAGCGCGCTGCGCCGGACCGGCGCCTGGCCGGTCTGCCAGGCCAGGCCGTGCCGGGCCGGGTCGACCCTATCCGGGGTGGTTCGACCCGGTTCGGGTCAACCGGGGGGTCTCGGGCCGGGTCGGCCCGGGCCCGAAACACCCGATACCGAACGGTTTGGCTTCAAATGCCCATAACTCGGGCTACGGACCTCCAAACGACGCGCTGTTAGCGGCAATGCGATCCTTGGATCGAGACGGTCGTTTCGGTTTATCGCACTCAAGGTTTCAGAATACTTTTAGTTTGGCCGGGTTGGTTCGTACACAAAACCAACCGGGCCCTCGGAGCGGAAATGCTCATATCTTGAGCTATGGACGTCCGAATGACGTGCCGTCAGCTTTGTTGAGTTCCTCTTAGTGAGACTGATATTTTGGCATACTCCGCCCGAGGTTTGGATGCAGGTGGAGTACGATCGGTTTGGTTTTACCTTAAAAACCAACCGGGCCCCTGGAACGGAAAAGCCAATAACTCTCAGGCCGGGCGTCCGATTGACGCACCGTCTGTTGCGTTGAGTTCCTGTTGACGATACGGAACTTTTGGATACATCAACTATGGACTTTGTGACAGTTGATGTATCAACCTCTCGGCTCGTGGAGCGGACCCTCCCGAACGAGCTTGCTGTGTGCGGGAACCCTAGAGCTGGCTGCGACTGCTACTGTGACTGCGACGACAACTCTGCAGAGATCCTTAGAGGATTCGACGACAACGACTACAGCACTCCGTGATCCTGTGTGGATCAGTGCTACCGATCCTATGTGGGTCCGATCCTGTGTGGGTCAACGCTCAGCGGTCCTGTGTGAACCAGTGCCTACAGATCCTGTGTGGGTCCGATCCTGTGTGGGTCTTTGCGGGGGTTAGTACCTATCGATCCTTTGTGGGTTCGATGACTTAGATGGATCAGTGATCATCTCTATCGTCCTCGAAGAAGTATACCTGTGTGAGCTGAATCCTGTTGCTTTCCTCTGTGGATTGTGTTGTGCTATCCTGTGTGGATTTCGTATTGCTTTCCTGTGTGGAATACGTATACTTTCCTGTGTGGACTGAGTTGTACTTGGGCTCGGAGGTTGGAGCGTATTGGAATTGATGACTTAGGTATATGTATGGGCATATACCTAAGCAGTGTCGGTTATTACTTCGTGATTGTATCTTCCTTTTGTGGTTTATCCTTTTTGGATTTTGGGAGACCTTCGGGGGTCTCGGGGTCCCTACTGAGTATGTTATACTCACCCTTGCACGGGCTATGCCCGCACTACGTTGTGTTGGTTGCAGACGACGGACAGCGTTGATCGTGGTTGAGGCTCGCAGAGCAGGACGATACCTAGAGGTGGACCACTGGGCGGGACGTGCTCGGAGCGGACGGCGGGACCCGAGGAGCAGAGGAGCTATCTGTACCCACCCTTCAGGTGGGATTTCCAGTGGACAGCTTAGCGTAGCAGCTTTTACTTTTCAGTTGCTGTTTTCCCTTTCGAGTTGTACTTTACTTTCAGTTTTGGGTTTGTATACTAGCCCACCTACTTTTCCGCACTTACAGTTGTACTCTGTTTTACTTAGTGTTTACTTTTCCGCTTGCTTACTCTGTGGTGCTTGTTTACTTTACAAAGGCAATGCCTTCACTTTTTTCTGGGATTTACGCCTTGGTGCTAGTCGCCAGCCCCTGGCCTATGGAAGGCGGGCTTGGGGTAGTCACGGCACGGTCCCAGAGGACGGGTCGTGACACCCAGCCCCAGACTCTACCTTTCCTTGTGCTCCCTCCCTCGTCCTTACCTCTGGCTACTCCCCTCTCAGCTCCGGCTGACTCCCGTCTGCCCTATAGGTCTCGACCTCGCATCGCTGCACCTGAACAGACCACCTCCTTCCGTTCCAACCTCCTTCCCTTCCGGCCTTCGACCTTCCGTGCTCCAGAAAGGCCGCCCCCTCCTTTCGTCGGCCTCTCCGTACCTACATACTCCCATGATCTGGTATATTTATTTATTTATATTTCCTTCTTTTCATCAGTGGTGTTTTTATTTGTTTTGGCTGAATACTAATACCGTGAGTTGTGTTTCATTTTTTTCTCATTGTCTAGGGTCTACATTTGGTCCGCGGGGCATTGTTATTCCTCCCACTAAAGCATTGGTGCATCTGCTCTAACTTCAAGGTAGGCAGTTTCCAAATTTTTCATTTCTTGCATAATTCATGGAACTTGTGTGTTTCAAAATTATTATTTTACATCATTTTCGCCTTTATGATTATTGTATTTAACTCATCGTAGTGTTTTTTTGTATTAGTTAAAATGGTTAAAAATAGTTTTTGGATGAATTATCTTATTTTTTAGGTAGTTTTGTGAAAATCATGACTTGATAAATTATTTTTCGTATCTAATTAACTTATCATGTTCTTTAATTAAATTGGTTGGTGTGAACTTAATTTTTAAGAAATGTAAATTGTGTTT
Organism: Viscum album; assembly: GCA_963277665.1. NCBI lineage: Eukaryota > Viridiplantae > Streptophyta > Magnoliopsida > Santalales > Viscaceae > Viscum > Viscum album. Next base: position 117,891,414 of record OY728156.1, on the reverse strand, counting down.
GTTTTATTTCTGATAGTATGTTTGTATGGCATGAAGTGTGTTTTAAACCTATTTTGAGCTATTTGTTAGTTTTCATGGAATGTGAAATTGGTTATTTTGGTTGTTCAAGTGGTTCATAATTGTTTTGAAAGGTTTGAAATTAATTTTGAAGTGTTTGAGTATGAAATTGGTCTTAAAAATGGAATTGACATTTGAAATTGGTGAATTGTGATGTAAGACTTTGCTTTATTCTTTTGAAATGTTTTATCAGTTGAGTAAATGGTTTATTAAATGTTATTTGAAATGCAAGTCGTGGGTGCAAGGTATTTTAGTGTGTGTTTGAGTTTTTTTAGAAAGTGAATGTTAACTTTGTGTAAATTTTTCTTATTTTCTAAATGTTTTGGGGTCCCTTTGTGCGATTTATAGGAATGGTTTTGAAGGTGTTTCACTTAGTTTGACCCGTTTGTCTTTGAAACATGTTTTGGAATGAATTTTAAAAGGGGATAAGGCCCGTTTTTTTGTTGAGAAATGTTTGGGTGTGGTTGGAACCTAGAGGTCTATTTATATTTTTATACACAAAAGTGGTGTTTAGAGTTGATTTAAAAGAGTTTGTGAAATATTTTCGCAAAGGAATCTCATTATGTAAAACGAAAAGGCCTAGTTAATAACTTCAAGTGTTTTATAAAGAGGTTTTGATAATCAAATGATGTGACGGCCCGATTGGAACTTTGTTTATTTGAAATATATATATATATATATATATATATATAAGTATATGGGGAACTCCTATCTAGGGTAACCATTTATGGGTGAACATATAGGAAGTGTCTGTGTTTGGGGTAGGCAAGTGCGGTGAGATGAGTCACACGTGCAAGGGTCTCCTACTTACATAGTATCATTATAACCACCATGGGTTCCTAGGCGTCTTTTATTTGATCGAGTGATCGTTTCTTATCAGCCCCGATTATACGGGTTGGTACCCACTGGTAGGTATGAAGGCCAGATGGGGAGTGCTGCTGGTTTCTTTTGCCGCGAGGACGGCCAGTTGGTTATAAACTTAGGAACTTCACCATACGCCAGTAGTTGGTTCTGAATCGAGTACATCTAGGGGTATTCTAGGGATGTTTATGATCACCCATGGTTACCCATTTATTTACACTGCTTGTTTACTTCCTGTCGTAATAGTTTATTTCCAGCTTTCCTTATTTACCTGTATTATTTTAGCCCAGCTTTGGTATCTTTTGTTTCAGGTTTTGTTTATATTTTAAAAAATGGTTTTATTGAAATATCATGTAGAATCTACTAGATTTATGAATGGGAAAAATCATGTTGCTTATTTTAAAATGTAAAAACTATACTTTTATATTTTTATTTCAAACTTGTGTTAGTGTATTGTTTTGGAAAAGGGGACTTTGGATTCTGTGATTTATCTTGGAAACCCTACTAAGAATTTTTAATGATCACACTTATTTTTATCATTTCAGTTGTAGGTTTCTTTTTATCAGGTTCTCTCAGCTAAGTTGCTCATTATCGAAGCAAGGTCTGTCTTTAGTTGGGTGGTGACCTGGAAGTTCACGTGGAGGTATGTGCATTTTTTTTCTTTTTCTGCTGCTCGATTTCAGTTTTATTATTCTATTTATTCTTGGTTATTTATTTATATTTTTGGGCCAAATAATTCCCAGTGATTAGGTTGATGCCTGACACTAGTTTCCAGCCTGTGGGGATTGGGAATGCCCTTTGGGCCATGTCGCAGACCAGCTCGGGTGACCGGTTCAGGGTCGACCTGGGTTGGTTCATGACATCTCATGTTGGGAGATTATGTTGTTTCTTATGGCTCATGAAAGTTATGATTTCATGAGAAGAACTACCCAACAAACAATTTGGAATTAGATATGGTAGTCCATGATTTGAAAACTTGACGTTATTACCTATTTGGTGAGAAGTTAATAGTGTTCACAGATAGATCTTGAAACACTTTTCTTCTAACAAAGAGATTTGAATATGAGACAAAGAAGATGAATAGAGTATCTTAAAATGTTTGAATTTTAATTAATGTATACACTAGGTAAAGGGAACACTATAGAAGATTTCTTAAGAATAAATTAATATAGTTATTTGGTGAATGAAGCTTCAGATAAATGTAAAATAATGTCGATGATAATTGATATACACTTGGATTGTGAAGACAAAGGTAGTGTTGCAGTTTTATTTTTGGTTTCTTTTGTTCCTGATTTGGTTGATAAGGTTAAAGAGGCATATATATTCAACTTTGAACATATTTCTATGAGGGAAAAACTCAATTTTAGTGAGACTATTGAGAGATGAAAGCTTGATAGAATATTAGTGTTATGGTTTCAAGATTGGATGGTCATACCTTTGGATTTTCATAAATAACTTCTACATGCTTACCCCCATTCAATATGAATTATTCATCCTAGAATAAAAAATATGTATAAGGCACTGAAATCACAATTTTAGTGGGTTGATGTGAAAACAAAAGTGGCTACTAAGTTTGTTTCAATATGCCTCACCTGTCAGTAGGTTAAGGTAGACCACCAGTGGCCAATAGGTATGTTGTAGTCCTTAACGATTTTTGTTTAGAAATGGGAGTAGATAACTATGGATTTTGTAATAGGTCTATGAAGGATGGCTAAAAAACACAATGATATATGGGTGATAGTGCATTATCTCACAAAGTCAAACCATTTCATCTATATTCTTGAATCCAATACGGTGGAAGAATTGTCAAAAATCTATATATGAGAAGTGGTAAAAATCATGGTGTACCAATTTTGATAGTATCTGGATGAGATCCTAGTTTTATCATTTTTTTAAATCTTTACATCAATCCATTGGGGATTAGTTGACTATGATAATGACGTATCATCCTCAAATGGATGAAAAATCTGAGAGGAAAATTCAATCATTGGAGGACATACTTAGGGATTGTGTAATGGATTTTGGTGGCTCATGGGAGGAGCACATACCATTAGTAGAGTTCTCATACAACAACAGTTATCATGAATTGATACATATGAAACCTTTTGATGCAAAGTATAAGAATCCTTATCATTATCCACTTTTTTGGGTGGAAGTAGGTGAAACTTTACTGGTTAGACAAAGCCTTGTGCAAGAGACAATGGAGAAGATACATTTGATTAGAAAGAAAATGGAGACAACATAAATTCTTCATAAATCATATGTGGATCATTTTTTATGACCATTTTCATTTGAGGTGAGTGGTAATGTATTCTTGAGAATCTCTCCAAGGCTTGGGAATCATCATTTTGGGAATCATGGAAAGTTATATCCTTAATACATAATCATTTTGAGATACTTTAATGGGTTGGTGAGGTGGAATATCATTTGTCTTTTCCACTAAGGTTCAGTTCAGTGCATAATGTGTTTCATGTATCTCAATTGAAGAAGTATCAACCTGACCCTGACCATGTGATTAGATGGGATCATGTTGACCTCAAGCTGAATTCTATGTTAGTTTAGGTTTCAGTGTGGATCGTGGATAGGAAAGAGAAAGTATTATGTGGGAAAATTAGTGGTCTAGTGCAGGTTTTATGGAAACATGGTTAGATTCAGGAAGAAACTTGGGGCCATGAGAAAGAAATAGTGGAGGAATGGCATGAAATATTTTAAGCCAATGATCCTTTTCAACTTTCTGGGAATTAAACGACCAATGGAAGGGAGAATTTAAAACCATTAGTTTTAGGTTCTTGACCCTTTATTTATGTATTTTAAGTTTATACAATGTTCTAGTTAAGTTTTAGGAGGCTCAGAGGTGTTTTGGAATACTTTGGAGGTTTTCTTGGAGGTTCATGGTTTGATCGTGGTTAGCATAAATTGTGTAACACATCCAGAAAACCGTGAAACTAAAACAATGGGCACTAGGTAGGTGCACGGTTTGTTCAAATCATATAGATTCCTAGGAGAAAATGCGCAATACTGATCAATGGGTAATATCATGGTTAGAACATGTTTTTTAATTAGTGTGAGCCAACTGTGTGAGGTGTGGTTTGAGGTAGTGGATCATGCATGGTTAGTGTACAACTTTCCTAACAATGTTCCCTAACCATGCACCTTAAAAAATTAGATTAAAAAAATCATGGATCTAATCTTATTTAACTCCCAAACCACTAATTTTTCCTCTAATTGGGACATATCACGAATTGATATCCCACCCATGACTATGGAGACAATTCCATTCAATTTGGGAGTGATAACTAGGTGAATCTAAGTGTGTTGGAGTATCAGATTCATTGGTAAGTGATCATTCTTCATTGTTTTACTTAGATATCTTCTTCTTACCTCTCTTGGAATCATGGATCTAGTCTATTGGAGATATATCCATGTAGTGTGATGTCAATATTGTTGATATATGATTGATTTGATTGAAGGTAATAAGATCTAAGGTTAAATTTAGGACTTTCAAGCTGTGTTTTTGAAGTTTTGTGCTGTTCTTCATTTTAGCCTAATTTTAAGAGGTAGGTAGATTCTTTATCATTATAAATTGATTATAAATTAAATTATTGGTTTAAAATTGATTTAATTTCTTTAAATTTTTGTGAAACCTTTGTGTGATTTAATGGAAACCTCTGTATTGATATGTTTTTAGAAATTGTAGAAGTTGGTTTGTTTTGTGAAAGTGATTTTGGTTCATGATTTTAAAATTATTATTTTAAAATTATGTTTTTGTTTTAATTCATGTAAAATGTTTTTTGAAATGGTTTAAATAAGGTAAAGTTTTATGTGAAATGGTTTTGGATTACTTGGTGGTGTGTGTTCATGTTGAATTTTATGAGGCATGGTTGAAATTGACTTGGTGATCAATGCCAAAGGTGTAATGAAACATGGTATTGGATGACTTGTGATGACTTGGTAGATTTAAGAGAGACCATTCATGAGTATGAAACCATCACTTGAGTGTGCATGTGTGTATTTGTGAAATTATTGAATGGGTATGAAAAATGGATTTAAGAATTTTTTTTATGGTTGTGAAATGGGATTCCTTAGAACTCTTTTGGTTTTTATATTAACTATTGAAATGATTTTAAAGATTTTCTTTTTAAATTTTTTATATAAATTGTTCTAACAAGATTTATTATAGTGGCATGAGTAGGGAAGTCATTAGGGGAAATCTTACTGAGTTTTATACTCACCCCTATTTAGAAACTTTAGTATATTTAGAGATATTATATATATCAATACATTGGTAAAGGAAATGGATACTAGTTCTTTAGTGATTAATCATGATACATTGGTCATGGATTGTTGATTTGGAGCTTGGAGCATGTTGGGAGTTTCTGTTTGGATTCCTTTATTTCCTTTGGGTTTTGAGTTCTTTGGTGTCTTTGAGTTTTGTAAGTTTTGGTTTCTTCTTGTACTCTGATATTTTTATTGGTTTAGTTGGTTTTTTTCAGTTGTATTTTTTACTCCTGCATCATATATAGGTTTTATTATTATTTTTATCATGGTTTAATTGTTTTATTTTCAAAGGAAAAATTTTCCTCCAATTGTTATGAAGACATTGAAATTTATTATCAGCCTTTAGTGTCTTAAGGATGTCACCTAAGTCCAGTAACTCTTTTTCCTCTTCCCAAGACAATGGACAAGGGGTGGGATATTATAGAGACTACTTGCATATCATTATAAAACAACATTATAAATAAAGGTAGTCATATACACCATCAAGATAAATTAGAATTGAATGGACATCCAAGAAAGTGCTGAAAAATAATCATAATAAACTATTCTATAACAAATGAACTTTATACTACATGTTAGGTAGGGAATAAATCTTCAATAATTCATATAAATTTAAACCCAAAAGGAAAAAATAAAAAACTAAGAAAAACCCTAAAAATGATCCTTAGTCTTGGCTCAGTACCAAACTCCCATGCTCTGTTCTATTAATCCAATCATCAAGAATCAGGCCTTGTCCAAACCTATACCTTCAATGAAGTAGCATCTGCTATGGTACCCAAGTACCATGGAACCCCAAGAAAGGTGTGGGTATAAATCAATAGGCCACCATCAATGACATATCTAAATATAACTAGTATGATAAAAAAAAGTGCATAAAAGGTACTAAAAATAAATAATTTTATGAAATTTAAACAAAAAATAGTAAATATGTACCAATGTATAGGTTTGATAGTGACACATCAGATAAGACTATACCACCGTCGATCCTCAGGTCTATGAACTCAATTACTCATACCTCAGTTTCAGGGTGTCTCTAAACATGTTGTAGTGACCATGCTAACCATAATAATATGACCACCCTTTCAGGTGTTTTCAATATAAGTATCATGACTACCCCATAGGGTGTGTTTGAAACCTCCCACAATGTGATTTTTCATGACCACCCTTATGGGTGTTTCTATAACTTCTCCATAGGTAGTTTTTTAGACCTCCCCATAGGGAGTTTTTTATATGAGATTCATGACCACCCAAAAGGATATTTTCATGACCACCACAGAGGGTGTTTTCTATATCATTCCAAAATTCAACATTTCAAAACACACATTATCATTTTATATAACAAAGTCCCTTTATCTCATCATGAAACATTATCCTTTTTAAAACTAGAGTCTTTTGAATAAAAATACCAAATCAATTCATAACACCCATCATGGTTTTCTAATTCAATTCATAAAGGGACACTAAGGATCACAACCATCGTAATTTCCATTTACCATTCATAAGTCATTATATGAATTATAATTAGTCATAAAACTTTTAAAATCCAAAATCATCTAATTCATAAAAGAAAAATCGATTTACCAAACCATTTTCCATTTCAAGGGGATTATTCAAGTTTCTATTATTAAATCATGAAAATAATTTATAATTTTCAAAACCCCTATTAATTAGAAAGATTTACCAATTCACAACTCCCTTGTCATTTTCTTTTTATAATCACCATTTTATATTTAGTGTAACATTCACATTTCCAGTCTTACTCTCTATTTATGGAATTCCAACATAGTTCGCCTAGCCATTTAACAAATCCCATGTTTTGATTTCAAGTTAGGGTATCCCCTAGGAATAAAACATCATTTAGGTTATTTAATCCATTTAAATAAAGTATATAACATGATGAAATCAATATTAATGATTTTAATTATGTTCCAGGTCACCACAAAACAAACCTAAATGAATTTATAACACATAAATTTTAAAATAAAGTGATATTATGGGAAAAAGTTTACGAACCACCTAACTTAGACTCATAGACAACCAATCATCTGATTATGACCTTCAGTTCTAGCTAAAATGATAAAAATTGAAAAATAATATGGAATCCTTGAAAATAGGATGCATTAGACATGAAAAAAATTGAAGAATCATACAGAATCCCTGAAAATAGGATGTATTATACATAAATAGAAAGGGAATAATTGACAGTGAGAGAAATAAGGAATGAGAGGAAAACAATTTGTAGCCTTAACTCTTTCTCCAAGTCACAATTTATGACACTCTAAATGACCAAGTATCAAGTGAGATCTTCCTTGGAGAATAAAAGAGAGGGAGAGGCATGATGGGATGCAACTAGCCATGATTAGGAGAAAAATGCTACCAGAAATGAGGAGGAGAAAAATTCCAAGTGAGGGGATTAAATGGGTGACCTCAGTGAAATTAGGGGGATGAACCTAATTTAAAAATCCTCATAGAGGACACTAAATTTATGATTATTCCAATACCCATACAAGGCTACTAGTTTTCCATAAGATAGTCGATGGCACTGCAGAATCCTTATTGCAGGCCCTGACCTCCTCCATACCCCCCCAAATGTGTCAGAGATTTCCCCAAACCCCCAAAATACTTCTATATACAAAGAATATATACCTTGATTGGATTCAATGATGATCAATTTTTTTAAACAAAAATTTACTCCAGAGAGGGGTAGGGTTTTATAACTCATCATCCAATGCATAAAATTCTTGTAAATGTAATTCCGACGGATGAAGTTTTGGTAAGCTAAAACAAAACTTCACTTCCCAACAATCCCCCATTTGAAGGATTCTTTTAGGGAACCTTGTAAAATCTCCAATACTTGGGGAAATCCTCCTTTATTCATAGAAATTAGTGTTCCTCCATCTTCACCTTTCATTCACCTAAGTCCCACTATAGAACAATGTTTTCAAATAATTTCTTGAACCATCGTATTGGTGAACATGTCTGCTAGATTTTGGATTCATGCTATCTTCCAGATATCTAGAAATTTTTCCTTCATCATGTCCCTGATGAAATGATATTTCATGTCAATATTTTTGGTTCCTTCATATAAAACTATATTTTTCTCTAAGTGGATTACACTTTGTAAATCCTAGAAAATAACTCTTCCTTGAACTTTCCCAAGTTTTTTTAGTAACTGCATTGACCAAATCACTTCTTTAGATGATTATATTTTAGATACATACTATACTTATTTTGTACTTATAATAATAATCCTCTACAACTATGACACCCAACTAATCATTTTTCCTCCATAGATAAACAAAAAACATATTATTATCTTCCAGGTGTATAAATATTTGACAAATCTTGTATCAAAATATCCACACAAAATGTCATTTATCATAAAGCACGAGGTTATATCATATGTTACTTTAAAATACCAAAGGATCCATTTTACAATATCTCAGTGTACCTTTTTAGATTTTACATGAATTAAATTATGACATCTACTGCATAGGTAATGTTTCATTAATTACAAATCATCACATAAATTAAACCTTGTACCATTGATGCAAATCGAAATTTCTCCATGTACTTTTCCCTAGATTCTATTGTTGGTGCTCCTGTCTTGAAAAAATTAAAGAGTCTGATGATAAGAGTTGAGACTTATTTATATCTATTCATATCAAATATTTTTATGACCTTTCAGATGCAGTCCCTTTGAGATAGAACCAAAGTTCCTTCCTTCATATCTCTTTTGATCTTTATTCTCAAGATTTAATTGGCATGCCCTAGATCCTTAAACTCAAATATTATTTCCAACTTATGTTTGAGATCTTGAATATTTTGGACTGATGAACCCACTAGATTAATTTCATCCACACACAACAATATTATAATGAATGTTTCATCACTCCACTCCTTCCGATAATAACAATGATCTGAATTGTACTTGTTCTAACCATTTCCTAACATAAATAAATCAAATTTATGATTCCATTTCTTTATATATTACTTAATTACTTAAATAATTTTCTTTAATTTATAAAAAAACTTATATTTTTCATCTTTCATGAAACCTACTAGTTGCCTCATGTAAATTTCTTCCTCCAACTCACTATAAAGGAAGGTCCTCTTTATGGCCATCTATTCTAAGTACATATTTTCTGATGCTACCATGCTTAACACTATTTGGATAGTTTCATACTTAATTATCGATGAAAATATTTCTAATAAATCAAAACCTTATTTATATTAAAATCCTTTTCCCACTATTCATGCCTTTAAACTCTTTTTTCCATCAATTTTTTTCATCCAATTAGAACACACACTTATTTTGAAGTTATATTTCCTCCCTCCAATAAGCCAGTTAATTCATAAGTTTTTTTGGTTTTCAATGAATTTATTTATGAATTCATTGATATATTACACTATTTAGAATCACTGAGTATGGATGCCTATTTCGGGCTCTTTAGCTCTCTACTATCCGTTAGAAGAAGAAAGTCCATGTCAACCCCAAACCTTTGAACCCAGTTTGTTATTGGACCCCAGTTAAGTTTTGGTTGTATTTATTTTCATTAGATCAATATGTTTATGAAGGAAATTATGTTGAAAAGATAATGTAAATATGGTTTGAAAAAGGGTGTGAGTAAAATTTTCAAATTGGATCCAGAACCATAAGGATGATAATCAGATCTAGGAGGATTGGATTCCGAATCATCGGTATTAGATCCAGATATTAGTATGAGTCAACAGATCCATGAATCATAATGAGAATATGATGAAAAAGTCATAAATCATATTGAGTCTAGAATGAAAGTGGTTATCGTAATAAGGAATCAATTTTAGATTCAGAATGGCTCTAATAGAAATATGATGACGCTTTTCTATTTTTTATTTCCCACAAATCATAATTAAGTTGTAAAACTTATGATGATTGATTGATAAAAATAAATGGGGAGAAGAAATAATGAGAATCATATTGAGTATCTTATTGTAAGAAAATAGGTGCTTCCAATCATATTCAGGCCAATCATATTCTGGATAATCATATTCAGGCTTGGTAGAAAAGAAAGATGTTGCTGGAGAAATGGGAAGTTACAATACTTTACATTATAAGTCAAACGATGCTAAATAAGATCTTAAACATAATCAAAACCACTAAAAAAGTCACACTTACAAGAAAAATCATGTGAAAGAAGTAAGTTTCTGAAGTAAAATATTTCTAGTCTCAAATCATTGGATTCAGATTTGTTTGAATTCTGGGAAGGTTTTCTTGATCGTAATGAGAGAAACTGAAGGTGTTAGTTTTCAGTCAGACAAAAATCCTAAATATTTAAATATTTTGAGAATGAATTTGATAAGTATCATAATGAAAAACATAAATAAGCTGAGTTCTGAACTACCTTTGGTATTTTATTCAGAAAAGAATAAGTGGAATCAGTTGAAGAAGTTTGAAAAAATCTACTATCTCCATCATAATGAAGAAACTGGAATGAAATTTGGTTTCTAGAATCATAATGATAAGGAATATGTTTTCCTTTTTACATTTGGTGTAGATAAACGTAATGAATAAACTATTATTGAACATATGATTCCATCGTAATGAGGAAATCAGAATGGGAAGATAGTCTTTCAGGTGGTGCAAAGAAACATAATGAAATATCTTCAGTTCTGATTTGTTTGCAAGTGGGTCAAGAAAATCAGAGTGACCAAATTCCTTTATCATAATGAATAAATTTTATGAAAATTGAAATCAGGAATCAAAATCAGACTAAAGTTTCTTAAGAATTCCTCAGTTCCAGATTTATAAGTGGGTTAAGAAATCATGATGGCCATCTTAATGGAGAATCATAATGGGAGAATTGGAATGGCAAATCAAAATTAGATTGAAGATTTGTTAAATAAGTCAGAAGAGATCTAAAGTTATTATAAGATTCAATAATGTTTGAGAAAAGTTTATAAGAGTTTATGAAGTCAATATGCACCCGAAATTCAAGGATAATTTATAATTCAGAAAAATTTTATTGAGCAGGAAATGTTTTAAGAACCCTACCAAAACCTCTTTTGGGTTGACTATAAAAGAGAAAGTACATTATACTTTCATCTGAAATATTAAAAAAAGTATGAGAGAAGGCAGAGCACTGAATAATTTTTAGAGAGAATAAGTTTCTATATTGAGTTTTCTTGAAGAAGTCATGTCAGATAGAAGAAGAAAAGATAAGAGAAAAGATTGCATTCAACTGATCATCATATTCATATGATTATCATATTCATATGGTTACCATATTGGGTTGTATCATTATACTGGGATTTTCATAAATATATAGAAGTGTTTTAGAATTGTATCAACTATATTATGAAAAACATATATTCTTTCCATATTGGGAAATCATACTTGATAATAGGGCTGGGAAATTATACAGAGTTTTATTATGAAGTTTAGGAAGTTATTACTAGATTTTGGGTATGAAAGTGGATTTTTTTTTGTAATATAATATTTCTTAAAGTTTATCAAGAATAACCGTAACATGTTTGTTACAAAATTTTATTTCATCATTTTGTGTTACATGAAGCACCTGCACCGTTGTATTGATCATTGTGCTACATGAGTATAAGGGAATATCCTACTCATTATATTCCACACAAAAGGATTTTTTATAATGTACTTTTTGTTATTGGATTATTTCCATACCATACCAAGGATGTAGCTATTCTTGTTGAATAATGAATCTTGTAACTTGTATTCCTATGGAAGTGTGTTTGATTTGTTTTTAGCAAAGAAATAAATATTTAATAGGAGGAAAGTTTGTTTCTTAAAAAATAAACTTAAAAGAAAAAGATATCACTAATTCACCCCTCCCCCTCTCAGTGATAATTGGAACCTGACCAGGAACTTATAACTGGTATCAGAGTGGAAGGTTCCCATAATTTATTCTTTTCTAAAATCTTTTAAGAAGAAGTTGTGATGGATAATCTAAGTTGTATGAAAAATAATGGGATTATGATATTAAATAATAGGAATTATTATACCTTGAAAGGGAGAATGATTTCATATCTTATGTCCCTTGGGTATAATGTTTCAAAAGTTTTTATAGATGGTTTCCCTCCTCATTCCGAGGATAATCCTCTTATAAGTGGTGATAAGGAAAACCTTATGAATGATGGAAGAGATAAGAATTCTCTACTCTATTCAATTTATGAATGTGAGTTTCTGAGAGTAAAAGGATTTTCCACTACCAAAGGTATTTGGGATAAGCTAAACAATATTTATAAAGTCAATACAAAAGTGAAAAAGGAAAAGTTACAAATCTGGAGATTGAAGTATGAAAATATGAAGATGGGCGAGTATGAATCTATTGGTGACTTCTTTACTATGGTGAATGAAATTTTTAGAACTATCAGTGGTCTTGGTGAAAAGTTATAAGATTTTACTATTGTTGAAAATATCTTGAGAATTATTCCCAATAAGTTTGATGACAAAGTTTTATTATTGGAAGAGAGAGATCCTGATACATTATCTCTGGATGACTTCCATAGTACTCTCATCACATATGAGATGAGAAGTGAAAAATCTAAAAAGGGAAAAACAAAATTTTATAGAGAAATGTATTTCAAATCCTCTAAGAAAGAAAATTTTAAGAAGGTTTCTGAGGAAGATGATGTTGCTGAATTTGAATCTAAAAACGAGGCATGTAAAAATATTGATGAAATTTTATCCTTATTTTCTAAAAATGTGAAAAGAGGTATAAGTAAATATAAAGGGAAACTTCCCTTAAATTTTTTTTTGATGTGGAGATATTGGGAACTTTGTTTCCAATTTTCCTCAAATAGGTGAAGAAGAAGAAAGCAATTAAGAAGAAAGTAATGAAGAATAAAAAAGGTTAAGAAGATATTGGAAGAAATGGGTGATAAGAAAAAATTCTATTCCAATAAGAAATATAATAAGTTCTCCAAAAACAAAAGGAGAAGATTTTTATCTAAGGATGATGATAGTGAAGAAGTTTTAAATAGTGGTGAATAAAACTTGTTTATTTCAATAATTGATAAGGAAAGTATTTCTAATAGTGAAATAAATTATTCTAAAAAGGAAAAAAGTGAAGCTGAATCTGAAAAATCCACTTAAAATTTTAGAGAAAATACTTTTGTTGAAACAATTGAAAAAAAGAATATGAAAGTAATATCTTTGAATAAGATGAAACTAAATTATAATATCATCTTAAATAATAATTTAAATAATGTATGAGGAAGATTAGGAGACTTAAAAAGGAGATCAGGAATTTGAAAAGTGAAAAATCTTCAACAAACAATCAATAATGTATTATAGATGAGAAAGTCAAGCTGATGAAAGATATTGATGATTTGAAGAAATATATTGAGTAAGAAAAGAATTCTAATTAACATCTAGAAGTGAAGTTTATGGAAAAAAATAGTATATTTGGAACATAACCAATTTTTTTTAAATCTAAACAGAGAGGTACAAGTTTAAAAAATTCTATCTCTGAAGTTGGTGAAAGTTCTCATAAGGGTAAGCCTGAGAAAGATCAACAAACTTTACTTCCAAAGGTTGAAAAGAAATATGGGAAAGTTATGTATATGGCCAAGACTAACAAAGTTGTGAAGTCATAAGTTACTAAAAATTATGAATCTGAATAGGTTTTTATTACTCATGATTTCAATAAGGATGAAAAGAAAACCAAGATGAAGAAGAAGGTTTCAATTGAAAATATAAAAGTTGGTGATCAAAAAAGTTCTGTTAAGAAGGTTTCTGAGAAATGTATTCACAACTCATGTCAGTATGGAATTTATATAAGAAAATTATCTTTCTATGGATACTACTAGAATTGTGGTCGATTTGGGCATACGACTCACATAGATTGGTTTAACCAAAAATATTAAAACTATTCCACAAGCTATAGAAGGAAAAGTTTTAGGGGAGTCAATCACCTCAATGAAAGAAGTCTGAGAAGGATATTCTTAAGAAACCTAATAATGTTGGGGTGAAAATTGAAAATAGGTTCCAACCTCTAGAAACTATTTGTGAAGGATGTGAGAAACCTAGACATATTTCTAAAGGATTTCTTTTTTTTACCAGTACAATAAAACTTTCTAAACAATTTTTATAGGCCATATGTTTTGGAAGTTAAGAAAAATAGATCTGTTGAGTCCGAAAAGAAAGAGTGCTTAGTTATCTAGCCAAAACATGTTGTCTTGTCTAGGAAGTTAGAGGAAGCATGAAAATTATTGAAAGAAGAGGGTAATAAATAGACTTATTAAGATATAAGAAATGTTTTCAAAAATACATCAAAAAATTATAGATATGAGAAAGGATGGAATGCTATCAAAATTTAGTCAACTATCTTACCAGGGAAAAAGTCAGGCATGGAAAAAATTTTACAAACTGATTGTAACAAATATGTTACTAAAGATAAAGAAAATTTGACATCCTTATTAGAATATTCTACAGATAAGAAGAAAGTTGTTACAAAAACTGATAAGGATGAACAAAAGGAAGAAAACATATCCAATGAAAAATCTAAGAAAAAGGGGAAATATTCAAGACTAAGAGAGGACTCTAAAAATGATTTTTTATAAGAAATAATCAAGGTTCTTCCTTATTCCCAAAATATTCTTATACACTTGTACTAACTTACAGGTAATTGAATGAGTTGAAATAAATAAGCTGATGTTGATGAGTCTCTTATTATTCTTACAAAAGAAAGTGATGAGGTTATGAAATGTTTATTGTGAAAGTTTTGTTTGTACACCTGAACTTTCTGATATGTTTGTTGAGATGGGTGAATGTTACTTTTATCCTAAAAAAATAATTTTAATATTTTCCCAGAGATGATAATGTTGAAAGAAACATGAATAATGTATTACATAAATGTTGTGTTATGGAAAACATTAATAACCTTATTTTTGAACTCTTTTTTTATATATCAGGTTCTCCCACATAAAATTAGAGTTTTTTAGTCAAAGGTTATTTGTTAAGGAATTCATGTGATACTTATGAATAATTTCAAAACTTTGAGATGAAAAGTTCCAACATTTTGAAATGAGACAATTTATCAATAAGGAAGGAAACTTTTCACGATGACCCATTTGAATTTTATTTTCAATAAGGGGGAGATAATATATTAAGGGGGATATATAAAGAAAAGGGGGATCAAGAAAATAAAACATGGAGAAGAAAAGTGAGAAAAAAAACAATACCACTTATTATTTTGAAGTGGTTAAATGTAGGCATTGAAGTGGGTATTGACAAAAAACACAAAGGGGGAGATTTTTGGACCCCAATTAATCTTTGGTTTTATTTTTTTATCAATATATAAATATTTTGATTAAATAAAGTATTTTAAAAATGTAATGTAAATCTATATTGAAGAAGGGTGTGAGTAAAATTTCCAAATCGGATCTAGAACCATAAGGATGATAATCAGATCTAGGAGGATTGAATTCAGAATCATCAACATCGAATCCATACATCAACATGAGTCAATAGATCTAGGAGTCATAATGAGACTTTGATGAAAAATTTATAAATCATATTGAGTCTGGAATGAAAGTGGTGATCGTAATGAGGAATCTATTTCAGATTCAGAATAGCTCCAATTGAAATTTGACGATGCTTTTCTATTTTGTATTTCCTACAAATCATAAGTAAGTTGTAAAACTTGTGATGCTATATTGATAAAAATAAACGGGGATAAAAAAAGTTGAAAATCATATTGATAATATTATTGGAAGAAAAGAGGTGATTCCTATTGTATTCAGGATAATCGTATTTAGAAGAATCATATTCAGTCTTGGTAGAAAAGAAAGATGTTGATGGAGAAATGAGATGTTACAATACTTTCCATTATAATTAAGATGATAATATATCCAATCTTCAACATAATCAAATCCATGATGGAAGTCATGTTTATAAGAAAAAGTGTGTGGAAGAAGGAAGTTACTGAAGTAAAAGATTTCTGGTCTGATATCATTATATTAAGATTTTTTTGAAGTCTTGGAAGGTTTGCTTGATCGTAATGAGAGAAACCAAAGGTGTTGTTTTTCAGTCTGACCAAAATCCAAAAGATTTAAATCTTCAAAGAATAAATTTGATAAGTATCGTAATAAAAAATAGAAAGAAGTTGAGTTCTAAAATATCTTTGGTATCTTATTCATAAAAGAAGAAGTAGAAACAATTGAAGAAGTTTGAAAGAATATGCTATCTCCATCATAATGAATAAATTAGAATGAGATTTTGTTCTAATAGTCATAATGAGAAGGAATATGTCTTCCTTCTTACATTTGGTGTAGAGAAATGTAATGAAGAAATTTTTGTTGAACATAATCTTCCATCATAATGAGAAAATCGAAATGGGCAGATAGCCTTTCAGGTGGTGTAGAGAAACATAATGAAATATCTTTAGTTTTTATTTGTTTGTAAGTGGTTAAAGAAAATAGAAGTGTCCAAATGCCTTTATCATAATGAAGAAATCGTATTTGGAAATCAAAATCAGGAATTAGAATCAGACTAAAGTTTTTTAAGAATTCCTCAGTTCAAGATTTATAAGTGGGTCAAGAAATCAGGATGACCATAGTAATGGAGAATCGTAATGGGAGAATTAGAATGAAAAATAAAAATCATATTGAAGATTTCTTAAAGAATTTAGAATAAATATGAAGTTATTAGAATATTCAAGAAGGTTTCATAAAAGTTGATAAGAGTTAAAGAAGTCAAGATGTACCTGAAATTCATGGATAATTTATAATTCGGGAAAATTTGGTGGAGTGGTAAATTTTTTAAAAATCCCACCAAACCTCATTTGGGTCAACTATAAAAGGGAAAGTAATTTATACTTTCATCTAATATAAGTATTGTTAAAAAAAAGAGGATCATTGAATAATTTTTAGAGAGAAGAAGTTTCCATATTGAGCTTTCTCAAAGAATTCATGCCAGACAGAAGAAGAAAAGAGAAGAGGCAAGATTACATTCAGCTGATCATCATATTCACCTAATTATCATATTTAGATGGTTAACATATTAGGATGGATCATCAGACTAGGATTTATAGAAATCGATAGAAGTGGTTCAAAACTATATCTACCATATTTTGACATATATATATATTTTTCCATATTGAGAAATCAGACTTGGGAATCAGACTGGGAAATTTGAATGAGTTTTATTACGAAGTCCAGGAAGTTCTTACTAGCTTCTGGGTAAGAAAGTGAAGAATTTTTTTTGAAATATCATATTTTTGAAAGTTTATAAAAAATCACCATAACATGTTTGTTATAAAAATTATATTTCATTATTTCCTACTACTTGAAGCACATGCACTATTTTATTGATCATAATTACACATGAGAGCAGGGGTATATCATACTCATTGTATTACACACAAAAGGATTGTTTTCTAGTGAATTGTGTGGACTTTTATTGTTTCCATACAATATGAAAGACGTAGCTATTCTTTTTGAATAGTGAACCTTATAAATACTTGTGTTCCTGTGGATGTGTATTTGATTCATTTCCAGTAGAGAAAGAAATATTTAATAGGAGGTGAATGTTGTTTCTTAAGAAAGAAACTTAAAATAAAAATATTTCACTGATTCACCCCCTCCCCATCTCAGTGATACTTAGATCCTGACTGGGCACTTATATTTATAATATCGATTGATCTCTTTAACTAAGTTGGTTTCACTATACTACATGGATCATCTATTTCTTATCATACCCAAAATTCCAACACTTTGACTTTCATAGCCCTAAATTCTGGTACTCCCATTCGATATTCTTCTCCCCATTTAACTTTGTAGCACACATTTTTTGGTCTTACCTCTATACCTTAAGTGATTTTATCTGAGTTCTCTAGAATTTATAATATTATGATTCTCTTAATTTATTGAAATTTTACTTAAATAGTTTATTTATCAACAAATTATTTCTATGACAAGTTTTTATACCCCCATGGAATACTTTAATTTCATTAAACATCCCATCTTCTAATAACCTTTTGTTTTTCATCATCTCATAACTGACAGCTGGATTTTTCTTCACCATACCCCAAAAAATAAATATTGGACTTTTCCTAAAGCTTGTACCTATCCTTAGAATTAATAATAATGTATTCGAAGATTCCAAATACTTTAATATGGTGAACTTATGGTCTTTTACCAGACCATAAATCATTCTAAAGTTCATACCCAACTGTAGATACTGAACTTCTGTTGAAAATGTAAGCATTTGTGTTGAGTGAATCTACCCAAATTCACTTGGACATTCAATAGTGAAACCTCATGATTCAAGCCTTATCTATCAATGTATGATTTATTCATTCATCCACTCCATTGTATTGTGAATTTTTATGATCCATATTCTCATGGCTTATGTATTTCTTAATGTATAAATTCCAGAAGTTATATCCGGTGTACTCACCACTGCTTTTAGTGAAAAGTAATTTAAACTTCCATAAATTTTATCTTTAAAACAAGGATTTCAATTTCATGAAATACTAAAACATAGTTTACTTATTCTTTATAAATTAAACTTATAATTTATTTTTATAATCATCAATAAAATTTACAAATTAAAGTGAACCTATGAGGGACTAAACAAGGGAAGGTCCCCAAACATTCAAGTGATACAGATATAACTTTTGGGATTTGATATTCTATCCATCTAAATTTAAGGACACAATTTTCTATTTCCTTAGCATAATAATTTCACACTTTCTTAATTTTATGTTTAAAACTTCAGTATGCCTTAGAAGTTAGAACTTTCATGTTATTTTAATTGAGATGACCAAGTCTTCAATGATAAACCTCCAGTTTTTTCAATGATAAACTTCTATCCAATGCAATTTCATATGTTATTCTAGTCAAATACAATGTCCTATCCTTTAATCCTTTTGAAACTAGCATCAAACCTCAATCTAGTTTCTAGACTCCTCCTACAAATCTAATCCCATAGAATACTTCATCAAGTTATTCTATAGAAATTAAGTTCTTCTATAGACCTAAGAAATATCTAACTTATTCCGACTTCAAAACACCCCCATTATTTATCCAAATATTCACATATCATTTTCCAATAATCTCTAAAGATTCATCATCCTCCAAATGTACTTTGTTGAAAATTTTATACATATAATTTTCAATGAATCTATGCTCTCCCATTGAATGGAATGATTATCTTGAGTCAACCACCCATTACTCCACTAGAATATTAACATTGAGAAATAGTTCACTACCTCATTCTATCTAAATTAGAGAATTTGAGTTTCCAGAAGTTGATGTTCTTTTGTATCATTCATTAAGACTCCCATAACCCTTCTTAATGTGTCCTTTATTCCTACATTTCTTGTAGGTAGGACTAGGACTGACCAAATTTCCTTAGCTCTTCTTCCATGGATTAAATTTTATTGGTTTCTTCTTGTATACCTTCCGTTGAGGTGACCGTCTTCATCTATAAACATTAAGAGAACTACCAGAAATTACTTAGACTTACTTATAATGAATATCTTCACTGAGAATCATATTTCTAATATCATCAAATATAAAATATATTTTCCCACCAAAGTTACTTACAATAGTAACCATCCCATACTAGCTCTTAAAAAGTAATTATAGCAGTAGGAGTGCCCATACATTATTCCTGAACCTTACCTTTATTTATTCAAGCTTCCCTTAGATCATATTGAAATTGTTCACATGATCTTCCACCAACCTCCCTTCTTATAACCCTAAGTAGAATAATCATTTCATCATGATTTTTTTTCAATGTTACAGGATTATCATATATATCCACAAGAACCTCTATTACCCTTTTCATTTTCTTTAGTTCAAAAATGATAAAGGCAACATTTTGTGCCAATGACATCCTCACCAGTGTCAGTACCTCCCTTTCTATCCATTCCAATTCCACCTTTTACATCGTATCCAAATAAACTCTAGTAAGTGGAGAATCTAGGTCCTTCTAAATGATATGATCCTATATCTACATTCTTTGGAAGCCAAAATCCATTCCATAAAACTTGTCTTCACGAACCTTTTTGGCATTTGATGCCATATCTTTTAATGATAGTGAACTATCACTAAAATGAATATATTTTGAAGGAAAGAGGGAATATGAGTTTCTTGGACCATGTGATATAATACAAATTTTTGTTATTAGATATCAAAATTATAACCTTTCTTTGAGACTAGTAATTGGGATGAAACTTAACCACCAGAATTTCGATAAAACCACTAAAAGAAGGATTCCCAGTCCACTATCACTTTGCATGCCATAGGATCTCCATAGTGGAAATGAGAACTCCAAAAGTCCACTTCCAATAAATATGTGTACTAAAATTAGGTAGACTTCACACCCTACTCATCACAAAAATTTATCCTTTTTATCCACCAAAAAACTCACAAAAATTCATGGAAATAAAAAATTCAACGGAAATGCATGAAATTAGGAAATAACACAAAAAATTAATATTATTTGGACAATGAGTCCTAGATGTATGTGAGAAACACTGTTTCTTAATTTATATTCACTATAAGATATAATAGATTATAAATAGATCACTAAGTACAAGTTGTCTAAACAAACACTCAACTATTTTCATTAAATGTGCCTCTTGATCTTCATGGATTAATCTATTAGTTAGTTTATACATATGTTGAAGGTCCCAACTACTTACATAATATGTTTCATCAAGTCAATAAGTTAAACTTTCTCACATAAAATTATAGACAACTTAGCATGACTACTTTACCTTGGATACCTACCGGGAAACCCCTCAACTTTACTGAACTTTTGAACTTTTAGTGATTAATTTTAACTCTATCATAAGATGAAAAATTCTGATTATCTTGCTTCTCTAGAAGAGATCCTACAACTATTGTACTTAAATCACGACCAACCATCATCCATTGAATGAAATTATGGTAAATGTAATTCTAATGAATGAATTTATGATGAACTAAAACCATACTTTACCTCCCAACATCCAATTTATATAAATTTTCACTATAAAATTTCTATCAAGTTTAAGGGATTGAAAGAAATGGTTTGAGTACTAATTTTTTAGTTCATTTAAATAATAAATTTGGATATCAAATTTTATAATATAAATTTGAAATTTAACTTTAATGGGAAAATACATGGATAGTGAGAAACCCTGAATATTCAAATTTTTAGTGAAAATTATATTTTTACTGTAAGTGGTTAAAAAGAAAAAATGATATCTAAATTTCGAGTTAAAATTTACACTATAAATTTGAATGTGAACTTTATTTTAGAAAATTTTCAAACTACTACAAAATGATCATATTTCTATGATTTTAAATCATGACAGTAGGATAAAAAATCATGGAAATAACCTACTACCATGTTTTAATTAGTCATCATAGTATGTACCTTATTTATAGGCCAATAGTCATGCTTTTCATTAACTTATGGCTATAAGTTATCCAATTCCACGACTTAGTATATTTGGTAATATCTTAACCTATTACCATAATTCTAAAACCATGGTTATAGGTGTGATCCATCAAGGATATGACCATAGTTTTGTAAATGTGGTTGTATCCTTACATTTCTATTGAAATTAACTAAACACGGATGAATACCTTTACATCCACTGTTAGAGAACAATAACTATAACTTTTTTATTTGTACATATTATGGCCACAATTGAAAAAAACTACGGCTATATGTAAAGAAACCTGGGGACAATGAAAGCATTCAACATTGGTATTTAAAAAAAAGAACAAATTTATATTGCAACATAAGATCTAGCATACTAATTCCTAGATTATACCATGGATATTCATACAAAAAAATTTAAGATGATAAAATTAAACAAAATAATAAAATAATACCTCTGTGGAACGATGTGATATCAATATGCTCAGCTCACTCCGTTTCATTGTAGTTTTCACGATCTAATATAGATTACATTTGATCATTGACACATATACCAAAACTTTTAGTTAGTCATTATAAAACCTTTATATTCTAGCATAAGAGAGACAAGTACTTTATAAAAACCATATGATTGTCTAAACATAACGAACACAATCTACAAACAACAAATCAGATCATTCATGCACTCTCTATTTAGAACTTGAGATATGGAGAGAGAAATCATGATAGGGATACCTCTCAATATTCTAGGGTTTAAAATACATTTATATACATATATTAAAATCTCTCTGATTAAAATTTAGTCATTTAAATGGAGTTAACCTTAAAATTGACTCATTATGTCATGAATGACCAAGTTAACTCATTGTAAGAGTCACATGAATTTCAATGCTCACATATAACACCCTAACATGTATTGTAATAAAATACAAACCATAAAACAAAATTTTTCCTCCCGAATCAGCTTAGAAATACCTAAATAAATATATTTTTTTCAAAAAACTATTTTCTTGCATTCCCTTATTTTTTCATATACTAATTTGTGAATACCTTGTGAACTAAATTCATTTATAATTATTCTAAAATTGAATAGAATATAATGGAATTTATTCATTTGTTTACTTTTGATTGTTAAAACCTAATAATTCATCGACTGACATACATAGAACCCAATTAATTCTAACATCCAATTCATTTATGTTGGTGGAACATCTGGATACACTTGGTGTGTGGCCCTTTGAGCCCTTATCTCAATAGAATTTATTCTTACTTATAGAATAAGTGTGGTATCTAGAAACACACTATGACCCATGAAGAGATAAGGATAAGTGTCCACTAGTGTAAAAAAGGGGTTTTAACATCATTTTTTAATGTTAGTTATAAACTGACGTTAATGTAAGAGACATTGTAAATATATTTTTTATATTGGTTATTTTAACCATTGTAAAAAAACTATCTTCCATGTCTTTTGTTATTATAACTGATGTTGAACCCCCTAAAATGAAAAATAAAGACACTTCCAAACTGATTTTATAAAGAGTTGGGGCCAAAGCCTCTTTTTAGTATTAAATAAAGGACCTTTTCTTTTTGGGTAGAGGGAAACTCATTACATGGACCATAAAACTAGAGGCACTAAGGCCTAAAGAACAAGTCCTTGAATGCCTAATAAAAAATGGCCCTAAATCCCCTGATAAACACATGAAGGCCCCTAGATATGTGCCCCAAATCATCCTAAAGGACCTGCTCCAAAGGACCCATGGCTTGCAGGCCTAGAAAATGGCCCATAGGCCCATGCTTTCATGTCCCGTTACCATCTACAATTGGCCTACCCACCTAGCCAGCTATTTCCCTTACTCTTCCTTACCTGCTCCCATCCCACATCACATGTAGCTCACCAGGTCCACTTACCCCTTTGACCTTTGGCACTCCGCCTTCCTGCTTTCGACCTGCATTCAACTCATTAGGGGATCCCTCCACCATTGGCACCCCACCTTCCCATTGTCAACCCACACACATCTCGTCAGGACAGCCTTCCATTGCTATTGTCCTGCCTTCCCATAATTGCCTCGCATGCAGCTTGCCAGGGTCAACTACCCCTTCCACCACTTGAGCCCCACCTTCCCACACCTATAATTTTGTTGAACTTCATGCATGCACATGTGAAGAAGACCATTCACCCCCTAAAAAATGGGGGAGGGGTGATAAATGGAGTGGTTGGGATTTTACCCTCATACCACTTGGATGTGATGCCTATAGCCGAACCACTCAGCTACAGTACTATCCACACTTTCCATGCCAATTTCTTTTATAAACTATGTATAAAAATAATGTTTTTTTAAAATAAATTTAATTCAAACTAATATACCAAAACTTTTAATACAATAAAACCGCAACAAAACTGTATAAAATTCCAACTGTAAAAAATTAAATAGAATTATTTAATAATATTTTATCAAAACTTGGTAAAAAATACCTTAATTTTAAAAATTCATAGTTAAAATAAAAAATATACACCTTAAGTATAAATAGACTAACAAAAACTGAATAATGTTTTTGAAATAATCAACCTATGATCCCCATAGAAAATTTAGCTCACTCCTACCACATGGGAGGGGATCATCAAAAAGCTACAAAATAAAAAGAAATTATTCATCATTCAATATCAAAATAATTAAAGGATAAATGAAAGGAAAAGTGACAATAAAAATTAACGTTGTCAAAAGCTGTAATTGTCCCAACTGTAATTATTTCAAACATAAATCTTAGCACATAATACCCACATTTTATTACTCCTTATTGATGATGAATTTTTTTTTTCAAAATAATTTATCAATTGAAAATAAAAAAATTAAGTATCTGTTAAATTATAATACTTATAAAATAAGCTACCTTTTTTCACACATAATAGATATGTTTAGGAATTCTTCTTACTAACCAGTGATAGTGATTCCATTCCCTATTTGAAAATTATAATAATTATTAAATAAAATATAAAGTTAATATAATATATAAGAATTATAAAATTTATTTCTACAATAATTCTTTAAGTTTGTCTCGCACATCACCATGTATGAAGCATAACAAGTAAGTGGTGTTTTATTATAGATAAAAAACACACATCATCTAATGACCACTGATATTCCAAAATATAATGTGATTGGTTATTTAATTAAGAGAAACTATAATGAAATATATGTTTTATACCTATAAAAATAAAGAAGCATCTAACACTTAATTTATTCATTCTAAAATATCTGAGAAACATATCCAATTCTTCCTCTATCATGTATTATCCTTTTTATTTAAGAAATAAATTATAATTCCAAGAATCCATACACTGATGTCGTATCATAGTGAATACAATATGTATAAATATACTTAATAAAAAAATCATAGGTATGTTATATTAAATTGATATAATTGAAAGAAATATGATAATCGACTTACATAGAAAAGACTTACAACACTATAAAGCCCAATATATCTATAAAAACAAGATTTGATATATCTTTATTATAAATCATTAATAGATAATCACACCCATGAATGTTAGCAGTCATTCTAAGCTCATAAACATACAATAATAGAAATTCATATAATAATAATTTAGAAAGTCCTCCATAGCAAGTAGTATGAAAATTTGAAGGGGAATTAACATGTTGTTTTTTCTATGCATAATTCATCTACTTTTAATGTAAAAACCTATGATTTTAAATGTATTTACTTTTAAATAAACTTAAAGTATTCGATAGCTTTCTTTAGAGGAAACATTGAGTTTAAACAAACCATGTTATACTATTATTCAATGTGACAGTTATTACCTAGCCATTGGATTAAAAAATATGAATAAGACTAACAAAATTATAAAAAAAATTATTCACACATGTATATAATTAAATCATTGGTTATTAATTGATGAAACCATTTAAAAGAAAAAAAAGTTATGTTTTTATGAGAAACTATTTTTTATGCATGCAATGTGCTTTTATCTTAATAAATTAAATTAATCACTAATGATGAATGATTTTAATGAAATTTATAGATTATACATTCAATAAATTTTTTTAAAATTCATCTAATGCTTTTTATTAGGCATATGATAAGAATAAATCTGGTTTTATTCTTAAAAACACATTTTTCTCTAAAAATAGTTTTCATTGTGTTTTACAAGATTATTTTAAAATTGATTTCTACCAAATATAGAAATTAAATCTTAAAAAATGGATACCATATTTAGAATCATAATTTCCAAATTTTTTAAATAGTTTAACTTTATTTGTAGTTATTATAAATAGTAACAGTGGTAAATATTTTTCACCTCGGTAGAGTAAATATGATAATTAAGGATAAAAATAATGTGATAAGGATTTTAAAATATAAATAAAACCTACCTTATTTCTATTATATGAGATTATTTCAACCATTCTCATCCAATATTCTATGATATGACAACTTGATTCCATTTTTCTTTGATAATGACCTTAATATTATTTTAGGTAAATAATAAATTCAAAATTTCACTCTCTTTGTTTTAATAACTCTAATATGTTTTTATTGGTATAAAAGGATTTTATGTTCAGTTATAAATGAATATTTGAAATATAAATGTTTTTTTATCATGGTAATTTATTTTTAATTTTTATTATTAGAATAATTTCATTAAATGATTACACAACACCGACGCAGTGCCTGTGCAAGTAGTATAAAATCAAAGAAAATGATTTAAAGAAAACAAAAGTAATATTTTTTTATTAAATATTCCTTAAAACCTCTTTTATGATTAATAATAATATATAGTTGGTTTTTAATGAGTTTAAACTCAAATTCCATACCTTTCTTGATGTATTTAAAGTCAAAATATGTGGATTGTTCATAAAATGTTTTTAATGGTATTTTATGTTAAATAATATATTATTAAATTATTTAAAATAATAAAAAATATTTAAATAGGACAATGTAGATGCTATATGTTCTAAAATTTAATACCTTGACTATTTTGATCCAATTTTATCTTATATGTAAATTTATAACCTTTTGGAATTGAAAAAGTTGTTACCACGGTAAAGGTTTTAATTGGTCAATGAAGGGGTCAAAACAAAAGATAAGGTTTAAAATGCCATATAAAATTGTCCAAATTTCATTGGTTGATGTTATTTAAAACTTAAACTATCTTATATTTAAAATTTTAGCCACTTGGTTCCACTTTCACATGAAAAATAATTTATTATATTTAAATATTATAAGTAATTCCAAGTGTGTCCTTTCCTTCACCATAAAAGGACACCGCCTCTCCCCTATTCTTAATAGAAAATTGAGACACTTAGCTCAAACAAAACCTACCAAAACATCTTATAAAAATACTTATAAAATTTAAATTTGTTTGGTTATCTTCAAAAGACCATCCCTATAGTCCTTAAGAAATTCAAACTTGAGGTAAGAGTTTTATGTTATAATATCATTTATTTTCAAGATTGTCAATGATAAATTTCCATTGATTGAAATTACATTGATATCATCCTTTAAAACCTATATATTCTATTCTACTCTAGTTATTTTTGGTTATTACATGTTTTCCTTTCATTTTACACTCTTTAAGTATTCAAGACACAGAAAGAATGTTTAAAAAAAAACCGATTTTGTTTTACTATTCACCCAGGAATATTTTTATTCTATGCCTATATTTTCCTTAAAATGTTTTCATGAATTTTTTTAATATTATCTTATTATTTTTTATATTCATTTTTACCCATGTTTTACTTTATATAATTTTTTTAAAAGTAATATTATTTTCATTTTCTGAATGAGGTAATTTTTATTTATTATCAAAAATATAAAAGAAATATTTATTTTAATGCACCCAACATGAACATAATTTTCCACTATCATGAATGATAAATGACTTATTGATTTTTTAACATTTTCCATTTATATTTTGAAATAAAATGTTTTCCTAAATATTTTGAAAATTTTAGATTTTAAATAAGTGATTTTAAAATGAAAAGGGTATTTACCTCAATAAATGTTCTAGTGAAATTTTAAAAGTATTTTTTATTAATGAAAACATAATTTGATGTTTTCTATGATTTAATAGGGATATGATTCTATGATACCATCCTAATTATTTATTAGTATAGTTTATGGTTATGATTATAAAATATTGATGAAACCTATTTTCTTTTCCACGAGTTAAGTTATTATGTAATGATAAATACTTTTATGATCTTGTGGCATAAATATAAATGAATTATTATTATGTGATAGATAGATATGTTATATCCCTATATTGTATTGAGTAAATACTAATATTTTATGAGCTCAAAGGGTACACGATAGGTTATCCCTCTCCCAAAAGAGGGTAAATAGTAGGTTATCCCAAGTCCAAAAGAGAGTAAATAAGAGGTTATACCAAGCCCAAAAGAGGATACATGAGAGGTTATTCCAAGCCCAAAAGTGGGTACAAATGAGATTATCCCAATCCCAAAAGAGGGTACATGAAATTTTAGCCTAATCCTGAAGCATGTACATGGGTGGTTAACCCCATCCTAACATGTGATGAATATCTTAGTCGATATAATTGATATAATATTTCTATGATTAATATTATTTCATACTTTATGCTACTCCTTTATGACATGATATTATACCAATGTTATTTTATTGATTCATTTATGATTCATATATTATTAACTTCTGATATTTATGATATGACTCATGATTATGATCTATGAATTACTGGGTATGATTTTCAAATGTTAAGATTATGTTTTCATACACTACTAGAAAAATAACCAATATCCATATACCTATAGCCATGGTTTAATATTTCTATGTATATATTTATTTTAAATCCATAGGATTAGTATCCCATAAATATAGGGTACTCAAAATATTTACCCCCTCGTGACTTTCCCCTCCTACCCACCCACTCCAGATCCTGGCCCAAATGATCCCTTTTCCCCTGATTGATCCTCTATGACTTCACCATTAAGTTCCTCCATCCCCCATGAAATACATCCCAACCCCTTCATCATGAATTCCTCCCCTAATCCATCCCCTTATTCATGCATTAATCCTCAATTCATTGCATCATATGAACACTTTTCCTTCCACAAGTGGACCGCATACGAGTGTTGTATCCAAGACCTTCTATGAGAGACCAACACAGGCCAACCCCTACTATTTTTATAAACCCTACTCTTCCCCATCCTTTCAATTAGTCTTCTTAATTCATCTATGTTTATGTTTTTTATCATCCTATTTTTTTTAAGAATTCTCTAATTAATAATAAGTTCTATTTTTTTGATTTGTTCATATTTTATTTTTGTTTTTGTTTATTCCTTGGTTTATTTTTACATTATTCCCTAATAATCATGACATAATATGAGGCCATAAAAAATTATTTTGGGATTTATATTTTGAATAAAACATTAAAAAATATTTTGAATCCATTATGTGATAGTAAATTACATGTTTCACCATAATTTCTTATGGTTATAAATATCTATAGTTATCAACCCCATGATTTCAAGGATCTCATATTCAAAGAAAGATGTCATTTTTATCGACTATGTGATTAAAGGATATTAAACCACAATTGTATGTTTCATAATATAATTCTATGGATTTAAAAATATTTAGATTGTTTAAATAATTTTATAATATATAAATATTAGCTTCATTTTTTTCTGATTAATTCAGAACTAATGGATGAATTTTAGGGCCAATGAACACCTGGTATGTTTTATTTTAAGAGGTAAATTTTTGGAAGATTAAACTTATTATGTGAAAAATAAGATTATAATAATAATTAAAGAGAAATATAGAATGTTCTAGAATATTATAGAATATTTTTACAAATATAGTGTACTTTTATTGATTCTATAAGGATATTTTAATCACAATTAAATATCCAAAATGAATTAAAAAGGATGTAGCTAAATATAAAAAACCAAATCTAGATGATTTATTTATTAATTTTATATTCATTGTGACGGACATGTGCATCATTGATTCTTAAATATATTTTTTAAGTAGTGTATGGATAAGAAGATAGAGTTAATGGAACTTATTTTGATAGTCATCCTTACTAAAATATTTTATTTGTATACAATGAGAAGTTATTTTTGGTGCACCAACATATAAATATATGTATTCTCATTCTATGTATCCCTTTGTAGTTAACTATGTAAATTTATCATGTCACAATATTTATTTTCTATATTTTGGTTTATTTAGATGTGTGTATAGTCTTGATAAGTATGAAAAATACAACATATCACATGATATGATTTGTGCCATGAATCCAAATAAAAACTCATAGCGATGGATCAACCAAATCTGCAAATAATTTTTTTCTCCCACATACTATATCATTATATTATCATACACATTCAAATATATTTATTCTAATTCATATTTCTAAAAAATTACTTTCATGTTGATGATTTAAGATTTAAATTTAAATCATTCACTATGTAATATGATTTTTTCTATATCTACACTAGCAGTTGACATCATTTCCTATATATTAGGCTAAATAATAGAATTAAAAATTAGAAACCATACCATTTTAAGTTGAATAATTTGAATTAATATTTAATTCATAAAGTAAATTCGCATTTAAACAATCAATAATCAAATGATTACATTCATTTACCTAAAAAAACTAATATTTTTCATAATATAACCTAGATATGAAATAATAATACCTTATAGAACTATAATATTCACACCTAATGGGTCTCATAGTGTACATTGAAATATTATTATAATTCTTTCATCACCTTTTAAATTAAGGATTATAAAATCACTTAGAATTATGAGATTACCAATTCATACTAATCAAACATTAATACTCTAATAAAGTATGTAATTGATAAATTGAGTAACTAAAATAATGTCATGGTGGGTTTAAAGTATTTAATATCTAAATAATTTAAATTTTATAATGATTTATAATGAATTATAAAATATAATGATCAATACCCATACCTGACTACCACTAACCCTGGGCATATTCCATGGAATTTTAATGACTAGTGACTAAAACCATGGGTTTACACACCATTTTGAAGATTATTTTTCTCTAAATATACGAATTACCCAAATAATAATACTAACTAAAAATTTTGATAAGTCATATATATATAAAATAATCAAAAAAAAATTCTAATTAAAAATAAAATCTTCCCAATAGGGATCCCATAATTAAAGAACCATAACTATTTCATTAAATAAATATATAAATTATGAAATGAATATGCAAAATATATTGAACTCAATAGAATATGATATCTCCTAGGAGTGTTTACATATATAATTGAGTATAATAGCCCAGTAGGATATTCTAAAAATATGTAATTATAGTGAATACATTAACATAACAATATGTATTTGTAAAATAATTTCAAAAAACTGTTATTCATGAAGATGCACTATAATGTATTTGAAAACAATGCCTTAATAAACAATGTAAAGTATGAATAGAAAACTAAATTTAAATTAAAATTTGATAATATATAATATATTATCTTACTTTCCATTTAAGATATTTGTTATGATTTCTTATAAATACGTTATTTATTATTAGTTTTCATCTCACAAAACAATAAATATCACATTAAGTTATTTTCTAGATTATTTATTTAATGTATGACTATTTTCATCAGAGTGGATAGAAGTTGGATGTAAAATTTTGATCGGATCAATGATGAGTTTTATAAGGAGTTACAATATATTTTTTACTTTTCATTCAATAATTATTCATATGGTGGCTTGATTCGATGCCCATATTTTGATATATTGAAAGACCATAGTTAACTCATGAGGAAGTGAGTTACTATATCAATGAAAATAGTTTCAAAAAAAAAATCAAGTGTGGTGTCAAAATGGAGAAAAATATTAAGTGGAGAATTACATTGATTTGATTGAAATGATTGGTATGAATTTCTTTAATTCTAATCGGTTTCCATTTGTTTCTTAAGACAACTCATCATGTAGACTAGTGAAAGAAGAAATATACCAGAACATAGTTTTTACCTATTGATTTGAATGATTATGTTGAGTGTGTTAGAAAGATAATGGAAGATGCGAATATCCCATCATATTGGGCATGTGAAAAAATGAGCAAACTTGAGTTTTTAATGTGAATATATCATGGAAAATAAATGTATGGATTTAATAATACTATAGTTGACAATATACATACATTTATTAAATATTTACTACTCGATGATGCATGTATTATAGAAAATAATTACATGGAATAAAATTTAAAGAAAAATTTGGATTTTCATATTCTAAGATCCATGCTTTCCCCAAAGATCTTTGTCTATTATAGAAGAAAAATGTAGAGTTAAGTCATTAAAAACCATGTGGTACATCAAGGTGGAAGACCAATAAAGACAAAAATTAATCTCACACATAAAATAAAGTGAAGTGACACTTTCCTTTAATTCCCAAACATCAAAAAAAAATTACTTTAGAAAAAATGGAAATAAATATGAGATGGAATGATGATGAAAGAAATAAGGACAATGATAACATAGTGTATCTTGAAGATGGGTTAGCTTGCATGAAATTTGATAGGTCACATCCTTATTTTACTACTAACCCACAAAATTTTATATTTGGATTATCATGTGATAGTTTCAACCAATTTCACAAGATTCATATTGCACAAAATATTGGGATTATTTTTATTCACATTTATAACTTTCCATTATGGTTGTGTATAAATAATACATTTATTATCATGATTATATTTATATCTAGACCCAACAATCCCGGAAATGATACTAAAATATTATTAAAACAATTAATAGATGAGTTAAAGGATATTTGGATCATTGGTGTGAAAGAATATGATATATATAAGATGGATTACTTTATATTTCATGAAAATTTATTATAAATGATAAATGATTTCCCCGGTTATGTAATGATATCTAGTGAGAATACAAAAGGAAAATTTGTAAGAACCCAGATCTTCTTTCAGGTATGGATCTTGTTTTTCCAGTTGTTTTTGAGGAAAAGGGAAGAAGGAAAATTTTAGGATTACACGTGGTGTACCTCTTTGTACACGCCGTGTACTCTAGCACTGAGTACAGGCCATGTTTGGCCATGTCACTACCGCGTACACGACCGTGTGATGACATAGAAGGGCTGCTTAAGACGTGATCCAGTTAAGGCCTATACATGCCATGTATCCTTAGAGAACACACTGTGTATTTTTATTTTTAATTTTTATATTAGACCGAGGTAACGTCTAATCAAAAGAACCATATTCTTTTGTCTCCGTCTCATCCAGGAGCGGTATATATCACCGATTCTTCTCCAAGCCCCTGATTGACCGTCTTTGCTCCGAATCAAACACCATCGATTGCATTAGAATCACCTCGGTGAGTTCTTACTTCTTCTAGATCCTCTTCTCTTGTTTTATCCTCTTTCATGAGATATCGTTGGTTAAACATTTTTGATGTTTTTTAGATCTACCATGTTCTAGGTTGATTCAAAGGATGAGGTTCAACTATATTGATTGTACAACATCGAGGTAGGTGGTTTGTGCCTTTCCATAGTTTGTGTTTGAATTGTATGTGAAAAATTACCCAATACCCTAGTTCGGGGTATTGCGTATTTAGGAAATTTAACCCTGTTAATTTCTTCTATGATTTTTTTGCTTTAGTAGGGATATTGGATGGTAAATAGGGTTCATTTTCCATGATATGGATGTGTTTTCCCATGTTTTATTGTTTAGGTCGTTGGGTCCAGAACTACCTGTTAGGCTGCTTTGTCTTCCATGTCTAGTGTGGTTAGGATGTGGTAATATTTTTTGATATGTTGTGATATTATTTATAGATGTTTAGCCAAGTATTATATTGTGATTTTCATTGGAATCTAGATATAGTTTGTGCACGATTGACTTACACATGGTTGTGGGAAGCTGGTGTAGTTAGACCAAAGGGGGAAAGGATGATGAGGGATTCCCCAGAGTGTCTGTTTTACTTTTTACATTGTGAGACCATAGGGGGGATAGACTTGTGTGCTACCTTAGAGGTTCTGTAGTTCCACATTGTGAGACCATATGGGGAATTGGATGTTGAGTGGTTCTTCGTATAGTTGGTAGTTTTTCGATAAAATACCACAAGGTGAATTAACAGTTAGTGGTTCCTCAAAGAGTCTTTGTTTGAGCTGAAACAGAGGGGTTAGACTGTGAGAACTTCCCCGAGGGTTTCTTCTGTTGGTTTGGTTGATTGATTCTATAAATGTAAATGAATGTAGCTTGGACTGTAGGATTGGTTAATTTTGAGTACTTCCTTGTTTATTACTTCATTTTGTATACTACCTACCATATATATTCACTGACAATTAGACACAGATCTTTGGGTGGTTTCCTACTGGGATTCATCTCACACCCTATTTGGTTTATGATTTTGGGCCCAAATAGATTATATTTCTACAGGTATAGATAAGGTCAAGCACCCTTCTACTTCAGGCGCTTGATTGTTGTGAAGCTGGAGAGCATGGGACCAAGTTGAGGCTTACGATGCTGCTAAAGTTATTTACTTATTTTCTTTTGAACTTTGGTTTAGTACTATATTTCAGCATTGTGACTTGTTTGGTTTCTTTTCTATAAATAAGTGACATGAATCATTTATATATGTTCTCTAGTTGTTTATCTACCAACAGTTTTCCGTTGTTTACTATTGCATGGTATTATTACTACTTCCTCTACTGTTATCTATTTATTTCCACTGTGTTACTCTTCCAATGAGGGAATAGTTTCCCCACTATCACACCCAAGGACCTCACTGATTGTTGGAAACCTCTGGCATTCAGGGAAATGAGCTTGAGGCCATGTGACCAACTAGGTACGGGGAACCTTTGGGAGGTACCCGGAACTGGGACCTTAAAAAGTGGTATCAAAGGTAGGTTCTTTTCTTCTTGACTTACTGTTTGGAGCCTATAGACACATATAAGAATGAATAGGTAGTTGGTAATAAGCTGTTCCTGGGAGTAGCTAACCTATGTACATGGAAAAGCTAATTTACCTCGATTATTACAATTTTTATGGTTTTTCAATTATTAAAGTTGATTTGATTTCACCGTTGGGTGATTCACTTGTTTTTGTGTTGTTATTGTTGATATTATTGAGGTTCTATTTTTTTGTTGCAACCTGATGAGATGAGGGTATTCCATCTCATGCATTATATAGGCACTTACTAGAGATCACATGTCATGCATTATTATCATGCCATTTAGGGTGCATTATTGATTGCATGTTGTTGTGATAGATGTTGTACAAGATATGAATGCTGTTGTGATAGATGCATTGATAGAATACCTTCTATTTGATAGGGTATTATATTGTGTAAAGTTTCATTTGTATGGGCGCTAAAATTTGGTCTCTGAGGTGTTATGGGCCCTCATGGATTGAAATTTGGTGGATCCTATTGAACTTTAACTGTTATACTTTGTGTTATTACATGAATAAGATTCCAAGCTTTGATTCATGGGGACTATGGCCCCCCACGGATCAGAATTTGGAACTTAAATGTTTGTTTCAGTGTTTTTGTGTGTGTTTCGGAGTAGTTTATGAGGCTTACTATCCTGAAAACCCTAGAATACATAGTGTGTATTGATGAATACATGCAATGAATCCTTCTATCCAGGAAGGAACTATTTTTCTTAAGTACACACTGTGTAATGAATGTACAAACTGTGTAGTATTTAACTGTGTGACTGGATATGTGGGTAGAGACATGAGGTTGGGAAATTTTTGGTGATACATGCCGTGTACTTGGAGTACACACCATGTTCTAAGATCCATGTACCCAACCGTGTGACCAAAGACACCGGTGGATGAAACTCCGGTTTTACATGCTGTGTTCTCTTCATACATGACATGTAGATTCGACCATGTATCCATCCGTGTGACTAATGAAACAACTTGGTGAATTCCTTCTAGAACACTCCATGTCCGGCATAAACACACTGTGTAGAGTTGACCATGTATCCGACCATGTGACTAACAACACAAGTCAGTGA
Organism: Viscum album; assembly: GCA_963277665.1. Taxonomy (NCBI): domain Eukaryota; kingdom Viridiplantae; phylum Streptophyta; class Magnoliopsida; order Santalales; family Viscaceae; genus Viscum; species Viscum album. The sequence goes on along the minus strand of OY728156.1, from coordinate 117,855,779 downwards.
ATTCCTTCTAGAACACGCTGTTTCTGGCATAAACACGCTAAGTAGAGTCATTCGTGTCTCTGACCGTGTGAATAACAACACAGGTGGTTGAAACTTAATTGGTAAATGTCGTGTCAAGCACAAACACACTGTGTAGTCTTGTTCTATGAGAACTGTGTGGTTTAGCTATGTAGAGGAACTAGGGTAGGGGGAAAATGATTCAAGTACACGTCGTGTCTCAAGGAGAACACGTCGTGTGTAGGGGTGTTACACGAAATTTTTTGGAAGAGGTACATGCCCATGTAAAGGATCCAGGGAATATGTTGTGTGGAGGGTATACACGTTGTGTAACCCTATTTTGTAAAAAATTAATGTTTTCTTTCTCTTGTTCCCATCTTTCAATTCTATGTTTTAGTACTTTATAATCTTGAACTGAGGTGTGTGCTTGAACTTGTAGAGTCATGCCACTGAGACATCCTCTGGTTGTACGCCAGAAATAGGGCAACGATTAGACACCGAACATGGTAGATCAGGGACTACCTGCAGATCCTCCAGTTGTGCCTCTCTTAGAACCATCCATCATTCTGAATATAGGTAATGATGCATAGTTCTAATAAGGACTCATGAGTTTTATGCATACCTTCAGGGGAGCACCGCATCCTACCCCGTCTATGGAAGAGTTGACGCAGGTCTTTCAACAACAGCATCCTCCCACCTTCTCAGGGGAAGGAGGACCATAGGCTACAAAGTCATGGTTAGAATCCATGCTATCTATATTTGAGCATCTGGATATGCATCTAGAGAGGAGGGTGAAGCTCGCTACATACATGCTTCAGGATTCCACCAAGAGGTGGTGGCATGTGAAATCACAGGTAGGGAACCAGTAGGGTATGGCTTGGGATGAGTTATAGGGTGCCTTCTATGATTACTTCTACCCAGAGACCTTGAGGGCCGACCAAGACCAAGAGTTCATGTGTTTGGTGCAGGGTACTCTCTCAGTCATGGAGTATTCTTCTCGCTTCACAGAGCTGAAACACTTCACACCCATTCTAGGGGGTGATGAGTTATTCCTGGCATGAAATTTTGAGGACGGACTCAGACATGAAATCTGATCTTAGGTGAACATCTTTAGGTTGACTTATATAACTTCCATAGTCAACCATATGATGATCACAGAGTGCAACCTGAGGGATTTTGGAGTTGTGAGCCATGGTAGCTCAACATCTGGAGTTGGTACCCTTCTGACTGACAATAAGAAGCACCATAGGGAATCTATGCATGGAAACCCAAGGATACAAGATACTCATTCAGGTATCCAGGTGGTATTCTACTAGTGTGGAAAAAGTGGACATATGAGGCTACATTTCCCGAGAGACCTAGTGGAGTTCTGATCTTACAGAAAGATGGGTCAACTTCAGCATTTTTGTCAGTTTTTCTCACCAGAAGCTGGTGATAGAGGTTCTTCTATGACTCCTCATTCAGGAGAAGGACCACCAGTTTCTCATCAGTCTGGGAACTAGAGTTCATCTAGCTGTTCAGGCTGGGGTGGAGGTTGTAGCCGTGGTAGCCATTTTCTAGTATTTCAGTGACTATAGGGTGGATCAGCTCAGGGTGGACATGAAGGGCCACATGGCTGCGGTATAGGTCATAATTTTGTAATGGATAAGACCCAGTAGGAGTAGGATCCCAGACCCTCTATAGTTAGAGGTATGATTCTAGTTGCCTCATTTTTAGCTTCTTCTCTTTTCGACATAGGGGCTTCCCATAGTTTTATATCTGTTTCTGTTTTGTAGAGCCTTGGGCTTTGTATATTTACCTTTTTTGATATCATGAGGTTAGAAACTCCATTGGGGACTAAAAAGGCTAGTGTACGTTAGTGAAAGGAGTTCCCTCTTGAGGTTGGTGGGTGTCACTTTTTATGGGACCTTTAGGTCTTAGAGATGATAGGATATGACGTCATTCTCAAAATGGACTGGTTAATTACCTTCTAGGATGTTATCGATTTCTATCGTTGTAAGGTGAGTTTCATGTCACCAGAGGGTGGATCGTTTCTTCATAAGGGTGAATGGGATGTCCAAGCGAGCAGAGAAGGACCCGAGCATCATGGGTTGGGAGAAGTTACATTACAGATTTCTAGTCTATATTTGAATGATTAGGGGACTTCACATATGGACTTTCCTCCTGTGGTGGATCATTTTATGTATATTTTTCCATAAGACTTTTCAGGTTTGACTCTAGATCGAGAGGTAGAATTTTCTATTGATCTTGTGTTGGGAGAGACACCAGTGTCCATTCATTCTTATAGGATGGCTACACCAGAGTTACATGAGCTCAATAACCAGTTAGAGGAGTTAAATGCAAAGGGTTTCATCTAACCTAGTACGTATCCTTAGGGTTCGCCTATCCTGTTTGCGAAGAAGGCAGACGATACCCTCAGACTTTGTGTGGATTATTAGAAGCTGAACCAGTTGACAATCAAGAATCGATATCCCTTAATGAGGATTGATGATCTCTTTGATCAAATTTGAGGAGCCCGAGTGTTCTCGAAGATCGAATTGAGATATGGTTATCATCAGTTTCATGTTAGGCTATCTGATATACCTATTACATCCTTTTAGAGTAGGTATGGTCTATATGAGTATGTGGTTATGTCATTTAGTCTTATGAACGTACCTGTAGTTTTCATGGAAATGATAAATTGAGTGTTCCATCCATACTTGGATTCCTTTCTGGTGGTTTTTTTGGATGATATCTTGGTGTACTATCACACTCTACATGACCATACTACCCATCTTGAGATCATTTTGAGTACACTAAGAGAGCATCAGTTATATGATAATCTCTCAAAATTCCACTTCTAGATGGACTAGATTCCCTTCTTGGGCCATGTTATCTCAGAGACCGGAGTATCAGTAGACCCAGAGAAAGTGAGTGAAGTAGTTTCTTAGAAGCAACCAAAGAATGCATTTGAGGTACAAAGTTTTCTAGGGATGGATGGTTACTAAGGACATTTTATACAGGACTTTTCATACTTAGCAGTGCCAATGACGGGCCAGACTAAGAAGGGTGTGAAGTACTCATGGAAATATTATTGTGAGTCAGCCTTTCAGGAGTTGAAAGGGAGGTTGACTTCAGCACCGATACTAGTTTTTCCAGAGCTGAGCAAGAGTTATACCATTTACTATGATGCATCAAGTATCAGGTTGGGAGTAGTACTTATGTAGGGAGAAGGTGTCATTATGTATGGGTCTCGGTAGTTGAGGCCACATGAGAGGAATTACTTGAAGCATAATCTCGAGTTGGCTGCAGTTGTTCATGCTTTACACTGTTGGAGACATTATCTGTTGGGAGATAATTTTATAGTTTTCACTGACCACAAAAGTCTCAAGTACATATTCACTTAGCGCTATCTGAATTTGAGACAATGAAGGTGGGTTGAGTACCTTTAGTCCTTTGATTTTGAGCTTGCCTACACACCTAGGAAAGGCAACGCAATGGATGATGCATTAAGAAGGAGGACTCATATACATGCAGTTTATGAGGCCAGTAGTGAGTGTAAGATTATGGCTATGTTATATGAGATTCATTTGGAGGTTCACGAGAGATAGGGACATACGTTTATTTCTTCTGTATCTATTACCTCTACCATGCTTGGTCAAGTGAGAATGAGGTAGCTATCAGATGCTAAAGGCCTAGTCTTTTGGGAGAGTGTGTCCGGAGAGGACCCTATTCTTGGATAGACCATGGGAAAGGATGATATCTTACACTTCCATGGATGCATATGGGTGTCAACAGACATACGTGAGGAGATGATGCATGATTTTCATTCTTTAGTTTGGGTATTTCATCCTGGTGTCACTAAGATGTATCGAGATCTACATAGTCAGTATTGGTGGCCAAGTATGAAGAGAGATGTCACTGGTTTTGTCACGAGGTGTTCCACCTATTAGCAGGTGAAGGCGGAGCATCAACGACCAATAGGGATTTTGCAAAAATTACTCATTCCCGAGTGGAAGTGGAATGATTTCACGATGTAATTCATGAAAGGTTTTCCTAGGTCGCCTTGAGGAAATGATATAGTTTGGAATTTCATTGAACGGATCACAAAGGCTGAAAATTTCTTACCAATCAAGGAGACCTTCAGTGTTGATGAGTTGGTAAGGTTGTACATTCGTGAGATTGTGCGTTTGCATGGGGTTTTTCACTCTATCATTTTAGAAAGGGACACCTGTTTTACTTCTTGGGTCTGGAAGGGACTAAAGAGGTCTTTGGGTATATATGTACTTCTGAGTACAACTTACCATCCCCAGAAAGATGGCCAGTCTGAGCATACGATTCAGGTGCTGGAGGAAATTCTTCGATCATGAATCCTAGATTTTGGAGGTTCTTGGGAGAAGCACATACCTCTGGTGGATTTTTCATACAATAATAGTTTTCAAGAAACTATTAAGATGGAACCTTATGAGGATTTGTACAGTAGGACATGCTGATCACCCATATGTTGGATGGAGGCAGGAGAGACAACTATACTGGGACCTCTTCTTGTTTAGGAGAACATAGAGCAAGTGAAGTTGATTCAGGATAGGATGACTACTGCACAATCACGATTGAAGTCTTATGTTGATCGACAGAGATCACCTCTAGAGTTCGAGGTCTGAGATCAAGTTTTTCTATGTTTCACACCGAGGTTGGGACATAGTAGGATTAGGAGACAGGGTAATCTTTCGTTGAGATACGTCGGGCCATTTGAGGTTTTGGAGAGAGTCGGACCGGTTGCATATCAGCTGAATTTACCTTAGAGGTACCGGGCTATGCACGATGTATTCCACGTTTCTTAGTTGAGATGATACTTCTCAGACCTATCTCAAGTTTTTCAACCTAAGGAGGTTGAGTTGGAGGTGGATGCATCATTCGAGAAGCATCCTATCTAGATTGTTGATCGCAATGCGAAGGTTCTCTATGGCCGGTCTATTCCTCTGGTATGGGTGCTATGGAAGCATAGGCGAGTACAAGATGATAATTGGGAGAGGGAGACTAATGTACGATCACAGTGGTCAGAGATATTTGAGCTACACCACCATATTAGGGAAATTCGAGGACATATTTCTATAAGTGGGGAAGTTTGTAAGAACTAGGATCTTCTTTCAGGTATCGATCTTGTTTTTTAAGTTGTTTTTTAGGAAAAAGGAAAGAAGTAAAATTTTAGGATTACATGCCGTGTACCTCCTTGTACACGCCATGTACTCTGGCACCACGTCCAGACTGCGTCTGGCCATGTCATGACCGCGTACACGACCGTGTGATGATGTGGTAGGGCTGCTTAAGGAAGGATACAGTTAATGCCTATACACACCATGTATCATTAGGGAACATACCGCGCATTTTTATTTTTAATTGTTATATCAGAACAGGGTCGCATCTAATCAAAAGAACCATCTTATTTTGGCTCCATCTCATCTAGGAGTGACAGATATCACCGATTCTTCTCTAATCCCCCGATCGACCGTCTGTGCTCCGAATCAAACACTGCCAATTGTGTTCGACTCACCTCAGTGAGTTCTTACTTCTTCTAGAGCCTCTTATCTTATTTTCTCCTCTTTCATGAGATATCCTTAGTTGAACGTTTTTGACATGTTTTTAGATTTACCATGTTCTAGATCGATTTAAAGGCTATGGTTCAACTATATTTATTTTACAACGTCGAGGTAGGTGGTTTATACCTTTCCATAGTTTGTATTTGAATTGTATGTGTAAAATTTCCCAATACCCTAGTTCGGGGTATTGCATGTTTAGGGAATTTATCCCTGTTAATTCCTGTTATGCTTTGTTTTCTTGATTAGAGATATTGGATGATGAATAGGGTTTATTTTCCATGTTATGGATGTGTTTTCCCATGTTTAATTGTTTTGGATGTTGGGTCCAGAATTGCTTGTTAGGATGCTTTGTTTTTCATGCCTAGTGTGGTTAGGATAGAGTGATATTATCTGATATGCTTTGATATTCTATGTATCTATTTAGAAAAGTAGTATATTGCGATTTACATTGGCTTCTGGATATCATTTGTGCACGATTAACTTACACAGGTTTGTGGGAACCTGTTGTAGTTAGACCATATGGGGAATGGACGTTGAGGGATTCCCCAGAGTGTCTGTTTTACTTTTTATGTAGTGATACCATAGGGAGATGGACTTGTGTGATCCCTTATAGTGGCTATAGTTCCACATTGCAAGACCAAAGGGGGGATTGGACACTGATTTCTTCCTCAGAGAGTGTAGTTTTCTGATAAAAGACCACAAGGGGAATTGACGGTGAGTGCTTCCTCAGAGAGTCTTTGTGTGAGATGAACTATAGGGGATAGATTGTGAGAACTTCCCAGAGGGTTTCTTGTGTTGGTTTTGTTTATTAATTCTATAAATTTAAATGAATGTATCTTGAACTGTAGGATTAGTTACTTTTGAGTACTTCCTTGTTTATTACTTTATTTTTCATATTACCTGCCATATATATTCACTGATAGTTAGGCACAGATCTTTGGGTGGTTGCCTACTGGGATTTGTCTCACACCCTGTTTGGGTCATTCTTTTGGGCCCAAAAAGATTATATTATACAAGTATAGATAAGGGAAATCACCCTTCTACTTCAAGTGCTTGATTGTTGTGGAGCTGGAGAGAATGCGACCAAGCTAAGGCTTGCGATGCTACTAGAGTTATTTACTTGTTTTCCTTTTAAATTTTGTTTAGTACTATATTTCAGCATTGTGACTTGTTTGGATACTTTCCTAGACATAAGTTACATGCATCGTTTATATATGTTCTCCAATTGTTTATCTAGTTGCTGTTTTCCACTATTTACTGTTTCATGGTATTATTACTACTTCTGATACTATTATCTATTTATTTCTGTTGTGTTACCCTTCCAAAGAGGGCATAGTTTCCAAACTATCACACTCAAGGCCCATCACTTCTAGTTGGAAGCCTCTAGCATTTGTGGAAATGCGCTTGAGGCCATGTGACCAACCGGGTACGGGGCACCTCTAGGCAGCACCCTAAACCGGGACGTTACAAAATTATCCTGCCCTATTTATATAAAAATTACACATTTCTGAATATTAAACTTTTGATGAAATTTAAAATTCATAGGGAATCAACAATTTCTACCAATGGATCATAAATATAAGATAAATCAGAGACAATTCGATATTGTTTTAGAGACAAATGAAACACCTCAAATAATATCGGAGAATTATATTGTTAAAGATCTACATGGTTTGAATCATGTTATTGGAAGGATTTAATCAAATTACAAAAAAGTGAAGGAATATTAATTCAAATTATAATAGAAATTGGAGAAAGAAAACAATATTCTTTGAGTTTTTTGTATTGGTCATCAAATTTATTGTGTCATTTCTTGGATGTAATGCATATCAGGAAAAATATTTATGAAATGTTACTTTATAATTTTTTAAATGTCAGGGGAAAAATAATATATGATTTATAGTCACATCATGATATTATGTATAGAAGTATAAAACTAAGTCTTCATTCGGAGTTAATTTTCCAGAATAAGTATAAAGTATATTTTTCATATTTTTTGATGACAAATACAGAGAAAAAACAATTACTTTTGGTCTTGGAAAGTTTAAAAGTTCTATATGGTTATTCAAGTAACATTTAGAAAAGAGTGAATACACAATATGTGAAACTAAAATATATTAAAACCTATTTATACCATGTCTTGTTACATGATGTTATACCCATTTCTATTCAATATTTACTTTCAAAAAAATTTAGAGTTTAATTTTTTAGGTTATGTTATTTTTATTGAGACCTTTGTGATAAAAGAATGAGAAGAAGTGTTGTTAAAAAATTGTAGAGAGATACACTAATTATTCTTTGTGAATTCAATAAAAATTTCCCACCTTCATTTTTCACTTGTATGTTATATCTAACTATGCATATTCCCATGTAAGTTCTTTTTAGCAGTCCTGATTCCAGTACTTGGATGTATTTGATAAAAATAATGATCTCTAAATTGAAATCTTATGTGATAAATAAACATCATCCTAAAGGATCTATTTTGAAATGCTATTTAATACAAGTATGAATTGATTTTTTTTCATTATACTTGGATAACATCACTACAAGGTCTAATTGAATAACGAAAACTGAAGATGAGAAATATGATCCCATTGAGCCTACATTTCCTTCACTACCCCAAACATGGGTAATATCAGAATAATAATCATTGTGTGCTTTAAGAAGATAAGAGTGGTAAATGGATAATCGTACATTATTATTCAACCGTGGCATGATTGATAATTACATCAAGTAAGTAAACTAATAAATATTTTTTTTCATTGTGTTGTTTTTTCATAGATTATGACATTTTAAAGATTTTATATTTATAAATAACATTTAGAAATTATAAAAAGGATAAATCATTATCTATATATTAATATAAAGGAATAATTGTGCAATAAATAATTTACTGCTTGGTTAAAATCAAAGGTAATAGATTTATTTATTTTTACATAACTCAATCAGATGTATTTGTTTAATATTCAATGTTGGTATCTTTCAGGTTCTAAACTTACCAATGAATGGTGTTTTGGATGAAATAAGGGAATTTTCATTTGGTCCAAACAATGTTTCATGTTATTCTATGGACATGGTTGTCAATGGATTTAAATTAATTATAAGTATTTATACAATAAAAATGGAAACACAGTATGATAGTGTCACGGTAAGTGACACAACATATTTTCATGTGAGTGCATTAGACAAGTAACCTCAATAAGAAAATATATCATATTATGGGGTTAGTTAAAGAATCATTTTATTAGATTACTACACACGTGTTCATGTCACAATGATGAAATTCAAGTGGTTTGATTCAATGAAACATAATGACATGCATATAGATAACTATGGATTCTGAGTGATTGATATGAAACATCACCTTTATACCAATGAACCTTATATTATTACATTACAATCTAGAAAAGTTTTTTTATGTAACTAACCTGTTAAAACAACAATTTTGTGTTATTGTTGATGTCATTACAAGACATATTTTTTATGAAGGAATGGATGATAGTGATTTTTTGGATGAACCTATCGGTATTTATTTGAATGTTTCATTTGATGACATATATGATTCCATTGTTAGAATAGATTTTGAACTAGAAATTTTAACAGCTAACACACAATGTTGACAAATTTGTAAGTATTTACTTGATATTATTGTAATATTGTATATGTTTTTTAAACTTTCATACATGATATCAATTTTTTTAATAACATTGTGAAAATTTCAAAATGAGTTTTCATTATGGTAAATAAATATGAAAATGCAATGAATTATAGGTAAGATGACATAAGGAAATGGCTAGAAATGTGCCCCCAGTAGCGGAACCTGAGGCTCTAATAGTTTTGGGAGAAGAAGCCGAAGAGCAGTTTCGTGAGAAATTTTCTCAATTCATGCAGTTTATGGAAAGTGACCTAGGTTGGGTTGAAAAGAGTATTTCATACCTAACATGGGTGTTTAAATTACCGCACCCTTCTACATTTACTGGATAGGGTGGACCTAGTAGTTGATTTTTGGATTGAGTCTATCCAGACGATACTTGACCATTTGGAGACTCTTGCTGAGAAGAGTGTAAAATTGTCTACTTATATGTTACATGTACAAGAAAATAATTGATGGGACATAAAGGCTTGGGATATATAGTTGAATAATACTAAGTGTTAGGAATTTTGAGATAATTTATTGGAGCACTTTTACCCTAAGACGCTCATGAAGGAGAGAGCGACTGAGTTTATGAAGTTGACTCAAGGGAGTATGTACATTATGGAATATTACAGTCACTTTATAGATCCATAGTGATTTGATATAGTATTTGTAGTAGATGAGCTTATGCTGGATAAATTATTTCAGGATGGGATTAAATGTGAAATTAGGTCCCAGGTGAATATCTTTCGGTTGAAAAAGTTTTTCGAGGTGGTGAATCAGGCTCTAATTTCCAAGGTGAACCTGAAGGAGGATTCTGGTGGAGGATATGTGGTTTCTGATGGATGATCATGAGGTAAATATTTTAATAGTAGGAATTTTCACTATGGTAATTCCATCTAGGTTGATATTAAGAAGAGTGTGAAGGGTTAGTTACACAGGACCTTACCCGAGTGACCTGTCACCAGTGCAGTAGGATGGTTCAATTTCATAGACATTGAACCTGACCACTAGTAGAGTACAGAGATTGCAGAAGGATGGAAAATATACAAAGGTTCTTCAAGAACCCACTAAAGGTGGGTGATGATGGTAAAACTAGGTAGAACCAGAGTACAAAAATGGGATTTTCTACATCGTATCAGTCTAGCAGTTGGAGATATAATGGCCATGGAAGTAGAGGTAGTGGAAATGGTGCTTCTGGGAAAAAGATCCCATATCAGAAGGGTGGTTTAGCTCAAGGGACTTAGACTAAATCATAGGTAAGTGGGGAAATATAGTTTTATATAGCCCATCTTACACTTGTGGATAATGAGGTTGGACCATCAACAATTAATGGTACTAATCTTATAACTTCTACACTAGCTAGTACCTTATTTGGTACAGGTTCCTCTCATTATTTTATATCTACACAAATTGTAAATGGGTTGAGACTAGTGGTAGAGTTTTTGAGTGGGGTAATTATGATCGATACACCATTGGGAGTATGATTGAGAGACATATGTTTGTGCAAGGGTGTTATCTCGAGGTTGGGAAGTATCATTTCACTTGGTATATTTACGTCCTTGACACGTCAGGCTTTGACCTAATCATGGGAATGGATTGGTTAGTAGCATACATAGACAACATTGATTTTTACTGAAGGATTGTGACTTTTACATCTCTTGATAGTGACAATTATATTCACCATGAAGAGTGGGATATCAAGGCGGGCCGTGTAGGGCTAGTTCATCTGCAATTGGGGGAGCTCATATTCCAGGTTTCTAGTCTGTTGCTGGATGATGGGGGTGAAAAGAAGGATGTCTTCCCACATGTAGTGGAAAATTTCTAGGATTAGTTTCTTGTGTAATTCTCAGGGATACCACCTAAGAGAGATATGGAATTTATGATTGAGATCATACTAGGGGATGTGCTAGTTTTTATTCCACCATACAAAATAGAACTGATAGTGCTTCAAGATCTCAAGACTCAACTAGAAGTGTTTATGAAAATGGGTTTTATCCATCCGAGTATATTGCCTTGGGGTTCTCCAGTCTTGTTTGAAAAGAAGGCTGATAGAACCTTGTTCTTGTTTGTTGATTACAAAAAGTTGAACCAGATGAATGCGAAGAACCAATATCCTCTTCTATGTATTGATGATCTATTTGACTAGATGTGCAGATTTTTTTCCTCTAAGATTGACCTAAGATCAAGGTATCATCAGTTTAGATTTTGACCTTATGATATACCCCAGACTTATTTTAGAAGTAGGTATAGCCTATATGAGTTTGTAGTTATGCCGTTCAAGATAACGAATACACCAGAAGTGTTTATGTACTTGATGAACAGAATATTCCAATCATACCCAGATCAATTTGTGGAAGTATTTTTGGATGAAATCTTGGTGTACTCTAAGACTCATGACAATCATGAACTTCATCTTGATATCATCCTAAGTATACTGAGAGAGCATCGGCTATACTCCAAGCTATCTAAGTGTTAGTTTTGTATTGATAAGGTGCAATTATTAGGTCACATAATTTCATAGGAAGGTGTGTCAGTGGATGCAAAGAAAGTTTAGGCAGTGGTTTCTTGGGTACTTCCTAATTGTTTTTCGATATATGTTTTTTTCTGGGATTAACAGGTTATTATCAAATGTTCATCTAGGAATTTTCCCATTTGGAATAACCCATTTCGGGCTTGAACAATACGAAGATAAACTTTGAATGATATAGATCATGTGATAATGCTTTCTTGGAGCTAAATAAGTGTTTTACTACTACACTAATCTTAATCGTACTTGTGCTAGGTGAGGAGTATATGGTGGTTTGTGATGATTCAAGGATAGGTCTTGGAGTATTTTTTTATGTAGGGAGATTGATTTTTGTCTTATGGGTCTTGAAAGTTGAGGCCACCTGAACAAAACTACCCTATCCATGATAACGACTTAGTATAAATGGTTTATACTTTGTAGTGTTGGTGGAACTATCTATTGCATGAAAAGTTCACTGTGTATGCTGATCATAAGAGCTTAAAATATATATTTTCCCAATGAGATTTGAATCTTCGACAGTGGAGGTGGGTTGAGTATATGAAACCATTTTATTTTGAGCTAGAATATATACCTAGGAAGGGAAATAATGCTATTGATGCTTTGAGTAGAAAAACTCAGACTCAGGAAGTTCAAGAGTCTAGTTCTGAGTGGAAGATGATGAATTTTATAGATGAGATGCATGTTATGGTTCAAGAGGGATAGGAGTAGATGACTCTCATATCAATTTCAATGGAGTATAATCTTTTGATCCAGATTAGGGAAAGGCAGTATGAGGGCCTAGGATGTTTGTTCTTGAGGAAAATCCTTAAAGGTATGGAGTTGCCTTTTGATTGGACTATAGATGAGGATGAGATTATCTGTGTCAGGAATCAGGTTATTGTGACTATGAGTATGCGAGTGGGGATAATGCAGGAAATTAATTCTTAGAAGTGGGTGGTACATTTGGGTTTGACCAAGATGTACCATGACCTACATCATCAATATTGGTGTCTAGGAATGAAAGGAGAGATAGCAGGGTTCATGACACGATGCTATACTTGTCAACAATTGAAGGTTGAGCATCAAAGACATGGTGTTTTACTATAGCACTTTCCAATTATATAATGGAAGTGGGATAACATTACCATGGACTTTGCGGTGGGTATCCTGAAGAAGCCTGAAAATAATGACCTTATTTGGGTGGATGTGGACAGACTGATGAAAGTAGAACATTTATTTCATATACAAGAGACTTTCTCTTTAAATCAATCGAGATATTTGAACATTCTGAAAATAGTTCATCTTCATAGGGTTCCATTGAGTACAGTTTCAGACCGTGAATAACATTTTACTTTACTCTTCTATTAGGGTTTGCAGAAGGATCTTGGTATAAAGGTTTTACTGAGTAAAAATTTCCACCCACATACATATGGGCTGTAGGAGCATACTATACAGGTGCCTGAGGATATGCTTTGAGCATGTGTTCTTAACTTTGGTGGGTATTGGGAGAAGAACCTATCATTGGTGGAGTTTTCATATAATAATAGTTATTAGGTGACTATTCATATGGTACCATATTAGGATCTTTATGGAAGGTCATATAGATCACCTCTATGTTGGATGGAGGCTAGTGAGTTAGAGATAGTGGGAATAAGTCTCGTGTAGGAGATATCATAACAGGTATAGATAATTCAAAAATTTATATCTACAACTCATAGTAGACAAAAGTAATTTGGTGATAGAAAAAATTGACCCCTTGAGTTTGCATTGGGTGATCATGTGTTCCTTTGGGTGTTGCATAGTTTGGGTCACCGTAGGATTCAAAGGCAGGGCAAGTTGGAACCTAGGTTTCTTGGGTCATTTGAGGTTGTGGAGAGAATCAGGCCAGTCGAATACTGATTGGATATTCCAAAAAGGTATAGAGCTATCCATAATGTTTTTCATGTGTCCCAAATTTGGCTGTATCACCCTAACCCTTCTCATGTGATTGATGTGGATGATGTTGAACTTGAGACTAATGATTCCTTTGAGGATCATCTGATATGTGTTATGGATCGCAGTGAGAAAGTGTTTCAGGGAAAGATCATGCTGATAGTTAGAGTATTATGGAAACATGGGAATGTTAAGAAGGAAACATGAGAGAGAGAGAAGTGGATATGAGGTCTCAGTGGTCCGATATTTTTACCTCATAATCTTATATATGCTTGGGAGTATAGATCGAGGATGAGCTATTATAAGGTGGGAAGATTATAAGATCTTGAACTTTTATAGAGATTATTGTTCTCATTTTATGGCACTCTTTTTCCTTGTTTTGAGTATATATTGTTTGGGTTTTACCTTGGGATTTTTTTTGGGTGAAATTGGAGAATTTTGGAAGGAAGTGGGGTAGTTCACGGTCGACACACACTTTTCCCAAACCATGCGCCCATGCTAGCAAACCGTGCAAACCCATGCAGAGGGGATTTACATGGTCAACACTTGATTTGTAAAACCATGTAACCCCTTGGGAGGAGGTGCAATATTAGGTGTACTATTAGGGAAAACTATGCGACCTGTATAGAAAATCTTTCCTGTGGATAATTAAACCCCAAAAAATTCATTAAAAATTTCCCAAACCCTTGTCTTATACACGTAAGAACCATAGATCAACCCCAAACCAATTCCTTATAATTTTAGAGGCTCCCAAATGAGTTCCAAGGCATTCTAACATCCTTTATTGATGAATCAAAGGTCTGTTGATAGATCTTCACCTATCCTAGTAAAACATTCTCATCCCGTATGGTTTCCTCCCTCTATCAAATATTTCTCTCATCCTTTAAAGGGATGTTTTAATACGTTGTTAATGGATATAGATCTAGGTTTTCATGGATGTAATATATTTTATCTTGCATCTAGGTTTTAGATCTAGATCTAATTCTTCATTGGGATTTTGGTTGTTCTGATTTAATTGGGGATTTCCATTGGCGAGTTTCTGTCAACGATCTTGAGGTATGTGGTCTAAATCCAATTCTCATGGTCTTGAATTCTAATTGAATTTATGCGTTGTGACATTTCAATTATAAATCTTGGAAGTTTAGTCTTGAATTTAATTAATTAATTTATGGAATATGTAATTGGTTAATTGATTTTCCATGTGATTATGAAATGACTTGAACTTGGGAAAACTGAGTTTGGTAATATTTATTATTCAATTAGAAAATAATGGGATATTAAATTGATTGATTAATGTGATTGTATAATTGGAAAATTTATGGGATTGGGAATTGATTGATTAATTTAATGTTGAATTTGTTGATTATGGGAATTAAAGGATATTTAGTTTATCCTTGAAGGGTTAATGAATTATATAATAAAAGAGAGATAAATGGTTTAATATTGATTTTTTCATATTATTCCTTATGATTTAAAGTGATGAATATTTATTTTTTTATAATTTAAATGGTATGACATGATGTGAAATGTTGAAAGGAGAGTAAATGATGATAAACTTTTTTAAATTTGACATGTGCTAAATGTGTTATTATTTGTTAAATAGGTTGTAGGACACTGACTGATGCTTCAAATACCCATGGGGTTATAGATATATAATTCTAAACCCAAAATGAATTAATGTGATAATGAGTATGGGACATAGACTGATGCTTCAAAATCCCACTTCTATAATGCATGTGATCATGAGTGTGGGACACAGACTGGTGCTTCAAAAGGCCAATTGTGTGATGCATGCTATAATGAGTATGGGACATAGACTACTACTTAAAAAGAACACTTGTGTGATTTTTTGATGAATGGGTTATGGGATATGGACTGATGCTTCAAATACCCAATGGGTCCTAGACAAGACATTCAAGGTCCAAAATATTGGCATTGGATAATGGTTCCAATTATCCATGTTATGAATTGAAATTAAATGGATAATGTAAGGCCATGTGATAACAAATAATAAATCCCTATGTGACATGGATTAGACTCTATAAAGGGCCAAAGAAGTTATTAGTGGGTTGGATTTCATCATGAACTCAGGAAAATTATGTGGTTAATTAAATAATATTGAAATATGATAACTATTTACTTTATGCATTGTACTTTATTATTTATAAAAATTCATACACTTTTATTGACTGGATATTTTTGTAGACACAATTGGTGGTGGCCTACTGAGTTGTACTCACACCCTGCTCGGGCTTCCCGAATTGTTCTTGAATAGAATTCATGTTTTTAGGACAAGATAAAAGAAAGATCCCTATTTTAGATGGATGAGTCAGGATGGATCATGGATGAGGTAACTAGACATGGTTTTGGGAACCTTTTGGGAGTTATAAATGTCTTTATTTCGGGGTTTTCATTTGAAACTTGGCATATATTTTGGCATGACATATCTACTTCTTAGTTTTGGATATTTTATTCCTATTTTGGTAATCATGTGGTACTGGTATAGTCCTATTTATTGTTATATTATTTGGTTATTTTTTATTTATTTTCTATGTCATTCTACTTTGATAAAGAGGGTATGGTATCCACATGATTGATATTTGACCCTTTCTACTAGTCTAAAGCCTCTGGAGTACGAGGAGGCACACCTGAGGTCATGTGGACAACTGGCTCAAGGCACTATTGTGTGACACCCAGGTCGGGACATCACACACAAAACTCTTAAATTGCTTAAAATATAGACCTATAAGGTCACTATTACCATCAAACACAATAGGCGTACTTTGATCCTTGATATTATCTAGTGATAATTTAGGTGAATGTGTGCTACCACATTTAACCACCCTAGAATCCTTATCTTTTCCTATAAAATTAATAAGTTCCTATGAAAAGGAATGAATAGAAACCTCAACAAAAGTATATAGAGGGTCCTCTCTAGGAAATAAAGATGACCAAGTAATTTATCTGGCATGTTTCTATAAATAAAATTAACAAAAAATTAATAAAATATGACACAAATACAACTGTTGATATATAAAATTGAATAAAAATTAGAAAATGGTACAAAGTAAACTAAAATAAACACACTTTTTATGGTATTCATTAAATTAGTTAACAAAAATTATAAAAAACACCGACAAAATTTATGAGATATGAAATGATATAGACATAAAGAAACTTAAATAATATTTAAAATGATAAACATATCATACAAATTAATATTTACATGTAATTAATTTTATATTACTAAACAAACAATTTATTATATTTATTAAAATATGCAACTTAAATAAATAATACAACTAGAAATAATATATCCCACATTTCATAAAATTTGAAAAGTAAAATAGAAAATAAATATATAATAACTATAATATTATAAGATTACAAAAATATTATTTACCCATATTCCTTATTTATGACCATTTTATATGTCACAAACCATGTCAATATTGTGGTTATCAATATCCTCTTATAATATTTCCATGAAAGTAGGGATAAAAAATAAGTCATCTTCATCGTCAACTTTTTCATCACTAAAATACCATTTTTCCCTATAAAATGACAAACCATTGAACATTTGAAGGATTAAGAATATAGATTTTTTCCACATGTTTTCATGATAAAAGGGTTATCTGTGTATCCCAATCTC
Source organism: Viscum album (assembly GCA_963277665.1). NCBI lineage: Eukaryota > Viridiplantae > Streptophyta > Magnoliopsida > Santalales > Viscaceae > Viscum > Viscum album. The sequence continues at coordinate 117,838,479 of OY728156.1, read as the reverse complement.
TTCAGATCTACTACTATCATTCTGAATTTGTCACGTTTAACACTATTATTACTAAAAAACCATTTATAGTTAAACACAGGAACTCAAAATTTAATGTAATCAATCTCCCATATATCTTTAATAACTCCATAATAAGTACTTGATGAGAAGATTTGGTTTTTTTATTTTTTACTCGAAAAATGTATTGCTTCATCGAAAACCAATACACCATTATTTTGAAATTCACTTTTATTATCTTGGTTTTTGGTATAAAATTTATTTTTATTAATATAATACCTAGACCATGTTATCACATTTAAACTTTATCCACTCATTAACCATATCAATGTTTCTAACACATCTGATATACTACACACAATATCTTTAAAACATGGAAAAAAGTTTTATTATGCATATTTAGTACCAAAATATCTTTCTTCCTTAGATAAGATTGTTTTAAGACATTAACATGTGATGTTATATATGATCAAGCATTATATGTGTTATTCAATATGTATAAGTTCCATGAAATATTTTTTCACCTTCTGATGATTTTATTTTCCAGCCAAGAATCATTTTCACTCCAAAACCAAGTCATTCATATTGAGATGTAGGAAAATTGATGTTCTCTATTGTAGAAAAGTAGTCTATAAAAAAAACTACCACCTCCTTAGAAATACACTTCTCAATAATAGAAGCCTCTGGTCAATGTGGATTCCTAACATACCCTTTCAATATCATTATATACCTTCTAAAATGATACATCCAACATAAGTATACAAGGCCAAAACACTTTATTCCTCACAATAAATGAACCATTAAATATACCATGATAGAAAAAAAATATAGTGGAAAGTAAATTTCTAGTTAAAAATTTATATCAACTACTTCGTTCACAATTTTTTTAATGATTTAAGATCTGTCACTTTTTTAGAAATGAAATTGAAAAAATAAAACACCTTGATGATAGTCAATATGGTACAGATGTGTATTATTACACATAATTAAATTGATAGGATTTATTTTATCATAACATGATAATCATGATATTTCATGCCTATTAACTTTAAATATTTTAGTGACACTATTTTTTTACATTTTAAGAATAACCTTGATACACATTAATACCCTGAAGGCACTACCAAAAATTGATTTTTTACCTCTTCTATAATTCATGAAATGTGAGAGACATTTATATTTATTTTTTCTATCGGTGTGGGTGCTAAATTCAAACATATTCCCATTCAAATTAATTCCAATATAACATTCAAACCATCCTTAATATTTCCTTTAATATCTAATAACATTATAATAAAATTTTCATAGATATTCTTTTCGAATTTCATTAAACCATTATTATGTTCAACCTCATGATATCTCTAACATATAAGCAAAAAAAATATTGATAATTTATTCTATATATTTCAATCATTACTAGATCTTTGTATCTTTACACATACGTCATCAATGTTTTTCACCCTCTCAAAATATTTATTGGTTGTCAAATTATTTTAAGTAAAATCAAATTTTTATGATCTATTGAATGAATTTTAATCTTTTATAAGAGTGATCCATAGACAAAAACCTTTGATGAACCATGTGCACTTTTTCTCTCTCCCAATAGTTGATAACATGAAGTCCCTTCTTCACATATTAGTTAAGGTTTATTACCCTTAACACTATATCCATAAAAACTTCCATACAATGGGAAGACTTTTATAATAAACATAATCATTGCATACTATTGAAAATATTCCTTTTTATAAGAATCATACACTCTAATAAATTCCTACCATATGAGTTTCAAACCATTAATTAATGGTGAAAAGTAAACATCAATATCATTTCTATGATGTTTTAGTCCATAAATCATTAAACTCAATATGATATATTTCCACTCCACACAAAATTCAAGAGATAAGTTGAAAATTACCATTACAATAGCCATAAACCATGTTTTCTACTAAAACTACTATATAGATTCATTCTATATTTGTACAATCAAAGTATGATATTTATAACTTTATTTATAAATATAGGAAATTGTTGACCAATTTGTTTTACATTGTGGACAATCAATTGGATGAAGTAATTTTTTATCATATATTCAATCATTTGCATGGGATATTAACCTTTTTGCATCATTTGAATTTAAAAATAGATGTTTCAAATGAGGAATTATAGGAAGATACTAAATTTATTTAGTATGAGTCTTGGTATATGACATAATAGACAAATCAACCTATAATTTTTCTTTCAATAAATATTGATGTTCTATATTTTGGATATTTTTATAGATATTCACATTCCTTCCTATATAACACACAATCATTAGGATATAAATGTATCTTCTTGTACCCCAATCTCATAAATCATAATATATTTTTTACATTATAATTTGAATATATAAAATCATTGTCTGTAGGAAGTAATTTGGTCCTTTTTATACATTAATTTTGGGTGTGTTCTAGCTGTGAACCAAACCATGTTCCTTGTGTTTTTAGAATCGTAAGGTCACTTGGTGAATTTGGAATCAATTATACTGATTTGGAATTATGGTTTTGAATGTATATATATTTTAATTTTTATTAAATTTATTGATGAGATAGGTGATCATAGAATTATAGGAGGTTAATGTGATATTAAGATATATTTATGGATTGTCAGTTGAGGTAGGTGGACTTGATTTCATTGATTTAATTTCTCATTTGGCGATTTTAGGTTTTTATTCCATCATTAGTATTATCTACATGCATGTTTTATGACCTGGGTTATTCCTCCATAAATTGATATAAGATCACATTAGCCAAATATTAATCATGGACCGCATAGTTTACAAAATGGTCTTATAGTGGTGCCTTAGTTGAGAAAGCGCCAATGACCCTTTTATTGTTTGTGTGGTGACATGAGTTTAATTTTAACGAACAAGTGGTTCTTTTTTAAAAAGTGATTTTAAAAATAGTTTTTGATTCAAATGGATTTTTAAAGGAAATTGTATAATTTCAAGAATGGGTTTTAAAATGGAAATTCAAAATGAAAGTGGGGTTTTCTAAGGAATATTTTGATAAGATTTTGGCCAAGCACCTGACATGAGTAAGACGTCATGTGGTGCTTTTTCAATGAATTGTAAAAATTATTTTTATTGGTTTTCAAAAGAAAGAAAGAAGGAATTGAGTGGGTTGTTTTGGTATGTTTTACATCACGAGGGAAATTACATATTTTACTAATATTTTATTATTTTTGTGATTATTTATTTCAGTTTCCTAAAGTATATGTTGATGCATGTTATATGTGTTGGCAGGTGATGTTACTTTCATTATTAAAGAAGTGGGTGGGTCTGGGTGGATGAAACAGACCTCTTAGAGGGTCAATATGTGTGTTTTAATGTGTTTAATACATAGGGATATATCTAGAGTGATTAATTACATGGTTTTGAGTTAGGAGTTGTGAGATGAGATACATGCCCTGTTTATTATTGCATGTGTGTGTCAATGATGTGATTATGATTGATGATAGTTCCTAGAGTTTGTGTGTGTGTGTGTGGGGGGGGGGGGTTGGATCCTAAGGTCTGACTTCACCATGAGTGAGATGAAGCCAAAATGACCTCCATGAGATAGATGGGTACTAGTTGTGTGTGATGTATGGGCCAAACATGAGTGATAAGGTGTGTCTTGAGATGGGATGTGTGAGCTTCCTTGAGTGAGAAGGAATGAATAGGGTATTTTATGTGTGCTTTCCCTTGAGTGAGAATATATGGCTTGGATTCTTGGCATGTGACCTTTATTAATAGAGAAGGGATGAGTTGGAACTTTAGGATACCATACCTTATATCTTCATGTTGCGATCAATATTTATACGACTCATTTCCCTACATATTCAAGTATGGGCCAGGCTATGGTATGAGGGGAATCTTCTCCATTCACCATGGAGCTGAAGAAAGTATGGTTAGGATTTTTGGTGGTCTGGTTAAAACATGATGACTAGAATCATATGATTATATGAGCATTGCATGTTATGGTTCCGGGCATGTGTGTTGCACAATCATGATTTCACTCTTTATATATAAATTTCATGCACATACACTTCATCACAACATCACTCAATATTATTAAGGCATTTTAAATTTCTACTAGGTCTTTGGACTCACCCCTATCTATGTACATGACATGGGTTTTGATGTACATGGGTAGAACTTTGTGTTTTCTCTTAGGGAATAGGTACTTCTTGGATATGGAAACATGGTATAGGTCTAGCAGGTTATGGAGGCTGTGGATTTGGTAGGTCGATTACATGAGTTAGGCCAATGGAATGTTTATTTTTAGTTATTCTTCAGCATGTAATAGCTAGTGTACCCTTATTTTATTTATAAATGATTTATGTTTTTCCATGCTTATCTACTATTAATATATTATGTTTAATGCATAATTTATATGTTTTTACTAATTTCTAGACTAGATCACGATGACCCCTTGGATCCTTTTTTTTATATATCTATTTTTAGGGATGTATGTTATTCCTATGGTTTGAGTAGTTTTTTGGAAGATTTAGACACATACCTCTATAACATTCCAAGATTTTATAATGAATATTTTTATAAATTTTCCTTTTTATAATATAAATTTAAACTCTAAATGAATTTATTTCCTTATAAATTAAGTTTTTATAGACATATTTTTCACATAAGTAGTTTACTTTGAATAATACTATTCAAAATATATTTTTGAAGTATAATGAGATTTTTTTTATTAAAATGTTTTATTATCAAAAGGGTAGCCTAAAAACTGGGAGATAACCCATCACATCCATCAGGACCACAATACTCAAACCCATGATCGAAGGTCTAGAAGGGAACAATTCCTATAACTATCCCATGTGTTGTGATACTCTTATCTTCCACTTTTGTTATTATATAGTTTATTTGATAATTAAATTACTTTTTAATTTTATTTTCATATCATCATAGTATTTAATCCATTATAATGTAATGGTTAACATAATATGATACATGTTTTCAAAGTCACAATGTTGTAACATATTTAAGGCAATGTCAAATAACATTTGATGTGAAACATATAATAAATTTTTAAATATAATTTTTACACTAAAATAATACTTTATCATGAATTTTTAATTTCATTATAGCTCATTTATTTTCTAAATGGTTTTTATCATAATCTATTTATATATATTTTTATTAATAAAAAATATCATTTTAGAACATTAAGTAGTATGTTTTTTAATAAAATAACATTATGAAATAATTATTATTTTTATTTGAGAATTTTATTCCTATTATTTATAGAATATTATTATCATAAAATGGTTACAAATATTTGATAATGTAGGTTTTATAAAAGTAAAATGGTAATCAATAATAGCATATAAAATTTGTCACACTTAAACCATTTTCTAGATTATATAATTAAAATATGAATTATACTTAATTAAAAGAAGAATTACATATAATATATATATTTTAAAACCATAAATAATTAATTTTTAATAATATAATAAGTATAAGAGAGATAAATATTAATTTAATCACTCATAATAAAAGAAATAGTTTTTATTCTAAATAAACTTTTCTCCATGTATTATATGTTTTTATTTAAAATTTAAAATTATTAATTTTTATATTTTATATGAATTAATTTTTTAAGATTATTCATGTAAAAATTATCTTAGGGTGAATATTTTTTTCTGACAAAGTTGATTTTTTGGTGAGAAAGTGAAAATTACAGTTTTACGGGTACCCCGATTTTGATGATATCATTATGATGTAATAATTATATAAAGAATTATGGAATATTTTCTTCAATGAAAATTTATTTATTGAGTATAAAAATTAATATTAAAATATTAATTTCAATTTATAAATTTATATTGGAAATTTTCAAACCTTAATCAGATGTTTTTCCTTAATAAAAATTATTTTTTTGAATTATATACATTAAAGGAGGTGATTGGAAGTCTTAGTTATTTTTTTTATGATTTAAAATTCAAATAAACTTTAATTTTTTTTTATTATTATCCAAATATTTCGTTTGAATCAATACCACCTCAATGTAGTTGGCCTTAATGATAAAATCATGAAATACTTTATTCAAAAATACGCCTCCCCTTTGACTATAGAAGCACCCCTCCTTCACTCCTCTTATCCACTCACCCAAATCTATTAGAATGACCATAAAATACCAAAATAACTCTAAAAAAACCCCACCTATGAAGGATTTAATCCCAATCTATGGATGGAGACACATGAGCAAAGTATGAGTTCTTTAACCTCCGCTTTTCTTTTCAATTTTTTTCTTATTTTTATGAAATATTTTAAACTACCTATTTACATAATTTCATATATGTTATTACCATATAATTAAAATATTATCAATGAGATATTACTTATTCAATCTCATTATTTTGTTTCCCAAATATGTCTTTACATCAAAGTAAAAGGTTCCAAAAACCACTTCCTCTTTTCTTAATTATAATTTTGTGTGTTAAAAGTCAATTAAAACTCCAAATTATATATTAAAATTATTTAATTTTTATTTTATTTACATCACATTAAATATTCCATGGATAAATACCAACCTTTACCTCTCACCGAACACTTTTTATGACTCGTTACCATATAAAAAATAACGATTTTATTAATTCTCAATTTTCAATTCTTATATGGGATTATATTGGTATAAAATACTTGAAATATAAATTTAACATACTGAAATAATTTAAATTTAATTTCATAATCATTATTTTTTTCTCACATCAATGAAATATCAAGAACTTTCTCTCATTAAATCCATTTCATAAGTTTTTATTAAATCAAAATATTAGTTTTTCCAATTCGGGGTATTTTCATTTCAATTATTATGTGACTCATTTAAAATACAAAGGTAACAATTAAAAATAACCTTGAAACAATATATTGATTAAAAATATTTTTTTATTAGACTCTAAATTTTATTGGGTTTCCCTTATTTTAAATTATATTGAAAAGCATTGCTCACCTTGGTAGTTTTATGCTACCAAAGTAAATGATGATATTTTTGTAAGATTATGTATTTCATGGAAATTATTTAAAATTGATTTCATGATTTAATATAACATTAATATAAACTAATTTTTTGTTTATAAATCTGTAATGGTGAAATATCTATCTTATTAATGAAATAAAAAGTAAAAACATGGTAATTTTTAACCGTTTTAACAATCTTATCGGGGATGATTCTTTTCATGGTAATTATTTATTAATATATTAAACTACACAAATTATGGAATTTTATGAAACATATCCCTTATCATGTAAAGATATTATTAAAAAATTGAACATTAATTTTGACCATTATAATTATATCATAATGGTTTTGGAAATTATTAACTGAGTGACCAAAAAATGGACGATATGAAATTTACTAATTATTACATGAATAAAATATGATATTAAATGAACTAAAAAAGAATAATAATAAAAAATAACCCTAAAAAATATTATTAAGTAATTTAATATTCAATATAAGTTTATTATAGGGTAGTTAAAGAATATATGTGGTGAGTCATACTCGAGGTAATAAATTTATCATCTTAATTTCTTTTCTTTGAGTCTTATGCCATCATCACCACATGTTTTGTTTTGTGTTCTATATAAAATTCCATATTAATGTATTTTTCCACTAATTTACTAGAATATAAGTGGTTTAAAAATATATTTTATATTATATCCTTTAATGGTCTTCTTATTCAAATGTTACCAAAGTGGTAAGAGATTATTTTAAAACCATTTTTTAAATGTTTTGAAGTTTTCTTCCAAATATTTATACTTCATATGTATTTTTATTAAAATATTTCAAGAATTTATTCTCAAAATAAAATAATTATTTAAATTAATTTTATAATATATTTTAAATTCCTTAAAATAGTTTGCAAAGTATATTTTTAACATTCTTTGTATGGGTTATTTTTATAAAAATATGAAAGGAATATTTTTATCATATGTTGCATGAATGAAATTTACCTCCATCATGAAAATTATTATTTAATAATATTTATCTATAAATTTTCAAGGGTTTTTAAAGAAAAACGCATTTCTCATATTTTTTGTGGAATTTCCATTTTAATATTTTTCCAAGGAAAATGATTTCTATCCTTATTTTTATGAGAAGCCCAAAAGTGTTTCTGCATATGTGTTAAATAGAATATTTTATGAGATTTTATTATGGAAATGTAATATTATATGTGTTTTATTTATGTTATGGTCCTTGGAAATTATTTATGATGATGGGTGATTCAGATATATATCTATAATTAATTGGGTAAAGTGATGGAGTTAAATTAATATAATTTACTGCTAAGAGATTATGGAAATTAAATGGGTAGGTTATTCTATTTGTAAGACTTCTTGTAAGAGTGATTGTAATAGTGATATGAATATGATTTAACAGGAAACCTATATGAATTTCTTATTCTTTAAAACAAGTTTTCATAGATGTATTTTGATTTTATAAGGTAAGATAACGAGATTATATTTTAAGGAAATTTTATACCACTTTTAAGGGTGAAAAGTATATTTTTCAAGAAAGTGTTTTCATGAGTACTCATGTCTTACAAGAAACCCTCATAAATATGGTTTTACTTTAATATTTCTTATGAGATGTTTTTTTTGGAAAATATTTTGGAAGTGAATTTGATTTCTTGATCAAGTAAATTATTATTTTGATCTCAAGGTTAATTATATAAAATGGAATTTTTCTATGGGATTTTATGATTTTCAAAATAAACTAACAAATCTACTTCTTTTTTATATCCCTTTATGATGTTTTTGTGCTCATACCAAGTTTTTATATGTTTTTTCACAGGTACTAAGGATTATTAATTACTATTGTAAAGTATAGATTCTAATAAAGAAATTTTACATTGAACAAATAAAGTGTGTGATGAATAAAATAAAAGTATTAACTTAAGAATCCTATTTTTTGTGAAAAAATGGACACTGTGTGATAGTATTCCCTATGTAATGTAATGGTTTCTTTAATTATCTTAAACTCTAAACCGAAAATATCCTTAAAATTTAAGAAATTTTAGCCCTTTCTATTAATCATGTACTTATAGGTTATTTAAGTTACTGGGTATCATACCCCCAGGTGTTGTTTTAGAGGGAATAGTATCCCCATGACTATTTTAGGCCCTCAACACTAGTCGATAACCTCTAGCATACTAGGAGGCATGCCTGAGGTCACGAGACAACCCCCACATAGGTGTCATTCAAGAGACCTAGTCTATATAATTACAAAATGGAATCATAGTGTCTTTCAGGATGGGATAATGTAGTTAGAGGGGGAGTTATGTTGTTGGGACTAGAGAGTTAGATTAAGTGAGTGCCTAAAAAACATAATTTTGGTTGAATTTTTTTTTCTAAAGGATGTACTATTTTTATACTAAGAACTATAGGATGAGTTATGTGTTGGACCTAAAATATCTATGTGGTATGGGTGAGACTCGGGATGAGTCAATGGGATCATCCAAGAGCCAATGAGTTTATACATCATGATAGTGGCATGCTTAGGTAAGGATACATGCACCTATGGGCGGCGTTGTTTGACATATTGTCTCATAAAAATCCATTATTAATTGAATAAAATTATAATATAATCGATGTTTTGTCAATTATATTATAAAGGGTTATTAGATTAATATAGTTTCTGGGGGTATGTATGATTGATTTTTATTGTGTTTGTTTGGCTACCATAGGTTAATGATATTTTAAGATGGTTGTTTTTTGTAGAAAAATAATATTTTAAAAGAAAAATCATGTGGTAGTTTGAGGTGTCTGTGAGATAGTTTTATAAGTTTGTTTTACTTTAAATGGATTGTGGAGTTGGTGACTTTGAAATGTTTTGGAATTTTCTAGTTCCTCTAATGGCCCGAAGGCCTTCATTTTTTATTGATTTTGATAATCCACCTTTCAAGGGATGAGGTGGAACCCTATTACATGCCCGTAGGCCATAGAGGAACCATTTCCCGTAGGCACAAACATTTCATGCAACCCAAACTAACAACTTGGAACTGCTCCTCCCCAACATCTTCATCTTGAAATCATCTCTTCACCTCTGCATGACTGTTCGGCTAGGCATTCCCGTACATGCACAGGCTTGTCCCGATGGCAGGTGCCATACCCTCTCATTCTTGCAATCCATTTAGCTCCTGCTATGGTGAAATCTCCTTTTCTCCTCCTCCTTGTAGAGCTTGTTCCTTGTAGTTTGGTCTGGTTTGTATCTACAGGTGGCCCGAAGGCCATTAGGATAGCCCGAAGGCCCAACTGACCTGAAGGCCTGGGTGCCCAAAGGCCAATGAAGGACTCGGGGACCAAATCTGATGCCCGATGGCCAAATGGGGGTGTCTAGGCCTACAATTTTTTGAGATTTCAATTTTTGGTAAAAACCCATGGATTCTAAGTGGTGTTTAAAAAGTTGAGTGAGTTTTAGGGTGTGTAAAATGATTTGACTTGGTTTTAAAAATAAGAAACCAGTACCCATCAAAACCAGACTACTTGGATTTTATGTTTTGGTTATTAATGACTTAGATTATTTAATTTTGTGTTCAACTATTGTGCCATGTTTGTTTGGAACACACTAAGTTTTATTGGAGAGTTTGGAACTTGTTTGGACTGATATGGGAAAAATAAATTAGGGATTATGTAGACTGGGTTTTCTTGGTTTTTAGAGGTTGATTGAGAGAGACCTAGGTGGTTGGGATTATTAATTCTGTGGTTATTCCATGGTTTCTTTGATATATAATCACGTGGGTAGAGATCATGAGATGGATGTTTGATATTAGGATCGAGTATTAGGATGTGATTTTGGGGTGGAAAACCGTGTCGAGTGTGTCAATGGATTATTGGAAATCAGAATTGGGTACAAAAAATGGATTCTTATGGAGGGGAGAACCATTAAAAATAATCAACATGTATAAGTGGATTAATATGGTGGGGAGAACCATAATCCTTTGGATTAATTTTTGATCAATACTTCACTATCTCATGGTTGATTGGTGTGGTTGAGCAATACCTTGGTGTTTGGTGATTGATGTTGTGGGTTGGTGCTCGAGTATAAGCAGGGAGGTCATATAGAATCATCGAGTTAAGTGGTGGATGGGATGTGGTAAGTGTATATCATGTATTTTGGTTTAGCGAGGTGATATTAAGGATACTCCTTATGATGGGTAGTGTCTTATCAATTACGAGCGTGAAACCCTCATGTCGAGTTGTGGGTGTAGTGAGACCGGTTAGTGGATGATCAAGGTGGCATCATAATTTTGGGGCTTGAGTGAATTTTAATTTATATGGTTACTTGGAAACACTACCTATGAAATTTGGATGTATTGTTATGTATTAGATATAGAATTGAGATGGTGGTAGTGTTATCTGTGAGTGATTTGGATTGGTGGTGCATCATTTATTGTGGGTATAATGTTACTATTAGATAGTTCAGTTGAGGATCCAACCATGTAATTACATAGATAGTCAGGTTTTGACTTTAGTGTGGGTGCTTAGACAGTTAATTGATGCCTTTAGGTGTTAAGGGATCATGATTGGGTGGTGTGGTGATGTAGTGATGTGTTGGTGGGTGAGGCTGAGTGTTTTTGGAAGAAGTAAGATAAGGAAGGACCGACTGGTTCTTCGGCATGGAGATGAAACTAGTTGGGTGGTAAAAAAATTGGAAGCATCATTCAAAATATGGTTGAGGTTTTTTTAGGATTGAAATTTTACTTTTATAGAAATGTTGGTGTGTCAGATCTTAGTGCTTGGAGTTTCATGGTGGATTCATGTTGAGTGTTCAGTGATGGAATATGACATGTTGGTAGTGATTTTATGACCAAAGTTGGTTAAGATTCATGGTCAAAGGACTACCAAAGATTTTCAAAAATAAGAATAATTATGGAGGGAATTTTGTAATGAACACATTGTTACAAGTTGTGAGATTCATAGGTAATTTGAATTTTAAGTCCCAGAGTTGGGGAAATTCAGTGAAATGAGACTCATATTAGAATTATGAGTTTTTAGAAATCTCAAGAAGATGTTTTTAGGAATGGAATGAGTCCCATTGTGTGGTTAGAGTGCTTGGGTAATTTTTATAGAAGATTTAGGGTGGCTATATGGCTGAAATTTTAGTTGTAGGGAGTTACCATGATTTAGTGAAGGACATTATGGAATGGTGGTCCAGGGTTGAGGAATTCTAAGGCACAAAAAGTGGGGGGATATTCTATGAAGAGGAAAGGGGGATGCATGGTTATAACTTCCATTTGGGAGTTGTATATACCATATATTAAAAGGAAACACCAATAAAAAACCTATACGGGGAGTTCCATGGTTCAACCACTATGGTTACACCTTAGTTTAGGTATGGGGTGTTATTTTAGGGGATCTTTGATAATTTCTAGGGGTTAATATTTGGAACCCCCTAGGAATACCCTTATTCCAGTCAGTCAAAGGAGAGTATAGGATCCCTATTTTTCTATCCAACTCCCCTCTCTTTCCTCCCTTAGATCTGAGTGGTTTAGGATGGTTTCATCATGGTGATTCGAGGTATGGTCTCTCAACTCTTCTCCCTTTATTTGATTTTTGTTCTCTTGAGTATAATTTTAGAGAGACGATTTAATTGGAGCATGTTTAAATAAACCCATTTCATAGGGATTTTAAGTGAATATTATAGAGTAGGTCTTAGTAATAGGTATTCAATCTATCATTTATTTGGAATCCTTCCTTTTTGTCTTATAATTTATCATTACACTATACAAATATAGGACCTTTTAAAGTTTAATTTCCTAAAAAAAGGTAAATAATTCAAGTAAACATAAAATATTATTTTAATAAAATTAAAAGGATTCATCATAGGTTCATCATAATTTAATTTAATTCATCTCATAACCTGGGGACATACATCAAAGTAAAGGGTGATCATAAGGCCTAGTAAGAGAAATCAAGGGAAACAGTTTACATGTGACTATGAGAAATATCAATAAGAACTTGAGGAATATCATAAAGGAATGAGTGAAGGAAAAGGGGAATACCATAATAAAAATAACATGAATCATAACATGGAAATGTGGATAAACCATTTATTTTAGACATTTATAATCATATCACCAAGGTTTTTCTCCAAGGCATCATAAATGAAAAATTACCAAGGTTATTCACCAAGGTATCATAAAACATGTCATCTCTAGAGATTAAATTATTTACCCAAAACATTGGAGAGATATCAGGGTGAACACTTAATATGTATTAATTTCATATAATACAAATATATCATAATCAAACATTTCATAAATAACCCATGGATAATAAAAGAAACAGGTTTCATATCAAAATCATGGCATTTCCAAAAGTGTTTAAAAACATGATCATTTTGTCATTTTAAGCCCATGGAAAAGGAATGTGGGTTCCATGTATGTTAATAACAGAATAAAATAAGAATTTTTAAATCTAGTTTAATAAACTTGGAAAAGAAAGAGGCTTGGGTATTCACAAAAATAAAATAAAAGATAATTTCTTGAGGAGAAGAGGGAAATATCGAGAAGTAAATTTAACAGCATAATGAGTATAAAATGTGGTTATGAAAAAGGGTAAAATGAGAGGTAAAAAGGGTATCCCATTCATAAAAAATAATTTTTAAGTAATTATATGAATAAAAGGGTAATAAAATAGATTAATCACAACATTTAGAAGACATATACGAAATGAGTTTCTTGAATCAAAGAGAAAAAAATGTTAATTACCTTACCATGAAGGGTTGTTCCTAAAACTTGAGGATTAGGAACTTGAGGGCTTGAGAACACCTTGAGAGGACTCCTTGGGAGATAAAAATTCCACATATTCATGTGAGATGGATTTTCGTGAATGTAAATGGATAAATGGGTGTGTATTTATAGAAAAAGTGAAGAATTTGTTTGTGAATTTCCAAATATAGGCATTGTAAACCTAGGTTGTGGGAAATGAAAAACCATGGGATTTCCCTTGGTATTTTCCCATGGTTTTGGAAATTTCGATCATATTTTATATTATTTTAATATAAAAGAGTCGATCATTATTTTATATTACTTTTTTTCATGGAAAAGTAATGTTTCCTCAAAAAATAATGTTTTTAATGTTAAAGTTTCCATTTTAGACCATGGAAAGTAAATTATAGGTTTTTAAATTGATTAAAATAAATTAAAATACTTTATATTAATAAAATAACATATATTATGCTATTAATTGTGGTTAATTAGTTATTTTATCATTATTAAATAATAATTAATTCATTAAACATACTGAAAAACAGAAACTGTATTTTCACTATTTACAAAAAATAAAGTATTTTAGAAAATTTTCATAAATTCACCCTAACATAATTTTGGAATGATGATTTCAAAAATGAGAATTATTTTATCAGAATAATTCTCTAAATATTATAATTAAAAATTTTAAATACAAAAAACCTTATTTATTAAAAATAATAGCCGATTGAAAATGCATTGTAAAATTTCTAACACTTGAAAAAACATAAAATTATTTTATCATTTATATTTAAATAAGAGTGTTTTTATGATAATATTTCATCAAAATAATTATTAATAATAATATATTATTTTATTATAAATATTTAAATCTTTTATCTAAAGTATAATTTCTATTAAAAAAATCAATTTATCAAATTCCATATAAACTTTATTAAGAAAAAATATTCTTAAAACATAATTGTTGCAATAGTAATTTTATTTATACAATGGAATTAAAATTTAAGTAACTAGGGCTATAACACCCCAATATTTCCTGGTACTTTATCTTCAATAACTTGTGTTGCACGCAATACTAACTTGGCTGGTATAACATGTAACATTGAGTCTATACGAAACAACACTTTGGTGTTAAAATTATTTAAATGATATATTCATAACTTATCCATTAAATATAGTAATATAAATAGTAATAAATAAATTTTAAATTTTTTCACAAAAATAAAAAATATTTATAATGAAATGTATAAGTTTGGAAAAATAGCTATATGTTTAGAAATACTATTTTCTTAAAGGAATTACTTTTTATGTCAATTTGTGAACAATAATAAAATTAACTTTACACAATCAAAGAAATTTAATTGGTTAAATCGACTTAATTTTTAAATTCATAATATCAAAATTATCTTCGGTTGAATTTTTGGTATTTTTATGAAAACTTTCAATTTTTGATTAATAGTGAAAAACGCTGCCTTATTGTTAAAAAATCGACCTTTTCATTTAAATAATTATTTTAATTTAAATTAATTTTAAATTCATAATAGATAAATAATGAATATATTAACCCAATATAGGTCATTGTAATCATCTTTATAATAGAATTAAATATAAAAATTCATTGAACTTTTTTAATATCTTTTTACCCGCCTTATAGCCACATTTTCAAATTAGCATCAAAAGTAATTTTACCACATATGTGAATTGAATTTCAAAAATATGACATACATGGTTGTATTAAGTATGAAAAATCTGGTCTAATAGGATAAAAATATTTTTTTGGTGAATAGTAACTTTTGTATTTTATTTACCACGATTAAAGGTAAATATTGTAATTAAAGGTAAAAATAATATTATAATAATATAAAATTTCCCTGACAGTTGTCTTAATTTCATTGGATAAGTGTTTTTAGACCAAAATCAATATTTGGTAAAAAATATAATCCTTTTTAAGCTACTTTTGTTAGATTAAGACATTTATTATATTTTATTTAAAGAAGAGTTAAAAGTGCCATATTCAAATTTTAATAACTAAATAATTTTTAATATAGGGTTATACTTAAGATAAATTCTACTATAAATATTCATTATAAATATAATAAATTTATTTACATCATGATAATTTATTTATAATTTTTATACATTAAATAATAAAATTTAATTGTGACACAATGATGATACGATAATTGATTTATTAAAGGAAGAATCAAATAAATGATATTAATAATATTAAAATAAATATAATTTTACTTAATTAATTACATAAACAAATTTTATAGATAACTTATACATATTAATGACATATTGGAAGTATTTTTTTGAAGTTATCATGTTGGTTTGATATTTTTAAAAAGGAAAATACTAAATAGTATTAAAATTGACATGAATGATATTTTAAAATAAATACTATTTTATTAAATGATATAAAAGTCATAAAATATAATTTTAGTACAAATAACTTTTATAATTTTAAATATGTCAAATATTATATAATTGGGGTTCTTTTGGAATTTTATAGTAACTATATTAACCCTATAGTGTAAAAACACAAGTAGACATGGTAAGAGTTAAACTGTTTATCTAAGGGTTAAACCGAAAGGATAAGGTTAATTTTGTAACTTAAACATGTCTAAAATTCATTGGTTGAGGGGATTTAGACCCATAATCATCTTATACTCAAAATAAATTACTTTATATTTATTTTAAACCGAAAATCAATTTATAATAAATTAAAATTTTAAGATATTCCAAAAGTGCCCCTCACCTCAACTATAAAGGGGCACTTCTCCATCTATTTAATTAACACCTCCAAATCCATTTGGATCAGAAAAAACCTACCCAGTTTCTTTCCAAAACTCACTAAATTCATCCAATAGGTCATAATTTGGGCATAAATTCAACCTGAGGAGTCCTTTTGTGAAAATCAAAAGGAGACACTTGAAGAAGAGGTGATTGTTTTACCAATTCAATTCAATTTATTTTCTTCTTATACTTCCTCTTCCTATGTTTTTTCCATACTAAAGTAAAAAAAACATATAATATATACTTATATGTTTTTATTATTATGGTACAACCATATTTCTCCTTTTAACCATCCTACAAAAAACAATATCACCATGCGTGCGTACGTACAACTTACCGTCTCCATGATGTGGTGTAAACTATTATTCATTAAACTTTATTTATATAGGTATAATGATGAATATAAAGGATTTAAATAATTAATATAACATGATATTGTTTCTGTAAAATTTATATTCCATACTATTCTGTACCATTTAACCAATAAAGAAATGATACCATCACTCGTGCGTACACCCAACTTACCATCTTCACGACGTGATGAGATTCATCTTCCACGTTCACCATTCAAGGATGATTATAAAAATATATATTATTAATAAGTATGAAATATATAAAATAATAATTCTACTGGAATAATATATATATGTATATACATATATTTCATTCACTTCCATTCAATACGATAAGAAAATGGAAACAATGTTCATGCGTACGTACGATCTACCGTCTCCATGAACAGTGTATTCCATTTCTTATATCTATCTATTATATATATATATATTTATATTCTGAATATATTTGATATATAAATAATGTTATAAATTATATAAGTAATTAAATCATTATCTAATTAATATGATCAAGAATAACAAGTCATAACACGTACGATATACAAAGCGATTATTACCCGAAATGTTTCTTTAACTTGGAAATAATTAATAAATGAGTAATATAAAGTCATAAATGATTCATATATGATATCATAAATATTATTAGGATTATATGATAACTTAATAATATGTTTAAAACCATTATACAGGAGTTTCAGATCCGTATGGAGAGTATCAAACCTAAGGTAAGGGAATTTCGTCTCACTTTTAATTTTCGTGAGATATAAGCCTTGTTCACCACCTATTTCTTGTGTGTGGTGTATGTACTTAACCTATTATATTTGATATCATGAATACATTTATCTTCATGGTATTTAAATATCCATTTGAAGATATTGGGCATATTATTTAAAGTTTTAAAGTGGTATGGGACACTTTGAATGTTTAAAGAATTAATCCTTTTTCCATTTAAATATTCTTGATTTTATCTAACACAACTATTTATATGGATATAAAAGAATTATAATGGAAATTTTATGTCTATTTTTATATTCATTCAATTATTTTCAAAAAGGAAACTTTTTAAGGTTTTATTTCAAAATCTCATTATTATTCAAGATTGTTTATATGTAAGTATCTACTAAGACACCTTTGTCATCCATGTCCATGTTTTCAAAATAGTTTTAAGGATTTATTTATATGGAAATTAATGTTTTAAAATGTTAATTACTTTCAAAATTTTCCAAGTGGTATGAGATACTTTGATTCAAAAATCTATTTTAAATGTATTCTTTTATAAATTACACTACTTTTAAATGTTTTCAAAGGGATATTTCTCACAAAGAGTTGTAATGAATTTATTAGATTATTTTCATATATTTAAATATCATTTTTTGGATTTTATTCTTAATTGATTTCTATTTTTTATGATAAATTATATTGAAGGGTTTATGATATTTTTTGATTTTAATTTTCTAATTTAGATACCATTATTGGTTTATGGTTAAAGTATTCATAATTTATATATTATTTTTGAATAAGAATGATTATGTTGTTTATGTTTCACCATTTTAATATAAGGAATGTATTAGACTTAGTAAGTGATAGGAGGGGCCTGATATATCCCCTCTATTCATTGGTAGGTCTCATGAGATTAAATTAGTTGGTTATAAACCCTTAATATTTGTTTTCCAAGAATTTTATTATTTTCCAGAGGATATATTTTGACACAAATCAGATGAGTTTCTACCCATAGACTTAAACTGTCATGAGGATAGATCTTGACAGTAGCTATCTTGAGGATATATCTTGATATTGTAGATGTACGATATTATGAATTACCTCATTATGATATTAGTTATGGATATTCCATGTTATTATTAGACTAGTATAATATCTATGGTTATGATTATTTTATATGGTATTATTTATTCTTTCCATATTATGATCAAGATTATGTTTAAAGGGATTATGTTTCAATTATATATTTTTCCTTAAGGTTTATGATTATTTATTCATAATAGCTTCAATTTTATTCTTACCCTTACTGAGGATCTGAGATCACCCCTTTCTTATATTTTATTTTCCTAGGATTCTAGTAAGCGTATTATGACTGATATGCATAGTTAATCTTGGAGAATAATGGAGTTCTTAAAGGATTATTTAAGTTGTATTTTATGATTTGAATTGTAATTAAATCTTTATGAATATAATATATTTTCCAAGATTTCTAAACTTATCAGTCATTCGGGATTTGATTCCTTGTAATCATGTAAATGTATTAAAATAATGCACTGGCTCTGGGTTTCTAGGGTCGGGGCATTACAGTTGGTATCAATGGAACTTTAGCAATAACCTTGAAAATTAGATTTAAAAAACATAGATTATGGAAGATAACCCTAATATAGACTTTGATGATAAGACTAAGTATAGAATATAATCCTTTATATTTGGTAATGGATAACCTAGGTTAATCCTATGGAAAAATGGATTAAGAAAAAGATTCCACCATTTAGAGATCCTATAAATGATTCTTCCGGACTACATCACTATTATTTGTATTTCGCACATTATTCTTTGAGTTTTGGTAAATGGTTATAATATTTAAGGTTATAAATGAAATGATTATACAACTGATAATGAAGAGACTACAAAAGAAAAATGAGATGAAGGAGGTATTAAGGAATATGATGTTGAAGCATAGTTAAGGGTTTAAGAGTGAAGTGGAATGATTAAGTTTATGTTGTGTTTGGATTCAAGAATTATTACATCAATGGTTATATGGTTATAAGATCCATGAGATATATAAGGATTTTTATTTAGTACTTATTATTTAAGGATTTTAAAGCATAATATTTTTTCATTTAGGATTTGTGGGTGATCAAATATTTGGTGTGTGATAATAAGAGATACATTTTGTTGTTTAGAGAATCTGATGTCAAGTTTTATTTTGGAAATTTAGAGACCTTTTTGGAAAATGAATTTAGACAGAATTATTTTAGAAAAGTCTTATAGTTAGAATGGGATAAATTGAATAATGGATATTATTTTTTGGGGTTTAAGTATGATTTATTGGATATTACGGGCTAACATTATTGGGTTTGGTAAAAATTTAAAATATGAATGAAGTACTTGTGGACATATGATTCATTAAATGTGATTCATGCATAAATAATAATCTTGAATATCTATCTCCAGGTGAATTAAATGAAATGAAAATAGATAAAAGCACAACCAAAGGATAACATTGATAAATGAATTGAAATCAGGTAAGTTTTCTCGAGTTCTTATCTGGATAGTAAAATAACCCCTACCTCTAAGAAAAAGTATCTAAAAAACGTGTTATCCTAATACCTTATGTTTTGTTGAACTGATGATATTTTAAATCATCATAGATTTATGGCTTTAAGGCCCTAAATTTTCCATTGATTTTTCACTTGTTTATGATTGAGGACCTCAATCACTCCTTATAAATATTAACATTTTTACTCCATGTAAGTATCTCTACTTTCCATTAATATTCTCATATTATAAAGCCTAATTTGGTGGTGACTTTTTCATTTCCCTTTCCCTCTTATTAAGAGTATATTTTATTAACCCTATTTTGATATGGGTTTTCTACAAAGGTATTTTTTAGTATCAACATTTTATTTTTAAATTAAAAATTCAAATTTCAAGGACACAATTTTTTGAAGGAGGGGGGAATACAAAATCCCAATATTTCATGTTATGTTATCTTCAATAACTTGTGTTGCATGCAACACAGACTTATCTTGCGTAACATGCAAGATTGAGTCTCTGTGAAACAACACTTTAGTGTTAAAATTATTTAAATGATATATTCATAACTTATCTATTAAATATAGTAATATAAATAGTAATATATATATTTTAAATTTTTTCACATAAATACAAAATATTTATAATGAAATGTATAATTTTTGGTAAAATAGTTATATGCTTAGAAATAATATTTTCTTAATGGAAGTACTTTTTATGTCATTATATGAACAATAGTAAAATTAATTTTAGACACCCATAGAAATTTAATTTGGTAAAATAGACTTCATTTTTGAATTTGGAATATCAAAATTATCTTAGAGTGAATTTTTTGTATTTTTCTGAAAACTTTCAATTTTTGATGCATAGTGAAAAACGCTGCATTATTGTTAAAAAACCGACTTTTTCATTTAAATAATTATTTTACATTAATTTGAATTTAAAGTAAAAATAGATAAATAATGCATATATTAACCCAATTTAGGTCATTGGAATCATTTTTATAATAGAATTAGATATAAAAATTCATTGAACTTTTTTAACGTCTATTTACCTGCCTTCTAGCCACATTTACAGATTAACATTAAACGTAATTTTACCGCTTCTATGAATTGATTTTTGAAAATAATAAATACATAGTTGTAATCAGTATAAAAAATTTGGTCTAATACGATCAAAATATTTTTTGGTGAATAATTACTTTTGAATTTTATTTACCACGATTAAAGGTAAATAGGGTAATTAAAGGTAAAAATAATATTATAATAATATAAAATTACCCTAACATGTGTACTAATTTCATTTGATAAGTATTTTTAGACCAAAATAAATCTTAGGTAAAAAATATGACCCTTTTTAAGACACTTGTGTTAGATTAAGACATTTATTATATTTTATTTAAAGAAGAGTTAAAAGTGTCATATTCAAATTTTAATAAATAAATAATTTTTAATATAGGGTTATAGAAAAGATAGATTATACTATAAATATTAATTATAAATCTACGAAAATTTATATACATTATGATAACTTATTTATAATTTTTACACATTAAATAATTAAATTTAATTATAACATATTGATGATGCAATAATTGATTAATTAAAGTAAGAATAAAATAAATGATATTAATAATATTAAAATAAATATAATTTTACTTAATTAATGACATAAAATAATTTTATAGACAACTTAGACTTGTTTTTGATATATTGGGTGTATTTTTTAGAAGTAATAATGTTGGTTTTGTATTTTTAAAAATACAAATATTAAATAGTATTAAAATTAACATAAATGATATTTTAAAATAAATACTATTTTATTAAATTATATGAAATTCCTAAAAATATAAGTTTATAAAAAATAACTTGGATAATTTAAAATATGTCATAAATTATCCAATTGGTGTTCGTTTGTCATTTTATAGTAATTATATTATCCATATAGTGTAAAAAGATAAGTAGACACAGTAAGAGTTAAACTATTTAACTAAGGGTTAAACCCAAAAGATATGGTTAATTTTGTAAAATAAACTTGTCTAAAATTCATTGGTTGAGAATATTTTGACCCATACTCATATTATCATCCAAATAAACCACTTTTTAGCTATTTGAAACGAAAAATAAATTTATTATAAATTAGTATTTTAAGATCTTTCAAAAGTGCCCCTCAACTATATTATAAAAGGGAACTTTTCCTCTTTAATTCACACCTCCAAATCGCATTTTCTAGGAAAAAACATGACCATTTCCTCTCCCAACCCCTCTAAATTAATCCTGGAGGCCATAATTTTGGAATAAATCTAACCTAAGGAGTTCTTTGTTTTCAAATCAAAAGGACACACTCGAAGAAGAGGTGATTGTTTTACCAATTCAATTCAATTTATTTTCTTATTATACTTAATATTCCTATGTTTTTTCCATAATAAATTAATAAATAAAGAATATAATATATGATTATATTTTATTATTATTATTGGGAAACCATATTCCTAATTTTACCCATCCTATAAAAAATAAATCACCATGTGTGCGTACGTACGACTTACCGTCTCCACATTGTGGTGTAAAGTATTTTTCATTACAATTTATTTATATGGGTATAAATATGAATATAAAAAGTTTAAATAATAAATATAACATGATATTATTTATTTAAAATTAATATTCCATACAATTACATACCATTTAACCATTAAGGAAATGATACTGATGCTCGTGCGTAGGTATGAATTAATGTCCCCACGACACGATGAGATTCATCTTCCATGTTCACTATTAAAGGATGATTATAAAAATATATATTATTAATAAGTATTAAATATATGAAAAAATAATTCTACTAGAATAATATATATATATATATATATATGTATGTGCATATATGTCATTCACTTACTTCTATTCAATACTATAAGAAAACGGAAACAACATTCATGCGTACATACGACCTACCATCTCCATGAATGGTGTATTAAATTTCATATATCTATCTATTATATATATTTATATTATAAATATATATGATATATAAATTATTTTATACATTATGGAAGTAATTAAATCATTATCTAAGTAATATGATCAAGAATAACAAGTCATAACACGTACGTTAATCAAAGAAATTATTACCCAGAATGTTTCTTTAACTTGGAAATTATTAATAAAAGAGTAATATAAAGTCATAAATGAATATTATATGATATCATAAATATTATTATGATTATTTTAGAAGTTAATTATATGTTTAAAACCATTATATAGAAGTTCCAGACATGTACAAAGAGTATCATATCTAAGGTAAGGGAATTTTGTCTCACTTTTAATTTTCATCAGATATAAGCCATGTTCACCACCTATTTATTATGTACAGTGTATGTAATACCACTATTGTATTTGATATAATTGATACATTTATCTTCATGGTATTTAAATATTCATTTGAAGATATTGGGATTATTATTTAAAATTTCAAAGCGGTATGGGATGCTTTGAATGTCTAAAGAATTAATCCTTTTTCCATTTCAATATTATTGATTTTATCTGAAACAACTATTTATATGGATATAAAAGGATTATAAAGGAAATTTTATATCTATTTTTATGTTCATTAACTTTTTTTCAAAAAATAAACTTTTTAAGGTTTTATTTCACAATCCCATTTTTATTTGAGATTGTTTATACGTAAGTATCTACTGAGACACCTTTGTCATCCATGTACATGTTTTCAAAATAGTTTTAATGATTTATTTATATAGACATTAATGTTTTAAAATGTTAATTCCTTTCAAAAGGTTCAAAGTGGTATGAGACACTTTGATTCAGAAATCTCTTTTAAATGTATTCTTTTATAAATTATGTGACATTTAAATGTTTTCAAAGGGATATTTCTCTCAAATAGTTTTAATGATTTTATTAGATTATTTTCATCTATATCATCATCCTTTGTTGGATTTTATGATTAAATGAGATTTATTTATTATGATAAATTATATTGAAGGGTTTATGATATGTTTGACTATAGATATGCTAATTTAGATACCATTCTTGGTTTATGGTTAAAGTATTCATAATTTGTATACTAGTTTGGAATATGAATGGCTATGTTGTTTATGTTTCACTATTTTCATATGAGGAATTTATTGGACTTATTAAGTGATGAGAATGGCCCACTATAACCCCTTGATGTATTGGTAGGTCTCACGAGGTGAAATTAGTTGGAGACAAACCCTTCCCGTTTGTTTTCCAAGCAGTTTAACATTGTCAGGAGGATAGATCTTGACACAAATCAGACGGGTTTCTACACACATACTTAAACTTTCATGAGGATAGATCTTAACAGTAGTTATCTTGAGGATATATCTTGATAGTGCATATCTATTTAATTAATCATTCCCTCATTATGATATTAGTTATGGATATTCTATTTGATTATTCGACTAGTAGAATATACATGGTTATTATTATTTTATATGGTATTATTTATTCTTGCCATATCATGATCAGGATTATGTTTAAAGGTCTTTTGTTTTAGTTATAAATCTTTCCTTAATGTTTATGATTATTTATTCTCAATAGATTCTGTTGTATTCTTATGATTACTAATAATATGATCTCACCCCTTTCTTTTGTTTTACTTTCCCATGATTCCACGAAGTGTATTATGACTGATATACAGGGTTAAGAGAGGAGAATAATGAAATTTTCAAAGGATTATCTATGTTGTATTTTATATTTTGAATTGTAATGTAATCTTGATGAATGTAATCTATTTTAAAAGATAATTAAACTGATCGGTCCTTTTATATTTGATTCCTTGTAATCATGCCAATGTATTAAAATAATGCACCGACTCCGGGTTTATGGGGTTAGGGCGTTACAAGGGCCTCTACACATAACCCCTTATAACACCTATATATGACCTAAGGGTGATATGTGTGATGGTGATAGATTCATGGGGCAACTAGGCTAACACCACATGAGTGGTAATTTCCACTAACTTTAAATTCTCCCATATGAGATTTCATTCTAGCTTCACTTGTTGAAGCCCAACTTGAGCTTAGTCAAGAGAAAACGTGAGTGATGATACCTCCCTCCGAAGTTCTGACAAATAGTCTTCAAATGGAACAAATCTACTGGTTGAAGCCATAAAAGCTTCTTTCTGTATTATTTATTATTTATCATTTCTACTTACAATTATAATGTAAATTTTTTTACCAAGAGTATATTTTCCAATGATCATATTTACCAAAAATCATATTTGACCAAAGGTAATAAAAAATGGTTGAATCCCAATGGTAACATTTTACTTTATATTTATCTCATTATAAAATAGATATGGTTTTTTTATAATACAATACAACACACATTTTATCAAGAAACAAATATTATTTAAAAAGTCCAGGTCATTACATTCTTCCCCCCTTAAGAAATTTCATCCTCAAAATTTTAACTCATTATATTAGTTGATAAAATGTGTGGGTACTTCTATATCATTTCCTCTTTTAGTTTTCACATCACTTCTTCATATATATGGTTCCTCCATAACACTTTGACGAGATGGGTAGTCTTGTTGCGTAGAACATAGTCTCTATGGTCTAATATATCCACTGATTTCTCCTCATAATAGAGGTCATGTTCCAATTGTACCACCTCAGGATTCAGTACATGTGAGGTATCTAGTGTGTACTTCCTCAAGAGAGATACATGGAATACATCATGAACTTTAGATAGATTTGGTGGAAGTTAAAGCTGATAGGGCACTGCTCCTATACGATCAAGGATTTCATAGGGGACAATGTACTTGGTTCTAAGATACACTTTCTTCCCAAACCACTTGAATCTCTTCCATGATGATATTCAAAGGAACAATTTTTCACCAACACAAAACTCCAAGTCCCTTCGACGATTGTCAGTGTAAATATTTTTCCAACTCTAAGAAGACTTTATGTGTTTTTGGATATAATGAACCTTTTTGTAATATATTGCACAATATTAGGCCCAAGAAGCTTTCTATCACTAACTTCATCCCAAAAATCAGGAGTTCTACATCACTTCCCATATAGAGCTTCATAGGGTTCCATTTTAATACTAAAATAGAAGCAATTGTTGTATGAGAAACCAACTAATGGGAGATATTGATCCCTTCCAACTTTAAATTCCATTGAGTATGTTATTAGCATGTAATAAAGTTTCTAAATAGTTCTTTCATATTGGACATCAGTTTTAGGGTGATAGGCCATACTAAAATTCAATTCAGTATTCATAGCATGTTGAGGAATTCTTCATAATTTTGACATGAACCTTAGATCATGATAAAAAATGATATGAAGTGGAACCCCCTGAAACCTTACTAATTATTAACAAAACTCTTTTCAAGTTGGTTAAGAGAGAAATATTCTCAAATAGTGATGAAATGGGAAGTCTTGGTGAGACAATCTACTATAATCTATATCATATTGTTTCCTTTGGATGTTTTCAGGAGATCAATGACAAATTCCATGGTGACATTATCCCACTTCCATAATGGTATGGGTAGTGGTTATAATACCCCTTTAGGAATTTGTCTCTCCACCTTCACTTGATGAAACACCAAGAACCTTGTAGTGTAGTAAAAAATATCCCTTTTAATTTTATCCCACCAATAATGATCACAAAGGTCCCTATACGTTTTTATGTTTCCTAGATGTATAGAGAAAGTATAGCCATGAGATTCATCCATCGGCTCCTTCTTTATTTCTTGAATAGATGAAACACATAGCCTTGTATGAAATTTCAGTGCAAATTCTAGATCAATATTGAACTTCAAAAAATTTCCCATTATTTACATCCTCCATCTTATTATGTAACAAAATATCATCTCCTTAATCTTTCTTGGTCTTGTCTAGTAATGATAGTTGATAAATCATTTGGGACAGGTTTGATTGTTTCCCTTCCCTTATAATTCCCATGTATAGTTTTATTAGGTGTTTGATCAAAGGATCTACTTGAATCCTCATCATTTCCAGAACAACATGGTCTTTCCAACTTAATGCATCAGTGACTTTGTTTTCTCTTCCGAGATAATAATGAATTGAAAAATCATAGTATTTAAGAAGTTCTAACCATCTCATTTGTCCCATGATCAATTAATTTTGTGTGAATATATAATTAAATTTTTTTTGGTCTGTGTATATATATCACATTTCTCCCCATAAAGACAGTTCCTGCATATTTTTAGAGAAAAAATAACTAGATCTAGATCCAATTCATGCCTTGGATAATTCTTCTGACGAGACTTTAACTGTAGAGATGTATAAGCAATCACCTTGTCATTTTTCATAAGGATTCACACAATACCTTTCATAATTCATAGTTAATAATAATGAATCATTCTCTAATATAGGGTAGAGTTAACACAGGTTCAGAAACCGATCTTCTCTTCATCTCTTGGAAACTTTATTCACACTCCTTTGTCTAGATAAAATTTCCCCCTTTTCAAGTTAACTTGGTTAGTAGATTAGAAAATCATGAATTTTTTTTCAAAAATCTCCTAAAATATCCTTATAAACCAAGGAGACTAAAAATCTCATTTACTATTGTAGGATGATGCCACTCCTCTAAAAAACATTTCATAGAAGGGTCAATTGAGATTCCTTCATAGGTTACAATGTTCCCCAATAAATCAATTTATTGTATCCAAAATTTTCATTTTCCAAAACTTCCAAATAGTTTATCCTTACTCAAAGTTTGAAATATAACCCTTAGATGATCCTCATGCCCCTCATGAATTTTTTAATATATCATAATATCATCAATAAAAACTACCAAAAATTTGTAAAGGTAGTCGTTAAATACTATATTCATTAAATCCATAAATATAGTAGGTGCATTATTTAAGCTAAAGGGCATAACAAAAAACTCATAATTATTATATATTGATTTAAAAGAAGTATTTGTAATATATTCTTTCTTATACCTCAATTGATGATAACCAGATCAAAGATAAATCTTGGAGAAGTATTAGGCCCCATGAAGATAATTAAATAAATCATCAATCCCTGGAAGAGGGTAATTGTTCTTCACTGTGATCTCATTAAGTTATCTATAATCAATGCATATCCTTCTTGATCTGTCCTTCTTCTTCACAAATATAACTTGTTATCTCCAAGGAAAAACAATTGGTCAGATAAAATTTTTTTTGAAAAGATCTTGGAGTTATTTCTTTAATTTCTCTAGCTCCACATTTTCCATTATATATGGGGTATTTGATTTCATCTTGGACCCAAGAATGAGTTCAATGGCGAACTCTACATCTCTTTCTAAAGGAGGTACAGGTAAATCATTGGGAAATATGTCAATGTATTCATGAGAAATGGGGACATTTTATATTTTTATACTTTCATTTCCTTATTCAACTTCACTAATCGTTTCCCTAAATATGGTTATGGGAGGTGATTATAGACAAAGATCAGGTCGTGATATATCTCCTTTGAAAACAAATTCAAGTTTTCCATTCAAGACTACTAATATTTCCATGATTCTGCTGTTGATATTTTAGAGCAAGTACATCCCTAGTATAATGTTGAATTACAACATAGGAATGACTACTAGATTTTTGATGAGATTGTGCTCGCTAAAGTCAATACTAGAGTTTATTTTCACTACCGATGCATTCAAAATCCCTCTAGCATTATTGACTATAGATCTACTTCTAGTAGTTCATGTATTGATTCTATATTATTTTCAAACTTGGAGGAAATAAAGGAATGTGTAGAATCAGAATCAAACAAAGTAATTGATAGCTTTGAGAGAACAATGAGAGTACCTACCACCATATCATTTGGAGCTTCAAATTTAGCCATTGTGATAAAAAAATATTGAACTTGATCCATTGGCCTAAAATGAGGTTAATGGTTATTCCATTATATTAAATTTTGATTTAAATAGTGATTGGAAAAGTTCCAAAGCTATCCAAACTTATAGCATTTTACTTCAGGATAGGACTCCACTATCTTCCCTTTTCCACTAGTGTTGATAATTTGAGGCTTTACCTCACTATGAATATTATAAGAAATATGTTCATCTCTTCTACACTTGTAACATTTTACACTCTTGAGTAAGAAGTTCTTAGAATCCTTTTCCCACATTTTTTTCATGTGGTAAGTTTCACTTTCTTTTATCCTGTTCTATGATCAAAGTCCGCCATAATCTTGGATCCATTGATCTCTTATTTTAATTTGATCTATGGGACCATTGTATCTCTCTAAACTCCAGTTCAACCTTCATAGAAATCTACACTATCTCCTCATAGATTTTATAGTCTCTATTGGATATATTCTTCTATAGATAGGGTATAAATCCACCGAAGAATCTATAAAAATTTACATTAGGATCCATGAAAAAGCTAGAGGTGTAATGATAAAGTCTTGTAAAGTTCATCTCATAGCTTCCAATATATTAATTTTATTTATACTTTAGATCTAGGAATTACTTCTCCTTTTTATTCACATCAAACATGGGGGATATTTATTGAAAAAGGATCCCCTAAAATCTTCCCACTCCATAAAATCAATATCCCTTCTTGATTTTTTGTTTTTAATCAGTGTCCACCATTGATCATCTTCTCCCTCTAAGTGGTATACAACCAGGGTGACATTCACTTATTCGAAAAAATAATGTACAAAAAAGATATTTTTTATAGAGATCATCCATTTTCACCAATCAATGTGTTGGTAAATACACTAAAAGAAGGTGGTCATTGATTCATAAAGGACTCAATGAAAATTTATTCCCATTGAGTTTAATCTGGTCTCTTGGATTGATTCAAGTTATTGCTCATAAACTGATTCAGTTGATTCATCATTCTCATGAAGTTTTCTATTCCAGCTTCCATCAGAGGGCCATCGGTTCATGGTATGTTGCACTAACCATTTACACGATTCCTCTAATTTCCCCCCATTTTATAAAATAAGAAAACCATATTGAGAAACATGTTTCTTTTAATAATATTATAATTATAAAGGAATTTTATGTCTTAAAACATCATGCTTAAATATTTTAATCATTAACAACAATCTCATTTTCTATATATCCTTCACAACGGTTCATATAAATATTTTGATTAACCAAAAATATCCTTCAAAGGTGTCAAATGAGTAGTGGAGAAAGGCTCATTTTAATGCACTAGTTCCCTTTCGAGTCTATCTCAAAGTGGTGTTTTTGGGTTTTACCCCTAGATACATCCGTGCTAGAGCCACATCCACTTGTTTGTATCTACACCAATATTTCTTTTCTTGGAAACCACTTACTTAATACTTCAACAAAATACCAAGTTATTTTTCTATATTTTAACTTGTCCCCGAGGTTATTTCTAATGATTTAAAATCCTAATTTATAAAAATAACTAAACCATCCTTTGATACCATCTTTGGAATCCCTCCTTTTTATTACACTTCAAAAACAGAGGATCTTTTAAAGTTTAGTTTCTTGTAAAAAGGTACACAATAAAAGAAAAATTAAAACATTATTTTAATAAACATAAAAGGATTAATATTAAGTTAATACTAAGTATATTTACTAAATCTCATAACCTAGGGAAATACATCAAAGTAAAAGGAAATCATAAGACCCAGTATGGGAAACTAAGGGAAACAATTTACATGTGACCATGATAAATATAAATAAGATCTTGAGGAATATCACAAAGGAATAAGAAATGGAAAAGGGAGAATACCATAATAAAAATAATATGAATAATAACATCTAAATTTGGATACACCATTTATTTTATACATTCATAATAATATCACTATGTTTATTCACCAAGGTGTCGTAAATGAAAAATTACCAAGGTTATTCACCAAGTTATCATAAAACATTTCATATTTAGAGATTAAATAATTTACCCAATGAATTGGAAAACAATCATGGAGAACCATTAATATGTATTAATTGCATGTGATATACATACATAGTAATCAAACATTTCATAAATAACCAATGGAGAATAAAATAAATGGGTTTCATATCAAAATCAGGGTGTTTCCAAATGTGCTTAAAAACACGATCATTTTGTAATTTTCAGCCCATAGAAAAGGAATGTGGGTTTCATGTATGTTAATACCAGAATAAAATAAATAATTTTGAAATATAGGTTAATACACTTGGAAAATAAGGATACTTGGGTATTCAAAAAAATAAAATAAAAGAAAATTTATTGAGGAGAAGAGAGAAATTTTGAGAAGTAAATTCACCATCATAACGAGTAAAGAACATGGTTTTGAAAAGGGTAAAATGATATTGAAAAATGGTATAACATTAATAAAACACAATTTTAAAGTAAGGGTATGGATAAAATGGTAATAAAAAAGAGTAATCATAACATTTTTAATACATATATGAAAAGAGTTTCTTGAATCGAAGAGAAAAGAAGGATAATTCCCTTACCATGAAGAGTTGTTTCTAAAACTTGAGGATTGGGTCCTTGGGATCTTGAGTACAATTTTTAGGACTCCTTGGGAGGTAAAAATACCAAATAATTAAATATAATGGATTAATAGTGAAATGAAATGGAGAAATCGGTGGGTATTTATAGCAAAAGTAGAGAATTTGTTTATTAATTTACAAATATAGGACTTGGAAACCTAGGTTATGGAAAATAAAAAAACATGATATTAACCATAGTATTTTACCATGTTTTTGTAAACTTGGGTCATATTTTATGTTATTTTAATCCAAAACATTCGATCAAAATTTTATACTTCTTCTTTTGTCATGGAAAATTAAAGTTTCCACAAAAATAATGTTTTTAATGTTAAACTTTCCATTTTAGACTTTGAAAAGAAAATTATAGGTTTGTAAATTGATTAAAAGCTATTAAAATACTTGATATTAATAAATTTACATATTTTAGGTTGATTATTGTGTTTAATTAGTTATTAAATCATTATGAAATAATTATTAAGTCATTAAACATACTGAAATACACAAACTTTATTTTTACTATTCATGAAAAATAAAGTATTTTAGAAAATTCTCATAAATTCACTCTAACATAATTTTGGAATTCTATCCAAAATGATATTTTATTTTTCATAAAAAATCTCTATATATGATAATTATAACTTCTAAATATAAATCTCCTTATTTATTAAAAATAATAACAGATTGAAAATACATACTAATATTTCTGACACTTGAAAAAGAATAAGATTATTTTATCATTTATATTTAAATAAGAGTTTTTTATCATACTATTTCATTAAAATAAGTATTATTCATAATATATTAGTTTATTATAAATATTTATATCTTTTCCATAAAGTATAATTTTTTTCTGAAAAATCAATTTATCAAATTTCATCTCAATTTTATTAAGAAAAACTATTCTTAAAATGAAATTGATGGAACAAAAATTATATTAATACAATAGAATTACACTTTAAGTAACTAGGGAATCAATACATAACCCCTTATAACACTCTCATATGACCTAAGGGTAATATTTAAAATAGTGATAGATTCAGGGGCAGCTCAACTAACATCATCTGGGTGGTAATTTCCACTAACTTGAACTTCTCCCACTTTCGATTTTGTTATAGCTTCTCTTGTTAAAGATCGACTTGGGATTGGTTAAGAGAAAACCTCAATGATGTTACCTCCCTCCCAAGCTCTAACAAATGAGATTCAAATGACACAAATATATTGGTTGAGGCCATCAAATCTTCTTTTTATATCAATTATTCTTTATCATTTCTACTTACAAATTATAACATAAAAATTATTTCCAGGAGTATAGTTTCCAATGGTCATATTGACAAAATGTCAAGTTTTACCAATGATAAAAAAATGGATGAATATCATTGGTAAAATTTACCTCTAAATTTACTTCATTATTAAAGCGATATGGGTTTATTGTGTATGGTATAATATAAAACACATTTTTCAGGAAAAAATATCATTTAAAAAGTTTGAGTCGTAATAGTTTATCATTCAACTTAAGGTATGTTACCCCACAAATTGTTTTTTTGCTTTTGGCAGTTTTGGGTGAAATTTTCCATCAATTTAGTGATTTAATTTGGGGTTTTTTATGGATTATTTTTAGGTATGTATTGGGAAAGACCACACCTCATGCTCATGTTTTTGATGCTATAAGGTTTCCATGTGAGTTCAGAATCGATTATATCGATTCATGATTTTGGTTTTGAAATTTTAATTTATTAATTTTGTGGTTTTTAATACTGAGATAGGTTCTATTAGACTCATGGGATGTTAGTATGAGATTTGTATGGATTTATCGATCCTTTTTTGAGGTATGTGACCGTTATTTTATTGAATTTGTTTCTTATTTGGTGATTTTAGGTTCATATACCATCATTAGTATTATCTAGTAGCATTTGGTATAAATTGTGTGATTCAACCATAAATTAGTATGGGATCACATTATCCTAATAGTCAATATGAATCACATAGTTTTCTAAATAGTTTGATGGTGGTGCCTTGTTCTAACAAGTTATAGTGTCCATCTTTCTGGTTTGTGTGGTGGCGTGAGTTGGATTTTAATGAACAAGAGGTTCCTTTTTTAAATTTTGATTATAAAAATAGGTTTGGATCTAAATATGAATTTGGATAATTTCAAGAACTGAATTTAAAATGGTATTTCAAAAATGAAATTTGGGTTTTCAAATAATTTTTTGATGAGATTTTAGTTTAGGGACTAGAATAAGTAAGATGACACGTGTTTACTTTTTTTAATAAATTATAAAAAACATTTTTATTGGTTTTAAAAGTAAATATTGAAGGGATTTATTGGTTTATTTTGGCCTATTTTTCCTTATGATGGAAATTTAATATTTTCCAATTCTTACGTGCTTGTTGGGATTTTTAATTATGGTTGAATAGAGTTCATGCTAATGCATGGTGATTAATATTAAGTGTGTTGGTCAGTGGTGTTGCTTTCAGTATCAACGTGGTGGAACTACTATAAAATGACCTTTTAATGTCAGTTATTTTATGACCACTTGGATCCACTTGTATGACTTTAATCTATTTATATCATTTTATTTAAAGAGAAGTCAATTTTGTTACACTTTTGTTTTTAACAAGTGAAATATTTTTAATATGAGATAATATAAGAGATATGTTCGACTATAAATAGTATTTTGAAATCTAAAAATTTTATATACATCATGGTATTTTTTTATAATTTATAGTGATAAAATAATTAACTTAAACGGTGATACAATGATGACACAATAATTTTTTAAATAATGGAAATATCAAATAAATGATATTAAAAATATTAAAATAAATAAAAAATGATATAATTAATTTCATAAATGATTTTTATATATTACCTAAACATATTATGGATGTATTAAAGGTTTTTTTTTCAAATTTATCATGTTTTTATGATATTTTAAAAAAACTCATGTAATGAATAGTGTCCAAATTGACACCAATGATATTTTAAAATAAATAATATTTTATTAAATGATATAAAATTCATAAAAATATAAAATTCAAAAAACTGATTGGGATAAAGTTAAAATTTCAACAATGAATCATTTATGGCCCATTTGACATTTCATAATAACTATATTAATCTTTAAAGAGTAAAAACACATGTTGTCATAGTAAGAGTTAATGGGTCTAGATAAGGGTAAAAACCAAAAGATAAGGGTATAACCATGAACTAAACTTGTAAACAAAATTATTGGATGAAGCTAATTCAACCCTTATCACATTAATATCGAAATGGAGTTGTTTATTAGACACTTGACTATGTAAATAACTTATATATATATATATTTAAGTCAAAGATATTTACAAAATATCACTCTTTTAGTATTTAATATATCTTATGTGTTCACATAGGAAAAAAATCATGATATGAACGAAACTAAATGTCTATTTTGATCTTAATGATATTATTTTCATTATATAATTTTATATTGATTTTTTATAAATTATATATTTACCTTAAATTATTTTTCAATGTTAAAATATTATTTATAAAATTAATAGAAAAATAAAATAATTGAATTTAAAATTACTAATTTTGATATGTTTGTGACGATTTAATGTGTATAGTTAATTTTATATATCTATAGGATATATTAGATATGTGTGAAATCATTATATTTTAATTACCACTTTTTATTGATGTATTTAAAATCAAATCAAATGAATTGTATCAAATTTGACAATAATTATATTTTATTGAATTAATATATTATTAAATTATTTAAAAATCACAAAAAATGATAAATAATCACAAATGGAAAAAATATGGTCTAAAATGTCTTAAAATATTCATTTATAGGCCATTTTAAGTCTTTGAATATTGAATAGACTTATTATATTTTAATAGTTTTGGAGTTTCCAAAGGTGCCCCTCACCTCAATTATAAAATGGAGCCTCCTACCTCACTTAGTTACACCACTTTGAGCCTTCTAGATTGGATAATATATACCCAAATAAGATAGAAACTTCCCCATATTCATCCTAGAATCATACCTTTTGGAATAAATCCATCCAAGGAAGCCCTTTGGTGTAAACCAAAAGGAGTTACCCAAAGAAGAGGTAACATCTTTCTTTAAGCTCTTTAGTTTTATTTCCATTATCCACCCCAAACTATCCTTATTACATGATTATATAAAAAAAGTATTCTAAATATACTAATATTTTTTTATGATAAGGGTTCAAACTAAACTTACACACACTTCCATCTAATGGCTAACAAACATACTATTTATGTGTATGGTGAACCACCGCCTCACGCAACAGTGATTGTTCATTTTTCCTTTACCACCTTTCATGGATGGGAATTATGATGGAAAATCTATTTATATATGTTATATATTATATTTATTATGTATTTAGCCTTATTTAGTTATTTTATAATCCATACCCTTATGATTTCTATTTTTTATAAATACGATAACATCGTTTGTGGAAGTTTGGACTACCACATCCTCAAAGCAAGGTGATTTGTTCACAAAATACATGGAATGTATAAAGTATGTTTTTAATAATAACATTTGAGATATGTGAAATAAATATTATACAGTAATTATAATATAAATATACATCATTTCCTTTTCATTCTTTTAATATGACAAAAAATGAAAGTAGCGTTCATGCGTACGTACGACCTACCATCACCATGAATGATGCATTTCATTTCTTATATAAAATTTTTAAGGATTATTATAAACACATATATAATGAATATATATCATATTAAAATCATGGTTTACATTTTGGATATGATGAAACCATGATCTAATTAATAGGAACAACAAATAACATATCAAAACTTACTCGAGGAACTAGGCAATTAACACCTGAAATAGTGAAAATAATGAATGACTATTAATGAGTGATAAAATAATATAATAAGATCATATATGATATCATAAACATGAGTAAGGTTTTTATTTAAGTTAATAACATGGTTTAAACCATTATACTAGAGTTTAAAGTGTGTACAATAAAAAAATAAGTGTGAGGTAGGGATTTTCTCATCTCACTTTTACTTATGTGAGATATATGCATTATGCATCGATTATTTTTGTTGTGTGGTGTATATATTTATCCTTTGACATGTTATATCATGAATATACTTATTCTCATGATATTATAAGTTTCATTTAATGTTATTCCTTCATAGGGATTATAATTCAAATGTATCAATGTGGTATGGGACACTTTGGAATGTTTAAAGATGAGTTTCCTCAAGAAATTTTCAATGATCTAATTTAAAATATTTTCATCTATGTCGAAATCCTTTGTTGAATATTTTTTTTGATTATTCACTCTAATAATACCATTAATCATATTCTAGTATTTTACTCAGAATATATTAATATTATGTATGACTAGTTCTTCCAATACAGATAGTTATTGATTTTCTTAAGGTATATTGATTCAGTTGTATTATTAATTCATTTGAGGAATGCATTGGGCTTAGTAAGTGATGGGAGAAACCCAATATAACCCCTTGATGCATCAGTAGTTCTCATGAGACAAACTAAATAAGGAATTGTCTGAGACCTTCCTCGATTATTTTTATATATGGATTTTGATGAGGCCTAAACCATTTATTTTTAGATGTTTATGTCGAGGCCTCGACAGTATATTTTAAATGTACAAAATTATGAATTCCATCATTATGAGATAAGTTATTGATATTCCATGTGATTATTAAACTAGTAGAATATTCATGGTTAATTTTACAAGATCATGTGATTATTTAAATGGATTGTGTTTCAGTTATTTACCTTTTCATATTATTTATGCCATATTTACTCATAGATTCTGCGGTATGCTTACCCTTACTGAGAATTTGATATCATCCCTTTCTTAAGTTTTATTTTTTACCTGGGATTCAAAGGATTTTTTTATTTTGATATACAGGGTTACAATAAGGGGATTAATGGCATGATCGAAGAAATTTATTTGTGTATTTTATATTTTAGATTATAATTTTAATTTCAAGTATGTAATTTGGTTTCCAAAACTACTAAACTGATCAGTACTTTGGGATTAGAATCTTATATCTATTCTAATGTAATAAAGTAATGAACCAAATCTGGCCTACTGGGGTTGGGGTCATTGCATTTGGTATCATAGGAACTTTAGAAACAACATTGGAAACTATATTTATAAAACATAGATCAGGGAATATAACCCTAAGATATACATTGCGGATAACTATAGATGAAAATCCTAAAGAAACCATGTTTATGATTATAATATTATCTATGTATAAATTTTTAAATTTATGTTAAGTGTTACTAGTTCAAATATTATGCATTGTGATTCATAACCTAATATAATGTATTCCATTATTTAGAAATGGTGCCTAGTGCAAGGAATAGAAATCGTATCAATGCACGTAATCCATGTACGGATTCCATCCTATTCAAGATAATGATGCTAGAGATGGAGCTGAAACTGGTGCTAAGAATCTTATAAATATACTGGGACAGTTGAATCAGGTTATGAATAATAACCTTACCCATATAGAGTATCCTAATACAAAACACAGAGGAGAAATGTTAGACCTATTCATGAGACAAAAACCTACAAAATTAAATGGGACTAAAAATCTATTTATAGCATCCCGCCTTTTTGTCACATAAACTTTCATTACATTGAAAAAAACTGAGGATCTTTAAGGTTTAGTGTCTTGGAAACCAGGAAATAATACATGAAACAAAAAAAACATTCTTCTTAAACACTTGAAAGGATTCTACTTATGTTCATCTTAGGTTCATTACTGCATCTCATAACCTGGGGACATACATCAAAAAAAAGGGTAAGCAGAAGGCCCAATAAGGGAAACAAGAGAAACATTTTACATGTGAACTTGAGATACTTCAATAAGGTCATGAAAAGAACTTTAAGGCATGAGAAAGAAATCATGAGGAATATCATAATAAAAATAACATTTTTCATAACTTAAAGATGTGGCTACATCATTTAACATAGAAAATCATGAACATATCACCAAGGTCCATCCCCAAGGTCCATCCCCAAGGTGTCATTTGAAAATTACCAAGGCTATTCATCAAGATATCGTGAAAATTGTAATCTCTAGTGGTTACATCATCACCCAATGCATTGGAGCGCTATCAGGGCGCACCCTTAAATTTGCCTTTATTATCATGTGAGAAACATATATCATCATAAATCATTTCATAAACAACCCATATATCATAAAATAAATGGGTTTCATTTCATAATCATAACATTTTAAAAACTGCTTTAAAGACATGATCTTTACGTCACTTTAAACCCACATAAGGGGAGAGCGGGTCTCATGTATGTAAATTCCAGAATTTAAAATAAAACATTTTGGTATATATGTGAATACCCCTTTTGAAGAAATATCTTTGAGTATTCAATTAATAAAATAAAAGTACTTTAGAAAAAGAGAGAGACATTTTGAGACGGAAATTTTGCAGCATAACGACTATGTTTCTGGGTTTTAGAAAACATTGAAAAGAGAGGGGACATGGGTCAAACACTCATAAATGACCCATAAAACATTATAGGGACAGAATATAAAGGATTTGAGAACAGGGTAATGAAATTTGAAATATATACCATATTAAATGAAGAACATCAAAAGGAAGACAAAAATAAGATTTCTCTTTTGAAAATTTGGCAGCCCAACGACGTCACTTAAACTTCAACAAAAATAAATTGACGAGATCAAATAGGGTATCTCATCATATGAAAATAAAATATCATTATGATAGATATAGAGATCATACCCCAAAAAAATACAAAAGGAACTTGAAATACTTGACATGAAAGTAGATCTTTGAAAAATGAGAAAGGCGAACGAATCCCTTAAAAATTCGGCAGCCTAACGACGTCACTTAAACTTCAACCAAAAATGAATTGAAAAGATCAAAATAGGGTCTCTCATCATATGAACATAAGGGTTCAGTATGATATATATAGAGATCATACCCGAACATAATAAAAAGGAACTTGAAAGACTTGACATGAAAATAGATCTTGAAAACGAGAAGGGTGAAAGAATCCCTTAAAAATTCAGCAGCTTAACAACGCCACTTAAAACTTCAAAATACTGAATTGAAGAGATAAAATGGGGTATCTAATCATATGATCATAAAAGATCAGTATGATAGATATAGAGATCATACCCCAACATAATAAAAAGGAACTTTAAAGACTTGAAAAGAAAATAGAACTTGAAAATGAGAAGGGTGAAAGAATCTGTTACAAAAATTTCGGCAGCCTAACGACTGTTAAGACAAAAGTCTTCTTTTGGCTTTTACATCATGTTTTGGAAATCACAAATATATTCTGTCATGTTTTGGAAATCTCAAATGTATTATATCATATGTTTGAAAATAACAAATTGTCTTTTATCATGTTTATCGTATCGTACGATGTTGATCGTACCGACCAAAACGTATCGTACTGACTCTGTCAAACGTATCGTACTGACTCTGTCAAACGTATCGTACTGACTCTGTCAAACGTATCGTACTGACTCTGTCGATCGTATCGTACTGACTTTGCTATTCAGATGATTATTATTTGTTTTGGTACTTTGTCAAAAACTCTCTCTGCATATGAATCGTACTCATGTTTTACATTTCTATATATCTCTTATCCTAACGAAACGATGTCGTTGAGTTAGTTATATACTAATCAAAACGATGTCGTGCTTTCAGTTTCAATATGACCGTTGGAGGAAATATGACCGTTGGAACCCGAGGCCTATAAATAGGAGGTCATTTGAAGCTGAGAAGATACTGATGAACAAAGAGACTCTGTGAACTACGAAGATTCTAGAGAGAGACACTGTGACTTCTCTCATCAGCCTTGTGCGTCCGATCATCGTATCGAGGGATTTCAAGTAATTGAAAGACAGAGGTGCCGATTACCTGCAAAATCGAGGGCTGCCGGGGATAGGCAGACAGACGAGCCGATCATCGTATCGAGGGCTGCCGGGGATAGGCAGACAGACGAGCCGATCATCGTATCGAGGGCTTCCGGGGATAGGCAGACAGACGTGCCGATCATCGTATCGAGGGCTCACCAAGGTGTTGGTGAGACAGACCTCTTATCCTAGGTGAAAGGATAATCCTTCTCTTTGGGTTAAAAGAATTGTATTACTTTTACATTTCCGCTGTTTGTATTAGAAAGGGATTGTATCGTTTCTTTTTTTCTTTACATATTCAATTGTAATTGTTTCAATTACAATCATTCCTTTACATATTGTATTGATTGGTTCTATACGCTTTAAGGTAGAATCATTCATATTTGTATTACTCTGATTATTGTGTTCATCTTGAATACAATTGTTTTACTTTACATTAGTATTACAATACATCATACCTTTTACATTCAATACAATTGTGGGTGTTTGTATTTGTATTAGTTTAAGTTAGGTTTTTAAACCTACAATTCACCCCCCCTCTTGTATTGTTCCATCTAATAGACTTTTATATCGACTATTCGATCCAACAATTGGTATCAAAGGAGGTTTTCCACTGATTTGTATTACTAGCTTTATTTCTTATTACTATCTTGAATACTTACTACACTAACGTGTGGAGTGGAAAAGTTGTTTTTGTTATATTAGATGGCAGGAATGAATATCGGATCAATAGATAATCTGAATCCTTCTAGACCACCCATCTTTGATGGGAATGATTATGAGTATTGGAGAGATCGTATGAAGACTTTCGTCATCAATACTGGTGTAGACAATTTTATTATGCTTACTGGGGGTTACAAAATTCCTGACAAAGAAGTTAGTACTTTTACCAACCAAGAGAAGCAAGAATATCAACTGAATTACAAGGTACGCAATACTTTATTATGTTCTATGACCAGGAATATATATAGTCAGATATCTTCATGTGAAGCAGCCAACTTTATTTGGAAGAAATTAGAAGTCACTCATTTTGGTACATCCAAAGTTATAGAAACAAGGAGAGCAATGCTTCGAGCAGAGTATCATGGATTTGTTTTTCCTTATGGAGAGCCAGTATGTAAAGTGCAACAAAGGTTTATGACAATTGTCAACAACTTACAATCTATGGGAGAAAAAGGTCTTGATGATGAAGCTCTTGTTGATAAGATTATAGATATTATGCCAAATGAATGGGAGTCAAAAAGAACAGCTATTGATGAAAATAGAAAAGTTTCCCAGATTACTCTTGATGAACTCTTTGGAACTCTTCTACAGCACGAGACAAGAATGAAGAGAGATGCTGATTTCAATAAGAAGAAGAATGGGAATGGAAGTGTAGCTTTTGCATCTAAAGCCAAAACACCTGAAAGGGTTACAAGGTCTAAATCCAAGAAAGTTGTTGTATCTGATTCAAGTGAATGTAATCTTTCGGATAATGAGTTAGCTAATCTTTCTCGGAGGATGAACAAGATTGTGGGAAATAAAGACTTTCAATATAGATTCAAAAAGAAAGACAGGAAAGATAGGAAAGATTCAGAGGTAACTTGTTATGAATGCAAGAAAACAGGACATATAAGGCCTGATTGTCCTTTACTGAAGAGGAAAGATAGAAAAGAGAAACACTCTGAAAGAAACAAGAAAAGGTTTTATAAAACGAAGAAAGGCTTGAAAGCAAATGATACATGGAGTGCAAGTGGTAGTGATTCCTCAGATGATTCTTCAGAATATGAGACATCAGGACAAAGGAATATTGGACTTCTAGCCAGACTACCAATTGAAGATCATTGTCTCATGGCTAAGGTACATAATGCTGAAGCTGTTACAAATGTCTCTTTAAATGCAAATTATGTTGATAATAGATATTATGAATCTTCAAATGATGAACCCTCATCATCAGAAGATGATACTTTACCTTCTTTTGAAGAAGTTTCTAGATTTGCTAAGTTACTTGAAAATGAAAATTCTAAACTCAAAAAGAGATTTGAAAAAGCAAATTCTAGAATTTCTATTCTGACTAAAGAGGTATCAGATCTTTCTAAAGATCTTGATGAGAAAACTGCTGATTTTGAAAATATTTTAAAAACCCTTGAGAAAGTTAAATCTGAAAAGGATAAACTTTCTAAGGATCTTGAAACTGCTATTTCAAAGAAAAATATATTAGAGTCTAACTCTAGTTCAAATTCAAATGTTTTAGAAAACAAGAATTTGGTTTTAAAACTAAAGTCAGAGATTTTATCCTTGAAAAAGTGTTTGTCAAACTTTACTCATGGAAAAGAAAACTTTGATAGGATGTATTCTCAAATTAGACCATTGAGAAATCGTTCTGGCCTTGGTTATACTTATTCCAAACCTGTTTTTAGTAATAACTATTTTGTTCCTCAAAAAACCATTTTCTGTTCCAAGTGTCAATGTGGTGGACATTGGAGAAGAGATTGTTCTCTTAAAAAAACTCAATCCTTAGGATTTCATAAAGCTCATTTTGCAAAACAAATGTGGATTCCTAAAATTCTTTTATCTAACCCTTCTGGATCCAAACAAGTTTGGATTCCGAAAATCTAATTGTTTCTTTTTCAGGAAAATCAGAAGTGTACCAATAAGAACATTTGGTACATGGATAGTGGTTGTTCTCGACATATGACTGGAAACAAAGATTTCTTTGAAAAGGTTATCAAAACAAAAGGTGGAAAAGTTACCTTCAGAGATAATGCTCAAGGAATGATTGTTGGTATATGTAATAT
This sequence comes from Viscum album, assembly GCA_963277665.1. Lineage (NCBI taxonomy): Eukaryota > Viridiplantae > Streptophyta > Magnoliopsida > Santalales > Viscaceae > Viscum > Viscum album. Next base: position 117,795,131 of record OY728156.1, on the reverse strand, counting down.
TGTTTCAAATGTTTTTTTTGTAAAAGGAGATATTGTTTTACAATTCATCGGAACGCAAGAACAACTTGCTGACATTTTTACAAAACCTTTACCTTCCGATAGATTTGAATTTATAAAACAGAAGCTAGGAATGATTACATTAAAATAATCATTCATATCTACTTCCTGTTTTAAATCTCTCCTTATAGTAAGAAACTCCTCGTAGAAAGGGGGAGGACATTTCTTTATGTCTTTATGTTTCTGATCTTTAAATATTTACTCTATTTATATATGTTTCTTTCTGTTTATCGTATTGACCATTTCAATTTTTCTGTTTATCGTATTGACCATTTCAATCTTTCTGTTTATCGTATTGACCATTTCAATTTTTCTGTTTATCGTATTGACCATTTTAATTTTTCTGTTTATCGTATTGAAATTCTTTTCCATCGTACCATTCAATTTTTTTTTGAATCGACCGATGATAGTATTCAAATTCTTTTCCATCGTATCATTCAATAATTTTTGAATCGACCGATGATGGTATTGAAATTCTTTTCCATCGTATCATTCAATAAATTTTGAATCGACCGATGATAGTATTGAGATTGTTTTCCATCGTAATGTCACCAAAACCAGCAATCACCTTACGATCTTCGACATGTATTCTTTTTCATTTTTTTATTTTTTTTATTTTTATTTCTAACCGTTGATCTGCTTTTCTTTAATCCTGACCGTAGAAGATCAACAATCATCTTTTTATTGCCTATAAATACCCCCCTCCCCTCCCCAAACCCACATCGTTTGACCAGGAATTGAGGCGAAGCTCTGCTCAACCGGCTATAATCAATCGTACGATCTTCTCAATCGGCATCATCTTTATGTCTCAATCTTCTGCCAACACTCCCGCTGAAATGTCTTCAAAGACCTTTACAGAGAAAGACTTTCACAGAGAAAGGTTAGTATCCCGAGAATTCTTTGATACGTACGATTCTACAATCAAGAGGATTATTTTGTTTCAAGGATGGGAACATCTCTGTGTGGAAAAGCCTGATACTCAAGATCCAGTTCTGTTTGATGAAGTGTGTCAATTCTACAAAACCGTTTCTTTTGACAAGGATATGAATATTAACTTCGCTGTGTACGATAGAAAGTTATCTATGTCTGTGAAACAAGCGGCGCATTTTCTAAATGTTTCTATAGAAGGTGATGCATTCTGTCCATCTCACAAACTTCCAGAGGAAGTTGGTACTTTCAATAGAGAAAATGCTGAAAAGTCTTTGTTTGTTGTTAATGAGGGAAAGAGGAAAGTTTATCATCTTTCACCGGACAATAGGTTTGTCACTCTATGGATGAAAGGTTTCCTTGTTCCAAGGAAAGGGGATAGAGAAACCCTTAAAGTTTCTGATGTCTTTATGCTTGACTACCTTGTGAATATGAGGAAGGTAAATCTCATGGGATATATTTTTGAAACAATCAAGAATGTCAAGAAAGGAGGGATTAAATCCCAGATAATAATGTATCCAGCCATTCTCACAAAATTAATTCTTGAGAGTATGAAGTTCTGTAATATTCCTTTGAAAGGAGAACCTATGGATTTGTGGCCGTCTTTGATTAATAAGAGTACGATGAAAAAGCTGAATGTTTGTTTTGATTCAAATTCAAAACTTTTTGTCAGAGATGTAGAAGCTGAATTGCCTGAAAATCAATCGGCACCTATGCCAGCCAAGGACAATCAATCGGCCGGTGTTACTCGAAAGTCTGATCCGCAGACTAGTTCAAAGCCGAAGAAGAAGCCGAGGTACAGTAAAGAAGTTGTTGCAAAGTGGAGAAAGGACAAGGAACACAGAAAAGAGGGTGATCCGAAATTTGGACTTGACCCTGCTGAGGCCTTTGCAGAAAGGATAAGGGTAGAAGAAACCCTTCAAGCTGAAAAGAAAAAGAAGATTCTTTTGAAAAGAAAGGCTCAGGACTTTGATATCTCTAAAGTCTTGAAAGCAGTTGAAGATGCCAGTGCTCAACTAACTGTGGAAGTACATCAAGAGCCCATCGTACAGAGTCTGCCTGAGAAAGAGAAAGGGAAACAAGTGATGGAAGAAGTGGAAGAAGAAGAAGGAGATTTTCTTTTAGAATATCTTCAAAGTTCAAAGAAAAGTAAAGAGGAATCGCTTCAAAAGCTGAGCGAAGGAGTTCAACAAACTCCTCATGCAGATCAGGAAAGATCACCAGACACGATGTCATCTAAAGAAAAGAAAGATGCTCAATCTTCTCAGTCTGATAAAGTTGTTGTCATCAGTGATAAAGTAGAAGAAGAAAGAAAGCAGAAAGTAAAAGCAAAAGGGAAACAGCCTGTTGTTGAATCAAGCAGATCATATCAACTAGCATCGTACGATGATGATACCGATTCAGAGCATACAATCTCTCTCAAGAAGAGTGATTACATTGTTCATGTTTTGAGGAGAATGGAGAAAACTATTCCTTATTTCCCGAGGCTGGAAGGAAAGATTGACTTTATTACTGAAAATCAGAGAAAGAAGTTTGGATCTGTGAAAGAATTGAGGAAGAAAGTTTTATCTGTAGAAGCCGATTTAAAAGTTCTTTCAGAAAGCTCAGTTGTTCATAGGAAGGCATGTAATAAGATGACTAAGTGGTCGTACAAAACAGAGAGCTCAATCAATGACCATGAAGTTGCTATTGAAGATATAAGAAGGTTATCAAATGATCTTGCAATTGCTTTCAACAAGCTTGATAAAGAAACGGTTGAAAGGCTGAATCTTTTATCTTCTCAAAGAGCCGATGTTCCTTCAGTGAAAGATTTGCAAGAGAGGATGAATGCTTTCCAATCTGAATTCTCGAAGGTTTCATCTTTCAAAGATGAAATGGTTTTACTGAAGAAACAAAATTCTGAGTTATCCAAGGATAACAAGACTCTGCAAAACAGAATTGATACTCTTGAAGAGGTAATCAGAGTCCAAGAGGAAACCATCAGAAATCAAGATCAGATTTTTGCGGATCAACAGGAGCTTCTCAAAACTCAAGGTGAATCAATTTCTGAAGACAAGAAGGAGATCAAGAAGATGAAAGCCGTGCTTCATGAGCTGATAAAGAAGGAGAAGGAAAGAGAGAAATGATTGTTGTATTTGTTTCTTTTGAAACTTGTTTGTGTTGTAATAACTCTTATAATTCTCTCTTTTATCCATTGTCTTGTTTTACTTCACTAACTCTTTCAGACAATTCGAAATTACTTCTTTCTTTTTGTAAATCACAAAGGGGGAGAATTTTTACAAAGCAAAGATTGTTTTACAAAGGGGGAGAATGCATTACAATGCTCTTAAGGAAAATCTATGAATACAATCCTTAGGAAAGTCAATACCTAAGGGGGAGTTAGTTGTATTCAATTTCTTATTCAGAAGAGTTTTCAATAACTCGGGGAGATAAGTATTTCTTGTTTCATTTACGGTGTGTGTTTGTGCTTTCCAAAAAGGGGGAGATTGTTAAGACAAAAGTCTTCTTTTGGCTTTTACATCATGTTTTGGAAATCAAAAATATATTCTGTCATGTTTTGGAAATCTCAAATGTATTATATCATATGTTTGAAAATAACAAATTGTCTTTTATCATGTTTATCGTATCGTACGATGTTGATCGTACCGACCAAAACGTATCGTACTGACTCTGTCAAACGTATCGTACTGACTCTGTCAAACGTATCGTACTGACTCTTTCAAACGTATCGTACTGACTCTGTCGATCGTATCGTACTGACTTTGCTATTCAGATGATTATTATTTGTTTTGGTACTTTGTCAAAAACTCTCTCTGCATATGAATCGTACTCATGTTTTACATTTCTATATATCTCTTATCCTAACGAAACGATGTCGTTGAGTTAGTTATATACTAATCAAAACGATGTCGTGCTTTCAGTTTCAATATGACCGTTGGAGGAAATATGACCGTTGGAACCCGAGGCCTATAAATAGGAGGTCATTTGAAGCTGAGAAGATACTAATGAACAAAGAGACTCTGTGAACTACGAAGATTCTAGAGAGAGACACTGTGACTTCTCTCATCAGCCTTGTGCGTCCGATCATCGTATCGAGGGCTTTCAAGTAATTGAAAGACAGAGGTGCCGATTACCTGCAAAATCGAGGGCTGCCGGGGATAGGCAGACAGACGAGCCGATCATCGTATCGAGGGCTGCCGGGGATAGGCAGACAGACGAGCCGATCATCGTATCGAGGGCTGCCGGGGATAGGCAGACAGACGTGCCGATCATCGTATCGAGGGCTCACCAAGGTGTTGGTGAGACAGACCTCTTATCCTAGGTGAAAGGATAATCCTTCTCTTTGGGTTAAAAGAATTGTATTACTTTTACATTTCCGCTGTTTGTATTAGAAAGGGATTGTATCGTTTCTTTTTTTCTTTACATATTCAATTGTAATTGTTTCAATTACAATCATTCCTTTACATATTGTATTGATTGGTTCTATACGCTTTAAGGTAGAATCATTCATATTTGTATTACTCTGATTATTGTGTTCATCTTGAATACAATTGTTTTACTTTACATTAGTATTACAATACATCATACCTTTTACATTCAATACAATTGTGGGTGTTTGTATTTGTATTAGTTTAAGTTAGGTTTTTAAACCTACAATTCACCCCCCCTCTTGTATTGTTCCATCTAATAGACTTTTATATCGACTATTCGATCCAACAATGACGCCACTTAAAATTTCATAAAATGAAATGATGAGAGTAAGAGGGGGTATCTAATCATATGAAAATAAAAAGGATGGTATAATTAATATAAAAGAACATCCTCCAACATAATAACATGGAGAATAAAAGGAATGACATAAAAGAGATTACTTGAAAAGAAAGAGAGAGGTCAGATCCCTTACCTTAAAACGTAACTCTTAAAACTCAAAGGTTGGGACATTGAGGGCTTGGGGGCACCTTGGGAGGACTCCTTGGGAGGTAATGAGACCAGAACTTCGTTGGGGGAGAGTGGGGAGTCGAATGGATGATAGGATGGCTTGGTATTTATAGGGAAAGTGAGGGGACAAGGCATTAATGGCCAAGGGACACCTCATTAGTGGTTTTGGAAAAACCATGGGCTTTCCCATGGTATTTTCCCATGGTATTGGCCACTTGGGACACCTCATACCTTTTATTACTACTCATAAGTCGACAAAATTGATTACATACTTAATACATCATTTAATGAAGTCATTAAACACCCGTAACTTAAAAACTGTATTTTCACTATTCATTGAAAATTCAACTTTCTCAGAAAAATCCCAAAATTTCACCTTAACCAAATATCAATGATCTGATTTCAAAAATGAAATCCATTTTATAAAAATAATTTTCTAAATAATTTTAATTTAATTTTCAAATAAATAAACTATTCACTGAAAATTTATTTTTTTTTCAGAAAAATCCCCAAAAATTGCCTTAACATAATATCGATGCTCCGAGTTCAAAAATGAAATCCATTTTATAAAAATAATTTTCTAAATATTTTTAATTAAATTTTTAATTAAAAAACACTATTCACCCGAAAAAACTAATACTTGACTAATAATTTATGAAACCGTTATTTAACCATTTTATCGAATCACATTACTTAATCAAGGTGAATAGATTATTTTAATGCTTTATTTAAGTGAGATTACTAATACATTTGGTCACATTACTAATCCTAAGAATAAAATCACTATTCATAATTTACTATTCATCAAAAATCAAGTTGATCTTATTAGACTCTAAATTTCATACTGGACATAATTATAGATGATCATTTTTTGAATATCATTACACGTTTTTAATTATTTAAGGTTTACATAAACATTTTAAAAAAAAAATCCTTTTTCTAAAATTCATAAAAAAAATATTCATACTATATTTATCCGGTCATTTGAAAATTCATAAACTTCATCATAAGAAGAAATCCCAATTTTTATTTAAAACAAAGGATTATGCAAGGCAGTTACAGTTTCCTTACATAGCCCCTTATCACACCAGCATTGGACCTAACTGTATGGTGTGCTAAGGTGAGAGAATCCGAGGGAGGCTCGGCCAACATCGCATGAGTAGTAATTTCTATCAGTTTGATCTTCTCGTGAAGGCGATTCCGTTCTAGCTTCACACGATGAAGTTCGGCTTGGGTTTGGTCCAGAGAAAAGCCCAGTGGTGCTACCTCCTTCCCAAGTTCTATTAGATGGGCTTTGATCGGTGCAAGACTACTGGGTGAGGCCATCGAATCTTCTTTCTTAATTAAACAAGATTACTTGTATTTAGAGACAATAATCAAAATGTTTAGTTTCCAGCGGTCATATTGACAAATGGTCATATAACAGTCAAAACCCAATGGTCTCATTTTAATTATACTCATGTTATCAAATGAAACATTTTTGTTGAGTATCAAAAATAAAATAACACAAAAAATTATGAAACAAGATTTATTGAAAATTTCGGGTCGTTATAATCTTCCCCCCTTAATAAATTGCGTCCTCGCAATTTTTAAAAATTGGTTTTTGAAATTTCATTGAAAGTCCCACATCGGAAAAAGATTCACTAACACTATTACTTTAAAAGAAAGAAAAGGAAGTACAAAGGCCTCCCAAGTTAACCCACACTAGGATTCATGTAGGAAAACATGGACAAGGAGGAGAAAACAAAGGGTCAAGTTATGAGGGAGAGTGAGAGAAAACATGATTAGGAGAAAGTTAACCACAAGAAAATCCCAAACTTATGATTTGTGTAAACGGTCTTTGATTACCCAGTAAGAAGCTTAAGCCAACAACGTTTTTGTTTTATGTTCCTTTTAATAATTTTGAGGAATTCATTTACTACATAGAATAAAAACATAAGGAAATATACCTACCTTCCAGTAGAGTTTCATCCTTTAATAAGTTTCTACCAAAACTAATCTTTTCTCCAAACGATGAGGATTAAAAACTACTTGGTCTCATCAAAACACAATAATCATCTTCTTGAGAGTCACTTAATCCACAAAATATTAACTATCAATTTCTTCTATCTTTAAAAATTATCCCAAAAACATAAAGGGTAAGATAAAACAACTCTTCAAAAAAAAGAATCCCATAGGAAGGGAAACTACTTTTAAATCTTCAAAGTTCCATGGTACTACCCAAAGTTCACCATATACCATTCCATAAATAACTGTCCTTAAAATTCCTCAAAATAAACCAAACTAAGATTGAAACCCAAATACAAGAAGGATTTGATAACATAGTCTTACAAGGTAAACATTATCATTCATATCCAAACAACATCAACCACTCCTAACATCTTATAACAAAAGTAACTAACCTAAACATATTTACCCCAAGATAGGTTAATCATTTCCATAAGTAACCTAAATTACTATAAGTCCACCTTAAATTCATAGATTCTTCAAAATATAAGTCAACCTTACTCCTCAAAGAAAATACCGTAGTAATCTATTTACCTCAATCAAATAGGGTTCCCAAAATAGTGAACATCTTCCAAAATAATAATCATCTTTTAATCCCCTAATCATATCTGTCATATTAATACAGAAATCTTCACATTTCCTATCTCATTGGTTACTGGGACATGTTCTTCCATTTCCCGCCATTAACTAAGAAAATAAAGTACAATTAGGGGATTAAATACTTAGCCAATAATCATGAAAAGGAGCTTAAAGCATATAAGGATAACTTGTAGAAGAAAGGTATACACTAACTTGTGATCCCCTAGGATCCAAAATAGGTTATCCATGATCATATATTCTTATGTGAATCTTTATTTTATTTTATCTTTGTTCCTTTAATAATGGTTCATACTAAGCTTATGAATTTACCAAAGCATATCCCCCGGGAGTGTCGTAACCAAGAGTGAAGCAAGGCCCGTTGTCGTGTACCAGCTCCCGTTCAAGTCTAGCTCAAAGCGGTGTTTTCGGGTTTTACCCCTCTGTACATCTGTGCCAGATCCACCTCTACCTACTCGTATCCAGACATGGATGTATTTGCTTGGAAACCCCTTACTCAATACTCACCAAAATACCAGGACGATTTCCTATATATAAACTTTTCTATAGGCTTCTTCCTAAAGTTTTCATATCCTAATTTCCACAAATAACTAAACCATCCTTTGATACCAACTATAGAATCCCGACTTTTTGTCACATAAACTTTCATTACATTGAAAAAAACAGGGGATCTTTAAGGTTTAGTGTCTTGGAAACCAGGAACTTAATAAATGAAACAAAAAAAACATTCTTCTTAAAAACAATAAAGGCTTCTCCTTATGTTCATCTTAGGTTCATTAGTGCATCTCATAACCTGGGGACATACATCAAAAGAAAGGGTGAGCAGAAGGCCCAGTAAGGGAAACAAGAGAAACATTTTACATGTGAACATGTGATACTTCAATAAGGTCATGAAAATAACTTTAAGGCATGAGAAAGAAATCATGAGGCATATCATAATAAAAATAACATTTTTCATAACTTGAAGATGTGGCTATATAATTTAACATATAAAATCATGAACATATCACCAAGGTCCATCCCCAAGGTGTCATTTGAAAATTACCAAGGTTATTCACCAAGATATCATGAAAATTGTAATCTCTAGTGGTTACATCATTACCTAATGCATTGGAGCGCTATCAGGGCACACCCTTAAATTTGCCTTTATTATCATGTGAGCCACATATATAATCATAAATTATTTCATAAACAACCCATATAGCATAAAATAAATGGGTTTCATTTCATAATCATAACGTTTTAAAAACTGCTTTAAAGACATGATCTTTACGTCACTTTAAACCCACAGAAGGGGAGAGCGGGTCTCGTGTATGTAAATCCCAGAATTTAAAATAAAACATTTTGGTATATATGTGAATACACCTTTTGAAGACATATCTTTTAATATTAACTTAATAAAATAAATTTACTTTAGAAAAATAGAGAGACATTTTGAGACGGAAATTCTGCAGCGTAACGGCTATGTTTCGGGGTTTTAGAAAACATTGAAAAGAGAGGGGACATGGGTCAAACACTCATAAATGAACCATAAAACAGTAGAGGGACAGAATATAAAGGATTTGAGAACATGGTAATGAAATTTGAAAGATATACCATATTAAATGAAGAACATGAAAGGAAGACAAAAATAAGATTTCTCTTATGAAAATTCGGCAGCCCAACGACGTCACTTAAAATTCAAAAAAAATGAATTGACGAGATAAAATAGGGTCGCTCTTCATATGAACATAAAAGATCATTATGATAGATATAGATATCATACCCCAACATAATACAAAAGGAACTTGAAATACTTGACATGAAAGTAGATCTTTGAAAAATGAGAAAGGCGAACGAATCCCTTAAAAATTCGGCAGCCTAACGGCGTCACTTAAACTTCAACCAAAAATGAATTGACAAGATCAAAATAGGGTCTCTCATCATATGAACATAAGGGTTAAATATTATAGATATAGAGATCATACCCCAACATAATAAAAAGAAACTTGAAATACTTGACATGAAAATAGATCTCGAAAACGAGAAGGGTGAAAGAATCCCTTAAAAATTCGGCAGCCTAACGGCGCCACTTAAAACATCAAAATACTGAATTGAAGAGATAAAATGGGGTATCTCATCATATTATCATAAAATATCAGTATGATAGATATTTATATCATACCCCAACATAATAAAAAGGAATTGGAAAGACTTGACAAGAAAATAGAACTTGAAAATGAGAAGGGTGAAAGAATCTGTTACAAAAATTTCGGCAGCCTAACAGCGCCACTTAAACTTTCATAAAATTAAATGATGAGAGTAAGAGGGGGTATCTCATCATATGAACATAAAAAGGACATTATAATTAATATAAAAGAACATCCTCCAACATAATAACATGGAGCATAAAAGTAATGACATAAAAGAGATTACTTGAAAAGAAAGAGAGAGGCCTGATCCCTTACCTTAAAACGTAACTCTTAAAACTCAAAGGTTGGGACCTTGAGGGCTTGGGGGAACCTTGGGAGGACTAATTGGGAGGTAATGAGACCAGAACATCGTTGGGGGAGATTGGGGAGTCGAATGGATGAGAGGATGTCTTGGTATTTATAGGGAAAGTGAGGGCACAAGGCATTAATGGCCAAGGGACACCTCATTAGTGGTTTTGGCAAAACCATGGTCTTGACCATGGTATTTGCCAATGATATTGGCCAATTGGGACACCACATACCTTATCTTACTATTCATAAGTCGACCAAATCTATTACATACTTAATTCATCATTTAATGATGTCATTAAACACCCGTAACTTAAAAACTGTATTTTCACTATTCATCGAAAATTCAACTTTCTCAGAAAAATCCCAAAATTTCACCTTAACCAAATATCAATGCTCTGATTTCAAAAATGAACTCCATTTTATAAAAATAATTTTCCAAGTATTTTTAATTTAATTTTTAAATAAATACACTATTCACCAAAAATTCATTTTTTTCAGAAAAATCCCCAAAAATTTCCTTAACATAATATCGATACTCCGAGTTCAAAAATGAAATCCATTTTATAAAAATAATTTTCTAAATATTTTTAATTAAATTTTTAATTAAAAAACACTATTCACACGAAAAAACTAATACTTGACTAATAATTTATGAAACTGATATTTAACCATTTTATTGAATCACATTACTTAATCAAGTTGCCTAGATTATTGTAATGCTTTATTTAAGTGAGATTACTAATCCATTTGGTCACATTACTAATCCTAAGCATAAAATCACTATTCATAATTTACTATTAATCAAAAATCAAGTTGATCTTATTATACTCTAAATTTCGTACTGGACATAATTGTAGAAGACCATTTTTTGAATATCATTACACGTTTTTAATTATTTAAGGTTTACATAAACTTTTTTAAAAAAAATCCTTTTTCTAAAATTCATAAAAAAAATATTCATACTATATTTATCCGGTCATTTGAAAATTCATAAACTTCATCATAAGAAGAAATCCCAATTTTTATTTAAAACAAAGGATTACACAAGGCAGTGACAGTCTCCTTACATAGCCCCTTATCACACCAGCATAGGACCTAACTGTAAGGTGTGATAAGGTGAGAGAATTCGAGGGAGGCTCGACCAACATCGCACGAGTAGTAATTTCTATCAGTTTGGACTTCTCACGAAGGCAATTCCGTTCTAGCTTCACACGATGAAGTTCGGCTTGGGTTTGGTCCAGAGCAAAGCCCAGTGGTGCTACCTCCTTCCCAAGTTCTGTTAGATGGGCTTCGATCGGTCCAAGACTACTGGGTGAGGCCATCAAATCTTCTTTCTTAATTAAACAAGATTACTTGTATTTGGAGACAATAATCAAAAAATTTAGTTTCCAGCGGTCATATTGATCAATGGTCATATAACAGTCAAAACCCAACGGTCTCATTTTAATTATACTCATGTTATCAAATGAAACATTTTTTTGAGTATCAAAAATAAAATAACACACAAAATTATGAAACAAGATTTATTCAAAATTTCGGGTCGTTACAATCTTCCCCCCTTAAAAAATTGCGTCCTCGCAATTTTTAAAAATTGGGTTTTGAAATTTCATTGAAAGTACCTCATCTGAAAAGGAGTTAGTAACACTATTACTTTAAAAGAGAGAAAAGGAAGTACAAAGGCCACCCGAGTTAACCCACACTAGGATTCCATGTAGGAAAACATGGACATGGAGGAGAAAACAAAGAGTCAGGTTCTGAGGGAGAGTGATAGAAAACATGATTAGGAGGAAGATAACCACGAGAAAATCCCAAACATATGATGTGTGTAAAGGGTCTTTGATTACCTAGTAAGAAGCTTAAACCAACAATGTTTTTGTTTTACGTTTCTTTTAATAATTTTGAGGAATTCATTTACTACATAGAATAAAAACATAAGGAAATATACCTACCTTCCAGTAGAGTTTCATCCTTTAATAAGTTTCTACCAAAACCAATATTTTCTCCAAATGATGAGCATTCAAAACTACTTGGTCTCATAAAAACACAAGAATAATCTTCTTGAGAGTCACTTAATCCACAAAAGATTAACTATCAATTTCTTCTATCTTTAAAAATTACCCCAAAAACATAAAGGGTAAGATAAAACAAATCTTCAAAAAAAAAAGAATCCCATAGGAAGGGAAACTACTTTTAAATCTTCAAAGTTCCATGGTAATACCCAAAGTTCATCAGAGACCATTCCATAAATAACTGTCCTTAAAATTCCTCAAAATAAACCAAACTAAGATTGAAACCCAAATACGAGAAGGATTTGATAACATAGTCTTCCAAGGTAAACTTTATCATTCATCTCCAAACAACATCAACCACTCCTAACATCTTATAACAAAAGTAACTAACCTAAACATATTTATCCCAAGATAGGTTAATCATTTCCATAAGTAACCTAAATTACTATAAGTCCACCTTAAATTCATCGATTCTTCAAAATATAATTCAACCTTACTCCTCAAAGAAAATACCGTAGTAATCTATTTACCTCGATCAAATAGGGTTCCTAAAATAGTGAACATCTTCCAAAATAATAATCATCTTTTAATCCCATAATCATATCTGTCATATTAATACGGAAATCGTCACATTTCCTATCTCATTGGTTGCTGGGACATGTTCTTCCATTTCCCACCATTAACTAAGAAAATAAAGTACAATTAGGGGATTAAATACTTATCCAATAATCATGAAAAGGAGCTTAAATCATAGAAGGATAACTTGTAGAAGAAAAGTATACCCGAACTTGTGATCCCCTAGGATCCAAACCAGGTTATCCATGATCATATATTCTTATGTGAATCTTTATTTTATTTTATCTTTGTTCCTTTAATAATGTTTCATACTAAGCATATGAATTTACCAAAGCATATCCCCTGGGAGTGTCGTAACCAAGAGTGCAGCAAGGCCCGTTTTCGTGTACCAGTTCCCATTAAAGTATAGCTCAAAGCGGTGTTTTTGGGTTTTACCCCTATGCACATCTGTGCCAGATCCACCTCTACCTGCTCGTATCCAGACAGGGATGTATTTGCTTGGCAACCCCTTACTCAATACTCACCAAAATACCAGGAAGATTTCCCATATATAAACTTTTATATAGGCTTCTTCCTAAAGTTTTCATATCCTAATTTACACAAATAAATAAAACATCCTTTGATACCAACTATAGCATCCTGCCTTTTTGTCACATAAACTTTCATTACATTGAAAAAAACTTAGGATCTTTAAGGTTTAGTGTCTTGGAAACCAGGAACTTAATACATGAAACAAAAAAACATTCTTCTTAATAACTTGAAAGGATTATCCTTATGTTCATATTAGGTTCATTACTGCATCTCATAACCTGGGGACATACATCAAAAGAAAGGGTGAGCAGAAGGCCCAGTAAGGGAAACAAGAGAAACATTCTACATGTGAACTTGAGATACTTCAATAAGGTCATGAAAATAACTTTAAGGCATGAGAAAGAAATCATGAGGCATATCATAATAAAAATAACATTTTTCATAACTTGAAGATGTGGCTACATCATTTAACATAGACAATCATGAACATATCACCAAGGTCCATCCCCAAGGTGTCATTTGAAAATTACAAAGGTTATTCACCAAGATATCGTGAAAATTGTAATCTCTAGTGGTTACATCATTACCCAATGCATTGGAGCGCTATCAGGGTGCACCCTTAAATTTGCCTTTATTATCATGTGAGACACATATATCATCATAAATCATTTCATAAACAACCCATATAGCATAAAATAAATGGGTTTCATTTCATAATCATAACGTTTTAAAAACTGCTTTAAAAACAAGATCTTTGCGTCACTTTAAACCCACGGAAGGGGAGAGAGGGTCTCATGTATGTAAATCCCAGAATTTAAAATAAAACATTTTGGTATATATGTGAATACCCCTTTTGAAGACAGATCTTTGAGTATTCACTTAATAAAATAAAAGTACTTTAGAAAAAGAGAGAGACATTTTGAGACAGAAATTCTACAGCATAACGGCTATGTTTCGGGGTTTTAGAAAACATTGAAAAGAGAGGGGACATGGGTAAAACACTCATAAATTACCCATAAAACAGTACAGGAATAGAATATAAAGGATTTGAGAACATGGTAATGAAATTTGAAAGATATACCATATGAAATGAAGAACATGAAAGGAAGACAAAAATAAGATTTCTCTTATGAAAATTCAGCAGCCCAACGACATCACTTAAACTTTAACAAAAATGAAATGATGAGATCAAATAGGGTCTCTAATCATATGAACATAAAAGATCATTATAATAGATATAGAGATCATACCCCAACATAATACAAAAGGAACTTGAAATACTTGACATGAAAGAAGATCTTTGAAAAATGAGAAAGGCGAACGAATCCCTTAAAAATTCTGCAGCCTAACGGCGTCACTTAAACTTCAACCAAAAATGAATTGACAAGATCAAAATAGGGTCTCTCATCATATGAACATAAGGGTTCAGTATGATAGATATAGAGATAATACCCCAACATAATAAAAAGAAACTTGAAATACTTGACATGAAAATAGATCTTGAAAACAAGAAGGGTGAAAGAATCCCTTAAAAATTCGGCAGCCTAACAACGCCACTTAAAACATCAAAATACTGAATTGAAGAGATCAAATGGGGTCTCTCATCATATGATAATAAAATATAAGTATTATAGATATAGATATCATACCCCAAAATAATAAAAAGGAACTTGAAAGACTTGACAAGAAAATAGAACTTGAAAATGAGAAGGGTGAAAGAATCCGTTACAAAAATTTTGGCAGCCTAACGGCGCCACTTAAACTTTCATAAAATTAAATGATGAGAGTAAGAGGGGGTATCTCATCATATGAACATAAAAAGGGCAGTATAATGAATATAAAAGAACATCCTCCAACATAAGAACATGGAGCATAAAAGGAATGACATAAAGGAGATTACTTGAAAAGAAAGAGAGAGGCCAGATCCCTTACCTTAAAACGCAACTCTTAAAACTCAATGGTTGGGACCTTGAGGGATTGAGGGAACCTTGGGAGGACTCTTTGGAAGGTAATGAGACCAGAATTTCGTTGGGGGAGAGTGTGGAGTCGAATGGATGAGTGGATGTCTTGGTATTTATAGGGAAAGTGAGGGGACAAGGCATTAATTGCCAAGGGACACCTCATTAGTGGTTTTGGAAAAACCATGGGCTTGCCCATGGTATATTCCCATGGTATTGGCCACTTGGGACACCTCATACCTTATCTTAGTATTCATAAGTCGACCAAATTTATTACATACTTAATACATCATTTAATGATGTCATTAAACACCTGTAACTTAAAAACTGTATTTTCACTATTCATCAAAAATTCAACTTTCTCAGAAAAATCCCAAAATTTCACCTTAACCAAATATCAATGCTCTGATTTCAAAAATGAACTCCATTTTATAAAAATAATTTTCTAAATGTTTTTAATTTAATTTTTAAATAAATAAACTATTCATCGAATATTCATTGTTTTCAGAAAAATCCCCAAAAATTGCCTTAACATAATATCGATGCTCCGAGTTCAAAAATTAAATCTATTTTATAAAAATAATTTTCTAAATATTTTTAATTAAATTTTTAATTTAAAAACACTATTCACCTGAAAAAACTAATACTTGACTAATAATTTATGAAACCGTTATTTAACCATTTTATTGAATCACATTACTTAATCAAGGTGCCTAGATTATTGTAATGATTTATTTAAGTGAGATTACTAATCCATTTGGTCACATTACTAATCCTAAGCATAAAATCACTATTCATAATTTACTATTAATCAAAAATCAAGTTGATTTTATTAGACTCTAAATTTTGTACTGGATATAATTATAGAAGACCATTTTTTGAATATCATTACACGTTTTTAATTATTTAAGGTTTACATAAATTTTTTTTTAAAAAAAATCCTTTTGTAAAATTCGTAAAAAAAATATTCATACTATATTTATCCGATCATTTGAAAATTCATAAACTTCATCATAAGAAGAAATCCCAATTTTTATTTAAAACAAAGGATTACACAAGGCAGTTACAGTCTCCTTACGTAGCCCCTTGTCACACCAGCATAGGACCTAACTGTAAGGTGTGCTAAGGTGAGAGAATCCGAGGGAGGCTCGACCAACATCGCACGAGTAGTAATTTCTATCAGTTTGAACTTCTCATGAAAGCGATTCCTTTCTAGCTTCACACGATGAAGTTTGGCTTGGGTTTGGTCCAGAGCAAAGCCCAGTGGTGCTACCTCCTTCCCAATTTTTGTTAGATGGGCTTCGATCGGTCCAAGACTACTGGGTGAGGCCATCGAATCTTCTTTGTTAATTAAAAAAGATTACTTGTATTTAGAGACAATAATCAAAACGTTTAGTTTTCAGCGTTCATATTGACCAATGGTCATATAACAGTAGAAACCCAACGGTCTCATTTTAATTATAATCATGTTATCAAATGAAACATTTTTGTTGAGTATCAAAAATAAAATAACACACAAAATTAAGAAACAAGATTTATTCAAAATTTCAGGTCGTTACACTATTTGTAGCTGAGCATTGGATAAGTTAATTAGAGAATATATTTCTTTCATTGGGAATTAATGAAAGGGATAAAGTTTTCATTGAATTTAATCATATTTTAGGAGATGCGGATCAATGGTGATCATCGATCCAAAATACTAAGGAGGATGAAGAAATAGAACACATGGAATGAAAGGATTTCAAAGAACTTTTATTGGAAAAATATTTCCCTCATGAACAGAGAGAAGATATGGAGAAAAATTTACAAGGTTAGTAAGGCTTGATACATACTACATACATAACCTAAGGAGTAAGATCTATTGTTTCTTTGATGGGTTAAGTCCATTCCTCTGAAAGGTATCGGTCTCCCAAAATTTATCATCATATAAAGATATATTCTAATGTTCTATCAAGAAAGAGAAATAATTATCTAATTATTATTACTATAAGGGAAAACAATAGAATAATAGAATAGTGGAGTAAGAGATAGATAAAAAAATGAGAAAGAAGGATTTTCCCACATCTGATAATTGTGGAAGGAAACACCCTGGTGCCTGCTTAAAAGGAAAAGGAGTTTGCTTCAAGTGTGGTGAGAAAAGTCATCATGCTCATGATTGAAAGGGAAAGAAATAATCTTCCAATTTGTAATTTTATAATTACAAAGAGATGGGACATTATAAAAACTATTTTCCTAAGAATAAATGAAATAAAGATCATAAAAATAAAAGGGATCAAGGTCAAGCTTAAGCTGTTAATGCAGTTGAAGTGGAATAATTAATGTATTTGTGTTTTTGGATTCAAGAATTTTGTTATGATATTATGGTTATGAGAATCATGAGATATATAAGGATTTGATTGTAGTACTTCTTATTTATGGATTTGGAAGCATGAAAGTTTTCATTAAGGTTTTAATGTGATCAAGGAATTAAAATATTTGTTATGTGATAATACGAGCAACATTAATTTGGCCAGAAGTATTTTGGATGAGTCTCAAGGTTAGAATGGATTAAGTTTAACATTGGATAATATTGTTTTATGTTTAAACATTTATTTAATGTTGAATATATTAAGGTTATTTTTGGAATTATATAATAATATAGTTTTAGAAAAAAGACAACCCACAAGTCGGACGACATCCTGTCGCATGTAGTAAGGCCACGAGAACTGAACCCACAATCAAAGGGAGACAAGGTTGAATCAACTAACACTGGTCTATGTGAATTCCTAGTTAGTATAACATAGTTTTAATTATTTAATCTCTATGAAAGATGAATTATAAGTTCATTTTTGGTAGAAATTGATTAAAGGATAAAACTCTACTTGTTAAGTAAGTATGTTTCCTTATGTTCTTAGTCTATGAAGTAAATTAACTCTTCAAATATAGGGAAAGGACCATGAAACTAAAAATTTTATCCTAGTACCTTCTTTTTTGATAAATCAAATGGTCCATTATATCATCATAGATTTATAGCTTTGTGATTGTTAACTTTCTCCTGACCGTGTTCTCTATCACCCTCCATCAAAACTTGATGGTTATATTTCTCTTCCATGTCCATGTTTTCCTACATGGAACCGTCATATGTGTTATCTCTAGTGACCTTTATACTAACCTTTATTTATTTTAAAGTGGAGGTCTCATTAATCCTTTTTCCAATGTGGGATCTCAATATAGATATTTTGAAAAGTCAAACCCCTAGTTTTTGATCTCAAGTTCAAATTGAGAGGATGCAGTTTATTGAAGGAGGGGAGAATGTAACACCCCAAGATTTTATATTGTTTCATTTCTTAAATAAATTAAATTTCTTTTATATCTTACATTTCATGAAACATCGATCTTAAATGAACCATGATATAATATTATTATTATTATTTAAAATGAAATTATAACCTAGCTGTTAAATTGGTGGGAATGAATAATATTAAAAAACTTATGAAATTAATATATTATATATTTTATAAAATGTTTTTAATTTAATTAAAATGATTTTATAGTCATAATATAAGAATGAATCCAATTTTATGCATTAAAAGACTATATTTTTCTAAAGGCAGTTTTACCGCCTTTTAATGGAGAACCTATTTTAAATATTTGTGACACTTTTATATATGTTATTTGAAAAAAATAAACTTCTTATTTTAAAATTGGATATAAAAATTTACTTTGGTTTAATTTTTGGCATTTTTCTGAGAATTTTTAATTTTTGATGAATAGTAAAAAATACTACATTTTAGTTCAAAACTTCATTTTAATATAATTTATTTATATAGTTAAATTATATTTTTATTTGATTTTAAAGTATAATTAGAAAAATTGTATATGATTTAAACCAATTTATTTCATTATAAAAAATTTCATATTAAATTTAGATATAAAAACTTCGTAAACTTTTGAAAGTTTTTACTTTAAGAACCCTCTTTATCATCCTATATATGGGATTGGTATTAAACATAATTTTTTAACTCCTGTGAATTGAATTTTGAAAAATGTAAATACAAGGTTTTAATAAGTATGAAATTTTTGGTCTAATAATATCAAACTAATTTTTTGGCCAAAAATAGTAGTGAAAGTGATTAAAATTAATTACACCATTTAAGGGAAAATCATGTAATTAAGTGTAAAAATAATATTATAAGAATTATAAAATTAACCTAAAACTTTTCCTAATTTCATTGTATTAGTGTGTTTTGACAAAAATAATCCTTGGATATATTTTAGGACCATTTTTAGCCACTTGTATGAATTTAATCCATTCAGAGTGATCAGAATGGCTCCGCATTCACCTAGATCTCTCCTCCTGCTCGCTCTCACTCGCTCCTCTCACAGTCTTAGGGTTTCCTCCTGAAACCTTCTCCACTCTTCCCTTATTCTACCCTCTCTGTCTTCTCTTCTCCTTGGAATCTCTATGGGTTCTCTCCCCAACTCTCCTTAGTGGCTGGTCTGCTCCTGCATTTCCTGTCAGCCCTGCTTCTCGTGTTCGCTTTGGAGAAGGCGTTCTTGTTTTTTCCAAGGTTTTCGATGCTCTTCTATGACCTCGAGCTCCACCGCACCTCTCTAAGTCATATCTGGAGCGATGGAATATCTAATGTTTTGGGCTAGAGGCTCGGTGATCATGGATTTTACCGGCTTCTACTTCTCCTCCCCTTGTAGGTTTCAGTCCCCGCTTTCCCTTCTCTTTCAGTCCCCGATTACCCTTCTTCTTCGTTGGCAGTTTCCATTTCTATTCTGGGTGTTTTTGGTGTTCATTATTTTTATATGGTCGGTTGCCTGGTGGGGTGTTGCGAGTATGAGATCAGTCGGCCTCCGTCCTGCTCTCTTCTCTGCTCTGGTTCCTGGAATCCACTTACCTTTCTGAGGCGGCTTAGCGATGTGGCCTTCCAGGCGCTTTGGGATGTCCATTCGACCGACCGACGACTTATGGTGGTTTTAAATTTGTTGGCTCCGAGTGGTTATCTGTGATGACTTCGTGGATGCAGCTCATCTCCTGGAGGTATTTCTGGATCATTTGTGTTTCTCGGTGGACGTTGGTGGCTGCGGTGTCGAGATCTTTGAGAGGCTCTCTTGTGTAAGGTCATTTATCGATGGAGTCGGTGGGTTTTGGTGGACATTCGGTGTCACCGAAGGGTGTGAAGTTTGGGCTAATGGTAAGGTGCGTTAGGGTGGTGACGGTGAAGGTTTATTTTTCTTTGATTGTTTCCTTGGTTGGTGGTTCATATGGCCTTTGGTGTTATGTTTTTGTGATTTACAACGAGATTGATGGAATTTGGGGGTGGATTTTTCCGACGATTGTTACGGTGTTCGACAATTACTTTTCAGCAGCGGGGTGAGTTTTGAACATCCCCTATGTTGATGACTAATGTTATGATGATTATGGAACGATGCTGATGGGATGACGCTGTGGCCCTGTGACGTTGATTAGTTCGAGATTCGTGACTCGATGCAGGATGTGGCCCAAGGTGGTGTTTGAATTTTGAAAACTGAAAACTGAAATTGTTGTTTGATGGTTTGATTGGGTGGTAATTTGATCTTGTGGGTTCCCACTTTTCCAAAAAGTGGTTTTCAAAAATAATAAAAAAATGGATTGTGTTACATTTTTGTTTTTAACAAGAGAAATATTTTTAATATGGGGTTATATAAGGGATATGTTTAACCATAAATATTATTTATAAATATAAAATGTATATATACATCATGGTAATTTATTTATAAATTTTAGTGATAAAATAATCATTTTAAATGGTGACACAATGATGATGTAGTAATTATTTAAATAATGGAATTATCAAATAATTGATATTAAAAATATTAAAATAATTAAAAATTGATATAATCAATGTAATCTACGAATTTTATAGATTACCTAGACATATTATGGATGTATTGATGGTTTTGGTTTGAAGTTATCATGTTGTTATTATATTTTAAAAAAATTCATGTAATGAATAGTGTCAAAATTGACACTAATGATATTTTAAAATAAATAATTTTTTTATTAAATGATATAAAATTAATAAAAATATAAAATTTGGTCAAATTATTGGTATAAAGTTTAAAATTTCAAATATGAATTATTTGTGGTCCATTTGACATTTTATAGTAACTATATTAACCTTTAAAGAGTAAAAACACATGTTGTCATGGTAAGAGTTAAAAGGTCTAGATAAGGGTAAAACGAGAAGATAAGGGTATAACCATGACCTAAACTTGTAAAAAAATTATTGGATGATTATTTTCCAACCTTATCACCTTAATATATAATTGAATTTATTTAATGTACACTTTTCCATGAAAATAATTTATATATTTTGTAATTCAAATATAGTTACAAAAAACATCACTCTCTTGGTATTTAAAATATTTTATGTGTTAAAATAAGGAAAAAATAATGATATGAACGAAAATAAATTCCTAATTTGATCTTAATGAAATTATTTTCATAATATAATATAATTTTTATTTTTTATAAATTATAGAATTACCTTAAATTCTTTTTCAATGCTAAAATAATATTTATTTAATTGAAAAAAATAATAATTAAATAATTGAATATAAAAGTACTATTTTGATATATTTGTGATGAGTTAATGTGTATAATTAATTTTATAGATCTATAGGATATATTAGAGATTTGAAAAATTATTATATTTGAATTATAACTTTGTATTGATGTATTTAAAATCAAATTAAATAAATAGTATCAAATTTGATAATAATGATATTTTATTGAATTAATATGTTATTAAATTATTTAAAAATCAAAAAAATGTTAAATAATCACAAATGGGATAATATATTGATTAAAATGTCTTAAGATATTCATTTATAATCCATTTTTAATTCTATTAATCTAGAATATCCTTAATATATTTTAATAGTTTTAGATTTTCCAAAAGTTTCCCTCACCTCAATTATAAAAGGGAACCTCCTCCCTCACTTCCTTACATCACTTTGAGCCTTCTATATTGACCAATATCTACCCAAATAAGCTCCAAAATTCCCTCTATTCATCCTAAAAGTATCCTTTTGGTTAAAATTCCATCCAAGTAACCCCTTTGGTACAAACCAAAAGGAGTTACCCAAAGAAGAGGTAACATCTTTCCTCAAGCTCTTTAATTTTATTTCCATTCTACTCCCCCACAACTATCCTTATTACATGATTATATAAAAACAATAGTATCCTAAATATAATTAGTTTTTTTATTATAGGGTTTCTACCTACACTTACACACACTTCCATCTAATGGGAAACAAATATACTGTTTATGTGTACGACAAACTACCGCCTCACGAAACGATGATTGTTTGTTTTTCCTTTACAACATTTCATTGTTGGAAATTATGATTGAAACTCTATTTATATATGTTATATATATGATATCAATTATTTATTTATTATTTTTTAATTATTTTATAACACATAACCTTATTATTTCCATTTTTTATAAATATGATAACATCGTTTGTGGAAGTGTGAACTACTTCCTCCTCAAAGCGACGAGATTCGTTCATGCTATACATGGAATGCATAAAATAAAGTTTTAATAATAATATGTGACATATATGAAATAAATATGATAATTTAATTATAATATAAATATATATAATTTACTTTTCATTCTTTTAATAAGATAAAGAAATGAAAGTAGCGTTCATGCATACGTACGACCTACAGTAACCATGAACAGTGCATTTAATTTATTATCTCTAAATTTTATGGATTATTATAAATACATATATACAGAATATATATAATATATAAATCATTTTTTACATTATATATATTATTAAACCATAATATAATTAATAAGAACAACAAATAACATGTCAAAACTTACTTGAGAAACTAGGCAATTAACACATGAAATAGTGAAAATAATGAAAGACTGTTAATGGGTGATAAAATAATATAAGAAGAACATATATGATATTATAAAAATGAATAAAGTTTTTATTTAAATTAATAACATGATTTAAACCCTTATAGATGATTTTAAGGAATGTACAACTAAAAGGAAGTGTGAGGTAAGTGATTTTCTTGTCTCATTTTTTCTTCTCTGTGATACATGCGTTATGCACCACTTATTTTTGTTGTGTGGTGTATATAATGATCCTTTGAAACATTATATAATTAATATACCTATTATAATGATATTATAAATTTAATTTAATTTTATTCATTCATGGGGAATATAATTCAAATTTTTCAAAGTGGTATGAGACACTTTGAAATGTTTAAAGATTATTTTCCTCAAGAATTTTTTAATAATATCATTTAAAATATTTCCATATATTTCAACATGATTTGTTGAAAAATTTGTTGAGGTTTTACTCTAATGATACCATTCATCATATTCCATTTTTTTACTGGGAATTTATTGATTTTTTGTATGAATAGATCTTCCAACACGGATAGTTTTTAATTTAGTTAAGGAATATTGATTTAGTTGTATTATTAATTCATGTGAGGGATGCATTGGACTTAGTAAGTGATGGGAAGAGACCGATATAGCCCCTAGATTAATAATTAGGTCTCAAGAGACAAATTATATATAGACTTTTCCAAGGCCTTTCCCATTTATTTTCAGATATGAATTTGGCTGAGGCCTAAATCATTAATTTTCAGATGTCTTGGCTGAGGCCGTGATGATATGTTTTAGATGAAAAAAATTATGCATTACAAAATTATGAGATTATTTATTGATATTCCATGTGATTATTAGAATTTATAATATCCATGGTTATATTTACTATCTCATGTGATTATTTAAATGGCTTGTGTTTCAGTTATTTACCTTTTCATATTATTTATTCCATAATTACTCATAGCTCCGCTGTATGCTTACCCTTACTAAGAATTTGAGATCACACCTTTCTAATGTTTTATTTTTTCCTAGGATATGAATGAGTGTTTTGATTTTGATATATAGGGTTACACTAAGGGGATTATTGGCATGCTAAAAGAAAATTCTTTGTATATTTTATGTTTTAGATTGTAATGTGAATTTCAATTATGAAATTTGGTTTCCAAAATTGCTAAACTGATTGGTCCTTTAGGATTAAAATATTATATATATGATAATGTAATAAAGTAAGACACTGGATTTGGGCTATTGGGTATGGTTTCATTATAATGAAATCACTCCGCCATGTTAGCAGTAGGAAGAAACTGATGTCAAACCAGTCTTTCGACATCCAAAGAGGATTTCAGCATTAACTATTATAATAACCACAAACTAAAGCTTCTTTCTATGTTAGTTTTTTAATAAATGACATATAAATGAAATTATTTTTTTAAATATTATAGAAATACAATACCCTATCCTTTTTAGTTAAAACCAACAATGTAAAAACAAACTGAAAAACAACAATAACAATATTAAAAAAATAAAAAAATAATGCGGTTTTTATACAACATCTTTTAAAAATAATACACATAAATGAAACTTTTATATATACTTTTAAAAATTAATAAATCCTATAAATATTTTTATAAAAAATCTTTATGGTTGTTTAATTATTATATAAAATAAAATGAAACATCCTGGAAAACCTATAAAAACAATAAATTTAATAAAATTTAAAATATAAATTTTTTTTATCAAATCATAAGAGCTATAGTGGAATTAAACTTGTCAAAGAAATTCACAATTTCAGTCATGATAGTTTAAAAAATAATTTTTAAAACATAATATTCACATTC
Source organism: Viscum album (assembly GCA_963277665.1). Taxonomy (NCBI): domain Eukaryota; kingdom Viridiplantae; phylum Streptophyta; class Magnoliopsida; order Santalales; family Viscaceae; genus Viscum; species Viscum album. The sequence goes on along the minus strand of OY728156.1, from coordinate 117,770,308 downwards.
AACATGTCTTAATTGATGATGAAACCTTATTTATGGAATAAAAATTTAAAAATAAAACACACAATATATGTAAGATAAAAAAAGTATCAACTATATTATAAAATTTATCCACCATCACTCTCATGTAATTAATTTCATTTGGATTATTTACAAATAAATTCTTTTTGTTTGATGATTTTTATGAACTATTTTGTTTTCATATATAAATTACTAAAACATATGTAACATTAAAATTTTTAGATTAAAATTCTTATACAATTTTATAAAACATATCAATTCAAAAAGTTTGAAAACTGTCATGAACATCACCTAGAAAAACGAATAACCAATATTCTATTCATTCATGTGGGAAGAATATGCATAACATATAAATTCCACTAAAAAATAAAAATATCAGCATGAATGATATTATAATTAATAATAGTTCATAATTATGTAATTATTTTTACCCTTCAAGGAATGGAAGGAACCAATATTTAATCTCTATGTTTTCAAATATTTCAGTTATATATTTCACTCTAAACATATTCCTCATGTATTGCATAGCCATTAAAATAAAATTTAGATCCATAAATTGATAAAAATAAGTGATCTCATATTGTAGGTAAATAGTGTGTAGATATATAATTATATAATTAATAAATTAAGTTATTATAAGTTATATTTATTTAAAGAAATGAAAATTGAAATTGAAATTTACTTATATGGTACAAAACTGCATCATGGGCATGAAGGGCACATCATTGATAAAAAAATTCATTCTATATTTATTAAATATTCTTAACACATATCCTCTCCCACATATTTTTATAGTCATCAAAAAATCATAATAACTCACCAACATAAAAAATTCACTACTATTTTTTTGTTAAACTTTGAGATATAAGAGAAGAATATGAAGGCACAGGTTCTTAAAACCATTTTTTTCTTTTGAAATAAATATTTAGATTTAAAATACTCCTATATAAGATAAATATAAGAAAAAATAAAATTAATTTAAAATTAAAATTAAATAAACAACATACAATTCATATGTAAACTGATGACAAAGACTAGCTAGCCAGAGTAAAAAATAACCCATGATCTATTCAGCTATGGCCACCTCCTTAGAATGAAACATCACTAAAGTAGCAAGAATAATAACATCATACATCACTGATATCACTTTATCTAAATTTATAAGATGGTGTTTTATGAAATCCCCTATATTATGTATAATTTAGTATACTAAAATATATGAATGGGGATCCCCAATATGCAACTCATAGTATACAATCAGGCCTGAATGGGGTAGTGAAGGATCTAGATATTGGAACTAAGGATATTCTTCACTGTAAATGGAGTATGGTTTGTGTTTTTTTTAATCCACAAATGGAAGATCAGGGAGTTTTCAAGGAAAGGGATCCTATAGTTTAAGCTAAGAACAGTATTGAAGGTGGCATTGTTTCCTAGTGTTTTCTAATTTTTTTGGGTCTAAAATTTAGAGGATGACAATCATTGTGAAAATTGAAGGCCTTATGAAAATATGGAAAAGACATGAATTTTGTAAAGATGGGATTTGAAAATCATGTTTCAAGAATGAATAAAATAAATTTTACGGTGATCTACATGACAACGACGAGCATCATGAATGACGAAGAATTGGAGTATCGTGAATAGTGACAGTGATCTCCGCGATTACGAGAATTTTAGCTTCGCAGTGGTGTGAAGGTTTTGATGGAAAACACCATGGTTACGATGATATTCATGAACATTGAATTTCAATATAGCTTAGTGACATAAGGAGCTACATGAAAACATTTTTGAAATATCTAAAAAATATGCAAAGAGGTGGTGGAGATTCACGAACAACCAAGCCTATAAATATTAGGCTACCCCTCTTCACTTCTAACAAATTTTTATAAGGAAAACCTGGAATCTCTCTAATTTCGTGAAGTTAAGGGAGGTTTGTGAAAATAACATTCCATGCGATATTGAGAATATTTAAAATACTTGTAATGTATTGAATAATTCCAATACTTTTGAGAAAAGGGTGATTTGTTATGATAGGGTTTATGGCGTTGAATTTATGATCTTTGTGAAGGAGTATGTTTCATAAAGGCAAGGGTGCTTCGTGAAGGTAGTTTTTTCTACAGAGTCAAGGGAGCTTCGTGAAAGGAGATTCACAAAAGGTAGTTTTGAACATTTGGTTTTGAGTGAACAGTGATTCCAGAGTGCATCAACTCAAGTATATAGTGAAAGTAGAGTCTCATACTAAGTTAGGTACAAATACTTTAATACGAATCTATTGAAGCGACCTTCAAGTCAATAAACTAAGTTTGACTTCTCTCAAAGCAGTGAGCTATGGGGAGTCAACAAAAGTTCTTTGAGGGATTAAATGTGCTATCCCTAAAACCTTGTAAAGGCAGTGCACTTGGCATAGAGAGACTGTGTAAAAACTTCTATTTTCCACTTCTAGTAAAGAATAGTGTATTTAGGTACGACTGAAAATCTACCAGAGTATGCTCCTTGTACTAGCCCCTAGTGGTGAACACAGTAAATTTTCATCTTTTCCTTATATGTGTGAATTTTTTATTTACTACACCTTTTCAATAGAAATGTTTAACAGGTTCCTACCAATGTGGGAACATGATCTGTCACTTTACGAAGAAAAAGTTGACACCTAGATTCACCCCTCCCCTCTCATGGTGTTTCGAGATCCTTCACTGGATATGTATGATGGGTAGTCTAGGGAGGTTAGAGTGGTTGTGGAGTCTATGTCAGTTTCATAATTTTTCTAAACATAGCTTATATAAACGATTTCATTAAATATTATATCGACTAATTCATCTTTTATAGCTTATCCTTCAAATAATCTATTTCTCCTTCATATTATATCTCCCTTGATGTTTTACCAGGATGACCAACAAATATTTTTATATTGAAACCCATCTAATATACTCTTACATGGAATGTGTGTTCTTTCTTTCTTAAAGCATTATCCATAATTTCTATCCCTCCCTCATGTATAAATTCCTCTCCATCACTTTCTCCTAAAGTTTATCTTGTAAAAATATATGAAAATTTTATATTTGTGAGATGAATTTAAAAAGTAGTAATATTAAAGAAAATTAATAATTATCATCTCATAATATTATTAGCTACTTCTCTTGATAGATCCTAAATAAACTTCCCATTTTTCATCCTTTTCATTTTCCATTTTTCATGGTGAGTGGGGGGATATTGAATGTAAAACTAGACCTCTTTTAAGAAACTTCTGGATTTAGCTCTTAATTTATCAAACTTTTAAACAATCATTTTCCCCAATTGCAATGAATAACCTCCACATGATAAAGTATGCATTCATACATTCTATGATCAGATATCTTGGTGATATCTCTTAGAGGCCTTTTATATAAAAATAAATGAATAGGTTTTCATAAAAATTAAAAATAATTTTTCAAATTGATTTTATAATAAATAATTATTATACTAGAAATGATTCCTCTCTTTAGTTGGAAATAAACTTCACCTAGGTATATGTATTTATAAACCCATATTCAATGCATGATTTTTTATTCTATGGTTTCCAAAAAATATAAATTGAAATCATTTTTGATCTGAAATCTCTCTTTCTAATTAATGTAAAAGATAAACACATACTTTTAATTTCTTTCATATTATGAAAGAAAATTTTCATATGCAATTGAATAAATTAAATATAAGTCATGAAATATATAATATTTGAAGAATTGGGTAACAATATATCAAATGAGAAATTATTCCATTATAGACTTCCACATATGATCCTTTAAACTCTTGTCGATGCTTCTCCAATCAGGATATAAAATAATAATTTGAAAACAAATATATATATCCATATAAATATTAAAATACTTTAAATTTAAGAATACTATATTATTATTTTCATCAAATTAAATTCTCAACCTCTGATCCCCATGAGAAATTTAAAGTTTTTATAAACATATAATCCCACATCTACCAACTATGGGTATTTTTATCTCTAGAGAATAATAATAATTTCCCATAATATGCTCACCACTACCACTGTAAATAATTTTGATTAACAAAAAATTATTTCCCTTAATTGTTTTTAATAAATATGGATATATTAATATGAAAAAATGTACACATATATCAATAAATGTCCCTCTACCTCTGTGTACATTGTTTAAAAATATTATTGTAGTGAAATTATATATTACAATATTTTATTAGAATTAAATTACTGTTAGAAGTAAAAAAATTGATTTTTAACAAAAAAAGAAAATCATATCTATTATGTTAACTAAAATAGTTTAAGAAAAATGAATATATTAAAATGATAAAAACAATGAAATAGTCTTGGAAAAATAATGACTCTAGAATTATCTATCCATAACATTTATTACTAAAATGGATGAAAATATAAATTAATATAAAGCAAATATAAATAAACAAAATTTATATATTTAAATATCCAATTTTAAAAAATTGTGTCATTATATATGTAAGTTCCATACAAAATTAATGATATTAGGTTTATGAAAAAAAATGTGTATATAAAACTGATTAATATAAAAAATGATTAATTCAATAAATGGTCAACATCTATAGATTTAAATATCCAATATATTTTTTTATATGTGAATGTTTCATAAAAAATATTGATGTTAGGTTTTTTCAACCAATAAAATGTTAACTGAAATTAATGAATATAATATTTAATATAATAAATGAAAAAATTATCAACATCTATAGATTTAAATATTTAATATTGAGTTATTACATGAATAATTTTCAAAAAAATAAAAATAAAAAATAGATATTTACCTAAATAATCAGGAGAGTAATAAGTGTTTTCATATATCCCTTCTACATGATCATTTCATATTTCATAGACTATAACTACATCATCGTCGTTATTATCCTTAGGTAATTGTGTAATAGATAAAGAAATATCTCATAAGTGATCAACATTATCAACATTATTATCATCAAAATGATTTTTCCTTGAAAAATTATGGACCACCGATCATTCAATGTGTAACACCCCAAGCTTCCACAGTACGTTTCCCTTCGAATAATGCGATAGCGTGTGTTGTACGCAACCTCAAGTTCTAACACACACCACAACTAATTAAACTAGCCGTTGTGAATAGTAATACCTACTTTTTGAAATCATATATATTTTATATTTCAAAATGGACTTCATTTTTGGATTCGGAATATTGAAATTAGCCTAGGGTGAAATTTTGGTACTTTTCGGATAACTTTTATATTTTGATGAATAGTGAAAATTACTAAATTTTAAATAAAAACAACTTTTTTAATCAAAATAATTAATATTGATAAATTATGAATTTGAATGGTTTTAAAGTATATTTAGAATATATTTTTACCATTTAATTTAATGTTTGTCATTGGACATAATTTCACAATTAAATCAGACATAAACAAGTGTCAATCTTTTGATAGTTATTATCTCTTAAAAACACGCTTTTTATTTTAACAACGAGAATTAATTTTAAATTAATTTCTGCCACTTCTGTGTTTTGAATTTGGAAAAATGGATTACATATTTGGAACCAGGATGTCCAAATTATGTAAATAGGTAACTTTTATTTTTACGCATTTTGAATAATTACTGCGGTAAATATTTTATTTACCATGGTTAAAGGGTAAATCCGGTAAATAAGGGTTAAAAAATAATATTATAATAATACAAAATTACCCTAAAACGTGTCCTAACCTTATTGGTGGACACATACCCGACCATGGGCATCCTTGGGTCGATTTGGGGACCCCTTAGAGCCACTTGTATGTGGTAGGGACACATTATATTAATAAAGTTAAAATAAAAATAAAAATGGCATAAGCTTACATCTTTTAGAAGAACAATTTTTACATAGGGTTATACATGTTGGATTTTCGATTATAGATATTCATTAGAAATCTGAAAAGATTTCCTACATAATGATATTTTATTTATAATTTTTAGACATCAAATAATTTAAATTATTAATGACACAATAATGATGCAATGTTTACCTCATTAATAAATCATTTAAATAAATAAGATTATAATGATTAAAATATTATCTAAAACCTGTCCAATTCTTATTGATTGATGTTATTTAGAATATGAGTCATCTTAACTTTGACCTCAATGATTTTTGAACCATTATAAACCGAATATAATTATATTATAAAGAAATACTTTCACTCTTTCCTAAAGAGCCCCTCCTCTCCCTTATAAAAGGAGACCACTTCTACTCATTCCTCACACCACTCAAGCCACTTGGCTCGTCCAAACCCTACCCAAATAAGCTCCTCACATCCCTCTCCTCCTTCTTGAAGCTTCCCCTTAGGAAGAAAGCATTTCAATAAGTCCTTTGGTTCCAACCAAAGTGAGTTACCTAAATTAAAGGTAACGATTTCTCTTAAATTATTTTCATTTATTTTGCTTCTCCAACCCCCAAACTCTTTTTATTTCCTTTCTTTTGTAACAAAACCAGTATCCACAATATAATAGGATGTTGTTATAAGAAGGATTAAAACTACACATACACACAACTCCATCTAATGGATGATGAACATAATGTTTCTGTGGATGGCAAACTAACGCCTCACGAAACGATGATTGTTCAAATACATCTTACCGCCTCACATGGTGGCCATTATGATGGAACTGTAATTAAATATGATATTAATGATATATATTTTATATATAAGCTTCTGTAATTCCATTTTATTTCACACCATTATTCGTTTCATGTTGTATATACATACGATAATTTCCTTTGAGGAAGTGCGGACTACCGCCCCCTTAAAATGATATGACTCGTTCATACCACACATGGAACGTATAAAGGATGGTGTTAATGAACTTAAGTAACATATATAAAATATTATATTATACTGGAATAGTAATATACCTATGTATCATTTGGATTCGATTCTTTTAAAAATAAAAATTAAATGGAAGTAGCGTTCGTGCGTACGTACGAACTACCGTCTCCACGAACGCGATGAGATTCATTCTCCATCGTATCCATTCAAGTCTTATTCTCATTTTAGGGTTAAAAATAATGTTAATATCATTCTTATTATGAATAAGATATAATCTATCCATTACAAACATGTCTTACGTAACCAAACATTTAAGAAGAATGAATCGATTATCTCCCGAAACGACGATAATACTAAGATATTATTAATAAAGCAATGTTAAAAGATCATATATGATATCATATTAATTTATATGATTCTTGTATAATTTAATAACAATTATTTCACCATTATACAGGAGGTTAACCTACCCCAACAAAGGAAAAGTACAAGGTAAGGGTTATTTCACAATCTCTTCATTATCCGAGGTTGTTTATACGTAATAATCTACTAGGATCTCGTTATCATCCACATCCATGTTTCTTCAAAATGTATTTCAAAACATTTTTAATATTTAAAAGAATATGGTTTAAAGTCATTTATACCCTTGTTTGACTTTTTATAAGAGGTTTATAAGGGAATCTTTCCATCGTTTTCCAAACAAGGTGCTTTTTAACCTTTTCGACAGAATTAAGATAAGAATGTTTTTTTAACTTATACGGCGGGTGCAGTTATTTTCCGCCGTTATAAAATCGTCAAAGCTTTCCTTACAAGCTTATAAGAATATTTTCAAAGAAAATATTTTATTTTATAAATATATGTCTCTTAAATGATTTCAAAAATAGAAAGAGATATTTCTCTAAAAAGTGTTTTGATTTCATCTATGTCAACATCCTTTGACGGATTTTACACTTATTTGAAGTTGATTTATTATGATACAAAACTTATATATTGTATTGAAGGTTTTCTGATATGTTTGACTGTGGATGTGCTATTTTTATACCATTCATAGTTTATGGTGAAATTATTGACATTTCGTATGCTAGTTTTAATAAGAATGTTTATGTTATGTTTAAACCTTTTCATATGGGAATGCATTGGACTTAATATGTGACGGGTAGAGCCCGCTATAGCTCCTAGATGCATCGGTAGGTCTCATGAGATAAACTAGTGTCTTGGCACAAGGCCTTGGAAAAAATCTTATTTGTAGTCTTGGCACGAGACCTTGGCTATGTGGTTATGATAGTCTGGCATTATGCATTCCAACATTATGAAAGTGGTTATTGATATTTCATGTGATTATTCGATTAGTAGAATATCCATGTGAATAAGTAAATGGCATTATTTCATTTTACTCTTGCCATACTATGTTTAAGTTCAAGTTTAAAAGGATTTTGTTTTATTAATTCATTGCCTTAAATGTTTATGCTTATTTTTGAATGTTCCGCTATATTGTTATCCTTACTGGGCATTTGAGATCACCCCTTTTCTATGTTTTATTTTTCCCAGGATGTGAAGATGTAAGTTATGAATTACCTACAGGGATATTATGAGGGGATTTAGTGTGGACTGTGGAAACATTATGTTGTTGTAGTAGTTTTTCTTTTTATGATGTAATGTAAAACTTATGAATATATCTAGTGTTTCCAAGGCTACTAAACCAATCGGTCTTTCGAGATTTGATCTTTCTTGTGATCATGCCAATGTTATGTAATAATGCACCGACTCTGGGTAACTGGGGTCGGGGCGTTACAGTTGGTATCAGAGGAATTTTAGTACAAACCTTGGAAGCTAGATTTAGATAAACTCTGATTAGAGCACGTAGACCTAAGATGAACTTTGAGGATTAGTATAGAAGAACTTCCTAAAATTTTGGTATTGTAGAGATTTTGTGAGTTTTCCGAGCAATACATCCCTGTCTGGATACGAGCAGGTAGAGGCGGCTCTGGCACAGATGTACCTAGGGGTAAGACCCGAAAACACCGCTTTGAGCTAGACTCAAACGGGAACTGGTGCACGACAACGGGCCTTGCTGCACTCTTGGTTACGACACTCCCGGGGGATATGCTTAGGATAACTCTCATTTTCTTTACAAATAATTATGAAGGGTTTATGAGTATATACTTCCTCAAAGAAAACATTTTTATGATTATGGATTATATCCATAAATAGTTCAATTTATGTTAAGTGTTTTATAAGTATGGGATTATGTATTTTGATTCATAAACCGATCTAGTTTATGCCATTGTTTAGAAATGGCGCCTAGTGGAAGAAATGGAAACCGTATCAATGCACGCACTCCATGTAGGGATTTCCCTCCTGCTCAAGATAATTATAGTGGGGCTGGTGATGCAACTGGTGCCGATCAGCTAATCACCATACTGGGACAACTTACTCAGGTTATGAATAATAACCTTACCCGTATGGAGCACCCTGATCCACAGCGTGGAGGATCAATGTTAGATCGATTCATGAGGCAACAACCACCAATGTTCAATGGGAGTACAAATCCCTTAGTAGTTGAGCAATGGATAAATTCCCTAGAGAAAATATTTCAGGCTTTGGGGAGCAGTGAAAGGGAAAAAGTTATCATGGTAGTTTACCGCCTCACTGGAGATGCTGATCAATGGTGGTCATTGATTCAAAACATGAAGGAAGATGATGAAGTATCAAATATGGAATGGAGGGAGTTCAAAGATCTGTTTTTAGAAAAATACTTTCCTCGTGACCATCGAGCAGATATGGAAAGGCAATTTCTAAGTCTGAGACAGAAGGATGATGAGAATGTCGCAAAGTATGAGGCTAACTTTACAAAGTTAGCAAGGTACGCTGGTGATTATATATGCAACCCAAGAAGTAAGATTGATCGTTTCTTTGATGGGTTAAAACCATTTCTCCGTCGAGCATTAGTCTCACAATCCTTTTCATCATACGAAGACATTGTCTCATGTGCTATCAAGACCGAAAAGGAATTCTCTAAGTCTTATGACTTTAAAGCAAAGCAAGAGAAGAAGAGACCTGCTGATCAATCTGGGAATGGAAATAAGGGGAAGAAGGGAAAGGTTGAATATCCATCTTGTGGTAAATGCAGGAAGAAACATCCTGGTACTTGCTTGAAGGGAATGGGAGTCTGTTACAAGTGTGGTGAAAAAGGCCACCAAGCTCGTGATTGCAAGGGGAAGAAGGAAGCTACCAACGTTCAGTGCTACAACTACAGGGAGATGGGACATTATGCAAATGAATGTCCTAAGCGTCAGGAGAACTTACCTCAGAAAAGGCCAAGGGATCAAGGACAGACTTATGCTATCACTACTGCTGAGGTAGAAGCTCCAAAAGACGTGGTGGCAGGTAATTTAATGGTTTCCTCAAGTTTAGAAAATGCATTATTTGACTCTGGATCGTTGCATTGTTTCATATCTTCCCAGTTTTCTAAGAAAATTAGATATTTCCAATTTGATTTAATAAGGGAGTTGTCAGTTAAAACTCCTAAGGGAAGTATCATTGCAACAAAGTTTTGTGAATCAGTCCCCATTAGAGCACATAAATTTTCTTTATCTGCTGATCTCATCGTCATACCTATGATTGAGTTTGATATAATCCTCGGTATGGACTGGCTTTCGGACTATGATGCGCAGATTTATTGTAAGAAGAAAGAGGTTACTATTCTTGATGATAATGATAAGGAACACCTTATTTTTAGAGCAGAATCGTCACCAACTAATTCTTATTTAGATCCACCCCCAGTAGCTCAACTTAATTCAATTATTGGGGAGGAAGAGAATGAAATAACTGTCGGTGAGGAAAAGAATGTTCAAATAGAGTATGTACCTGTTGTGAAAGAATTTGTAGATGTATTTCCGGAAGATTTACCTGGACATCCTCCAGAACGAGAAGTTGAGTTTTCCATTGATTTGATTCCTGGATCAAGGCCTATATCGAAGACCCCTTATAGAATGTCCACTGTAGAATTAGTCGAACTAAATAAACAACTAGAGGAATTGAGTAATAAGGGATTTATTAGCCCTAGTTTTTCTCCATGGGGAGCCCCTGTTCTTTTTGTTAAAAAGAAAGATGTATCTATGAGGTTATGTATTGACTACAGGGAGATAAATGCTATAACGATAAAGAACAAGTATCCCCTACCTCGTATTGATGATTTATTTGACCAACTGCATGGAGCTCAATACTTTTCAAAGATTGACCTTCGATCTGGATACCATCAGCTGTGTGTGAAGAAGGAAGACATTCCGAAGACAACATTTCGAACCAGGTACGGGCATTACGAGTTTACCGTAATGCCGTTTGGATTGACTAATGCACCATATGTATTCATGGATCTGATGAATAGAGTTTTCAAGGAGTATCTCGATGAATTTGTGGTGGCATTTATTAATGATATCTTGGTATACTCCAAAACCTACGAAGATCATGAAAATCACTTGCGCATTATCTTGAAGACTCTGAGGAGGCATGAATTATATGGGAAGTTTAGTAAGTGTGAATTCTGGATTCAGGAGATTTCTTTTCTTGGCCATATTGTCTCTAAAGATGGAATCTCTGTTGATCCTTCTAAGACCAAGGCAATCCAAGAATGGCCATCACCTACGAGTATAACTGAGGTACGTAGTTTTATTGGTTTGGCAGGTTATTATCGACGTTTCGTCTAGAATTTTGCCCGATTGGCTAACCCATTAACAAAGCTCACACGTAAAGGGGTTAAATTCGTTTGGACAAAAGAGTGTGAAGAATGTTTCGAAGAACTGAAGAGAAGATTAGTCAATTCTCCTATATTGACTCTACCATCGGGGAATGATGGGTTCGTTATTTATAGTGATGCATCAAAGAAAGGACTTGGTTGTGTCCTTATGCAGAATGATAGAGTTATTGCCTATGCATCACGACAGTTGAAAATTCATGAACAAAACTATCCTACTCATGATCTTGAGTTAGCAGCTGTGATCTTTGCTTTGAAGATATGGAGGCACTACCTCTATGGTGAAAAATGTGAGATTTATACTGATCACAAGAGTTTGAAGTATATTTTCTCACAAAAAGAACTCAACATGAGGCAAAGGAGATGGCTTGAATTACTCAAGGATTATGATTGAACGATACACTACCACCCGGGGAAAGCAAACAAGGTGGCAGATGCTTTGAGCAGAAAAGACCATGGTGTTTTGAATATGATGAGAATTGAAAGGGATCCAATTTTCATGTATCTAGTGAAGATGGACATGGGAGTAACCAGGGAAGGTGAAACATCAATTCTTTTTCAAATGGTTGCCAAACCATCTTTACTAGAAATGATTAAGAGTTCTCAGACCGATGATGAAGAATTTCAGAAGAAGATTAAAGCTGTGAATGATGGGAGATTGAGAGACTTTGTGTATGAAGATGGAATTTTGAAATTCGGGAAGAGACTTTGTGTTCCCGATTTACCTGATCTGAAAAGGGAATTGCTGGATGATGCTCATAGTTCCAATTTCTCTATACACCCTGGGAGCACCAAAATGTATAGAGATTTGAAGGAACATTTTTGGTGGGACAACATGAAGAGAGAGATTGCTGATTTTGTGTCAAGATGTATGGTTTGTCAACAAGTGAAAGCTAGAAGGCAACATCCTGGAGGAGTGTAACAGCCCGAGATTTTATGAAAAATATTCCTTTTTATTTTGTCTTGTGTTGTACGCTACACCAAAAGGAGATTGCACAACACGCATCCTTGTCTTGCCTTGCATTACACGCAATCGCGACCTTCCTCGATAGCGTGTGTAATACGCAATACCGAGTTTCACTAAACAACGATGTGCTATTAAAATATTATTAAAACTAGCCGTTATGAATAGTAATAACCACTTTTTAAATTTTAGAAATTTTAACTCTCAAAATGGACTTCATTTTTGGATTCGGAGTATCGAATTTAGCCTAAGGTGAAATTTTGGTACTTTTCGGATAACTTTCATATTCTAATGAATAGTGAAAATTACTAAATTTTAATTAAAAACAACTTTTTTAATCGAAATAATTAATAGTGATAAATTATTAATTTTAGTAGTTTTAAAGTATATTTAGAATATATTTTTACAATTTAATACAATGTTGGTCATTGGATGTAATTTCACATTTAAACTAGACATAAACAAGTGTCAATATTTTGATAGATATTGTTTCTTAAAAACACGCTATTTGTTTTAACAACGGGATTTAATTATAAATTTAATTAATGCAACTTTTATGTTATGAATTTGGTAAAATAGACTTCATTTTTGAATTCGGAATATGAAATATAGCTTGGGATGAAATTTTGGCATTGTTCTGAAAAACATCAATTTTTGATGAATAGTGAAACTACTAAGTGGTAGGTTAAAAACTGAATTTTGCATAAAACTTAATTTTACCGCTTCTGTGAATGGAATTTCGAAAATCCGAGAGACACGGTTAATATCAAGGACTAAAATGTGGTTCAATGAGATGAAAATAATTTTTTGGTGAATAGTAACTTTTTATTTTTTTTTACCACGGTTAATAGTAAATAGGGTAACTAAGGGTAAATATGATATTAATATTACCCTAACACATGTCCTAATTCTATTGGACAAGTGTAATTCGACCAAAAACAAACTTAGGAATAAAATATGACCATTTAGGCCCACTTGGATTAGATTAGGACATTTATTATTAATTTATTTAAAGAAGGGTTAAAATAGTTAAAATCAAAGTTTAATAAGTAAATCATTTTTAATATGGTGTTATACATAAGATAAATTCGATTGTAAATATTCATTAGAAAGATAAAACGATTTCCTACATGATGGTATTTTATTTGTAATTTTTAGACATCAAATAATATAATTTATTTATGACACAAAGATGATTCAGTAATTATCTTATTAATGAAATATTGACATAATTGATGTTATAAACACCAAAATAAATATAATTTGAGACTTTTTATGAATTCCACTAATTTTTTAGGTTACTATGATATATTAGTGTTGATTTAATCAAATTGGTTCGAACATATAATTCTGTTATGACTTTCACAAAAATCATATATCAAATAGTGTCAAAATTGACACAAAATAGTTTTTAAATCAAATATTATATTATTAATTGTTATTTTATTCCTAAAAATCTAAGGTTCGGCCAAATGACTTAGATAAGGATATATATATTAATAATAAACAATTTGGGGTTCGTTTGGCATGTTATAGTAAGTGTATTAACCATATAGTGAAAGAAAACAAAAAGACACGGTAAAAGTTAAATTATTTAACTTAGAGTTAAATCTAATTGATAAGGTTAAAATAATATCCTAAACTTGTCTAAATCTTATTGGTTGATAGTATTTCGACCCATCCCCACTTTAGCTTCGAAATAAGACCCTTTGGAACCATTATAAACTGATTTTGACTTTAATATAAAATAATATTTTGAGATATTCCTAAGGTGCCCCTCTCCTCCCTTATAAAAGGACACCTCATCCCCCTCCTCCTCACACCAATTTGAGCACTCATGCTCGGCCAAACCCTGCCAAAATCTCTTCTCCACTTCCCTAGAAACATACTAGAGGTTCTGGTCTTCCTCAAAGACCAATTTTAGTTCCCTAAGAGGAGGTCTCAAAGAGGCACTTCAAAGAAGAGGTAATTACCGTTACCAATTATTTCATCTTTATTTCTTCTTCCACTTCTTCTTCTTAGGTTGTTTCATTATGAAGTAATAACATCAGTATCACTCATATACTGATATGTTATTATAAGTATGAAACAACCCTATTTCACCATCTATCCATCCTATGGAAAAAGAAATCACCGCGCGTGCGTACGTACGGAATACCGTCTCCACGCCGTGGTGTAATCTATTTTCCACCACCACCTTACATGGATGGGTATAATGGTGTAAAGAATAACTATACATAGTTATTACAACATCATATTGATTCTGATATATTGTATAATCCCCTCCAATTCAATTCAATATTTATAGAAATGATATCATCGCTCGTGCGTACGTACGGAATACCGTCTCCACGACGCGATGAGATTCATTCTCCATGTTAACCATTTAAGAATGATTATAATGTATATATAAGAAATAATAATGAAATATATGAAATTATGAAGCTAATGGATTTATGTATATATATACATATGTATGTCATCTACTTACTTCCATTTCAAGACAATAAGGAGAGTAAAACAGCGTTCATGCGTACGTACGGACTACCGTCTCCATGAACGGTGTTTTCTCATTTTATTTATCTACCTATTATATATATATATATATATACTGAATATATATGATATATAAATCATATTTTATATTATGGAAGTAAATAAATCATGATATAAGTAATAATGATGTCAAGAACAACAAGTCAAAACACCTACGATAAATGAAACGATTTTACCCAAAACGCTTCTTTAACATGGAAATTACAAAAGAACGGGTAATATAATGTCATAAGAGAACCATATATGATATAATAACAATGAATATGATTCTGTAATAAGTCAATAACATGATTTAAATCATTATACAGGAGGTTCGGACACTTACAAAGCAAGTCGGACATAAGGTAAGGGAAAATATCACAATCTCACTTTTATCCGAGATTGTTTTTACTTTGGTAATTACTGGGGTGTATTTTATCATCCACATCCATGTTCCCTCAATATGTAATATTATTTCCATCCTTCTAAAATAGTTTATATCCAATTTTACCCTTCGGTGAGTTTTTAGTAAAAGATACGAAAGGAATCTTTTGTCGTTTTTCGTACGAGGCACTTTTTGACTTTTCCGACAAAAGTACGAAGAATGTTTTTTTAACTTATACGGCATGAATGGATTTTTAAAACATTATTTCCAAGAATCTTCCTTTACAAGTTTTCAAGTTTATTTTTAATCAACTTCTTTTATTTTAAAGTTGTATGACATGTTATGAAAGGAAAAATGTTTTTGACGAAGAAAGGATATTTTCCTCAAGAATTCAATTCAAGTGTTTTATCAAAATTATTTTCCATCTAAGATAATAAAGGGTTCTATTTCTATCCATATTTTTACATTGATTTGACTATTTTGTGATTGAATTATGTTTATGAATTCCTTTATCTTATATGAATTGATTTATGATGTCATGATGTTTCAAGAATCCCATTTTTGTTACATGTGTTATGCGATGATGTATGTTTTATGATTATGTGGCACACATAAGAAAGGATTCATTATAAGATGGGTGGGACCTATATCTCCCTCCAATGCATTGGGTAATGATTTTATATCTCATGATATAGACATGGCTGGAACGGAAGGTTATTTCGGTTCAGTGATACAGGACTGAAACGAGGAGTGAACTCGGTTCAGAAAGGGACTTTGTCCACTAAGATAGTCTTGACAATGAGTCTTGACTAACAAGAAATGATTTTCCATGATTATGTGTGCATGCCACAAAGTTTCAAGTTTCATGTTATGATTATGGGGATCTCATTTTCACTTCTATGATTTATCCCATGTTATGATATTATGAGCTCTTTTGCAGGTTAAGATTTCCAAAGGCTATGTTCTTATGTACATGATGTGATTGATATTTCTTTTGTTTACCCTTACTGAGCATTTGAGCTCACCCTTTTATGTTTTCTTTTCCCCAGGATATAAAGAAAGGTTTTTAGGTAAAAAAAAAGGGAAGATCTTTATGGGAGATATTGAAGATCTTTCACCACGATTAGAAGATTACGTTCCGAGTTTCCAAAGACACTAAACTATTACGATCCTTTAGTGTGTGTTTTTTCTATGTACTAAGTATTCCGCAAAAGTAATGTAATGTCAATGTACGTCAGGATACGGGTCTCTACAGTTGGTATCCGAGGAAAGGTTTAGTCAACCTTTGGAAACTAGGATGCGAAAACGTTAGTGAGATCCCTAGAGATATTTCTAAGGTATGTCTAGGGATGTCTCTAGGGATAAGTATACGTATAGGTTATAGTAATAGAATTACGCTAATGATCATAGAATTAAACCTAAGATGTTGGATATTGAAGGTACTCCCCCTTTATTATGTTGTTTTCCCTAGCATGATTTTTGCCTCTCACACTATTCTTTTTGGGTTTTAGACGATGGCTGGAACCCGAAGGAACCGTGTTGATCAATGCAATGGACAATGCAATGATTGCCCTCCTGAACAAACAAATGTTATGGGAGATGAAGTGCAAAATCTTATTGCTATACTTACACAAGCTATGAATCATCCTGGACTTCCAAATGAGCAGAGAAGGGAACAATATTCTATTGAGTCCTTCATGAGGCAACGTCCACCTTCTTTCAGTGGGTCTTCTGATCCACTTGTGGCTGAACAATGGATCAGTACTACTGAAAAGATATTTTCAGTTCTTCAATGTTCTGAACATGATAAAGTCATCTTAGCAGTATATCGTTTGGAAGGTGAAGCTGATCAATGGTGGAATCTTATCAAGAATACGAGGCCAAGAGATGAAATTGAGCCCATGGAATGGGACGAGTTCAAGAACTTGTTTTTCAGTAAGTACTTCCCTCGTATTCTTCGAACAAAGATGGAGAAAGAGTTTCTTGAACTGAAGCAAAGGGACGATGAATCTGTTGGTACCTATGAAGCAAATTTTACAAGACTTGCAAGGTATGCTTCTGGAATTATCATCCAACCTGAATGTAAAGTTGATCGATTTTTCAGTGGATTAAAACCAAGTCTTCGAAGGGCATTAGCTATAAGAGACTTCAGTAGCTATGAAGAAATTGTGCGTTGTGCTATCAAGGTAGAAATGGAAGTTGGTGTTACATATCCATCTCATGGTTTTGACAAGAAACGAAAGATGGAGTTCAAGGAGAAATCTCAGAATAATGGTGAAAGGAAGATGAATATTTCCTTATGCACAAAGTGTGGAAATAAGCATGGTGGAGATTGTCTTAAAGGGACTAGAAAATGTTTTAAGTGTGGAAAAGAAGGTCATCGAGCAGCTGAGTGTCGAAGTAATGGAAAACGGGTTTCTAATGATGTGAATAAAGCAAACACTGCAGAGAACGCACCGCCAACACTTCAATGCTTCAAGTGCAAGGAAATGGGGCATTATGCTAATAATTGCCCTAATCCAAGGGTTAGTGATGATCAACATGAGCAACCACTTAAGGCAAAGGACAAAGGAAAATCACATGCGATCACTATTGGAAATGTTGAATATGACAACGATGTGGTGGAATGATTAAGTGTTTATGTAATGGGATTCCAAAATAATGTTGTATCATTGAGTATTGCAATATTTATTGATGTGGTATTCAAAGTGATTGAGATATTTTTTGGAAATAAGATGATATGCGCATAATGAAGACGAGAAAATGAAATTTTTAATAGTATTCATGAGCTCATGATTGATATAAGGACTAAGTGATATCATGGTTTGAGTATATAGAATTTTGAGGATTTTGGTATGTGTAAAGTGTTAACTTTTAACTGCATTCAAGTTTTCACTAAGGATCAATGGGTATTCAAGAGTATACATGATTAAGGACTTTGAATTTTTGGAATGTGACCAACAAAACATATCTTATGATATATGGGGATCAACGATGATATTGAATCTCTGGTAATTGTTTTCACTATGTTATGAGAGTGGACTGCAGTATTATGGATAAGCCTAAAGATTGGAATGGATTGTGTTGGACATAAGTTAGTATTGTTTAAGGATAGAATTTTTTTTCGATATTATTGATGGGATGTTATAGTAATATAGTTTTGGAAAAAGGACAACCTGCAGGATGGGCGACAACCCATCGCTTTGGACAAGGCTGTGGGAATCGAACCCACAACCGAAGTGCGACTGACCTTTATCGCCTACCACTGACCTACAGGAAGTCCCTGTTTAGTAGAAACTAGTTTTATTATATTAAGCAGTATGATATATGAAGTATAAGTCCATTTTAGGAACCATATATGATTAATCTCACTATAGATCGACTTATGTATATAAGTTTTGCTAACCTTTTGTTTGAGACAGATGGAATGACCTGTCATTCTATCACATGATCTGCTAACACTTCACGAATAACAAATTCAACTTCATTTATTTAAGAGATGAAGTGGAAATTGTTCAAAGCACGAACAACAGTGAGATTGTACCAAAATAAAGTAAGTATTTATTCTAATTCAAATTTTCAACTTTAGGGGAAATGATCTTGAAAACCAAAAAATGTTGTCCTAGTGATCTTATACCTGATGAATCAGATGGTACCTTATATCATCACAAATCTATGGATTTGTGATTACTGGCTTTTCCATAGCCATGTTCTCTACCACTCTCCATCAGAACATGATGGTTAGATTTCTCTTCCATATCTATATTTTCACCTATGTGGAAACCCAGTGATTAGTTTATTTTGGGTAATCGTTACATTTCATACTTTAGTTTTTAAAGCCAAGTTTTGGTATTCCCTTTTACGATGTGGGTTTCTATTAAAGAAACTTTCGAATAGTAAACCATTTATAACCCCGACGAATTTCGAGGGCGAAATTCATTTTAAGGGGGGTAGAATGTAACAGCCCGGGATTTTATGAAAAATATTCCTTTTTATTTTGTCTTGTGTTGTACGCTACACCAAAAGGAGCTTGCACAACACGCATCCTTGTCTTGCCTTGCATTACACGCAATCGCGACCTTCCTCGATAGCGTGTGTAATACGCAATACCGAGTTTCACTAAACAACGATGTGCTATTAAAATATTATTAAAACTAGCCGTTATGAATAGTAATAACCACTTTTTAAATTTTAGAAATTTTAACTCTCAAAATGGACTTCATTTTTGGATTCGGAGTATCGAATTTAGCCTAAGGTGAAATTTTGGTACTTTTCGGATAACTTTCATATTCTAATGAATAGTGAAAATTACTAAATTTTAATTAAAAACAACTTTTTTAATCGAAATAATTAATAGTGATAAATTATTAATTTTAGTAGTTTTAAAGTATATTTAGAATATATTTTTACAATTTAATACAATGTTGGTCATTGGATGTAATTTCACATTTAAACTAGACATAAACAAGTGTCAATCTTTTGATAGATATTGTTTCTTAAAAACACGCTATTTGTTTTAACAGCGGGATTTAATTATAAAATTAATTAATGAAACTTTTATGTTATGAATTTGGTAAAATAGACTTCATTTTTGAATTCGGAATATGAAATATAGCTTGGGATGAAATTTTGGCATTGTTCTGAAAAACATCAATTTTTGATGAATAGTGAAACTACTAAGTGGTAGGTTAAAAACTGAATTTTGCATAAAACTTAATTTTACCGCTTCTGTGAATGGAATTTCGAAAATCCGAGAGACACGGTTAATATCAAGGACTAAAATGTGGTTCAATGAGATGAAAATAATTTTTTGGTGAATAGTAACTTTTTATTTTTTTTTACCACGGTTAATAGTAAATAGGGTAACTAAGGGTAAATATGATATTAATATTACCCTAACACATGTCCTAATTCTATTGGACAAGTGTAATTCGACCAAAAACAAACTTAGGAATAAAATATGACCATTTAGGCCCACTTGGATTAGATTAGGACATTTATTATTAATTTATTTAAAGAAGGGTTAAAATAGTTAAAATCAAAGTTTAATAAGTAAATCATTTTTAATATGGGGTTATACATAAGATAAATTAGATTTTAAATATTCATTATAAATCTAAAACGATTTCCTACATGATGGTATTTTATTTGTAATTTTTAGACATCAAATAATATAATTTATTTATGACACAAAGATGATTCAGTAATTATCTTATTAATGAAATATTGACATAATTGATGTTATAAACACCAAAATAAATATAATTTGAGACTTTTTATGAATTCCACTAATTTTCTAGGTTACTATGATATATTAGTGTTGATTTAATCAACTTGGTTTGAACATATAATTCTGTTATGACTTTCAAAAAAATCATATATCAAATAGTGTCAAAATTGACACAAAATAGTTTTTAAATAAAATATTAAATTATTAATTGTTATTTTATTACTAAAAATCTAAGGTTCGGCCAAATGACTTAGAAAAGGATATATATATTAATAATAAACAATTTGGGGTTCGTTTGGCATGTTATAGTAAGTGTATTAACCATATAGTGAAAGAAAACAAAAAGACACGGTAAAAGTTAAATTATTTAACTTAGAGTTAAATCTAATTGATAAGGTTAAAATAATATCCTAAACTTGTCTAAATATTATTGGTTGATAGGATTTCGACCCATCCCCACTTTAGCTTCGAAATAAGACCCTTTGGAACCATTATAAACCGATTTTGACTTTAATATAAAATAATATTTTGAGATATTCCTAAGGTGCCCCTCTCCTCCCTTATAAAAGGACACCTCATCCCCCTCCTCCTCACACCAATTTGAGCACTCATGCTCGGCCAACCCCTGCCAAAATCTCTTCTCCACTTCCCTAGAAACATCCTAGAGGTTCTGGTCTTCCTCAAAGACCAATTTTAGTTCCCTAAGAGGAGGTCTCAAAGAGGCACTTCAAAGAAGAGGTAATTACCGTTACCAATTCTTTCATCTTTATTTCTTCTTCCACTTCTTCTTCTTAGGTTGTTTCATTATGAAGTAATAACATCAGTATCACTCATATATTGATATGTTATTATAAGTATGAAACAACCCTATTTCACCATCTATCCATCCTACGGAAAAAGAAATCACCGTGCGTGCGTACGTACGGAATACCGTCTCCACGCCGTGGTGTAATCTATTTTCCACCACCACCTTACATGGATGGGTATAATGGTGTAAAGAATAACTATACATAGTTATTACAAAATCATATTGATTCTGATATATTGTATAATCCACTCCAATTCAATTCAATATTTATAGAAATGATATCATCGCTCGTGCGTACGTACGGAATACCGTCTCCACGACGCGATGAGATTCATTCTCCATGTTAACCATTTAAGAATGATTATAATGTATATATAAGAAATAATAATTAAATATATGACATTATGAAGCTACTGGATTTATGTATATATATACATATGTATGTCATCTACTTACTTCCATTTCAAGACAATAAGGAGAGTAAAACAGCGTTCATGCGTACGTACGGACTACCGTCTCCATGAACGGTGTTTTTCATTTTATTTATCTACCTATTATATATATATATATACTGAATATATATGATATATAAATCATATTTTATATTCTGGAAGTAAGTAAATCATGATATAAGTAATAATGATGTCAAGAACAACAAGTCAAAACACCTACGATAAATGAAACAATTTTACCCAAAACGCTTCTTTAACATGGAAATTACAAAAGAACGGGTAATATAATGTCATAAGTGAACCATATATGATATAATAACAATGAATATGATTCTGGAATAAGTCAATAACATGATTTAAATCATTATACAGGAGGTTCGGACACTTACAAAGCAAGTCGGACATAAGGTAAGGGAAAATATCACAATCTCACTTTTATCCGAGATTGTTTTTACTTTGGTAATTACTGGGGTGTATTTTATCATCCACATCCATGTTCCCTCAATATGTAATATTATTTCCATCCTTCTAAAATAGTTTATATCCAATTTTACCCTTCGGTGAGTTTTTAGTAAAAGATACGAAAGGAATCTTTTGTCGTTTTTCGTACGAGGTACTTTTTGACTTTTCCGACAAAAGTACGAAGAATGTTTTTTTTAACTTATACGGCATGAATGGATTTTTAAAACATTATTTCCAAGAAGCTTCCTTTACAAGTTTTCAAGTTTATTTTTAATCAACTTCTTTTATTTTAAAGTTGTATGACATGTTATGAAAGGAAAAATGTTTTTGACGAAGAAAGGATATTTTCCTCAAGAATTCAATTCAAGTGTTTTATCAAAATTATTTTCCATCTAAGATAATAAAGGGTTCTGTTTCTATCCATATTTTTACATTGATTTGACTATGTTGTGATGGAATTATGTTTATGAATTCCTTTATCTTATATGAATTGATTTATGATGTCATGATGTTTCAAGAATCCCATTTTTGTTACATGTGTTATGCGATGATGTATGTTTTATGATTATGTGGAACACATAAGAAAGGATTCATTATAAGATGGGTGGGACCTATATCTCCCTCCAATGCATTGGGTAATGATTTTATATCTCATGAGATAGACATGGCTGGAACGGAAGGTTATTTCGGTTCAGTGATACAGGACTGAAACGAGGAGTGAACTCGGTTCAGAAAGGGACTTTGTCCACTAAGATAGTCTTGACAATGAGTCTTGACTAACAAGAAATGATTTTCCATGATTATGTGTGCATGCCACAAAGTTTCAAGTTTCATGTTATGATTATGGGGATCTCATTTTCACTTCTATGATTTATCCCATGTTATGATATTATGAGCTCTTTTGCAGGTTAAGATTTCCAAAGGCTATGTTCTTATGTACATGATGTGATTGATATTTCTTTTGTTTACCCTTACTGAGCATTTGAGCTCACCCTTTTATGTTTTCTTTTCCCCAGGATATAAAGAAAGGTTTTTAGGTAAAAAAAAGGGAAGATCTTTATGGGAGATATTGAAGATCTTTCACCACGATTAGAAGATTACGTTCCGAGTTTCCAAAGACACTAAACTATTACGATCCTTTAGTGTGTGTTTTTGCTATGTAATAAGTATTCCGCAAAAGTAATGTAATGTCAATGTACGTCAGGATACGGGTCTCTACAAGGAGTCATGCAACCTCTTCCCATACCGGAGTGGAAATGGGACAATATTACGATGGAATTTGTCATGGGGCTACCAAAGAATCCTAGAAGGAACGATGCAATATGGGTTATTGTTGATCGTCTTACCAAGTCAGCACATTTTCTTGCTATAAGAGAAGATCTACCCCTGGAACGTCTAGCAAGACTATACATTAATGAAGTTGTGAGATTTCATGGAGTACCCCTATCGATTGTTTCTGATCGTGATCCCCGTTTTACTTCAAGATTTTGGAAAAGTCTTCAGAAATCCCTGGATACTGAACTTCATTTGAGCACTACTTACCACCCTCAGACAGATGGACAATCAGAACGGACTATTCAGACCTTAGAGGACATGTTGAGATCTTGCTCACTTGATTTTCAGGGTATGTGGGATCAATATTTACCACTGGAAGAATTTTCCTATAACAATAGCTTCCATTCGAGTATTCAGATGGCACCATATGAAGCGTTATACGGAAAGAGATGTCATACACCAACCTGTTGGGATGACGTTGGTGAAAGAAAACTTGTAGGCCCAGAACTGGTGGAGGAAACAGTGGAAAAGGTGAAAGTAATCCAAAATCACATCAAAGAAGCTCAAAGTAGGCAGAAGAGCTATGCCGATAATCGAAGGAAGGATTTGGAATTTCAAGTCGGTGATCATGTTTTTCTGAAGGTATCTCCGTGGAAGGGAGTCATACGTTTTGGTAAGAAAGGTAAATTAAGTCCCAGGTACATCGGACCTTTCGAAATTCTAGAACGAATTGGGGTTGTAGCTTACCGATTGGCAATGCCGCCAAGTCTCTCCAAAGTTCACGATGTGTTCCACATATCTCTGTTGAGGAAATACATGCCTGACCCAACGCATGTACTCACCTATGAAGAATTAGAACTGGAACCCGATCTGTCTTATTGCAAAGAGCCCGTCAAGATTCTTGATACGAGAGAACAAGTGCTGAGAAACCGGACGACGCGTCTGGTAAAAGTTCTGTGGAGAAACCATAAGATGGAAGAGGCAACGTGGGAACCCGAGGAACTTATGATGAAGAACCACCCGAGTCTTTTTATGCAGTAATACCCTAGAAATTGTGAGGACACAATTATTTGAAGGAGGGGAGAATGTAACACCCCAAGCTTCCACGGTACGTTTCCCTTCAAATAATGCGATAGCGTGTGTTGTACGCAACCTCGAGTTCTAACACACACCACAACTAATTAAACTAGCCGTTGTGAATAGTAATACCTACTTTTTGAAATCATATATATTTTATATTTCAAAATGGACTTCATTTTTGGATTCGTAATATTGAAATTAGCCTAGGGTGAAATTTTGGTACTTTTCGGATAACTTTTATATTTTGATGAATAGTGAAAATTACTAAATTTTAATTAAAAACAACTTTTTTAATCAAAATAATTAATATTGATAAATTATGAATTTGAATGGTTTTAAAGTATATTTAGAATATATTTTTACCATTTAATTTAATGTTTGTCATTGGAAATAATTTCACAATTAAATCAGACATAAACAAGTGTCAATCTTTTGATAGTTATTATCTCTTAAAAACACGCTTTTTATTTTAACAACGGGAATTAATTTTAAATTAATTTCTTCCACTTATATGTTTTGAATTTGGAAAAATGGATTACATATTTGGAATCAGGATGTCCAAATTATGTAAATAGGTAACTTTTATTTTTACACATTTTGAATAATTACTGCGGTAAATATTTTATTTACCATGGTTAAAGGGTAAATCCGGTAAATAAGGGTTAAAAAATAATATTATAATAATACAAAATTACCCTAAAACGTGTCCTAACCTTATTGGTGGAAACATACCCGACCAGGGGCATCCTTGGTTCGATTTGGGGACCCCTTAGAGCCACTTGTATGTAGTAGGGACACATTATATTAATAAAGTTAAAATAAAAATAAAAATGGCAAAAGATTACATCTTTTAGAAGAACAATTTTTACATAGGGTTATACATGTTGTATTTTCTATTATAGATATTCATTAGAAATATGAAAAGATTTCCTACATAATGATATTTTATTTATAATTTTTAGACATCAAATAATTTAAATTATTAATGACACAATAATGATGCAATGTTTACCTCATTAATAAATCATTTAAATAAATAAGATTATAATGATTAAAATATTATCTAAAACCTGTCCAATTCTTATTGGTTGATGTTATTTAGAATATGAGTCATCTTATCTTCGACCTCAATGATTTTTGGACCATTATAAACCGAATATAATTATATTATAAAGTAATACTTTCACTCTTTCCTAAAGAGCCCCTCCTCTCCCTTATAAAAGGAGACCACTTCTACTCATTCCTCACACCACTCAAGCCACTTGGCTCGTCCAAACCCTGCCCAAATAAGCTCCCCACATCCCTCTCCTCCTCCTTGAACCTTCCCCTTAGGAAGAAAGCATTTCAAGAAGTCCTTTGGTTCCAACCAAAGTGAGTTACCTAAATTAAAGGTAACGATTTCTCTTAAATTATTTTCATTTATTTTGCTTCTCCAACCCCCAAAATCTTTTTATTTACTTTCTTTTGTAACAACACCAGTATCCACAATATACTAGGATGTTGTTATAATAAGGATTCAAACTACACATACACACAACTCCATCTAATGGATGATGAACATAATGTTTCTGTGGATGGCAAACTAACGCCTCACGAAACGATGATTGTTCAAATACATCTTACCGCCTCTCATGGTGGCCATTATGATGGCAATGTAATTAAATATGATATTAATGATATATATTTTATATATAATCTTCTGTAATTCCATTTTATTTCATACCATTATTCGTTTCATGTTGTATATACATACGATAATTTCATTTGAGGAAGTGCGGACTACCGCCCCCTTAAAATGATATGACTCGTTCATACCACACATGGAACGTATAAAGGATGGTGTTAATGAACTTAAGTAACATATATAAAATATTATATTATACTAGAATAGTAATATACCTATGTATCATTTGGATTCGATTCTTTTAAAAATAAAAATTAAATGGAAGTAGCGTTCGTGCGTACGTACGGACTACCGTCTCCACGAACGCGATGAGATTCATTCTCCATCGTATCCATTCAAGTCTTATTCTCATTTTAGGGTTAAAAATAATGTTAATATCATTCTTATTATGAATAAGATATACTCTATCCATTACAAACATGTCTTACGTAACCAAACATTTAAGAAGAATGAATCGATTATCACCCGAAACGACGATAATACTAAGATATTATTAATAAAGCAATGTTAAAAGATCATATATGATATCATATTAATGTATTTGATTCTTGTATAATTTAATAACAATTATTTCACCATTATATAGGAGGTTAACCTACCCCAACAAAGGAAAAGTACAAGGTAAGGGTTATTTCACAATCTCTTCATTATCCGAGGTTGTTTATACGTAATAATCTACTGGGATCTCGTTATCATCCACATCCATGTTTCTTAAAAATGTATTTCAAAACATTTTTAATATTTAAAAGAATATGGGTTAAAGTCATTTATACCCTTGTTTGACTTTTTATAAGAGGTTTATAAGGGAATCTTTCCGTCGTTTTCCAAACAAGGTGCTTTTTAACCTTTTCCATAGAATTAAGATAAGAATGTTTTTTTTAACTTATACGGCGGGTGCGGTTATTTTCCGCCGTTATAAAATCGTCAAAGATTTCCTTACAAGCTTATAAGAATATTTTCAAAGAAAATGTTTTATTTTATAAATATATGTCTCTTAAATGATTTCAAAAATAGAAAGAGATATTTCTCTAAAAAGTGTTTTGATTTCATCTATGTCAACATCCTTTGACGGATTTTACACTTATTTGAAGTTGATTTATTATGATACAAAACTTCTATATTGTATTGAAGGTTTTGTGATATGTTTGACTGTGGATGTGCTATTTTTATACCATTCATAGTTTATGGTGAAATTATTGACATTTCGTATGCTAGTTTTAATAAGAATGTTTATGTTATGTTTAAACCTTTTCATATGGGAATGCATTGGACTTAATATGTGACGGGTGGAGCCCGCTATAGCTCCTCGATGCATCGGTAGGTCTCATGAGACAAACTAGTGTCTTGGCAGAAGGCCTTGGCAAAAATCTTATTTGTAGTCTTGGCACGAGGCTTTGGCTATGTGGTTATGATAGTCTGGCATTATGCATTCCAACATTATGAAAGTGGTTATTGATATTGCATGTGATTATTCGATTAGTAGAATATCCATGTGAACAAGTAAATGGCATTATTTAATTTTACTTTTGCCATACTATGTTGAAGTTCAAGTTTAAAAGGCTTTTGTTTTTGTAATTCATTGCCTTAAATGTTTATGCTTATTTTTGAATGTTCCGCTATATTGTTATCCTTACTGGGTATTTGAGCTCACCCCTTTTCTATGTTTTATTTTTCCCAGGATGTGAAGATGTAAGTTATGAATGACCTGCAGGGATATTATGAGGGGATTATAGTGTGGACTGTGGAAACATTATGTTGTTGTAGTAGTTTTTCTTTTCATGATGTAGTGTAAAACTTATGAATATATCTAGTGTTTCCAAGGCTACTAAACCAATCGGTCTTTCGAGATTTGATCTTTCTTGTGATCATGCCAATGTTATGTAATAATGCACCGACTCTGGGTAACTGGGGTCGGGGCGTTACACAATGGGTTAAAAATATAAAATATTTATTTTTCATGCATCACCATGATAAATAATTCCTCTTTGTAACTAAATATTTTCAAATCAAATATTTTAAATCCAAACACATCATTTTTCACACTATTGTTACCATCAAATCAAATACACTTAAACATCGGTACTTTTAATCTAGTATAATCAATATTATAAATATCTTTAAAACTAAAAAATATGTTTTTGATGCAGAAATTGGGCTTTTGTCTTTGGCACTCAAAAAATGAAGTGCTTCAGTGACAACTATTACATTAATATTTTGAATGGTACTCTTTTCATCCTTATTTTTTGAATAAAATGTGTAGATATTAATATTAAAATGATTCCATGTGATTACATAAAAACTTGGACCCCTTGCCAACCATTTCAATATTTCTAGTACCGATAAATCAGTGTTGAATCTATCCTTAAACTATGAAAAAAAAATATTTTTATGTTCAATCATCAACAATTTTTCATTTAATTTTAGATATATTATCTTTAATATATCAATATGTGATGATATATACAGTTTCACCTAACCTATTTTAATCAAAATATATAAATTCTCCCACATCACATCATCACATAGAATTAACTTTACCATTAAGACATAGAGCCCTTTGCCTTCACTATCATATATAAAATGTCAAAATATAGGGAGACCAACTATCTCTACTTCATACAAATAATAATTAAAAAAATCAATCACCCCTTCTGATATATATTTTTGAACAATAGAGGTGTCTGGTCGATTCTGATCTTTAACATACCCCTCCAAATTATATATATATATTTCTAAAGGATATATCCAATATAAATAAATAGGACCATATATTCTTATCTCTCACACAAAATGAATTATCAGATGAACAATTATATCAAAAAATGCTGGAGGAAAATACATTTATAGTTGAAATGGTAGGAGAATATATTAATTCTCTAATATATATATATATAATTTGGATTATAACTTTACTATAAATATAACTGATAAAGAAACACAACTCAATGATAGAATTTTTTATAGGTTTATGTGCTTGAATTTTGTAAACATTTTCATATATTCTATTGAGTATACAAACATGTTTTCACTGGATATCTATTTTTTTGTTTATAAAATGATTTATTTATCTATTCATCATGATTTTTAGGTGTTTTCATCCAAAGTCACAAATTAAGAAAAACAAAAACAAAATTTCACATATACACAGCGTGTACTTTATACAAACACGACCCATACTATTTCCCTGACATGGATCGGCTAGATCAAGTACATGCCCATGCTGCCGGCCAGATTCACACGCTATGTACTACTATTTCACACACCATGTTCCCCCTTTTAGAAGATATTGGTGTCTAAAGTTGATACTACACACCATGTGGGGAAGTGCTACACACCATGTACCCCCAGCAACTGACCACTGACTCCTTCAAAGTCAAGGGTGGTGCAGAAGATCACCTACTGGCGGAGAAAGTGAGGCCAAGTCAAGTTGACCTGACTACACGACATGTACTTTAGGTTACACCCCATGTAGTTTTAAAATCTATAAATAAGAGGG
The DNA here is from genome assembly GCA_963277665.1 of Viscum album. NCBI lineage: Eukaryota > Viridiplantae > Streptophyta > Magnoliopsida > Santalales > Viscaceae > Viscum > Viscum album. Next base: position 117,740,353 of record OY728156.1, on the reverse strand, counting down.
AATCCCCCCTATGTTTGAGGTTGTACATCAAAGGGGGAGGTGCTGCCTCATTTCTATTCGAGCCTCCCTCATATCCATTTCAAGTTTTCCTTCTATGTTTTTAATTCTTGTTTTAGTGTAATTCTACCTTTTCCCTATTCTCCTCTCTTATCCATGGTATGGATTGAGTTTCAAGTCAATCTGCACACCGTGGCTATGGTTATAAGAGGCTAGTTCCCCTCATTTTGGGGTTGTGATAAGATTCTGGGTTGTAGTAATCTGAATTCAATAGTGTTGTTTTTATTATTATATTCATTTAAAATTCCTTTAATGAACATGTTTCCATTATCATCATTGGTGTCATATCAGACTAAGAATTAAACCAATGGTGAAAACTAAAGGAGTTGCAATGAATGAACCCATGATCATTGGGGGAATGTATTTCCATTGTTTTAGGGGTAAGGAACTTAAACATGTATAAAGTAATTAACCACTAGACTAAGGGGTTAATCCCTTAAACATGAAATTGAAAGTTATCAGACTAAGAAATACCGATTTAATTGAATCCCCGTGGTGAATAAATATCATTTATAATTTTAATTATAAAGAATTATGATCTCAATAAATCCTAATTGAATTGTAACCAAGACACGAATGTTTTCTGAATGTTCTTCTCTACTTTTATTTTTTACTTACCTTCCACAAATTGATTCAATTTAATATATAGTTCCCTTTACTTCTTGTTTTTTTTTTCTTGATATTCGACCGCGATTCATCCGATGTGTGCTGACCATTGTTTCTCCGATTTCCCTATGGGACTGACCTTAACTACCACTAACTAATTAGTAGTTGGTTTAGAAGGAAAAAAAAAATAAGAAGTACCTTTCTTTAATTTGGACCACTTCTTATGATGGGATTCGTGTCATAGGTTTTGAAAACATGTCATGCAGTGCAATTAATATCAATTGTTGCATCAATACATGAAAATCATGATGTTTCATACCAATTAAAAGGGTCTTCTATGTATCCAAATCTATACATATTTTCTAGTGTCATTCTGAATCCATCATGTTTAACACTATTGCTATCAAAAACTCATTTATATTTTAATACATGAACTTAAAATTTAATTTAATCAATCACACATATATATTTAATAACTCTGTAATATGTACTTGATGTGGATATTGGGTTTTTTCCTTTTTCACTAAAAAATGTATTACTTCAGTGAACAATAATACAATACTATTCTAAATTACACTTCTACTATCCTAGATTTTGGTATAAATTGTATAACTAATAATTCCATAACTAAACCATGTTATCACATTTTAAATTTTTCCAAACGCTAACCATATCAATATTTCTAATGTATCTAATCTACTACAAATGGTCTCTTTAAACCCTAAAAAAAGTTTCTTATTCTCATTTAGTACCCACATATCTTTATTATTTCAATAACATTATTTTAACTCATTAATATGTGATGTTATATATTATTGAGCATTATGTGTATTTTTTAAGATGCATAAGTTTGAATGTATTACTTTATCACCCATAAATGATTTTATTTTCAAGCCTTGGATCCCCTTTCCCTTAAAACTCACTTGTTGATAGATATATATAGGAAAATATACATGCTCCATTGCATACAAGTAGCCCATAAATAACTCCATCACATATTTAGAAATATACTAATCAATAATGGAGGCTTTTGGTTGATATTAATTCCTAACATACCCCTTCAATATGTCATAAACCTTTCAAAAGGATACACCAAAATAATTATATTAGGATTTTTTTATTTCATACACCAAATGAACCATTAAATATACCATGATATCAAAAAAAAGTGTAAATTACATTTCCAGTTAACAATGTACATAACCTGCTTCATTCTAAAATTTTTTAAATGAATTCAGATCCATAACTTTGTTATAAATGAAATTGAAGATATTCAATCTGACACAAATGATTATTATTCCACATAATTTAGTGGGTAGGATTTGTTTCATCATAACATGAAAATCATGAGATTTCATGTCTATTAACTTTAAATATTTTAGTGACATGATTTTTTTTTGCATTTGAGGAATAACCCTGAAACAAATTGATACCATGGAGGCACTAGAAAAAAAATAATTTTCTCATAATTTTATAATGTATAAAAATTCAGAAATAATTATTTTCATTTTACTCTAGGAGTGTTTCCTTACTCCAAAAATATTCCCATTGGCAATAAGTTTAATATTGCAATCAAACTATCCTTAGTCCTACCATTAATATATAAAAAAATTCTAATAAAACTATAATATATATTCTTCAAAACATGAATCACATCAATGTTATTTTTGACCTCATGATATATCTAATATTGAATCTCAATGATAATTAGTTCATGAATTATTCCCAATTTTACCATGAAAAATCTAAGGACTATAATAAGTGATTAATATAAAATTTCTACAAGTCTTTGATTTCCTCTTTTAATCTTTAATAAGAGTGATAAATAGAAAAAAATAGTTGATGACCCATGTACATTATTTTCTCCCATTCTATAGTTGATAATATGAAGTCCCTTCTTTACAAATTTGATAAGATTTATGCCTCTTAACTCTGTATCTAGAAAAATTTCGATATATTGGGAATTAATTTATAGTAATCAAAATAATTACATTCAATTGAAAATATTCCTTTTTATAAGAATCATACACTCTAATACCTTCCCCCATAAGATCTTAAAACCATTAATTAACGAGAACAAGTAAACATTAATATCATTTCTAGGATGTTTTGGTCCATAAATCATTAAAATCAACATGATATATTTCTAATTCATAAAAAAATCAATATATAAGTTATAAATTAACAACAAAAAAAAGACTTGAACTATGTTTTATACTAATTCTATGATATTAATTAATTCCATCTATACATAATCCAAGTCTGAGATTTCTTACTTCATTTCTGAATATAAGAAAATTTTGAACAATTTTCTTCCATTATGGTCAATCAATTGGATGATATAATTTTACATTATATATTCAATCATTTTCATGCCATGTTTACTTATTTTAATCATTTTAATTTGAAAATAAATGTTTCAAAAAAATAATTATAGGAAGATACTAAATTTCCTCAGTAGGAGTATCGGTACTTGACATAATAGATAAATCAACTTGTGATATTTATTTCAATATATATTGTGATGGAATACATTTAGTAAATTTTGATATACATTCACACTACTTCCTATATTATATATAGTCATTGGGGGAGAAATTTATCTTCTTGTACCCCAATCCTATCAAGAATAATATTTTTTTCATTATAATTTTAATATGTAAAATCATTGTCTCTGGGAAGTATGAATTCCAATAGTTGTAAAAATTTCAGAAAACCTTTATCACTATATCCATTTTGATATTTTAATTTAACCAATATTAAAACCATTGATAAATACATAAACTTCATACAACCTGGATACACCGGTTTTTTAGTATCACCATACAAGTGATTGATTGTTGGAATTTTATCAATTACTTCAAATTTAGTATCATGAATCATTTATTCAATTTTATTGGTATTATCACCTTGAAAATCTCAATCATAATTAGTTCTTTAATTATTCCCAATTTTACCATGAAAGATCTAAGGACTATAACTCAGATTAAAACTATTATAAATAAAATCAACTTTGATTTCTCTGCTTCATAAATTTTACATATTTAAACACTTTATACATAGAAAGAAAAATAGGTCACTCCTTGGAACATTTAATTAATAAAATTACAAAAAAGTATCAATCCCATCCTTATATGCATCACTTTTTTATCATGTAGTTGTTCAAGTATGATTTATTATCACCTATAATAACTTTTAAGTATTTAATATAAGTTGCTTTATTTTGAAATTTTAAATTCAAATATACTTTTATAAATAAAAATATAAAATAATAATCTTTTAAAAAATGAATAAAAATAATGATAAAAACAATTACAAAAACGAATATAAATAATAAATGTATTATATTTTTAAAAAATAAAAAAAAATTCATATGTTATTTTTTCCACTATGCTTTATCCATAATATTTTTTTGTATATGTAATTTTTTTATAGTTTAAATATAGGTTTTATTTAGATCAATATAAAATATTCTACCAACAAATATGCTTTTTATGCTCTATTGTATATATTATTCATAACACATTTGTTTTTTAATATGACTTGTGTTACAAACTGTATCATTACAATTCATGAGATTGAGAGGGAATTTGGATTTTTGGTCTTGGGGTAGAGGGTGTTCAGTGAATTGGGACTCGAATCAGAATTATAAGTGTTTTGAACATCTCAAGAAGATGTTTTATGGACATGTAATGAGGCCCAATTGGTGGTTTGAGTAATTGTTTGATCATCGTAGAAGGGTCAGGGTGGCCTTACATCTGAAATCTCATCTTCAAAAAACTATCATGGTGTATTGAATGGCATTGCAGCGTGGTGGTCCATGGTTAAAGAAGACTATAGTGAAACCATAGGGGGGCTAAACCATTGAGAAGAAAGGTGGTTGTGGGGATGGACCTGCCATTTGGGGGTCAGATTAATCATAGCTTAATGGACTATTCCACAAGATTTAATACCAAGGGAGCACCATGGTGTAAACACAATGATTGTTCCATGGTTTATATGTGTCACAACCCATACTAGTGGGGCCCGAGCCTCAACTCCCCAAGCCCAGCTCCAATAGGCTAGGGGCTGGTGACTAGCACCGAGTAGGCATGCTACTAACATGGGATGCATTGCCTATAAACTTGTACACATGCACACACATATCCAAGCCCACAAAGATGAAAAGTAAAAACTACTAAAAATGGAAATGCATGCATACACTAAAAATATCAACCAACAGAGTACAAGAGGAAAGTAAAGTACAACAAGTGTAAAAACCTGGGCTAAAAGTACAAGCCCTCCAAAAGAAAGTATGTAACAAAGTCCAACATGTAAGGAAAGGTACTAGAACTGCAATCTGTAGCCGTATGAACACACCTCGGCCCGCCTGATCTCACTGAGCACCGTCCGGTCCTGATCCACCTAGAATCCTATCAAAGGCTTGCTCGTCTGCACAATACATGACACGTTCGGGAAAAGCCCATGCATGGGTGAGTATAACAATACCCAGTAGGACACCCCGAAACCACAAAGGAAATACAACAGGCGGAAAAATACCACAAAGGAAGATACAGTCATCTCTACACAGTATATTTCTACTGAACATAAAATAAGAATATCCAGATATACCCATACATAAATGACCATCGCGATACCGCTGCTAGGATCCAGCTCGAAGATTCCACTAAGCATGCAACCGGGAGAACACACTCCTAGGTCTGAAGAGAGAGATACGAAGTACTCGTTCCGGGAGAACACACTCCACAAGTACATTGAGAACATGATGCTCAGATGAGGATCACAACCAAGTCATGGGGTGATACCGACAACTCAGTATGAGCTAATCCTCTAAGCAGAGGATCGGAGCCTGGGTAAATTTGGTGACGTCGATACTAAGAACTCTACCTAGGGTTCTAGAAATTAATAGAGGATCTAGCTCTAAGTCTCACAGAGGGGATTCCAACAACTCTATTTAGGAATTTCTGCTGAAGGGATCATACTTCTGAGTAAAGGAAATGATACCATAACCTTCAGGGGAAAACCAAGGGTACGAACCCTGAGAACTAGTCCAAGTCATATAAGACAAGCGGCTCAAGACATAAAGAAATGTTTACACGGCGTGTAGTATGGTTACACGCCATGTTCCTTGACCTCGGGTACTACCCATGTAAACGGACCGTGTCATTCGTTCAAGCTGTATAAAACCAAACTACATGGCGTGTTGAAAAGGTACACGCCGTATTCCTTGACCCCGTGTACTGCCCATGTAACCGGCCCATGTCATTCAGCTTGTCAGACAGAAAGAAACTACACGGTGTGTAGAAGAATTACACACTGTGTCCGAGCACCTAGGGCTCGCTCCGTGTACACTGGCCATGTGCCCGTACACGGTCTCTTCCCGTGTCCGTGTCGCCTGCCCGTGTACCAGTACACGAGGTATCTCGTGTATCGGGCCAGGTCTGGCCGGGGAGGGGTATACACGGTGTTTTTTTGGCTGTGTACTCTGCCTGTGTCTGTGTACTCCTGAAGTATATGCCATGTGAACCTTCCAACGAACACACGTCGTGTAGCCCATACTACACGGCGTGTAGTTGGGAAATTTCCAGAACACCATCTTCTTCCTCGCGCTTCAGCTGATCTTACGGATCCACGATCTCTCATCTGTTCGTCCTGATAATCTAGGGATTGGTTCGTTTCATCATATGAACACCATGACGAGTGTTTTCGGCCTTTAAAATGGATCATAAACCTCAAGTGATCCATCCGAAGAAAAACGCTCAAAAAATCATAACTCTCAATCTGCTCCGAATCATCCGCTTATATCACCGTCGCACCTCCGTGACACCGCTCTGGGGTTGGATCCACAGTTTGGGATCGTTGGATCGCAGTACCGATGCAAAACGATCCGTCATTCATCGCCCCGTGAAGAACGCGAAGAACACAGTGAAGAACGCGAGAATTTGGGGAAGAAGAACACAACAAAAATCGAGAGGGATGAACCTCGATCGATGTTCGTGTCAATATTGGTCCGTCATTGTTAGGAGGTTGAACAAAACCAAAAAAAATTCAAGAATCAAACCCCCAAGATTCCCGCAAAATCCCATCCCGCAAGAATGATCGATCTGTGGGATAATCTGTTCATGGATTAGTCCACGTTCGTTGTGGAAATAAAAAACAGGGAAGAAATCAAAAACAAACAACCTACCTAGAATCCGCGGCGTTAGTTGGCGAAGATCCGGTCACCGCGTCGTCGTGGCCGCATCGTCGTCGCCGTGTTGGGAGGTTTTCTCCAGACCCTTCAGAGCCGCCAAGGGTTTCAGGGTTATGAAGTTTGTAACCCTGGACCCCTGTGCTAGGCTTTATTTAAAAAGTATAAAGATATCCACTGTAATAGATTTAATAAAATATTTTAAATAAAATATTTTATTACTGTTACGTCCAAAACCCAGTTTTTACCACCGACCTGCTCCAGTTGATGTTAGGTCTCTTCTAGGGTAAACCCGCTGATCTAAATGCAACGGTCCTATCATATTCTTGTCCCAATCACCCGTTCGGGAGTTATTCCACTTTTTTAGGAAAACTGAACATGCGCGTAATTTAATTATTAAATAAAATTCAAACATTTGTTCCGGGTTCACCGGGCCTCAGAACGGCACGCCGTCTCAGAGCCTAGTCCCAAATTAATTCCAATATTATATTAAAATAATACATAGAAAAATCCGGGATATTACAACACACCCACTTTAGGGACTATACGTTCCCGAAAAGCCAAAACAAAGGCTACTCAAAAATATGTGGGTACTGCACGCGAATCTGAGCCTCCCGCTCCCACGTGCTCTCCTGGAGATTCCCGTGCTGCCACCGGACACGCACCAAGGGAATAGATCACCCACGAAGGATCTTCTCCTACCGATCCTCAATCTCTACTGGGTAATCTACAAAGGTCACCCCATCATCGATGTACAGCTCACCCCAGTCGATGACGTGCGATGGATCATGCACGCACCTCCGTAGCTGTGACACATAGAAGACATTGTGTACCCGGTCCATCTGAGGAGGTAGATCCAAGCGATACACAACCTCGCCAACTCTACTAAAAATCTGAAAAGGGCCCACGAACCTCGGAGATAGCTTGTTTCCTTAGCCAAATCTTCGCAATCCTCGTCGAGGTGAGACCTGAAGGAACACATGGTCTCCTTCCTCGAACTCCAAGGGTCTTCGCCTTCTATCGGCATAAGAATTTTTCAGACTCTGTGCAGTCCTCATCCACTCCTGGATGACCTGCACCTTCTCTGTAGTAGCTCTCACCATCTCTGGGCCCATGAGTGCTGAATCTCTTGGGTTATTCCAGCAAAGTTGTGACCTGCAAGGTCGCCCATACAGAGCCTCGAATGGTGCCATACCAATAGTGGAATGATAACTGTTGTTGTAAGAAAATTCCACCAGTGGTAGGTGATCCTCCCAGCTATGAACGAAGTCAAGTATGCAAGCTCAAAGCATATCCTCCAGGACCTGGATGGTCTACTCTATCTGACCATCAGTCTGGGGATGAAACGCTGTGCTCAAGAATAACTGAGTCCCAAAAGATTCCTACAATACCTTACACAACCGGGATGTGAAACGAGCAACACGATATGAGACGATCATGGATGACACTCCATGAAGTCGAACTATCTCTTGCACGTAGAGGCGTCCCAAGCTCTCTACTGAACTCTGCTCTTGTATAGCTAGGAAGTGGGCCGACTTGGTGAGTCGATCAATGATCACCCAAATGGCATCGTGTCCCCTGGACATATGTGGTAAACCCATCACGAAGTCTATGGATATCCCTTCCCACTTCCACTCTGGAACCTCAAGGGGCTGAGTCAAACCTACTGGAACCTGGTGCTCAGCCTTTACTTTCTGAAAAGTAAGGCACCGAGAGACAAACTCTGCCACAACCTTCTTCATTCCTGGCCACCATAACTAATGTCGGAGGTCCTGATACATCTTTACTACGCCTGGATGCACCGCCAAAGGGGATGTATAGAACTCCCTCAGAACCTCCTTCCGCAACGTTGCTGGTACTACCGTGTGCCCTCTGAAAAGAACAACGTTCTCCTTACCTTCTGAATATCCATCAACAACATCATCTGTGGATATCTGACCACGTAGAGTCTCACAGCTAGCATCCTCTCACTATGATTCCCTGAATCACTATAAGAGTGGAGGGGTAACAAACATCGACTGAATATAGGCTCCCTCATCTCTATCCACGAAGGATAACTGTAAGGAGGCCAACTACCTCATCACCTCATCCAGAAACTGCGAACTGAATTTCGTACTGAGAGCATCTGCCACTACGTTCCCCTTACCAGGAGTATAAACGATCTAAAAGTCATAATCCTGGAGGAACTCAAGCCATCGCCTCTATCTCAACTACTGGAAATCCTGCTAGCATCTCTCGGTCCACATGAAAGGCTATCTCTTTTGGGTCAAATCTGTCATGGGTGCTGCAATCTTGGAGAAAATCAAGGATTGATCATTGATAGTAGCCTGGCAACCCAAGGAAACTCCATACCTCCATCACGCTCTGGGGTGGCTCCCATGATAGCACTGTCTCCACCTTGGAGGGGTCCACTACTACACCATCTTCCGAGATAACATGTCCCAGAAAGTGGACCTCCTGTAACCAGAACTGACACTTCGAGAGTTTCCCATACAACTGGTGCTCTCGGAGTGTGTCCAGAACCATCCTTAGGTGTCTCATGTGCTCCTCCTCAGACACAGAGTACACAAGGATATCATCGATGAAGACCAATACAAACAAGTCTAGGTAGGGCTGAAAGATCTGGTTCATGAGTCCCATGAACACTGCTGAGGTGTTCGTCACGCCAAAGGGCATCACCAAGTACTCATAGTGACCGTAGCGACATATGAAAGACATCTTCGGTATATCCTCCTCCCGTACTAGAAACTGATGATAGACTTATCATAGATCAACCTTCGAGAACCATCGTTCCCCTCTCAACTAGTCGAAGAGGTCATCAATCCTTGATAGTGGATACCGGTTCTTCACGGTCACCTGATTCAAGCGCCGGTAATCCACACATAGCCTCAAGATCCTGTCCGCCTTCTTGGAAAACAGCACTGGGGCCGCCCAGGGTGAAACATTGGGCATCACAAAGCCCTTATTCTGCAAGTCGTCCAGCTGCACCCTCAGCTCATGAAGCTCTGCAGGAGCCATCCGATATGCTGATGCTGATATCGGTGTCGTCCTGAGTTTCAATCCAATGCAAAAATCTATCTTCTGACGGGGAGGTAGCCCGGGGAAATCCTCCAGAAAGATGTCCTTGTACTCATCCACTATTGCTGGAAACTGGAAACTCATAACATTTGTTGCGCCAAGGGCTAGGCTAGCCAACTGATGTGAAATCGGTTGTGCCCTCTTATGCACGAGTCCATCCTGCACTACCTGGGTCTCTCTTTCATCGACAAAAGAGAACCTCATTCGATCACTACGGACACACCATACCCTTCGCCTAAAACAGTCAATCTGGGCATGAACTGTGGATAGCCAATCCATACCAAGAATGAAATCGTAAGGCCTCGACGCTACCACCAAGAGGTTCCAACCGAAACTCTTGCCTCCAAGAGTCAGGTCACACTATCTACAGAGGTGTGTGATCTCTGAATCTTTTCTAGTCGGTGTTTCTATGCGTAAGGGTCAAGTCAACGACTCAAATGGAATCTCAAGGTCTCGAACAAGATAAGAATCCAGAAAGGAATGACTAGCACCTGTGTCTACAAATATGGCAACAAAGGTAGAGAAGACACAGATAGTACCTCTAATCATTCTGGGAGTACCTGGGTCATAAGCCTCTGCCGCTTGCAGCTGTCCCTGCCTATGTCCACCAGCTCCCTGAGCCTGGGGTGGAACTCCTAGGGGTGGTGGTGGTAAAATATCAAAATGTCGACCACCTCCAGCTGCTCTCCCAGCTCCCCTACTACATATGCCGCCCTGCGGATCTGTCTGCTCCACACGTTGCCTCTACATCGGTGGTCCATCCACTCCTCCCGTGTCAGTAGTATGGCGGGTCGGAAAATCTCAAGTGAGATGTACCCTTCCATCACATGAGTAGCATCGCCTCTCTCGAGGCTGGATGGATGCACCCTGTGAACCATGTACGGTAGATTCCCTGTTCTGGGATCTCCTCTAAAAACGTCTCCCACGCCTAGGTCCCTGACGTCGGCTCCCTGCTGCCGAGGTCTATGCTCCAGCTCGCCCACTACTGACATCTGCCAGCTGTCTCTGCTCTGCAAAGAAGCTCTCAACCACCACAACCCACTCAAGCACCCCATCATAAGTAGGAATGATCACAGGGATGATGCTAGCTCATATATCTCTGCGGAAGCCCCTCTCAAAAGTCCGAGCTCTGAAGTACTGATCTCTGACCATATCCATCGAGTACTGTGAGAGGTCGGTAAACCTCGACGAATAGTCATCCACTGTCATGGTTCCCTGCTAGAGCTGAAGAAGTTCCTGTATACGTACTACTCTCAGGGTAACCGATAAAAACTCCTCTCTGAAGAGACGTTCAAACTTCGACCATGCAAGTGTCGCCTCGTCGTGGGTCTGGATAACCAAAATCCACCGTCGTCCTATCGAGCCCTGCAGAAGGCTCGCTGCCAGGATCACCATCTGGTCTGCTGGTGTCCTGACCAAACGAAATACTTTGGTCACTGCCTCAAGCCAGTCCTCTGCTGCCTGAGGGTCAGGCTCGACTCGAAACCTGAGGGGTCTCTATCTCTGAAACTCGTGGAGTGTGCTCAACCTGCGATCCTCCTCCACTGGTACAGCAGGCACTAAACACTGCTCCACAGGTGGCGGGATAACTGGCACACCACCTGGTGGTAAACCTGGGGGATCTGGTCCCTGTATCGAGGCTTCATCACTGAGGGGGTCATCCTCGTGATCGAGCTGCTGGATCCTAGAAGGTGTGCATCGCGGAGGCATCCTGTTAAAGAAACAATATGTATCTCAGACAGTGAGTATATCTGGAGAGCTACTCAAAAAGGACATGGAAACCATGACCCATTCCTATATGATGCATGCACCATTATTTTCCCCTGAAACTAGTGTTCTCATGTTCTGAGTCGAAAAGAAAGTTATCAGAGTCCTGGTGTATGGATATGTCGGCCGCCCGCACCAACACTAGGGTCCTTGGCCTGAAATCCGAACTCGAAGCACTTAACACTGCTGCCCCAAACCAACTCACAGACTCTCGGTCCTAAGGTAGAACCTACCAACTTTGATACCACTCTGTAACAACCCGTCCCAGTGGGACCCAAGCCGCAACTCCCCAAGCCCGCCTCCAATAGGCCAGGGGCTGGTGACTAGCACCGAGTAGGCATGCTACTAACATGAGAGGCATTTCCTATAAACCAGTACACACGGACACACATCTCCAAGCCCACAAAGTTGAAAAGTAAAAACTACTAAAAATGGAAATGCATGCATATACTGAAAATCTCAACCAACAGAGTACGAGAGGAAAGTAAAGTACAACAAGTGTAAAACCCTGGTCCAAAAGTACAAGCCCACCAAAAGAAAGTCTGTAACAAAGTACAACCTGTAAGGAAAGGTACTGGGAATGAAATTTATAGCCGTAGGAACACACCTCGTCCCGCCCGATCTCACTGAGCACCGTCCGGTTCTGGTCCACCTAGAATCCTGTCAAAGGCTCTCTCATCTGCACAAGACATGACACGTGCGGGCAAATCCCGTGCAGGGGTGAGTATAACAATACCCAGTAGGACACCCCGAAACCACAAAGAAAATACAACAGGGGGAAAAATACCACAAAAGAAGATACAGTCATCTCTACACAGTATATGTCTAGTGAACATAAAATAAGAATATCCAGATATACTCATACACAAATGATCATTGTGATACCGCTGCTAGGATCCAGCTCGATGATTCCACTAAGCATGCAACTGGGAGAACACACTCCTAGGTCTGAAGAGAGAGATACAAAGTACTAGTTCCGGGAGAACACACTCCAAAAGTACTTTGAGAACACGATGATCAGATGAGGATCATAGCCAAGTCATGGGGTGATAACGACAACTCAGTCTGAGCTAATCTGCTAAGTAGAGGATTGGTGCCTGGGTAAAGTTGGTCACGTCGATACCAAGAACTCTACCTAGGGTTCCAGGAATGAATAGAGGATCTGGCTCTAAGTCTCATAGAGGGTATTCCAACAACTCTATTCAGGAAGTTCTGCTGAAGGGATCATATTCCTAAGTAAAGGAAATGATACCAGAACCTTCAAGGGAAAACCAAGGGTACGAACCCTAAGAACTAGTCCAAGTCATAGAAGAAAAGTGGCTCAAGCCATGAAGAAAAGGTTACACGACGTGTAGTATGGTTACACGCCGTGTTCCTTGACCCCAGGTACTGCCCGTGTAAATGGCCCATGTTATTCGTTCAAGCTAGATAAAACCAAACTACACGGCGTGTAGAAAAAGTACACGCCGTGTTCCTTGAACCTAGGTACTGACTGTGTAACCGACCCGTGTCATTCGACTTTTCGGACAGAAAGCAACTAAACGACGTGTAGAAGAATCACACGCCGTGTCTGAGCACCTGGGGCTCGCTCCGTGTACACTGGCCATGTTCCCATACACGGTCTCTGCCCGTGTCTGTGTCGCCTGCCCGTGTACTAGTACACGGGGTATCCCGTGTATCTGGCTGGGTCTGGCCGGGGAGGGGTATACACAGCGTGTCTTTGGCCGTGTACTATGCCCGTGTTCGTGTACTCCCGAAGTATACGCCATGTGAACCTACAGACGAACACAAGCCATGTAGACCATACTACATGACATGTAGTCGAGAAATTTCTAGAACACCGTCTTCTTCCTCACACTTTGACCGATCTTCCGGATCCACGATCTCTCGTCCGTTCGTCCCGATACTCCAGGGATTGGTTCGGTTCGTCATAAAAGAACCGCGACTAGTGTTTTCAGCCTTTAAAATGGATCATAAACCTCGAGCGATCCATCCGAAGAAAAATTCCCGAAAACACATAACTCTCGATCCGCTCCGAATCGTCCGTTGATATCGCCGTCGCACCTCCGTGACACCGCTCCGAGGTTGGATCCACAATTTGGGATTGTTGCGTCACAGAACGGATGCGCAACGATCCGTCGTTCATCGCCCCGTGAAGAACGCGAAGAACGCAACGAAGAACGTGAGAATTTGGGGAAGAAGAACACAAAAAAATTTAAGATTGACGAACCTCGATCGATGTTCATGTCGATCTTGGTCTATCACCGTTAGGAGGTTGAACGAAACCAAAACAATTTCAAGAATCAAACCCCCATGATTCCCGCAAAATCCCATCCCACAAGAACGATCGATCTTCGGGCTAATATGTTTGTGGATTAGTCCGCCTTCGTCGTGGAAATCAAAAACGGGGAATAAATCACAAACAAATATCCTACCTGGATTCCGCGGTGTTTGTTGGTGAAGATCCGGTCGCCGTGTCATCGTCGCCGCGTTGGGAGGTTTTCTCCAAAGCCTCTAGATCTGCCAAGGGTTTCATGGTTATGAAGTTTGTATCCTTGTACCCCTACACTAGCCTTTATTTAAAAAGGATAAATATATCCGTTGTAACAGATTTAATAAAATATTTTAAATTAAATATTTTATTACGGTTACCTCCAAAACCCAGTTTTCGTCACCGGCCTGTGCCAGTTTATGTTAGGTCTCTTCTAGGGTAAACCCGCTACTCTGAACGCAACAGTGCCATCAGATTCTTGACCCGATCACCCGTTCGGGAGTTATTCCACTTTTTCAGGAAAAACGCACACGCGCGTAATTTAATTATTAAATTAAATTCAAACATTTTTTCCGGGTTCACCGGGCCTCGGAACTGCATGCCGTCTTAGATCCTGGTCTCGAATTAATTCCTATATAATATTAAAATAATACATGGAAAAATCAGGGACATTACAATATGCTTAGAATTTTTAGAGGCTCATTGGTAATATCTAGGGGTTATTATTTGGAACTACCTCAGCCCCACTTTCCAATAATCTAAATGAGAGGGGATGATACCTCTTTATCTCTCCTACTCTCTCATATTGGATCCCTTTTATTCTGGTGTTTTGTGATGGTTTTGTGCAGCGGTTCAAAGTATGGTCTCTCATCTCTTCTCCCTTGTTTTTATCTTATTTTAGTTCACCCATTTAGGGTTTCAGAGAGATGATTTCACCAGATCATAGAGAAATAATCCTAATTCATGGGTGTTTTGTGTATGTCTTGTATAAGAGGTTCTAGAAGGAGTTATTTAAGTTTTCGTTAATCTTTCAACTTAAGCTATATTTTCCTAGGGATTTATTTATAGTTTTTGGTGTGTTTGGGTGAAATTTACCATCGATTTAGGGATGAAATTTGGGAATTTTTTATGGATCATGTCTAAGTGTTTGTTTGGATTTAAATACATCCTACTAATCATGATTTTAGCATTATAAGGTCACTTAGTGAATTTGGAATCGATTAGGATCATTTTGTAATTTTGGTTTTAAATGTTTAATTTTTTAATTTGATGATGTTTATTGATGAGATAGGTTATCAAGGACTTATAATAGGTCGGTATGAGCTTGGGATGGATTTATAGATCATAATTTGTTGTAGGTGTCCTTTAATTTATTAAGAACCATTCTCATTTGGTGATTTTAGGTTTGTATTCCATCATTAGTATTATCTACATACATGTTGTGTGAGTTATATGATACCTCCAAAAATTGAGATGGGATATTGTTGACCTAATAGTCAATAAGGTCCACATAGTTTGATAAAATGTTCTATATTGGTGCCTTTATAAAATGAGTTCTGGTGGCCCTCTTTATCATTTGTGCGGTGACATGGGTTGGATTTTAATGAAAAAGTGGTTCTCCTTTAAAATATGATTTTAAAAAGTGGTTTTGATCCAAATGATATTTTAAAGGAAATTTGGTAATTTCAAGAATGGGTTTTGAAAAATAATTTCAAAATGAATTATGGATTTTATAAAGATTTTTTATAGGATTTTGGCCAGGGGACTATCACGAGTAAGATGAAACATGGTCCTTTTTTATTAAATTTTAAAAAGGTTTTTTATTGGTTTTAAAAGAAAACATGGAAGGGATTTATTTTGTTTCTTTGGTCGGTTTGAACTTATGTGGGAAATTACCTATTTTAAAAATATTTGTTTCTTATTTTCTTATTGATTGTGGTTTACTAGAGTTTATTTCAATGCATGTTAGATGTGTTACTAGGTTACATTTATTTTGGTACCAAATTGGTGGGTTAGTCTAGGTTAATGAAAAAACCTCTGAGAGTGTTGATATGGGACGTGGGATGTGTTTAAGATGTTTGGACAATTCTTGAGAATCTATAAACCTAGTTATGAGTTGGGATTTGTGAGATGAGATATGTTCCCAATTTTTTTGTTTCATGTGTGTTCCAATGATGTTCTTGTGATTGGAAATGAATCCTGGTCTGGGGGTGTAGGTCCCTAGGCTTGGCCTCTCTATGAGTGTGATGGTGCTGGAAATAACACCATGAGAGAGATGGTGTCTCAATTGGGTGTAATGTTCCGACTAACCTTTAGTGATAAGGTGTGTCTTGTGATGGGATGTGTGGCCTCATTTGACTGAGAAGGGTCGATTAGGGTATTGCAAGTGTGCCATCCCTTGTGCAATAATGGATTACCTAGATTCTTGGTATGCGACATTCCTTTAGTGATAATGGATGGGTTGGGACATGAGGATACCCTACCTTTCACCTTCAGGTAGAGATCAATATTTGTATGATGACTTTCCTTGAATCTTCAGGTATGGGTTATGTTATGGCATGATGTGAATCTCTTCCTTCTAGAATGGAGCTAAAGTAGGTATGTTCAGGCTTGGTTCTAGACTAGTTAGAACACAACGACTAACTTATATTCTTGTATGTTCGTTTTTTTATGTTTCTTGGTGCGTGTGTTGCATGAGCATGATTTCACTCTCTATATATGTATTACATGCACATACACTTGATCATAAAAAAAATTGGTATTATTGAGGCATTGGGGATTCCTACTAGACTGTTAATTCATCCCTTACCTACATAAATGATATGGTTTTTGATGTATGTTTGTAGAAATTAATGTTTTATATTAGGGAATAGGCACTACTTGGAGATGAACATAAGGTACATGTCTAGTAGGTTATGAAAATTGTGGATTTGGCAGTGTGATTATGTGAGTTAAGCCAAAGGCTAGTTTATTCTAAGTTATTGTTCAACATGTACCGGTCAATGTTCCATTTTTTATTTATATTTGATGTATTTTTTCTATGCTTATATAATGATAATATATTATTTTTTATTCATCATGTATATAGTCTTACTATCTATACTAGACCGTGGGGACCTTCTTGGATCTATTTTACGTCTATTAGTACTTTTAGGGATGTTTATTATATAGAAGGGTCATGATAAATTTTAGGAAGATTAAAACATGACCCCGGGTGTTGTTTTTGAGTTAATATTATTTCAATGATTATTTTTGTCCCTCTTAAATAGTCAGTAGCCTCTAGCGTACAAGGATACACACTTGAGGTCATGTGACGACCCCTGTCCAGGTGAAGTTTGTAACGACCCTAAATTTTATCAATTGAATCTCCCTTATTATAATTATGTGATTTAATATAAAACACATACATAACATAGAGAACCAAATAAAACATTATTCTCATAAATAAAAAATGAAATAAGTGGTATTTATAGAAATTAAGGAACCTATACCGATGAAATAGTAGAATGACCGTTGAAATATTAATATGACCATTAAGAATAGTAACCAGACCAATAGAATAATAACATCACCTATGAAAGTATAAATAACATTTATAAATCTTATAAATAAAAATATTATATATTTATATCAAGGTATAAGTTAATAAATTTTTTAAAAATGATAAATTAAGTGTTGGTATTTTTGTAAGATGTAAATATTTATCTATAATTCTATAATTAATATAATTATTTAAAAGAAAAATATATTTTCATAAAATATATTCATAAATTAATATCTTTTTTTCACATAATTATAATATAATCTTAATCATGATTATTTTTTCAAAGTGTCATAAAAACAGTTATAATATTAAAATCAATATTTTTCAAATAAATAATGATTTTAAATAAAAGTTAATGTTCTAATATTTAGAATATTTTTTTTCATAAAACGGTGTCCATTTTTTAGATCTACATGTTGAAAATTTTTTGGTGGATTTTTTGTATTTTAATAAAATAGTTTAATTTTTGGTGAATAGTGAAATACAATAATTTATAGTATTTGAAAAATACATGAATTATTGAGTCATGGATGATGTATGGATGATGTAATCACCCATTGGTTCGAACTGCCCGGAACTATTTACTATATTTAGTCATAGGAATCAACACTATTGATAGTCTTGATCCAAAATAAAAAATAAATGAATAAAATAATAAAAAACGCCCTCTCCCCCCACTATAAATACCACCCCTCACCACCCCTTATAGTAACACCTTATAAGACTTGAATATTTTCTAAATTCTACCCAATTACCTTCAAAATCCTCTTTCCAACATCCATGAGCTTCTGGTCTCAAAAAAAGACCAAACCCAACTGCCTTAAGGAGGTTCTCAAGGAGACAATATTCAAGAGGTAAAATCCTCCACCTTCCTCTTTTAAATTATTTATTTCTTCTACCTCATCCTTTCTTCCACTATCCAAAGTTACATGATAACTATAGTATAATCTATATACTATAATTTTATTTTATTAATGTAATACCTATCTTCAAATATCTTCTCTTCTTTTTTTATTCTAAAAGAGAAAACATCATTCGTGAGGTGTCGATTCACCGCCTTCGTAGAATATGAGTTCTTAATATTCATTACCACCTTAAAGGATGGTCATAAGAACATTATTATGGTTAAATAATATTTAAATATGTATATTATATGTTTTTTCATGTTTCAAATCTAATATATATACGTAATATTAAATAATAAAACAAACTAGTTCTCGATGATAAAAAAATTGCCACAATAAACTAAACGATTATTATTATAATTTTATCCAATGAATCATCCTCATACCATAAGAAAAAATGATATGTGAGACCATTATTTTTTTAGTTGCATAAATATCATATAATTTCACTTCTGTTTTTTTTCTTCCATTTGAAAAAAATCGCATAATTAAACTCAATGTAACTGATCATAAAATCATGAAATGAATGCTCCCAAAATGACAAAAATTAAAAATTATAACTCATACAAATTACCATAAATGGTATTAATAAAATTATAATAAATAAAATATCTTTATAATATTGTTTTAATTAATTAACTACTATATCTAATTTTATTATCCAAGATATTAAGTGCAAGTTCATAACACATTCAGAAAAAAGGTAAGGGATTCTCTCTGAACCTCTATCTTTTTCTTTTGGGTTATGATTTATACCTATTTACCTCAATATATTTCTTCATTATTATTTTATAATTATTCTAAATTATTTTAATATGTTCCAAAATTATGTATCCAAATCAATTTATCCTTATCTGATGGGGAAGAACATGTTTTAAATGGTTCCCTTTTTAATTCTTCCTGATAAGAAAGCCTGATTAAAGGGAATTTTCCAATTTATTACCCATTTTTAATTACAATATATAATATATTTTAATGCACCATTATTTTTCTAAAATCCATAATTGAATCATAAAAAAATATAATAGTTCATTTTTAGTTTTATACATGCAAATATGTCTTTTTCATCTTTAAAGATTCTTTAACACTTCCCCTTAAAGTGGCTCATTTCTAAAGTTTATTAAAAACTCTTTTTACATGTTTTCAATTTAGTGGGACATAATTTATCATGATTTATTCCTATTTACCCTTATTATTATCTAGATATTATTTAAATCCATTATTTATTGTGCACCATTATGATGCTCTCTTTGGTTATTCCATATGACATGATTATGATACCCATTTCTTTCTATAGGTAACCCTTATGTTTATTCCTTATGTTTGATTTTTTATGTGGCACACATATGCAGGAACATGTTATGATGAGTGTTCCTAGATATAAATACAATGAATTAGGTAATTTTTAGTCTCATGATATTTCATTTATGGGGTTAGGGAGTAAACTTAATCCATTATGGGACTTTTTCCACCATGTGATATAGTGTTGGTCATTAACCTCGAATCATGTTTATGTCATGTTATATATTTCTACCACATTCCTATGTTTCCATGATCATATGGATCCATGTTTTATGTTCTATGATTCCATAATATTATTCATGTTCCATGCCTTTTATGTTATCATGTTATGCCTTCTAACTCATGTGCTATGATTTATTCTATTTTTATTTGCTTACTGGGATTTTTAGATCATCCCTTTTGTCTATGTATTTCCCAGGTTATCATATGAAGATGTAGAAGCTAAAAGGATGTTAGGAGGTCATTATGAATGATTAATATAAATATGTTTTATTCGAGTTCCCTGCTTTTAGTTTTATGTACCTAATATTTCAAAGACACTAGACTTTATGATCCTTGTCTTATATTTGATGGATAATTATGCTTAAAATCATATAATAATATGTGTAAAAGGATAGGGTCACTATAGTTGGTATCAGAGCATGGTCTATTTATTTTTTGTGATTAGGACTATAAAACCTTAGTATGAACCCTAGGGATAATTATATCACTATGGATAATCTAGATTGAAACTTAGGGAATCACAAGTTAAGATATACTTTTCATTTACAAGTTTATCCTTATATATTCAATGTTTATTTTTTATATGATTATTAGATAAGTATTAAAGTCTCATTAATTGTAATTTCTTTTTCTTAGTCAATAGATGGAAATAGGAGAACCCATTCCAATAATCAATGTGATAGGAAATGTGAAGATTTCTCTAACTAAATGCTTAATATGATGGGAACGGGAGCTAAAAACTTCATGATAGTACTAGAACAATGGGCTCAAGTTATGAATAATAACTTGAATAATGTGGAACTACTTCCTTATCCAAAGAAAGATAAAGTTTCAGATGAATCCTTTATATGACAAAGGCCTCATATCTTTAGTGTGTCTTCCAATCCACTTATCATAGAATAATTTATTAACTCCATTGAGAAGATATTCTCTATCCTTTAATGATCAGAAGAAGATAAAGTTGTGCTAACAGTCTATTTTTTTGGGGAAGCTGATCAGTGGTAAAAACTGATCAAAAGAACAAAATCTAATGAGGAAATTGACTCCATGTATTGGGAAGCACTCAATAAAATATTTTTCAATAAAAAATTTCCCTAAAATATTCATCTTAAGATGGAAAGGGAGTTCCTTAGACTAAATAAAAAGGAAAACAAGTCTATTAGGGCATATGAAGAAAACTTTATAATACTTTCACGATATACCTCTGGCTTTGTCTTGAACATCAAAATTAAGGTGGATATCTTCTTTAGTGGACTAAATATGAGTCTATTAAAATAATTGGATATTTGAGACTTTTATATATATGAGGATAATGTATGTTGTTCCCTTAAGGTTGAGATGGATATTGGAGACTCTCAGTGGTCTCGTGGGATTGAAGATAAAAAGTGAAAAAATGGAGTTTAATATGGGAGGATCAAAAGATAAATCCCACAATGGAAAGAAAACCCATCATCGATTATGTCAAAAGTGTGGGAAGAATATTCCTGGGAACTTTATAAATGGAACTATGAGGTTCTTCAAATGTGGACGAGAGGGGAATAATGTAACGACCCAAAATTTTGAATAATATTTGTTTCATAAATTTGTGTGTTATTTTATTTTATACTCAACTAAACTATATCCTTTAATTAATTAAGTGAGTACAATTAAAATGATACCGTTGGGTTTCAACTGTTATATGACTGTTGGTCCATATGACCAATGGAAAATATAATCTTAACGTTATGATTAGTGTTTATAAATACAAGTGATCATGGTTAATTAATACAGAAAGAGAAGTTGATGGCCTCATCCAGTAGACTTGGGCCGTACAAATCCTATCTATCAGAGCTTGGGAAGGAGGTAGATCCTTGGGATTTTCTTTGGACCAAGCCCAAGCCAAACTCCGACACGTTAAGCTTGAATGGAATCACTTACGAGATAAATTCTAGTTGATTGAAATTACCACTTAGGAAACCTTGTCCGAGCCACCCCATGATTCTATCACCATAGCATACCTTAATCTTAGGTCCTATGCAGGTGTTATAAGGGGCTAGTAACAAGGCCTTAGTTACTTTGTGTAATCCTTTCTGTATAAATAAAATTGTTATTTCTTATTATGGAAAAATTTGTGAATTTAAAATATCAAGATAAATATAGGAGAAATTTATAGAAGTTCCATTTTATTGGTAAATTTTGGAAAAGAAGGCATTTTAAAATGTTTTTGTATACATTAAATAATTAATAATGTGAAATGATTTTCAAAAAATGGTATTCTATAGTTGTGATCAGTAATAAATTTAGAGTCTAATAAGATCAACATAATTTTTAGTGAATAGTAAAGTATGAATAGTAATATTACCCTTATGAATAGTAATGTGACCAATGGAATAGTAACCTCACTTAAGAAAGTATAAATATAATTTAGACATCTTGAGTGGTAATGTGATATAATAGCATAAGTAAATAACTATTTTAGAAATTATTAGTTATGTTTTAGTATTTTTTTCAGGTAAATAGTGTTTTTAACTAAAAATTAAATATCTCATAATTAGAAAATTATTTTCATAAAATGGAGTTAATTTTTGAATTTAGAGCATAGATATTAGGTTCGGGTGAACTTATGATATTTTTATAAAATGTTTTGTTTTTCGGTGAATAGTAAAAATACAGTTTTAAGCTTCGGTGTGTTTAATGACATCATTAATGAAGTAATACTGATGTGATGATTCTGGTAGACTTTTGTATAGTAAGATATTCTATGATGTGTCCCAAGTGGGCAATACCATGGGAAATCCCATGGTTTTTCAAATACCACTGATGACTTGTCCCTTGGAAATTAATAAAATATTCCCTCACTTTTTCTATAAATACCAACCCATTCCTTCATTCTTTTCATTAAAATTCATACTTAACGAAAATATGGTCTTTTACCTCCCAATTATTCCTCCCAAGGTGACTTCAATCCCCCCAAGGTCTCAACCTTCGAGTTTTTGAAGTTACTCTTCAATGTAAGGGAACCTTTCACCCTCCTCTTTTAGTCATGACTTCCTTTATGTTATGTCTTCTATTTACCATTTTATTATGAGAGGGTATGTTCTGATATAGCCTTATTACATTCCATTTCATTTCCAATTTATGAGATACCCTTTCCACTCTAATAAACTGATTTTTTGAATTTTTAAGTGACACTGTTAGGTTGCCAAATTTTTTGTAAAAGAAATTGCATCTTCTCTTCTCTTTCAAGTTTACTTTTCATGTGGTATGCCATTCAAATATCCATAACATGATCTTATTTATTTTTATTCTATCCCTATACTTTATTATGTGTTATTTATTAGTGTTTGACCCTTTCCCATCTCTTTTTAATGTTTCTTAAACCATGCTATATAGCCGTTATGCACTAGAATTTTCGTCTCAAATTCTCTTTCTTTTTCTCAAGAAATTACCTTATTTTATTTATGTTAATACCCAAACCAATTTTATTTCTAGGGGTAATAATCATGAAATAATAATGATATATTTTATTCTGGAATTGACATACATGAAACCCTCTTTCCTTTTTCCATGGGTTATAAATGACATAACGATCACGTTTTTAAGCACTTTTTAAAACATCACAATTTTAGAATGAAACCCGTTTATTTTATTCCCTATGGGTTATTTATGAAATGTTTGATTATGATATTTGTGTATCACATGATAATAAAGACATATTAAGGTTTCTCCCTAATATCACTCCGATGCATTGGGTAAAGAATTTAATCTCTAGAGATGACAAGTTTTACGATTCCTTGGTGAATAACCTTGGTAATTTTTATGACACCTTGGGGATGGACCATAGTGATATGTTCATGAATATCTAAATTAAATTTTTTAGACACATTTTCATGTTATTATTAAATTTATTATTTTTATGATATTCCTATTTATCATTCCTTTACAATATCCCTCATGTTCTTTTTGATATCGCTCAAGTTCACATGTAAACTGTTTCACTTGTTTTCCTTACTAGGCCTTCTGATCACCCTTTCCTTTGATGTATGTCTCCAGAATATGAGATGCAATAATTTTATTTAGGATAAACCTATGGTGAATCCTTAAATGTTTATTAGAATAATGTTTTATGTTTTCATGTATTATATTTCCTGATTTCCAAGGCACTAGACTTTAAAGATCCTCTGTTTGTAAAATGTAATGAAAAGTTATGTAATAAAAAGAAGGGATTCCATATTTGGTATCAATGGATATTTTAGTTAGGAAATTAGGATATGAAAAATTTAATAATAAACCTATATAAAATTTTAAATATAGGAAAACTTCATGGTATTTTGGTGAAATATTAAGTAAGTGGTTTCTGAATATTTAAATCCCTATCTGGATACGAACAAGTAGATGTGGCTCTAACACAGATGTACCTAGGAGTGAAAAATCGAACAAGGAGTTTCGGTCTTGACCTAGGGTATCCTAGTAAATGACAATGGGCCTTGCTACACTCTTAGTTTAACACTCCACGGGGATATTTTTGGTTAATCATAAGCTTTTTATGAATCATTATGAAGGATTTATAGAGAAATGTAATTGTTTAAGCATGAAGTTTCAAGACATAAAAATCCTTTATAGTTAAAAGATTCATAAATGAAACAATCTTCTAAATAAGGTTTTATTATTTTATAAATTGGCGTTCAATAGGAGGAATCGTGAAAATGGTGACCACAATGGACCATGAACTAACCACCCTCCAATGCAAGCTGGAATGGAAACATTAATGAGAACGATGAACCAAATGACTCAAGTTATGAGAAATAACTTGAATCAAGCTGAGATACTGATCTCACCTCAAAGGGAAATTTTTTTTGTTGAGTCCTTTATGCACCAAGGACCACCAACCTTCAGTGGATTTACCGACCATTTTATTGTTGAAAAGTGGATCAGCTCTATCAAGAAGATATTCTTTGTGCTCTGCTGTTTAGAAAAAGAGAAGGTCACCCAGGCTATTTACCACATAGACGGAGAAGTTGATAAGTGGTGGGAATTTATTAAAAACACAAGGCCAAGAGTGGAGGTTGAATTTATGGAGTGGGAATAGTTCAGAGGGATATTCTTCTATAAGTATTTCCCTCGATCGATGAGAACAAAAATGGATAAGGAGTTCGTCTTGATGAAATAGAAGGAGAATTAATCTGTAGTAATCTATAGGATAAACTTCACAAAGGCTTTCATGTTACACCTCTATCCTTTTAATATATCCAAATGGTAAGGTTGATAGATTCTTTGATGGACCAATACCTCATATGTGGAATAATCTAGCCAACCGAGACTATGATAGCAAATAGGAGATCATGCAAAGTGTGATGAAAGTCGAACTGGAGTTTGGTGAGACACAATGGTTTCATAAATCCAATGAAAGTAAAAGATCGATAGATCCAAGATTAGGGAAGAACTTTGATCAGGGAATAGGAGGAAAGCATGTGCAACGTCCCACGTGTAATAAATGTGGTAAGAAGCATTCAAGGAACTGCTTTCTCAGGAGTGGGAAGTGTTACAAGTGTGGAAGAGATGGCCATATCTCACAAAATTGTCATAGTAAGGTGAAGCCTCAACTCCCAAACACTAAAGAAAAAGGGAAGATGGTGTAGGCCCTACCTGATGTCGAATGCTATAAGTGTTGAAAACTTGGGAACTTTTCTAATCACTATCCAAATATGAGGGCAATAGAGGATAACCACCATTAGCCTTAACAAAGGCCAAGGGAGCAAGGTCGTGATTTTTATTTCACGACATCTGATGTTGAAGCTCTTAATTATGTGGTGGCAGGTACTCTTGTTGTTCTCTCAAATCTATCAAGTACTTTGTTTGATTCTGGTTCTACACATTCCTTTATTTCCTCCAAGTTTGAAAAGAATTTAGAATCAACCCCTAAAATTCTAAAAGTAGAGTTATCAGTCAAGAATCATGGTGGGATTATCCAAGCATCGTCAGTGTTTAGAAACTCTAGTATTTACTTTAGTGAGCACAATCTTATCACAAATCTATTAGTCATTCCCATACTAAAATTCAACATTTTACTTGGGATGGACTAACTCTCAAAGTATAACGATAAGATCAAATGTAGAAGCAAGGAAATCTTAGTAGTCTTGAATGGAAAACCTATAGTTATCTTTCAAGGAGAGATATCTCAACCTGATCTATGTTTAGAAGAACCTCATATATCTTTCTTTATGGAGTTTATATGTAAATAAGAATAAGTAAATGAGAGTTTAAGGATAGAAAATGTCTCCATTATCTAGGAATACATTGATTTATTTCCTGAGGAGTTACCCAGACTGCCCTTAGAAAGAGAGGTAGGTTTATCCATTGAACTCATACATGGATCTCATCTGATATCAAAGACCCCATATAGGATGGAAAATGTGGAGCTAGAGGAATTAAAGAAAAAACTACAAGATCTTTTGGAGAAGGGTTTTATCTGAATTAGTGTGTCTCCTTGGAGAGAAAATGTTCTCTTTGTGAATAAGAAGGATGGATCAATGCAGCTATGAATTGATTATAGAGAACTGAATGGGATCACAGTGAAGAAAAAATACCCTCTTCCATGAATTGATGACTTATTTTACCAACTTTGTGGGGATCAATTATTATTTAAGATTGAACTTCATTATTATTATCATCAATTGTGGGTGAAGAAAGAAGATATTCCAAAAACTGGATTCTGATCAAGATATGGGCATTATGAGTTTGTTGTTATGCCCTTCAGACTCACTAATTCACCTAATATTTTTATGGATTTGATGAATAGAGTCATTAAGGACTAACTTGATAACTTTTTGGTAGTTTTTATTGATCATACTTTGATATATTCCAAAATTCGTGAGGAGCATGAGGATCGTATAAGGGTTATTATTAAAACACTACAGGAGGAGAGTCTTTTTGGAAAGTTCAGAAAATGTGAATTTTGGTTACGAAAATTTTCATTCTTGGGGAACATTGTAACTAATGAAGGAATCACAGTTGACCATACGAAGACAAAAGTTGTAGAGGAGTTTCCTCAACCTACAACAATAACTAAGATTCATGTTTTCCTTTGATTAGAAAGATATTATAAGAGGTTTGTGAAAACGTTTTCACAAATTTATAATCCATTAACTAAGTTAACTCAAAAAGGGGTCAAGTTCATCTGGACAAAAGAGTGTGAGGAAAGTTTCCAAGAGATGAAGAAGAGATTGGTTACCACACCCATGTTAAATATTCCCTCAAGTGGAGAAGGATTCATTATTTTTAGATATTCATCTATGAAAGGGATTGGGTGCATCCTCATGAAAAATGATAAAGTAATTTCTTATGAATCTTGACAGTTTAAGACTCATGAGAAGAACTATCATACGCATGATATGGAGTTGGCTATGGTTGTTTTTTTCTATAAAAATACAGAGGCACTATCTTTATGGGGAGAAATGTGATATATACATAGACCATAGAATTTTTAAGTATATTTTCACAAAAAATGAATTGAACATGAGACAAAGGAGATGGTTGGAACTTTTTAAAGACTATGATTGTTCAATTCATTATCATCTCGAAAGACCAAACAAAGTCACTGATGCATTAAATAGGTAATACCTAGTTATTATTTCCATGATGAGGATTCAAAGATACCCTTTCATCAATGACCTAGTAAATCTAGACATGGGAATTATAAGGTAAGGGACATCATCAACCCAAGCCCAAATTATTTCTCAACCGTCATTACTAGAGAATATCAAGAAAGATCAGAAAAAATATCCTTTGTTACAGAAGAAGTTCAAGGCTACGAAGGATGGTAAGTTTCCTGAGTTCAATATTGATCAAGAAGGAGTACTGAAATTTCATACAAGACCATGTGTTCCATCTATTCTAAAAATAAAGAAGGGGATGATGGATTAAGCTCATATCTCAACATTCTCCATAAATCTGGAAATCAAAAAAATGTATAGGGGCTTTCTTGATCTTTTTTGGTGGGATAATATGAAAAGGGATATTTCTAACTACACTTTAAGGTGCCTGGTATGTTAGCAAGTGAAGGAAGAGTGACAAGTTCCTAAAGGGGTATTGCAACCACTACCCATACAAGCATAGAAGTGGGAAAATATCACAATGGACTTTGTAAATGGTCTCCAGAGAAAATCCAAAGAAAACAATGTGATATGGGTTATTATAGACCATCTCACCAAGAATTTCCATTTTATCTCTATTCAGGAAGATTTACCTCTTGATCAAATTGCCAATATTTATGTGAAGGAAGTGGTAACGCTACATGGAGTTCCACTTTCTATCATATCTGATCATGATCCAAGGTTCACATCAAAATTATAGAGAATTATTCAACATTATCTAGGTACTGAATTGAATTTCAGTATGGCCTATCACCCCCAAAATGATGTCCAATCTGAAAGGACTACTCATACACTTGAGGACATGTTGAGAACATGATCAATGAAATTTAAAGGTGGATGGGATCAACATCTCCCATTTTTTGAGTTCTCTTACAAGAAAAACTTCCCCTCGATCATTAAAATGGCACCATATGAAGATCTATATGGGAAGCGATGTAAAACTCCTACTTGATGGGATGAAGCTGGTGAGAGAAAGCTTCTTTGGCCTGATCTTGTGCAAGAGATGACAGAAAAAGTCTATTCCATCCATAAACACATTAAGGCTACCTAGATTTGGAAAAAGAGATATGTTGACAACCGTAAAAGGGACTTGGAGTTTGATGTTGGTGATAAATTCTTTATTCGAATCTCACCTTGTAAGAGAGTCACGAGGTTTGGTAAGAAAGGAAAGCTCAGTCCTAGGTACATTGGCCCCTATGAAATCGTTGATTGTGTGGGAGAAGTGGCCTATCATCTTGAACTTTCTTTAAATATAGAATAAGTTCATGATGTCTTCCACATATCTTTCTTGAGTAAGTACAAACCTCACCCTTCAGATATACTAAATCTAGAGTTGTTACAACTAGAACATGAACTATCTTATGAGGAGTATTCAGTAGAGATCTTGGATAGTAGAGACAAGGTTATACGCAACAAGACTACCAACCTTGTTAAGGTTTTGTAGAGGAACCACAAATATGAAGAATCCACGTGGGAACCAGAGGACTCTATGAGGAAGAAGTACCCACAAATTTTATCTTCAGAGGGTATTAGTTGAAATTTTGAGGACAAAATTTCTTAATTGGGGAAGAATGTAACAACCCAAACTTTTGAATAATATTTATTTCCTAAATTTGTGTGTTATTTTATTTTATACTCAACAAAACTATATTCTCTAATTAATGAAGTGATTATAATTAAAATGAGACCACTGGGTTTCTACTATTATATGAATGTTGGTCAATATTACTGTTGGAAACTGTAATCTTAATGTTATGATTATTGTTTATAAATATAAGTGATCAGGGTTAATTAATATAGAAAGAGGAGTTTATGGCCTCATCCAGTAGACTTGAGTCATACGAATCCCATCTATCAAAGCTTGGGAAGGAGGTGGCATCACTGGGCTTTGCTCTAGACCAAGCCCAAGCAGAACTCCAACATGTTAAGCTTGAACAGAATTGCTTACTGGAGAATTTCAAGCTCATAGGAATCACCACTCGGGAAATTTTGTCCAATCCGCCCCAAGATTCTATCAACATAGCACACCTTACTCTTAGATCCTATGCATGTGTTATAAGGGGATATGTAACAAGGCCTTAGTTACTTTTTCTAATCCCTTTTTTATAAATAAAATTGTTATATCTTATTATGGTAAATTTTTGGAATTTAGAATATCAAGATAGATATAGGAGGAATTTATAGAAGTTCCATTTTATTTGTAAATTTTAGAAAAAAGGGTATTTTTATATATTTTTGTATACTTTAAATAATTAATAATGTGAAATTATTTTAAAAAATGGTCTTTTACAGTTGTGATCAGTAAGAAATTCAGAGTCTATTAAGATCAAATAATTTTTTAGTGAATAGTAAAGTATGAATAATAATATTACCCTTATGAATAGTAATGTGACCAATGGAATAGTAACCTCACTTAATAAAGTATAAATACAATTTATGCATCTTGAATGGTAATGTGATATAATAGCATAAGTAAATAACTATTTTCAAAATTATTAGTTAAGTATTAGTATTTTTTTCTAGGTAAATAGTGTTTTTAATTAAAAATTAAATATCTCATAATGATAAAATTATTTTCATAAAATGGAGTTCATTTTGGAATTCATAGCATCGATATTAGGTTCGGGTGAATTTATGATATTTTTATAAAATGTTTGGTTTTTCGATAAATAGTAAAAATGCAGTTTTAAGTTTCGGTGTGTTTAATTACATCATTAATGAAATAATAATGATGTAATAATTCTGGTCAAATTGTGTACAATAAGATATGTTATGAGGTTTCCCAAGTGGAAAATACCATGGGAAAATACCATGGTCAAGCCCATGGTTTTTAAAATACCACTGATGAGGTGTCCCTTAGAAATTAATAAAATATTCCCTCACTTTTTCTATAAATACCAACCCATTCCTTCATTCCTTTCATTAAAATTCATCCTCAATTAATATCTAGTTGTTTTACCTCCCAATTATTCCTCCCAAGGTTCCCTCAATCCCCCCAAGGTCAAAAGCTTGGATTTTTTGAAGTTACTCTTCAAGGTAAGGGAACCTTTCACCCTCCTCTTTTAGTCATGACTTTCTTTATGTTATGTCTTCTAGTTTCCATTTTATTATGAGGGGGTATGTTCTTATATATCCTTATTACTATCCATTTCATGTCCAATTTATGATATACCCCTTCATCTCTCATCAACTGATTTTCTGAATTTTTAAGTGACGTCGTTAGGCTACCGATTTTTTTGTAAAAGAAACTGCATCATCTCTTTTCTTTCAAGTTTCCTTTTCATGTGGTATGTCATTAAAATATCAATGACATGATCTTATTTATTTTTATTCTATATCTATACTTTATTATGAGTTATTTATGAGTGTTTTACTCTTTTAACTTTTCTTTTTAATGTTTTCCTAAACCATGTAATATAGCCGTTATGCTACAAAATTTTCATCTCAAAATCTCTCTCTTTTTCTCAAGAAATTACTTTATATTATATATGTGAATACCCAAAACTATTTTATTTATAAGGGTATTAATCAAGACATAAAAATGATATATTTTATTCTGTAATTTTCATACATGAAACTCTCATTCCTTTTCAAAGGGTTATAAATGACATAACGATCACGTTTTTAAGAACTTTTTAAAACGTCACGATTTTGGAATGAAATTCATTTCTTTTATTCCCTATGGGTTATTTATGAAATTTTTGATTATGATTTATGTGAATAACATTAAAATAAATAAATATTAAGGGTACACCCTGATAGTTTTCCTATGCATTGGGTAAAGAATTTAATCTCTAGAGATGACAAGTTTTAGAATAACTTGGTGAATAACCTTGGTAATATTTATGACACCTTGGGGATGGAAATTGGTGATATAATCATGAATGTATAAAATAAATTTTGTAGCCACATTTTCAAGTTATCATTCATGTTATTATTGTTATTATATTCCTTTTTATCATTCCTTTACGATATCCCTCATTTTCTTTTTGATATTGCTCAAGTTCACATGAAAACTGTTTCACTTGTTTTCCTTACTGGGCCTTTTTCTCACCCTTTCCATTGATGTATGTGTCTAGGTTAAGAGATGTAGTAATTGTACTTGTGATGAACCTATGGTTAAGAGTTAAAAGTTTATTAGGAGAATATTTTTTATGTTATCATGTATTATAGTTCCTAATTTCCTAGACACTAGACTTTAAAGATCCTCTATTTGTAAAATGCAATGAAAAGTTATGTAATAAAAAAGGCTGGATGCCATACATAGGGATAATTATTTATAGAGGGATATGAAGAATCAGAAAAATGTGGAAGAATAAAGGAAGTTTCATGTTAATACTCAACTTTTAGTACAAAGTTTCAACTGCAAGGAACATGGGCATTAAGAAATTCAATTACCTAAGCCGAGGGTTGTTGGAGGAAATAAAAAGCAACCTACAAGGTAACAAAGAAGGGCATAAGCTATCACTATTTCTGAGGTGGGTCTTGAAAATGATTTTTTGGAAAGTATGATTGTTATTCATTCAATAATAGTGAACATAATATTTTATTATGGTTTTACACATTATTTCATATCTTTCAAGTTTAGTAGAGTTATTCAAATTCAAACTCAAAATATAAATGTTGAGTTATCTATGAGAATAAAAAATGGGGAAATTATTGTATCCAGAGTATATAAATCCACCCCGATTAATGTTTGTGGAATGAAGCTCACAAAAAATCTCATATTACTTCCTTTGGTAGAGTTTGATTCTATATTGGGAATGGATTGAATATATTTATATAAATCCAATATCAATTATTGGGAAATGGATATCAATCTTCACATATTGAGGCATCCTACAATTCTATATAAGTGTAAGGAGTATGATGAATCATCTTAAGAATCATCATATCAATTGTTAATATTATTGCCTTATGACAAAGAATATCAATCTCAAATGATTGAGACAAAGGAGAGGATCCTGATCTAAGAGAATACCATTTTGAGGAACTATGTTGATGTGTTCCCTGAAGAATTTTCTGGCCTACCTCATGATTAATAGGTTGAGTTATTAATTGAACTTATTCCAGGATTGCTTTCCATATCAAATAAACCTTATAAAATGACCACTATTGAGTTTGAGGAATTTAATAAACAGTTAAAAGAGAATCTAGATAAGGGTTTTATATGATCAAGTGCTTCATTATGGAGTGATCCAGTTCTCTTCATCAAGAAGAAGGATGAAGTAATGTGCCTATGAATTGACTATCATGAGATCAAAAAAATCACAACAAAGAACAGGTAAACCTTATCACAAATAGATGAATTGTTCAATCAACTACATGGGGCCAAGTATTTATCTAAGATGGACCTTCTATGAAGATATAAATAATTAAATATGAAGAAGGAAGATACTACAAAGAATTCATTTTAAATGAGGTATGGACACTATGAGTCCACAATAATTCCCATTAGTCTCACTAATTCTCCAAAAAGTTTCATGGAAATGATGAATAAAGTATTTATATATTAGCTCAAACTATTTTTGGAAGTATTTATTGATGATATTATGGTATACTCCAAGATCAAGGAGGAACAATAGGATCATTTGAATAATGTGATAATGAATTTAAGAAGAGAGAAAATTTATGCAATGTTTAGTAAATGTGAGTTCTGGATGGAGGAATTATCATTCTTGAGGTATGTTATCACCAGAAAAGGAATATATGTGGACCCTTCTAAGGAAAAATCAATCAAAGAGTGGCCCATGTCAATATCTATAATGGAGATCCATAGTTTTATTGGATTAGCTGGGTACTACTGACATTTTGTGAGGAATTTATCATGATTGTCTAACCCTCTAGATATGTTAACATGGAAAGGGGTAAAGTATGTCTAGACAAAATAATGTGAGGAATTATTTAAGGAGATTAAAAAGAGGCTAATCACTGCACCTGTATTCATACTACTAATAATTGTAGAAGTTTTTGTGATATATAGGGACGTTTCAAAGAAATTATTGGGTTTTGTAGTCATGAAAAATGATAAATTGATAGGATACGACTCATGACAGTTGAAGATCCTTGAGAAGAACTACCTGAAGTATGATCTAGATCTAACAGATGTGATTTTTTCCTTGAAAATCTTGCTGCACTACCTTTATGGTGATAATTGTGGCATATATACTGATCACAAGAGTCTAAAGTATATTTTAAAATAGGAGGAACTCAAAATTCATCAAATAATATGGTTAGATCTAATCAAGGACTATGATTTCTCTATTTACTAGAATATGGGAAAATCCAACAAGGTTTCAGATGCGGTTAGCCGAAAGAAAAATGCTTCCTTATCCATGATGCGGATTGAGAAAGAGCCCATCTTCATGGATATGAAAAATATAGATTTATAAATAATAATGGAAAATAATACATCCTATCTTAACCAAATTATTTCCTAACAATCTATCCATGAGAAGATCAAGGAAGAATAAGGGGATGATCTAGAGATACAAAAAAAGGTAAAAGTAGTAAAAGAAGGCAAACTATAAGAGTACCATATTGATGATAATGGTGTGATTTGGTTTGGAACAAAGATTTGTGTGCCTTTATCTCATGATATAATGAAGTAGTTATTTGATAATTCACATAAATCATCTTTCTCCATCCATCCTGAAAGTTCCAAGAAGTACCTTGATCTTTGAGAGAACTTCTGGTGGGAAAATCTTAAGAAGGATATTACAGAGTATATCTTGAGGTGTTTGGTATATTAGCAAGTTAAATTTTCAAAATAGAAGTCCAAAGGGATGATGAAACCATTGCATATACCTACTTGGAAATGGGAGAATTTCACTATAGAATTTGTCACCGGTATACCAAAAACATCCAAAGGAAACACTGTGATATGGGTTGTAGCAGATCAACTCACCAAGACTGCCCACTTTATCACTATTTGAGAACATCTATCAGTTGAAAAACATTCCAAGATATATTTAAAGGAAGTGGTGGGGCTGCATTGGGTTTTAATTTTGATCATCTCTGATCGTGATCAGAGTTTCAAATCTAAATTCCATAGAAGTCTTTAATATGCTTTGAGTACTGAATTGAATTTTATATCAATTTATCACCCCTAAATTGATGGCCAATATAAAATGAATATTCAGATGCTCAAGGACATATTGAGATCCTACTTAATGTAATTTAAAGGTGGATGGGATCATCACATCCCATTGGTTGAGTTGTCATACAATAACAACTTCAACTCGAGTATTCTGATGGCGCTATATGAAGCTCTGTATGTGAAGTGATTTAGAACTCCAACTTGTTGAGATGAAGTTGGTGAATGAAATCTACTGGGACTTGATATTGTGCAAGAGATGAAAGATAAGATCCAATCCACTCAAAAACATATCCAAGATGCTCAGAGTTGGTAAAAGATCTATGAAAAAAACTATTTAAGGGACTTGGAGTTCAATTTTGGAGATAAAGACTTCCTTCGAATATCACCATGGAAGAGAGTCATACAATTTGGAAAGAAAGGGAATCATAACCCAAGGTAGATTTTCCCCTTTGAGATACTTGATCGTATAGGAGAAGTGGCCTATTTTGTTGAACCTATACTAAATATGGATCAAGTTAATTATGTATTCCATGTATCTCTCCTGAGTTAGTACACACCTAACCCTTCGCATGTACTGAATCTGGAGATGGTGCAACTGGAGAATGACCTATCACACGAAGAGAATTTGGTGAAGATCTTAGACCATAAATAAAAATTCAGACACAATAAGAAAATGCACCTTTTCAAAGTGTTGTATAGAAATCACAAGTATGAAGAGGATACATGAGAATCGTAGGAAGTGATGAAGGGGAAATTCCATCACATGTTTTCACTTTAGTATGTAAAACAAGATTCTGAGTGTGAAATTTCAAAAGGGGGGAAGAATATAATGACCCAAGATTTTATCAATGGAATTTCCCTTATTATAATTATTTTATATAGTATACAACACATAAATCAAATATATTACCCAATAAAAACAATATTCTCATAAATAAAGAATGAAATAAGTGGTATTTATAGAAATTAAGGAACTTATACCGATAGAATAGTAACTCGCCTATTGGAATAGTAATATGACCATTAAGAATAATAACCTAGCTAATATAATTGTGACCTCACCTATGAAATTATAAATAAAATTTAGGCATCTTATAAATGAAAATTTGATATATTTATATCATGTTATAAGTAAATAATTTTTTTTATAAAAAATGATAAATTAATTGTTGGTATTTTTGTAAGACGTAAATATTTATTTCCAATTTTACTATTAATATAATGATTTAAAATAAAATATATTTTAAAAAATAAATTAATAGATTAATATTTTATTGTATTATAATTATAATATAATTTTATTATACCTCTATTAAATTTTCAAATTTTCATAAAATAAGTTATAATATTAAAATCAATATTTTCCGAATAAAGGTTGATTTTTATTAAAAATTCAATTTATCATATTTATAAAATTGTTTTCTTAAAATTGATTCCATTTTTGAAATCTACACATCAAAAAATGATTAGGTTTTTTCTAAAATAGTGGATTTTTCGGTGAATATTGAAATATGGTAATTTATGGTATTTAACAAATACATGAATTATTGTGTCATGGATGATGTATGGATGGGGTAATCACCCATTGGTTCAAACTATCCTAGAACATTTAATTTATTTATTCATATAAATCAACACTGTTGATATTCTTGAGCCAAAATAATAAACAAATGAAGAAAATAATCAAAAATACCCCTCTCCTCCTACTATAAATGCCACCCATCACCTCCCATTCTCATCACACCTTATAAGCCTTGAAGCTTGTCTAAACTATACCCAATTCTTTTTAAAAGCATATTCCACACTTCTATGTGGTTCTGGTATCAACAAAATACCAAACCCAAGTGCCTTAAGGAGGTCATCAAGGAAACAATATTCAAAAGGTAAAATACCCCACCATTTTCTTTTAGATTCCTTCTTTCTTCTACCTAATCCTTTCCTCCACTATCTGATGTTACATGATAACTAAAGTATCATATATATAATATAATTTTATTATGTTAATTGAATATCCATCATCAAATCTATTCTCTTCTCCTTTTATTATAAAAATGAAAACATCATATGTGAGGTGTTGATTCACCGCCTTCATGGTTGATAAGTTTTAGTTTTCTATTACCATCTTCAAGGATGGTCATAAAACTATTATTATGGTTAACTAATATTTAAATATTTATATTATATCTTTTTTCAAGTTTTTTAATTAATATATATATGAATAATATTAAATATTAAAACAAAATAGTTCTTGATGATCGAAAACCTGCCAAAATAAACTAAACATTTATAACTACTGTTATATCTAATGAATCATTCTCAAAACAGAAATAAAAAAGGATATATGGGAAAATTATAAATTATTTAGGAGAATTAATATCATATAATTCTACTTCTGGAGTTTTTCTTCCATTTTATAATAACTCCCATAATTAAACTCAAGGGAACCGATCATAAAAACATGAAACGAAAACACCCAAAACGACAAAATTAAACATTATTACTCATTGAAATGGCCATAAAGAACTAAAAAAAATTATAATAAAATAAATATATATATAATATGATATTAATTAATTAATTAATGGATCTAATTTGATTATCCATGATATTAATTTCAAGTGAAGAACAAATTCAGACATAAGTTAAGGGATTCTCTATAAACCTCTATTTTTTCTTCGAGTTACTCTTTATCCCTATTTAAACTAATATATTTATTAATTATTATTATATAATTATTATAAATTCTATGTATATGTTGAAAAAATATATATCTAGATTAATTCATCCTTCCCTGACGGGGAAGAACATTTTTTAAATGGTTCCCTTCTCAATTTTTATTGATAAGCAAGTCCAATTAAATGGAAATTTCCAATTTCATACCAATTTTCAAGTAAACTACATAATTTATTTTAAGACACCATTATTTTTATAAAATAAATAATTTAATAAAGAAAAAATGTCTTAGTTTATTTCTGGTTTTATACAAACAAATATTCCTTTGTCCTCTTTGAAGACTCTTTAATATTTTCCCTTAAACCGCACTAAAGTGGCTCATTTATAAAGTTTATTTAACACTCTTTTTACAAGTTCGTACTTCATTTAGACATAATTTATCATGATATATTCCTATTTTTCTTTATTAATATCAAATTATTTTTTAAATCCATTCTTTATTATACACCATTATGATATGCTCTTTGGTTATTTCATATGACATGATTATGATATCCATTTCTTTACATGGGTAACCCTTATGTTTATTCCTCATGTTTGATTCTTTTATTGGAAAAAATATGAATTAAAATGTTATTATGGGTGTTCCCAGATAGATGTCCAATTAATTGGGTAATTTTTAGTCTCACAAGATGTCATTTATGTGGTTAGGAGTAAACCTAATCCATTAGAGGAATTTTTACACCATGGAATGCAGTCTTGGAAGTTAGCCTCGACTAATTTTTATGTCATGTTATATGTTTATTCCACATTACAATGTTTCCATGATAAAAAAATTACATGTTATATGTTCTATTAATTCATAATATTATTCATGTTCTTTGACTTTTATGTTATCATATTATGGCTTCTAACTCATGTGCTATGGTTTATTCTATGTTTATTCATTTATTGGGATATTTTTCTCATCCCTTTTATCTTTGTATTTCCCAAGTTATCCTATGAATATGTAGGATCTCAAAAGAAGTTATGAGCTCATTATGGTTTATTAATATAAATAAGTTTTATTTCAGTTTCATGTTTTCAGTTTTATGTACCTAATATTCCAAAGAAGCTAGACTTTATGATCATTGTATTACATTTGATGGATAGTTGTGCTTAAAATCATGTAATAATATGTGTAAAAGGATAGGGTCACTATAAAGTTCAGGTGATATAGTATGGGGAATTAAAATTTTTATCAACGTCTATATTGGGATGGGATAGTTTAGTTAGATGTGGAGTTATATTATTGGGACTCGGGAGGTAGTTCGACCACATTCCTAGACAACATTACATCAGTTGAAACCCAAGTTGTTAGGGGATATTTGATTTTAGTACTAGGAAGTCGAGGATGAGTGTGGTGTAGGATCAAGAGTCCCAGTGGGTAATTAGTGAGACTTGGTATAGATCATAAATACCGACCAAGAGAAAGTGAGTTCACACATCATGATATTTGCATGCTTAGGGCATAATACATGCACCCATGAGAAGTGTTCATTGATATGTTGGGTCATCATAATACATTATTAATTGAAGAAAATTATTATATAATAGATGTTTTAATGATTATATTTTAAGGTGTTATTATATTAATATATATTCTAGGGGTTTCTTTGATTTATTGTGATTATGCTTGTTTGGATACTACAGGGAAATGGTTTTTTGTGGTGGTTTGTTTTTGAGAAAAAACCAAGTTTTAAAGTAAAAATCATTAAGTGGTTTGAGGTGTGTGTGAAATGATTTTATATATTGGTTTTACTTGAAATGGATGTTAGAGCTAGTGATTTTTAAATAGTTTGTAATTTTATGGTTTTGAGAAAATACTATGTAAAAGGGTTTCAAAATTGAATTTTAAAATATATTTTTTGAAATGGGATTGGTTTTTCAAGAAAAAGGATTGGCTAGGCCTGCTTTTTTAGATTTTAGTTTTTAGTGAAATCCCATTTATAAAAACAGGTGTTTGAAAACTTTTGTGAGTTTTAGGGTGTGTAAAATGATTAGAATTGGTTTTTAAAATAAGAAACTAGTAGATATGGAAACTAGAGTACTTGGATTTTTTATTTTGTATGGGAATAATCCAGATGCTTGAATTTTGTGCTCAAATGGTGTACAATGTTTGGTTGGAACACACCAAGTGTGATTGTAAAGTTTGGTAATGTTTTATTCTAATGCGGGAATAAGAATATGATGCCTATATAGGCTGGGTTTTTTAGGTTTTCAATGGTCTATCGAGAGAGACCTGGGTTCTTGTCTCATTTTTTTGTGGGAATTACAAGGTTACTTTTATATAGAACCACATGTGTTGTGATCATGAGGTGAATGTTTGATATTGGGCTCGAGTATTCAGTTGTGAGTTTGGGGTGGAGACCATTTTGAGTGTATCAATAAACCATTAAAATAAGAATTACTTACAAAAATATATTCCTATGGCAGGGAGAACCATTGGGATGAATCAGTCTTTATGAGTAGATTCTTATGGTGAAGAGCACCATAAGACTTAGAATGAATCAATGGTTGACAATTTTCTATCCCAGGGTTTGCGAGTGTGGTTGAGTAAAACCTTGGTGTTTAGTGATCAGTGTTGCAGGTTGGAACATGAATATGACCAGGGAGGTCACATCCAATCATTATGTTAGGTGGTGGATATGGCATGATTGGTGCAGGTCATGTGTTTTGGTATAACAAGGTGATGATAATGATACTCTTTATGGTGAGGAGCTTCTTATCGGATACCGGTGTACAACCCTCCTATTGAGTTGTGCGTTCAGTGAGACTCGTTGATGGATGGTTAGGTGGCATCAACATTACAATGTGTGAGTGGATTTGAATTTATTTGGTTCTTTAGAAAAAAAACCTATGTAATTTGGATATTGTTTCAAATAGAGTATGTGTGTTGGATAAGAACTCAAGATAGTGGTATTATTTTCCCAGAGTAAGTTGGATTAGTTGTTCATCTATGATCATAGGTAAAGAGTGAATGTTGGGTGGATAAATTGAGAATACAACTTTGTAATTACACCGACAGAAAAGTTTTTAATTATTTGATGGAGTTTTTATGGTTAAATGACGACTTTTGGAGTTAAGTCATTGTGATTGGGTGGTGAGGAAATGTAGTGATATGTCAGTGGGCGAGGTCGAGCATTATTGTGAGAAGTTAGCTAAGGGAGGAATGACTGATGCTTTGGAATGGATATAAATGATATGAGGTGGAAACCAAATTAGTACCATCATTTGGGATGCAGTTGATGTGGTTCAAGGATCGAACCAGTCTTTTAGAGAAAATCTAGTGTTTTCGGGATTAGTGTTTAGAGCTATGCAGCAGAAGCCTATTGGTTGTTCAGTGATGGAATATGATATATTGGTAGTGATTTTATGACCAAAGTAGGTTGATATTCCTAGTTTAAGGACTACCAAATATTATTGTGGGAATGAATCATCATGGTGGGTAGTTTTTAATTACCCTAATTATTACAGGTTGTGAGATTCAAAGGGAATTTGAATTTTTAGTCCCAGAGTAGAAAATATTCACTGAATTGAGAATCATATCAGAATTCGTAGCATTTAGACATATCAAGAAGATGTTTTGGGAATATAAATAGACCCAATTGGTGGTTAAAATGCTTGGGTGATCATCAAATAAGTTTTGGGTTGTCCACATAGATGATATTTTAGCTGTAGGCAGCCAATGCGGCGGAATTAAGGACGTTGTGGCATAGTGGTCCATGGCCAAGGAAGACCAAGGAATAACCTGAGGGGAGATGTCCCATAGAGATTAAATGGAGCTATGGGGTTATCCCTACCATTTGGTACTTGGTCGTGCTAAAACCTAAAGGGACACACCACAACACATCCTGGCAGGGGAGCCACTTTGGTTGCATTATGGTTTAAGTACTAGGAGTTTTTAGGGGATCTTTAATATTTTTAAAGGGTTACTATTTGAAACCCCCTTGAGATAATCTCATTATAGTCAACCAAAAGGGAGGGTAGGATCACTCTTTGGCTCTTATACTATCCTCTCTTGCAACCCTTTGACCTGGGTGGTTTAAGATGGTTTCATCATGGAGGTTCAAGGTAAGGTCTCTCATCTCTAATCCCTCATTATTTTATGATTTTGGTTTTCCCAATTTTTGTTTTAGTGAAACTATTTCACCAGATCATGTTTAAATCATAAAGTTTCATGGGTATTTTGTTTGAAACTTGAAGAATAGGTCTAACGAAGAGTTATTCAATATGTTTTTCATCCTTTTCATTAAGGCATGTTACCCCATTTATTTATTTATTTATTTTTGTGGTTTTAGGTGAAATTGGCTATCGATTTAGGGATGTAATTCGGGGACTTTCCATGGCTTAGGTTAGGGTTTTTGTTGGGAGTAAATCACACCCCATTTCTTGTGGTTTCAATGCCATAAGGCCACCTAATGAATTTGTCATTGACTATATCATTTTGGGATTTTAGTTTTAAACAAATAATTTATTAATTTAATGGTGTTTACTGATGATATATGTTCTCTTAGACTCAAAGGAGGTTGGTATGATCTTGGTATAGATTTATTGATAATCCGTTGAGGTTGGAAGCCTTGATTTTATTGAATCTATTTATCATTTGGTGATTTTAGGTTTGTATTCCATTATTGGTATTATCTACTTATATGCTGTATTACTAGTCTGATTCCATTATAAATTGGTACGGGCTCACATCGGCCTAATAACCAACATAGATCACATATTTTTCTAAGAGGTTTGAGGTTGGTGCCTTGGTCTTGTGAGATATGGTGGCCCTCTTTATGGTGTAAGTTGGATTTTAATAAACAATACGTTCATTTTTTATATTGAGATTTTAAAAATAGGTTTTTGATATAAATGGAAGTTTTAAAAGAATTTTAGTAATTTCAGGAATAGGTTTTAAAATTGGATTTCAAAATAAAATTGGGGTATTCTAAGAAATGTTTTGATGGGATTTTATCCAAGGTCCTAGAATGAGTAAGATAACCCATGGTAATTTTTTTAATGAATTGTAAAAAATATTTTCATTGTCTTTAAAAGGAAATACAGAAGGTATTGATTGATTTTTTTGGTCTGTTTGACCTTGTGAGGTCAATTCCCTATTTTCCAAAGCTTGTTTTCTTATTTCACTTCTTGATTTTTGTTTCCTTGATTACATGTTGATGAATTATGAATCATGTTATATGTGTTGGTCAATGGTATTTATTTCAGTATCAATGTAGTGGCACTAATGAAAAATGACAATTTAATGTTGGTTATTTTTAATATTCAACACTGTTTAAAAGGAAATTTTATTGTAGCCAACATTCAAAGTAATCTCTCAATATCAATTATAGAAAACCGACATTGTTAGATTTTTTTCATTGAATAGTTGAACTTTCCACATTTATTTTAGTTATAAATGAAATTGAAATTCACTTTACAAGTCAGTTTTTATAAAAAATTTGGAAATCCCATTTCAATGTTTTTTATGACTAAAAACAACATGAAATATATGATAAAAATGACATCGAAAGAACTTCTCTATAATTTTAGTAGGGATGAACTAATGTGGAAAGGGTATTTCAATATGGTTTATTATAATAACTATTGTCAAAATCCTATTTCAATGTCAGTTTTCTTAATAACAAATATTAAAACTTAATTATTTTTTTAGAAATGTTATATAAATATGATACCCTATCCCTATTAATAAAAACCAGCATCATAACAACAAATTAAAAAAACAATAGTAATATAAAACAAATAAAAACATACTGTGAGATTTTATAAAACATTTTTCAAGTTAAGACACATAAATGATTCTTTTAAACATGCTTTTAAAAATTAATCAAGACCATAAAATAGTTTTCTAATAAACGTTGAAGGTGGTTTATGTCTTTTATCAAATATTATGTAACAACATAAAAAACCAATTTTTTTTATAAAATTTATAAAAAAACATATTTATTTAAATCATAAGAGTTATAATGGAACTAACCTTATCAAAATGTTTCACTATTCCAATCATGATAGTCTAAAAAATGATATTTAAAACATAATATCCACATTAAACATGTCCTCATTGATGATGACACTTTATTTTTGAAATAACACTTTAAAAATAAAACATGTAATATATGTAAGATAAAAAAATTGTTAACTATTTTGTAAAATTTATCTATCATCACGTACATGTAATTAATTTCATTTGGGATATTTATTGATAATTTATTTTTGTTAAATAATTTTCATGTCTTTTTTTGTTTTCATATATTAATTACTAAAACATATGAAACACAAAAAAATTTAGATTAAAATACTATTTTTTATAAAACTTATGAATTAATGTGATAGAATATGTATAAAATTTAATTTAA
The DNA here is from genome assembly GCA_963277665.1 of Viscum album. Taxonomy (NCBI): domain Eukaryota; kingdom Viridiplantae; phylum Streptophyta; class Magnoliopsida; order Santalales; family Viscaceae; genus Viscum; species Viscum album. The sequence goes on along the minus strand of OY728156.1, from coordinate 117,696,603 downwards.
ACTAAAATATAAAAAATTTAGTATGAATGATATTATAATTAATAGTTTTTAATAATTATATAAGTATTATTAAACTTTAATAAATGGAATGAACCAATACTTAATCTCCATGTTTTCTAATATTTCACCTATATATTTCACTCTTATTTTCTTCCTCATTTATTAAAAAATCATTGAAATAAATTTCATATCCATAAATCCATAAAAAGAAGTTGTCTCATATTATAGTCAAAGTCTGTAATGATAACTAATTAGATAATTAATATATTAAATCACTATAATTTATGTTTATTTAAATAAATGTAAATTGAAATTGAAATTTACTTTTATGGAAAAAAATTAGTAAATATTCATGAAGATCTCATCACCGATAACAACATCCATAATATTTTTTTCAAATATTCTTAACACATAGTCTGTCTCACATATTTGGATAGTAATGAGAAACTCATAATAACTATCTAACATAAAATAATTCATTGAAAATTTTGTTAAACTATGAGAAATATATGAAGTATTTAAAGGTTCAGTTTCTTAAAACTTTTGTTTATTTTGTAATTAATCCTTAGATTTCATATACTCATATATAAATTAAATTTAATTAAAAAATACAAGTAATTTAAAATAAAAATTAAATAAAAATTAATGAAAGACATATCTAACATGTAAACTGATCACAAGGACTAGCTATCCATAGTAATAAATGATCCATATTATGTCAAAATAAGGCCACATACTTTGTAAGAAACATAACTAGAGTAGTTAGATGAATAACAACATGAACTATGATGATTACTTGATTTTACAACATAAGCTAGTGATATACATAATCCATCATATTATGTATGATTTCATAAGCTACAATATGTGAATGGGGATACTAAACATAAAATTCAGAGTATACATACTAGTTTGAATGAGGAGTTGAAGGATCTAGATTTACATGATGGGTAGGCTTGGGAAGTTGATGAGTCTATGGAGGCTATGTATGTTTCTACATTTTTGTAAAGAAAACATATTCAAATAATATAATTCAAGATTCTATCAGCTGATTCATCTATTGTTGCTCAGCCTTTAAAGAATCTATTTATCCTTTTCACTTTATCTCCCTTAATGTCATACTAGGATGATAAAAAACTTTTTCTAATATCAACACCCACCTAATATCCTCTTAAGCGACCTAGGTGTTATTTCATCCCTAAAGAAATAGTTGGAATGTCTATCCCACCCTCATGAATAAAGGCCCTATATGTCACTTTCTCATGAAGGTCACCTAAAATAATATATAAAAATGTTATATTAGTGCAATGAATTTATAAAACACTAATATTTAATAAAAATAATAATTATATCCTTATAATATTATCCGTTACTTCTCTTGATATATCCTAAAGAAACTTCCTCCTTTTTTTCATCCTTTCCCTTTTCAATTTTTCATAGTTAGTGGGGGGATATTGAGGGATAAACCAAACCTATTACAAGCCTCTAATGGATTTAGATATTAATTTATCAAACTTTTCAGTAATCATTTTCACATCAAGTAACTAATACCCTCAATGTGGTAAAGTATGAGTGTTTACATTTTATGACTCGATCTCTTAGTAAGATCATTTGGGGGTCTGTTATATATGAATAAATGAATAAGTTTTTAGATAATTTACAAATAATTTTACAAATTGATTTTATAATCAACAATTATTATACTGTAAAGGATTTCTACCATTGGCTAGTGACAAACGCACGTAGTTGACTACATCAATAAACCCATATTTGAGGCATGATTTTTTATTATGTTGTTTCTAAAAAATACAATTTGAAGTCAATTTTGTTTTAAAATATAACCATATAATTGATGAAAAGGATAAACATATCATTTTAATTTATTTCATAACATTAAAGTCAAATTTCATTTTTAATTGAATAAATTAAATATTAGTCATGAAATACCTAATATTTTAAGGATTGAAAAAAATAAAGAAGATGAGAAATTATACCATTACAGACTACCAAAACTGATCTTTCACACTCTTGTTGATGCTTCTCTAATTAAGATATAAAATAATAATCCTAAAATAATTATACATAACTATATAACTCCTAAATTACTTTTAATTAAATCTTACTAGATTATTATATTTATCAAATTCAATTCTCAACCTCTTCTCTCTATGATCAATTGAAATTTTTGTTAAACATGTAATCCAAATTAAACCAAATCTGGGCATCATCTTCTTTGGAGAAGAAAAATAATTTTCTTTAGGATTCTCACCACTAGTGCTACAAATAATTTTCAAATGAAAATATTAATTTCCTCAAATAATTTAATTATTGAAAATATATTAATATAAAAAAATGTATGCATACATTGATAAATATTCTGCTGCTTATATGTCTATTTAAATAGATGAATAAAAAATGATATACAACTATTATTTATTAGAATTAAATTATTATTATAATTAATTTTTTTATTATTAATAATATAAATAAAATCATATCTATTATGTTAACTAATACAGGGGAGGAAAAATGAATATATAAAAATGATAAGTATAAAGAAATAGTCATGTAAAATAATAAATACAAGATTATTTAACCATAAATTTGGTAACTAAATTTGATGAATATGGAAATTAATATAAAAATCATAGAAATGATCAAAATTTATAGATTTAAATATCCAAGTTAAAAAATAATATCATTACATGTTTAAGTTTCATAAAAAATTAATAACACCTATCTTTTTCAACCAAAAAAATTTATAAGTAAAATTGATGAATATAAAAATTAGTTAATCATAAAAATGATCTGTATATATAGATTTAGATATCCAAGTGAAAAATTATTTTTACATGTGTATGTTTCAAAATAATAATAATTATATCACGTTTTTTCAACAAAAAACAAATCTTTAACTAAAACCGATAAATATAAACTTTAATACAAAAATATCCAAAGTGATCAATATCTATAGATTTGAATATATAAGAAAGTGTTTTTACATGTATAAGTTTCAAAAAAATAGATATTTTACTTAATAATTAGGAGAGAAATAGAATTTTTTCCTATATTCCTTATACGTGATCATTTTATATTACAAGGACCACATCTACATCATAGTCATTTTTATTCTTAGGTAATCCTGTAATAGATGAATATTAATTATATAATTCCTCAATATCATCAACATTATCACCACCCAAAATATTTTCCCCTGAAAAAAATGGAATATTGATCATTCGATGGGATAACAATATAAAATATTTTTTTTCATGCATTTCCAGGATATAGTATCTCTCTTTAAAACTAAATCTTTACAAACCAATAAGTGTAAATCCATTATAATAATGTTTCACACCATTTGTATTTTCAATCTAGTTACACTTAAACATTGGTACTCAAATGTCACGACCCGTCCCCCAGGGCACGTGCCGTGACTACCCCAAGCCCGCCATCCAAAGGCCAGGGGCTGGAGACTAGCACCAAAGGTATAATTCAACAAAACTGGGAAGGCATTGCCTTTATAACTTGTAAATGCACACAACAGAGCACACATATGGATACAAAACACTAGGTAAACTGTATGAAAAAGGAGTTCTGAAAATTAAAAGGGGCCGAAAATACAAGCCCAACTGTAAAGTATAAGGAACTGGAAGTACACGTACAACTGAAGAAAGTAAAAACAACTGTTGGGTCATCCTCCGTGATTCCTACATGAAGGGTAGGTACAGATAGCCTCCTCAGCACTCCACATTGGTCAGTCTCCTCCGTGTACCGAGTCGTCGTAAGGTCCACCTCTGGGTACCATCCAGTCCTGGTACTCTCAGCTTCAATCAGCACTATCTGTCATCTGCATCCAACATAACAAGGTGCGGGCAAAGCCCGTGTAGGGGTGAGTATAACAATACTCAGTAGAGACCCCGAGACCCTCAAGGTCTCACAAAATCCAAAAAGGATAAACCAAAAAGTTTAAAATCAATAGATAAAACCACTTAGGTATATGCCCATACATATACCTAAGTTATCAAGTAATCCATCTCAATCATGAAGAAAACACAAAAGTTACTGACCCAACTCAAACAAAGATTTATCTAGGGGTAAAACATTTCGAACCCTCGGCTACTAGAGAAATCCTCCTCTATCGAGTATAGTGGGCCTGCCGCATCACACAAAGGCTCTTCCCACTAACCTTGGACTACTGAGGTACTACTCCTGTCGAGTATCATGGGTCTGCTGCATCACACAGAGGAGCTCTCCACCGTGGGTCTTCCGCCACAACCAGATGCTCCCCCTCATAGGCTGTAGAGGTACTCCTCCGGTCGAGTACTGTGGTTCTGCCGCCAGAACTAGGCACTCCTCCACCGTGGGTCTGCTGCCAAAACTAGGTGCACCCCATTGGGCTAGTCGAGTCACTCTGATTCAATCGGTCAGTAGTAGTCAAGTCTCAACCAGCTACTAGGTTCTCGCACAAATTCTTTCTCGTCTCCGGAAGATCCACTCCACAATCTACTGTTCGATGCTCCAACTACCACAAAGTCTCACGAAGAAGTATTTCAATGTTCTGCCACATCATAGGGGTCTCAACACAACTGACGACGCATCAATCGAACACCCGGTCTGTGAGTTATTAGTCATTTAGTCCCAAGGGCCAGATTGGATTCGTGCATGATCCAACCTGACCGTATCTCAACTATACCCCTAAATCCAATAGGGTATAATCAAAGAGACCGCTATGATCCCAGATTACCAGTGCTACTGACGATTCGTCATACAAACGTCTGGTGCCAAAGATATGGGCAAAAGAAAGTAAAGGGTCATTGTGGGCCTGGGTTGGGTCCGACCCGGTTGGACCGACCCAGCCCAACCCAGTCTGGACCGACCTAGTTCGGGTGGACCCAGCCTGACCCGTTGTGTCTAGCCTGGCCCGTTGGACAGGCCGACCCATTGGGTTCGGCCCTGCCCACTGGGCCCAACCCAGTAGGCCACAGGGGGCCACAGAGAGCCGAGAGGGCGCGGACCGGCCGCGAGGGCACGAACCGGCCATTGGTTGGCGTGAGGGAGGTTCGGGCCGGAGGGCGCGATGTGAGAGACTCTTCCCGGGGGGCACCACGAGGGCGAGGGCTGTTTCAGTTGGGGCGCCGTGAGGGGCGCGGGAGGTTGGTTCGGCCGGGGCGCCGCGAGGGGCATGGGAGGCCGGCTCAGCCTTGGCTCTGTGAGGGGCGCGAAAGGACAGTTCGACCAGGGTGCCATGAGGGGCGCGGGAGGCCAGCTCAGCCGAGGATCGGGAGGCCACTGGATGGCGCAACCGGGGCAGATTGGGAGGGGGCCGTGAGGCCGAAGCCGCGGGGTGCACGGACGGCGGAGCAGTGGGGTGCGCGGGGCGCGTGTGGCACACAGATGGAAGAGACACAGGGCTTCCGCGAGGGTGTGGGCGGCTTGGCCGGGACTTCTATGAGGGCGTGGCGGGGAGATGCCGTGCGTCGTTGCCTTTGTCGTGGCTGGCGGTGGTTTCAGCTGCCATTCTTGTACTCCTCCACATAGTTTTCCATCCTTCTCCTTCGTGAAGAACACAAAAGAAGATCAGTGGAGGGGTCGGGCCATGTTAGTCTAGCCTACACCCTTCGCGTTTAGAGTGGTAGAAAGAGGCTCAACAGAAGGTAAGAATGAAGAACATCAAGCCCTTCCCACAAAAAATTATTCCCATCTCGCAAGGAAAACATCAACAATGATTATTTTTTTATAAGGGAAGAATCAAGGGATTAATATCATATTCAAAATAAAATCCCTACCTCTTTCAAAGTTGGTTGACGTTGGTGTAAGAAGGATAATGTCAATTCATTGTAGACAAACACGTCCTACGTCAAAGAAAGCTCCGAGAAAGGAAGTCAAAGTCAAAGTCATTCTTCGTAGTCGAAGGCGTTCGTCATCGACGTTCTTCGTCGGTGGAGAATTCTTCATTGGGATCCTTCTCCCAATATTTCTCCCAATATTTCTCCTCTCCCAAGTTCCACAAAAATGAAATAATAGCCTTCAAATAATAGATTAAGTTGTTGGATTAATATTTAAAATGGTTTAATTGTTTAAGGGAGAGTTGGCACAATCAATAGGTAAGTTGGCACAATTAATGTGGAGGAAGATCAAGTGGCTCCTCCACATTAATGAGTAATTTGAGAGGTTTTCCTCTCCCCCCCATTAATAGGGGGTCGGGTGGTCCCCTCTCCCAAATTCAAATTGGGAGGTCTTGAGAAATCGGGTGGTCCCAACACCATAACCTCTCATGGGAGGTTAAGGTGTGGTGGCCCCCACCTCTACCTTCCACATGGGTGGTTGTAATAAATAAAATAAAATAAAACTTTATTTTATTTTATTTTATTATTTTCACGAAAAAACCCAAAAACTAACTTTCACCCTCGACCAACTATCGTTGGGGTGAAAGTCTTCTTAAGCAAAAACTGGCGCTGTGAGTTAAACGGTGTTTTCAGATTTCAATTCTGGACACTAGTTCAAAATTTATAAAAATCCACTTGAACATTCATTGAATGTACTCGAAAAAACTTTAGAAATTGATTCCGGGCACACCGGGTCTTGGAATCACATGCCGTCAATTTTCGTGGACTCGTAAAATTCCCATTTAATTAAAAAAATATGTGGAAATTACAGGTCTTTACATTCTCCCCACCTCATGGCTCTACATCCCCATAATCCATAACTCATACTAAAGGAACAAGTGGGGGTATTGAGTACGCATCTGAGCCTCCCACTCCCATGTGCTCTCTTGGAGGTTCCCATGCTGCCAACGAATGCTCACCAGAGGTATCAACTGTCCATGAAGGACTCTCTATTATCGATCCTCAATCTCTAATGGAACCTTCGTAAAAGTCATCCCATCGCCGATGTCCATCTCACCATGGTCGATGATGTGAGAAGTGTCGTGAACAAATCTCCTCAACTGGGATACGTGGAAGACATCGTGAACCCAGTGCTACTGAGGTGGAAGAGATAAGTAGTAAGCCACCTCGCCCACTCTGCTGAGGACCTGAAAAGGTCCGATGAATCTCAAAGATAACTTTCCGCCTCAACCAAATCTCCATAGACCTCATTGGGGTGAGACCCCTAGAAAGACGTGGTCTCTATCCTAGAACTCCAGAGGTCTCCGTCTCCTATCTTAATACAACTTCTGCCTGCTCTGTGCAGTCTTCATCCACTCCTAGATGATCTGCACCTCTTCTGTGGTTGCCCATACCATCTCTAGTCCCACTAGTGCTGACTCCCCTGGGCCCGTCCAGCATAAAGGTGATCTACAAGGTCATCCGTATAGCGCCTCAAAAGGTGTCATCCCAATGGCAGAGTAATAAATGTTGTTGTATGAAAACTCCACCAAAGGCATGTTATCCTCCCAGATGCGACCAAAGTTTAGGACACAAGCACGTAGCATGTCCTCGAGGGTCTTAATGGTCTTCTCAGTCTGACCATCTGTCTGAGGATGGAAGGCAGTGCTCAAATGAAGCTACATTCCGAAAGCTTCCTGCAACCCCATCCATAGCCGGGAGGTAAAACGTGCATCATGATCAGATACATTTGTCGAAGTTACTACATGTAGCCACACAATCTCATGCACATAGAGGCGTCCCAAGATCTCTACTGAACCCTGCTCCCTGTTCCATATGAAGTGGGCCGACTTGGTGAGTCAGTCAACAATCACCCAAATCGAGTCATGTCCCCTGGATGTACGTGGAAGTACTATCACGAAGTCCATGGATATCCCATCCCACTTCCACTCTAGAACCTCTAAAGGCTAAACCAAGCCTGTTGGTACCCGATGCTCCACCTTCACTTGTTAACAAGTGAGGCATCGAGAGACAAAATCTGCTACTACCTTCTTTATTCCTGGCCACCAGTGCTGTCGTCAGAGATCCTGGTACAACTTCGCCTCTCCTAGATGTACCTCTAGAGGGGATGTGTGGAACTCCATCAACACTTCCTCTTGATGTGACACCAGTACCATGGTACGTCCTCTGAAGAGGATGGTGTGCTCCCCACCTTCAGAAAATCCATCAGGTGCCTGTCTTGGGGATATCTGAGTACGTTGTGTCTCTCAGTCAGTGTCCCCATGCTGCACCTCCCTGACTCACTAAAGAAGTGGGGGAGTTACTGTAAGAGACTGAAGGAAGGCTGCTCCATCTTTATCCACAAAGGATATCTGTGAGGTAGCCAGCTGCTCTGTCGCCTCACCTAGCAGTTGTATACCAGATCTCCTGTTGAGTGCATCTGCAACAATGTTCCCCTTCCCAGAATCATAGACTATCTCAAAGTCATATTCCTAGAGGAACTCAAGCCAACGTCGCTGTCTCAGGTTTAGGTCCTTCATATAGAAGATATACCTGAGACTCTTGTGATCAGAGTACATGGTAAAATGCTCGCCCATCAGATAGTGTCTCCACATATTCAAGGTGAAGACCACTGATGCTAAATCCAGGTCATGGGTAGTGTATTTTTTCTCATGTTTCTCAGTTGTTGTGAACCATATACGATCAATACTCTCTCCTATATCAGGACACATCCGAGTCCTGTCCTTGATGCGTCGTAGTAGACTACGTACCCTGCGCCTTCCTCTGGAAGCCTCAAGATGGGGGCACTAGTCAGCCTCTGCCTCAGCTCCGGAAAACACTGATGGTATCTCTATGAACACACAAAGGGTTTCCCTTTCTTCGTCAAGGCTGATAGTGGTGTTGTAACTCTAGAGAAATATGGCACGAACCTATGGTAATAACCATCCAAACCCAGGAAACTCCGTACCTCTGTCACACTCCTGGGGTGGATCCCAAGCAAGTATCTCCTCAATATTCACTAGATCTACATCAACTCCAACCTCCAAGATTACATGACCCAGGAAGTGAACCTCTCGGATCCATAAGTGGCACTTTGAGAGCTTACCAAAAAGCTGGTGCTCTTGGAGTGTGTCCAGTACTAACTGCAAGTGATAGGTATGCTCCACCTCAGTAGTCAAGTAGATCAGAATGTCATCGATGAAGAATACGACAAAGAGATCGAGGTATGGCTGAAAGATCATATTCATGAGTCCCATGGACACTGCTGGATCATTGGTTACGCCGAATGGCATAACCAAGAACTCATAGTGGCCGTATCGACATCTGAAGGTCGTCTTCTGCACATCCTCATCTCAAACTCTGAGCTGCTGATAGCCTAATCTGAGGTCAACCACCGTGATCCCTTCCCCTGATCAAAGAGGTTTTGAATCCTCAGGAGTGGATACTTGTTCTTCACGGTCACCTGGTTCAGGTGCCGATAGTCAACACAAAGCCTCAAGATCCCATCTGCCTTCTTGGTGAACATAATCGGGGCTGCCCAGGGAGAAACTATGAAGTAGATGTCGGTGCTGTCGTGGGGTAAAAATCAATGTAAAATACCACCTCTCTATGAGGAGGTAGACCTGGGACATTATCAGGGAAAACATCTGCCTAATGGTCCACCACTATAGGATAACTCAGACTCTCCACATCAACTGCACTGAGGGTAAGGCAAGCCAACTGATGAGTGATCGGTTTCACCCTCCTCCGAGTAAGTCCATCCTATGCTGAAAGAGATCCCTTATCGTCGGTGAAGGTAAACCTAGTCCCATTTGTGTGGAAACACCACACTTTGTTCCTAATACAGTCTATCTGAGCATGGACTGTAGATAACCAGTCCATACCCAAGATGACGTCATAAGGCCTCGACGCTGCAACTAGGAGATCCCAACTGAAGGTCTCACCTCCTAGAGTAAGCCCACACTGCTGGAACCAGTGCATAATCGTCGAATCCTCTCCCGTAGGAGTCTCTAGCTGTAAGGATCGAGCCAGCGGCTCCGTTAGAATTTCCAAGCTCCAAATGAGGGTAGTGGCAATGAAAGAGTGACTGGAACCTGTGTCTATAAGTACTACAACTATGATTGAGTATACAAAGATCGTACCTCGAATCATCTACAGAGCACCATGATCATATGCCTCAGCTTCTTAGAGCTTAGAACTATGCTTTCCACCTGCTCCCTGTGGTTGGGGTAGACCTCCTAGTGGTGGTGGCGGTAACACCTCAAAACGTCGCCCACCGCCAATTGCACGACCATCTCCTCTGCCACATCTGCCTACTCCCTGCAGACCGCTTCGATCGAATCTCTGTCTCTGCCTGGGTGGTCCTTCAACCATCTGCTGATCATCCGAATGATGGGTCGGGAAGTCACGAGCCATGTGACCCTGCCCGCTGCATGCGTGACACTACCCACTCCTAGAATGTCTGTCTCTGCTTCGGGTGCCCTGCGCAACCGATCCGGAGTCATGCGGTCGTCCACTTGTAGTTCTGATCCTCTTGGACCTCTGTGACATCTGTCTGCTTCCAACTGTAGAAGAGTCCTCTATGTGTCGACTGGTTGTGGATCTCGCTGCTGGAGACTACTCATCAAAGAAACTCTCCACTATGAGGTCTCTATCTAACACCCCTTCCTACGTAGGGATGCTGAGTGAGATCATCAGAGCTCTTATCTCCCATATAATCCCCTTCTTGAAGGTCAAAGCCCTGAAGAATGGGTCTCACACCATATCGGTGGAGTAGCGTGAGAGGTCTGTGAACCTCGCTGAGTACTGAGCTACAATCATGCTTCCCTGCTACAGATGAAGTATCTCCTGTATGCGCACTACACGAAGAGTTACTAGAACCAACTCTGCTCGAAATAGGCTCTCGAAGTCTGCCCAGAGAAGAGTCACCTCACCATGAACCTGGAGCATCAAGATCCACCATCTTCCTGCTGCTTCATGTAGAAGGATAGCAGGAATAATCACCATGAGGTCCACTGGTTTCCCTACCAGTCGGAAAACTCTCACCACAGCCTCCAGCCAATCCTCAGCCAACTGTGGGTCCATCTCTCCCCTGAACCTGGGTGGCCTCTGGCGGTGGAACTCGTACAATGTGCTCAAGTGGCGTGCACCGTCTGCTGCTAGGGATGGTGGAATCGGTGGCCCAACAGGGAGTGGTATTTCTGGTTCCTCCGCTGGTAAAATACCCTACACTGAGGCCTCATTGCTTAGTGGGCTATTCATGCATACAACTCTCGGGACTCTAGCTGGTCGTCCAAATGGAGGCATCTTGAAAAGAAACAGGTGCGCTACGGTTAAAAGGGTATACCTGGTGAGCTGACCTGGTTGAGCTGACTTAAAGGAAACTTTGGAAAACACACACACAATCTGTGTTTTCATGCACTAAGTCAGAAATCAGAAGTCAGGGTCCTGGTGTATGGATACGTTAGCCGCCGCATCAACACTGGATTCCTTGAACTAAGAACCACACTCACTACACTTAACACTATTGCTTCACAGAAAAGAAAGAACAGAGTCCTAAGTTCTGCGGTAGAATCTACTCCTCTAATACCAATTTGTCATGACCCGTCCCCCGGGGCTCATGCTGTGACTACCCCAAGCTTTCCTTCCATAGGCCAGGGGCAGGCGACTAGCACCAAAGGTGTAATTCACTAAAACTGGGAAGGTATTTCCTTTATAACCTGTAAACGCACACAACAGAGCACACAAATGGATACAAAACACTAGTTATAATTTATAACAAAAGAGTGCTGAAAAGTAAAATGGTTCAGAAATACAAGCCCAACTGTAAAGTACAATGAACTGGAAGTACAAGTACAAATGAAGAAAGGAAAAACCACTACTGGGTCGTCCTCCAGGATTCCTACCAGAGGGGTAGGTAAAAATAGCCTCCTCAGCACTACACGTCGGTCAGTATCCTCCATGTACCAACTCTTCGTAAGGTCCAACTCCAGGTACCATCCAGTCTTGGTACTCTCAGCCTCAATCAGCGCTGTCTGTTGTCTGCATCCAATACAACAAGGTGTGGGCATAACCCGTGCATGGGTGAGTATAATGATACTTATTAGGGACCCTGAGACCCTGAAGGTCTCAAAAAAAAAATCCAATTAGGATGAACCAAAATTTATAAAATCAATAGATAACCCCACTTAGGTATATTCCCATACATATAACTAAGTTATCAAGTAATCCATCTTAATCATGAGGAAAACACAAAAGTTACTAACTCAGCTCAAACCAGGATTTATTCTAGGGGTAAAACATTCTGAACCCTCAGCTGCTGGAGAACTCATACTCTATCAAGTACATTGGGCCTACCGCATCACACAGAGGCGCTTCCCACTAACCTTGGACTGCTGAGGTACTCCTCCTATTGAGTACCATGGGTCTGCTGCATCACACAGAGGCGCTCCCCACCGTGGGTCTACCGCAACAACCAGGAGATCCCCCTCATAGACTGTAGAGTTACTCCTCTTGTCAAGTACCACGGGTCTGCCACCACAACCAGCCGCTCCTCATCCATGGGCCTGCCTCCACAACCAGGCGCTCCCCACTAGGCTAGTCGAGTCACTCCGAGTCAATCGGTCAGCAATCGTCAAGTCTCAGCCAGTTACTAGGTTCCCGCACAAATGCCCGCTCACCTCTAGAAGATCTACTCCACAATCTACTGGTTGATTCTCCAACTACCACGAACTCCCAAAAAGAAGTATCTAAAATGTCCTCCATGTCATAGGGGTCTCAACTCAACTGACGGCGCGTCAATCGGACGCCCGATCTGTGAGTTATTATCCATTTTTTCCTGGGGACCCGATTGGATTTGTGCATGATTCAACCTGAACGTATCTCAACTATACCCAAAAATCCAATATGGTATACTCAAAGAGACCACCACGCTCCAAGATTACCAGCGCCGTTGACGGTTTGTCAAACGGATGTCCGGTGCCAAAGATATGGCCAAAAGAAAGTAAAGGGTCGTAGTGCGCCCAGGTCCGGTCCGACCCGGCCCAACCCAGTCTGAGCTGACATGGTTAGGGTCAACCCGGCCTAACCCGTTGGGTCTGGCCTGGCTCGTTGGGCGAGCCAACCCGTTGGGTTCGGCCCGACCCACTGGGCCCAGCCCAGCAGGCCATGAGGGGCCGCAGAGAGCCGAGAGGGCGTGGACCGACCGTGAGGGCGCGGACCGTCTGTGGATCGGCGTGAGGGCGGTTCATCACCGAGGGAGCCACATGGGAGATGTAAACCGGGGGGAAAAGTGAGGGTGCGGGCCAGTTTAAACGGGGCACCACGAGGGGCGTGAGAGGCCGGATCAGCCGCAGAACCGCGAGGGGTGCGGGAGGCCGGCTCGGCCGGGGCGCCGTGAGGGGCGCAGGAGGCCGGCTCAGCCGGGGCTCGGGAGGCCAGTGGCTGGCGCGGCCGGGGCGGCTCGGGTGGCCGCCGCGAGGCCGGATCTGCGAGGTGTGTGAGGGAATGCTGATGGCGAAGCCGCAGGGTGTGCGGGGCGCGCGAACAGCGGAGCCTCAGGGTACCCGAGGCGCGTGGGGTGTGTAGACGATGGAGCCATAGGGTGAGTGGATGGCAGAGCCATGAGGGCTGCCGCAAGGGTATGGGCGGCTCAGCCGGGGCTGCCGCGAGGGCGCAGCGGGGCAGCAGTGTAACATCCCAGGTAAATAAATAATATTACTTTTTCATATTTATCAATATTTGTGAATAAAATTTTTATATTACTTTAAAGGGAATGTGATGCTCGATGCTGTACCCAATATGCAATAACGAGTTTCTTTGAAATCTTACGTTGCACACTAATAATATAATAATGTTATTTTAAATAGTTAATTCATAGTCGTTGTAATGGCAGGAATGAACAGAACTAACAAAAAAATGATTACATATGTTTGTTAAATATTTTTACATTTATCCAATAAATGTTAAAGGATTAAAATGAAAATGAATCAAATTTTAATAATAAATACTCTAATATTTTTAAAAGAATGTTTTACCACCGTTTAATGATGAACCTTTTTTAAATCCAACTTTTGACAATTTTATAAGCTCTATTTGTCAAAATAAACTTATTCTTTAGAATTGGGATATTGAAATTCAATTTGGATAAATTTTTGGTATTTTTCTGACAATGTTGATTTTTTTAATGAATAGTGAAAAATACTGCATTTCACTTCAAAACTGCATTTTCATCTAATTTAATTATATGGATATATTATCCTTTTAATTGGTTTTAAAGTTTAAATAGAATATATTTTTACCATTTAATCCAATGGAGGTCATTGGGATTAATTTCACTTTGAAATTTGACTTAAACTAGTGTCAATCTTTTAGTAGATATTGTTTCTTAAAAACACGCTATTTGTTTTCACAGTGGGAATTAATTATTAAATTAATTAATGCAACTTATATGTTTTGAATTTTTTAAAATGGACATAATTTCTGAATTTGGAATATCAAATATAGCTTAGGGTTAATTTTTGGTATTTTTCTGATAATGTCTTTTTTTAATGAATAGTGAAAAATACAACTTTTTAATTCAAAACTGCCTTTTAATCCAATTTATTTATATATTTAGATTGTTATTTTAATTATTTTTATAGTATAATTGAATTATGTTTTTATCACTTAATACAATGTTGTTCATTGGATGTAATTTCACGTTTCAATTGGATGTAAAAACAAGTCAATCTTTTGATAAATTTTACTTCTTAAAAACCCGTCTTTTGTTTTGACAACGAGATTTACTTTTAAATTAATTACTATAGTTTCTATGCTTTGAATTTGATAAAATGGATTCCATATTTGAAATCAGAAGTTAAAAATTATTTAATTAATACTATTTTGTTTTTGGACATTATGAATAGTAATGGCGGTAATTATCTTTAATTATCGTGATTAATTGTAATCAGGTTGTTAAGGGTAATAAAATAATATCATAATAATAAAAAATTACCCCAACATGTGTCCTAATACTACTGTTTGTGTCATTTCTTACCATGTTATTCCTTTTTCCAAACTTTGGGACCCCATGGAATCACTTTTGGGGTGATAGTGACACTTTAATTTTATGTTTTTAAAAGGAAAGTATATCCAAAGTATGTATCACCCAAGTAAAATACTTTTATTTTTGTCTGTGTAAATGATCTCTTGAACTATAAATAGTCATTAGAAAGATAAAATGATTTCCTAAATCATATTATTTTTGTAATAATTTTTAGACATTAAATAATTTAATTTATTTATGACACCATGATGATGCAGCGATTATCTCATTAATGAACGATTTAAATAAAATGAAAAGATAATGTAAAATATAAGACTTACAATTTTCTAAAACCTATTTGATGAGTATATTTCGAAACCTTATAACCTTATCCTCTAAATATATCAATGTGGGATCTTTAAAATCCGAAACTCATTTTAATATAAAGTAACATTTCTTTACTTTCCAAGAGTGCCCCTCCTCCCACTTATAAAAGGCCCCCACCTCTACCTCCTTACAAACACCTCTCAAGCCATTGGATCGGCCAAAATCTGATCATTTTATCTCTCCAAATCCCTATCTTAATCCTAGAAGCCTTACCTTAGGCATAAAGTTCTTCAAGAATCCCTTTTGGTTCAAACCAAGGGGAGTTACCCGATTTAAAGGTAAAGAATTCTCTAATGTTCTTTTGTTTTATTTTGATTCTCTAACCACCTAAACTCTTTTTATTCATTTCTTTTGTAACAAAACCAGTATCCTCAACATACTAGTATGTTGTTATGATAAGTATTAGAGTTAAAATTACACACACATCCATCTAATGGTTAAATAACATACTGTTTTCGTGGATGGTGAATTACTGCCTCACGAAATGATGATTGTTCTATCTTCTCCTACCACCTCTCATGGTAGCCATTATGATGGAACTATTTTTATATATGATATATATTATATTTATGTCCTCTCTATTCTTCTGTATTTTATATTTAAAACATACCTTTATGCTTTGCATGTTGTGAAAATGCGATAATTTCATTTGAGGAAGTGTGGACTACCGCCCCCTCAAGTGATGTAACTCGTTCATGCAATACATGGAATGTATAAATAATGAAATTAATGGACTTATGTGACCCATATAAAATATATATTATACTATAATTATAATATATATATATATCTCATCTAGTTTTAATTCCATTAATGTGCCAAAGTAATGAAAGTAGCGTTCATGCATACGTACAGCCTACCGTCTCCATGAACGGTGCATTTCATTTCATTTTATCTCCAAATATTATTGAATAAGTATAAAACGAATATATACTGGATATATATGATATTTAAATCATTAATAATATTCTGTATATGATGTACTTACAACTACATTGACAATTATTTTCAAACAAGATCATTTTTGACTCATGTACCGAACATCGACAAAACTATGATGTGAACTCACATAATTAACTAATTATTATAACATGATAATATATGATATTAATTTAATAATAAACTTTAAATTATGTCCTTAAGTAATTATAAATTGACCAAATTTTATTATTCAGGAATATAAAGAAATGAACAAGACAAGTCGGACTTGAGGTAAGGGATCCTACCTATCTCTTTCTTTTTAAATACTCTCTTTTATGTCATTTATTTTAATCTCATATTTATTATGTTGGAGGATGTTATTTTATATTCCTCTTACCTTAATATCTATGTTCATATGATGAGAGACCCTATTTTATTTCATCAATCCATTTTTTGAAAGTTTTAAGTGGCGTCGATTGGTTGCCGAGTTTTCGTAAGGGATTTTTCATCTCACTTTTATTCCCGTGAGATTTATGCTACAGTTGCAACAATTTACTTTGAGTGGTGTATGTACTTCCCATTATTCTACTATTTGTGTAATATACTTTTGTTTATGAGTATTTACATCAATTGTGTATAGTTATTCTTTTATGGGGTGTACATTTCGAAAGTTACCCAAGTCGGTAAGGGAACCTTTCACCCTCCTATTTATAAAAGACTTCTTTTTTGTTTTGTCTTTTAAATTACATCTTCTTATGTTGGGATATGTTCTTATGTATCTTATTTCTGTAAATTTTATGTCCAAGTGATGAGATACCCTTTATCTCTCTCATCAACTTTTTTTCAAAAATTTGATGTGACACCGTTAGGCTATCGAATTTTTGCAAGGGAACTTTTTAACCCAATTCCAATTCTTTGGGTTATACCTCTACTTTTTGATTATGACGTGATATGATTATGTGTGGATGAAATATGATTGTTTTACACTGAGTATCCACTTACATTTAGTGTATTTATATTTGTCACACATAATTATGTCATTTATTTATCCTTTCTCTAATGGTATGATCCTTGATTGGGATTACATCACAATTTCTTCTCATCGAGACATTTCTTAATGATGTGAACTTTTATTCTTTTATAAAGTGTATATACATCCCCTTTGACTTTCCATATCCATATTATGTCTATACTAAATTCATTTAAATGTTTTTAAAATGGTATACTTTCGTGTGGGTTATAATTTAAATGTTCAAAATGGAAAAGGACTCTTTTATTAAAACATTGTTTTAAATGGTTTTAAAGATTTATTCTTGTAAAAATTTATCATCCATGTCCATGTTTTAAAAATGGTTTTAAGGATTTATTTATATGGACATGAATGTTTTAAAACCCTTTCAAAAGTTTTTAAGTGGTATGGGACACTTTGATTCTAAAATTTCTTTTAAATGTCTTCTTTTAATATTTTCAAAGTTTAAATTGATTTTTTCTCTCATAGAGTTTTAATGATTTTATTAGATGTTTTTATTTATGATAATATCATGATGTGATCTCTTGTGATTGAAATGTGGAAATTTTATGTTTCTTTTATGCATGTTTTAAGTGTTATGATTATGTTATGTTTCTTGGGAAATGTTTATGAAATCGGGTGGTTCCGTGATAAACTAAGGGCGGGTGAGCCCGATATAGCTCTCAAATGCATTGGGTAACGCAAAGGAGTTAAACGCTAAGGTTTCTCTGAAGAGATTTAGGGAATATAATGTGATGGGTATTCCAAACGTAACCATGAGGGTTACCCCCTACGTAAGAATGTTATGAATGCCCCAAGTAAACTTTATTTATTATTATTTCTATGATTTATTCATGATTTGATGAGGTATGTTAAAATGCTTATGTTTTATGATTAAAGTATGATTTCATTGTTTCTTATGTATACATGGACTAATTTCTTCTCTTCGTATTGTTATAACCCTTACTGAGATTTTTATGCTCATCCCAAGTTTTTTTGAAATGTTTTCCACAGGACTTAAAGATGAATAGGGTCAAGGATGGGATCAAGGAAAGACAAGCTATCTAAAACTTGGAACTAGACATGTTTATTTTAAGAGTTATTGTTTTATGATGGAAACTGAGTAGAAGTGTATACTTTGTTATCTCGTGAGATTTAATAGTTATGTCCTAATTCTCTAAAACTCTAAACCTAAAAAGATACTCAATATGAATTATTCATTTAATTCAAGAATATGTATTGTACTAAGGTCGGGTCCTTATAAGCAGTGCCACGGGGCAGTGCCGTGTGCCATTTACTTTTTCACGGCCGACGGTGGTGCCGACCATCATTCTTGTGCTCCTCCACGCAGGTTTCCATCCTTCTCCATCGCGAAGAACACCAAAGGAGATCAGTGGGGGTCCGGGATATGTTATTTTGGCCCTCACCCTCTGCATTTAGAGTGATAGAAAGTTGCTCAGTAGTAGTTAAGAATGAAGAACATCAAGCCATTCTCGCAAAAAATTATTCCCATCCCACAATGAAAAAATACACAATGATCCTTTGTTTTAGAAGGGAAAAATCAAGGGAATAATATCATATTAAAAATAAAAACCCTACCTTATTCAATGTTGGTTGATGTTGGTGCAAGAAGGCGGACATCGATTTATTGTAGAAGAACGCGTCCTACGTCGAAGGAAGCTTAGAGAAAGGAAGTCGAGGTCGAGGTCTTTCTTCGTAGTCGATGGTGTTCCTCGTCGGCTTTCTTTGTCGGTGGAGCATTCTTCGTTGGGAGCCTTCTCCCAATATTTCTCCCAATATTTCTCCTCTACCAAGTTCCACCAAAATAAAATTATATCCTCCAAATAAAAGATTAAGTTATTGGCTTAATATTTAAAATGGTTTAATTGAATAAGGGAGAGTTGGAACAATCAATAGGTGTGTTGGAATAATTAATGTTGAGGAAGCTCAAGAGGATCCTCTACATTAATGAGGAAGTTGAGAGGTTTTCCTCTCCCCCCCATTAATAGGGGGTCGGGTGGTCCTCGCTCCCAAATTCAAATTGGGAGGTCTTGAGAACTCGGGCAGACCCCACCACCATAACCACTCATGGGAGGTTATGGTGTGGTGGTCCCCACCTCCACATTCTTCATGGGTAGTTATAATAGATAAAATAAAATAAAACTTGTATTTATTTTATTTTATTATTTCTACGAAAAACCCAAAAACTAACTTTCACCCTTGACCAACTGTCATCAAGGTGAAAGTCTTATTGAGAGAAAACTGGTGCTGCAAGTTCAACCGTGTCCTCATATTTTAATTCTGAGAACCGGTTCAAAATTTATAAAAACCTAATTGAACTTTCACTGAACCTACCCAAACAAAACTTCAGAAATTGATTCCAGGTACACCAGGCCTCAAAATCATGCACCATCAATTTTCACAGACTCGTAAAATTTCCATTTAATTTAAAAAAAATCTACATGGAAATTCTGGGTCTCTACATCAAAATTTGGTATAATAAATCTCCAATATATATTTTAAATCTATAAAGTACAGTATTGATATAGAAATTGGTTTTTATCTTTGGTAGTCAAAAAATACGATGCTTCAACGATAACCATTTCTCCACTATTTTGAAAGGTACTCTTATCATCCTTATTTTTTCATAAAATATGCAACCATTAATATCAATACTAATACATATGATAACATTAACAATTGGACCTTAATAACTATTTCAATATTTATAATGTAGATTAATCAGTGTTTAATTTCTCCTTAAACAATGAAATAAATATATTTTCATATTCCTTAATAAATAATTTTTCATTTATTTTTAGATATATTAACATTATTACAAAAATATATGCTGATATATATTATGGAACTTCAAATATATTTTTCAAAATTTATAGATGTGACCGCATCACTTCATCATGTGCAATTTATTTAACCTTCAAAACAAAAATCCCTTTACCTTCACTATCAACTGTAAAATGCTAAGATATTGGGAGACCAATGTTCCCTAATTCATACAAAGAATTATTAAAAAAATCAATTTTATCTTATAATATTTATTTTTGAACAATAGAGGCCCCTGTTCGATTATGATATTTAACACACCACTTAAATGTTTTCATATATCTTTTATACGGATATTTACAACATAAGTAAATAGGTCCACATATTCTTATCTCTTCCACCAAATGAACCATTATATCAAAAATAAATGGTGGAAAATACATTTATTGTTGAGAAATTACGAGGATAGCTTAACTCTCTAATACATCTTACTAATTTATATTTATGACTTTACTATAAATGGAGTTGAAAAAGTAACACAACATGATGATAGAATTTCTAAAAAGTATTATAAATATTCTATAGAGTGAATCCAATAGTATATATTTCATCAATACATGAAAATCATGATATTTCATAACAATTAACATTAAATCCTTCAATGAAAACAATTTTTTCACATTTAAATAAAACCCATTGGGTAATTTAATACCATGTATACATTGAATTTTTTTATGTTATCACTTTTTCTTCATGCATGACAAGTCAAGGGTAAATATGTTTTATTTAATTTCATAGAAGGATCTAACAGAAAACATATTACTGTGGATATCAAGTCCAATATTCTATTCGATCCATCTTTTTTTCTTTCATTTTATATATAAAAAGGTTCCCATCAAACTCTCACATATTTTTTTTCTCAACATGAGTAACATAAATGTTATGTTTTTATTTCCAAAAATCTTCAATTTTGTAGCTCAAATAAGATGGTACATTTCTTCCTTTTATTTTTTAAAAGTCCATAACTTCCTTTCCTTCTAAATGTGACATATTTTTCACATTGTTGTAATATTATTCAAATGAAAATGGTTATCAGGAAAAATAATACTCTTTTAAAATATTAGATGACTTTTTTTAATCTTCAATAAGTATGAACCATTAGATTTTTATTTGATATCCCATAAAATGTTTTTATTTCATTATGTAATTGATAATATGAGGTCCCTAAATTAGAAATTGGATAAGATTTATAACCCTTAACAATGTATACAGATAATTTTCCATATGGATGAAATTCATCGATAAAGAACATTTCTATAACATGTAAAATAAAATACTCTTTCTTATATGCATCAAACACTGTAACACCTGATTTTCATAGGAATTTTAAATCATCAATCAATAGTCATAGATAAACATTAATATAATTTCTAGGTTATTTTGGTCTAGAAAAATCAAGATCATCATAATATATTTTTTCTTCATATAAATATATATATGGGGACATTTTTTACTCTACCAATATAAGATTCAATGACCTATGCTGGATAATGAGGATTCAATATGGATTCATTCCATCTTTACATAGTCTCATTATGATATTTCTAACTAAATTTCCAAAATCAAGAAATTTTTGATCAAATAACTTCCATTTTAGTGAAATAGTAGAGTGATGTAGGTTTCCATTAGATATTCAGTCATCAGTATTCCATTGTAGCCTCCTTGGATCATTTGAATTTGAAAATAGACACTTCAAATGAGGAATTATTAGACGATACCATATTTATTTAGTGGGAGTTTTGTTTTCATTTTCTTGATAATGGATCATAGTTGGATTTCTCATTCATTTTATATCATGATGTCTCACATATAAATTTATTTGATAAACTTTTATATTTTTTCCTATAAAATACATAGTCATTGGGGGTAAGCATGTATTTTTATACCCTAGCATCATTTGAAATAATATTTTTTTGAATCATAATTGGAATCTAGATGAGTATTTCCTTTTGAAAGTAACTCACTCAAAACTTTAAGTAGTTCAATGAAACTTTTGTCACTACAAACATTTTTTTATTTCAAGAAAACTGACCTCAGAACAAATTACAACATTGTAAATATAATTCAACTTTGGAAAAATGGTTTCTCATCATATTTATATAATCATTTAATACTTATTGTTTCTTCAATGTCTTCAACACCCACATCATGAATTAATTTTTCAAGATGATCCACTATCTTATGCTAAACAACTTCATAAACATTACATTTTGACTTATTTTTTATTTCATAATGATAGATCCAACTTGTACAACTATGATTAAAATTATAGTAAATCAAAGTCTTTGATTTCTATGTACCCTAATTTTCATAAATTCAAACACCTCACACATGGACAAAAAATTAGATCTCTATTTTTGAATTTTTAGAAAATTTTAAGTAATTTTAAACCTATTTCTCATAATAATCACTAGTTATTCATGAATTTATCTAATTATTATCCATTAATGACATAAAATTATTATAATATATGAATATATTAAAATATATAAACATATAAACATATATATAAACAGATAAATTTTAAACATAGAGAAATATAAATATATAAAAATCTTAAATTTAAAACATATTAATTAAAATTATATACACATATCTATAAAACATATAACAAAAATAATAATAAATTAACCATTTATTCATAAAAATTTAATAAAAAAATTAAACCAAATAAACATTAATATAATAAATAAATAAGTACAATATAATAAATAAACTAACCATTAATTCATATACATGTAATCAAAACAAACAATCACCTAAAAATTTATTCATAAATATTTAATTAAAAAAATAAAATATAAACACTAACAAAATAAATGAATGAATGAAATATAATAAAAGATAAGATATTTATATTGATAATTAATAAATAAACAGATATTAAAAATTGTAAAAATTTAAAAAATATTTTAAAAAAATAAAATAAAAAAGTAACTAACAAAAAATGTAGATATAAATAATATATATATGGAGAATAGAGATAAAGTATTAGTAAATTAAAACCATATTTCATGCAATTAAATGAGAGAAAAATCAAAAAAAATATAATTTAAAAATAATAATCATTTAATAAACCTTCTAAAAAATATAATAAAAATTTAATTAATAAAAAATTTATATAAATATAGTATAAAAATATATAAGAGATACAAAACCATATTTAATGAATTTATGATTTCATGTAATTAAGTGGAAGTGTGATAAAAAAAAATAAATGAAAACAGTTTGGCAAACAAATAATAAATATTCTAAAAAAAGAAAATAAAAAATTTAAATCATAAAAATGTAGATGTAGGAAGTATATTTGTGATTAAAAGGGGAAAATAATATAAAGAACCCATTATATTGAATACAATTATGTGAGATCATGGTTTCACTAATGATAATGATATAACTCGGAGGTGAGCTAAGTAACGACTTGAGGCAGGTAAATTGCAGAAAAAATGATGAAATCATAATGAATCATATAGTAAACCATATATTAAGGGGATGAAAAGGATGAATCAGGATGAAGGAATCCAAGGTAGATGTTTGGGACTCACGAATGTAATTTTTTTATAAAATAATGGCAAAACAATGAGACCCACAAGTCATGTGAGTTTTATTTTTTTTAAAGTTCTAAACATCGATTCCTCTGATAAAAATTGTTAAAAATTAGGTTTTAACATTAGTTATCATAGGAAATAGAATTGAAACACAAAATAACAATTTTTTACAATGGTTATTAGTATAATTGGCATGAAAACTCTAATGATCATGATTTTCACATAATTTTTACTAATAACTGATGTAAAAACCCAAAAAAATGGTCTTTTAATGTTGGTTACTAATAAAAAGACTTAAATGTCCAATGTAAAATTTATATTTTATACTAGTGTGGGTTAGTCATAGTTGATGGAACATACCTTTTATATGGTTGATATGGGTGTTGGGATATGTTTAATATGTGGGGTTATATCTCGAGTGATTATCACCTTGTATATGAGTTGGGAGTTGTGAAATGGGATGCATAACCTATTTTTTACATGTGTGTGCTAATGATGTGCTTATGATTGGAGATAGATCCCAATGTGGGGGTGTGGATCCCGAGTCTTTTCCCTACTATGATTGATATGGTTTTAGAAAAACCACTATGGTAGATATCGAGTACAAGTAATATTTGATGTTTGGACTAACCTTGAGTGATAAGGTGATTCTTGTGATGGGATGCATGACCACCGTTGAGTGAGAAAAGAAAACTAGGGTACTTAATGTGTTCCATCCATTGTGTGAGAAGGGATGATTGGATACTTGGAATGTGACCCCCTTGAGTGAAAGGGATGGGTTGGACTTGAGGACACCCTACCTTATACTTTCAGGTAGTGATTAGGATTTGGATGACGCCCTACCCTACATCTTCGGGTATGGGTCAATCCATGGTTTTAGGTGACTCTCTTCCTTCCAATATAGAGATAAATTATGTATTTTTTTGTGTCATGGTGGCCTATTCAACATACTATGGACTACCTTGTATACTTTTATGTTCATTGTGTGTTATATTTTCAGGTGGGTGTGTTGCATGAGAAAAATTTCACTTCTTATATATGCATTGCATGCACATACAAATGATCACATGTAACAACCCCAAATCTAGTAAACTAGAGTTGATATCTACTTTATTACCTTTTCATAATATACAAGGGATAAAATCACTAAGGATATATTAGTTTAACAGTCTTGTAGATAAAAATATATACATACTTTCCTTATTACATTGGAAATTAAAATATAAAACATAATAAAATAAATATTTGATATCCTTGAAAACCATTCATAAATTTCTTCCTCGAAATATGGGGAAATTAAATAGAATAATGGTGATCTCAAATGATTAGTAAGGGTTAAGTACAATGAAATTACTTATGAGAAAACAAGGAAGAATAAAAATAGAAATGTAAATAACTGAAAACATATGCCATTTAATCAATAACTTGAGAAAGAAATTAATCTATGGATAATATCATATGTAATAATCTCATGTATAACAATAGATAAATTATCGTTGAAGTAAATTCATACTATTATATTTCATGATCTCAGCCATCATGATATCTCTATCATCAAGACCTTACACCAAGATAATTTATACTATGGGTACACTAAACACCCATTTATTTTAGCCAACAGATTCGTCTCATGAGACCTGTTGATGCATATAAGGGCTATATAATTATTCCCCCACCAGTCACTACATTTATAATGCATTCCTAATATATGGAATTTAATTAATAATAATATTCCTTTTAAATAAATGTCTATATTGAATAAAGAATACAAAATATAAATATTTCTCTAGTAAATTAAATAAATTTAAAAGTAAAACACCATATATAGGAATGGTATGCGGTTTAGGAAATAATAATATCCATGAAACAAAGAATATTAATATTTAAGATAAATTTAATGTCTAATGATCACAAGAATGTGAATGTTTCAAGAGAAATCTAAAAACCAAAAAATGAATAAAAGAAAATATAGACTTTGTGATAAATTCATGTATTTTACAGAATAAAATAAAATATAAGTGAAAAATTAAAATAATATTTCTTAAAATTATTTTGTTTTTAAAATCATTGAAAAACTCGTATAATAAGATAAAATAGTATAAAATAGTTATGGTGGAGGGAAAATTCATTAACACCATATACATTAAAATAGAAATTCCATATGACTTTTAGAGAGAAATTAAAAAATAAACCTTTCATAAAAAATTATAAATCTTAAATTAAAACCTTGTAAAAATTAAAGGAAAACTTCAAATGTCCTTAATAAATTAATTAAACATATTTTTTTTAATTTTTTTGAAAAATATGGGAATGAAAGAAAAATATATCCAATCAAAAATAAATATGGTCGGTTTTTATTTTAAGCATTTCTTTTCTTGATTAAAGTTTTAAAGAGAGTAAATTTTTGAAGAAAATACTTAAAATACTTAAATATCTAAATGATAATAAAATAAATTTATTTTATAAAGTATGTATTATAATATTCCTTCAACAAAAATTAAGGCTTCCCCAAAATGAGATTATTTTAATAAATTTTTACCTTTGTGGAAACTTTTCAATTGTCACCCCTTGAAATTGTAAACATTAACTCAAAAATTAATTATCATCAGTAAATGTAAATTTATTTTATATACATCAAATTTGAATTATATACACCACATAAAAATAAACAGGTTCATAATACCAAATATTTCTTAGTGGAGTGGAAATTGAGATGAAATCTCTTACCTAAAATTTTTGCTTAGTTTTACATGATTTAACCTCATGTATAATGTATTAAACATGTTATTAATTTATTTTATAACCATATTCATATTTATAATATATAATATGATCATCTTATTACATCTTATCACCTTTTAGTTAATAATATTTCATTATTACTATTATTTTGGGTGATAACTGCTTATTTTTCCCATGTATGTTTTTTCATGGAAGTTCTATTTCTTAGGGAAATGATATAGTTTAATCATCTCTAGAATGATATTAATTTTATAAATATAACTTTTATCCATTACATATATTTTTATAACCATTCTTTAAATTTTGACATGAAAAATGTATCATATCGCTTCGTGGAGACGGTAGGCTGTACGTACGCATGAGAGATGTTGTCATTTACTTAATGTGTGAAATAGTAAGGAGGTAGATGATATATTAAATTTAAAAAATAAATATTAGGTAATAATTATCATATATGTTAATTTTTTCCATCATTATGGATATCCTTGTGAGTCGGTGACGGAAAATAATTACATTGGTTTGCGAGGCGGTAGTCCTCTATACACACAAGAAATAATTTGATTTCCCATTTAATGGGGAATGAGATGGATAAATATTATTCCATAAAAATAATAAAATATAATTATATATTATACAATAGTGTTATTATATTATATTTTTTATGACATATTTAATGGTGGTAAAAGGATAAGTAAAAAAGAAAGAGTTTCATTATAATGATTACCTTCTTTTAGAGAATCCTCCTTTGGATCAATTCTTAAGGACCCTAGGGTTGGAATTTTGGGAATACAAGAACATATATAACGTTTATAAGGATTCTTAAGAGATATTTTTTCAACACTTGGTCAAGATAAATTTCTCAATAGGTGTGAGGAATTGAGGGGAGGAGGCAGCCTTTTATAATTGATGTGAGTGGCACACTTGTAATTTTCAACATTTTAAAATATTAATAAGTCACTTTATTGAAAAAATGGATCAAAAATGATTCATTTTAAAAGGTTATAAGGTTAATGAATAAATATAACCATAAAATTATGTTCAATAATGTTTTTATGTAATTTTAATCTTAATCTTTTTAGATTAACCCCCAATAAACCCATTTTGACCATAACCGTAATAATCATTTTTTTTACAGTTTCAACTATTAATTATCAAACAAATTAAGCTGAACTTATTAACTAATAATAATAATTATTATTACAAAAATTAAATCCATTTTATTAAATTAAATTCATATAAATGGATTAATTTAATTCAAAAATAATCCCACAAAATGTGTTGATAAATGGTTTTTTAAGAAATGCATTTTTCAAGAATAAGATGGTCTTACAATAACTATATGAATAGTAATAATATTTATATAGATTTAAATTCATGAAGTTAGATATATAATCTATAAATTTAATTTAAATCATTAATTATTAAATATTATTTTAATTTATTAAAATGGAAAGACCTTATGTATTTAAAAAAAATTTCTAAAAAAATATCATGTTTTACAAGCAAATGATCTTATATTTTTTTATATCATATTTATAATAAATAAATGATTAATTATAAATATTAAAATAAATTATTATAAAAAATTAGTAATAATTAAATACTTTATTTTCAATTATTCAAAAAGATTATTTCTTAGGAAAAATTTTAAAAACTCATTTTAGTCTTATTCTTACCTAGTAAGTTCAAGATTGATAGTAATCCTTTAAAATCAGAATTTTTGTTCCATGAAATATTAAAATGTGCATTGTATCATAGATTTATTAAAATATAATTTTTACTTACTATGATTTAATCTCAAGTGTTACATTCTTCCTTCCTTCAAAAACTTCATTCACAAAATTTTCAGGGATATTACTTTCTAAACAAATAAAGGTGGATCTCCTACATAATATCCTAAAGTTCTCATGTTGGTTCCTATATTTTATGATTTATCTATTATACCTTTACCATTCCAGTCATATGATTCATCAACACTTGTTATCTAATATTAAGAATCTAGATAGGATCTTCACAGTATGATAGATCTCGATACCATTCTATATCTTCATATGTGAGAACATGCATTAGGTCTTTCATGCACTTCCTTTTTATGGTATATGAAACATATCATGTAATTTATATAGGATCACTGTAATTTACAAATTATAATCCATAGATCCAATTCTTTATAGAATTTCAAAAGGTCTGATGTACCTGGGGATCGATTTTCTTTTCTTACCAAACCTTATAAAACCCTTCTACGGAGATACTTTCAAGAAAATGTGATCTATAACTTGAAATTAAAAATATTTCATTTGGTTCATGACATAACCATTTTTCATACTTTGGGATACGTAATAGGATTTGAATAGTAATTTACTTTTTCATTTTTTTCCTCAAGATGTTTTGGTCCTACAATCTTCATTTCACAAACTTCATCCAAACAAGTTGGAGTACAACTTATCTTGCCATATAATGATTCATACGTTGCCATTTGAATACCCAAATGTAAGGTATTATTATAGAAAAACTATACCAAATTTTAACACTAATCCCATATAAATTGAAAATAATGTGATCACAATATCAACATGTCTTCTAATGTTTGAATAGTATTTTTGGACTGTTCATTAGTTCAAGTATGGTAGGAAGTTCTTAAATGAATCTCAATATAAATAACTTTTTGAAGAATATTTTTTATTTTTGATGCAAATTTTTTATCTTTATTAGATAAAATTTAAAGGGATGTGATTTTAAGTCTTATAACTTCATTAATATAGAACTGTGAAATGAACTCAAGAGGTAAATATTCTCTTATAGAAAGGAAATGTGTAGATGTGGTAAGGAAATCAATAATGACCAATATTGAATCATTATTTCTAGGCGTATTTGGTAATATAGTAAAACATTACACAAAAATGTCATACTATTTCCACATAGTAATAGGTATAGGTTGTATGAATCCCCTAGGATGTTTCTCTCAGCCTTCATCAATTGAAGAACTAATCATCTTGATACATAATCAACAATTTATCACTTTATATTATCCCACAAAAAATGTTCCCTCAAATCCATATACATATTTATGATAACAAGGTGTTTAAAGAAATGATAATCATATAATAATACCATTTTTATATTAGGTATGGATAGAACACATAACCTCTTTCCAAATATCAAAACCCCATCTTCATATATGATGTCTGCCAAATTCTGATCATTCACAACTTTAATTTTCTTTTTAAAATTCTCATCATCAGGTTGATAAATTTTTATCTTTTACTATAAATATGGTTTGGAAAAAATTTGAAAAATTTGTGATGTATCCCATTCCTTAATAATTCTTATATCCATATTTACTAGATCCATGAACATAGAATCCTTGTAAATCCTCATTTTGGTAAGAACTTTATGATATTTCCTGATCAATGATCTATTTAGTTATTTTACTTCCCTTGGTGTTAGTGTATTGAGAAATCATAATCCTTGAGTAGATATATCGATCAGACTTTCCTCATATTGATAAATTTATATTAAAATATGTATTTTAGGCTCTTATAATCTGTATATATATCACACATTTCTTCATATAGATAATAAATCCATATCTTGAAAAAAAATATTACAGCTGCCAACTCAAGATCATGGGTTGGTTAGTTATATTCATGAGGCTTTAACTAACTTGATTCATAGGCAATAACTTTATAAATTTTCATAAGGAAACAATGAAGTCCCTTCTTCAATGAATCACTATACACCACAAACCCATCATTTCCTAATGGTAGAGTTGAAATTGGGGCATTGAACAATCTTCCCATCAATGATTTAAAAAATGATTTAAATTCACATGTACATGTGAACTTGAACCATTTATGTTTATGAATGGTGAAAATGTCATCCAATAGGGAATTTTTTTGAACAAATCACTGATAGAATCCTTATAAACCAATGAAACTATATACCTCTGTTATGTTTATTGGTGTAGTATATTCCTTAACTATCTTTTTCTTTATAGGATCTAATGAGATTCCATTATTTGAGATTATATGGCCAAGAAAAGAAATTTTTTAAAGATATAATTTTCAATTTATTAATTTTCCATATAACAACTTTTCTCTACGATTCTTAATAATTATCTATAAGTGATTTTCATAGTCCTCATAAACTTTAGAGTTCACCAAGATATCATTAATAAATAACAAAAAAAATCAATATATTCCTTGAATACCATGTTCATTAGATCCTTACAAATAGAGGGTGCATTAGTCAATCTTAAATTCATTACTATAAAATTGTAATGTATATAACTCGTATGAAATGCTATCTTTGGAATATATTATAACTTTTCTTTGTAATGTATATATTATTTCTTTATTTCTTCAATATTTTAAAAAAATTAATCTCTATGAAGTTGATCAAATAAGTCATCCATGAAAGGTAGAGGATACTTGTTCTTTATCATAATATCATCGATTTCTCTATAATCAATGGAGAGCCTCACATATTCATATTACTTTTTTATTAAAAGAATAGGGGCTCTCCAAAGTGAAACACTAGGGTGTATAAATACCTTATCACACAAATCTTATATTTTTTTCTTTAACTCCAATAATTCTAATGTTTCCATTTTATAGATAGTATTTAATATCGATATTGTATTAGGAATTAAATCAATGGAAAACTCAACTTCATGTTCTGTTGCATGTCCAGGTAATTCTTCAAGAAATACATTAATGTACTTTTGTACAATAGGTACATCCTCAATTTTAATATTACCTTTTCCATATACAGGTTGTGTATACTATTCTTCCCGAAGAATCTCATTAAGAAGATATACTAAGGGTGGATATATAAATAACCCAAATGATGAAGTCTCCCAAGGAATTATACATCTTCATCATGAATCAAAATTTCGTTCTCCTTATAATAAAATTTTTACATAAAATTTTAAAATATAATCCATATCATGTATTATATAAAATTCATCCATAAGTATAATAATAAATTCTATATATAGGGAACATTTATGTATCATAATAGGAATTGACTGTCACATCCTTGTTGTGGTGAGATTACACTTTGAGTATTGAATAACAATTACCTTCTTAAGATGACAGGGAAATATCTAATTTTCTTGGAAAACATTGAAGATATAAAAGAGAGGAAAAATATATAATAAAATAAGTCATTAGTAAAATTTAAAGATTTTATTAAAATAGATACCACCACATATTTGATAACTCCAACCATAGTTGTTGTGATCATATAATATTAACATTCTCCCCTTAGCTTTATCTAAGGTAAGTTCCATTGACACTTGGGAAATTAGTTTTAATAATAACACATTTATTTAAAATTGAATCATTGGATAGTATTAGTATCTTTATTTCCCTTACATTCATTATCTAGATGACCCTTATCTCTATACTTGTAAAAACTTTCAATCCCTTCAAAATATTTCCAAGATGTTTCTTTCCAAAATTTTCACATGATGGAAATAGATTCGTTTTCTTATTCTTATTTGATGCATTACCATTTTCTTGGTATTTAGACAACTTTTCTTCAATTGATTTCCCATGAATATATAGGATCTAGAAAATTCTTTCTCTGTTTTTATGGAACAAAAATCTATTTCATCATATGATGAAAACATTTGAGAAAACAATTCACTTCAGAGGATTGGATTTAATAATTAAATAGATTTTAAATATCTTTCTACATTGTGTATGTAATCCATATAATACTCGACTAGTATTTCAAAGGTATCCTCATTCCCCACAATACATTCTTCTTCCTTTTTCTTTAAGCTGATAAACATTCTCTTCATTTCAGTTCATTGATCATGAGGGAAATATTCATCGAAGAATATTACATTAAAATATCTTTATTTCATATGATGAATTTCATATTCCTCCATAGTATTATTGATCAATGAACACTATTGATCAACATAAAATTTAAGATAATATAATACTAGTATAACCATTTCCCTTTCAACATATCCAAAGGATAAAATTATCTTTTCAAGGGACTTAATTCATTACTCTAGAACCACTGGATTAATATTTACACTAAAATATGGAGGGATTATATCACATGAAGTGATCCAATATAGGTGTATCATTCAATGGAAAATCATGTTTCTCCATATGTAAAATGTTGTTAGTCATAAATAGGATTTTCTTCCCTAATATGGCTAGGATATTCTCAGCTCCAACACCAGTTGTATTGGTCTTTTTAGTAGGGAAGATTATACATTATCCATGAGTATTGATACCATTATTTCTTCAAGGAAACATTTCTAAACAATGAAATGTATTGTATTAGATTATATTATTAATATTTTTAAATCAATATATATAATTATAAATAAGGTGTTACACTTAAGATAAATTGAAAATTTATACATTGTTAATCTCATAATCATAAACTTGGTTTCTTTAGGAATATCATTAAATCATAAAAATATTTTCAAATATTATATAATGGTTTATAAAGAAAATGTGAAATTACCTAATAATATTCCTAGAGAGAGTAAAACATGGTGTGCTATAAGGACCCATTTATCATGTACCAGATTGATGGCCAAAATATACTAAACCAACTCTTTTTAAGGTAATTACCCCTGGATTCATCTGTACGAAACCATGCCCACTTGTAGTATTCAAATAGAGATGTATTTATAGGAAAACTACATAATATCCACCTTACAAAAATTTTATGATATTATTCTACAATTAGATATGTCCTCAAAGTCTATTATAGGCTCATGTTCCATAATCTATGTTTTCTTAAATATATAGTTCCCATGATTTCAACTAAACTCACTCTGATACCAACTCTAACAACCCCAAATCTAGTATCTTAGATTCTATGTATAATTTATTAAATTTAAATAAGATAATAGGGATCACATCACCAAGTATTGATTAGTTTAGTAGTTTTGAAGAACTATATACATACATTATTCCCTTAAAATATTGAAAATAATAATATAAAATATAAAAAAGTAAATATTTTACATACTTAAAACTCATTAAAATATTTCTTCCTCATAACCTGGGTAAAGTAAACATCATAAGGGTGATATTAAATTCTTATTAAGGGTTCATAAAAATAGAAGATATTATGAGAAAATAAGAAATAATTAATATTCCAAGGTAAATAACTAAAAAAAATTCCATTTAATCAATAACTTGAGAGAAAAAATTTATCCATGGAAAATATAAAATGAAATTATCTCATGGATAATAATAATTGAATTATTAATTAATTAAATTCATATTATTATATTTCATGATCCTAGAAATTATTATATCTCTACCATCAAGACCTTATGACAGGAGAGTTTAAACTATGGGAGTGTATACACTAAAAACCTATTTAATTTGGATAACTAATTTTTCTCATGAGACCTATCAATTTACTGAAGGGTTATATAATTTTAGGCCCCAACCGTCACTTCATTTACAATGCATTCATCATATACTAAATTTAATTATTTACAATATTCCTTATCAACAAAATGCTCATATTGAATTTAAAATTCGTAATATCAATATTTCTCTAACCAATTAAACAACATTCAAATTAACACACCATATATAGAAATGTTATACAATTTAGGAAATAATAATATCCATTATATAATTAATAAGTATATTTATGGGAAATATAATTCCCAATGATCACAATAAAGTGAATGTTTCAAGTTAATGATAAAGACCACAAATTTAATAAGTGATCATATATATTTTTGTGATAAATTCATGTCTTTTTGAGAATAAAATAAAATAGAATAAAAAAATTAAAATAATATTTCTTAAAATATTTTTCCATATAAAATCATTAAAAACTTATAGAATAAGTTAAAGTAGTATAAAATGGTTATGGCTGAAGAAAAATTCATTAATGCCATATTCATTAAAGGGACTTTACTTTTGACTTTTATAGAGAAAGTAAAAAATGTACCTTTCATAAAAAATTAGAAATATTTATTTTGAAACTTATAAAAATTCAAGGATAAATTAAAATTTTCTAAGAAAATTAAAGAAAATGACCTTTTTAAAACAATTTTTAAAAATATAGACATTGAATAAAAATATGTCCAATCAAAAATAAATAAGGCCAGTTTTCTTTTAAACATTTAATAGATTTATTAAAGTTACAAAGAGAGAATATTTTGGAAGAAAATATTGAGACTCCTTAAAAATTCAGAGGATAATAAAATATATGGATTTTATTAATTATTGATAATAAGATTCCTTCAATTAAAATTAAGGCAATCCCAAAAATGAGGTTATTAAAATAAATTCTTACCTCTTTGTTAACATTTCAATTAGTACCCCTTGAATGTGTAAATTTTAATTCAATGATTAATTATCAATAATAAATATATATTCATATTAAATACATAAAAGGGGTAGTGTATACACCACATAAAGATAAACATGCGCATAATACCAAATATTTCTCGATGGAGTGGAAATTGAGAAGAAATCCCATACCTTACGCTTCCCCTTATATAAAAATGATTTAAACTACTTTATAATGATTTTAAACATGTTATTAATATATAATAGAACCATATTCAAATTTATAATATCATACATTACCCACTTATAATATATTATCACACATTAGTTAACAATTTTTCATTATTACTATTGTTTCATGTGTTAACTACATAGTTTTATCATGTATGTTATGTCATGGAAGTTTTAGTTATTGTGAATAGGATATAGTTTCATATTATAAAAAATTATATTAATGTTATAGATATAATATTTATTGATTAGATACATTTTTAAAATCATTCTTTAAATTAAAACATTTAAAATGAATTACATCACTTCGTGGAGATAGTAGGTTGTATGTATGCACAAGAAACATTATCATTTCCTTAATGGATAAAAGGTTAATGAAGTATATGATATATTAAATATTAAGATTCAATATTATGTAATAAGTATAATATATATATATATATATATTCTTTGGTTCTATAATTATGACTATCCATGTGAGTTTGTGATGGAAAACAATTTACATCGGTTCGCGAGGTGGAGTCCGCCGTACAAAGGAGCTATGATTTTGTTTACCAGTTGATGAAGAAGGAGATTAATAAATATTATGCCATAAATATGATAAAATAAAATTATATATCAGATATGTTTTTATCATATTTTAATTTTTATTACATAATTGAAGGTGGTAAATGAATAATTAAAAATAAGGAGTTTCGTTATGAAGATTTCCTTCTCTTAGAGAAACCTTATTTGGATCACTTATTAAGGACACTCAAGTTGGTTTTTTTGGGAAGAAAAAAACCTCTAGAACATGGATAATGACACTAAGGAGATATTTTTTTTCAGGTTTTTGTTAATATAAATTTATCAAGAGGTGTGTGTAAGTAAAGTAATGAGGTTCCCTTTTATAATTGAGGTGAGTGACACATTTGTAATTTTTTAAAGTTTTAAAATATTATTAAGTAACTTTCATTAAAAATGGATAACACATTACTCAAATTCAAAGGTGATAATAATAATTATGAAATTAAACCATCTAATTAGGTTTAATAAAGTTTTTATATCATTATAACCATTATCATTTTTTTATTAACCCCCAGTAAACCCGTTTCAACCTTAACTAGGTTAATTAATTTTTACTGCGTTTACTATTACTAATGACCAAAAATAAAGTTCAAATTATTAACTAATTTTATTTTTTTGATTAAAAATATGGAATCCATTTTATCAAGTTAAATTAAAATAAATGGAAAATTTTTATTGAAAAATAATCCAACAAAATGTGTCGAAAAAAGTTTTTTTTAAGAAATGCATTATGTGAGAATAAGATAGTCTTAAATTAACTATATTAATATTAATCATAATTATATGGATTTAAATTCATATATTTAGATATATAATATATAAATTTAATTTAATTAATTCATTATGAATTATAATTTTAATTTATAAAAATAGAATGACCTTGTTCATTTAAAAATAGTTTTCTGAAAAATATTCCTTTTACCTCCATATGATCTTATCATTATTTATATAAAATTGATAATAAATACATTTATAATTGTAAATATTGAAATACGTTATTGTAAATAAAATTATTAATTGTTAAATAATACTTTTTTAAATATTCATAAAATATTATCTCTAAGGGAAAAAATTACGAACTTATTCTAGGCTTACTTTTACCCATTAAGTTAAAAATTTATATTTATGCTATAAAATTAGAATTTTTGTTCTATGAAATATTAAAATATGTATCTTATAATTGTTTTATTAATATATAATTTTTAATTAATATAATTGAATCTCATAAATTACATTCTTCCCTAAAAAAATTTCATCCTCTAAATTTCTAGGGATATTACTTTCTAAACAAATGTGGGAAATTCTTCGTCATAAAAACCTAAGGTCCCCACATTTCTTCCCCCATTTTATTATTTTTGCAATGTAACTTTACTAGTAAAGTTTTCCAATTCCTAAACAGTCGTTCTCTAATATCAATAATATGGATTGGATCTCCATAGTATAATAGATTTGGTTCCCATTTTATTTATTCATAGGTGATCATATGCATTGGGTATGTCATGGACATCCATTAAAATGAGATATAGAACACATCATGTACTTTAGATAGAATTGGTGTCATTGTAAAATTGAAATCCAAAAATCCAATTTTTTGAGAATTTTAAAGGGCTCGATGTACCTGGGGATTAGTTTCCCTTTCTTAATGATCCTTATGACACCATTCCATGTAGATATATTAAAAAAACATGATCTCCAAATTGAAATTCCAAATATTTCCTTTGGGTTATCAACATAAATATTTTTAATAATTTGACATAATTTTATATGATTATGAGTAGTATTTACCTTTTTTGTTGTCTCCTTAACATGTTATGGGCTTACAGACTTCCTTTTCCCAACTTCATCCCAAAAATTTGGAGTACAACACCTCTTTCCATATAATACTTCATACGAAGACATTAGAATACTTCAATTAAAGATATTGTTATAGAAAAAATGTACCAAAGGTAAATACTGATCCTTTATACCTTAAAAGACATGTGAGCATGATCTCAACATGTCTTGTAATGTTTGAATAGTCTTTTTAGACTATCTATTAGTTTGAGGATGGTAGGTGGTTCCCAAATAAAGTTTGATATCAAGAGACTTTTGAATAATTTTACTAAATTTAAATCTAAATAATTGATCATGATCAGAAAAAAATTAAAATAGGTTCACAATAAATTCTTATGAAATCACTAATATAATGATTTTCAATTCACCGAAGAGGTAAATATTCTCTTATAGAAATGAAATGTCCAGACTTGGCAAGGCAATCATTAATAACCCATATTGTATCACTATTTCTAAGAGTATTTGATAATCCTGTGAAAAATTACATAGTAATGTCATCATATTTATACAGAGGAATAGGTAGAAGTTGTGTGACTCCTATAATAATTTTTTCTCAGCCTTAAATTATTTAGAAATCAAGTATCTTGATACATAATCAAAAATTTCTCACTTCATATTATCCCACCAACATTTTCTCTTAAAACCCTCTACATATTGGTACTACTAGGGTGTATCAATAAATTTGAGCTACAATAATTATCTCATAATTCTATTTTAAGATCATGTATTGACAGAACACACAGAACCTTTCCAAATTTTATAAATCCATCTTCATATATAATGTCTTTCAATTTACCATTATTCACAACTTCAATTTTCTTTTGAAAATTCTCATCACCAGGTTGATATTTTGTATCTTTTCCAATAAATATGGTTTGGAAATCACTTGAAAATCTATGATGTCTCCCCTTCCTTAATAATTCCCATATATGTATTTAATAAATACATGAATATAATATCTTTATCAATTCTCATTTTTGTCAAAAATATATGATCTTTACTACTCAATGCACCCACTACCATATTTTCCTTTCCTAGGTGGTAGTGTATTGAAAAATCATAATCGTTGAGTATCTCAAGCCATAAAATTTTCCCTATATTGATATATTTATATGAAAATATGTATTTTAGGATCTTATGATATGTATTTATTTCACACCTTTCTCTATAAGGATAATGTCTCCATATCTTCATGAAAAGATTACAGTTTCCATCTTTGGATCATGGGTTGGATACTTCTGTTCACGAGTCTTTAAATTCCATGATGAAAATGCAATATGTTTATAATTTTACATAAGGATGCAAACAAGTCCATTATTTGATGAATCAATATATAATAAAAACCCATTATTACCTGATGGTAGAGTCAAAATCAGGGAATTGAACAATTTGCTCTTAAATTTATAAAAACATTTATTCACATTATCTTTTCCATGTGAACTTAAACCCTTTATGTGTAATCTTGGTTAAAGGGTTATCCAATAAATATTTGTTTTGAAGAAATCACTAATTTTTACCTTCCAAAACAATGAAACTACATACATTGATTTTGTTCATTAGTATATGCTATTACTTTACTGCATTTGTCTTTGTAGGATCAACTGAGATTCCATCATTGGTGACAATATTTCCAAGAAAAGGAATTTTTTGAAGCTAGAATTCACAGTTTCTAATTTACCATATAAATATTTTTCTCTATGAGTATCAATAATGATTCATATGTGATTCTCATGGTCCTCATAAATTTTAGATAACACCACGTTATCATCATTAAATACCAAAAAAATATATGAAGATATTCCTTGAATACTCTATTCATTAGATCTATAAAAACAGAGGGTTCATTAGTTATTCTAAAAGGTATTACAATAAACTCATAATATCTATACCTCATATGAAATGCTATCTTTGGAATATCTTATTTCTTTACCCACAATTGATGGTACCCAAAATGAAGTTTAATCTTTTATAAAATTTGGCTCCATAAAGTTTATTGAATAATTAATCAATGAAAGGTAGTGGATACCTTATATTTATCATAATATCATTTATTTCACTATAATAAATATATAGACTCATAGATCCAACTTTCTTTTTAATGAAAATAATAGGGGATCCCCAAGGTGAAACACATGGGTGTAAAAACACCTTATCACATAAATCATATTGTGATTTTTTAACTCCAATAATTCCATATTTTTCATTATATAGGGAGTTTTTATATCAATATTGAATCAAGTATTAAATAAATATAAAACTCAACTTCACATTTTTGTGGATGTACAAGTAATTCCTTAGGAAATACATCAATTTATTCTTATATAATAGGTAAATACTCTATTTTAAGATAAGTGTTTCCATATATAGGTCGACTATTCTCTTCTTCTCCACGAATATGATTTATAAGACCTATTAGGGATGGATCTAAACATGAATCAGATAATGAAGTCTCCCCTCTAAAGATAAATAATTCCAAATATTCATTACTAATCATAATTTCCTTATCATTATAATGAAATTGTTAAATCATATTTGGTAGGACATTTATCACCAAATATTATATCAAAGATAACTATAGGTATAATAATAAATTTTACCATTAGGGTATGTTTATATATCATAATAGAAAATGAAAGACATATCCTTTTTTTGGTGAGATTTCCCTAGGAGTTTTGACTGAAAACTCTCTTCTTAAGGTGATATGTAAACATATAATTTTATTAGAAAATATGGAAGATAAAAAAGATTCAGAAGATTTAGAATAAAATAAATCATTAGTTAAATATGATGATATAATTAAAGTACCTATCATCATATCTTTAGAAACTTTAACCTTAGTTATAATGATCATATAAGCTTGGAATTCTCCCCTTATCATCTTCTACAGTAAGTTCCATTGATGCTTGAGACATTGGTTTGAATAATGACCTATTTCTTTATAGTTAATCAATTAAATAGTAGTGGTATCTTTATTTCCCGTACATTTATTAGAAAAATGAACCTTATCTTTTCACTTGTAACAAACTCCCATTCCCTTCAAGTATTTTCTTGGATGTTTCTTTCCACAATTTTCACATGGTGGAAATTGCTTTATTTTATTCTTATTTAACACATTACCTTTTTCTTGGTATTCAACAGACCTCTTATTCACTTTATTTCCCTTGAATATAAAGGATCTATAAAATTTATTCTCTATTTTTATGGTGGGTAAAACTATTTCATCATATGATGAATTTTTTTGAGAAACCAATTCCCTTTAAAGAAATAGTTTAGTCCCTTCAAATAAATGGTCAATATTTATTTTTTATTAAATAT
This sequence comes from Viscum album, assembly GCA_963277665.1. Classification (NCBI taxonomy): domain Eukaryota; kingdom Viridiplantae; phylum Streptophyta; class Magnoliopsida; order Santalales; family Viscaceae; genus Viscum; species Viscum album. The sequence goes on along the minus strand of OY728156.1, from coordinate 117,656,056 downwards.
ATAATATATAGTATAAACGGATAGCCTTGTAAAGGTATAATCATACTCTAAAATGGTTTGTTATACCTTTTTCTTAAATATGCTGAACTTTATCTTAATTTTAGTTCATTTCTCACAAGGGAAATATTTTCCAAAGAATAATACTTTAAAATCTATCCATTCCATATGCTCTATTTCTTATTCCTACTTAATATTATGGATCAATGAACACTATTGATCAACATCACATTTAAGAAAATATACTACCAGTATAACCATTTTGTTAGGACTAAGATAATAAGAATTCCTATCGTATTCAAGTATTGCCTTTTGTTTTCAAGGATGTTTAAGAAGAAAATAAATAAACTCAATTTGTATTTGATGAAAATAACATTGACCATCATATTCAAGATAATAATAATCCCAATGTTTAATAATGTTCTTCCTAATATGAATATGATTTTTTGATGAAAAGGTTAACCGGTCTCACCTCGAGGCCAAAATGGAAGAGAAGATCATAATGAGGTGCTACATCAGAGTCTGGATGAATATGATATAATTGTAATGATAATTTTCTGATCTTGGATTTCAATTAAATCATTAGTATTCAGTAAAACTTGTGATTCAAGCTTGATACAAAAAAGGAGCAGAAAAGGTGCTTGAATACATATTTATTCTTCTCGTAATCATGTGAATCATATTCAGGCTGAGAAGGAATGAAATATTTCGATTAGTAAGTCACAATACTTTCCATTGTAAGTTAGATAATTCTAAATATAATTTTTAATGTAATAAAATTCATGAAGTAATTCATGATACAAGCTGAAGTTTTTGAAATAAGAATGTTGGTGAAGTTGAGTTTTTCCAGTCTCAAGATCATTATAATGAGTTTTCTAGATGCATATTTTTTTAAAGGATGGGAATGATGATTATTTTAAAGAAAATAAAGAAGTTTCTGAAGTCAAATCTATTGACACTGGTACATTGTATTTAGTATTTCATCATATTCATACGAGGAAGAATTTTTTGTGTTGAAAAATTCATTGGTATCGTATTCAGAAGAGAAAGAAGTTGCTGATGTTGTAGATGATGATACTGGACGAATTGCACTCTTTATTCCATCATAATACTCAAAGGTAGATTTTTTTCATTGGGAGTTATTGGGACCAAGAAAAAAGAAAATAATTTGATGTTTTTATGGACAATAATAAAATAAAGTTAGAGATTTATCAATAATGTAGTCAACCATTTAAAATGGATTGAATTACTTTGTTTTTCATTCAAATGGGTCAGCAGAAAATGAGAATAATAATCTATTGTTTTACATTTTCTTTCATTGTAACGAGGTAAATCATAATGAAAATAAAAATGGAGAATCGGAATCAGACCAATGTTTGTGAAGAATGTGATAATCAAGTTGATTCTTTTAAAATATTCGAGAAGGATTGAGAAGAGACGAGAAGAGTTGACGAAGTCATGATGCACCCAAAATTTAAAATAAATTTATGATTCTGGTAATTTGGTTGAGTGGGAAGAATTTTAGGAATAATTCTCAAATTTTATTTAGGGAGAGTATAAAAGGGAAAGTAACATGTACTTCCTGATAGAATTAATATTCACAAAAGGAGGAGAGAAGGTTGAGAACTGAAGAAATTATAGAGAGAAGAAGTGGTTTTTGGATTGTATTTCTTGAAGAAGTAATGCCAGATAGAAGTGAAAGGAGAAGAGATAAGATTTCAATGTATTCAGCTGATCATCGTATTCAACCAATTATCATATTCAGCTAATTATCATATCAGGATGGAGATTCAGATCAGGGAAATCATATTTTGTATTATAGACTGAAGAATAAAGTGTTCATAACTATCCCAAACATATTATATAAGAGATATATATTTTTATATTGAGGAATTAGACTGGGATAATTGGACTAGGAAATTATATTGAGTTTTATAACAATGTTCAAGATGTTCTTACCAGCTTCTAGGTAAGAAAGTGAAGATTTTTTTGAAATATCACATTTTTAAAAATTGATAAAGAAGCACCATAACATGTTTTTTTACAAGACTTTATATTATATCATTTGTGCTAGAAGGAGATCAAACACCATTTAATTGTTTACATAGTGATAAATGAGTGAAAGGGCATATCCTACTCATTGTATTCTATACTAAAGGATTTTTTTCTAGTGGATTTTGTGGTATTGGATTATTTACAAACCATACCATGGATGTATCTATTCTTGGTGAATAGAAAATCTTATAAATACTCATGTTCCTATGAATGTGTGTTTGATTTGTTTTTAGCAGGGAAAGTAATCTTTAACAAGATTTAAAGGTTATTTCATAAGAATGGAAACATAAAATCAAAAGATATCACTGATTCACTCCCTCTCAATGATACAATTATCCAAACTGTGCAATTACATTTGGTATCAGAGTGAATTCTCCCTTTATTTTTCTTCCCTAATGTTTGAAAGAGAATTTTATGGAGAATATGAATAGCATGGATAGTAAAGGTATCCCAGTTTTTGAGGGTAAGAACTATCATATATGTAAAGATAGAATGTTTCCATATATTATGTCTATTGGGTATGAAGTTCTTGAAGCTACATAAGAAATATTTTATCATCTTGATGATAAAGTTCCTTTTACATCTGTTGATAAGAAGAATCTTGAGAATAATGGAAGGTACAATAATGCTTTACTATAATCACTTTCTGAAAGTTAATTTTTAAGGGTGAAGGGTGTTTCTATATCTAAAGGTTAATGAGATAAGATGAAAAACATATACAAAGGAAATTAAAAAGTAAATAAGAAAGAATTAAAAATATGGTGGTTGACGTATAAATATTTTAAAATGGGTGAGTATGAATCTTTTAGGGACTTTTTTTTAGGAAAAATGAGATTACCATCACTCTCATTTGTCTTTGTGAAAAGTTAGAAGATTATACAATAGTTGAAAAGACCTTAAGAATTCTTCCTAAAAATTTTGATGGTAAATATTCTTCATTGGAAGATAGAGTTCCTGAAACATTATATTTGGATTATTTACATATAACTATCATCACTTATGAAATTAGAAGGGAGAAAGATATGAAAAAAACAAAAGTTGATTGAGAAATTTATTTCAAGGCTACCAAGAAATGTAAGTTAAAGAATATTATTATTAAAGAAGAAGCTAGAGATTCTAATTCAAAAAATGAGATATGTAAATATCTAGATGACATTTTATCCTTATTTTCTAAAAATGTGAGAAGAGGTATAAGTAAATAAAAAGGGAAACATCCCTTGAAATTCTTTGAATATGGATCCGTTGGTAACTTTGAGGTTAATTGTCCTTGAATAAAGAAATAAGAGGATAGTGATGAAAAATAAATAATGCCAAGAAGATCATGGGTGAAATAGGGTTATAAGGACAAATATTTTTTCCAGAGGGAAGGATAAAAATTTATTGAAATCTAGAAGAAGAAGTTTTTATCTAAATAAGGAGAACAAGAATACAATTATGGTGAATTTGAAAAATATATTGAGTATGTTAGTGAGAATAATTTTATTGAAATAGTGAATAATTAAGAATTCAGAATCAGTAGTTTTGAAGAAGAAAAAACTCGATTATAATATCATCTGAAATAAGAACTGAAACAATTCTTGAGAAAGATTTGAAGGCAAGAGAAAGAAATCAAGAAGTTGAAAAATAAAGGTTTATCAATAAAAAATCAAGAATTATTTCCCTATGAGAAAGTAAATATGGGGAAATAAATTTATGATTTAATGAAATATATTGAGAAATAAAATAATCCTAATGAAAATATGGAAGTAAATTTAAAGGTAAAATAAGAGGAGTTGGAACTTGTCCAAAAAGACATTCCAAATATTAACAAAAAGGTATAAGTTTCAAAACCTCTGTATCTGAAGTTGGTGAAAGTTATAATATGGAGAAACCTGATAAGGATCAACAAAATTTACCTTCAATGGTTGGGAATAAAGTTGGAATTGTTTATAAAAAGAAGAAATATATAAAAATTATGTATCTGGCCAAGATTAAAAATAGTATATAATTCATAAGTTTTTAAAAATATTGGGTCTGAAAATGTTTCTTAACATTATGAATCCAAAAAGGTTTCTGATAATAATGAATCTGATAAATTTGATAAGGAAACCAAGTTAAAAAAAGATTCTTATTGATAATAAAAATATTTGTGATTCAGATAATAAAGATAAGAAGTCTGGTGAGAAACATGTTCACAACTTCGATCAGTATGGAAGTTTCAGAGGCAAATATTCTTTATATATCTAATTATAATATTGTGGCGGATTTTAGAATATGTAAAATATGTTTTGTTTTAACCAACAACATTAATACTATTCAAAAAGCTATAGAAGAAAAAGGTTGAGGGGCAGTCAATCTCTTTAGAGGAAGAAGTCAGAGAAGTTTGTTTTGAAGAATCGTGAGAAGGTTAGAGTAAAAGCTTAAAATATGTTTCAACCCTTATAAACTATTTATAAAAGGTGTGAAAAACCTATACATATCATAAAGGTTTGTCTTGTTTTGTTTCCATCAAAAAAATTTCTTAATAATTTTCAGAAGTTGGAGGTGAAGAAAGAAAAGAAAAAAAGGAAAATCTCATGTTATTAAAAACACTCTAAAATCTATAAAAGGATAATGAACCTAGATTCTTGATAGTGGGTGTTCTTCACATATGATATGATATTTAAAGTTTTTGAAGAATGTTAAAATCTTTGAATAATAAATAGAGACATTTGACAGTGATGAATCCATGAGAATCAAAGGTTTTGGATCATCCATCATTGGGAAAGAAAAGTTGAAATCCAAGAAAGATTTATACATTGATGGGCTGAAAAACAACTTGATAAGTGTTTAAAAACTTTGTGATGAGGGTAGTAAAGTTATTTTTAGAAAATATGGGATTTTTTAAAAGTGAGTAAGATAGAAAGATAGTTACAAGAGGCCAACATACAAAATGAAACATGTTTCAAGTTGGTGAAATACAAAACTCTTGTTATTTAAGTATGGTGGAAGAGAATTAGTTATAATATAAAAGTATGGGAAACATGTTTCAAAGAATCATGAGAAATTTATCATAACAAGATAGTTTATGAGATATTTTTGATTTTATAAGATGAAGATATTGGTGTTGCATTATTTTTCAAAAGGGAAAAATTACAAACTTAGTGCATAAGAAAGTTGAGATTTATTGAAAAAATTCCCTGGAAATTATCCATTCCAATATTTGTGGGCCAATGTGAAAATGATAAAAAAATTGAGATAATTACCTCATCACTTTAATTGATTATTTTACTCACATTATATGTGTTATGTATAAGAAATATAAGACATATTCTATGAAAATGTTTAAAAGTTTCAAGAGGAAAGCTAAGAAAGAGTGTGAGTATTCAGTAAAGAAGTTGAAAACTGATAATGGTGGTGAGTATAAGAATTAATAATTTGAAAGTTATATTGAGAAGCATATAATTAGGCATAAGTATAGTTCCCCATGCACTCCTCAACTAAATTGGATTTCTTAAAGAAAGAATAGAAGTTTGGTGGAAATGGGGAGAACTATGTTACTTGATCATGGTCTTTATCATTACTATTAGAGGAAAGCCATGAGTATGGATTTTTATATCCAAAACCAATGTTTCTACATGCCATGTTCATATATGACTGCATAATTTTTTTTTATGAAAAATCTTCAAGTTCGAAACACTTAAGAGTTTTTGGGATTCCACGCATTATAAAAAAAGGTAGAAATCTTGGAATGTTTGAGAAGAAAGGGAAAGATGGAATTTTTCTTGGATTTTCTTGAAAAGGAAGAGGATATAGATGTTTTAACAAATAAAAAAGAATAATTGTTGACTTTTATGATGTGAAATTTATTGAAAATATTGAGGAAGATAAAAAACTCATGAAGATAAAGAAGTAGAGAAGGATAGGGAAAGTTTTATTAGTAATTTTGATTAAGATACAAACAATTATAATCCTACTCAAGAAGAAAAATTAGACTTAGCTATTTCCAATGATGAGAAAGATAATTGAAAATATCATCATAGGATAAAGAAGCAAGTGAAAGTGCATAATATTATTGGTGACCAACATTAGAATGTAAAAACAATAAGAACATCAAATGCTATTACACATACTTATTTGTATTTAAAAGTTGAGCCAAATAATGGAAAATAAGCTTTTGAGTATCCGAAATGGGTTCAAGGCGTGAATGAAGATCTAGATTAGATAGAAAATAATGATACATGGGAACTTGTACCTAAACAAGATAAAAAAAATTTATTGGTAAAAATTGGGTTTTTTCAGAATAAGACGAATGAAGGAGGTGAAGTGGTAATAAAATATAAAGATCAGTGTGACAGGGTTACTAAAAAATTGAAGGTATTGATTTTGATGAAACTTTTTCTCTGATGGAAAGTATATAAAAAATAAGTATTTTCAATTCTATTTTTTCATAATTAAGTTACAAAATATTTCAAATGGATATAAAGTCCACATTTTTGAATGGTGATCTTGATGAGGAAGTTTACATTGAACAACCTTATGGATTTTTTATTAGTAAAGATGAAAGTTATGTGTGTATATTGAAAAAAAATCCTTTTGTGGGATGAAAAAAACTCTGAGGGAATGGTATTCCAAATTTGATACTTTCTTAAGGAAGATGAGTTTCAAGAATGGAAGATTTGATAGCAATATTAGTATCAAAGAAAGTTTGGAGTGTTCCCTCATTGTAATTGTTTATGTTGATAACATTATCTTTTATTCTAGTGATGAAAAATATTGTAAACTATTTTTTAAATAAATAAAAAAGGTAATTGAGATGTCTCTGATGGGAGAAATGAAATACTTTCTTGGGTTACAAATTTTTAAAAATAAGAAACACATTTTTCTTTCTCAATAAAATTATGCTAAATAACTTATTAAAAAGTTTGGTATGGAAAAATAAAAAATTGTTTCCACACTGATTTCAGTGGGAACAAAATTTTATAAAGATAGAGAAGGAATGAAAGTTTATTTGAAAGAGTTTCGAAATATGATTAGAAGTTTGTTATATTTTACTTCCTCTAGACCCAAAATTATTTAAGTTATTGCCTTATATACAATATTTCAGAGTGGTCTTAAAGAATCACATTTAATTTCTAGAAAAATAATTCTCGGATACATTAAATGAATTTTTTTTTCTGAATATAGTATGATAGATAAAAAATTATTTTTTGGGTATTCAGATGCTGATTGGGAAGGAAATATTGATGATAGAAGATCCACATATGGTGGAGCTTTATTTCTAGGAATAATTTGTGTTAATTGGAATACTAAGAAACAAAATCTAGTAAATCTCATTCTGATTGAGTCTGATTATGTTGATACCACTCAAACCACTACCCAAATTATATGGATAAAGACTCAGTTAGAATATTTACGAGTTGAAGTGAAGTCACCCTTGATCTTGTGTTGTGATAATCAAAGTGAAATTAACCTCATAAGGAATTTTTAATAATTTTTTCATTCAAAACATATTAATACAAAATACCATTTCATCAAAGAGAATGTGGGGAAGAATTAATTGATATAGGAATATATTCCAACATCATAATAAGTTACTAACATTTTCAATAATCCTTTACTGAAAGTACATTTTTCAAAATTCAGGTTGAACATGGGAATCCAACCTCTTTCTCATCAAGGTTGAGGTATGTGTGTTTGTCCCCTACCTCACATTACCTTTGGATATTGTTGTCGAGGGGGAGAATTATTTCATAAATATATCCTTAAAGGAAGCATGTTTAAAGGGGGAGATATGAGTAATTTGTGAATCCAATATTGTATGTGTTTAAACTATTATAACTACTTATTGGAGTGGTTTTAGGATTTTTATTATTTCAGGAAAGTTGAAAATATGAGCAAGAAAAGTTGAGGAAGGAATCTAAAGAAGGATGCTGAGGATGTTTTTATAATCACCACTTTTGGACAACATGGTTTTTCTATTAATAATTCATGTTACCTAAAACAAGTTAACTCACGTAGGATTAGAATTGTTGATATGTAATCGATATCTTAAGGTAAGAAAGTTAAGTGATTTTGAACTTTAGTTGACAACAAAATCCAAATGGGGAAATTATTATGACCAAGAAAATAAGGATGACTATCGTATTCAGGTATTGTATTTTGTTTTCAAGGATGTTTAAGAAGAAAAGAAATCACCTTAATTTTTATTTGATGAAAATATTAATGAACATCATATTCAAGATAAACAAACTCATAATGGTTAAGAAATTCCATTGTAATAGGAATATGTTTTCTGGACAAAAATTTTCATCAGTCTCACCTTTGGTCTAGAATAAAAGAGAATATCATAATAAGGTGCTACATCAGAGTCTGGATGACTATGATATAAATGTGAAGATTCTTTTACTAATATTGGAGTTAAATTAAATCATAAGTATTCTATAAAACCTGTGATGCAAGCTTGATACATGAAAGGGGTTAAAAGGTGTTTGAAATCATATTTATTCTACTCATAATCATTTCAATCGTATTTATACTGATAAGGAATGAAATATATGGATTAAGAAGTCATAATAATTTTCATTGTAAGTTAGACAATGATGAAGATGATCTTCAATGTAATCAAATTCATGATACAATCTGAAGTTTGTAAATGAAGAATGCTTGTGAAGCTAAATTTTTCTAGTCTTAAGATCATCATAATGAGTTTTCTGGATGAATATTTGTTTAAAGGATGAGACTGATGACCATAATGAAGAAAATAAAAAAGTTGATGAAATTGAAGCTACTAAAACTGGTCTTTCATATTCAGTATGTAATTTTATTCATCAAAGGAAAAATTGTTTGTATGGAAAAAGTTGTTGGTATTGTATTCTGAATAGAAAGAAGCTTCTAAAGTTGAAGATACTAATACTGGTCTAATTAGAATATGTATTCCATCATAATCATCAAAGGAATATTTTTTCTATTCGTCGTTTTTGGTACCAATGATAAATAAAATAAGTTGAAGTTTTTATGACCAATATGAAAAGAAATGTAGAAATTTATCAACAATGTAGTCAAACATTTAAAATGGGTTGAATTGATTTTTTTGTTTAGGTGGGTCAAGAGAAAAGGAGATGAAGATTTTATTATTTTATAATTTCTTTCATCAAAATGAAATAGTTTTTAATGAAAATAATAATGGATAATCTGAATTAGATAGGTGTTTGTGAAGAAAGTCATAAGTGAGCGGAAGTTTTTAGAAGATTTCAGATGGATCAAGAAGAGACAAGAAGTTTTGATGAAGTCAATATGCGCCCAAAATTAAAAAGAAATGTATGATTTAGGTAATTTGGTTGAGCGAGGAGAATTTCAGGAATCCCACCCAAACCATTTTTGGGGTGATTATAAAAGGGAAAGCACATTTTTCTTTTTGATAGAAGTATTATTCATAAAAAGGAGGAGATAGGGAAGAGCACTGAATAAATTCTAGAGGGGAGAAGTGGTTTTCAGATTGTATTTTTTGAAGAAGTCATGATGGACATAAGTGAAAGGAAAATAGACAAGATTGGAACATATTCAGATAATCATCATATTAAATTGATTCTCGTATTCATATGGTTATCATATCATGCTGGATATTTAGATCAGGGAAATCGTATTGGGTTTTTTGGACTGAAGAAGAATGTTCTCAAAATTTTCTAAAATGTATTATGAAAGAGATATTTATTTTTGTATTGAGAAATCCATATGGGAAATTAAATTGTATTTTATAACAGGGTCTAGGAAGTTATGACTAGGTTCTGGGTAAGAAAGTGAAGAATTTTTTTGTAATATCACATTTTTGAAAATTGATAAAGAATCACTATAACATGTTTTGTAAAAAAACCTTGTGTCACATCATTTTTTCTAGAATTATAACACATGATATTTTATTGTTTACATAGTGCTACAAGAGTGAAAGAGCATATCCTACTCATTTTTTTCTAGTTGATTATGTGTTATTGGATCATTTCCAAAACATACCAAGGATATAGATATTCTTGTTTAATAACAAACCTTGTAAATACTTATGTTCCTATTGATATGTGTTTGAATTATTTTTAGTATGGAAAATAATATTTAATAGGAGTTAAAGGTTATTTCATAAGCAAGGAAACATAAATGAAAAAGATATCACAGATTCAACCCTCCCCCTCTTAGCGATACAATTATCCCGACTGAAAAATTACACATTTCCCTCTCACTGCATCTCAAGGCTATAAACATATTTTTAAGGGAATTAATACATTTCTTTGAAGCCACTATATTAATTGTTCCACTAAAATATGGGGGACTTTTATCAGATGAAATGATCCAATATAAGTGCATCATGATGTGGAACATCATACTGTTTAACATCATGCCTCTCCATATGTGTAAGGTTATTAGTCATAACCTGGGTCATCTACACTAATATGACCAAGATCTTCTAAGCTCTAACACCAATTGTTTCATGGTTCTTAATAGGGTAAATTCTACATTTTCGAAAATATTGATACCATTATTTCTATTAGTTTCCATTTCAAAAAATGAAATATATTATATTAGTTCATTACATTATTAATTTTTAATCAATATATACAATTATAAATATAGTGTAACTCTTAACATAATTTAAACATTTATACATTATTAATCTCTGAAGAATAAAATCGGTTTCTTTAGAAATATATTTAAATCATAAAAATAATTTCAAATATTTTATATTGGTTTTTTAAAGAAAATTCAAATTAACCCAAGCATATCCCTTGAGAGTGTGAAACTATGTGAATAGTAAAGAACCATTCATCGTGCACTAGAATGATGATTGAGGTATACTCGACCAACTCTTTTTGGGGTTATTTCCCCTAGATACATCTCTTCCAAAACCATATCTAATTGCAGTATCCAAAAAATGGATGTATTGATAGAAAAACAACATAATATCTACCTTAACAAAACTTTTATGATATTATTTTACAATTATACATATCCTCAAAGTCTGTTATATGGTTATGTTCCATATTCTTTGTTTTTCCTAAATCTAGTTCTTAAGGTTTCTACGAAACCTGCTCTGATACCGACTCTAACAACCCCAACTATAGTTACCTAGAGTCAGTTTCTACATTATTAAACTGACATAAGATACAAGGGATCACATCACCAAGGATTGATTAGTTTAGTAGTCTTGAATAACTAGATGCGCACATGCTTCCCTTATTACATTGGAAAAAAATATAAAGAAAAATAAAATTAAATGTTTTGTATCCTTGAAACTAATTTAAATATTTATTTATTATAATTGAGGGAAAGTAAATAGAATAAGGGTGATCTCAAATTCCTAGTAAGGTTTAAGTAAAATGGAATATATTATGAGAAAATAAGAAATAATTAATATGGAAAGGTAAATAACTAAAAAAAATTCCATTTAACAAATAACTTATGAAATAAATGCATGTATGGATAATATCAAATGAAATAATCTCATGGATAAAAAAAAATTAATTATTAATGAAGTAAATTCATACTATTGGATTTCATGATCTTATATATCATGATATATCTACATTAAAGACCTTGTACAAAGTTAGTTTAAAGTATGGATAGGTATACACTAAAACCAAATTTAATTTTGAAAACTAATTTTTCTTTTGAGAACCATTGATGCATCTAGGGGCTATATAATTTTGAGCCCCACCCATCATTTCATGTCCAATTCATTCCTCCCAAATGGCCTGAAGGCCTTAATTTTTATTGATTTTTCATAACTCCCCTTTCAAGGTATGAGGGGGAACCCTTACAAAGCATATAGGCTTAGAGATTATATGGCTCATAGGCTTAAGAGACATTACATGACTCGAAGGTCTTAAGGAATTCAACCAGACTATAACTACAAGGAACTTCCCCTCCCCTGCATCTGCATCATGATGGTAGCTCTCCACCTTTGCATGGACATCTGGCTAAGCTTCTTGTGCAAGCATAGGATGGTCCCGATGACACAACCATACCCTCTCATTCTTCCAAATCCATTGTTTTTGTTCTAGTGAGTGCACCTACTCTGAATCCTCATATGGGGAAGCTCTTTTGTAGAGTCTGTCTAAGAAAACTACACTGATCATGTGGCCCGAAGGACTTGAGGTTTCTTGAAGGCCTTAAAGGTGGCCCAAAAGCCTTACTAACCTGAAGGCTTGGGTGGCCCAATGGCCGTAAGCACTCCAAGCTCAAACTAGTGGCCCAAGGTGAATAGTTTTGGCTTCTATAGTATCAAACAGTACCTACTACAGTAACTGCTTCAGTACCTACTACAGTACTCTCACAGTACTACAATTCATTCCTTATATTTTGAATTTAATTCATAATATTATACCTTATAAAAAAATGTCTGTATTGAATAATGAGTAAAATATATCAATATTTCTTTAGGAAATTAAATAAATTTTAAAATAAAAAACTTTTTATATAAATGGTATATGTTTAAGTCAATAATCATATCTGTGATACAAAGTGTATGAATATTTAAGTGAAATGTAATTTCTAATAATTACAATAAAGTTAATGTTTCAACAGAAAGATGACGACCACAAGATTAATAAGTGATAATATAGATTTTTGTGATAAATTCATGTACTTTGAAGAATAAAAGAAAATAGAAGAGAAAAAGTATAATATTATTTCTTAAAATATTATTCATTTTAAAATCATTTAAATATTTTAGAAGAATCTCAAATAGTGTAAAATGGTTATGATGGATGGAAAATTCATTAATGATGTATATGTTAAAAGAGACATTAATTTTGAGCTTTATAAAGAAATTCAAAAATAAAAATTTCATAAAAAATTAGAAATATTCCATTAATACCTTTTATAAAGTTAATCATAACTTATAATATCCTTAATAAATTCTATAAAATGACTTTTAAAATAATTTTAAAAAAATGGGCATGGAAGAAAAATATATCTAATAAAAAATAAATAAGGTCCATTTTTCTTTTAATTTGTTTTTTCTTGATTTAATATCCAAAGAGAGGAATTTTTTTAAGAAAATATAAAAACTAATTAAATTTCCAAAGTATAAGAAAATAGATAGAGTTTATGAAATTTGGATTATAATATTCCTTTATTGAAAATTATGGCAATCCAAAAAAACTAGATTATTAAAATAAATTATTACCATTTTGGTAACTCTTCAATTAGTACCTGTTTAAAGTGTAATTTTGAATAGAAACATTAATTATCCTGAATAAATATATATTCTTCTTAAATACTTCAAAGGGAAAATATATATACCACATAAAAACAAATAGGTGAATAATACCAAATATGACTCAATGGAGTGGAAATTGAGATGAAATATCTTACCTCACTCTTCCCCTTAGTTGAAAAATATTTAACATCTTGTATAATGGTTTAAGAATTGATATAAATTTATAACAGAACTATATTAATATTTATAATATCACATATTATCCTCTTAAAACATTTTATCACCCATTTATTAACAATATTTCATTGTTACTATTGTTTGTAGTGCTAATTTACTAGTTTTATCATGTATATCTTTCATGGGAATTCCAGTTATTTTGAATAGGATATAGTTTCATCATATAGAAAATGATAGTAATGTTATAAATATCATATTAATTCATTAGATATTTTTTTTTAATTATTCTTGAAATCTGGATGTGGAAAATTTACCAAATCAGTTCGTGGAGATGGTTGGAGGTACGTAGGCATGAGAAACATTATCATTTCCTTAATGGGTGAAATGGTAAGAAAGTATATTTTATATTAAATTTATAGAATCAATATTATTTCACAATTATCATATATATTAATTGGTTCCATAATTATGACTATCAATATGATTCATTGGTGGAAAACAAATTTCATCAGATTGTGAGATGTTAGTCCACTATACACATGAGTGATGGATTTATTTCTCATTTGATGGAGATGAAGATGGATAAATATTATCAAATAAACATAATAACATATAAGTATATATTATATACTAGTTTTATTATATTTTAATTGTTATAAAATATTTAATGGTGGTAAAAGAAGAAGTAAAAAAGAAATAGTTTTGTTAAGACGATTACCTTCTCTTAGAGAAGCCTCCTTTAACTATGAAAAATTAAAAATTTAATGATATTTTCTTAAAACGACATATAAAAATGAAAACATTCAGCAGTGTTTTCTTAAAAAACACCGCTAAATGTTTTTATTTATTAAAAAAGCACTTATCCCCCTTCTATCCACACCACCCCCTTCTCCAATGAGCCCCCTGAGTCTGAGTCCACACCCTCGACGCAAACCCCCCTTCCCTCCTAATCCATCACCACCTACCCCCACTGTAGTTTCTGGGAAAAGCAAAAGCGTGCGATGGGAGGTTCCCAACATACCTTTTTTCATCATTTATGATCAATCTGAGATCTAAACGATGATAAATGCCAAGATCTACATAATTGAATCAATGAAAATAGACAAGGGAAATCACACCAGAACTAGAGGGAGGATCATTAAATATTATTTATAATTAACTTAATTAAATATAAAATTCACTTTGTGGGAAATATTTCATCATTGATGGATCTAGGGACAAATATGTAGTGCACGGTCATTGCATTGTAGAAACCAAGTATATATTTCCTCTAGCAGTGATCCACATGTGTTCCACGAATATCTAGACATTACTGAAGGAGTCTCTGAGTTATATCATGGAAGATCCTTATGCTTGAATCGTCTACCTTTGATCACTTTGAGAACTTCTCCCAAAGCATTCTCCTTGATCTAGTGGAGGAGGATTTCTCTCTGTTCCTGGGAGCATTCATAGAGAAGGAATCTGTCTAGTCTCGAGAGGATTCCTCAAATCTGTTGTGCATAACTAAGACAGATTAATTGGTTTAATGAGAAAATAACATAGCTGTGTTTATATATCGCTAGGGTTAAAATAAAATAATTGCACAAGTTCCCTTAATTATTTATTTAATCCTAGTAAAACCCCATGCCAAATAATAATAACATCATTATTTCTCGACATGTCCTTAACTTGTGAATAATAATTAAATATTATTTAATTAAATAATATTCAATATTTTTTATTTCTCACCAGACCTAAAAACCCAGTTCGCCATTCCTTTATAATATTTATCAGACCTTGAATAATGATTATTTATTTATTAAATAAATATCACTGCTTTATTTTCTAATAAATAAATAAATATTATATTAAATAAATAGAAAATAAATATTTATATGAGATAAATCAAACGTGAATAATTATTAAAACACATGTGGGAATAATATTTATTCAACTTTTTAAATAATAAATTATAATATATTATTCAACTAAGATTTTGGATACACTAAGTGTGTGACCCTCTAGGACTCTTTCTTAGTGGAATTAGACGAAGCCGCCTAAAGTCCAAGGTTAGCATCTCGAAACATTCCAAGGGACCTATAGATAAATAAGTTAATACTACAATGACATGTCACCTGATACAGACATTTATTGTGTAATACAATCACTATGTCGTGATATCTCAAATCAAGAAGGTTACATGCTAGTGCCATCAACCCATGTGCTTGATGTCTCTTTCTTTGAATTCCTGGAATTTTAACTTGCCTATAGAACACCATGACCATGGATTTATTTAGGATATATCATTTCTATCAAAGGTCCTGAGATATTAACTTCTGTTAAAGAATAAAAGGGTTAAATCCTTTATCACACTATTCATTATTGCAATATTATTCATGATTCACCCAATGTATCCTACTTCACTGTGAACATCTATCATCACGGTTTTCATCAATCCATCTAAGTGCGTGAGTCATAATACCCATGAAAAATATTATTAAAGTTGAAGGACCAATACACACATCCTTAGATAGGAACATCCAATGACACATATGGATGTGGATTTCCTACTGGTGGGTCTCATTCTCATAATATCCTAAAGGATATTACCATGGGAGTACACCATTAGAAGGTGCCTCAAATTCCTATGAGTCTCTACCCATGATAGCCTGTATCATTTTTGTTCCTCAAATAATATCATCTAACTATAGAACATATATTCAAGAATAGTGTCGTAGCACTTCTGGGTTCTCATCATAGCAGGGAACTGCTATAACCTTTTAGTGGGACATCTACTCTTAGGACATTATCACATACTATGTCACTTATAAGAAAAATCATTATGTGATAAGTGGTTTATTAATATTCAAAAAAATGAATAAAGTTATCATAAAGTACACATAAGTTGATTCTAGGGAACCAACTCCAAAAAACTCCCACTTTCACTAGAGCCAAATACTAACAACCTCCAGTCCGCTAGATCTCATATGATAGTCATGTTTATATTGATATAGGCCTTTATTCAAGTGGTACACCAATTTCTCTTATATGGTTAATTTGATTACTGAAACTTCACACATTTGATAGAAATACTTCAAGAGGTGATACTTCCATAGTATGTGGTTTTTCAGTTGTCATGACCTTGTATCTTTTGTAAGATCAACCACTATAGTATTATCACAATACAATGTGATAGGGTCTTTACTGATAGGTACCACATCAAGCTCCTAGATAAATTTATGAATCCAAATAGCTTCCTTAGCTATATCATAAGCTGCTATATACTCAGACTCTACTATAGAATCAGTGGAAACTAGCTTCTTTGAACTCTTCCGGATCATAGATCCTCCATTGAGACATAAAATATATCACGATTGTGACTTCAGATCATTCTGATCTTTTAGAAAAATAGAATCAATATAACCCCTGATGACCATCTCCTCATCTCCTCCAAACACCAGGAATATATCCTTAATTTTTCTCAAATACTTTAGGATAACCTTAACAACAGTCCAATGCTGTTCTCCTAGATCTACCTGATATCTGCCTACCATGGTCAAGGCATAGGCAACATCAAGTATAGTATATAACATGTCATACATGATCAATCCTATCAACTAAGTGTATATGATCTTACTCATTATCTCTTTCTCTTATGGTGTTTGAGGACACATTTTTTGAAAGATATAAACTATACAACACTGGAACCAATACCCTTTTGATTTTTACATACTAAATATATTTAGTATATGGTTAACATATGTACCTTGAATTAGTCCAAGAAGCCTCTGGGATCTATCATGAATGATCTTGATCCCTAGAATGTAGGCTGTTTCACCTAAATCCATAATGGTGAAACACTTGTTTAACCAGTCCTTAACTAACTGTAAGAATGGCATTTCATTTCCAATAAGTAATATGTCATCAACATATACTACTAAAATAATGACCTCATTTCCACTAAATCTCTTATAAATACACGAATCACATTGATTATTAATGAAACTGAATTCCTTTATGACTTAATCAAATTGAATGTTCCGTGACATGCATTCTTTCTTCAATCCATAAATGGATCTCTGAAACTTGAAAATCCTTTTGGTATCACCTAGAGTCACAAAACCTTCTTGTTGTGACATATAAGCATATTTTTGAAGGTTCACATTAAGGAATGTAGTTTTGACATCCATCTTCCAAATATCATAGTCATGGTAAGATTCAATAGAAAGTATAATTATAAAGGATTAAAAAATGGAAACTGTTGAAAATGATTCATTGTTGTAAATTCCTTGACACTATTTAAACCCTTTATCCACCAGACTTTCTTTATAGGTATTTACTTTTCATTCCATGCCTAGTTTCCTCTTGAATACCCATTTTAACCCAATAGGATTTACATCAACTGGCGCATTGACCAGAACCCAAACTTGGTTGTGATACATGGAATCCATTTCAGAATTTAGGGATTATTTCCATCTTTCAGCTTCTAATCTTTCTACTTCCTACTTGTAGGATAGAGATTAATCATTTTCAACTAATAATGAGTCACCATCCTTAGTGAATAGAAAACCATATCTCTCTGGTTCTCTTACCTCTTTAACTATCCTACACAATACTTGTGTTTCAATAACTACTTCTTCCATAGGGAACTAGGAAATTTGTTCCTCTTACAACTCTTTGGTATCTTGAGCATCAACTTTATAGAAGTTAATCTTTCTCCCACTATACTTTTTGAGGATGTGCTCCCTATCAAGAAATATGGCTTGTATAATGAGATTCACTTTCTTATCTATGGTGTTGTATAGGTAGTATACCCTTATTTCCCTGGGATACCCTATAAAGATACACATTATGCCCTAAGGTGCTAGTTTTTTTCTCAAGAAGGCCTTAACAAATGAATCGAAACCCCATAGACATGTATGAAACCAAATGAGTTTATTTCCACTCCATAGATTGAAGGTAATTCTATTTTCTACTTTAGTTGGAACTCATTTTAATGTGTATACTGTAATTTTTAATGCATATCCCCAAAAGGATAATGGACGATCTACATGACTCAGCATTGAACTTACCATGTATAACAAGGTAATATTCCTCCTTTCATTAACAGAATTCCATTGTGGTGTATAAGGTGGAGTGAGTTGAGAAATAATACCAAACTACCATTAAAAGTTAATGAACTCTTGGATAAGATATTCACCACCTCGATCCAATCGAAGCTTATTTATCTTATTACCCAGTTGATTCTATACTTCATTCTTGGATTCCTTGAATATATCAAAGGGATCCAACTTATACCTCATCAAGTAGATATATCTATATCTACTAAAGTCATTAGTAAAAGTTATGAAGTAAGAATACTCACCTATAACTTATATTGGAAACGGTCCATACATTTTATTGTGTACCAATCCTAGAATCTATGTGGCCCTTTCACCCTATCCAAAAATAATGGGTTGGACATTTTTACTTGTAAACAAGCATGACATATCTAAAGTGTTTTCTTCTGAGAAGTGTCTAAATATACATCCTAATAGTTCTTTGTCAAATACTTCTCATTTACATGACCAAGATGGTGATTCCAAATCTTGGTGTTGTATGAGTCATGTGAAAATGATTCATCATCAATTGAAAACACTTGGTTTTCATAATTTTATAGATAAATACCTTTATTTAAATGTTAAATACCAAAATATACATTTTCCTTATAAAATAAATAACTTTTATTTCCAAATTTGAAAATAAACTCATTTATATCTAGTAATGATACAAAAATTATATTTTTGGTAACTGTAGGTACATAATAATAACATTTCAAAAGAAAAATCATTCTCATTGGAAATGAGAGGTGGAAGTTACCATTGTCTAGATCAACCATCCTCACACCGTTAGTAGCTCTCAGATCCACCTCTCCTCTAGGAATCTTTCAAAATCTAATTGGTTCCTACATTTACATATTAATGCGATCCCCACAAGTTTTTTCTAACACCCAATGTTTAGATGTTGAACGATTACACTCGATAATGAACACACATTTATCTTTCTCATTCTTGTAGGTGTAGTTCCTCTTCCAGTGGCCCAACTTTCCACATGAAAAACATACTACCTCCCTTTTCTTTCCCTTCCTCTATATTTTATTCTTTTTGGAATGCCAGTGATTTGGAGATTTAGACTATTTATAAGACTTGGGACCCTTTTCCTTGTAAATACTTTTCTTATTCACAATAAGGATTTTGGGTTTTTCATGCCCCATGTTTTTATCCACTTGGAGAATTAAAGTAAGAAGTTATGAAAGGATCTTATCATTATTGACCATATTGTAATTAATAATAAAGCTGGAAAAGGTCTTGGGTAGTGATGAAAGTATGAGATCTATATGAAACTCATATTTGAATTTAACCCTCTAAGATGTCTAGGAATTCAATGTAGACAATAATCTTAAATAAATAATGAATTGCTGGTGAAGATTCTCTAAGATTAGTTGTAAACAAAGCATTGGAGATATTATACCTCTCTTGTCTCACCTTCTCTTGATAGAGATACTGAAGGTGATAAATCATGATATTGGCATCCATATCCTCATTTTATAGAAAAATATCATTGGAAATGGATGATATAATAGAACCCTAAACGTCCATAGCATCATTCAGATGTTTCTCATAGAGAGACAATTCTTAAACACTTATCTCATTACCTGGAAAACTTGAAAAGGTTCTTCCAGCACATACAATTTCCTTTCCTAGAAAATGATGACATGTAGGCAACTTTTCCATTATTAGGGATTTGTGGTAGTTAGAAGGTTTTCCTTATCAATTATGGATCAAAATGATATGTTTGATGTCATTTTATTTCCATTTTTACAAAATAAGATAAGCAGAATTTTAATACTTTATCTAATAAAATTTAGACAAATAAATAATATATTTATTAGTCTCCCACTATTTGTTAAAAACCCAATAGTCCTCACCATTAGCTTCAGAATATCCTTTTTCATAGACATTCTAGTGTAAAGGATCCATATTCCCCTTCTCATTACCCAAAATTGGGTTGGTCAAAGAACTTCAATTGTTTTAGGTAGGCATTCTAAATTCCAACTGCATGAACTCATAGTTATTTGATCTATTGAGTGGACTACCCAATCTTAAAATCATTAAAATGGACTTCCTCAACCTTTTCTTCTTAGTTACACCACTTCCTAATTTTTCAGTCAACCCTTAATGTGAACTAAGTTAATCCAACCCAAAACATGAAGTTAGAATTCCCTGATAATGGAAAGCACCCTAACTTGGGTTGGTCAAGAACTTTGAAATATGGTTCGTTTTTAACCAAATTAATGGAAGGATATACCAAATTACTATTTTATTGAGGTATTTTATCCTTTTATGAATAAAATTCCAATTATTATCTTTATCACATGCTTTTTAATATTAAATGGTTTTACATAAGTGATTAACCATGTCTTAGATAATATTTACGCATAAACCAGTTTATTTTAGTTCTATCTTGCAAGATCATTAATTCATTAATTATATGATCACAACAATACATCTATAATGAAATAACCATGAAACTTCATAGAAATAAAATAATAAAGGGTATGATCATGATCTTATACCAATGGTTAGTTTATCTAGTGATTGATAAATTAATCACTGGCCTAGGGGAAAAAACACATTGAACCGATTATAGTTCATGTTATAGATTTCCACCCATCCACCTATGTATCTCCTTGGATTGGTTTCTACTTGGATCTAAACTTGAAATGACTCCACTATCTTGGGAGCTCCATCCTTTACATATTCCTTTTAACACACATATTTTACACAAAAGAAACCATGGGAAAAGATGCCCTATACTATAAGAGGAGAGAAGGCGCACAACCCAACAATTTAGTTTAATAATAAATTAAATTAAACCAATAACATACAAAGTTCTATTCTAGATTATGATCATCCATATATATTCAATTAATTATGCATTTAATAAAACTAGTATTCAATTATTAATCATTATTATTTAAGGTAAATCGCGTTCGAATAAATTAATTATTATCATTATTTAATCAATTAATTTATATTAATTACCATTCAAATTTCCTTGAGATTCTCATCCATTATAGTTTTAAACAAATTAAACAAATTCATTTAAAATTAACTATGTACATAAATGTACCTTGGATGCAACATAGTGAATACCTTCTTGATTCTTCCCAAAACGTGTTATACTAACATACTATTTTACTCTTTTGACATATAGAATACATGACTTACCATATACTTTCACAACATGCACTTCAAGGATGATTACTTGAATTACATGATTTTTAGCGATGTGTTATGATTAAATTCACATAGAGAAACAACTTGTGATATAACTCATACATGATATGAAGATATTAAAATTACACAGATATTAATTATATATATATATATATATATTAAAACCTATCATATGGTGTGTGTTATCGTTATGACCACAAGCAAGTTCATATATCATGGTTTACACCATAGAATAAATAAATTTTAAATCTATGTAACTTGGTATAAGTACACGACATGTGTGTCCGAGCTACATGGTGTGTACATCTCTCACTGTCTATTTGAGTTACATGCCTAGGGACTTGGTATGTGAATCATAACTCAAAAACTAGAGTACACGACGTTTACAATGGGCTACATACCATGTCTAATGGGCTCTGTGCCATGTGATCTCCAAATTACATGGTCATGAGTTAGGTAGGCCGTGTATTAAAATACACAACCCATCTTTGACTCAAAGGGACTACACACTGTGTACATTGGCTACATGATGTGTAATATGGATGAACATGAACCATTATGTTCTGATCAACACACGGTGAATTTAAAGCGTGTAATTAATTCATAATCTTGAATTAATTTCCAATTAAATTTTGATGCATTTAACATGACTACCTGGTGTGTAACTCAAGTTACACAGTGTGTAGTCCTGTGTTCTCTGACCAAAACCATTGGCACCTACGAATGAGTTCCTAGATTTTATTTTAATAAAAAAATTAATTATCTCAATTAGATTTATGATAAATTAATGAGGAAGAAGTAGATATCTCGATTCATATTAAAAGAAAGATTAAACTTGAACTGAAAAACTAAATTAAAAATTCATAAATCACCAATGATCTTTAAATAATTATAAATAATTATGTGACCCCTATGATACCACTCGTAGGTTCTGGGCATAGTGGAAGCATGCGATGGGTGGTGCCCAAAATTTCTATTGTAATTATCAATGATTAATCTGATATCTAAATGATGATAAATAATGAGATCTACATAATTGAATCAAAGAAAAAATACTAGGGAAATCACGTCGGAACCAGATGGAGGATCATAAAATATAATTTCTAATTAATTTAATTAAATAAATAATTACCTTGGTTGTAATTATTTCTTCATTGATGGATCCGATAACAGATTTGTAGTGAACCATCGTTACATTGTATAAACCAAGTAGATATTTTCTATAGAGGTGATCCACATGTGTTACATAAATATTTATACCTCTTAGAAGGAATCTCTGGATGCTCGTACGATAGATCCTTGTTCTTGCATCATCTTCCTTTGATCACTTTGAGAACTGCTTCCAAAGCATTTTCCTTAATCTGGTGGAGGAGGATTTCTCTCCATTCTTGGGATCTTTCTTTGGGAAGGGATATCTCTAGGTTTGATAGGATTCTCCAAATCCATTGTGCATAACTAAGAAAAATTAATTGTATTATTAACAAAATAACATAAAAGGGTTTATTTATATCTAGTGTTAATATAATATAATTTCTCAATTTACCTTAATTATTTATTTAATTCTAGAGAAACCCCATGTCAAATAATAATAATATCATTATTTCTCAACATGCGATTAACTTGTGAATTATAATTAAATATCATATAATCAAATAATATTCAATATTTATTATTTCTCACCAAAACAAAAAAACTCAGTTTTCCTTTCCTTCATAATATTTATTGAACCTTGAATAATGACTATTTATTTATTAAATAAATATAATTTCATTATTCGGTAATAAATAAATAAATATTATATTTACTAAATAGAAAATAAATATTTATATGTGATGAAGAATACATGAGTAATTATTAAAACATGAGAGGGAATAATATTTATTCAACATGTCAAATAATAAATAATAATATATTATTTAACTAAGATTCTAAATACACTTAGTTTGTAACCCTTTAGGCCTCTTTCTTAGTGACATTAGGTGAAGCAACCTAAATTCCAAGGTTAGCTTCTAGAAACATGCCAAGGCTCCCATAGAGAAAGAAGTTAATGAAACAATGACATATCACCACGTATGAATGCTTACTCTATAATATAATCCTTTTATAATGTTATCTCAAATCAAGAATGTTACATACCAATGCCAACAACCCATGCACTTGATGTCTCTTTCCTTGACTTCTCGGAATTTGAACTTGCCTATAGAACATGATGGTCATGGATTTATTTAGGATATATCATTTGAATCAAAGGTCCAAAGATATTAACTTCCATTAAATAATATAAGGGATAAATCCTTTCTCTTATTATTCATTAATGAAATATTACTCATGACACACCCAAAATATCCTACTTCACTATGAACATCTGTCACCACAATTTTCATAAATATATCTATGTGAATGACTCATAATACTCATTAATAATAATCTAAATGTATAATAAAAAATACACACATCTGTAGATAGGAACATCTAATAACACATGTAAATGTGGATTTCCTACTGGAGGGTCTCATTCTCATAATATCTTATTTGAGTGCATACACCATGAGAAGGTTCCTCAAAGTCCTATGAGTATCCACCCCTAATAGCCTGTTTTATTTGTGTCCCTCAAATGATATCATCTAGATATATAAAATAAATTCAAGAATAGTGTCACAACACTTCCAAGTTCTCATCATAGTGGGGAACTGCTATGGACTTTTAGTGAGATAGCTACTCTTATGACATTATCACATTCCGTGTAACATATAATAATAATCATGATGTGATAAAAAATTTATTAATATTCAAAACCATGAATACATGTTATCATAATGTTCACAAAAGTTGGTATTAGGGAACCAACTCCAACACCCATTTCTCTCAACCCAAACCCTTCTCCCCTGATCCCACCAAGCCTAATCCCTCTACCTCATTGCCAAACCCCCTTCTCCCAAGATCCATGTCCACCACACCACCTTATCCCCCTTCCACTTTGAATAACCCTTACCCATTATATTTCAAACAGTTTGAGTGGTAAGACATAATTTCTTCCCCTTTTCTTATACTCCATTATTCCCTTAACCCCTCTCTCAAATTTATCAATCATATGGACCCCAACCATTATTTGGGATTAGATTAAGGTTTTGAGAAGTTATAATTATTTATCTTTGGGTTTTCTAGGTAGAGGAGGTAATTTATTGCCTCTATTATGGATTCTCCATCAAAGAAGAAAGGTTTTAGAGGGTTAATCTTGACATAAGGTAGGAATTTATATGTAATTTCCTCAAAATTTATGGTTTGTATTCCATGGATTATTTTAAATGATTTATTATGATTTTATAATTATTTTATAAGCCCATTTTAGGATATAAAGTATTTAAAAATAGATTTTGTGCTTGACATGGATGGGTCACATGCTAAGATCCTTTGAAAATAGCTGAGTGACCCTATTAAAAATTGTTCCTCATGGATGTTTTTGTACAATAAAACCATTTTGGGTTTTAAATGGTTTAAAAACTTTTAATAGAACTAGGTTACATTTCAAGTGATTATTAAAATACCTAGTGGCTTTTATAATGGAAATTAGCTATTTAAAGTGGTGTTTGACACCACTTTTGTCTTTAAAATATGTGCTTGTTGTTTTAGAGGTTTTTTTTAATAAATTTAAATTCGTTTAACTTTAATATTTTTTTAAATGTTTTTGATACTATAACTCTCATGGTGGATTGAAATGTTTTAAAAATGGGAAAGATTGGTCTTGAAAAATGGGTGCTTAACACCATTTCATATCTTTTAAAGAGGGGTGTATTGATTTCAAAAGTGATTTTATGGAAATAGTTGTATTTATACATTTCTATTAAAAGTGTGGTTTGATAAATTATTTTCAAAGAATATTTGAAATGCAGTTTCAAAATTGTGTGAAAATGGATTGGCTTCTCAAGCTCTTTATGATATCCCATTTGACTCTTTAATAAAAAGTGTTTTTATAAATGAGTGAGACCCTATTTATCCTTGTGTTACTAATATTATACCCAAGAGGCTTGTGATCCCATGAGGGAATTATTTTTATTGACGTGTATTTGTGTGTTTCTTAAGCATAGATGTGATTGTGTTTGTTTCCTACGAGGGTGTAGGAGGTGAGGTGTGAGTTAATTTCAAATGATTTTCACATGTTTTATGTGAATATATGTTCATGTGTTGTTAAAGGCACATGGTGAAATAAAGTGAAAAGTATTCTTGAGGATGTGGCCCAAGTCATACACCTATCAAAACTAAGGTGCATCCAATGAAATTTTTAAATATACATAATTTTCAAAAATATTTTAGGCCACTAAATAAAACATAATAATATTACTATAAAATTAAATAATTGTTTTGAGTTAAAAATGATATAGGTCACATAATTATCTAGAATTAATAATAATTGTTTGGAAGAGTTTTATGAAGGTCACTATAAATATATTATACATTTATCTATAATGTAAAAATAAAAAAACAAACTAAAATTATTATATAAATAAATATTTTTTTAAATTAAAAATGAAACAAGTCACATGATAGTAAAATTATATTATGTATTATTATAAAAATAAATTTTAAATATAAATTTCATTTTCATTTATGTATTTAAAGAAAAACCACAAAGGTGAACAAAAAAACAAATGACACAAATTTAGACATAGTGACCCTTAGGGGTTTCTCCCATGACGTCAATTAAAAATTAATGATTTTATGGTTTTCCCTTTCTCTTATTTTATATTATACTATACATGATTGATTTCCTTTTTTTAATTTTAAATTTTTAGTACTTAAATGAATCTTATTATAAATACTTGGGTTGTGTTTTTTTTCACTTCTATTTATCTATTTTTATTCTTAGTAATAATTATGTGTTTTAATTTTATTTAATGAACTGCAGGAACATTGTGATATACATGGATAAAAGATGAATCACATTTTCAAAGAACAAACCTTAATATGATAAGGGTTTGGAGGAGTTTTTTGATTTTACAATTTGCAATCAATCTGTTGATGGGACTGTAATATGTCCTTGCCCGAAATGTAAATTTATAATATGGTTCAAGATAAATGAAGTTTATGAAAACCTGATATTGAATAAATTATCTAATCAATATTTGTGTAGGATTTTTCATGGATAATCAAACGTTAAATATGTTTTAGCAATGATGTTAAAGAAAAAAATGATATCCCAACATCATCAATAATGGACAATGAAAGGAAAAACCTTATAAATGATTCTTTCGGTATTGCAAGAAAATAACATCAACATTAAAACATATTAGAACAACTAGTTTTGGGTTCCACAAATAGTAACTTAATGAATGATGTTTTTTGGACTATAGGAAAACCAAATCAAGATTGTAACATATCATTAGTTCCACTTCTTGATTTTGTGGAGAATAGTATAAGATATAACATCATTGAGTATAAAAATTCCTTTCATGATTTATTTTATAATAGAAATCAAGTGTTTTATAGTGGATGTTTTAAATATTCAAAGATTTCTTTTCTGATGAATTTGTACCATATCAAATTCCTATACAAAAATAAAAATAAATTTATTTTCATGAAATTGGAATTGTTACAAGAATAATTCCCTAAAGCTATGATCCCTGAGTCTTTTTATGATATGAAAAAAATTGTTATAAAATTGGTCTGAATTTTACAAAAATAAATGCTCATCCCAATAATTGTATACTTAATTGGGGAGAGGATTCAAGTAGACAAGGTTGTAAAAAAATTTCCACTTCGAGATGGTATTCAATGGGTGGTGTTGAAAGTATGAATCAACACACTATTATGAAGAATATGAAAAGGAACATACCTAATTTTTTTTCATTAATTACCTTTAAAACATCAATTTTAATGATTATTCATATCCTCAAAAAATTCCAAGCACATGAAGTGGAATTATATATATAATAACAATGATGGTTTAATGCAGCATCCAAGAGATTCAAAATTGTGAAGAAATTTGATTCATTACATCCATATTTGTCATCTAATCTTAGGAATTTTTGATTGGGATTGGATACCAATGGATTCAACCTATTTGGGACTTTGAGTACCATTTATAGAATTTGTACAGTTTTTTGATCCCTCATAATCGAACTCCATGGATGCGTATGCAACAAATATATTTTACAATTTCGATGATTATTCTTGTAAATAATTACAAGAAATGTTATTATCGTATACTTTTATACCCTAATTGAAGAATTATAGAAGTTATAGAGAAATAGTGTTGATACATATAATTAATATTCTAGAATAATGTTAAAAATTCATACTTCCATAATGCGTACCATTAGTGGATTTCTTGGACTTGAGACTTATCTAGTTGAAAAACTTACTCAGGTTTGAAATTTCATATTTTTAACTTTGATTTTGACCTCGAATGACTACCTTATGATTAAAAATGGTGGTTATTGTGTCATCACATATTTCTCGATTCATGTCAAATATTTTGGTTGAACAAGTCAAAATCCAATGGTTTCTATTGATCATAGACCACCTCCGAAGTTGTTTACAGGTTCTGAAATATTGGCATATCTTGGAAATGTTGAAATATAATTTGTAAAGGTGTATAATTCTAATGATATTGGGAAATGAGTTCAAAGTGAATCATTAATTGAAATCAAAATACAATAATATAAGAACTAAGTATATTCTTAAAACTTCTGTATTGGGAATTTAATTTATTGCATCATAATACTAATGTTATGCATATTGGGAAGTATTTTTGTGATAATTTGATCTTCACATTTCTTAATGAGAGTATAAAATCGAAGGACCATCTCAATAATCATAAGGGCTTACAAAAAATAAATATAATGTGTGACATATCATTAGATGAGAATATAAAGTATGCTTTAAAATTTTTTTCAATGAAAAATAGGTATAAATATACATTAATTTAAATTTTAAAACATATAAAGGTATCTGATGGGTATTCAAGTAACACCTCAATGTATTTCAACTTAAATAATTATAGATTACATGGTTTGAAAAATGATGATTCACATTTTTTTACAGTTGTTACTACCATTGTCATTGTGTACATTGTTACATGAAAAGGATATTGTAATAGTACTCCAATTTTAAACATTCTTCCGAAAACTATGTGAGAAAACTATACAAGTAGTAGACCCTTAAAACCTTCAAGATAATTTTGTTCTTATAGTTTGTGCAATGGAGATGATATTTCCTTAGTCATTACTATCATGATTCTATTAACTATGAATTTGGTTGAGAAAACTAAATTAGGAGGTATCTTACATTATCGATGGATGTATCCAATTGAGTGGTAATTTATTTATATCTTTTTTCATCTTAAGTAAATTTTTTTGGAACTTCATTAAATAAATAATTATGTTTAATTTATTTTATTTCATATATACCTTGGTCATTTGAAATCACACATGAAAAATAAATCTAAACCCGAAGGATCAATTTCTGATTGATATTTAGTCAATGAATATATTACCTTTTGTTCAAGATGATTGGCTGATATTGAGTAAAGATTCAATCAAGTTAGAAATGTTGAAAACACATTGACTCAATCTCAACTATATGGAAAATAAAAAATCTTTTCTACTATTGGACGACTAGTTGGGATGATCTCAAATATTAAACTAAAAAATTGGAATTATTATAGGAACATAGATATCTGCAACTAAATAGTGAAATTGTAGATCCATTTATTAATGAGATCAAGATAAAAACAAAGAGAATCACAATAATTCCAACACGAAATGAGAAAGATATAAAAAAGATATTAAGAAAGAGTTTTTAGAATGGTTTTCATGTCATGTAAGTTTATAAATATTGAAATCAATACGGATGTTAGGTTAAAAAATATATTTTGTAAATTTAATAATATATATTATTTTTTAGATCATGAATACTGATACTCAGGCTGATTTATGAAAATATTTTATGTTTATAGATCAAGGTCCTCTAAAACATGATGTAAATTTTCATGCTTACAATGTGAATGTCTTGAAATTTAGTACAATCGACCAAGAAGAGGGTTTAAAAACAACGAATAGTGGTCTATTTATAGTTTTTGAATTGGGATGATATGGAAAGTTAACTGATATTATCGAGTTAAACTATAATGGTAATTTTTTAGTTGTTTTATTCAAGTTCAAGTGGGAGATATTACCAGGGGTATTAAAAGAGATTCCTTCAAATCTAATTTTGGGAACTTATATCAATTTATGAATGTCAGTTATTATGAATTAAATGATCTGTATATATTCTCATCATAATAAAAAATGGTATATTGTGTAGAATATTTCATGGATAAAGGGTGGAGTGTAGTTTTCGACATAAAATAAAGAGAATTGTTTGATATGGGTGATGAATTGAAAGATTTTATCTCTGAAATTGAATCCCATAAACATAAAGAAACATACTTATTTTTCCATCATGATATTGAAAATATTATTCTTTTAAGGGCGAATGAAGTAGATGATGTAATGATAGAGAAGTATAATGTCATGATTGAAAGGAAAAATGATTGTATGTGAAGTAATCCATTAACTTATCAACCACCTATGTTATATGTTATTCATTTATAGTACTATGGATCTGTTACCATATTTAAATTTATTTTTATCCATGATTTTTTTTAATTTTTGAAAAATTAAACGTTATATTTTTTTATATGTGTGGTAATTCATTATCATACCTATGAATATTTTTTTTCAATGTTATGCATATGTTAAAATTTCTAAAATTCTTTTTCTGCATGATTTTTTTGAAATATATGTTTTAATGTTATTTTTATTTGTTTAAATGAGCAGAATTCGAAGGAATAAGTGTCTACTATTTGACATTCCCTCAACCACATTGACACCTAATGATCCATTGGTATCCCTCCCTACATAATTTATGATACCCTCCATCTGCCCCTATCAGATTTAGGAAAACCCTCCATCTCTCTCCTACCAGATTCTAAAACACCCTCCTTCTTCCCATCATTATTTGGAACATTTCATCTAGATTCAACAGGTTCATCACACTACGACTCCATAGTGATGAAACTTATAGTTACTATTATTTCATCATGAGGATATTGTAGGGTGATGGTTATAAGTAAAAATTTTAATGTGAATAAATTTATTTCACTTTCTTATAATAATAAATATTTTTTTTTCATAAAATATGGAAACGAAGTTACTGATGAGAGAAATATTAACAATTTATATTTTTTAAATATAAACTAATTGAAGTTAGTTGTCCTATTTTATTGTTATGGGGTCTTCAAAGATGATGACATAGTCTTATTTTGCAATATTCTAGGCCAATTTTTGGATGATATGGTTACCTTCTGATTACATATTCTAATCAAAGAAATATGCCTCAATATTGGAAGAATAAAGTATTTGATTCCCATATAAATGTAATTTTAATACATTATGGATCAATTGAATTCCATCAATTAATTTAATTCTAATATATTAAAAATTAATCTCTTTGAAAAGATATTATTCCACTTTAACGTTGTTAATATTATCACACAAAATTGGATGATAATGTTTTTAAGAAATAGAAAGATTTTTAATGGTGATTATGGAATAAATTCAATAATACACTATTGACCACTCAAAAACTGTATAATAAGGTACCATAAGGGGTACCTAGAGAGCACTGGAAGGTGTTTTTTGATATCCATCTCCATGATAAGCAAATGGTATTAAAAAATATATTATTGTATAAATATAATTTTATATATAAGGATATGACATTTCATATATAACTATTAAATTACATGTTATTTATTTTAGTATGTTTCAAGAAATTTTTTAATATTTTCATTAGATTAAATATTTATAAGACAAAATTATCTATTTTTTATATTATGTTTTTTATCTATCATTGTTAAATGTAGTAAAAGTATTTAGGGAACCAAGTTTTCTATAGTGAACTTTGGCTTGATAATAATACAAAATTTGATAGGAGTCATGTGAATGATCCTACCAAAGAATTTGGGGTATGAATTCCTTTTTCATTGTAATAACATATTTCCAGTTTTCACTTTGTTAATATGTGTTTAATTAAATATGAAGGATATTTGATTTGTAGCTAAAAATCAAGGAAATATGGGATTCCAATCTTGTACAGTACTTTTCGGTCTCCCAGGATGATCTAGTTGGTTAAGTCATTGGAAAAGAGCATCATGGTCACATGCATTAGATGGGTTTGGGAGCAGTAATGTCTAAGGTATTTAGTAGGTCACTAAGGATTGCAGCCACATCTATTCCTAGTTGTAGTTACTCCTTACCTGGAGACATTCAAAGGCAGTTTATGGAAATGAAAAGCATAATTAAGGAATAGGGGATCACAATCCAATAATAAGGGGATCATATAAAGATGTAGGATGCAAAGGTTTTTGATTTTCAGAGAGAATTAGTTTATTTAGAAACCATGTTTTGGTTTGAGGTTGGTGTTTTATACAACTCTATATATTTGAAATTCCATTGATGCTTTAGTTTTATAAAACACAAATTTTATTCAATATTAAATTATATATTCTAATATTGATGAATTTAAATAGGTTTACATTCTACTGATGTTTTCCAATCTTATTATAAATGGGTTTTCTACCAGTTTCTATGTTTCAAACTTGTAGAACAATTTTATATACAATCTGTATGTTTCATAAAATACCTTTGAGGCTCTTTTTTAATAATTTTTAATCAAATTGATGTTTCATTTTTCAATTTAATTTATAAAATATTTTAAAAAATATATTTTGTGTATTTAATGGGTTTTAAATGGTTAATGGGTTTTTTGTTGGAATTTCATTTTTCTCAAACCACATTATATTCCCTTTTTATGTTTATATATTACCAAAATTTGATTTTTTTTCATGTCATTTGGTATGTTTTTATGATGTTTTGTTCCTATATAAGATATATTGGACATGTTGTATCATTTTTAATGATTTTATTTGCTTTAAATAATATTCACAATGAATGTATTATTTCAAAAAAAAATTCTAATAAAGGTTACTAAATTTTAAAAATGTTGGTTAAAGCTAAATTCCTATTCAACTCCTTGTACCAAAGGATTTTAGATTATAATATACACTCATGGTTTGATCCCAATTTGATTATTCTTATATGATTGGTGAATATTGTGAAATGAAATCGATTAATGTTTAATGATTATGTAAAATTAAAAGTGGATTCTAATCAAAGGGTGATTAGAGGTGGGTTGGGGAACAATATTTAATGTGTTTTATGAGTATTATGATATGACTTATAATATATTTCCTCACTTACATTATCTAGTTTAATAGGAACCTTGGGTATCTAGGTGGGAGATCAAGAAACAATTATTATACTTGTCATGATGTGGCTATGACTAGTAACCTATTATGAATGAAAATCTCATGCTATGGGGAGTTCTACCCAGTGAGGCTAGGTTTGATAATGTAGAGAGGTTATTTATTAAGAACTTCATCAATAAGTCATACAATACTTCCACATAAGTATTTCAGGGATTGTCTCTCTAAAACCTATGGTATTTTCTATGATATATAAAATTTGACATGTCTTTATTATTATTGAGTGTTGATTACTTATTTGGTTACTTTGTTTTTATTGTTACATTACTTTCCCATATTGTTCATTATATTAAATATAATCTTTTATCATTTCCATTCCTTTATCAACGATATTTCTTCATTCTCAAAAAATTAATTATGTTACTTTTATCTTTTAACATTATTTATTTACTTATGTCATGTTTTTCATAATTTATGTCTTTGGATACTATTTGGTGTTTCTGTATTTTTATAGTTTATTTTTCTTCTAATTTTTTTTTCAAATGGGGTTTCATTTAAATGAAAGACTAAATATTTGAAAGAAATTTATATTTTTCTTTGGTTTCTCCTATTCATCCAATCTCTTTACATATATCTTGATATTTTATTTTTCAAAAATAAATATGAATAGATTATAGTATTAATTGTTTGATTTAGGATTATATTTGAAACTATTTATTTTTATATGGATGGAAGTCCAATGTGTTGATTCATTATACTCTCATTTTATTAGTTTTTTAATGTTTATAATTTAATATTTATCGTTTTTTCTTTTCTAGGGCTACAGTATTTGCACTCATATTTTAATTTTAACATCAATATAAAGTATTAGTTTAAAAATAAATTATATATGGTCAAATTATTTTTACCGCCGCTATATATTATAAAATTTAACAGTGGTTTAAACCTCCATTAACTACTCAATAGTTTTGGGAGAAAAAACTATCTCTACAAAAAAAATAACCGCCTCTAAAATTTTTTTAATGATACTTACCAAAAACCACCACTAAATGAATGAAGTTGAAAGAAGTTGTATACTAAAAAAACATTTATCAGTGGTTTTATAAAACCTTCATGGAATCATTTGGAAGTGGTTTAAACCACCACTAAAGGAAAAATAATTTCTTATATTCACTTATTTTGTTGTTGTGTTTGGATTTCTTCTTAAGAAACGTAGGGTTGGGATTTTGGGAGGAAAAGAACCTCTAAAACATGTATAAAAGTTTTAGAGATATATTGTTTTAGGTTTTGGTGGAGGTAAATGGTTCAAAAGGCGTGAGGTAGTGAGGGAAGTAAATTCCAATTTATTATTGAGGTGAGTGGCGCACTTATAAATTTTCAATGTTTTGAAATATTATTAAGTCACTTTCTTAGAAAAACTTCACCAAAATGACTCATATTTTATGGTAATAAGGTCAATGATGAATTAAAACAAAAAAATGATGTATAGTTTTTTAAGGATATTATAACCCTTATCTTATTATATTAGCCCTCTCATGAACCCGTTTTTACCTTAGTTGTGGTAATCAATTTTAACTGTATTTGCTATTAATCATGGAAAAAAATTAACTTAACCTTATTTAATATTATTATTTATCATCATTACAAAGATTTAATCCATTTTATAAAATTAATTTCATATAATTTTAAGACTATAATTTTATAATAATCTCACTAATTTTTTCAAAAAACTGTTTTTTTAAGAAATGCAATTTTCAAGCATAAGCTGGTCTTACATTAAATATTTAACTAATAATCTTCATTATATGGATTTAAATTTATGTATTTAGATATATAATATAAAAATTTAATTTAATAAATTAATTATTAAATATTATTTTAATTTATTAAAATGAAATGACCGTATGCATTTAAAAGCAGTTTTCTAAAAAGTATCCATTTTTTACCTTCAAATGATATTCTCTATATTTATATCAAATTTATAATAAATAAAATGTTAAATATACATATTATGACACATAATTATAAATAAAACGATTAATAGTTAAATTTTACCTTTTAAATTATTTATAAAAGCTTATTTCTAAGGGAAAACTTTAAAAACTCATTCTAGACTTATTTTGACCTAGTATGTTAAAATTGATATTTATCATATCAAATTTGAATTTGTATGCCATTAAATATAATAACATGAATTGTACTATGGTTTGATTAAAATATAATGTCTAATTACTATAATTGAATATTTTGTGTTACATTATAGAAACACTTAGTATTGTTAAGGCATTGAGGATTTCTCCCGGATTGTTGGACTCATCCCTTGCCTATGTACACGATATGTGTTTCGATGTACAAGGGTATAAATTAATTTTTTCTCTTAGGTAGTGGGTATTTATTTTAAATGGAAACATGGTACATGGAAACCAGTTTATGGAGTCTATGAATTTGTCATGGTGATTATGTGAGTTGGATTGAAGAACCATTTATTTTTGGTTATTATTTAGAATATACTGGTCAATGTTCCATTGTTTTATTTATATATGATCCTTATTTTGTGATTATCATATACTTCTATTGATTTATTTTTGATGCATAATATTTTTAGTTTTAATTATTTAAATACATGAATATCAGGTCTCTCTTGGATCCTATTTATATATAAATTCTTTTATGGGGATGTCTGTTATATGGATGAGTCATGTTTAATTTTTTTCAGATTTAGGCATGACCATTGGGCCTTATTTTTGATGGAATAGTCTCACCATTATTATTTTAGGTCCTATTAACTAGTCCAAAACCTCTATCATATGGGGAGGAATGCTTGATAAAATGTGACAACCCTCACCCGAGTGTCGTTCAGTTGATCCCAGAATGTTTGTTACAATTAGAGATTAACAATAATTTTATGTATTATCTATACTTAATTTATTACAAAATTAAGAAAAAAATTTATTAATAATTGAAATAAATAATAAAAAAATATTTTTAAAATGAAAGAAAATCTAAATTAAAATTATATTATTTTATAAAAAAAATAAAAAATATGCACTCGTAGAATATTAGTGAACCTGATCTTTATGTTATAAAAAAATAAATGTCATTTTTAGATTCTTTCTACTTGAGTTAATGTCCTAAGAGGATTTTATTTCTTCTGTTTTATCCTATAGTGGAATATGTAACCTTATATTATATTATAGACAAGAAGAAATTTAATAATTTTTAATAATTTATTTTGCAATCCATAGAAAACATATGTTATATATTAAAAAATATTTATTTTATAAAATGGAAAACATCTAACAACCCAGAAAACATTAACTCAGAGCTGGTGGTTAATTTATTACATTTTCATAGATACAATGGTTTTAATCTTGAAGGAATGATAAGTTTAGTAGTCTTGGATATCCAGATATATATATGATACCCATTTTAAATTGTTAATAAAATATTAATGGTAAAGACCCATATTTTTTCATGTAATTTTTTTTAATTAATTGTTTGGAAATATTACAAGTACGGAAAAATTGACGACGCATGATTCTGAGGCCCTGTGAGTTCGGAATGAATTTCTGAACTTTTATTAGGTATTTTCAGTAAATGCATGAGCAGTATTTCATAACTTTTAAGCCGGTGATCAGAATTGAAATCCAAGGACAC
Source organism: Viscum album (assembly GCA_963277665.1). Taxonomy (NCBI): domain Eukaryota; kingdom Viridiplantae; phylum Streptophyta; class Magnoliopsida; order Santalales; family Viscaceae; genus Viscum; species Viscum album. The sequence continues at coordinate 117,619,440 of OY728156.1, read as the reverse complement.
CGTTGAACTTGCAGCACTGATATTTGCTTAAGGAGACCTTCACCTTGACCACAGTAGTTCTAGGGTAGAAGTTATTTTTTCGAATTTTTCATGGGAGGGTTAGACAAGTAATAAAACAAAAAAAACAACTATTATTTTATTTTCTTGAAACCTCATTTTTGAATTTTAGTGGTGGGGACCACCCAAGCTTGAAACATCTTCTTTTAATACGAGTTAACCCTTGGAATTTCCCCAATTAGATGTGACAACAATTAATTAATTTAATTTACTTAACTTAATAAGGTAGGATCCTTATCTCCTCTAGGGAGGATTTGGGTTGGATAAGGCGAGGTTTTGGGAGAGATTTGGAAAATAACTCTCAAAGGAAGAACATCCTCCAACGAAGAACATCCTCCATCGAGAATAAGCAACCAACTTTGGAGTGTTTTGCGGGAGCAACGGACGTCGGGTCTTCAACATCTTCATCTCCTTCCTCACAAAACCTCCTGCGAACATCAAGGTAGGGAAATTGTTCTTTTTATTTATACTTCATGATGAATCACTGTTTCAAACATTGAAACACCTGATACCAACATAACGTGGAGGGTGAGAGCTGAATAAACATGGCCTAATCCCTTCGAAACTTTATTGATGACGCGTTTTACCCAGAAGGAGGATCGATGGATTGAATGGAGTTTGACCAACATTGGCAGGGCACAAGGTGGTGGTCGGTACTCTGTCTGGACGCGATGGTGGCAGCGGTGCAACTGCACCATTGGAGGAGGCCACGACCGTCAACTGCGGCATAAGAGGATGGCGGCCGGCACGCCGGTTGGCTGTGTGGAGGTGGGACGACACACGTCCACACTGCCGGTTGGGCAGGAGGTCACGTCCCGTCAGCTGCGGCGGAGTAGGGTGGTAGTCGGCACGCCGGTTGACCGCATAGCGAAGCGGCGGTGCATGTCCGCGCTGCCGGAGCAGGAGTCCATGGAAAAGGTTAGAGTGCGGCCGACATCCGGCCAGCCACAGAGGACAACGACGCCATCACAATGTTTGGAGGAGGACCGACCAGAAATCTAGCCAGCCGCGTCACACCAAGCGGGACCCCTCCGATGGGTTTCGCATGCCAGAAAAGCGAGCGAATGGCCTTTGGGCCGTGTGGGTGACCTGGGGGGCGCCTCCCCTCCTGGGTGGTTGCTAGGGTGGACCGCACCACAAGCGGCCACCTTGGCCGCAGGCTGCACCACGGGCCACGCCAGCGGGCCGAGCCCGCTGCGGCCTAGGCCAATCGGGCTGGACCCAGACTGGGTTCGGTTGAACCGAACTGGGTCGGGTCGCCCCAGGTTGGGTCAGACCAGGTCAGTTCGACCAGGTCGGACTGGACCCGGGCCCATCTGGACCCATATACACTTTTATTTCCATATCTTGAGAACCAGGCATCTATTTGACGAACCATCTGCGACACCAGGATACTTGGATCGATATGGTCCTTTTGGTACACTCCACTTGAGTTTTGGATAAATATAGAGTACAGATGGGTTGGATTGAACCCGAATCCAAACATGCCCTCAGAATATAAATTCTAATAACTTACAGACCGGGCGTCCGATTGACACACCATCTTCCGCGTTGGGTCCCTTATGATGTGACATAACATTGGGATACTTATTAATGGGACTTTGTGGAATATGAAGTATTGAATGATGGATTGAGGAGAAGAACCTCCTAGAATCAAGCATGCTTAGTGCTGGAACCCTGTTGCTGACATAATTTGAAGAGTCTTCGAATCCTGTGTGGGTCAGTGCTCAACAATCCTGTATGGGTCAACACATACCAATCCTATGTGGGTCATCTTCAGATCCGGTGTGGGTCATCTTCAGATCTTGTGTGGGTCATCTTCAATCCTATGTGGGTCAACAAAAGAGCTTCTCGACGAAGTAAGATGATCCTGCAATACAACTAATCATTTATACTTCCGTACTTAAGTTATACTTGGTGTGAGATGAGTCTTTTACTTTGTGGTAATATTCTATGTGGCGTTACCATTTTAGTACTTACCTTCATCATGATACTTGTGTGGTATTCTTCTATGTGGTGTTACCTTTGTTGTACTTACCTTTGTGGTGTTCCTTCATAGTATACATTCCTTCATGGAATAGTTGTGCTTTTGGCTAAGGAGTTAGGCCTTGTTTTCCTCATGAACGTGATGGGTATACATGATAACTTTGGTATATGTATGGGCATATATCTATGTAGGGTTTACTGTTGTATTTGTGCTTTTTGGTTTATCCTTTGTGGATTTTGAGAAACCTTAGGGGGTCTCGGGGTCCCTACTGAGTATCGTTATACTCACCCCTGCACGGGATATGCCCGCACCATACTGTGTATTGTATTGACAACAAATAGTGCTAATCAAGGTTGAGGGTACTAGGATTGAAGGCTGCTCGGAGGTGTTCATTAGACGATACGATCAGCAGAGATGACCGTTCGAGATTTGTACCTACCCTTTAGGTAGGATACTTAGTGGGTGTTCAAAGGAGTTGTTTTTAGTTTTACATGCACGTTCTAGTTGGGATTTTATTCCGGCCCCCTTTAATTACTGTACACACTCTTTTTACTATATATTTTACCTTGTGCTTGTATCTTTATATATGCTTTGTTTGTATGAGTTTATAGGTTTAAAGGCAATGCCTTCCAGGTTTTAGGGATATTCTTTTCCAGTGCTAGTCGCCAGCCCCTGGCCTATGGAAGGCGGGCTTGGGGTAGTCACAGCCCTGACCCTAGGGGATGGGTCGTGACAAATTGGTATCAGAGGAGTTCGGTTCTACCGAAGAATTAGGACTCTATTCTTTTCTGTATGGAAATAGTGTTAAGTGTTATGAGTGTGGTTTCCGGTTTGGGGAGTCTAGTGTTGGTGCGACGACCGACATATCCATACACAGAGACCCTGACTTCTGATTTCCGACTAAGTGCACAAAAACACTGATTGCATGTGTGTTTTTGATGAGTCTTCTTTGTGAACTCTTTGAGTCAGCTCACCAGGTATAAATTATTGACCATGGAACACCTGTTTTATTTCAGGATGCCTCCACACAAATAGCCAACTAGGGTTCCAGGTAGAGTACATGATGATAGCCCACCGAGCGACGAGGATTCGGTTTTGGACCCCTTATGGAAGTTGTACTATCAGGTGGTGTACCAGCATCACCACTACCCGTTGGGAAGCCAGTACCACCAGCCACAATAGTAGAGAGTGCATTCCGCTTGAGCGCGTTACATGAGTTTCAGCGCTAGAGGCCACCGAGGTTCCAGGGCGAGACTAATCCACAGGAGGCTGAGGTTTGGATGGAGGCCATGGTTAGAGTTTTTCGACTTGTAGGGACACCAGCTGATCTCATGGTGATCCTTGCCGCCAGAATTTTTCAAGAAGCATCAGGCATATGGTGGAGCTTGATGCTCCTGTTTCACAATGAGGTCACTCTCATCTGGGCAGAATTCGAGAGCCTTTTCAGGGAAGAGTTAATCCCAGAGATCTTATGCTCAGTGTGTATACATGATCTTATCCACTTGCAGCAGGGCAGCATGACCGTGGCTCACTATTCATCGAGGTTCACCGACCTCTCACGCTACTCCACTGACATGGTGTAGGACTCTTTCTTCAAGGCTCAGATCTTCGAGCAGGGGATCAGATGGGAGATTAGAAACTTGATGATTTCTCTTAGCATCCCGACATAGGCGAGGGTGTTAGAGAAAACACTATTAGTAGAGAGCTTCCTTGCTGAGTAGTCACCGGCAGCGAGACCCACCACCGGGTGACACGTAGCAGAGTCATCAGTAGCTGGAAATAGACAAATGATGTAGAGGTCCAAGAGGAAAATACCTATGGGTGGATGACTGCATAATAAAGGGTCGGTTGTATGTGGCTCTTGAGATAGAGCAAGACAAGCGAGGAGAAGGCAGTGTTACTCATGCGGCGGACAGGGTCACATGGCTCGTGACTTCTCAACCCACCGTACGAACAACCAACAGATGGTCGAAGGACCGCATGGGCATAGGTGAAGATTCGATCGAGGAGATCTGCAGATAGGAGGTAGACGTGGTAGAGGAGTTGGCAATGCGACAGGCAGTGGGTGGTGATACAAGGTTCTACTGCCACCACCTCTAGGTGGTCCACCCCAACCACAAGGAGCAGGTGGACACAGATGAGCTCACTTCCAGGTGGCTGAGGCCTATGAACACGAAGCTCCGGAGATGATACGAGGTACGATATGTGTCTACTCCACCTTAGCTGCAGTACTTATAGAAAACGGTTCTAGTCACTCTTTCATTTCCACAACCCTCTTTCGGAGATTAGAGATTTTGTTGGAGCCATTGGCTTGATCCTTATGGCTAGAGACTCCTATGGGAGCGAATTTGATGATTACAAACTGGTGTCGACAGTGTGAGCTTACTCTAGGAGGTGAGATATTCGACTGAGATCTTATAATAGTGTTGTCGAGGCCTTACGAAATCATCTTGGGTACGAACTAGTTATCTACAGTCCATGCTCATATCAACTTTAGTAGGCACAACGTGTGGTGTGTCCACGAGGATGAGACCATGTTTTCCTTCACTGGTGAGAAAAAACCTTTTTATCACAGGATGGACTTACTCGAAGAAGGTTACAGTCGATCACACATCAATTGGCTAGCCTTACCCTTGGATCGGTTGATATTGAGAGTCTGATCTATCATGTAGTGGTGGACCAGTATGCTGATGTTTTCCCTAATTATGTTCTAGGTCTACCTCCTCACAGAGAGGTGAAATTTTATATTGACCTATGCCCCGGGACAACACTGATATCTATAATAGCATATCAGATGGCTCCCGAGGAGCATCGAGAGCTGCGAGTATAGCTGGAGGACTTGTAGAGAAAGGAGTTCATTAGGCTCAGTGTTTCTCCGGTCAACCCCGATTTTGTTCTCCAAGAAGGAGGATGGGAGTTTGAGACTCTGTGTGGACTACCGGTGCCTGAACTAGGTGACTATGAAGAACAAGTACCCACTACTGAGTATTGATGATCTATTTGATCAGCTGAAGGGAGCACGATGGTTTTTGAAGATAGACATCAGATCAGACTATCACCAAATCAGGGAATGAGATGAGGATGTGTAGAAGACGACCTTCAGATGTCGATATGGCCATTATGAGTTCTTGGTTATTCCATTCTGGGTGACTAGTGCCCCATCAGTGTTCATGGGACTCATGAATAGGATCTTCTAGCCATACCTTGATTTCTTTGCGGTAGTCTTCATCGATGACATCCTGATATACTCAGGCAAAGAGGAGGAGCATTCCTATCATCTAAAGATAGTTCTGGATACACTCCGAGATCCCCAGCTTTATGGTATGCTCTTGAAGTTCCAATTCTGGATCTGAGAGGTTCACTTTCTGGGACACTTCATCTCTAAGTTTGGAGTTACGGTGGATCCAGAGAAGATAGAGGCTGTTCTTGCTTGGGAGCCACCCAGAAGAGCGGTGGAAGTGGGGAGTTTCCTGGGTTTGGCCTGTTACTACAAGAGGTTTGTGCCTGACTTTTCCAAAGATGCTTCACTCTTATCATCATTGACAAAGAAGGGGAAAACCTTCGTGTGGTTGAAGAGATTCCAACGGAGTTTTCTGGATCTGAGGCAGAGACTGATGAGTGCCCCATCTTGAGGCTACCAGAGGAGGGTGTTAGGTACGTCGTCTACTAAAACGCATCAGAGACTGGGCTCAGATGTGTCCTGATGATGGAGCGAGTAGTGATCGCCTATGGTTCTCGACAACTAAGACATCATGAGAAGAAATGTGCTACCCATGACCTGGAGCTAGTAGAAGTGATCTTCGCCTTGAAGATGTGGTGACATTACTTGATGGGTGAACATTTTACAGTCTACTATGATCACAAGAGTCTCAGGTATATCTTCTCTCAGAAGGACTTGAACTGGATATAGTGGCATTGGCTTGAGTTCCTCCAGGACTATGACTTCAAGAAAATCTATACTCCTAGGAAGGGGAACGTAGTAGTAGATGCACTTAGTAGGAGATCTGGTATACATTTTCTGAGTGAGGTGATAGAGAATTTGACCACTTTCCGGATATCCTACATAGATCAATATGGATTAGCTTATCTTTAGTCTCTGATAGTCACTCCCCCACTCCTTCAGTGAGTCAGGGAGGCGTAGCTTAGGGACACTGACTACGAGGCTCGACGTGCTCAAATATCCACAAGACATGAACCTGATGGATTTTTTGAAGGTGGGGAGAACGTAATTATCTTCAGAGGGAGTACTATGGTGCCGATGGTTCTTAGGGAGGATGTGTTGAGGGAGTTCCATACATCCCCTCTAGTTATACATCCAGGAGTGGCCAAGATGTACCAGGAACTTCAGTGTCAGCACTAGTGGCCGAGGATGAATAAACCAGTAGCAGAGTTTGGCTCTAGATGCCTCACTTTTCAGCAAGTGAAGGCAGAGCAATAGGTTCCAACAGGCTTAGTTCAGCCACTAGAGGTTCTAGAGTGCAAGTGGGATGGAAATACCATGGAATTTGTGATAGGACTTCCACGAATTTCCAAGGGACATGATTCCATCTGGGTGATCATTGATAGACTCACCAAGTCGGCCCACTTCCTACCTATCAGAGAGCAGGGACCATTAGAGGGATTGGGACGCCTCTACGTGCTGAAGATTGTATAGCTACACGGAGTTCCCTCGATTATTTTCTCCGATCATGATACATGTTTTACTTCCCAGCTATGAAGGGGTTGTATGAGGTGTTCAAGACTCAGCATCATTTGAGCATCGCCTTCCACCCTCAGATGGATGGATAGACAGAGTGGACCATTCAGACCCTTGAGGACATGCTGGGTGCTCACGTCCTTGATTTAGACTGCAAATGAGAGGATCACTTTCCTTTGGTGAAGTTCTCTTACAACAACATCTATCACTCCACCATAGTTATGACACCATTCGAGGCATTGTACGATAAACCTTGCAGATCACCTCTGTGCTAGACTGACCCTGGGGAGTCAGTACTTATGGGACTGAAGATGGTACAAGCTACCACATAGAAGGTGAAGATCATCTAGGAGCGGATGAAGACTGCATAGAGCGGGTAGAAATCTTATGCTAACAGGAGAAGGAGACCTCTGGAGTTCGAGGATGGTGACCATGTATTTCTATAGGTATTGCCTCGACGGGGTTAGTGGAGATTTGGCTGGGGCAAAAAGTTATCTCCAAGGTTCATCGGACCCTTTCAGGTCCTCAGTAGAGTTATCAAGGTGGCTTACCACTTAGCTCCTCCACCTCAGTTACACCGGGTTCACGACATTTTCCACGTATCCCAGCTGAGGAGATACATACATGATCATTCACACATCATTGACTAGGGAGAGTTGGACATCGAGGATGGGGTGATGTTTTTAGAGGTTCCAGTGGAGATTAAGAATCGACAGGAGCGGGTCCTTAATGGGCGGCCGATACCTCTCGTACACGTTCTTTGGTAGAACATGAACCTCTAGGAGAGCACATGGGAGAGGGAGGCTCAAATTCATGAATAGAACCCCCACTTGTTTCACTAGAATATGTTGTGGCTTTTAGGAATGAAAATCCTTGAGGTGGGGAGAATGTAAAGACCCAGATTTTTCCATGTAATATTTTTTAATTAATTATATGGAAATATTAATAGTCTGTAAAAATTTATGGAACATGATTCTGAGGCTCGGTGTCCCCAAAATGAATTTCTGAACTTTTTTTAGGTACATTCAGTAAACATCCGAGCGGTGTTTTGTAGCTTTTGAACTGGTGCTCGGAATTGAAATATGAGGGCACCGTTGAACTTGCAGTGTCGATATTTTCTTAAAGATACATTCACCTAGACCGCTGTAGGATGAGGGTACAAGTTAGTTTTTCAGATTTTTCATGGGTGGGTTAGAAAAATAATTAAATAAAATAACAACTTTTATTTTATTTTCTTGAAACCTCCATTTTGAATTTTAGTGGTGGGGACCACCCAAGCTTGAAACCTCATATTTTAATATGAGTTAACCCTTGGAATTTCCCCAATTAAATGTGCCAAAAATTAATTGATTTAATTTACTTAACTTAATAATGTTGGCTCCTCATCTCTTGTGGGGAGGATTTGGGTTGGAAAAGGGGAGGTTTTGAGAGAGCTTTGGTGGAGAACTCTCGATGGAAGAACATCCTCTAACGAAGAACATCCTCTATCATGAACCAGGAACCAAATTTGGAGAGTGTTGTAGGTGCAATAGATGTCAGGTCTTAAACCTCTCCATCTCCATCCTCACGACACCTCCTACGAATGTCAAGGTAGGGAAATTGTTCTTTTTATTTATTCTTCTTAATGAATCATTGTTTCAAACTTTGAACCACCTACTACTAACTTAACATGGAGGGTGTGGGCCAAACGAACACGGACCGATCCCTCCTTAACTTTATTGTTGACGTGTTCTACCCGGAGGGTGGATTGATGGGTTGAGCGGAGTCTGACCAACGCTGGCAGGGCACGAGGCGGTGGCCGACACTCCGGCTGGCCCCGATGGTGGCAGCGGAGCAACCGCACCGCCGGAGGAGGTCGTGACCATCACCCGCGACAAAGGAGGACACCGACCGGCATGCCGACTGACCGCATAGAGGTGGGACGGTGCGCGTCCACACCGATGGTTGAGCAGGAGGCCACGGCAGAGTAGGGAGGTGACCGGCACGCCGGTCGACCGCGTGGTGAAGCGGCGGCGCACGTCCACATCGCTGGACCAGGAGGCCATGACTGCTTGGATGCGGTGAAGTTCGAAGGGCGGCCGACATCTGGTCAGCCGTGGAGGACAGTGGCACCATCACGCCACTAGGGGGAGGACCGGCCCAGAATCCGGCCAGGCACGTCACACCGAGCGTGACCCCTCCTGTGGGTCCTGTGTTCCAGCAGAGCGACTGAACGACCATTGGGTTGTTTGGGTGACCTAGGGGGAACCTCCCCTCCTGGGTGGAGGCTAGTGTGGGACCCACCATAAGGGGCCACGCAAGTCGCGGGCTGCACCACGGGACGTGCCAAGCGTGGATCGGGTCACGCCCAGCGGGCCGGGCCGCCCCCTTTGAGGATCGGACATTCAGCGACCTAGGCCAATCGGGACTGACCCAAACTGGGTCGGTTTGTAACGTCCCCGATCCAGGTTCCACTCAAAGGGTTCCCCAAAACTGGTTGGTCACATGACCTCAAGTGCATTTCCCCAAATGCCAGAGACTACGGACTAACAGTGACGGCCCAGGTCTGATAGTGGGGAAACTATTCCCTCATTTATCAAAGTGTAGCGCAGCAGAAAAGATAAATAACACACAACAGCTGAAGTAGTAGACAATATACAACAGAAATGGACAACTAAAGTAAAATAGAATCAGAATTCATATATATAAAGATGCAGCATGTCACTAATTCTATGAAAGTATCCATAACAGGATACACTGCAATACAATACAATACAACTCAAAGTACAAGGTACATCCAAACAAAACAAAGTAGAGTAAACAGAACGCATCAGCATCGCAAGCCTAAGCTCTGTCCCATGCTCTCCCACTCATCTACTAAAATCATGTATCTGTATTGGGACCCTTGCCCTTATCCACACCTATTGAAATGTAATCTGTTTGGGCCGATGACATGACCCAAATAGGGGTTGAGAAATAAATCCCAGTAGGCAACCACCAAAGTCCCGTGCCCAACTATCGGTGAAAATGCGCAGCAGTAGTGTGCAATATTAAATGAAATAAAATAACCAGTACTCAAAAGTAACTAACTTTACCAGTCATATTTCCATTTTAATATTCATTTAACCATGCCAAGCTTATTCTTTAACTTGGCAGGTATAACATATAAAAATCACCACAGTGAATATTCATGATAAAACTGTCCTTAGACATACAATCCTTACCCTAAGGTAATCAAAATCGAATCCCGCGGGTGATTACCCACAGGAAAAATGAATATTTCCCACAGGAGTACAAGGTGTCACCCACAGGCACAGAATCTACTGCCCACGGGCACAGAAAGGTTGCCTATAGGATAAACAAAACACTGCTCTCAGGCTAAAAGAAACACTGCCCGCAAGCTAAGCAAGTAACCAGGCCGATCCCAACACATAAGCAAAAAATTTTATATAAAATTCCTCTCAAGTCAATTCAAATCATGCTACAATTCACGGTATACCCATAGATATCCTGGCCAGGCGGTTAAATAGAGGAATGCACCCCCGGGTGGTCCTGGATCCAAGCAGTGATCCCAAATAGCAGTTCTAACTCATCAAAGTTTATCTATGCAATTATAGATAACTTTCACAAAAGGCCATGGACATACGACACCCCAAAAATGGGTTTTTAGCACAATGGTACACAAATTCAACTAAACAGTTGAAAAAAAACACCATACCACCTACCACAATTGCCTCTGATCGGTATATGTGAATGATGCCTCCCAGATCATCCAAGAACGACATAGACCTGGGATCAAATTTCACTCACTAAAACTCAAATAACTTTCACTCAGGAAATAATTGGTAATAAAGGCTCTAGGACAATGATGATATTACCCATATGGTTCCAAGGAGATAGACGACGTATGAATCGGGTTCCCGGTGTGTGGTCGGGAGATCTTCCAAGCTCTGGCTATCTCTCTCACTCTCCTCCGGTGTTCTAAGCTTATCTATGAACAGAGGAGGATACTTCCTGTTTTAAGTGAAAAAAAAACAAACTACACGGTGTGTAATCTTAAGTACACGGCGTGTACTTTTAATTTTTTAACTGTTCCTCTGACGACTACTTTTCACCGTGTGTACTATTCATCTGTCGACATGGGTACACGATGTGTACTTCTGAATACATAGCGTGTACTGTCATTCAGCTGGTGGCTACTTCCACTGCCTTACTATTCACTTGCTGATTGATTACACGACATGTAAATACCTAGTACACAGCGTGTAGTCGGTTATTACACCTTTCATTACCAATATGCCTACATACCCTATGTACTCATCCCACACGGCCAAATTACACGGCGTGTGGAAAAGTACACGACGTGTACTCAAAAAATTTGGGATTTTTCCCCATTTTCCTTATTTTACCAAAAACACAAAAGGAAAGAGGAAAAATAAAAACACCGTACCTCAAGAATAAGAACCGTTTTCTTACATGGGTTGACCCAAAACAGGTAGGGTCAGCCCAGGCCTGGTCGGCCTAGGTCGGTCCAATCGGGGCGGACCGGACCCGAGCCCAGCTGGACCCAAATACACTTTTATAGCCATTTCATGAGAACCAGGTGTTTGTTTAACGAACCGTCTACGGCACTAAGATACTTGGATAGATATGGTCATTTGGGTATGCTCCACTTGGGTTTTGGATAAATTTTGAGTATGGCCAGGTTGGATTGAACCTAAATCTAACTGGACCCTTGGAATAAAAACACTAATAACTTATAGACCAAGTGTCCGATTGACGCGTTTTCTATCGCGTTGGGTCCATTATTATGTGACAGACCTTTGGGATACTTCTTCATGGGACTTCATGGTAGTTAAAGTATCGACTGATGGCTTGAGGAGCGGAACCTGCCGAAATCAAGCATGTTTAGTGTGGGCTGATAGTACTTAAGGAGTCTTCAGATCATGTGTGGTTCATCTTCAGATCCTGTGTGGGTCATCTTCAGATCTTGTGTGGGATATATTCAGATCCTGTGTGGGTCATCTTTGATCTAGTGTGGGTCAATAGAAAATCTTCTTGATGAAGTAAGATGATCTAGTAATACAACTAATCATCTATACTTCCACAGTTGAGTTATACCTGGTGTGACCTGAGTCTTTACCTTTGAGGTAATCATCTATGTGGAATTACCTTTGTGGTACTTAACTTCATGGTGATACTTGTGTGGTAATCTTCTGTGTGGTGTTACCTTTGTGTTACTTACCTTTGTGGTGTACCTTCGTAGTATACATTCCTTTGTGGAACAATTGTGCTTTTGGCTAAATATTTGGGCCTTGTTTACCTCATGAATGTGATGGGTATACTTGATAACTTTGATATATATTGTAGGATCGAAATAACGATGTAGATTATCAATATACAAGAGGGGGGGGGGGGGTGAATTTTACACTTTAAAAATTCCTTTAGAACCTTTAAAGTTAGTTATGGATAACTGTGTTTTCCTTAGACAAGGAAAATCTAGGTTTAACAAAGTTAAACTTAGAAAATTCACAACACCTCTAATCACCAACTAGAGTATTGGAACCGAGGTTTACAATATAATATTATACCTTAAATCATATAGAATCTTAAACTAATCAGAGTACAAGTGTAAGGAAATACAAGAAGGTTATACTTTCATTACAATGCAATATGTAGTGGAAAAACAAGTAGTAAAACTACAAGTAACAAGATATGAATCTTTTAACTGAAAGAGAAGGGTATCCAACAACCTTGGATAAAGGTCCCTTGATTTATACTTTCAAGCAAGTCTGTCTTACCCACACCAGGGTAAGCCCTCGATACGAAGATCAGAATCTTTGTCTTGCTATCCCCGCAAGCCCTCAACTTCAAGGTAGTTGGAACCTCTGTCTTCCTCACCAAGGAATCCCTTGAACTTCAAGGTAGTCGGCACCTCTATCTTCATATCCCAGGAAGTCCTTGAATGTAATCACCAACATCTAGAGACGCACAAAGCAATCTGAACGAGCAGTTCAGTACGCACAAGGCATGAAAAGATTCTCTCTCTAGAAATCACATTAACAGCGTGTGTTCTCTAGATCGATCAACTTGTTCATTTATGTATTGAGATCTTTCAAATGAGCTCCTATTTGTAGGAAAATTACCAACGATCGGCTCCCTCTTCCAACGGTCATATTTTCCAGGAAATTTGGAGGGACCTGTACACGTGTAACTCAACCAACAGTTCATTAGAAATAGAATAGATGACATCGTTCTATAACAAACTATGTATAACTGAATGTATGACATCGTTTTGAAATGAAGCATATAAGTAAAATCTAATCAATATTTCGGAGTGTAAGCAAGTAAAAAGTTTGAATACTAACCAAGATGAAGTTCGGAGTCTATGTTAAGAAATGTTCGGATTCTATTTTATAGAAATTCGGAGTCTGGTTTCACCAGAGATTGGATTCTGAACCTATAGAGTTCGGAGTCGAACTGCATAAATGTTTGGAGTCAAACTTCTTCAGAGTTCGGAGTCGAACTACTAAAGAGTTCGGAGTCGAACTACTTAAATGTTCGGAGTCAAACTTCTTATGAGTTCGGAGTCGAACTGCTTAAAAGTTCGGAGTCGAAATTATTCAGAGTTCGGAGTCGAACTACTAAATAGTTCAGAGTCGAACTTCTTAAAAGTTTGGAGTCGAACTTCTTAAGAGTTAGGAGTCGAACTGCTTAAAAGTTCGGAATCAAACTTCTTAGGAGTTCGGAGTCGAACTGCTTAAAATTTCGGAGTCCAACTTCTTCAGACTTCGGAGTCGAACTACTAAAGAGTTCAGAGTCAAACTTCTTAAGTGTTCGGAGTCAAACTACTTAAAAGTTTAGAGTCGAACTTCTTCAGAGTTCGGAGTTGAACTACTAAAGATTTCAGAGTCGAACTACTTAAGAGTTCGGAGTCGAACTTCTTAAGAGTGTGGAGTCCAGAATTCGGATTAGAACTACATTACAGATCACATCAATAATTTGGATCCTAAAAATAGAATGTTCCAAATCTTTTCATTATATGGCTCCGGAAATTTAGTTATGAATCCAGTTTTTGAATTTAAGAATAATATTTCTATGTATAAGAAAATCTAGGTTAAGGTAAATTTCCTTAAAGAAGTAAATTTTCTTTATGAGTGTAAAAATAATATTTACTTAAGTATAAGGTGTTTGTGATTTTCAAAATAAGAAGGAATGGAAAAGTCATAAGGAAAACCTTATTGGCTCAACAATCTCCCCCTTTTTGGAAAGCACAAACATCCTTTCGAAAAAGCATATATGGATTTTGAAAAATTTCATTAGACTTTGAAAATTAAAACTTATCTCCCTTGGTTCATAGATAGAAGTGAATACAACTAACTCCCCCTTAGGCATTGAAACTATAAGGATTGTATTCTGGGTTTTTGGAGTAGAGTTTTCATTATTGTAGGAATGAAATACTTTGTAGTGGGAAACTCCCCCTTTCTCTAAGAATATTTCTCTTAGAAATTTTTCCTTTCTCATCCTTAGGAGTATTTCTTTTTCTTTCTCCTCCTTTGTGATTTTCAAAAAGAATTGAAGGGAATGGAAAAAAAGTATGGTACCTGAAACATTAGTATATAATATAATACAACCAACCAGATAACCATTTCATTTGAGTTGGGAATTTTTTTACAAGGAATCAAAATATTGGAGTGGGTTCATTTGTCTTCCTTTTCCTTCGGAATAAGCTGCTTCAACAAGGCTTTGAGTTTCTTCAAGTCTCTTTGATCTTCCTCTCGTTGCCTCCCCAAGACTTTTAACTTTTCTTCTTGAGCTTTTAAAGCCTCTGCCTGAGCTTCCAAGGCTTCTTTCTGCAGCTTTATTATCTCATCTTGTTTTTCCATCTTCTGCTGAAACTCCATCCGGAAATCTCCTTCAGTTTTCCAATTTTGAGATACTGAGTTAAGCTTCCCATTCAGATCCCTGACTTGTTGATTCCGGAAATTTTTCTCCTTGGTCAACTTCTCACAAATCTCATTAACCCTTTTATCCTCCATTTCAAAAGAATTTTGAACTTCATATTGAAAATTCTCAAAGTGAACTAAATCTTCATCAAATCTCTTAGAACACTTTGTTACCTTACTGCAGGACTTCCTATGCACATCATAATCGGTCAGAAAACTTTTCTGTTCAGCTTCCAACTTCACAAACTTATCCATGATCATGGATAATGAATCAGATTTCTGATTCATAGATTGTTGCAGCAAATGGTATCTGGAATCTATTGTTGGAATAATCGGAATGGTGTCCACCAACTTCCTTAAAGATTGAACCAAAAAATCATGCCCGTGAGATGATGATTCTGAATTAGAAACTTTGCTTGGAGACTGATCTTCTTCAGCTTGCACCAACTTTCATCTAGAGGTACCACCAACCTCTTTCTTCCTGAGGAGATCTTTTACAGGTGTCTCCATGAGATCTTTCTTCCCCTTATCAGATTTCAGAATGGGTTCCACATTAGGAGATACTTCCTCGAATTCAGAAACTTGAACAATCTGATCTTCATCTGGTTTCTATTTTTCTTGACCTTCCTCAAGAAAATTCCTCTCATAGGACTCTTGTTCATCATACATCACATTTTATTCTTCTTCTTGATGTTGCTTTCTAGCTTCCTCATCTCCCTTAGCTGATGTAACTATCTTTGCGGATTCAGCCTTATCTTTGTAGTTCTGTACTTGCTTGATCAAAGTATCCAGATCTTCACTATCCTCCTCCTCTTCTTCTTCTTCAACTTCTTCTTCTACTGCTTCAACAACTTCTTTTTCATCTTCTACATCAATTCCTTTACCCTTTTCCTTTTCCAGAGTGACAAAGTTTTTGGCTGGAGTTTCTGGTAAAGAAGGTTCAACACCAAAAGTTTCCGGAACTGGAAGCCTTTCGGAAGCCAAATCTTTATCTTTTAGCAAATATCATACCAGTTTAGCTTCAGTCATCTTCTTTCTCAATTTCTTTTCCTTCGATTGTATCTCTAGCTCCTCAGTAGCTTTTTCCTTTAATTCTTTAGCCTCGACAGGGTCCATTCCGAATTGAGGATCCCCTTCCTTCCTCATTTCTTTACCTTCCCTCCACTTTGCTGATACTTCATCTGTATATGTTTTCTACTTCTTTGGCTTGGGGGGAGCATATTGAGTTTCCTTAGCCTAAGGAATTTCTTCATCAGTAACCACTTACTTAGCCTTACTCTTCTTCCTTTGCTTCTTTGATGGTTCCGAAGATTGTGTTTCTTTTTCAGCTGCTTCAAACTCCTCCACAAATAAGGGGTAAAATTTTCCGGACTCACTGGAAAATCCCATCTTCATACTCTTAAGAGTATCATCACAGACTAGCATGAGCTTTCAATTCCGAATCATTAATTTGTAGGCTACCTTGAAAGATTCTAAGCATCAAACTATTATCTTATATAAAAAGGCAAGAAACATAATAATTTGAGCTCTCAGATTTCCTTCTTTGATAGTTTTGATCGTAACCAAGACATGCCTCATCAGATTTATCTTTCTTAGATTTACCAAAAAATCTAAGACATAGATATCACTCTTCTTCAGATTGTATTTATCTCCTCTTCTCGGAACCAGAAAACCATGCACCCATAGTTGGAGAATTATATTGTTCAGAGTGAGACGAGAAATATTTATTGTTGAATCGTCCTTCAGCCCAAGACACTTCAATGACTTCTCCTTATTGAAACTCCCTTGCACATTCGGAAGTTTGTGAGAGAAGAATTCAGATTCTCCCTCATATAATAGATCAACTAAGCTCACTACCTTAGTGTAAGAAATTTTATAATTCTTCCCATAAGACTTGAAAGAAAACCTCTCTCTGCCATCTTCCACCATGAAGGAAACAGAATCATAAAACTATATTAATAAATCAGTATAAACCGGATACTGTTTATCTGACTTGGCTATGCAGACATCTTCCCATCCATTCAGTCTGATATTGTTTGAAATAAGAGAATCAAGCTTATAAAAATCTGGGTGAACTATCCTTTCCCTGAAAACTAACCACTTTGAGATAGGTTTCACAATTGACATATCTTGAGAAGTTGCTTCAACAGACATTCAGAGTGAAGTAAACTGTAAGATTCGGATCGGCTTCACAAGGTTCGGAACCGGCCTTAAGAGGATCAGCAGAGCTTTGAGACGCAAAAGCTTTAAAGACCGATTTGGTACGATCTCGGGGTCCCCTTTATATAGGCAAAGAATTTGACCGTTGGTCTTCCAAAATCCATATAGTAGTTGAAAACTCTTTGATCAGATCTGACGGTTGAGAATAATTCCGCAAGGAAAAATTTGACTCCGATATTTCGAGGTTTTTAAAGAAAACATTCGGATTTGAGGAAAACCTAGAATCCGAACTATCAAAAATAAGGAAAATACCAATAAGAAAGATTTGATTACAAAAATATAAGTAAGAAAATCATAACTTACATATTGAAAAGAAATATTGTTCGAAATTGGTAATATTCTTCTTGAAGGAAAAAAACTCCATTACAAAAGTTCCAGTACAAAAACCTCATTATGAAAACCCCAGTCCGAAAATCTCCATTCCGAAACTTATCAGTACAAAAATTCCATTCCGGAAGTTTTCAGTACAAAGATTTCCATTCGAGAAGTTCTCAGTATGAAAATTTCAGACCTGAAATTTTCAGTTTCGGTAATTCCCATTCCGAAAAATTTTAGTTTCAGAAATTTTCATTCCGGAAGTTCAGTTCCGAAAGGTTAAAAAAAAATTTAGTTACACTAAAAATCAAATGTACTCCCCTTAAAAAGAGGAGTTTATTACTGTTAGGAGAATAGTTCAACAAGAAGTTAATGAAGAATGATTACCTTATAGTTATCATTCCTAACTTTTGTTTAATGTATTCAAATCTATCGGAGGGTAATGATTTTGTGAAAATATCAACAAGTTGATCTTGCATTCCGATAAACTGAAGAATGATATATCCTTTAAGTGTGTGATCCCTAAGAAAGTTATTCCTAATATCTATGTGCTTTTCATGAGTCTGTGAGTGTGTGTTGCATCCACAACACTTGATCACAACAACTTCCAGCTGCTACATATTCGGCTTCAGTAGTGGAAAGTGCTACATAATGTTTCTTTTTGCAGGACCAAGAAACTAATGAATCTCCTAATAAATGAAAAGTTCCGGATGTACTTTTTCTATCCATTCTACATCCACCAAAGTAAGCCTCAGAAAATATTTTTAAAACAAAATCATTTCCAGAAGTATAAAATAATCCTAGATCCATGGTTCCTTTTAGGTAGCAAAAAATTCTTTTCACTGCCTTTAAGTGAGATTCCTTAGGATTGGAATGATATCTTGCATATAAGCATACATAAAACATTATTTCTGTTCGACTAGCTGTTAAGTAAATTAGACTTCCTATCATACCTCTAAAATACATTTGATCTACTGATTTCCCAGCTTCATCAAGATCTATAGAGTTTGAGGTACCAATGAGAGTACTTATACTCTTAGTGTTGTCATAACCATACTTTTTGAGAAGATATTTAATATACTTATGTTGAGATATATAAGTTCCTTCTGGTTTTTGAGAAATTTGAAAACCTAAGAAAAAAGTTAACTCACCCATCATACTCATTTCAAACTCAGACTTCATTAGACTTGCAAAAAAATCTGTTAAAGATTGTTGAGTTGAACCAAATATGATGTCATCAACGTAAATTTGAACAATAAAAACCTTTTTCCTATCTTTCTTTATAAAAAGTGTTGGATCTGCATTTCCCTTAACATAGTTATTTTGAAGCAAAAATCCTATGAGTCTATCATACCATGCTCGTGGGGCGTGTTTAAGACCATACAAAGCTTTGGTAAGTCTAAAAACCTGATCAGGATGTTTTGTATCTTCAAAACCAGGAGGTTGTTCAACAAAAACTTTCTCTTGATCATAACCGTTAAGAAAAGCACATTTCAAATCCATTTGAAAAAGTTTAAAATTGAAGAATGCTGCAAAGGAAAGTAGAATGCAAATAGATTCAAGTCTAGGTATAGGAGCATAGGTTTCTTCATAGACTATTCCCTCTTGCTGATTATAGAATTTAGCAACGAGTCTAGCTTTATTTCTTACTATGACTCCATTTTCATCACATTTGTTTCTGAAAACCCATTTTACTCCAATAACAGAAGTTTCCTTAGGTCTTTCAACCAAGGTCCAAAATTTATTCCTCTCAAATTCATTTAGTTCATCTTGCATGGCTTTGATCCAATCATCATCACCTAAAGCTTCATCTGTGTTTTTTGGTTCTAATTGGGAAAGAAATTCTAGATGTTCTACTTCATTTCTTAAAGAATTTCTAGTCCTTACCGGTTGATTTACATCACCAATGATACTATCACTAGGATGATTCTTAAGAAACACCTGATTTGGGTTTTGTAAAACCTGTTCATCAACATAGGGTAGAAAGTATTCTGGGGTAAATATTTCAGAAGTATATTCTTGAACATTTTCCTTATCAGAAGGATCTTCTATCGGGGGTTGACAATCAGTTTTTGAAAACCCATCTGAGGATGGAGGTTGGGATAGTTTAAAAACAAAAGTATCAGACTCATCAAATTTTACATGCACTGTTTCTTCAACAGTACAAGTGTTTTTATTAAAAACTCTATAAGCCTTAGAAGTTGTGGAATAACCTAAGAAAATTCCTTCATCTGATTTTGGTGTGAATTTATGTAAGTTATCTTTAGTATTTAGAATGAATACTTTGAAAAAAAACCTTGAAGTAGGATAGTCTTGGTTTTCTACCATTCCATAACTCATAAGGACTTTTATTAAAAAAGGTCTAATCAAAACTCGATTTATAGTATAACAAGCAGTACTTACGGCTTCAGCCCATAAATGTCTATCTATAGAGTATTCGATCAACATGGTTCTAGTTACTTCTTGAAGAATTCTATTTCTTCTCTCAACTACACCATTTTGTTGAGGAGTTCAAGGTGCTGAAAATTTGTGAGTAATACCTTTCCTACTACAAAAAGTTTCAAAATCAGAATTTTGGAATTCTCCTCCATGATCACTATGAATAGTTTTCAGTGGAAGATTTTTCACATTTTTAACTTGTGCTCTAAAACTTTTGAAATAAGAAAATGCTTTAGACTTCTTTGCTAGAAAATAGACCCAAGTAAATCTAGTGTAATCATCAACTAAAACAAACACATAGTATTTTCCTCCAATACTTCCAGTTTGTGTTGGACCGAAAAGATCCATGTGCACTAACTATAATGCATCAGTCGTTGAGACTTCACCAATTGATTTAAAACTAGATTTATGTTGCTTGACATATTGAAAAGGATCACAAACTTTAGAAGAATCAAATCTATGCTCTGGTAGATCCTTAACTAGTTTCTTCTTAGATAGTTTATATAAGTTTCTATGGTTACAATGTCCTAGTCTTCTATGCGACAACCAGGAATGATCTTCCATTGCACTTAGGCAAGGTAAATCTTGGCTCATTAAGTCTTGTAAGTTCAAAGTGTAAACATTATATTTCCTATTGGATGAGAGAATAAATTCTTCCTTGGAATTGTGTACTAAGCACTTATCATTCCTGAAATTCACAAGGTACCCTTCATCACATAACTGACTTATGCTAATGAGGTTGTGCTTAAGACCTTTAACAGATAAAACATTTGAAATCAAAGTTTTACCTAGAAGAACAATATTACCAATACCAAAAATTTCTCCCTATTCATTATCTCCGAAAGTTACTTTTCCTCTTTTCGTTTTGATAATCTTTTCAAAATAGCTTTTATTACCAGTCATGTGCAGGGAACATCCACTATCAATATACCATGTATTGTTGTTGGTATTTCCTCTATCTTCCTGAAAACAAGTAAATAATTAGACTTTCTGAATCCAAACTTACTTGGATCTGGAATTTCCAAACAACAAAATTTTAGGAACCCACATTTTCTTAGAAAAATAGGCTTTATGAAAACCTATAGATTGGGTTTTATTTAAAGAACAATTTTTTGCCCAGTGACCACCACATTGACACTTGGTACAAAATGGGGCACTTTTTGGAACAAAGTAGTTGTTATTAAAAATTGGTTTTGTATGGGTATAACCAAATCCGGATTTGTTTCTTAAAGGTCGTATTTGAGAATACATTTTATCAAAATTTTCCTTACCATGGGTAAAGTTTGATAAAAACTTCTTTAAATAAAAGATTTCGGACTTGAGTTTTATAACCAAGTTTTTATCTCCAAAATAATTGGATTTAAAACTAGAGCTAGGCTCGAAAACACTTTTCTTAGAAATTACTTTTTCTAACTCTTTAGAAAGTTTTTTCCTCTCAGAACTTACTTCCTCAAGATTTTTTGAAATACTTATAAAATCATCATTTTTCTTATCAAGATCTTTAGATAGATCTGATATCTCTTTTGTAAGAATATAATTCCTAGAGTTTTCCTTATCAAGTTTCTTATTGAGTTTAGAGTTCTCAATCTCACGAAGTTCAGCAAACCTAGAGACTTCTTCATAGGTAGGTGAAGTATTTTATTCATCAGAAGAGGATTATTCATCTGAGGAATTATAATACTTAATATCATTAGGATTTAAAGATACATTGGTCAATGATTCATCATTTCGTACCTTAGCCATAAAACAATGATTGTCAATAGGTAATCTGTCTATAAGACCAAGATTCTTCTTTCCTGAAGATTCATAATCAGATGATTTATCTGAAGAGTCACCACCACTGGCACTCCTGGAGTCATTTGATTTTAGAACTTTCTTAGATTTGGTTTTGTAATACTTCTTCCTGCTCCTTTCAGAATGCCTTTCTTTCCTTTCTTTCTTTTTGAGTAGAGGGAAATCTGGTCTAATATGTCCAGATCTCTTGCATTCATAACAAGTAACTTTTCTATCCTTCCTTTCTTTTCTTTACTTTTTCTTATACTTGGATTGGAAGTTCCTCTGGCCGACTATCTTATTCATCCTTCGAGCAAGATTCTCTAACTCATTTTCTAAGATTTCACTTTCACTAGAATCTGATTGAACAACCACCTTCTTAGTCTTGGATATGGTTACTCTCTTAGGAGTCTTAACTTTTATATGTTTTGATGTAGTTGTAAAAGCAACAGTACCATTCCCATTCTTCTTTTTAACGTTGTCAGCATCTCTCTTCATTCTGGTTTCATGTTGGAGGAGAGTTCCGAATAACTCATCAAGAGAAATTTGAGTGACCTTACTGTTCCCATATATAGCTGTTCTCTTTGATTCCCACTCATTGGGCATGATATCAATTATCTTATCTACAAGGGCTTCATCATCTAGCCCTTTTTCTCCTATAGACTGTAAGCTATTTACTATAGTCATAAACCTTTATTGAACTTTGCAGATATGTTCACCATATGGAAAATTGAATCCATGGTATTCAGCTCTAAGCATAGCTCTCCTAGTTTCAATTACTTTAGAAGTTCCAAAGTGTGTAACTTCTAACTTCTTCCAGATACAATTAGCTGCTTCACAAGAAGAAATTTGGCTATATATATTTCTAGTCATTGAACATAGTAAAGTATTGCGTACCTTATAATTGAGTTGATACTCTTACTTTTCCTGGTTAGTAAAAGTTTTAACTTCTTTATCAGGAATTTTATAATCACCAGTAAGCATAACAAAATTGTCCACTCCAGTGTTGATAAAAAAAGTCTTCATTCGATCTCTCTAGTATTCATAGTCATTACCATCAATGATTGGTGGTCTTGTAGGATTTAGATTGTCTATAGAGCCAATATTGATTCCTACCATACTATAACAACTTTGGAAACCAAACTAGTTAGTAGAAAAAGTTCGTATCCACAAAGTTCGGAATGACACATTTCGGAATGACAAATTTCGGAGTGACAAAGTTCGGAATGACAAAGTTCGTATTGACAAAGTTCGGAACGACAAATGAGAAAGGAAAACTTATACGTGAGTACGAGTATTTCAGAGACCTGCTCTGATACCAATTGTAGGATCGAAATAACGATGTAGATGCTCAATATACAAGAGGGGGGGGGGGTGAATTTTACATTTTAAAAATTCCTTTAGAACCTTTAAAGTTAGTTATGGATAACTGTGTTTTCTTTAGAGAAGGAAAATCTTGGTTCAACAAAGTTAAACTAAGAAAATTCACAACACCTCTAATCACCAACTGGAGTATTGGAACCGAGGTTTACAATATAATATTCTACCTTAAAGCGTATAGAATCTTAAACTAATCAGAGTACAAGTGTAAGTAAATACAAGAAGGTTATACTTTCCTTACAATACAATATGAAGCGGAAAAACATGTAGTAAAAATAAAAGTAACAAGATATGAATCTTTTAACCCAAAGAGAAGGGTATCCAACAACCTTGGATAAAGGTCCCTTGATTTATACTTTCAAGAAAGTCTTTCTTACCCACACCAGGGTAAGCCCTCGATACGAAGATCGGAATCTCTGTCTTGCTATCCCCGCAAGCCCTCAAATTCAAGGTAGTTGGAACCTCTGTCTTCCTCAGCAAGGAAGCCCTTGAACTTCAAGGTAGTCGGTACCTCCGTCTTCCTATCCCCGGAAGTCCTCGAATGTAATCACCAACATCCGGAGATTCACAAAGCAATCTGAACGAGCGGTTCAGTATGCACACGGCATGAAAAGTTTCTCTCTCTAGAAATCACATTAACAGCGTGTCTTCTCTAGATCGAACAACTTGTTCATTTCTGTATTGAGATCTTTCAAATGAGCTCCTATTTGTAGGAAAATTCCCAACGGTCGGCTCCCTCTTCCAGCGGTCATATTTTCCATGAAATTCGGAGGGACCTGTACACGTGTAACTCAACCAATGGTTAATTAGAAACAGAATAGACGATGTCGTTTTATAACAAACTATGTATAACTGAATGTACGACATCATTTTGAAATGAAGCATATAAGTAAAATCTAATCAATATTTCGGAGTGTAAGCAAGTCAAAAGTTCGGAGTCTAACCAAGATGAAGTTTGGAGTCTATGTTAAGAAATGTTCAGATTCTGTTTTATAGGAATTCAGAGTCTTGTTTCACCAGAGATCAGATTCTGAACCTATAGAGTTCGGAGTCGAACTGCTTAAAAGTTCAGAGTCGAACTTATTCAGAGTTAGGAGTCGAACTACTAAAGAGTTTGGAGTCGAACTACTAAAGAGTTCGGAGTCGAACTGCTTAAAAGGTTGGAGTCGAACTTCTTAAGAGTTCGGAGTCGAACTGCTTAACAGTTCGGAGTCGAACTTCTTCAGAGTTCAGAGTCAAACTACTAAAGAGTTCAGAGTCGAACTGATTAAAAGTTCGGAGTTGAACTTCTTAAGAGTTCGGAGTCGAACTGCTTAAAAGTTTGGAGTCGAACATCTTAAGAGTTTGGAGTCAAACTGCTTAAAAGTTCAGAGTCCAACTTCTTCAGAGTTCGGAGTCGAACTACTAAAGAGTTCAGAGTCGAACTTCTTAAGAGTTCGGAGTCGAACTGCTTAAAAGTTTGGAGTCGAACTTCTTCAGATTTCTGAGTCAAACTACTAAAGAGTTCGGAGTCAAACTACTAAAGAGTTCGGAGTCGAACTTCTTAAGTGTTCGGAGTCCAGAATTCAGATTAGAACTACATTACAGATCACATCCAGAATTCGGATCCTAAAAACAGAATGTTCCAAATCATTTCATTATATGGCTCTGGAAATTTAGTTATGAATCCGGTTTTTGAATTTAAGAATAATATTTCTATGTATAAGAAAATCTAGGATAAGGTAAATTTCCTTAAAGAAGTAAATTTTACTTATGGGTGTAAAAATAATATTTTCTTAAGTATAAGGTGATTGTGATTTTCAAAATAAGAAGGAATGGAAAATTCATAAGGAAAACCTTATTGACTCAACATATATATGGGTATATACCTAAGTAGGGTTGAATGTTGTTTTCTTTCTTTTTGGTTTATCCTTTTTGGATTCTGAGAGACCTTAGGGGGGTGCCGAGGTCCCTACTGAGTATCATTATACTCACCCCTACACAGGCTATGCCTGCACCTTGTTGTGTCTTGTGCAGACAATTGACAATGCTGATCGAGGTCGAGGGTACCAAGAATGAAGGATGCTCAGAGGTGGTCAATAGATGAGATGATCCACAGAGATGACCGTTTGAGAGCTGTACCTACCCTTTAGGTAGGATCCTTGGCGGGTGTTCGCAAGAGCTGTTTTTAGTTTTACTTGTACTTTCCAGCTAGGCTTGTATTCTGGCACCGTTTACTTACTGTACACACTCTTTTTACAATATAGTTTACCTTGCGCTTGTATCTTGTTGTGTTCTTGGTTTGTGTGAGTTTACAGGTTTAAAGGCAATGTCTTCCCAGTTTTAGGGATATTCCTTTCTGGTGCTAGTCGATATCCCCTGGCCTATGGAAGGCGAGATGGGGGTAGTCTTGACACGGGCCTCGAGGGACGGGTCGTGACATAAATCATATTAATGGAAAAAATTCATCATCCTTAAACTGATTCAAATAATTCTTAGTCATATCCTAGGGAAATAAAAAAAAGTGAGCTCAAATTCTTATCAAGGGTTACATAAAATTGAATTTTCTATTAGTAAATATGACATAATTAGTGTGGAAAGGTAAATAACTAAAACAACATGAAAATTAATCAATAACTTGAGCACAAAATGCATCCATTTATAATATCAATGAAAAAATATTAGGAATAATAATAACTAAATTTTTAATGAAGGAAATAATTAATATTAGATGTCATGATCTCATACATCATGATATCTATACCGTCAATACGTTACACCAAGACAATTTAAAACTATAGGTAGGTATACACCAAATACCCATTTAATCTGGCTAACTAAATTGTTTCATGAGACTCATCGATGAATTGAGCGGCTAACTATAACTAGGACCCACCCACCACTACATTTCAAATGTATTCCACATATATTGAATGATCAATTCAATTATAAAACAACATACCTTATCAATAAATATCTATATCAAGTAAAGGATACATATTTATTAAGGTTTCCCCCAATTAATCAAGCAACATTCATAATAAAACACCATATATAAAATGGTATAAAGTTTATAAAACAATCATATCCATGATACATAGAATATGGATATTTAAGATAAATCTAATATACAATGATTATAAGAAAGTGAATGTTTCAATAGAATATTAATTACCACAATATTAATAATAGATAAGAGATTCCCATCAGTTCAACAAGAATATATGTTTTTTAATAAAATCACATCATTTGGAAGAATAATTGTAATTTAAGTTAAATATTAAAATAATATTTCATAAAAAAGTTTTCTTTTTAAAACCTTTTAAAAAATTCATAATAATATAAATATCATAAAATGGTTATGAAGGAGGGGAAGTCCATTATTACTGTATATGTGAAAAACATTTCTTTTAAATTTTTATAACGAAAGGAAAAACGTTTTTACAAAAATTTAGAATGATACATTTAATTTTTTTTAATAAGTCAAGTATAACTTAAAATCTTTTTAATAAATCATTTTATTAAATAAAATTAATTTTTAAAAACAATTTCAAAAAATATGGACATGGAAGAAAAATATACCTGATTAAAGAAAAATAAAATCATATTTTAATTTAAACATTTATTTGATTGACTCAAGTACCAATGAGTGGAAGAGTTATAATAAAATATGAAGACTCATTAAATATCCAGAGTATAGGAAAATAAATGGAGTTTAGGAAGGATAGGTTATAAGATCCTTTCAATGAAAATAAGAGAAATCCAAAAAATTTAGATTGTAAAATAAATTCCTACCACTTTGGTATATTTTAAATTGAAAACACTTGAAATAAAAAGATTTAATTGAATAATTAATCATAATAAATAATTAATTTTTCATTTTAAATACATCAAAGGGTAAGTATATACACCACATAAAATTGAACAAGCTCATAATAAAAAATATGTCTCAATGGAGTGTAAATTGAGATGAAATCCCTTACCTCATGCCTCTATTTAATTGAACATGATATAAAATCATTTATAATGGTTTAAAACATGTTATAGATTTCTATAAGAACCATATTCATATTTATAATATCATATATGTTCCTATCATAAATTCTTATCACCCATTCCTTAATAATATCTCACTATTTCCATTGTTTTGGGGGTTAACTGCTTCGTTTTCTCAATCATGTTTTGTCATGGAAATTATGGTTCTTGTTTATAGGATATATTTACATAATCTATAGAATTATATTAATGTTATAAATATAATATTTACTCATTATATACATTTTTATAACCATTCGTGAAAGTTGTACATGGAAAATGGATCACATCGCTTTATGGAAACGATATGTCGTACGTATGCACAGGCAACGATATCATTTACTTAATGAGTGAAATGGTAATAAAATAGATGATATATTAATTTTATTAAATATTTATCATTTCATAAGTTTCATATATATTCATTATTATCACCCTTTTGATTATCCTTATGAGTCGGTGATGGAAAATAAATTACATCAATTTGTGAGGCGGTAGTCTCCCGTCCACAGAAGTGATAGTTTTGTTTCCCATTTGATGGAGAAGTAGATGGATAAATTTCATTTAATAAACATTATATAATTTAATTATATTTAATATACTGGTTTTATTATATTGTAAGTGTGGAGACATAATTTAATGTGGTAAAAGAATAATTAATAAAGAATGAGATGAGTGAAGACAATTACCTTCTCTTAGAAGAACCTCCTTTGGATCTCTTATTAAGGACCATAGGGTTGTTATTTTGGGAAGAAAGAAGACCTATATATCGTGGATAACTCTTTTGGAGAGATAATTTGGTAGTTTTTGGTCAAGATAAATGGAATGAGTGTTGTGAAGAAGTGAGTGGATGAAGTTCCCTTTTATAATTGAGGGTGAGTGATGCACTTGTAATTTTTCAATGTTTTTCAATAAGTTCATTTCAATTTCATGGAAATATGGATCCAAAATGGGTCATATTTTAAGGTTACAAGGGTACGATATATATACAACCAATAAATATGTTTTTATCATATTTTTTGGTCATTTTAACCTTATCATTTTTATATTAACCTCGGTAAACCCATTTTTACATTACCTATGGTAATTAAATTTTCATTGTTTACTATTCATTAGGACCAGAAATTAAGTTGAAATTATTAAATAACATTAATTATTATAATTCCAAATATCTAATCCATTTTATCAAATTTAATTTATAGAAGTGGAATAATTTGATTTAAAAATAAACCCGTAAAACATGTCAAAAAAAGTTTTTTCAGAAAATCATTTTTCAAGAATAAGATGATCTTACATTAACTATATGACTTGTAATATTAATTATATGGATTTAAATTTATATAGTTATATATATAATAAATAAATTTAATTTAAATAATTAATGATTAAATATTATTTTAATTAATTAGAATGAAAAGATATTACGCCTTAAAAAACAGCTTTATGAAGAATATCCCTTTTTTACCTCTAAATGATATTATCCTAATTTATATCAAATTTATAGTCCATAAAATTGGTAATTATACATATAATAAAAAATTATTATAAATAAAATTATTAATATTTATTTTTTTATTTTTCATAAAAACTTATTTCTAAGGGAAAATTTCAAAATTTTATTCTATGTTTATTTAGACAAAGTTCAAAATCGATATTAATCCAATAGAATTATAATATTTTTAGACATTAAAAAATTAATTAAGTATTTTATTATAAATATATTAATATTTAATTTTCAATTACTATAATTATGGATAAATTGTTACATTCTTCCCTCTATAAATTTCATCCTCAACATTTTCATGGATATTACCTTCTCAAAAAATGACGGTGGTTTTTCATCATAACATCCTTTTGTCACCAAATTGATTCCTCCATTTTATGATTTCAAAAAAGTACCTTTACAAATTGAGTCATATGATTCCTCAATACTTTCTCTATAGTATCATGAATCAAAATTGTTTCTTCATAGTAAAATAGATTAGGTACTGATTCTATTTATTTTGAGGTGAGCACATGCATTGGGTCTGGCATGTACATCATTAAAAATGATATATGGAAAACATTAAGAACTTTAGTGAGGTTTGGTTGAATTACCAAATATTAATATATAGTTACAAATATTTCTAGATGTTCAAAAGGTTCGATAATCCAATGTCTCAGTTTCCATTTCTTACTAAGCCTTATAACACCCTTCCGTGGAGATAATTTCATGAAAATGTGACCTCCCAGTTGAAATTCAAAATCTTTCCTCCGATTATTAGTATAACTAATTTTCTTGATTTGAGATTATTTAATATGATTATGAATGTTCTCTACATTTTTCATTGAATCCTTAACAATTTACAAGCCTACAATTTTCCTTTCACTAATTTCATCCTAACAAGTTGGAGTACAACATGTCTATACATATAATGCTTTATACAATGCCATTTGAATACATAAATGTAATCTATTATTATAAGTAAAATATACCAAAGGTAAGTAATGATCCCACAGACCTTGAAAGTAAATTGATCACAATATAAGAATATATTATATTTTTTTAATAGTTCTTTAGTAGTGTCCATCAGTTTGAGGATTATAGGCAATGCTTAAATGAATATCAGTATTAAGATATTTTTGAAGACTCTTATAGAATTTTGATGTAAATTGGGGAACATGACCAGAAATAATTGAAATAGGTTATATTTAAAGGCTTAAAACTTAATTAATATAGAGTTTTTCAAGGTTATCAAGAGATAAATCCTCCCTTATATCCATGAAATGCATAGATTTGATTAGGCGATCAATAATAACCCATATTGAATCATTCTTTCTAGAATTATTTGGTAATCTAATGAAAAATTACATAGTAATTTCATCCCATTTACACATAGGAATAGATAGAAGTTTAATTAATCCTCTAATACGGTGTGTCTTGACCATCATATATTGAAAAACAAAGCATCTTTATACATAATCAAAAAATTATCGCTTCAAGTTATCCCGCAATTTTTTTTTCCTCAAATCCTTATACATATTAGTGTTACCAGGGAGTATAGATAAATCAAATAAATGATAATAAACTAATAATTACCATTTTAGCTCTGGTATATATGGAACACATAGTCTCTTTAAAAATCTCATAATGTTATCTTCATAAATGATGTCCTCCAATTTCCCATCATTCATGAATTTATTTTTCCTATGAAAATTCTCATCATCAAACATGTAATTTTTTATCTTTTATAATAAATATGGATTGGAAGTCATTTTAAAATGAGTGATTTATCCACTTCCTTAATAATCTCCATATCCATCTTTACTAGATCTATGAACATAGGATCCATGTCAATCCACATTTTTTTTTCAGAACTCTATGATCTTTCCTGCTCAATGCATATTACACCTTATTTGCCTTCTTTAGGTTTTATTGTATTAAAAAATCATAATCCTTGAGAAATTTTATACATCTATTTTGCCTCACAATGAGATATTTTTACGAAAATATGTAATTTAGGCTCATAGAGTTATTGTATTTCTCACATATTTCACCATAGAGACAATGACTCCATATCTTCAAAGAAAAGATTTTGGCTATCAGCTCAAGATCATGAGTTGGATAGTTTTATTCATGATTCGTTAACTTCCATGATGAATAGAAAATAACTTTATCATTCTTCATAAGGACAAAAACAAGTCCCTTTTTCTATGCATCAATATATATCAAAACCCATAATTTCCTGATAGAAGAGTCAAAATATGGGCATTGGTCAATCTCTTTCTTCAATTGGTTAAAAAATTCTTCATATTCCTATGTCTATGTGAACTTAATACTTTTACAAGTAATCCTGGGTAACGAGTTATCCAATTGGTATTTTTTTGAATGAATTTCCTATAGTAACCTACCAAACTAATGAAACTATATACCTTAGTTATGTTTATTGTTGTAGGGCATTATTTTACTACATTTTCATTCATTAGATCAAATAAGATTAAATCCTTAGTGATCATATGGACAAGGAACAAAACTTCCTGAAGCCATAATTCACACTTCCTAAATTTAACATATAACACTTTTCCTCTAAGAGTCTCAAGAATTATCCATAAGTGATTCTCATAGTCCGTATAGATGTTAGAATACACTAAGATAAAACTAATGAATACCACAATTAAAATTATCAAGATATTTCTTAAATAATCTATTCATTATATACATAAAAATGTATGGTGCATTAGTTAACCCAAATGTAATTACTGTAAACTCAAAATGTCCATACCTCATTTGAAATTATGTCTTCAATATATCTTCCTTATTTACTTGCAATTGATGATACCCCGAATGAAGGATAATCTTTAAAAAATATTGATCTCCATGATGTTGATTGAATAAGTTGTCAATGTAAGGAATATAATACTTTTTTGTTATCATAATAGTATTGATTTCCCTATAATCAATGAATATCATCATGGATCCATATTTCTTCTTAATGAAGATAATATGGTCTCCCTAAGGTAAAACAGAAGGGGGAATAAATCTCTCATCACACAAATACTCTAGTTAATTATCTAACTCTACTAATTCAATAATGTCCATTATATATGGAGTTTTTGATATAGGTCTTTCATTGAGGATTAAATCAATCGAAAACTCAACTTTACACTCT
Organism: Viscum album; assembly: GCA_963277665.1. Taxonomy (NCBI): domain Eukaryota; kingdom Viridiplantae; phylum Streptophyta; class Magnoliopsida; order Santalales; family Viscaceae; genus Viscum; species Viscum album. Next base: position 117,587,985 of record OY728156.1, on the reverse strand, counting down.
GGTGTATGTCCAAGTAATTCCTCAAGAAACACACAAATGTATTATCATATAATAGGAACATACTCAATTTGATGATTACCTTTTCCATATGTAGACTCTATTTTCTATTCTTCCCAAAGATTCTCATTCAAAAGTTATACTGAGGGTGGATCAATAAATGAATCAGATGATGAAGCCTCCAATTAAAAAGATAAGTAATTCCACATCTTCATCACGAATAAAAAATTAATTTTATTTTCAATAAAATTTTTCATTATATTTTGAAAGACATTCCATACCAAGGATTATTTCAAATTCAACCATATGTATAAAAATAACATTTTCAAATAGGGTATGTTTGTCTGTTATAATGGGAACTTCCCAAAACATACGTTCTATAGAGATATTTCCACTAGGAGATTTGATGAATAATTACCTTCTTAAGTTGTTAAAGAAATATCTAATTTTATTAGAAAATATGAACTATATAAAATAGTTAAAGGATCCAGAAAAAAATTAATCATTAGATAAATTTGAGGATATGAATAAATTACTTTACACCATATCTTTGGAAAATTCATCCTCAACTGTAGTGATCACATAAGCTTGGCCTTCTCCCCTTGGCCTATTCTATGTTATATTTCCTTAATTCTTGGGAATTTTTTTTGAGTAATTCCCCATTTAGTTACATTTGAATCATTTAATAATAGTAATATCCTTATTTACCTTACATTCATGATCCATATGAACCTTTTACCTATACTTTTAACTCACTCCCATGCCCTTCAAGCATTTTCCAGGTTGTTTCTTTCCACATTTTTTACATGATAGAAATTGATTCATTTTTATATTCTTCTTCATTGATGTGTTCATATTTTTTAGTGTTCATAAGACCTATTATTCTTTATATTACCCTTGAATATGTAGGATCTATAAAATTACTTCTATTTTTATGGAATAGAAAACTATTTTGAAATATGATGAAAAAGTTTGTGAAACCAATTCCATTTTTCGAATTGTCTTAAAACCTTCAATGAAATGGTCAATATTTCATTTATTATTATTTTTATGTAATCCATAACATACATGACTAGTCTTGTAATGGTATCCTCATAATCCAAAACAATTTCTTATTCATTTTTATTTAATATAATGAAATTTATATCTAATTTAGTTAATTGTTTATGAGGGATGTATTTTTCAATGAATGTTACTTTAAAAGATATCTATTCCATGTGTTCTATTTAATTGTAATCCCTAGTATTCTAGATAAATGACCATAATTGATCAGAAGCATCCTTGATACAATATAATTCTAGTATAATTTTTTCCTTTTCATCACATACCAAGGCCAAAAATATCTTTTCAAGGGACATAATCTATTACTCAGCTGCCCATGGATTAATAGTTATAATAAATGATGGAGGATTCTATCACATAAAATGATACAATATTGGAGTATCATTAAATGAAACATAATGATTATCTATATTTTAAAGGTTATTAGTCATAAACTAGGTCATACACCCTAATATAGCCATGGTTTTATCATCTCCAACACTAGTTGTATTGGATCACTCAGTAGTGAAATTTCTACATTGACCATGAGTATTGACACCATTATTTATTCCATGACCCATTTTTAAATAATGGAATATAATAAATTAGTTCTTAGAATTATTAATTTTAAATCAAAATTTATAATTCTAAATCTAGTATAACACTTAACATAAAATGAAAATTTATACACTGTTAATCTTAGAATCATAAACTTTCTTTCTATGGGAAAATCTTCAAATTATATTTTTTTAAAATCATTCATAATGGTTGGAATGAAATGTGAATTAACCAAAATGTATCCCACAGGAGCGAAAAACTAGTTTTCTAGTAAGATAACACTCACTATTCAATAGAATGATGGATGGGTTATACTCAAATAAACTCTTTTAAGGGTTATTACCCCTAGATGTATCTGTTCTAAAAACCACATAAATTTATAGTGTCTAGAAAAAGATGTATTTCTAGGAAAAACCACATAATATCTACCATAAAAAAATTAGGATGTTATTCTATAATTTAGAATATCCTCAAAGTCTATCATAATGTTATTTTCTTTAATATATGTTTTCCTAACTCTAGTTCTCAAGTTTTTAAATAAACATCCTTTTATACCAACTATAGTAACCCCGACTCCAGTAACCCAGAGATGGTTGTAATTTATTACATTTTTATAGATAAAAGGATTATAATATTGGAAGACTAATAATTTTAGTAGTCATGGAGATCAATATACATATATGATATCTATTTTACATTGGGAATAAAATATAAAGCATAGTAATGGAAAGCAACCGACATCCTTAAACTCATTCAAAGAATTTTTATTCATATCATTGCAAAAGGAAAAAAAATAAGGGTGAGTTAAAATATTTAGTAAGGGTTATATACAATATAAAATACCATGAGTAAATATGTAATACTAAATATGGCAAGGTAAATAACTAAAAACACATTCCACTTAATCAAGAACTTGAGCACGAAATTCATCCACGGATAATATCAATGAAAAAATATGACGAATAATAATAACTAAATTATCAATGAAAAAATGATTAATATTGGAGTTCATTATCTTATACATCATGATATCTACACTGCCATGACACTGTACCAAGATAGTTTAAAACTGTGGATAGTTATACACCAAAACCAATTTAATTTGGCCAACTGATTTGTCTCATGAGACCTGTTGATGCATCGAGAGGACATATATAACAAATCCCATAATTAAATACATGTAAAATGTATTACTCATATATTTAATGATCATTTTAATTCATAAAAAATATTCCTTGTCCACAATTTATTATTGTAGTAAAGGATATTGATTTATCATAGTTTTCCCTATTCAATCAAGTGAAATTCATAATAAAACACCATATGTAAAAATTTTATATGATTTAGAAAATAATAGTATCCACGATATAGAGAATATAGATAGTTAATATATTTTTAAATTAAAATGATCATAATAAATTGAATGTTTCAAGAGAAATTTAACGAACACAAAGTTAATAAGAGATAAGTGATGACCATTGGTTCATCGAGAATACAGTTTTTTAATAAAATCATGTCCTTTGGAAGAATAAATGGAATGAAAATGAAATATTAAAATAATATTTCATAAAATATTTTTCTTTGAAATTATATTGAAAACATGTAGAAGAAGCTAAATATCTTAAAATTGTTATGGTGGTGGGCAAGTTTGTTATTTCCATATCCATTAAAAACATTCATTTCTTAACTTTTTATAAAGAAAGGAAATAATGTACCTTTATGAAAAAATTATAAATATTCATTTAAAACCTTTTAAATAAAATTCAAGGATAACTTAAAAATTTATTAATAAAAAATTTGAGTAACTAAAAGTACTTTTCTAAAACAATTTTGAAAAATATGGACATGGAAGAAACATATATTTGATTAAAGATAAATAAAACAAACTTTTGTTTAAAAATTTATTTTATTGATTCAAGTACCAAATAGAGTAAAAGTTGGAATAAAATATAGAAATCAATAATTATCCAATGGATAAAAAAATATATGGAGATTAATAAGGATAGGTTATACGATTCCTTCAAATAAAATAAGTACAATCCCAAAAATTGAGATTATAAAATAAATTCGTATCTATTTGGTAACATTTAAATTGAAAAACCATTAAATAATAACATTTAATTGAATAATTAATCATAATTAATAATTATTTATTAATTTTAAACACATAAAAGTGGTAGTATATACCCCATAGACTGAATGACCCAATGGACAATAATTTTTTTGATTTTTTATAATCCCCCTTTTAAGGGTAAGGGGGGGGGGACCAAGACTTCAAGGACCTCATGAAATTAACAAAATTTGAGAAAAAGAGGTTTGAAACCCATAAAAAGACTATGTAAAAGTGTCTCTTCCCAGCATCAACACCATTAAGGCACGCCTACACCAAAGCGTGGATGCTCAGCAAGCTATCCTGTGAAAAAATACATGGGCCCAGACCTGATGGTTGCGCCATACACTCTCAATATTCCAAATCCAAAAAGTCATGCATGGTGAAGATGACCAGAACTATCCTCATCTGAAGAAATTCCTTGTAGACTTTTTGGGTTCCCCAACAGTCGATCCATTGCACCTCTAAAAACAATAAACCTTGATCCAGAGAAACTCACAAATCACCAATATCATAGAAAATAAAACATATCATAGAAATTAATAAATTTAAAAACTAAAAAAACACACAAAAAAACAAATCCCATGATCTCTCCCCTTCGAGCCACTTCATATCCATCGTCGATCCACACCGAAAGCACACCAAGACATCACTTGGCCGCGTCAAAATGAACCGAGAACCAGACCAACTCCGAACATGTCGTCACGATCAAGCCACATTGATCCACACTAAAAGAATGGACGCGAATGAGAAGCCATAATGAGACACACCAGAATCACATCGGCATGATCGAGCTGCTCAAGTCGAGCTGAGACTGGAGCCACGAAATGCCATGATGACGCTGAAGGGTTGAGCCACACCGCACCAAGATGAGGTCTGGAGACAGCACCAAGCCATGATGGAAACCCACCATGATATGCTGACACCAAGCCACAATGAGGTAGAGATGATCTAGGAGAGGCCAATATCAAGATCAATCTAGGATGAAGGGGAAGGGAAGCTGAACCTACGAGAAACCCTATCCACCGCAAACGAGAGAGGAGAAACCCCTTACCACACACATTCCTTTAGTTGAACATTATTTTTACTCTTATATAATGGTTTTTAAATTTTTATTATTTTATAAAATAACCATATTTATATTTATAATATCATATATGATTTTTCCATAACATCTTATCACCCATTCGTTAATAATATCTCATTATTACTATTGTTTTTGGTGTTAACTGCTTCATTTTCTCATTCATGTTTTGTTGTGGAAGTTACAGTTATTTTGAATATGAAATATTTTATTCATATCCGTAATTATATTAAAGATATAAATATCATATTTTCCCATTATATATATTTTTATAAACATTCTTGGAAACTAGACATGGAAAATGGATCGCATCACTTCGTGGAGATGGTAGGTTGTACGTTTGCATCAATGATGATATCATTTCTTTAATGAATGAAAGGGAAAATAAGTGAATGATATATTAATTTCAAATAATAAATATAATATCATAAGTATCATATATATTCATTATTATCATCATTATTACTATCCGTGTGATTCAGTGATGGAAAACAAATTACATCGGTTCGCTAGGTGGTGGTTCTTCGTATACATGAGCGATATTTTTCTTTCCCATTTTATGGATACGAAGATGGATAAATATCATGACAAAAACAAAATTACATATAATTATAATGGAGGTATTTTTTAATTATATTGGAGGTGTTATGACATAATTTATGGTGGTAAAATAAGAAGTAAAAAATGGAAGATCTTGGCGAATACAATTACCATCTCTTAGAAGAACCTACTTTGGATATCTTATTTTGGACCCCAAGTTTGGTATTATGGGAATAGAAACAAATTTAGAATGTGGATAACGATTTTTGTGAGATATTTTGGCAGTTTTTTGTTGAGTTAAATGGATTGACAGTTGTGAATAAGTGAGGGTCATAGGTTCTCTTTTATAATTGAGGTGAGTGGCACACTTATAATTTTTCAATGTTTTCAATATTTTTTTTCAATTTATTGAACATATGGATAAAAAATGGATCATATTATAAGGTAATAAGGGTACTATCAAAATTAAACCAACCATTGGGGTTTCGGTATTTTTAACGTCATTTTTGAAATTATCTTTTTAGATTTACCCCCAATAATCTTGTTTTTACCTTATCCTTGTTAATTAGTTTTTACTATTCATTATTACCAAAAATTAATTTCAACTAAATAACTAATATTATTTATACTGATTATAAATATAGAATATATTTTATCAATTTCAATTTTTATGAGTGGAATAATTTATCTTAATGATAAATCGGCAAAATGCATCAAAAAACGGTTTTTCAAAAAATGCATTTTTCAAGCATATGATGATATTAAATTAACTATATCACTAGTAACCATAATTATATGGATTTAAATTCATATATTTAGATATATAATATATAAACAAAATTTTAATCATTTATCATTAAATATTATTTTAATTAATAAAAATGGAAATACATTATGCCTTTTTTAAAATATAGTTTTTTAAAAAATATCACCTTTTATCTCCAAATGATAGTATCCTATTTTCTAAAAAATTGATAGTTAAAATATTTTTAATTAAATATATATTATAAAAAATTATAATAACTAAAAGGAGTAATATTTAAATACTACATTTATTATTAATCATAAAATATTATTTTTAATGTAAAATTTCAAAATTTCATTATAGGATTATTTTGACCAAGTTCAAAATCAATATTAATCATATCAAATTATAATTTTTTTACCATGAAATATTTAAATATTAATTTTATTATAGTTTTATTACAATAGAATTTTCCCTAACTATAATCGATGCCCGAGTGTTACATTTTACCGTCCTATAAAAATTTATCCTCAAAATTTTCATAGATATTACCTTCTAAACATATGAGGGAGGTTCTTATTCATAACATCATAATATTCCCAAATTTCTTCTTCCATTATATAATTTCTCCAAAGTACCTTTACCAGAAAATTCATATGATTCCTCAATACATTCCTTATAGTTTCAAGAATTTGGATGGTCTCTTCACAATAAGATAGACCATGATCCAGTTCTATTTTTCATAGGTGAGCACAATAATTGAGTCTAACTTGTACTTCTTTAAAAATGATATATGGAACACATCATTTTCAGTAGAGTGTCTTGGTATCATTTCCAAATGGAAATCCACATATCAAATGCTTTCTATAATTTCAAACGGTCTTATGTACTTAGGGATATTTTTCCCATACTTATAGAACCTTATAACACCCTTCCATGTAGATACTTTCACAGAAATGTGATCTCCCACTTTAAATTACAAATATTTCCTCTAGTTATCAGTATATATCTTTTTCCTAATTTGAGATACCTTAATATGAGTCTGAATAGTCTTTTCCTTTATCACTATCTCATCAACAAATTATGGACCTACAAGTTGTATTTCACCAATTTTGTCCTAATAAGTTGGAGTATGACATATCTTGACATATAATGCTTCATAAGGCACCATTTGGATACTTGAGTAGAAGAAATTATTATAGAAAAAATATACCAAAGGTAAATAAAAATACCACATTCCTTAAAATTTAAGTGATCACGATCTCAACATGTCTTCTAATGTTTGAATAGTCCTTTTGGTCTGTCCATCAGTTTGAGGATAGTAGAAAGTGCTCAAATGAAGTTCGGTATCAACATACATCTGAATAATCTTCTAGAATATTGATGTAAATTGGGGAGCATGATCAGAATTTTTTTAAATATGTTCACTATGAATTCTTAGAAATTTATTAATATAGAGTCATTCAAGGTGCTTAAGAGGTAAATATTCCCTTATAAGAAGAAAATATTCATATTTGGTTAGATAATCAATAATAACCCATATTACATCATTATTTCTAGAAGTATCTAGAAATATATTGAAAAAGTCTATAGTAATTTCATCCCATTCCCACATACGAATAGGTAGAGTTTTATTTAATCCTCTAGGATGGTGCCTCTAAGACTTAACCTATTGAAAAACCAAGAATCTTAATACAAAATATGTAATTTCCCACTTCATGTTATCCCACCAAACGTTTTCCATCAAATCCCTATACATATTGGTGATACTAGGGCGTATAGATAAATTCAATATATGATAATAATCCAATAATTAAATTTTTATCTCAGTTATATATAGAATACATAATCTATTTTTAAATTTCATAATTCCATCTTCGAAAACGAAGTCTATAATTTCCTATCATTCATGATATTAATTTTATTCTTAAAATTATCATCATCATATTGCATATTTTTTTAATCTTTTCTAATAATGATGGTTTAATAGTAATTTTAAAAAGGAGTGATGTCTCCCCTTCCTTAAAATTATTATATACATATTTACTATATCCATAAACATATGACCCATATTAGTCCTAATTTTGGTTATAACTTCATGATATTTCTTACTCTATGCATCCTCTACCTTATTTTCCATCCCTGTGTTACAGTGAATTGAGAAATCATAATCCTTGGGTAATTATATCCATATATATTTCCTCATATTGATATATTTCTATGAAAAAAATATATTTTAGGCTCTTATAGTCGGTGTATATCTCATATCTTTCACTATATAGATAAGGTCTTCATATCATCAAATTAAATATTATAGTTTCCAACTCAAGATCATGATTCAGATAGTTTTGTTCAGGAGTCATTGACTTCCTTGATGCATAGACAATAAATTTATTATTTTTCTTAAGGAAACAACTAATTCCCTTCTTCAATGCATAACTATATTTCAGAAACCCATAATTTCTTGATGGTATAGAGAAAATTAGATAATTGACATATCTCTTATTCAATTTTTCAAAACATTATTTATATTCATTTTTCCATTAGAACATAACCCATTTACATGATAGCTTGGTTAATGGGTTATCCAATTGGAAAAAATGTTAAATGAATCACTAATAGTAACCTTAAAAAATAATGAAACTACATACCTCAGTTATGTTTGTTGTTGTATGCCATTATATGACTACCTTTTTCTTTATATGATAAATTTATATTCCATCCTCATAGATAATATGGCTAAGAAAAGAAACTTCCTAAATCCATAATTCACACTTGCTAAATTTACCATATAACCTTTTCCTCTAAGAGTCTCAATAATGATCCAAAATTTATTCTCATAGTCCTCATAGATTTTATAATACAAAAATATATCATCAATTACTACCACAATGAAATTATCAATATATTCCTTGAATACTCTATTCATTTGATCCATAAAAATTGATGGTGCCTTCGTTAATCCAAATGGAATTACTATAAACTCATAATGTATTTACCTTATTCATAATTATTTCTTTGGAATATTTTCCCTCTTTAATCCCAATTGATGATAGCCAAAAAAAGGTTAATATGTGAAAAATATTGAGCTCCATGAAGTTTATTAAAATAGTCATCAATATGAGGAAAAGAAAAATACTTTTTCTTTATCATAATAGCATTGATTTAGATATAATAAATACACAACATCATGGATCCACATTTCTTATTAATAAAGAGAACATGGTCTTCCTAATGTGAAATTATAGGGAGAATAAATCCTTTATCTCAAAAATGCTATAGTATTTTTTCAACTCCACTAATTTTATAGAGGTAATTCTATAAGGATTATTAGGTATAGGTATTTCACCAAGGATTAAATCAATAAAAAACCTGACTTCATGCTCTGGCGGATGTTTAGGTAATTCCTTATGGAATACATCAATGTTTTCATGTATAATAGATTCATCTTAAATTTTAAGATTACCTTTTCCATATGTGGATTTAGTTTTATCTTCTTCCCCAAGAATATCATTCAGAAGTGCTATTGGGTTTGGGTCTAGACATGACTTAGATGATGAATTATTTTCTCTTAAGATAAGAAATTCTACCTCTTCATCACGAATCATAATTTCCTTATCTTTGAAATAAATTATTTCATCATATTTTGAAATAAATAAAATACTAAGGATTATATCAAATTCAACCATATGTATAGTAATAAATATGCCAATAGGGCATTTTTATGTGCCATAATTGGAATTGCCTAACATATCCAAGTTTCAGTGAGATTTACACTAGGAGTTTTAACTGAAAAATCTATTCTTATGGTGCTATGGAAATATCTAATTTTCATGGTATATATGAAAGATATAAAAGCATTAAGGATCCCTAATTAATTAAAAAATTATCTCAATTTGAATCTACGATTAAATCACCCACCATCACATTTTTTGAACTTCAACCCTAGCTATATTGTTCACATAATCTCAGCCTTATCCCCTTGGGATCTTCTATGGTATATTCCCTTGACACTTGGGATATTGGTTTGAATAATTCCCAATTAATTTAAAGTTAAATAAATGGATATTATATTTATCCTTATTCCACTTACATTCATGAGCCAGATGATCCATGTGGCATGGAACCTCTAGGGTATAGAGAGACTTCCCATAGGATTGGGACAAGACTTTTCCAGACAACATTACAATACAACCCTTATGGGTCATTACTTGATGCACCCCTCCCTGGGGATGCCTAGTCATTTAAGGAATTAACTCCACTCTTATTGTGATACAACCTAATACCCAATATATGCTACATCCCTCACATCAGGCCATAATGGTATGACTTGAGGTTCATAACATGACCCATTGAAGTTACTCAAATTTAGTATTAGGGTCATACCGAACTAGATTTTATGTTCAATGAAGCACCCAAAACATCCTATGGGTTTCCATCCACCTCTAAAAAAATCTCATTGAGAAGTTAGAATGCACATAATTATGATCCATTTCCCAAATCTAAAAACTTCCCCTGCCATGAGACCAAATTTCAAACTTCCTATTAAAATAATGACCTATAAATTTTCAGGTCGTTATAAAAGTGCCACCATAATGATTCTTATTTTCAATTAGTCACAATGATCCTCTATCCATCATAATAAAACTAAATTAGTCATCAATTCACTTCCATATCACTATGTTTCATCCTAGAATTTGAAATGCACTTCCACTGTGCAACTCTAACCACCAAGGTGAATTATCCATCAGAAGTTGATCCATCCAATCATACAACCACCAAAGGTAAAGTCAATAAAAATTTCATTTTGAATAATATTACAATAATATGAATGAATATATAAATACTATATTTTAATTAGTTAAACATGAAACTTGATTTCCTTCAGTAGATTCATTGGGAATTTGGTCTTAATAGGTTTATCTTCTTCTTCTTCATCCTCCAAGGAAATCCATGTGTTGGAAAAATATGAAAATTAAAATTATTACAAGGTAATAATAAATTAATTTTCAACACAATCAGAAAGAAATGATTTCAAATAAATATTATTTTCCTAGATTCACTTGTATTTTAATTATTCTTCTTTGTTTAGTACCTCTTGAAGTTTGGTTGTTGGAGTTGGTGGTAGGTAGTCAATATCCTCAAATTATTCATCAAATTCCACCACTTATGTGTAATGTTATTACAAAGTAGGAGAGAGGTAGAGGGGAGCTACTTTCTCATTATCAAATATTTTATAATCACATATAATTTCATGTTTCATAAAAGTAGATCACTATTCTTTTAATTCATGTTGATCCCACTAATGGTTATTAGATTCCATTTTTTTATTCAATAACCTCTTTAAGAAATGGTTGGGAATGTTTTAATGGATCTTATCTGAATTTCATCGATAAATCCTCTGGCTCTTCAACTATAAAATTAGGTGGAACAATCTTCACTTTTTCTTCATCTTGGTTTTCTTATCATTCCTACTATAAATATTTGACATACTCAAGAAAAGTGGAAATGATATTAATTTTCTTTCACACTTATTCCATCATTACAAAATTATATTTCACTTTAATTTTAATTGAATACTCCCTAATAGAATAAACACCAATCCAATCATATTAAAATCATTTAAAAAATTGATCTTGACCTATGAAATAAAAGATATGTAATAAAGTTATATTTTTTTTGTTTTTTTTGAAATTTAAGATTTTATTAAATTTTTTTGAAAAAAGTGTGTGAAAGAGATTATAATCCCTAGAAATAGTTTCATATTGATGAGAAGTAAATTTTAAAAATCCCATATGAATATTTTGTTATTTTCCTAAGAATAAAGCATAGTGCACACCCTAGGATCAATCTCAGAAGGAGGACACTTACACAAACTAATTTTCTGCTATCAATATTTATAAGCTAACTAATATACTACAAAAATGTTTTAATAATATAATGGGTTTTTTAAAATTAATATGACATATATATATATATATTGTATAAAAATATAAAAAAATTAAAAAGAAAACAAAAATATGTTAGTCATGGAAAATATATTATCCTAGAAAGTTTATAGGGAAAATATGATTATTCTTTAAATAATTCTAAATATTTCAATCAATATTGACATTAAGAAATATAACTCAAAACCATCTTCATTTAAATTTTTACTGCACCAATCTAAGACCTCTTTATACTTGATAATACTCTTTCTAAAATCATCTTGGATACCTCTTCACCAACTATTAATACCCAATTCAAACTCCATTGTATGAATGAATTAGAATATGAAGGGAATAAATATTAATGAACCAATAAGAGGAAAATATTAGTATTGAAAAGGGAGAGAGAAAAATACCCTAATCAATTTACTGACCATTTAAATATTATAATAAAATAAAGAGAAACATTGAAATAAAAAAACTCAAAATATCACTGTTCACCCACTCGAAAAACAATGAGGGTTATCTCTACACAACTATAGAGATTAGAGAATCAAAATTGGTGAATAAAAAAATAAAAAATGAAATAAAGAGAGTTAGAATAAGAAACAAAAATAGAGAACTAATATATATATATATATATATATATATATAAATTTATAATATTATAAAATAAAATACCCCTCTTTATAAAATTAAATGGACAACTCATTTGAAATGAAGTGTAGGTGAAAATTTATAAGTAAGTGGTGAGTCATATTTCCCTATAATTATGTATTCCAAAAGTTAACGCATGTTTGGACTATTTAATCATAAAATATTGAAAAGTATTATTATAAAAAGTTTATCCTCTAATTATTACACATTATTTCACAAAGTTTTATCTTATATGGAAAAGTCTATAAAAATTTATAGCCAAATTACATGTGAAAAATATTCTGGCATGATAGACTATTTAAATTTTAATCCTCCAGTTTTCCATGAATTTGTTTCCTTAAAAATTTATGTATATCAAGAAGTCATAGTTAATTAAAATTTCATTTACTTATCCTCTATATTCATGTAAAATTACATCTTTTTTAGTTGTCCATTTATGTGATTTGGTCTCCACATTAAAATTCATCAAAACATTTCAAGGATTTAGAGGACCAACTTGTAAGATTCATTCGTGACATCTATGTTTGGTTTAAATTTTAGGTTAGGTTGATTGAAATGTATCCCAATAAAAATAGAATCTAAAAAAATATATTAGTTTGGATCAGTGTAGAATATTCTATGACTAAAATAAAAATCTGATATAAAAATAAAATATTAAACCATTTTCATAATAAAGTCCAAAATATTCTTAAAACCTAAAAATTTATCAATTACCTTTAAAATGATAAGTTATAAGGATTATAAAATTGAATAATAGAATGAAATGAATGAAAATAAAAGACTCATCAATCCACAACCCTTAATCATTTCAGTGATGGTAAATCATCTATATTAAGGTTAAAATAAACTTTCCATGTTATAATTGATAAAACTGCTCAACTAAAACACCCAAGGAAAACATTATTCATCTTACATGGATATTACCCATAAATTAAAAAAAATCATGAAATTATATTCAATATCATGGTATTCCCCATGAGAATTTTTCCCTACCTCCCCAAAAATATATTTTCTCTCACTCAAAGATTCAAAATGCATCTTTTCTTATTCCCTAGGATATTTTTTATATCCATAATCTTGTGTAAATTATTATCTATCCACATGATAATACATAAAAATGTTTTCAATCGATAGGTATTTTCAAGGTGATTTGGTGGATATGGGTACATGAGTAAAGAATTTAAATATTCAAAGCCTGAAGAGGGTAAGTTAAAATTATAAATAAAATCAAATGAATATTCAAGTTAAATCATATAAAATATACCTCACCCAATTATCCTTACAAGATACAAAATACTACATTATCTTTTTGAATAGAATGATCTATGAGTCAAGCAACAATCAAAATGAAGGATTTCATCCCCATTTTTCTTCCTTTAATTTTCTCAATTTTGTTTTGTTTTGTTTTTTGGTAAGATAACTTGAAAGTGAAATGAAATTAATAAATAAAAAATCATAAAAGTAAGAACAATAAATAATTAAACATTATCCCCATTTTTTATTATTTTAAAAAAAATATATTCTATTTTTTTATTTTTTAGAGAAAAAGGATGACATGAATGAAGAATAAATGCCGATAATGAATCGTGATCATTTATATCTCTATATTTATTGAAAAAATGACACACCCCACACAACCCTGAAATGAACTTATTCCAAAAGAAAAAACAAAAACTCCTATTCAATTACACTTAAACTTGAAATATCCAGGAAAAATATTAAGAGTTAAGGCAGGTAAAAGAAAATTAGCATGTAATATGGCTTAAAAATATAATAAAATTAATGGTTTCTAAGGGATAAAAAGGGTTGTTGTAAAGAGTATGTATCAATTTTAAAAAAAATTTGTCCAAAAAAGTACCTCAATCATGTCCAAAACATTTTATAAAATAAAAATATTTTGAAGATAAATAATCACAAGTTATAGATCTCAAAACATGACCCAATACTATCAAGAGAAAAGTCTATGTAAATAATATATCAAAAAGTATTATAAACTTATCTTATTATTAAATATATTCATTTGGGATAATACTACCGTACATGGGTTTCAAAATCAATCAAACATCCTCAAATGAAAAATCGGAGGTAAAGAAACCAAATCCATTTTTGTAATCATTTAAATGATTAAATGCTCAAATTAATCAGTGTCCTAAAATGTACCAAGATGGATTGAATTTTAAAAATCATTAAATTAATCTCAAGAATCCTAAAAAAAATCCAAAAATTGAAACAAATAAATAACAAAACATATAGAACTATATTTAAGAAAATTTTAAAATAATGAAAAAAATGAAACCCAAAAAATTTGTAAAAATATATTAACATCCCTCCACACATAATATAAAACCAAATATCTTTAAAAGATAAAATTTATTAAAAATATATGGGTGAAAAAACCAAAGATAACGGAAAATAAAACCAGAATTTATTTTTCTATGGAAACATTGAGTTAAGTTAATTGTTGTTTCCACTTTAAACTTAAAAGAAAGAAAAAAACATTAGAAATTTATTTAAAGGAAAAAATATAATATAAATTAGAATAAGGAAATAATAAAAAAGGATATAACTTGGTTTAAACATTATTTGGGTACTATATTTTTATTTCCCCTAGTCAAACATTTGAAAACTTCTTCCCCAATCTTAAGGTAGGTTGGGTTTCATGATCATAAACCACAAATTTTTTTTCCTTCCAATGTGTATCACTTAAAAATGGTTATATAAGACTCCATGGATATAGTTATTTGGGTATATCCCTATATCAATGTTTCACAACTTACAAGGTGGGGGTGGGAAAAATAATAAGTCCACTTATTTTGATGCCACATCTTGTGTTTCTTCCTCTTCAACATTTAGAGCCTGCTTATGTGTTTCTATATTAGAAAGTTAAATAAATAATAATTAAATTAAAAGATAAATTTTAATGATATTAAAACATTATGAATCAATATAAAAATATTCCCCTTTAATTATGTAAGCATGAAACTTGATTTATTCAGACATGGACACTAGGAACTCAGTCTTACTAGGTCGAAATTCTTCTTATTCATTATTCTATAAGAAAAAGCATGTGTTGGATGAATCATAAAATAAAAATTAGATGGTGGTAATACTTATTAATTTTAAATAAAATCAAAAATAAATCATCTTAATAAAATATTATCTCCCTTGATTCACTCATCTTTTAACTCATCTTACCTTTCTAGTACTTATTATAGTTGGGTTGTTGGATTTGGAGGCAAGTATTCAGTATCCTACATTTTTTCTTCATATTCCACCACTTGGGTTGTGTTTTATTCTAAATAAAGAGATATATAGATAGGATTTTAATTTTAATTTTAAAATATTGAAAAACCACTAACCTTTTCATGCTCTAAAAATTTAGACAAATATTCTTTCAATTCATGTTGATCTCACACATGTGTATCAGTTGGAATGTCTTATCCAAGAACCTCTTTGATAAATGGTTCATAAAGTTCAAAGGTATCTTCTATTAATCCCATAAAATAATAATTGGCTACTTCAACTTTTAAATTAGCTGGAATAAGGTTCAATTCTTCTTCATCTTGTTTTTTTCTATTCACACTATAAATATTTGATTTCCTTAAGGGAAGTGGAAAAGATATTCATTTTCTTTCCCACTTATTCCATTGGTTTTAAATTATATTACACTTGAATATACAATTATTCTTCCCTGATAGAATTAAAATTATGACAATAATATGAAAAACCATTGAAAAAATTTATCTTCACCTATAAAATAAAATATATACAATAAAGTTTTATATTTTTAGTTTTTAAAATTTATGATTTTTTTGTGTTTTTTGTGAAAGGAGTGTGTGAAAGTGATTGGACCCCTCAAAAAATATTCCAAATTTTTATAGTAATTTTTTACAAATATCAACTCAATATTTTATTATTTTCTTAAGAAAGAAGCATAGTGATCCCTCTAGGGTCGATTTCACAAGGAGGATAACTTATACAATCTAATTTTCTATTTCCACAGTTAACAAACTAACTAATATAATACTCAAATAATATAATAACATAATAGGGGGTTTTAAAATGAATATGACAAATATATGATATAAAAAGAAATAAAAATTAAAAATAAATCACAAAGAGGTTAGTGAAATAAAATATATTGTCCTAGGTAGTTCGCATTAAAACAATCATTGTTATTTAAATAGATCCCAATATTCCAATTAATATTGGTTTTGAGAAATATAAAAAAAATCCTCCTTGTTTGAATTATTACTACCCCAGACCCAGACCCATTCATGAAAGATAATAATTTTCCTAAATTCATTTTAAACACCTATTCACTGACCATTACTACCCAAGTAAAAATTTACCATATAAATGACTTAGAAAGTGAAGGAAATGAATATTGATGAACAAGGAAAAAGAAAATAGTTACAGTGAAAAGTTAGTGACAACATACCAGAGTAAATTTAATCAACACTAAAATATTGGAATAAAATAAAAGAAAAATTTAGGCAATATAAACTCAAAACATCATCACTCCCCCCTCAAATAATAGTGAGAGTTATTTCTCCACAACTATAGAAATAAGAAAAGAACGATAGGGAAAAATAGAATATGAAATAAATAAATATTAAAAATAAAATAAATGTGTGAAATAATATATATAAAAATTTATAAGATTAAAATTTAAAAAAACCTTCCTTAGATAATATAATGGAAAAATCCTTTCAAATAAAGTAGAGGTACAAATTTGTAAGGAAGTGGTGATTCCAGTTTCCCTAAAATTATATATTTTAAAAATTGGAGCATTTTTGGCCCATTTAATGTATGAATATCAAAATATATTCTTCTAAATATTTGTTCATATAAGTATTATTCATTTAAACAAATAATTTCAACTTATTTGAAAATTGTAAAAAAGATGTATAGCTAAATTACTATATAAAACCTTTTTAGCCTGATATATTGTTTGAATTTAAATCCTCTGGTTTCACATGCATTTATTGACTTGAAAGTGGCTAAATCTCAATCAAACATAGTTAATGAAAATTTTACATAGCATATCCTCTATATTCATGTAAAATATCAAATTATTTTGATTGGTCATTTGTGAGAGTTGGTTTCAATTTTAGAATTCAGAAAAAACTGTACACATATTTCATCGATCCATTTTTAAGATTCATTTAGGATATTTATGATTGGATTCAGATTTAGGTCTAGTTGAATTAATCTATAGAACATAGAATACTACAAAAATATAATTTCTAAATTTGTACTAGTGTATAATATGTTATGACAAAAATAGCAAACTGATATAAAAACAATGAAATAGATCATTTTCACAATAAGGCCCAAAATATTCCTAAAACCTAAAAATGTGACAATTACCCTTAAAATGATAAATTGGTGGGATTAAAACATTGAATTATTGAATAAAATGCATGAAAATAGGTTCTTCATGATGAACCTACATATATATTAAGACACAAAAGCATCAAAGACCAATTGATCTTGAAGCTTATGAGGCTCCCCACCATATGGATTTACTAAAGAAGGTTTAATTTTATGTTACAGTGCTCTTAACCATAGAAATCAACTATAAAAGAAGATCTTCCAGTGGTACATTGACATGATCAATGTAGTCTCCACCTCATTACATCCAGTTCCATGTAAAAATTACATCATTTCCTCCATTGGTCAACTTATCCAAAAAATTATTGATCACAGCCTCCAACGCTTCCCCACATCGCCCGATGATGATTCCTTAACTAAAAAAAAGAATATTTTGATCATAAAACCCCCACACTAAAATTCAAACCCAAAACACAGTGTAATTTTATGGTTGGGTCCTCAATATACCAAACTAAATTCTGTACTCACTCCAAAAGTACTGGAGTGTTTTCCCTATTCCGATGTAGAAAAGGACTCATGGGGGGGGATTGAGTCCCTTTAAAAATAATGAAAAATTTAATATTTCTTCTTAAATAAATTATGAATCCACCAACCCTTTATTTAATCAGTTTTATAGTGGAAATATATTGAATTTAAATAGAAGGGTATACAATATTTTTATATTGGCTTGGGGAAATAAGACCCCCTTGGTCCACTTCTCTAATTATCTATGTGGTCTTAGTGATTTGTATCCCAATCCTTTTTATGGGGATCACACAACTAAGTGCAAGAAACCAATACTTGTTATAATAAATATTTTTCTATGAATTCAGGTTATTTTAAAGTTGAGTACATATAGGATATAATTCACCCACAATTGAGTACTAGCATATGTAACTTATAATTAATAGATAAGATATATAACACAATACAACTTCAGTACATAGTTTTCATTGTAACTGATTGTAGTTAAATTTACTTTAGAAAAAAATTCTTCAAATGTGCATCAGCATTGAATAGGACTTCACAATAGGTGATCTTGAATGGGTACATTGGAAAAAATAAGGAGCTCTTTATTACAGGAAAAACATCCTTATTATTTCTTTTTTCTTCATTTTCTTTCTTCTAGTCTTAATATAAAAGTAAACACATTATAGTGAGAATAATTAAGTTTACAAGGAAATTAAATTCTCTTTCCTTCATAGTATATTTTCATCAATGAGAATTGTAGTACCTCACCAATCTATCCATATAAAAAATATATAATGATGAAATAAGTATAGCAGTTTCTCTTAACTTATTCAATGATAATATTAAAAAATAAATAATTCAAAGAGGTTCCATAAATATCTCTATGATTTTAATAGATACGTTTCAATATATTTTCTGAAATTAAACCTTGAATAATATCTATTTTAGATTTTAAATAAACACCATAAAATTTTCCTAATGGACATTCTGTATAATAATGCATCCTTTCAAAAATTAAAATTTTAATAAACCAAAAGGTTCACAATTATCATATTCTAAAAAATGGAATAACTTCTTATTTATTGATAAATTGTAAAATTATGACTTCCTAAAAATTAAAATCATAAATTTTGGATATCATTAAGATATATATTCCCAAAATCTTATCTAGAATATCATTTGGTGAGGATTAGATATTTTGATATGATGAAGTTATAATCCTTATTATGATAAAATTTTGCATTTGGCATTTATCTCCTCCATTCTACAGTGTGTCCTCTATATAACCCAAACTACAGGGTGTTTCTGTATGAATTCATGATTGAGATCATAGTTAAAAATTTTACATGTGTTTTCTATACTTCATGTGGTATCTATATCATTTAAACTATAATAATGTATTCTACATACATATCATGGTCATCTTCCATCTCTAGTTCACAATGAGGCATAATATCTATTTTTCTTCTGAATCCTCATGCTACATGTAGTGATTCCACATGTTTCAAGACTTGGTTCATTTCTTCTAGTTCATAATAGATAATTGAGTTTCTGATCTCTAGTGCAATGCACATAATGGACAGGTTTTTAGTTATCATAAAGAATTCCTGTATATACACTACTATAGATCACTCTGTTAAAAGTTCTAGAAATGAGATTTATTAGTGTTAATACAGAACATTTAATCTAAGTGCTGTTAAATTTTTTCATTTATCACTACTAAAAAAGAACTGATAAAGGGAGTCTTTATTATTTCTAAAACACACTGATAAAAATTCAATTTATTTAGAGTGATTTCACTCTCATGCATGCACCCCGCTAGCATTCATAACCCCCACCCACCTTGAAGTGCTCCCACTCTCATACACACCCTTTATCAGTGCTCGAATGCCCCCTTTTTCAGCTAATCAAGATTCTGATCTTTAGTACACTATACACCATGGATTGTATTTTAGTTATTGAAAAGTATACTTGTATATACACTACTACAGTTCATTATTCTAAAATAACTATAAATGGGATTTATTAGCAATAAAAAATTACCATTAATATAAGAACCATTAAATGTTAGCCTTTATCAATGCTAAAAAAGTGCCAATAAAGTGTGTTATTATCAGTGCTAAAAAAGAACTGATAAAAATTTCAATTTTTTGGAGTGCTCTTACTCTCACACAAGCACCCCTCCCCCTTCTCACCACTCACAACCAAAACCACCCACCATGAAGTGCTCCCACTCTCACACACCCAACTTTGTGAGTGCTTTTCCAGTTCCCAGCTTCCTGTTCACCTGTGGGCCTACTTGGACTTGATCTTGTGACTTACCTTGTGCAATTCGAACCCGTTACCACTATCCTAAGCTTTCATTGCTGTATATTTTATAATAATTATTTTTTATTTAGATATATTTATATGAATCATTTTATTCAAATATTTATATGATTATATTAAAATATATTTATAAAATATATGTTTGTGTGTGTGTGTTTATGATATATATATATATATATCTATATAATTATATTTATTTAAATTTATTATATATTAATATTCATTTACAAATATTATAATATAAATATAAATATAAATATATACCCATTTATTAATACACAATAATATATATAAAAATTATATATATATTTGTATATATAAACTTTATATATACATTTGTATATATAACCATTATATATATATATATATATATATCTGTATATATAAAAATTATATATAAATTTGTATATATATATATATTCACATATTTTTATACTGTGAATTTTTTTGACATTGATTGAAATAATATAATGAATAATTAATTACATAGGATTTATATAATTATTTTGAAATACATTTTAAATTTTTTTCTATATAATATATATTTAGATAGAAATTTTATACATGACATATAAATTTATATATCTATATATTTATACATATTCATATATAATTGTATAATCAGATATAAATTTTTTATAATGTATTTTTAAATATTTACACTAAATACATTTATATACTATATTTAATGATAATGATAATGATATATTTATAAAAATATATTTATATGTGATTTATTTTAACAATATTAAAACACATGAACAAATATTTAAATACACATGTGCACATTGATATTTCACATATACAAATATATATATATATGTGTATTTATTTACATATATTAAAATATACACATACAAATATTTTTTTTATTGAAACACATATATTTATATTTGAACATTACTTATATATATATTAATGATTTTTTATAAGGTAAATAAAATGAGTAATTTTTATTTTAAGTAAAATTAATAATAAATATTTATTTCTATATTGTTTATATATATATAAATACTTTTTTATGTAAATATGTTTAAATGTTTATTTGTATAATTGATTTATTTTATGTAAATATGACATAACATGCATATATTTATTTATAAATAAAACTACAATGTGAAAAATGATAAAATTTCAAAACCAAAATATCTATATAAATGTAATACCTGAGAATAAATTTAGTATTCACTAAGAAAGGATAAGAAGATCCTCTTAAACAAAGTTTCAATCTCATCATATATTGAAAAATTATCATATAAAAAAATAAATTTTAGAGGCATTACGATCCTTTTTTGACATAAAAAATAGTAACTAGGACCACCCCTTGGTGAAAATGATGAAAATCTCTTCATATTCATTTATTTGACATGTGGTAGAGTGAAAACAGGCACCTGGATTTAAAGCTATGGTCGTTTGATGTTCAATTCATATTTCAACATATCTTAGATTGTTCACTAATTTATTGAAGTTTTATGTCATCTAGTTGTTATTAAATTTCTATTACTAGATAATAATTAGAAAGTTATTAATTAATATTTTTTAAATAATTTTATAATCCATTTTCACTGAATATCTAATATATTAAGTGAAAATGCATATATTTCCTTCTATAAATCATATTTAATAAAATATATTATATTTAAATAAATATTAATATATTTTTATATTAATATATGATTCTTAATGATATATACCCTTTTTATAAAATATACCTCTTACCAGTGCTAAAAAAGTGAATATAAAGAGCTAATTTTATTATCATTTTTAGCACTAATAAAAGGTACAATTTATCAGCACTTTTTTTAGCGCAAATAAAAATACCCTTCATCAGTTCATTTTTAGCACTGATAAAGGCCACCTTTTTCAATTCTAGTTCTGTTAAACACCACATTTATTACCACTAGAAAATAGAAATAATAAAGGGAACCTTTTATCAGCTATAAAAAAGCATTGAAAAAAGGCACCCTTTATCAGTGCAGAAAAAAGTACCCTTTATCATCTATTTTTCTAGCATTGATAAAGATGACCTTTATCATTGATTTTAGCTAGTGCTGATAAAGGATATAACTGGATAAACCCAAATTTGTAGTATAGACAACATGTGATGTGCATGTTATCTCCTTCTTGAGTTTCTATATGCAGGGATGAGTTATCATTTCTTCCAACTACAACATTATTCATAAGGCATAAACTTCATTATTTATGAGTCCAAGCCCTCCTTATACTTGATAGTTGTGAACTATAGTGGGATATGGAATCTTTATATCAAACATGGTGAAAGTTCTATCTCTATATGTAGTGGCCTTTGTGTACTTCACGTCAAGTCTCTCTCAAGTTACATATTGTAAGGTTGATATTCCCATAATTTGTAATGTTATTAATATAATTTATGGTTCAGACAAAACCATATAGTTCACCCTTAATTTAGGGTTCACTCTCTATATAGGGTATATTCTATTAGGAAGGGTTTCTTGTGCAAACACCAAAACCAGAATCTTACATCCACTGGAATATCACACACATTGGAAGATACTACACAATGAAACTAAATGTATAGAACTTCCCATGATCTTAGTATACCAAAATATGGGAAGCTAAGGTGTCCTATGCACCTCACTAACTCAAACTTCACAAGAAGTCTTCAGAACAACTCACAAAACAACCTAAAATCAATAAGAAATAATAGTAAAGTAAATATGATGCATAATAAATACACAGTTTGGAATTTTATGTCCTACATATATGAGAGAATACTAAAAAAATTTATTAAAACAATTTAAAACATTCACAATTGATAATATATGATATCATAATAACTGACTAGGTGAATTAAAACACTCAATCATTAAGGAGAATGTGGTCCCACCTATCATTTATAGAGGTTTTTACTTGGTTGAATACATTTCACCACTATACGATGTTCATGGGAAACCTACCCCTAAAATCAGAAACCTTATATTCCCTGTATTTTCCACCACCTAAAAAAATGTATCCAAAAAACCACCCTTGGACCTCTCCATACACCCATCATAAGTTGAGTTCTTATAAAACAAATGACCTCATTTAAATAAAATTTATTAGTTACAATAGTTGAGACATCATCACCACAATTTCATTTAATTTTATCACCTCCCAATTGAGATGAATATAATATGAAACAAGCTTCATAATTCCCAAAATATCCCACTTGAATATTGTTTCTAAATAATTAAGTAAGAAAATTCCAAAAATTAGTCAAATCACAAAAACAATCTTCTTCCACATGTATATAGTGTTCTCCATCAATCAATTCATTCAACTAAAAATAATTGAGATAGGGTGTCACCTCAGGCTATCTTGGACCAATACATTTATAAATTTAGAAGTAAGATTTTTCACCTTATATATATTTTATAACTCTATCAAAATTTCCTCCATCAAATTCCAGATGAATATAAACTTCATGTTAGTATTCTTTTCATTTTCATGAAACACTAGATATAAAGAAAGGTGAATTCCACTATGACTATCATAGAATATAAATCCTCATTTGAGTGTCCTTCTGATCTCTTTTAGTAAGACAATTAACCAAAAAAATTCATTTATGGATTTCATAGCTATTATTTGTTCTGATTCCATTATAGACATGGTAACCATAGGTTGCAGTCAATACATCCAACTGAATAACATTTCACCAAAGGTAAACAAAATTATTCATACTCTTATAGGTGATTGAATCTATAGAAAAACATACATCCATTAAACATTGAAATAAATAATCTTCTAAAAAATATAGAGAAGTATCTTCTGATTGTTTCAAGTATTGGGTGATCCACTTCACAGCTTCCCATAGCTCCCTTATGGGGTCTAATATAAATTGACTTACAACTCCCACTACAAAGGAAATGTATAACTGCATACAAATAATTTCATACATCAAACTTCTGAAATATAAATTAAACATATATTTTTCCATGCATCAGACTTCATATTCCATTTTTGGCACGTTTTCCTTGGATAACTTGAAGTGTCTGGTAGGAGGAGTCATGGTAGGATTACATTAAAATATCCCAAACCATTAAATTATATTTAGAATGTTTTCCTTATAGTATAAAACTAATGTTTTGGATCTTCTTTACCTCTATATTCTCATCCCTAATATGTTCTTGGACTTTTTAATACCCTTCATCTCAAATATTTTAGATAACTTATATTTTATCTCATGAATCTATGAAATATACAGTCTTTTCAACAACATTTCATCCATATATAGAATAATTATGATGAAATTCCCATCATTCCAAGCCTTTTGATGGAAATAATGATCAGTTCCACTCTAGGTGAAACCTTCATCATTCATAAATTCATCAAACTTAAATTTCTACTATTGAGGTTATTGTTTCAAGACATAAAGGTTTTTCTTCATCATATAAACAAGGACCTCATTATTATAATCTTTTAAACCCATAAAATATTTCATGTAAATATCCTCCTCTATATCTCCATGAATAAATGTAATTTTTTACATTAATTTAATCAAACTCTAGATTATTGGAATAAAAAAATCAATGCCATCCATATTGCATCCTTTTAACAACCAATGATTTTTTTTCAAGAAGTCAAGACCCTATTTTTATGGAAACCTTTCATTACCAATCACACCTTATATGTTTTTATTTTATAATATTATACCTTTATCCAGAAGACCCATTCATCCATAAATGATAATTTTCCTTCTGGTAATTTATTCAGAAACGAAGTTCCATTTAACCCCAATAAAGCAATTTCATTCATCATATCTAACTCTCACTATTATTAGTTACTGAGTGTCACCATTTCTCTTGGATTTTTTGTTTTTTTTCATATTTTAAAAGTAGGAAGTTCATATCAGCTCCAAGTACTTGGATGGGTCACTTAACTCTAGATGTTTTTTAATTCTACTCAATATTCAACTCTTTATATTAATATAATTTTTGATTCCCTATTTTCCAATGTAACATATTCTTATTGGTAAACTTTTAGAGATTTTTCTCAGGCTTTACACTATACTAAATTCTGAACTGTCTATATTAGCATATGAACAAACTAGAAATTTTGATAGTTCAATGCTTTCATCTAGATAAACTTGAACATTATTAATTGGATAATTTCCATCACATTCTTATTCAACCAATTTATGATCCTTCCATAGAACAATATCATTGAAGAAAGTATATACGCTTTTGATGAATTTTCACTTTTCATCATACCACATTAAAAATTAGAAGTATTCATTTCTATATCCAATAAGGAAATATACCTTGGATGAAAAATAAAGTTTGTATTTTTTACATGGAATTGATTTTAATATATGCCAAAAATTCAAATAATTTGTGATAGAAAATATCTAGTAGCTTTCTAGACCACAACTTTGATGGTAGACTCTACCTTATAGCAGTTTATATAATTCTATTGTCTAATTATACAACCATGTTGATAGCTTCCACCTAAATGCTAATGGGAATTCCAAAATGAATTTTGATGCATCACATATTTTCATTAAAAGTATGGTTCATCCTTTATTATACACCATTTTTTATGTTCTGGGTTCTATCTTCTCTCACCTAGTCACTTTATTTTGAAAAACGTTTTAGAAGTTACCGATGTTTTACTCTCTACTATTGTTAGATATGAGGCACTTCAATTTATGGAAACTATCCCTTTCCACCATGGTTTTAAACTATATAAAGGCACTAAATACATCTGGTTTATGATTAAAGAAATATACCTATACCTTCTATATATCTTCATAAATAAGTTTTAAAATTAAAGAGATCTTCCATGATAATTAATTGGGGTTGGTCCCTATATATTTAAGAGAAATATTTCTAGTTTGTGGGATCTGGATTTCAATATATTTAGATTAAATGGAAACTAATTCTATTTTCCCTCCACAAAACACTCAATTTTTTTTGATATTTATGTGATTGATATTCAACATGCCTTTTCCTACTAGAACCTTCATATTTTTCTTATTAAGATTATTGTTCCTGTAATTCCATTGTTTAGGATTTTTTGAAGTTTTACTTGTAGAAATTATAATTCCTTCGTTGATTTTCATTAAATTGATCATTCCATCCTTTACTCCTCATTCCACCACCATGAACCCTTATGTCACTTTCTAGAATCTATTGAAAGGGGAATTTACATAAACTTCCTTATTGGAATTTCATAAGGTTCTACCATAGAACTGAGATGTTCCTAAATCCTTTATGTCATAATAACCCGCATTTATTAATCAGGATATTAACATATCTCTTTTTTATTTCTTTAGAGGTTTCATAATCCACAATATGAAAATTGAAAAAACATCTGGATACATAGATGACTGTGAACCCACTTTATACTATTGAATGGAAAGATGATCCCAAGTCAACCACCAATGACTCTAATAGAATGTTAACACAGAGTAACAAATTATTACCCACCTCTATTGCATTCATTGAATTATGAATTATGGTATACTTAATAGAATTAATTATTCAATACCTTCAATACTTCTAGAGATATATGTGCTTCCCATAATTCTAGTAGCTAAGAACTATACTAGTCAAATTTTCTTAACTCCTTTCACTTGATTTATTTTTTGATCACCATTGACTTCTTATTTCAGGTGATTTCCCCCTTCCATTATAGTTATAAGCATTAAAAAATGGTCTCTAAACCTCCCTCCTCTTAATTAAAGATTATGTTATGGAAATACGAAAATACTAATTTAGTCCTTCTATAAGAATTTATAACTACTATTAACATAAAATTCCATTATTATACCAGTGATGATAATAGAATAATTTCTTATACATCATCTCAAAAAGTCATCTTCACTAATTCGGGATGGACTTGGATAATCTTATCATCATTCACAGGATCCACCACTGCCTAGTTTTTGATAACATCATGCTCAAAAACTACTTTTTAAGAAATAAATTATTAATTTATAGGTCTATTATACATATCATCTAGTAATTCCATTATCTTAGCTATCATGTTCTTCCATTATATGTTAAAGGTCACAATCTAGGTCAGTGACATGTTTACCAATCCTAGTTCTTTTTAATATAATCTTTTACCATTTAGCTATATTCATTTTGTTAGTATTTATGCACCTAATAGAAATTAAAAAACCTTTTGGATGTGATAATATTCCATTTAAATCCTCTAGAAGATGAAGTTCATTCTATTTAATTTATCAATACAAACCATTCCTTCTTCCAATGTCATACCATTTTTTAATATTAAACTCCCACTGGAAATGAAATAAAATTAAGAAAAGAGTGTGAGGATGTTACCCAAGAAACTTCAAAGTATTTTATAAGAAATAATCAAAATCTCTAATATCACTTGTTGGGAAGGGTTTCATGTAAAATCACTAGAAATGGAAACTTACATCCACTAGAAGATCACACAAACACTGAAAGAAACTACATAGTAGAACTAAAAATCTGGACTTCCCATGATCATAGTGTTCTAGAATAGGGGAAGTAGATACACCCCACTCACCTCACTTAGTCAAAAATCACACACACTCTTATAAAAAATTCAAAAAATAAAATTCAAACAAAGTAAAATAATAGAAAAATAAATAGGTCATGAAAGGACTATGTTGTTCACATTTTTTTAGTCTTACATCCATAAGAGAAAACTTCCAAAATTTATTATTATAAAGATATAAGTATTTAAAAAACTCAAAATTGGTAATATAATATATCAGAATAGTCAATCTAGATAATGTATGACTCTCAATTTTTAATGATAAGGTGGTATGACATCTCTTTATAGAGGTGTTTATCCAATTGAATAGGTTTCACCACCATCTGAAGTTTGTAGAGACCCCCACAAAAACTGGAATCCTTTGATTCCTTATAGATTCCAAATCCTCATTTCATGTATCTAGTAAATCACCCTTGAGTCTCTCCATACACCCATCAAAATTTTTGATCTTCATATTAGACTAATATCTTCCATTATAATTCCCCGCCATGGGAATAAAAGGCATCAAGACCACCATATCTTTTTAGTTTTCCTCTATTTCGTTTTACTGAATTAACCTTAAAAAAGATTCAAAATTCCTAATATACTTTTTATAGGGTATATTATTTGTGATATTACATACTTCTTTAGGTACAAAACCCTATTAATGAGGCTTATCCATAAACCAAAATTCTCAAATATTGACATTATAAGGTATATTGTTGGAAATATATTGGGTTTATTCTTCATGTATGGTAAAATTATATTTATAGGGCTGATGAAAATCCAAAATTCTGTATTAGATTGGTATAACTAGATATAGTAAATTTTTAGTGCCTCTAAATAGAATATCCATCATCTAGTTTAGTTTACTTATATTTATATAATTTTATTATATTTTCAATAGATCAATGATATCCTCAATAGAACTCTTGTATCTCAAAATATCATTGAAAAGAATTAATAAAATATTATGAACACTGTAGAAATATAGAAAATTTTAGTGTCTTTAGACCAAATTGAAAATATCCAAATGATTGATTCCATATTTCTTATAGTTGTAGTAAATGTAGAGAAATTTCATATCTATCTAATGTAATGAAATTAATTCTTTTCCATTGTCTATATATTAAGTTATGATAAAAAATATGTGATAATAAAATTGGAAACCTGAGTGAGTTGATAAAATTGACTTCTAGAAAGTTGATTTCCAGGTTTCTTCTCCATCATATAGAGTATATTTCAAATAATATTTCATAAATATAATATTTGATAAGTTTCAGAATAATAATAAATAATAAAATAATAATTATGAATTATTAATAACATTTAATAATATATATAATAGGTAATAACAACAATTAACATATAATAATAGATTAAGAAGACAATTAACAACAGAGAAACAAAACAAAGATAAGAATATTGGAATGATAAAAATACAATAAATAGATTTGAAAGTAGACACTCAAAATTATCCCCATTTTTAGTAATTAAAAAAATTAAATATATTAATAAAAGCAATATCCCTCTTTTTGTAAGGATAATTAAAGATGATTTATTCAAGTGTAGATAAAAAACTAAATAATAGACTCTAAGTAACATAATCTCTCATAGGCTAGAAATAATAAAACACATTCTCCTATAAAAAAATTAAATTTAAGTATAAGGGTAATTTGAACATATTGACTTTATAATATGAAAATAACAATTTCTCCAATTTTATAAAAAATAAAACATGAAAAACACAATATAGATAAATCAAAACTAGCATACTTCCTTCCACTTTAAATACTATCAACTAAATAAAAATAATAAAAACATGCATCTAGTACATTAAAAGGAATAACATGATTAAGAAGAAATGAATAAAAAATATAAAAATCATTCTTAATTAGTGTTATATTGAACATACAACTTCAAAATATTAAATAAAACAGTCCTTTGAAGATAAAATATAAACATTTTACACAATCTACATTAGCAGTTTAAAAGGGTAATTGTGTTTCCCCACCTCAGATCATTAGTTCTGAGCCTATACAACACAAGACCTCATTCATGGCTCCTCATATGTAAGAGGTTACCAACTAGTGGTAATGGCATGAACCATACAATGATGATATTATACCCTCTATATCATATAACCATCACAGTAACATAAAAATGAATGTAGTAATATCAATAACTAATAGTAATGAACATAGTCGAAGAAATAAACAACATAACATGCAATATATAATGGCATAAAATCAATAGTATGTCATGTTAAGAGGAATACCCACATGTGATATATCAATGTATATACCCTTCCTAAAATAAAAATAATAATAAATGAGGCATCACTATAAGAGATCATGGTGACTGCTCCAGAATCACCTCAATCATATCCACCTCTATCCACTTAGTAGTCCATCATTGGGCCCTTTCCCTTAGTTTAATACCTAAACATAAATTATACATGAAAATTGAGATGCATCTTTAAGGTCTGAGCATAAACCCAATAGGACATCACCAATGGGCCCTTTGGAATAAGTGTAGCTGATGTATAAAGGTGTAAAAAATGATAAAAATAATAAATAATCAAATATACTTTAGGAAATCATACACTATAAAAGATTACATAAATCCCTATACACACCTTATTTGACTCCATGATTGAAGAAAGTCATTGTCAGTACCTTAGATATAAAAAGGAAACCCAACCAATTCCTTTTCACTCCAAACATGACCTCCTTATCAACCACCCGAACTGTCCCTTCGCACTCAAGGGTGGGAAATGTCACAAAAAAAACCTTCTCCTTCAAGGTCAGTCCCACATCTCATATAAATCCACAACTTTCACTCATCACGGACCCATACTTCACAATACTAAGTATTCCTTCTCACAAAAGTAATTACACATCTCATATCTCACGCCATGCCTTAGAACTCAATATTGGCCTAAAAATAAATAATTAAATAGAATTAAACAACTCATTGCACACCATAAAACCAATAATAAGTGATCGCATTCATCATCCAAACCCGTACACCACTCTACCAAGTCATCCCAACCTCAATTGATTCCAAATGACTTCCTCACAACCTGATTCTCTAGGTATAAAATCCTATGTATCCCATGGAATGAGGTGGGATTCCACCCTTTCTAAGCTTTAAACCCATATCTTCTATAATAAGGGATCAAAAAAATCCATAAAAACGCACACTATCACTTTGATACCAAATTCAGAGTCTCACAGGGATGCAAAGACACACACACACACACACACCCAAAAGCATGTCAAGAAATAAAATAACATATTAAATTCATACCAAGGGATATCTTCAAAAATCAAGATTAACGGATTATTGTTTCCAATACACACTCCTTGAATCAAAAATAAAACTTTACAAAAATAAAAAATCACTAAATCCTCATATATAGGGTATAAAAAACGAAAAATAAGAAAAATAGGATGAAAAATATATCTAGGGATCAAATTGAGTTAGACGCACCATGAGATAACCTCTATGATGAATGAAGAATAAAATGGAAAAGAGATGAGGTGGGAGGAGTTCAAATTTACAAGGAGAATTTTCCAACATCACCCAAGTGGAGTGGGAGTTGAGGGGGAAGGAGTGGAAGAGTAAAAAAAGGTTATATTGTAAAATTTAAATTCTATCCTTTAAAAAAAAACCACTAAACAATATGGTCATGATGTGAACTAGGGGTCGTAGTGTGGTAAACACCTCACCAGGCCTCATTTTAGAATAGAATTGTTGGTTGTGGCATGACTGATCCTAGGTAGAGAGTTTGTGCCTATGTCCAAACTATCAAGACATGGATATGCAGTCTTCATGTTTTGAGCCTTAAACCATTCCAAGTGTCGTACCATGATGACCAAGTGTAATGTTGCAACCACCTTTTGCAGCAGAATTCCAACTGTATGCCTAGAACAACCTTCCCAAAACCTCTCTAGATCCACCTTTAAAGCTCAAAACAACCAATAATCATAAAAATTAAAATAAATGTAAATTTAAAACATAACTATCATGAATCAACCTAGGATTCTCATCCACCAGAAGCTCAATCCATTCTAGGATATACTAGTGGCACGTTTTGATCACCTTGAGATGAAAACTAGTTCTAGGGTATCAGAACATAATAATTGGGAATTATTTCTCCCTTGATACCCACATAAATAAGAAAAAATCCATTAGAGTAATCAACATAAATAAGGAAACATAAATGAAACTGAACATAAAACATTGAAAACATCTCATACAGAACTTAATAGAAAATACATAAACAAATATAAACAAAAACTCTAGCCATAAGTCATTACATCCACATAACAAAAATAATTTAAAAGTAAAACCCAAAATAAACTACTGCCATCCAAATCTATGTGACC
Source organism: Viscum album (assembly GCA_963277665.1). NCBI lineage: Eukaryota > Viridiplantae > Streptophyta > Magnoliopsida > Santalales > Viscaceae > Viscum > Viscum album. Next base: position 117,555,269 of record OY728156.1, on the reverse strand, counting down.
CATGACCATGATTCACATACCAAAGAAACTATCAACCTAAAAAACCCACTTGAAGAAGACTTAGCTAAGGAACCAGAAATGAAACTCATAATTATAACAACTCATATCATAAACATCCCATAATTAAAAAATTTATGATAAGGGTTGAAATTTATTACATTACCATGATAATTTAGGATTATAGTTGTATAAAGTTAGGAATACCATTACATTACATAGGGAATATTGACACAAATTTTTAAATTTTCCCCCAAAAATAGTATTGTTAAATGTACAATACTATTTCATTACTTCTTCTTTTATAAATTTTTTTTTATTTAAAATTCATTGAAGGAAATAAGAATTTATTGGGGACTCAACCTCGTGATTGACTCCCCAAAACCCAAACCCCCTACCACTACATCTGCCTACATGGGGAATTACACTCATGTTTCATTCATAGAACACTTTATTCATTCAAGGACAACGTCATTTATAAAGCTAAAGAATTCATAAAAGTTAAAAATAATATTTAGGAATAAAAAAGAACATTGTAAAATATGGGATGAACAAAACAATTCTTAGTAAGGTATATAAAAATAAAATAATCCCATTAGTCTAGCGAAAAACATGAAAACCAATGATAATGTTTACCCTTTTGACAATAAAACTTTGATCACATAAATAAAAAATTTCCACATGATAAAATAAAAAATTTCTAAAATTAAACATTTTAAAACCATTATTAACCATTAGAGGACCCATTAAGGCATCCCAAGGCATGTAGGAATGCATAAAAAAATTCCTTTAAAAATGAACCTTTCACCTTTAAACTTTTCTTACCACATGAAATAAAAAATTTCCGTAATTTTTTTTGTAATTATATTATAGGTAACTTGGAGAATCATATTAATAACTCATGTTCACTAATTATTACCCCATTTTGGAATAACTAAATTCCTTTTAATTCCATATCATTAACCTACCCAATTATTTCCCTTGTTTTTTCCTTCTAAGATAATTCATTACCCAATACATTAGAGAGCTATATCAGGGTCACCCATCACCATGAGCTATATCAAGATCACATATCATAATATATAATGATAAAGTAATATATAATTAGTTTTAAGCTTTCAATTATCATCATAAACACTAGAAAAACTCATTTAATTCGATAACCAAACACTTTCCATTTTCATATCACCATAATAGGGAAATATCTTTTTCTTTGAAAACTCTTAAAAATGAAAAATTTCTAGAAGATTGGGAATATGATATTATTATAAAAACCATGATAAATTATATAGGAATATTGATAATTAATAATGGATATTATGGTTGGAAAAGGATGTCAAATCATATATATTGAAAAACATTATTTATCACTTTTGTAAAAAGTTGAAAATAACCCATATGGAAAGTATTAAAAATATTCTTTTTTCAAACCTCTATAAAAAATTAGAATATAGTATTAAATGAACTTGATAAAATATTTAATCAAATATAATATTATTCTTGATACATTTAAAATAACATGGATATGGATGAAAATGAGTTTAAAACATTTAAAACAATGTTTTAAAGAAAAATCTCTTACCGTAAGTCTCATCCATCTTCATATGATTTTATAACTCCTGAATAATAAAATTACATTTGTTTTATACATTCATAAGAAAAATTTTCATTTCAATTCCATTACCATTATTTATTTTATTTCATTTATTACCATATTTTATTTAGTTACTCAAATAGTTAAGTTTACATTTTAAATTTTGGAGTCATTCTATTTATAACCTCAAAACCACATTGGTGTGTTGACCTTGGTCGAATAGGTTGTTGTTAAATTATCTAAATAATCTTAAAAATGTTATATTTATCATATATATACATTATATACCATTTAATAATAATAAAGTTAGGCAGTAATGAAAGACTAACCACATCCTTTCATGGAGATGGTAGTCCGTATATATGCATGAATGATGTTTTCATTTTTCTGATGGTTGGAAAAGAAATAAAAAATAATATTTTACTTTTACATAATTATAAATATGTTATAAATATAATATTTATTCCTTATATCCATATTTACTACAATCCTTATAATGTTAAAATGAAAAATGAATCATATTGATTCTTGGAGGTGGTATTCCACATGTATGCATAAACGATATTATCAATTTTTGATGGAAAAAATGGGTAAGTTGGTAAGTAATATATTAATTTTAAAAATAATAATAATTTCATAAATATAATGTAGATTCATTTTTTCCATAATTTTAACCATCCATATGACCCAATGATGAAAAACCAAAAACATCACTTCTTGAAAGTTGTAATCCACACATATACACAAGCGATGTTTTCATTTCTCATAAGATGAAAAAGAGGTTGAAAAGAATTATAACATAATCATAATAATATTTTACTATTTTTAAAATAATGATATTATTTCATCATGTTTTAATAATATTTGAAGGATTTTTAAGAATAAAAAAACTTGAAATATGCTGGTTAGGACGTATGCCTTCTCCTCAGATATCCCCCCTTTGGCTTACACATCAAGATTTATAGGAATAATATTTTGAGAAGACTAGAAACTATAGTGTATGGGGAGAGATTTTTAGGAGAGGTACGGGTAAAGAGTTTTTGTACTATAATGCTCAAAATTCATGAGTCTAGGAGGATAAGAGTCTCTATTTTACAAATGAGGGGAGTGGCGCACTAATAATTTTTCTAAAATTTTAAATATTATAAAGTATTAATCTTAGAAAATTGCCTATAAAACTATGTAATTTATAATATAAGGTTACAAGGATTGAAATAAAATCATCCAATAACAATTAAGATTAGTTTTTTAGACGTATAACTTAGTTTTTACCTTAGTTAATATGGTTTACCCATTACTGTGGTGACACATTTTTAACATGGATAATACTCATAAGAACCAAAAATGAAATTAAAATCAATAATAAATTTTAAGTTCATAATTTAAAATATTTAATCCATTTTTATGGATTCAATTAATATAAGTGGCATAAATTACATTAAGATAAGTGCAAAAAATACAACAAAAATAATTTTTTAGAAAATTACATTTTTAAGCATAAAAATGAACTTATAACATAATAAAATATAATGTTGTTTCTTGTATAATTATTTAGATACGTTTAATTAAATGGAATTTATCTCAAAAAAAATCAAATAAAAAATATAATGATGATTTTAAACTACTTTATTTAATGAAAATAAATCAAAAAATTGAAAAAATTGATATTTTTCACTATTAAATTGAAAATAAATGTTTCAAGAAAAATCCCAAAATTCATCCTAAGTTATATTTGATATATTAATTAAAAAAATGAATTTTTTTTATCAAATTAAATTTATTAAATAAATAATTTTATCCTTTAAAAATACCATGTAATTCATGGGATAACAATTTTGTTAAATAAAACTATTCCTTTTTTATGTAAAAAAATTTATAAACTTATTTATAAAACTATGATAAATATAAATCCATAAAATGAATGCATATAGTTGACAATATTTATTTATTTTTAATATTATCTGGGTTTCACATTCTTCACCCTTAGTAAATTTAATTCTCACAATTTTATTCATTACATACAGAAATGAGGTTATTTTTCCTTTATAACATTTTCTGATTCCCATGTTTCTTCCTTAATCATGTTATCTTCCATAAACCATTTACCTGGTGAATCAACTTATTATGTATCATATGATCTCTATGATCCAAAATATAGAATAACTTTTCCTTATATAAAATAGTCTTCTTCAACTAAACCACTATATGGATCAAAATATAAGATGTATCTACTATACACTTTATTAGAAAACAAACATGAAACACATTATTTAACTGTGATAAAATCAAATGTAATTCTACTATATAATCTACTAATATTACTTTTTTATATTTTTATATGGATTAATAATACAAAAAATAACTTTCCCTTTCTTCTAAAACATATAACTCTTTTACATGGACTATATTTTCCTCGTACAAAAGAATATTTTTCAACTGAACCACTTCAGGGAGCAAGATAAGAGATGCATATATTATATAATTTCTTAGAAAAAAGAATTTAAACACATAATATACCTAAGATAAACTCAATGTAAATGGTATTATGTAATCCAAAAATCTTACCTTTTTTTTATAATTTTAGATGGAACAATAAACTGAATACTTAACTCTACCTTTCTTCCAAAATGCATAACACTTTTCCAAGGTGATACTTTTAAAAAACATGGCCACCTACCTCAAATGAGAGATATTTTATCATGTGATTTTCATAACCCTTCTATCTACTCTAAGTTGTACTCATGTACTATTAAATAATCTTTACTTATCTACCATTTCTTCTACTAGTTTTGGTCTTAAAAAATTCCTTTCATATACTTCATCCCAACATGATAGAGTTTGAAACTATTTTATATTTTACCCCAAAAAGGTGACATCTATATACTAGAATGAAAATTATTATTATATGAAAATAAAACCATTGAAATTTAATGATCGTAAATTCCCTGATAATCCAAAGAGAAAAACTGAAGCATACCATACAATTTCTAAATTTTTCATAATTACTATCCTTCATATTGAGGTTGAATTACTATAATAAAATTTAATTCATTACCCAATAACTTTTGAATTACTTTTATAAAATTTAAGGGAAATCTAGGATGAAAATTAGATAAAATAGAGTGAGGGACTACATATAATATTATTATCTCATTAAGATAATGTCTAGAAAGTTGATCTAGTGACATAGTTTCTCAAATAAGCCAAAATTGTTCATATTTAGTCAAATAATCAATAATATCCCCAATAAAATTATTACCTCAAGATTTATTTCTTAATCCCAAAATGAAATCCATGGATATATTCTCCTATTTTCATTTAAGGACTAGAAAATGCTAAATCACTCCCTTCAATAGTTGTTGTTTGGCTTTAACCTATTGAAAATTCAATCATTTCATGGGAAATTCAACAATACTATCCTTCATACTTTCCCACCAATAATATTTTGAAATATATCTATATATATTTTTACGAAAAAGATAAAGGAAAAATAAAGAGCTATAATCTTCACTGATAAATTCCTTATTTAACCAGGAATCCCTTGGAACACACAACCTCTTTTAAAATTTGATAACACCTTCTATATCAACATTAAACTCAGGTAACCAAATATTATCGACCCATTATAGTGCTTCCTGAAAACTATGATCTTAATTTTGAACCTCCCTAATTATTTATTATAAATATGACTACACTGATACCTAATATAAAACTTAAGAAGTTTCTTCGTACAAAATTTCTAGGGGAATCATTTATTAAATAATTAACTAAATAATTATTTTCTAGTCACAAATTTGTTAATGATGTATTATATTTTCAACTGAAGGCATCAACTACCTTTTTTTTATTTAGCTAGATAATAGTGGATTGAGAAATCAAAATTATTAATTAGTTCTAAACATTTTCTCTACCTCATGTCCAACTCTTTTTGAGTAAATATACAATTTAAACATTAATAATCAGTATATATTTCACATTTATATCTATATAAATGATACCTCCAGATTTATAAAGAAAAAACTATTGAAACTAGATCATAATAATGTGTAGGAAAATTCTGATCATGTGGTTTCAATTGATGGGATATATATGATAACTCGATCATTCTACATCAATACACAACCAAGACCCTTCAAATAAGAATCACTATAAATAAAAAATTCACTATTTCTTTTTCGAATGGAAGCACTGGTTCATTAACCAATTTTTTTTATTCAATTCCTGAAATAATTCATCACATTCCTTTATCTAGATGAATTTAACTCCTTTTTGAGTTAACTAATTTAGTGGGCAAAATAAATGAGAAAAGTTCTCAAAAAACTGTGAGTATTAACCCACTAATCTAGTAAATTTTTTAATAATAAGGATACTTTAGGCCTTTTCAACTCTTCCACTACTTTAGTTTTATAAGGATAAATAGTTATTGAATATCAAGAAATAAAATGCTGATGAAAAGAAATCTATTGCAGTCAAAATTTACATTTATTTATTTTTCCATACAACTTATTTTCATTTAATGTTTGGAAAAATATCATTAGGTGTTTCTCATGATATTCATATATTTTAGAGTAAACTCGAATATCATCGACAGATGCAACCACAAATTTATCCAAATACTCATCGAACACTCTTTTCATTAGATCCATAAATAAATTAGGTTTATTATTTATCCCGAATAATATAACCACAAACTCATAACAACCATACCTATTTTTGAACATCTTACATGGAATTTTTTCCTCCTTCACTTTCATTAGGTGATAACTGGAAATAAGATCAATCTTAAAAAAATACTATGAAAAAATGGATATAATCAAACAAATTGTCAATATAAGGAAACATATTCTTGTTCTTAACATTTATGTTATTGAGTGATCTATAATAAATTAAAAAATCTCATAGAACCATCATTATTTTTAACAAATAGAATAGGGTAACCCCAAGGATAAGTGATATGATAGATGAAACCCTTATCAAGAAACTCTTGTAATAAATTTTTTACCTCTAACAACTCAAATGAAGCCATTCGAAAAGGAGATTTGGAAATTGTCTTAGAATCAAGCACTAAGTCAATATTAAACTCAACCTCCCAATACATAATATCACTATGAAAATAATAAATAAATATATCTATATATTAATTCACTACTATAACATCACCAATTTTAATAGTTTATTTATTTTTAATAATATGTGAAAGATAATATTCAATACCATATTTAATTAGATTATGAGCTTATTGATATGTTATGAAAGGTATGAACTCATTTTTATATAAAAATTTAAACTCACTATAAAAATTGAATATGAATAATTTAGCTTTACAATATATATTAGCATGATAAATTGAAATCCAGTCCATTACTATAACAACATGAAAATATATAACGGTAAAGACAATAATGTTTTTAGGAAAAACCATCCATAGATGATAAAATTATTTCTTTTCATAAATTATTATTTATTTAATACTACCCCAATAATTTTTTACCATATCTTTTGACTTAAATTATTGAGATGGTATTTCTATTTTATTTTCAAACTTCCTATATATTAAATAATGAGTAGATACCAAATCAAACAAGACAATTGAATAATATGAATAAACAAGTAATGTACCTGAAACCAATTCATTTGATGGTCCAAAATCTATTTTAGTAGTAGGAAAATAACTTTCCAAACCTTTATACATTCAATCATGATGATTTCCATTTTGATTTACTAACTTTGAACATAAATTAGCATAGTGACCCAAGTCATTTAAACTAAAAAATCTCACTGGTAGATGACTATCTATTTTCCGATTAATAATCTGATTAGAACTTTTTTACTTATATTCATGGGCCAAATGATCAAGCTTACCACATTGGTAACACTTTCTAGATCCTACCAAATATTATTTAAAATAAATTTTACCAAATTTAAAATATCGTGGGGGATAACTTTTGTATTTCGTGGTTTATTGATTCTCCATTACTTTCCAACATGACCTCTTCTTAATTTTTTGTCATAAAGTATACATGTGTAGAAAAACTCCACATAAAAATTCTCTTTAAAACAAACAAATTCCTCATAACTTTTTAGTTCATGAGTGTCTAATTATATTCATTAACTTGGTTCTAGACCTATGTAAAATCTATCAATTATACTCTCATGATCCATAATGAAATTCAGCGCATACATAGCTAGTATGGTAATAGTTTTTTCATAAGTATCCACTGAGTCTTCTTCCTTTTTCTTTAACTTCATAGATTTCATTTCCATTATAAGCTAAAGAAGTTTTGGAAAATACTTATCAAGAAAAATATATTTAAAGTCTATCAAATCCATTACATAAATTTCATATTTTTTACTTATAATTTTTAACCAAAGACCACCGTCGATCAACTTAAACTTAAAAATGATAAATAGATGTAGGTAAATTTTGATGTTCTATACTTCTCAAAACATCAAATATATCATCTAGTGAATTTATACATCCTTCATATTTCACCAGGTCAGAAGATATACTAAATTATAGAGGGTTATATTTCATGAAATTCTATATTATAGACATGTTCCTCTATATATAATTCTATCACTCTCTTTCATGGGTTCCACCATTAATAGACTACATTAATCGAGTCAATACTAATAAAAACATCTATGTTTTAATCATTATAGGTCATTGATTCATAAAGTTATTATCTTATTGATTACTTCCTACTTAATCTTCCCTATTTCATCTATGGAAAACCATTCTGAAAATATTTTTATTATCTGAAGTAACCTGGTAGTATTCAAAATATATCTCATTATAATATAACTATAAATATTTAAGTGTCTTTTAACATCACCATAAATTCTAAAGTTATTTAAACCCTTTCTCTGATACCAAATATAAATACCCATTTAATATAGAACCCATAATTACCTGATTTATTAAATGGGGTTCAATTTATTAAATTCCCATAATCTTTTATGTATTTATGTAACACCTTTAGAATTTATATTATGTCTCTATAAAATTTGACAACTTCGATAAATTATGTTTCACACAACACTGAGTTTAAAACCACGACATGCTATTTCAAATGTGACCATTATAACCTAGTCATTAAATTGATGGGAATTAATAGTATTAACCACATTATGAAATTTATATTTTCAAATTCATCCAAATTATTTTTATTGGAATATGATAATAATAAATCAAATTTTACCCATAAAAGACTATATTTTCCTAAAGGCAGGTTTACCATATTTTAATGGTGCACTTATTTTAAAATTAAATTTGGGAATTTTTATAAACTATATTTAGAAAAATAAACATAATTTTTAAAAGTGGAATTTCAAAATTAGTTTTGGGTGAAATTTTGTATTTTTTTGAAAATATTTATTTTCCAATTAATTGTGAAAAATAATGATTTTTATAAAACTATTAAATTCATTTTATTAAAAATATATTTATGATTTGAATTTCATCACACATATGAAATTATAAATAAAATTTAGTTATAATATAAATAAAAATACGATATATTTATATCATGGAATAAGTAAATAAATGTATTAAAAATGATAAATTAAGTATTGGTATTTCTGTAAAATGTAAATGTTTATTCAAAATTTTATAATTAGTATCATGATTTAAAATAAAAATTATTTTCAAAAAATATATTATTAACATTAATATTTTCTTGTCTTATGATTATAAGATAATTTTATTAGACCTTAATTAATTTTTCTAAGGGTCGTAAGACCAGTTATAATATTAAAATCAGTATTTTTTGAATAAATGATGATTTTATTTAAAAATTAATTTTCTCATTTTTAGAAAATTACTTTCCTAAAATGGAGTCCATTTTTAAAATCTACACATCAAAAAATGGTTAGGATATTTTTTTTTGGATTTTTCTAAAATAGTTGAATGCTTGTGAATAGTGAAATATTGTAATTTAAGATATTTAACATTTTAGCCAAATACATGAATTTTTGAGTCATGGTTGAGTCATGGATGATTCTAGTGGAAATTATATAGATCTCACATGATCTAGTTACTTTATTTAGTCACAATAATTAATAATATTGATAGTCTTAATCCAAAATAATAAAGTAATGAATAAAATAACAAAAAACACCACTCTCCTCCACTATAAATACTAACCCTCACCAGCCCTTCTCCAAAAACCTTCTATGCTTTGGATATTTATTTTATTATGACCAATTCCCCTCCCAAACCTCTTACACATGTTCTATTCTTTTTTTCCTCACCAAAATAGTATTTCCAAGTCTCTTAATGGGTTATCAAGGAGATGACACTCAAGATATAAATCCTTCCCTCTCTCTTTCAATTTATTTTCTTTTCTTATCCTTCACTCAAATACCTTTTCCAAAGTATCATGATAACTAAAGTTTCAAATATATATATATACAATAATATTATTATGTTAATTATATATCTACCATCAAATTTATTCTCTTCCCCATTTTTTCTAATAATGAAATCATCGTCCGTTAGGTGTTGATTTACCACCTTTGTGGATGAGGATTTTTTGTTATTACCTATAAGGATAGTAATAAAAAAATTATAATGGTTAAAAATGATTCTAAAATTTATATCAAAACTTATTAATTTATTCTAACTAGTATATATATAAAATATTAATTTACAAAACAAAACTAGTGTGTGATAATTGAAAAAATGACAAAAATAATCTAAACGGTTATCGTAACGTTTTATCTAATGAATCATACTTATATCTGAAAAAGGATATATAAGAACATATAATATTTTTTATATTCATTAATAATATATAATTTATATTTTGGATAACTATTTCCATTTTACATGATCTTTTATACACGTATACAAGTGAAGCAATCATGAAAACCAAGAAAAAGAACACTCCTGAACAAAAAAATTGAATCTTATAACAAATAAAAAAGGACATAAATGGATTTAATAAAATTATAATAAATAAATACATGTATACATTCTTATAAATTAAATTATTAATGAATATAATTTCATTATACATGAAATTACGTGTAAGTGTAGAACACTTTCATACATAAGGTAAGGATTTTCTCATTTCACTTTTATTTATATGTGATAAGACATATTAACAACTTATTCTTTGTGTTTGGTGTATTTATAATTCCGTTTGATATTTAATATCATTAATCCCCTTATATTCATGGTATTAAATTGTTTCATTTTATAATTATTACTTTTATGTGGCATACAACGCCCACACTATCTTTTAAAAATACCCTTTTAAATGTTTCTTTTTTTAAATTTTAAAGGAAATGTTTTTTAAACCTTATATGATATGATAGAATATTCAATTTTAATGATTACTTAATTTTTTATGAATAATTTAAAATTGTTACAAGTTTATTTTCAAATTAAATGTTTTCTTTTATAATTGTATGACTTTTTAAATAAATGATTCCAAAGTAAAAAAGGGTATTTCTCTTAAGAAAAGTTCAATGAATTTGTTAAATTATTTTCATCTATGTCAGCACATTATAGTGAATATTGTGATTAATTGTGGTTGTTATCTTATGATACCATCTACCATATTTTATTTAATGGTTTATCATCATTCTAACTAGAGATTTACTATCTCGATACCATTTTCCATATTACTCTAGAGAGTTTATGATTATGTTTATTGAATGGGAAAATTATTTACATTTAATATACTAGTTTCAATATGAATAAATATATATTGATTATATTACACCCATTACATATTAATAATGAATTGTAATTAGTAAGTGTTGGGTGGGGACCACTATATCCCCTTGATGCATCAGTAGATCTCATGAGGCAAACTAGATTGGGTTTTGGCTGGGGCCTTACATATTTATATAGAATTCTTGGATGAGGACTTGATGGTATGTTTATGATGTCCCATATTATGAATTTCAACATTATTAATTATTTATTCATAATACATGTAATTATTCAATTAGTAGAATACCCATGGGAAAGTATCATTTTCATGTGATTATTTATATAGAATTATTTGATTAGGTTTTATTCTTTCCATATTATGATCAAGTTTATATTTTAATGACACGTGTTGTTAGTTATTCCACTTTCTTTATTGTTTGTGTTTATTTATGATAGCTTCCACTATATTGATTATCCTTACCTAGAAGAAGATCTCACTTATTTCTTATGTTTTATTTTTCCCCAGGATACCAAGATGTATATTATGTTTGACATTTATTGATAACTCGGAGAATATGGATATTTCTAATAGAGTTTCTATGTTGTATTTAATTTCAAATTTTAGTGTAACAATTATGTTTTTATATAGTTTTACAAAGATACTAAAATACAAGGGGCTTTAGGATGCGATGTTTTGTTCATTGTAATGATGTAACAATGTAAGGCACTGGATCCAGGCTACTGGGGTCTGTGTCTTTACAGTTGGTATCAAATAAATTTTAATAGAAAATTTGGAAACTAGATTTAGGAAAATATATATTATATAACTTAATCCTATTATATAATTTGTGTATATTTATTTAAGAACATTCCAAATAAATCATGTTTATGATTATGATATCAGTTACACATGAAATCTTCCATTTTTGTTGAGTATTTCACTAGTTTTAATATTTTACATAAAAACATGACCTAATATAGTGTATATAATAATTTATAAAAGTCACCCAATAGAAGGAATGGGAACCTCACCAATGCACATGATCCAAATAGTAAGTAGGAACAAATATTTAATATTATTATACACATATTTCAAAGGAGAGTAGACTCCCACACATTCTCATCATATGAGGATATAATATCATTTGATAATGATAAAATGAAATAATCATCTATGTTTTATGGATTTTGAGGGAAGCACAAGAACAATAGTAAAACTTGGAAAGAGTTGGATAATGGAAAGAAGATAAATAAATATTTTCTCATATGTGACAATTTTTAAAAAAAACACTCTAATACGTAATTAAAAGGAATGATAATTTACTATATGTTTGGAGAGAAAGGAATCCATTATTGTGTTTTCAAGGGTAAAAAAAAGGTTTTCACCATAAAATGATTCAACTATAAGGATATGGGACACTATGAAAATCAATTTCTGAAGTATGAAATGAATATACCCCAAAATATGATAATGGATCATGGTCAAGCTTATGCTATTGCCACATATATAGAGAAGTGATTAATATGATAGTGTTTGGATTCAATAATTATGAGTATTTTATCAATAAAGATATGGTTATAAGAGTCATAATATATATAATAATTTTACTACAATACTACTTTAGGGAATGGAAGATTGTGATGATTAAAATCAGTAACCAAAAGAAGTGATTTCGTTATATTAAATGTATATTTTTGAATTGAATTTTATCTCACCTATGAAATTATAAATAAAATTTAGGTATCTCATAAATAAAAGTATGATATATTTAGATCATGAAATTAGTAAACAAATGTATTAAAAATGACAAATTAAGTATTGGAATTTCTATGAAACTTAAATGTTTATTTATAGTTTATAATTAATAAAATGATTTTATAGAAATTTATTTTCATGTAATATGTTCATAAAGTAATATTTTATTGTCTTATGGTCACTATATAATTTAATGGGACCATAATTAAATTTTCAATGTATTGTAAAATCAGTTATAATATTAAAATTAGTATTTTGTGAATAAATGATGATTTTATTTAAAAATTAAAGTCATATTTTTTTTCATAAAATGGAGCACATTTTTTGATATCTACATATCAAAAAAAAATTGGGTGAATTTTGGGATTTTTCTAAAATAGTTGAATTGTTGGCGAATAGTGAAATACAACAATATACGGTATTTAACAGTTTATCCAAATACATGAATTTTTGAGTCATGGTTGAGTCATGCATGATGTAAGTGGAAATTATCTAAAAATAGAATGATATAACTACTATATTTAGTCAGAAGAATCAATAATATTGATAGTATTGTGCCAAAATAATAAACTAATGAATAAAATAATCAAAAAACACCCATCACCAATGCTACAAATACCACCCCTCAACACCCATTATCATAACATATTTTATTCTATGGATGTTGATTATACTCTGAAAAATTCCTATTCCAAAACTATTTTCTATGTTATGTTCTTGTGGGTATCACCAAAAGACCATTTCCATGTCCCTTAAGGAGGTTCGCAAGGAGACGACACTCAAACGGTAAAACCAACCCTCTCTCCTTTTCAATTTATTGTCTTTTCTTATCCTTACATAACATTACCTATAAAAAGTAACACGATAACTCCATTATCCTATGTATACTAGAATTATATTATGTTAAGGTTATATCCCCCATCAATTCTTTTCTCTTCCCATTTTGTTCAAAAAATGTAGACATCCTCTATGAGGTATTGATTCACCACCTTCATGAATGATTATTTTTCATTACCACCTTCAAGGATGGTCATAAAACCATTGTAATGGTTAAAAAAGATTATAAAAATCACATTACAACTTATTTAGTTTTCTATAACTAGTATATATAAATACTATTAATTAGTAAAACAAAACTAGTGCATGATGATAAAAAACAACAAAATAATCTAAATGGTTATCATTTACATTTTTTCTAATGAATCAACCACACATATGATATATATATTAGACAATTTAATATTATATAATTTCATTGATAACATAAAATTTCAATTATGGATAACTATTCCCATTTTACATGATCTTTCATACATGTATACAAGCGAACCAATCATGGAAACCAAGGAAACGAATACCCTCGAATGAAAAAATTGAATATTATCACTCATGAAAAGGAAATAAATTGACTAAATAAAATTATAATATATAAAATACATGTTAATGATGTTATTAATTAAATTATTAATGAATCTAATTTCAATATATAGGATATTAAGTGCATGTCTAGAACACTTTCAATCATAAGGTAAGGGCCTTTTCATCTCACTTTTATTTCTATGAGATGTGCCTTATTCACCACTTAGTAATTGTGTGTGGAGTATGTGTACTTAAATTTGATATATAATATCATGAATCCATTTATATTCATTATATTAAATTATTTTATTTGATAATTATTACTTTTATAGGGTATAAGATGCTCACACTATCTTGTAAAAATACTTTTTTAAATGTTTCTTTTTTAATGTTTAATGGAAATTTGTTTTTAAACATTATACAGTATGAGCAGATATTACCATTTTCATGATTACTTAATTTTTTCAAGAATAATTTACAATTTTAGATTGTTATTTTAAAATTAAATGTTTTCTTTTAGAATTTCATGAGTTTTTAAATAAACGATTCCAAAGTAAAAAACGGTAATTCTCTCAAGAAATTTTTAATGATTTTGTTAGAGTATTTTCATCTATGTCAACAAATTATATTGAATCTTATTCTTAATTATGGTTGATATTTTATGATACTATCTACCATATTATTTAATGGTTTATGATTATTCTAATTGGGGAAGTACTATCTCGATACCATTATCCATATTACTCTGGATAGTTTATGATTATGTTTACTAAATAGGGAAATTGATTACATTTTATATGATAGTTTCAATATGAATGTATATGTTTATTATGTTTCACCCTTTTCATATTAGAAATTAATTTTACTTAGTAAGTGTCATGTGGGGATTTCTAAATACCATCAATGCATTGGTAGGTCTCATGAGACAAACTAGACATAGTGTTTGCTGAGTCCATACCCATTTATGTAGAATTATTGGAAGAGGCCTTAATGGTATGTTTATGATGTCCCAACTTAGGAATTCCATCATTATGAATTAGTTATTGATAATCCATGTGATTATTTTACTAGTAGAATATCCATGGGTAAGTATCATTTTAATGTGATTATTTATATGACATTGTTTGATCAACTTTTATTCCTTCCATATTAGGCTCAAGTTTATGTTTTAATGGAATGTGTTGTTAGTTATTAACCTTACCTTATTGTTTATGTTTATTTATGATAGCTTCCACTGTATTTCATAACTTTATAGAGAAAATGAGGTCACCCATTTATTATGTTTTATTTTTACCCTGGATTTCAAGATGTATATTATGTTTGACAATTAGGGATAATCTTAAATAATAGGGTTGTTTCCAAAGGAGTTTTTATGATTTATTTCATTTAAAGTTGTAATGTAACAATTATTTTTTTATACTATTTTTCAAATATATTAATCTATTTGGTCCTTTGGGATGTGATCAATTTTTCTTAGTACCAATGCAATTAATTATGGTACCATATTTTGGATATTAAGGTTGGGTTATTTACATTAGTGTTTTATAGAATTAGGATATCGATTATATGACATAGTGAATATTGAAATACACTCTTCATTGTTTTCAACAAATATAGTATTCTTAAATTTACACTCTAATTTTACTTATGAAACACATTCTTTATTCAAGGATAATTTCATTTATTTATATATATACTTAACCAAGTTCCTAATCATCTTTAGGACCTGTAAAAAATATTTGAAAATGTGGTATGATAATTTTTTAGTAAGGTATATAAAAATAAAATGATTCTGTTAGTATAATTGAAAACATGAAAACGGATTATAATGTTTACCCTTTTTACAATAAAACTTTTAGAACATAAATAAAACTATCCACATGAGTAAATAAACATTTACTTAAATAAAACCGTTTAAACCCATTATTAAATAAAGGAAAAACCATTAGAAATCCCTCAGAATGTGGAAACATAAGAAAACATTCCTTTTAAAAACAAACCTTTCACTTTAAAACTTTCCTTACCTCATGAAATAATTTTTTTTATAAAAAACACTTTTTGAAAGAATAATATAAGTAACTAAGAGAATAATATTCATAACCCTTGGTTTCTCATTTTTAATTGATTTCGGAATAACCGAATAACAGCTAATTCTATATGAGCAACCTACCTGGTAATCTACCTCACTTTTCAGTTTCAAAGGTAATTCATTGGAGAGATATATCGGTCTCTCGCATTGTCATGAGATATATCAGGATCACCCAACATCATCTACATTTATCATGTATTATATCATTTTTTTTCAAGATTTCACTTTTCATCATAAAACCCTTTAAAATATCATTTAAACCCATAAGAAAAAACAATTTCCATTTTCAAATTACCATAACAGGAAATATAATTTTTCTTTCAAAACTATTAAAAAATGAAAAATTACTAGAAGATATTGAATAATATATTATTCAAAAAATCATATTAACTTGCACAGTAATATTGATAATGAATAATGGATATGAAAAAAGTTAAAGGGGAAAACCCATATACATTAAAGAACATTATTTTTACAATTTTTTAAAAAGTAAAAAATAATGCATATAGAAAATGTTGAAAACATTATTTTTTTAAAGCATTGTAAATAAATTAAAATATAGTCTAAAATGATCATTATTTACCATATAATCATAAATAATAGCATTACTAAGACATTTAAAATAACATATATATAGATGAGAAAGCAGTTAAAATATTCATAACAATGTATAAAAGAAAAATCCATTACCTTTAGTCCTGTCTAGATTCCTAAGTTCTATAAATCCTGAATAACAAAATTATTTTAGTTTTATACTTGATTAAGAAAATTTTTCATGTTAATTAAATTATAATTAATTTTTTATTTCATTTTTACCATGTCTTATTTATTTATTAAAATGGTTAAGTCTATGTTGTACATTTTGGGGTCATTCAGTTTATAAGCTCAACATCACATAAGTGTGTTGATAGTGGTCAAAGGGGGTATTGTACCATTTTCTACAAAATACTAAACATGTTACATCTATCATATTTATACATTTAATACACTTATAAAACCAACCATGTAGGGAAGTAATGAAAAATGAACCACATCGTTTCATAGAGATGACATTCCTTCAATACACTTGAACAACATTTTCATTTTTCTAACAGGTGGAAAAGAAGTAAATTAAAAAATAAGTTTCTCTTATAGAATAATAAATATTTGATAAATGTAATAATTATTTATTATTCACATCCATATATATATATATATATATATATATATCTTTATAAGGTGAAAATGAAAAATGAATCACATCGCTTTTTAAATGTAGTATTCTGTACATATGCATGATTAACGTTATCAATTTCTAACAGAAGAAAATGGTAAGAATTTAAGTAATATATTACTTTTATAGAATAATAATTATGTCATAAATATCATATAATTTAATTTCTACATCATTTTCACCAAACATATGATTCAGTGATGAAGAAAAAAACACATGGCTTCATGGAGGTGGTTGTCCATATGTACTCATGAGAAATGTTTTCATTTATCATAAGATGGAAAAATATATTAAAAATGGTTTTAACATAAAAATAATATCATTTTTTATATTTAATATACTTATGTTATTATTTTAGAATGGTATAAGATGATTTTATGGAGTTATATGAAGAAATAAAAATGAAATATATATTTTAGGACTTATAACTTATCCTCAGATACCTCCATTTGAATTACACCTTAAAATTATAGAATTGATATTTTGATAATACCATGACCTATAATTTGTTTGGAGATATTTTTGGGAGAGTTTTGGGTATGTATTTTTCAATATATATTTCTCAAAATGCGTGAAGAAGGGAGGAGTGGAAGTTCCCTTTTATAAGTGAGGGGAGTGACACACTTGTAATTTTTATAAACTTCTTAATATTATAAATCCTTAATCATGTGAATTTGGCTCCAAAATGATCAATTTTATAATATAATGTTATAAGAGTATAAAAAAAATCATTAAATAATAATTTATATAATATTCTTTCCCTTAGCACTTAGTTTTTACCTTAATTAATCCGATTTACCCTTTACCTTGGTGATAGATTTTAACAAAGGTTACTATTCATAATGATCAAAAATGAAATTTAACTCATTAAAAAAATTTGAACGTCCCGATTACAAATATGAAATCCATTTATCATGATTCAATTTTTATAAGTGGCATAAATTACTTCTAATAAAAATACACCAAACACAGTAAAATGAAATAAACTTATACTAGAATCGAAGATAATGGTGATTCATATGGAATTATTTAGATAATTTTTAACAAAATGGATATTGTTTTACTTTAAAATAAAAACAAAAAATACAATGAGACATTTAAAATTCTTGATTTAATGAAAATAAGTAACAATTTTGAAAAAATCGATATTTTCCATTCTTCACAAAAAAATTAATCCTTCCATAAAAGACCAAAAATTAATCATAATTTATATTTGATATATTGATACTAAAAATGAATATATATTTTTTCAAATTTAATTTTTAAAATATAGAAATTTATATTTTAAATAAAACCATGTAATTCATGCAAAAACAATTTAGTTAAATAAAACTACTCCTTTTTCGAGCGATAATTTTTATAAAATTATTTATAATACTATGATTAATATATATCCATAAAATGAATACATGTAATTTATAAGATTTATTTATTTATAGGATTACTTAGGTTTTCAGAATAATAACTGGATAAAACGAGTGGTGTTTGCTGGGTGTGAATAAAACCGATCCTAGTAGACAAGCACCCAAGAGTTTATGAAACACCTTGCAAAAGAAATCTCAATTTATTATAGTTTTAAATACAATAGAAAATAGGGTTTCTATTTCATACTCAAATTTAGTGTTATATCCATAAAATTTTATAAAAAACCATTTTTATTTTTCTTGTTAAATGAATAAAATCACTTGTAAAACCTTTTATTTGGCCTTGAACCATTTCTAATAAATACCACAATTTAAAAACCACTTTTAAGGTCACTTTATAAATTTTTTTTTAAAATATTAATGAAATTTAAATTGATAATGAAAATTTTGGAAACGTAATAAATCACTAAGGAATCATGTCATAAAACAAGCAACAAAACGTGATGAATAAGTGCTAATCAAGTTAGGGAACACAAAGATGTAGTTACCTAATGATAATACTCAAGTAAAATTTAGAAATTTCTATACATATCATGAGACAACCCTAATCATACTTGGCTGAAAAAATACAGACCTATTGATGCATTATTATTCTAATAACCAACTGACTAATCTTAACAAGCCTCACCAATACCACTCCCTTGTGGCCAATGAACATCTATCACCATGGGTGATCTAGTCCACCATCAAGACTATGTAGTAAATATCTATTGACCCTCACTAAGATTCCTAGGGTATCCATGAAATTCAATAAATGGATGCTGATAAATAAGAAGTAGTAATATAACAAAAAGTAGGAAATCACATCTCATCTTCGATTCCCTTGAATGAAACTACCCCTTTCCCCTTTAAATCACAATATAAAAAATGCTACATGGGATACAATCTATATCAAAGTGGTAAAAAAATCTCCCTATAGGTCACAATTCAATAAAGGGACTTGAGAGGTCCTCACAAACCGACACCATTTGAAAACTAATTAAAAGTTCTAAATGGGACTTTCATCAAAATGGAATCGATATTCCAAGTCATATTCTAATGGTTCAAAAATCCATTTCAAACCATTCCTTGAAATCAAACCTTCAAAATCCATTTCCCAAAAGTTTCTAAAACAATTCATCAAAACCATTTCAAAATACACCAATGAAAATACTCACCCTTTTTCATTAAAAATACCCAAAGGCTCAAAACACAATTTTCAAATTGAATTCCATACCCAAATAGGGTAAAATAATTCCAAACATTAAATTTTAACTAAAAAAATTATTCAACACTTTTATAAATTTTTAGAATTTTATATACCACTTGAAATTCCAAGAAAAAAATATAGGCCAAGAGATAAATCCTTAAAACATCTATAAAATCCCTTAACATTTTCATAAATTGGAATAATTAGTAAAATAAAAAATTTAGAGACACCAAGAACCAAATTCAATGCCCATTTAAGGGAAAAAGAAAAACAGCTACCCTGGTTCGATGACGTTTGGGTCAAAAATCATCACTGATAATGAAAAATGTCCAAAAATAATTAAATGGCTCCAAGAAATACCTAAAAAATAAATACACCATGATTCAAACAAAATTAACCCTAAATAAATTTTGGAATCCCCTATAAATTTTTTGGGGGATAAAGGTAGAGGGGAGGAAAGAGAAGAGAAGCAAGAGGAACATAGAGATTACCTTGAAGAAATGCATAAGAAAGATTAGTGGAGAAGTGTTAAATCATAAATGGAGAGGGTGAGGGGGCTGCATGGTTCTCCTTTATTGGATTAATGATATATAGATAATTAAGGGGTAAAAATACCTCTTAATTTGATTAAGGGAATTTTTGGAAATAAAATTTTAGAATTTAGGGTAACTCACATAGTTAGGCCGCAGAGTTTGATAAACCATGCACTAACCATGCTAGATTAAATATCTATAAAAAAATAACATGTATTTGTCATATGTTTTAATAACCATACACTAACCATGTATAATAGTTCTATTAAACTGCAGATCCACACCACATGCTTTTCACATGGTTGTCCTAATAGTGCATAAGCCGTGTACTAGATAATACTCCATGAATGGGTAAGCCACACATATTATCCCATGAATTTCACCACCCATGCACTACCCATATATAATGAACCATGTGTGTTTAAAATGAATTATATGTAAGGGTCATGCAGTTCCACATAAGGGTTATCACACAATTTCTTCTAATCCTGCCTCCCAAATCCACATGTAGAACCCAATTCCATTAAAATTTAAATTAAAAAAAACTTATAAAAATTTAAATTACCTTAAAACTAATTGAAATAATAAAAATTAAACACATCTATAATTACATTAGGTGTTAAAAATTTCCCACCATGATACTTTTTCCACTAGAAATCCTTTATAGGAAATAGAGGTATCCAAGATCAAGTCACAACCACACCTCATAGAATGAGGTGAGTTAAATGAAAAATAATCTTTGTATAACTTAATGAATAATATATTAAATAATTAATGACACTTTTAAACTACCAATTAATTTTTATAAAATTCATAAACATATCCAAGAACAACACAACCACAACCACAAGGACAAAACCTAAAGAGAATAGTGGTTGGGAAAGTGTCCCCCACCATTTAGAAATTCTCTAAATAGTGAAATTTGAATAAACAAACCATAAGAAAAATAAATAAATCATGGTAATTAATCTCCAAAAATTTACCAAGCATAACCCAAATTCCATCAGGAAAAAATATTCACTCAATAATCCAATCCAAATTCCAAGGAAGTCATGTCCCAAAGGAAACTCAACATCCTAAAAAAATAATTTGTCACCAACACCAATGTACACCTCCATTAAAAAATTTAACCATGAATCCAAAAATAATATCTCAAAAGTATTCTAGAATTTAGAAACAACATAGGCACAAAACCCTGGTCATTACTCTTGGTAAGTAAACTATGACATCAATCCTGTATCACCGTCCTACGGTGAACCCAACAAAGATAAAACCATTGTGTGATCAACTACTAGAAGTATACATCTATACTAACTACCCAAGTATTGACCCAAAGGTCCACAAATATCATCCCATCAATAAAATGACATCAAAATTCCCATAAAACAAGAAAACATTACGATTCTCAAAGGAGTACTACCCAAACAAATGAGAAACACTCAATGCATACTAAAAGAAATCATCCAAACAAGAGACACTAAATAAAACACATGTTTCACTAATAAGTCACATATAATACTTAACTAAAAAGGATCTTAAGATAACTTAATCCATCAATAGGTAATTAGGAATCAATTTTAAAAGTCAATGAGAAAAATGAAGAATGTTCTAGACCAACCAGTCTACTTGGATTCAGGGTAGAATCAAGAATAGGGAAATGGATAAGTCTTAGAATTAGATGATACTATGAAAGGAATAAACTTAATAACCAAGATAAGAACCATATCTTAAACTAATACCATAATGGGAGGAAGAAATAAATAAAATAGAACATTTTCCTAACTACTCATTATCACTCAGTCAAATAAAGTATGCCCACAACTAAGAAAACAAAACAAAAAAATCCATTTACCAAAAAAAAATGTTTAAAAAATTCCCAATTCCAGTACCAAAACTCCCATTAAAAAACCTCCCCTAACTTTAAAATTTCAAAATACCCCATTTTAAAACCAAATCACCCCATAAATTTTCATAAAGATCTCACTTATGATAAAACACCTCCCAAATCCATTTCATATCAAAAACCCCCATTTTGACTATAAATCTCTATCAAAATTTCATTTTGAAATTTATCAATGTTTCAAAACACTCTAAATAATAATTTTCAAAACAACCCATTTGGAAATTTAATCTTCAAAAAAATTATAAATTTTAATCTAAAACACATTTTAAACCTAAAAACACATTTTAAACGCATTTTAAAAAAAATAAAATCCCAATCAAAACCAATATAAAATAATTTTACACAACTAAAATT
This sequence comes from Viscum album, assembly GCA_963277665.1. Classification (NCBI taxonomy): domain Eukaryota; kingdom Viridiplantae; phylum Streptophyta; class Magnoliopsida; order Santalales; family Viscaceae; genus Viscum; species Viscum album. The sequence goes on along the minus strand of OY728156.1, from coordinate 117,532,194 downwards.
TCTAAAATCAAATTTGAAAATAAAAAAAATGTCATTCAAAATATAAATGAATATTTTAAAAAATACCAAATATATTTTCATAACCATTTTAAAATGAGTTTGAAAAAATATCTCATAAAATTCTTTTCTCTATCAAAAACACAAATTTACTAACACATAATAGAAACCCCCTCGAGGAAAATACTAAACATACAAGTGAAATTATTAATCAAACAAAATTTAATCAAAATAAATTCACCACAAAAACTCCCTTATTTAGCATCACACTAATGGTGTACACCATTAGGATCTTTCTGAAAAAAGGGAAGAAAAAAATCCAAAGGAGAAACAACACTATGCATGGTTTGGAAACCTGTTAGGTGAATTATGTGAAAATTGTGTGATTATATCTATAGTAGTTGTAGAACCATTCTGCATGAGTACCGCATAGTTCACCTGACCACGTGGGATAACTATGAAGCCTTGGTTTGTTCACCACCTCCACTTCACAAACTCAAACCAAACCCCAAAATAATTTATGTACTAATAAAGGTACAAGTAATCATAAAAAAAATATCAAAATCAATCAATTATAACCAAAATCTAACTCAAAAATGATGACTTAAATCCAAAACACCCATGAAAACTTGAGGTTTAGTTTGAAGATGAGCTGGCCAAGCCCTCCTCCACACCACTTACATGAGTTATGACTACTATAATAGTATCTAAACTATCCAGACACGCTCAAATAGAAATATGGCATTATTTTATACAATTTTCTCATGAAAAAACCGAGGATATTCGTCCATAAGAATCATGAGATGGTCTAAGATATACCCAAGTCATGGTCATAATTTCTCAGAGATGGAAACTAGTATCTGGGTCTTAGAATATAATCAAAGAGGAAAATTTAACCCTTATTTCAGATATAAATAATAAATAATCCATCATAGTAAGAAGTATAAATAAGGATAAATATAACAAAATGAAGATAAGAAACAAGAAAAATCTTAGACATAACTAAATAGTAAATACATAAAAAAATTGAACAAAAATCCCAGTCATAAGTCAATACATAAATATACAAAAAATAAATTTAAATTAAAACCAAATCTATACTACTAAAATCAAAATCCATGTGACCCATGGGCATGCTACTTATCCCAAACCAACTATCAACCCAATAACCCCACTTGAATAAGAATTAACGAAGGCACTTAAAATGAAAGTTATAGTAAATGCATAGACTGAGTGGTTATATATGCTATGAGTGAACCTAAGACTAATAGGTAGAAACCATATAGTTTATACAGTTACTTACAAAATAAATTTCATTTTACACTAGTTTTAAATACAATAGAAAATTAGTTTTCAATTTCATATGAAAATAAAATATCAAATCCATCAACATTTTTAAAACAATAGTTTTATTTTTCTTGATAAATGAAAATAATCACATGGAAAACCAATTATCATTACTGAACCCATTTTTTATCAAAACCAAAATTTGAAATCCACTTTTTGAAGTCACTTTATAAATACCTTTTTAAACTCTTAAAAAATTTAACTAGACATGAAAAACAATACAAACATAATAAATTACTAAGGAATCATGCCATAAAACATTCAAATGACATATGAATACCAAGTTCAAATCAACTTATAGAATACAAAAATGAAGTTACCTTATGGGAATAATCAATTAAATAATGGAAATTACGAAAACTATTATGAGGTGACTATAGAAATATTCGGGTGGAACCATATACTGGACTATGGATGCATTCCTATGATAATAACTAACTAAATTCACTTAACTAGCCTCATAAGTGGAACTCCCCCATGGACTATGAATATCCATCCCATTGGGGGATCTAGACCATCTAATCAGGACTTGGTAATAAACATATCTGAACTATCACTAATATTCCTAGGATCACCGTGCATGTAAATCAATTTTAGGTGTGAAATAACAAGTATAAAAATAATAATAAGTTATAAATAACATATCACCTACTACGCCCTTGAAAGAATCAACTCCTCTCACTTTTCAATCATGAAGTAAAAAAATTCCCAATGGGCCACAATCCATATCAGAGTGGTAAAAAAATCCCCCTCAGGGCCACAATTTCATAAAGGGGATTGATATGGTCTCACACAACCACACCATGTGAAAACCAATTAAAATTCTCAAACATGTTTTTTTATCAAAATTAATTCAGAATTCCATGTCATTTTATAATGGATTGAAATTATATTCCAAACCATTATTTGAAGTAAAACCTTTAAAATCCATTTCCAAAACATTTCTGAAATAGGTCATCAAAACCATTTGAAAATCCATAAATGAACCTAATAAAAATTTTCATTAAAAATACTTAGAAGGACTAATTTGTTTTCTTAATAAAATTATTAATCCAAATAGATTCAAATAATTTCAAAATTTACATTTTAACTAAAACAATTCTTTAACAATTTTAAAAATAATTGGAATTTGACGTACAACTTGAATTTACAAGTAAAAGATTTAGGACAAGGTAAAAATCCTTGAAACATTTATTTAATCCATTAAATTTATCATATTTAGATATAATTGATAAAATAAAATATTTAGAAACATTAATCATGAAATTCCATGTGAATTGATGGAAAATAAAAAAATCTGACCTCAGTTAAATGAAGATCAAGACGAAATTCATAAATTATGATGCAGAATTACCCAATAAGACTCAAGAGACTACATGAAATCTCTAGACAACCAAATACCCAGGAATCAACCACCCATAACCTCTATATTTAATTAGGAAACCCCTAGGGTTGTTGGGTATGGAAGAAATCAATGGACAAGGGTATAGGGGAGGAAAGAGATGACATGAAAGAGGAGAAGAGGGATTACCATGGAGAAATCTATAACAAAATGAGGTGTAGAAATATTAAATAATAAATTAAGAAGGAAAGATGAACCCTACTTGGAGATCCTATATTGGCTGAACAAGAAAAAGATATTAAAGGGATGGAAACATCTCTTAATTTGAGCTAGGGAATTTTCGAAAATAAAATTTTGGAATTTTGGGAAACTCAAATGGTTAGGCCACGTGTGTTGGTAAACCATGTGCCAAAAATGGATGCTTTAATTTCTATAAAAAAATTGGATGTTTTGGATACACATTTTAAAAACCATAAAAACACTATATAGAACAATTTTGTTAAAGTACTAAGTCATACTACATGCTTGTCACGTAGTTTTCCAAACCATGTGCAAACTATGTGTTAGAAAAAACTCCTTGAAAGGGAAATACACATTGTTTATAAAATTAATCACACCACCCTTGCACTACCTATATTGGATAAATAGTGTGCATTCAAAATTAATTGCATATAAGGGTCACATGACACCATGTAAGGGTCATCACATGAATTCCCCTAAACCATGTTCCCTAAACCGTTCATTGAAAAAAATTCCAAAAAAAATAAAAAATAATACTTATACATATTTAAATTACCAAAATATTAATTAAAATAATACAAAATAAATCAATCTACATTGATATGAGGAATAAATATAACAAACCATAAAATTTTAGGATCATAAAAAACTCCCCTTCTATGGGATTCTCATTCATGAGAAGAATATCTAGGGTTTTGACTGAATATATTTGATCAATGCATCCAAACATCTGAGTATCACTCCCAAGTATCCTCTTGGATTATTCAATACTACCATAAAACCTGAACAAGTGGCACTATCTTTCTACATATCATGTTTTCACTCCGGCCTAAAATCTACATCAGGTTCTCCTAGAATAAAGAATCAACCTACAAGTAGACATCATCACTATCAATCACATATAAAGGATCAAGATCATACTTCCATAGATGAGGAACATAAAACATATCATGTATACCCTAATTTCATGAAGTAATATAAGATGAAATATAAATTATCCTACGTCATCTGACAATATCGAATGGATCGAAAAATTATTGTGTGAGCTTTCTCCTTCCTCCTTAAACATCGATGTGCCAATCGAGTCAATACCTAAAATAATACTTGATCACTCATGGTGAAATTTAAGGGTTACCACATCTAGTTAGAATATGAGAAAAATATTCTCTAAGGGTTAATCATCCACTTCCGAATAAACTATAACCACTTAGTGGCTTCCTAACCCAATATTGGTCCAATCACAACCGACTCACGCACATACTACCAACAAAATAGTGAGTGGAATAGCCTGCTATAAATATCCTCAAAGGAATCCATATGGATCAAAGACTAAAATCTATTACTATGTGGAAAATATTCTAAGACCATATGTTCATACCATGATCCACCAAAATCAGGAACACAATCCTTTAACATATCATCTTGTATCTAGACAATCTTCTCTAACTTTCTATCCATCTGTAGGTGATATGCTAAACTCAAATTTAATTGAGACCCCTTGTAAATATATATTTCTTTCAAAATTTTTAAATTAAATCATGAATCTAGATCTAATAATAATATCAATGTTACACCATGTAGTTTTACAATAACCTACTTGTATAACCTACCTATATCATCCATAGTCCGAGTTTCTTAAATAAGAAGGTAACGTGTAAGCTTCATCAACTGGACGACTTCCACCCAAGACATATCTTGACCTCTCAAAGTCATGGTTTGTCCCATTAATAAGAATATGGAAACTTTATCCCATTTACATACTATCACTAGAAGGGGTTTAAGTAAACCACACTGTCATTTATGCTTCAACTTTATCCTCCAATGAGAAAGGTAGTGAGAAAAAAACCCCACAACATCCTTCCTCATTACTAACCATTAGAAACACCACTTGATATCATTATACATAATGATAAATATCATAGTTACTTCCCATAGTAAGGTATGGGAGTCCCTCATAATCTCTTATCTCATAAAAGTAGAGAATACCACCCTAAGATGGATGTACAACTTGTGATATCCTTCCAAGGACCATCTTGGAATATGATCACCCCCATGATCTATTACCACATCACAATACAATCAAGAATCAGGATTTTTTCTGAGTTTAGATAAATCCACCAATGAATAAGTAATAATAAATGGAGAATAAAATAAAACCTCTTGATCCTCTAACACATCCATAATCTAATCAATGATAAGACTTATCACTTTCCACCCCCCTAAGAAGATTAAAATCCTCACTTTTGAAATTCCTACTCAGAGAATCCACAATAACATTTCCCTTTCCTAGGGAATATTCCATCTCGAAGTCCAAATTCTTAAGTTACATTACCCAATACCACTTCCATAGATTCATGTATCACTAGGATAATTTATACCACAATCTCTCATGGTATGTGTAGATGATAAATCTATCACCAAAGATATAATGGAACAAAAAATTCAAGGAATAAACCTAAACTAATATCTCTATGTCATGGGAAGGGTAGTTATTCTCATGTTGTCATATTAGATGGGTTACATACAATAAAACATGCTCCATATGCATCATAATAACTCCCAGTCTAAATACAGAAGCATCATAATAGACCATATAATTGATTTATGTTTTGGGAAAAACAAAATTGGTGTGAACTACAACCTCTTATTAAACTTCTAGAAGGCTTCCTCACAACATATAGTTTACATGAACTTGACAACCTTATTGTTCATCACAATAATAGTCACATAAAAGTGTGAGATGTTTTAGATGAATAACCTATAATACCTTACCAATCCAAGGAAACTCTATATCATGAAGATATTATTATATTGAGCCCAATAAATCACTACTTACACTTTACATGGATCAACTGGAATTCATGCCTCTGAGATCACATGCCCAAGGAAGGGAATATCCTTAATCCAAAATTGACACTTTGGGTACTTAATTTAAATCTAATTTTCTAAAAATTATTCCTTATAATCCTAAGGTTCTCAGTTATTGATTCATTTGTTTGTGAATAAACCAAGATGTCATCGAAAAACACCACATCAAAGGAGTATATGTTGGGATGAAGGATCTGGCTCATGAGATCCATGAACACTTATAATACATTAATTATATCTAATGGCATCATGAGATACTCATACAAACTATACCTACACCTTAATTATGTATTTGGTACACCCTCTAACTTGGCATTAAATTGACGATAACCTGACTATAGATCAATCTTGGAGAACCATCTGGATTCCCTCAAATGGTCAAACATGTCATCAAACCTAGAAAAAAACCATTTCTTCACTATGAATTGATTAATCTTTCAATAATCTACAAAAAACATAAGTCTACTATTAACCTTCTTGGAAAATAAAATAGAATAACTCCAAGGAAAGGTACTTATATGGATAAAGACTTTTGCCTCAAGATCCTCAATTTGTACCTTCAACACCCTCATCTTGATTGGTTTTATACGACAAGGTAGAATCAATATAGGATTTACACCTATAATGAGATCGATTATGAAATATCTCTCTCTATTTGTTTAATAGGGGAAAGTATTGATAATACATCAATAAATACATCTTAAAAATGGTCCACAACTAGAGGAATAATGCATATAACTTCCACTTGATCCATTATAAGAACCGAACTTCCATATGTGATATACTAGTTCGTATTTGACTAAAATAAATTTCATCTCAAACTGCCTCTACATCCCACTATCCCACTAGAACATAATCATCTCCCTCAAGGGAGGTAAAAGAAACGCCCAACCATAATATAAATTAATACACGAAAGGAATCATGTCATCCAATCCGCCATAAATATGAAATTAAAACTGATCATATTAAAGACTAGAAAATCAAACAAATTCCTATATCTCCAAAAAACTAAGACACATTCTAGAAAACTATAAATATGATACAACCTCTTACCAATAGGTGCATCTAGTTCCAACAATCTAGAATAAATCTCTATAGTCTACCCCAACCAAAATAAAACATGGGAAGATATGAAGGAATAAGAATATTTAGTATTGAATAAATAAAATGAAAGATTTGAGGCAATCAAAACCATACCTCTTCAAGTCAAAGGATCCCAAACTTCACCAGCTAGAACCTATGCTAATACATATACTTGAACTATCTTATATCTACAAACCTTCTCCTATGATCATTGACTAGTCTACAGATTTGACCCTCAATGCATCTACTATTGTGGATGACCGTGAGACCCTCATCTATCTCTATAACCCGACCACCAAAATATTTCCCTTATATTCACCTAGGCTCCCCTAACTAATACATAAAGGATTACATATGTTCTGATCCTTTCCGATATGTGCCAAAGATATCCTTGAACAAAATATTTGGAGATTTCCCATATTTACACATGAATGACACAACCTTGGAGGACTAGTACACATTTTGTGGAAATGTCTAACTTGTCCTCATTGAAATCAAACTAGGGGAGTCCCTCTAGAAGTCAGAATTTATTAACCCTTTACCTACCCAAACTTACCCTTGGAACCCTATCACATATTCATAGACATAATTTTACTGCCATTTAAATAGGAACCAACAACTCTACTCAGAAGGACACTACCCAACCTACTAAATAAGGGAGGAAAACTTACCACAATATCCTCTATTATACCCTTTACAATAGTAAGAGATATACAGACCACATCAGGGTATGATTTCAATTAAAATATTTATACCTAGAACCTCACGTAAAGAAAAATACTAATCTAAAACCTTGGATCCTTAAAAGACTCATTATAATCCATAAATAGAGTAAAACAAATCAAATATATCAAATGGGTCGTGTAGTCTGCCACATAAGTTCTCCCCTACTGGTGCTCCATAATCTCTTGATCCTTATCCAAACTTAATTTCTATATAAAAAATTCATAAATTAATAGGCCTTTGATGTCACCCCACTATAGATACTCATGTATCCATGTCTTTATCATAATGCCCCACCACCTCTTTCTAGGTCTCTATAATATATGAACTACCAATTTCACCCACCGATCATCAGGAATATCCACTATCTTAAAGACCCCCTCAAGGATCTTGATCCATTATTTTATATCCTAAGGACTAACCACACCTTAAAATACTAGAGGGTGTTGTACCATGAAATCTTGAGAAATATCCACTATCATAGACCCCCTATTTACAACTATTCCTCCAACTAGAACTATGTGAAACAATCCCTACCGAAGAGACTAAACTACCTGAAGCATTGAGAAAACATTAGGAGAATCTTCATTCTAACCCTCATGGATATCTAGAGGTATAACATGATTATTCACAACATTAGGAGTATCCGCACCCTGGACCCTATGTGGAACAAGTGATATCTATGAAGTGAAATAATCTAAATTTCAGAAAATAAACACTTAAAACACCTTTAAAAGATTAAATTTTAGTAATAAATAAATAATTAATAGGTACACATGCACACAAAACTACTATGAGACATGCCCAAGGTCTAACCACAACTACTAAGCATAACTCCCCGACACTTACCCTGGGACTAAACCCAAGTCTTGAATACCTTCATTTTAGTCACAATCATAATAAGAAGAATAATAGGCATGCTCATACTAAACTAATTAGATGTAGCCAATAATTTATTTGGGGAAACCATGAATATATTACTATTTTAATTCAACTAATTTAAAACTATATCAATCAAAAGAAACCAAGAATATGACATGTGATCCAATGTGTCCATCTATGATGTAAGAATATACCCACTATCTCAAATCAACTAATAGAAAATACCAAAAACTATAGAATAAAAAAATATTAGAGGAATAAAATGAAACAATAACATGAAAAATTAAACAACATAAACTTTTGTAAATGAAATTCCTTTTTTAAATGAATAATATCCTTATCAATTAATGTAGTTATAGAAAACACATGAAATAATTTGGTTATTTTGGACTACTATAAGATATATCTTGTCATTTTTAAATGCACTTTAAGAATCATAAACATTGATAATATACATTTTGTATAATGATCATTAATATTATTATATTAAGGGTTATGATAAATTATAATTGACATAGACGAAAGATTCGATGGCCTTGACTACGAGGATCATACACTATGGAGCCCATTTATCCGAGATTCAAAGGGAGATAGAATCCCTAGGAATTCCCCTCGACCAAAACAAAGAAAGTATTCAATAACTGAAACATGAAAAAAATATTTATGGTAGAATATCAATCTCTTCAAGATCATGACCCAAAATATGTTCTCCAAACCAGCCCATGAAAATATCAACATCGCACAAGCTTACCCTTAGGGAATTTTCTAGTGTAAGAAAGGGATATGTACATAGACCATAAAAATATAAAATTATATATTTTATTTTTCATTAAACAATTATTAATTTTATACCTTCTAAATATTAGTTTCTAAATTATTAAATAATGAGTTTGATAAAAATTAGATTTTGATATGATGAAACAAAAATTATATTTTTTGAGAAATATATAGTTTCAATCAATAAATTATTTTTGAAAAATTCAATATTTTTTGAAATAAATAATATTTTAATAAATAATATTTTTAAATAATATTTATTAAATATAAATGATAATATAATTTTATGATGTCAAATGTAATTTTTATAAGGTTTAGAAAACTGTTATGGTTAGAAAAAAACCCATTTTTTCAATAAATTGGGATTTTAATTTAAAATTATAAATTATCATATATAAAAAATTATTTTATAAAATAAATATTATTCTTGATATCAGAACATTGAATTTATCTAACAGTGAATTTTTCATAATTTACTTAGATAATCAAGTATTTGGGTAAAAATAAAATACCGTACAAATATACAGTATGTATTATGACATCATAATGACCCAAAAGTGATTTTATATCTACTATAAAGGGTATATAATACCAAATATATATTTCCCCATTAAAATAGACCCTTTTAGGTTATTTTATTAATTTTATTAACATTTAACAAATCCTCCAAAACCTATAGTGTATTTTAAGGTTTTAAAATCAATTCTTCATAATCATGACTCACTTCAACATCCCCAATGATATTATTTTAAAGTGTTCTATCATTAAAATTATAAAATTATTAAACCCAAAACTATTTTTTAGAAACTATGGGAAAAAAATGGGAATGTTTTGTTTTTGATTACTTTATCTTATAGTGTCCAAAACCAATGTTTGGAAATTAATAAACTAATATCCATTTTTTAAATAAACCAACCCAACCTTCCATTAATCTTAAATAAAAACCCTCGTATAATGAATTTTCTCTTCCCTTAACTCTCTAGAGCCCTCCCAAGGTTCCCCAAGATCTTAATAAGCTCCTCCCAATATTTTTAAAGCATCCTCTCAAGGTAAGGGATCCTCTCATTCTTCTATTTATTCAAGAACCTTATTTGTATTATGGTCTTTAATTTCTAATTAACCATGATGGGATATGATTTTACACATACCTATTACTTTCCTTATAATTTACATGTAACAAATTACCCCTTTACCTATCATTCCCACCTTCTATAAACCATTATGAACACCATTTATTTTTCTGAAATTATCTTGTGATTTCTCAAGCCAAACAATTGTATAGTGAATACCCATACCCATTTTCACTCAAGGGAATTCACCTATATGTACCTATACTTCATTTAATAAGGGATTCAATTTATGTATCTCAAACTCCTTAAACATGATATTAAAAGTGATGAAATATATCATTACGTTGTATGATCTATGTGGCACACTTTCTCTTGTACACAATATGAATATGAAGGGTGAGATCAAAATTTTATATCTATACAATGCATTGGGTAATGTTTTTATCTCATTAGATTATTTATATAGTTCAAGAGTGGCTATACAAAGCACAATATGTTGTGTTTTCTTGGATGTTATCCTTAACTTATGTTTATGATGTCATGTTTGATATTGTTGCCACATTCCTTTGTTGACTTTATGCTACCATGTTACATCACGCCTCATTATTCAAGAATATTATTATCACCCATATTATATTACTGTAATATATTTCTTGTATCACATTTACTACTATACCTTATTTTATGCTTTTCTTATTCCCTTACCATCTTTTATAGCTCACCCCTTTCTTATGGATGTCCCCAGTTTATCCCATGTAGTTTAGAAGATCCAAAGAATATAAGGGCATGTTTTTATGTTTTTAAATAATGATGTTGCAACCATGTTTCATGTTATTGTACTATGTTCCTAATTTCCCAATTAAACTAGGCCGCATGATCTTATGGGGTTATATTAAGTGCATGTTCATTTAAAAAAACATGAGTTAAGGTGTAATAGAATATGGGTTGTCATAGTTAGTATCAGAGGAAATTATATTTATTTTTGGTGATTAGAATTAGAAAATTCTAGTAAAATCTTTAAGGTTAATAATAAAAATAGTAAAACATGAGTAAATTTTGGTAAATTATATAGTATATGTTTTCTAAGAAAATACATCCTTGTCTAGATATTATATGTGGATGTGGTTTTGACATAGTTTCAACTATGGATAATAACCCTGAAATAAGAGCATTAATATGGACTCGATTGTCACATGTTACATCGAAACATGCCTCACTACACACATATTTTGAAACACCTGAGGAATATTCTTTCATAAATCCACAATATCCTTACGAACCATTATTAAGGGAATAAAAATTCACATAATATTTTATGTTAGGAAATAGATCATGGGTAACATTGATTGAAAACTAGAAATTCATTGGTTAAAAAATATATTTCATTTATGAGTTATCATTTTAATGTTCATGGTTCTCCATTTTTATATTTAATATTTTAAAAATAATCATCCCTAAATTTATCTTTATTTTTAGTCAATGGATAGAAATAAGAGAAACCAAGACAACAACCAATTTGAGGGGCAATGTGATGATTGAATAAATTAGATGCACAATCCAATGAGATTAGAAATCACAATCTTTGTGACAATAATTTCTTAGGTAAATCATGTTTTGAACCAAAACATGAATAAGGAGGAATTCCTAAAACCCATAAGAATGAGAAATTTATAATTGAGACCTTTATGAGAAATATACCTAATAATTTTAGTGGATCTTCTGATCCCTTAATTGAAAAAAATGGATTAAATCCATTGAAAATATATTCTACACAATTCAATGATCTGAGTAATAGAAGGTTATGCTAGAAATTTATCATATAGAGGGATATGATGATCAATGTTGGGTGTTGGTAAAAAATATAAATACCGAAGAGGAGATCAAAGTGATGGAGTGGAATAAATTATGAAAAACATTTTTCTAAAAATATTTTCATCGTACTCACCAACTTAAAATAGGGAGGTATTTTCCTATCCTGAAACAAAATGATGATGAATCCATTAGGTCATATGAAGAAAAATTCACAAAAATTTCGGGATATTACTCTAGCTCTTTCATCTCCCAATAAAGTAAATTTGACTACTTATTTGGTGGACTAAATATGATTCTATGAAAATCCTTTACAATTTGAGGCTTTGAAATCTATGAGAAAATTTTCTGACATGCCCTCAAAGTTGAGATTTGGATCAATGAATCTCAAGGCTACCACAGGTCATGCGACATAAAGTATAGAATAGAATTTAATTCTGGTAGTGAGATGGAGAAATATCATGGGGGAAAGAAAGTACAACAACCCACTTGTCAAAAGTGTGGGAAGAATCATCCCAAAAAATACCTAAATGGGAAAATGAAATGATTTACGTTCATAAAGGAAAGGAACATAGCTTGAAATTTATGATGAGAGAAACCCACCAATGATATAAAAGAAAGGGATTATCCATCCAAACTTCATCCAATTTATTAATGTTTAAACTATTAGGATTAAGGATAATATGTGATTCTCTGCCCTAAGAAAATGGGTTGTCGATGATAAATGATGAAAAAAAACCTCCAAGTCCTAGAGAGAAAGGGTGATTATATTCCATTTAAACTACTAAGGTGGATCATGAAAATGATGTGGTGACATGTACACCAGTTATTCATTCATGAATAGTAAACATACTATTTGATTTTGGTTTTATACATTATTTCATATAATTCATGTTTAATAGAAATATTCAAACACCACCTCAAAACATGGAAGTTAAGTTATAAATGAAGATGAAAAATGGGTCAATTATTAAATCCAAATCATATAACTCATCCTCTTTCCAAATTTGTTGATAAATTTCCCAAAAAAACATTATGATTGTCCCCTTAGAGAAATTAAATGCTATTATAGGCATGGATTTCATTTCCTTGTATAGAGTCCACATAAATTTCTAAGAGAATAAAATTACCCTTCATATATCAAATCACCCTTTGATTATATATAAGTGAAAGGAGGAGGATGGATCTTTTTTGGAACCAACATCTAAAGAATAGATATTATTACCTTGTGAGAAAGAATATCTAGCTCTAATGATTGATACTAAAGAAAAGATCATCCTTGATAACATTACCATTGTAAGGTAATCCACTGACGTGTTTCTTGAATAATTTCTTAGTATTCCTCCTAACTGTGAGGATGAGTTTTCAAACAATCTCATGCTTGGACCATTGTAAATATCTATGAATCCATATATAATGGCCTTTTTTTAACTTGATGAGATAAAGAAGAAGATATAGGAGAATCAGTATAAAGGGTTCATATGCACAAGTGCTTTACTATAGGGTACACCTATCCTCTACGTCAAGAATAAGGAAGGGTCAATGCACCTCCATATTAATTATAATTACATCAAAAGGATCATGATAAAGAGAAAGTATCCATTCCCAAATATATATGAATTGTTTGATTAGCTATGTGGATCCCAATACTCCTTTAAGGTAGATCTTTGGTAAAGATATTATCAAGTAAATGTGAAGGAGGATATACCAAAGACCAATTTTCCTACAAGTTATGGGAATCATGAGTTCATAGTGGTTCCCTTTGGACTCACTGATGATCCAAAAATATTCATGGATATAATGAATATAGTCTTTAGGGATTAACTAAAAAAATTCTTTGTATTCTTTATAGATGAAATTATTATCTACTCTAAAATCCATGAGTAACATAAAGATCATTTAAATACGATACTAAAGACCATATAGAAGGAATTTTTTATGTAAAGTATAGTAAATGTGAGTTTTGGATGGAGAGATAACTTTCTTGGGGCATGTTATTACCAAAAAAGTGATATATATGGATCCTTCAAAAATGGAGGCCACTAAAAGATGAACCATACCAACATCTATGATGGAAATCCCTCATTTCCTTGGATATTCTAGGTATTATCATTTATTTGTGCAAAACTTATCATGATTTTAAATCCCACTAACCAAGATTACTTGGAAAAGATTCAAATTTTTCTAGAATTATGAATGAGAATAAATCTTTAATGAGTTTAAGAATAGGCAAGTCACTAAACATGTACTCACATTAACCAATAATAGGGAAGGATATATGATCTATAGTGATGATTTCAAAAAGGGATTGGGTTGTGTACTCATTAAATATGAAAATTGATATCCTATGGCTCCATAAAATTTAATATAAATAAATATATCTCTCTAACACATGATATAGAATTTTATGTAGTGATCATTGCATTGATTATTTGGGAACATTATCTATATGGATAAAATTGTAACATATATATAGATAAAAAAACCTCAAGTATATATTCAATCAAAAATATCATAATATACACCAATGAAGGTCATTATATCTAAAAAAGGATTATGGTTATTGAATCCCTTACTATCATTAGAATTAAAACAACGTGAAATATGCTCTGAGAATAAAGGACCCCACAACTCTATCCATAATGATGATTTTTAGGGATATAATCTTCTTGGACATGTAAAGGGTGAACATGGGAAAAAAAAAAGAATCTCTATTTTACCTTGATCAAATAAATTATAAAACATTAATTATTGAGAGGATAACGGAGGCCCAAAATGATTATGAGTTTTTATAGAAGAAGTTAGAAAATATTCCAGAGTTCAACTTTACTGAAGATGGAGTTATAAGATTTGGAACATTGATATGGGTCCCATAGAAACCATAACTGACTATGGGAATTCTGGATGTTTCCTATAGCTCATCCTTTTCAATTCATCTAGAAATCACTAAGATGTATATATATTTGAATCAAAACTTATGGTTGGATAATATGAAGAGGTAGATTGTGGAAATTAAATCATGATGCTTGGTATTCCCAAAAGTCAAGGATGAATGAAAAAAGTCTAAAGGTATGATGCAACCATTTCCCATACTAGTATGGAAATGGGAAAACATAACCATGGTTTTTTCATTAAACTTATCTATAACACCTAAAGGAAATAATTCCATCTAGGTGGTAGTTGATATCCATACCAATTCAATATATTTCATCGATATCAAAGAATATTTTTCTATTGAACAACATACAAAGATATAAATAAAGGATGTGTTATGAATGTATCAAGTTACAATATCTACTATATCTGATTGAGATCCAATGAATACCTCAAGGTTCTATATAAGCCTTAAACTAGAGTTGGATATAGAGCTAAGATTCAACACTAATTATCACCCTCAGATATATTTATAGTCTGAACGGACCATTCAAACTTTGAAGGATATACTGAGATTATGTTCAATGTATTTATAAGAATGTTGGGACCAACACCTTATCCTAGCTGAGTTATCATATAATAATAGTTTCTATTATATCATTAAAATGAAACCTTATGAGGCTCTACATGGGAAGAGGTTTCAGACTTCGATATACTGAGATGAAGTTGGAGAGAGGAATTTAATGGGACATGATCTTATCCAATAAATGAAAGATAAGGTTTAAACCTTTCAATGTCATATGAAATCCAAAAAATTAACTGAAAATATATAAATATAATCATTAATGAGACATAGATTTTGAGGTCGAATATAATCTATTCTTTCTTATATCATCGTGGAAGAAACTTATGAGGTCTAGGAATAAGGGAAATCTTATTCCTCGATACATTGGACCCTTTAAGATCATTGATCACATTAGAGAGGTGGCCTATCAATAATAAATCACACCTAAACTATCTCTAGTACATGATGTGGTCCTTGTGTCCTTATTGAAGAAGTATATACTAGACCCATAACATGTACTGAATTGATAGATACTACCATTGGAGAATGATCTTTCATATATGGAGAATATTTTTATGATCTTAGATCATAGAGTCAAGGTTCTACTATATAAGACAACTCAACTAGTCAAAGTTTTATGGTGCAACCAAAAGATTGAGGAAGAGACATGGGAACCAAAAGATGTGATGAAACATAAGTAACCTAATCAATTCTAGTATATGAAATGAAAATTTTGAGGGTGAAATTTTATAAGTGGGTAAGAATACAACTACATGAAATTTTATAAATGAAATTCCTTTTTTAAAATTAATAAATTCCTTATAAAGTAATGTAGTTATAGAAAACACATACAATAATTTGGATATTTTGTACTATTATAAGTAATATCCTGTCACATTCAAAAGATAACTAATAATAATAACTATGGAAAATATACCCATTCTATATGACCATTTAAATTAATATATTAATGGTTAGGATAAAGTATAATTAAAAGATACCAAGGATGTGATGACCTCAACTAGTAGTATCACACTCTATAAATCCCATTTATAACATTTTCCAAGGGAGGTAACATCCCTGGGATTTTCCCTTGACCAAGACCAAGTCAAGATTCAACAACTAAATCATGAGATAAACTGTTTATGAGGGAAGTTAAAGTTCATCAAGATCATGACCCAAACCACGTTCACAAAACCGCCCGATGAAAATATCACCATCACACACCTTACCCTTAGAGAATTAATTAGTATAATAAAGGGATATGTATCTAATCAATAACATTATGGATTTTTATATTTTATTTCTAATAAAAAATTTATTTATTTATCACTTTTTAATATTACTTTTTAAATGATTAAATAATAATCTTGATAAAAACTAGATTTTGATATAATGAATCACAAATTGTATTTTTGAGAAATATATAGTGTCAATCAAGAAAATTTTTTTAATTAATTCAATAATTTCTTAAATAAATTATATTTTAATAAAATATTATTAATAAATTATATTCATTAAATAAAAATCATAATATAATTTTATGAAGTCAAATGAAATATTTATATGGGTTAGAAAAAATGTTATTATCAATTTGTTTTTTAATAAATAGTTATTTTTATTTAAAAGTGTAAATTATAATATATAGATAATTAATTTTATAAAATAAATATTATTTTTGAAATTAAAATTTCAAAATTATTTAATGGTGAATTTTTCAAAATTTCTTGATATAGTCGGATTTTTGTGTAAAAATTAACTAAAATATAAATATACAATCTTTATTATGAAATCATAATGTGGAAAATATGATGTAATATATGACATAAAAGGTATCCATGAACAAATATATATCTCCCCTTTAAAATAATTTGGTTTTAGGATATTTTATTAATTTTATAAACTCCTAATGAATCCTCCAAAACATATATTATATTTGATGGTTTTAAAATCAATTATTTAAAAAATAAAATTCACCTCTATATCACCAAGGGTATTATTTTAATGTGTTTAGTTCCTAGAGTTATAAAATAATTAAAACCATCCCTCTTTTGTAGAAACCATAGGAAAAAACCATGGCAAGGTTTGTGTTTTTGACTACTTTATCATATTGAGTCCAAAACCTATGCTAGAAAATTAATAAAGAATTATCCTATATTTTTTTATATAAACCACCCCAAACTCCCATTCATTTTGACTGAAAACTCTTATAAAATGAATTTACTTATCCATTCAATATCTTTATCCATCCCAAGGTTCCCTAAGATCTTATGAAGCTTCTATAAAGCTTTTAGAAGTGTTATCTCAAGGTAAGGGACCCTATCCTTCTATTCATTATTCAAGAAACTTCTTTTTATTATGACCATTAATTTCTAATTGTTCATATTTGGATATGTTTTTATACGTACCTCTTAGTTTCCATACTATTTAAAAGTAATTATATACCCATTTTAATCTCACTCACCCCTTTTATAAACTTTTATGTACACCCGTTATGCTACCAAATTATCCAGAAACAATTGTGTATTGAATACCCACCACCATTTCAACTCAACGATATTCACCTAGATGTTACTATAATTCATTGATTTGTAACTTCCAAGTATTTATCTCACACTCCTTAATCATGAGATTAAAATTATTATAATATATTCTTATTTTGTATGATGTATGTGGAAAACTTATGGATATACTTGATATGAATGTAACGGGTGGACCCAAAATTATATAGCCCACCAATGCATTGGGTAATGTTTTTATCTCATCAGATGACATCTATAGTGAAATAGAGGTTATACTAAGAAAATTTTGTTATGTTTTCTTGGTATTAATCCTTGAATTATATTTATAATTCCATGTTTTATGTTTTTTCCACATTCCTACATTGCCATTATGTTATCTTGTTATATCATGCCTCATTGATCAAGATTTTGATTCTCACCCATCTTATATTACCTTAATATGTCTCTTGGATCACATTTACTAATTTAACTTACGCTATTTTTTATTCCCTTACTGAGATTTATAGATCTTCCATTTCTTTTGTATATCCTCAGGTTATCCTATTCAGCTTAGAAGATCCATGGAATATAAGGGGATGTTTTTTAGTTTTTAAATAATGATGTTATTCCCATATTTCCGGTTAATGTTATATGTAAACAAATCTCCGTGACAATAGGCTTCCTAATATTATGTGGTTTTATTAAGTGTATCTTTATTTAACAAATCATGAATTGAGGTGTAATAAAATATGGGTTGTTATAACAACCATTCAAACAGTCCCACTAACCTAGTAACTTATTTGTTCTCTATAAAGGTGTTCATTAGATAGAAGAATATATTATTAAGTGAGTTCCAACCATCCTATATCCATTATATTTATCCATACATAATAAAAACAGAATAATATTCTTTGATACAATTTTGGATTCCCTGGTCCATATCACTGGGTTTGAGATAGTATAACACATAAACTCATACATGCCTCCCCGCATGTGAGAGAAAACTAACCAGAGAAAAGGGAATGAACCATACTATGGGGATATTATGAACTTGATATCATATTACCATTATATTAATACAAAAACAGAATAAATAATATCAATAAACAATAGTAATGAACATAATAAGAGATATAAACATCACCACATCTAATATTAAATTGTATACAATCACTGATATGTCATGTCAAAAGGGATCCCCACATACTGTAGATCAATTTATATGAATTTCTAAAAATAACAAAATAATAAATAAGGAATCACTATTAGTGAATGTTCTGACACCACTAAAATCCCATCCACCTCCATCCACTTAGTATCTTGACACAAGGTATTTTCCCTTGTTCAGATCCCTAACCACAATGTTTATAGACACACCAAGATTCCCATGTGTAGTGTGAGTATAAACCCACTAGTTCACCACCAATGGACCCTAAATATAAGTTATTAAGATATATAATGGAGTTTTAAATGAAAAAAAAACAAAAAAATAAATTTACTACACCCACTGGATCTTTATTCACTAACTAGGACACCACGAATCCCCAACTATACTTACTTCAGATCCACACTGGAAGGGTATGTTGGTACCTCATATGTAATCAATAACCCTATCTAAAGAATTTTCACTCATGGCATGGCCTCAATTTCAACCATCTGACCCAAAAAATATCACTCAAGGTAGTTCACTACCACATAAAATATCACATTCTCACTCATTTTTTGTCTCATTTAATGTCTCAAATTGAAAATTATCACTCAAGGAGAACCCATACTTCACAATCCCGACTATAACTTCTCACTCAATGAAGGCCATATCTCACATATTAATCCACACCTTATCACTCATGGATTGAACAAACGTCAACAATATAATAACATGAAATAGTAGAAAAAACCACCAAGTGACATGGTCACTATACTACCTAGTGGTCACAACCTGACACACACTTCTCTAAGAGACATCACTAAATAAACCCAAGGGTTACAGATTGATCGATACAAAGTAAAGAGATTTTACCACTATCTGAACTAACATGATGTGGCTCTCCATCATTCATGCAATGAGCCTACCCCCACTCTTGGTTTTGTTTTGTAATGCTTAAGCTCCATGTCGTGACAACTACCTACATTATAACTTCAGCCGCAACCCCAACCCGACCTTCCCAAAACCACTCTAAAGCCACCTATGACACCCCAAAAAAACCAAGAATCATTAATATAAATTATAATGAATATAAAATCAAAATAAAACTATCCTTTAAATCTAAGGGGTGTTATAATAACTCT
Organism: Viscum album; assembly: GCA_963277665.1. Taxonomy (NCBI): domain Eukaryota; kingdom Viridiplantae; phylum Streptophyta; class Magnoliopsida; order Santalales; family Viscaceae; genus Viscum; species Viscum album. The sequence goes on along the minus strand of OY728156.1, from coordinate 117,511,826 downwards.
CCTTAAATTCATGAATATTTAAAATTAGACCAATTGAAAAGATATAAAAAATATTAAATATGTAAAATGTTCCTATTAATGTTGGATTACTTCAGTTCAAAAGATAGAGTAGTTAGTTTTATCAAACTTAAATCCTCCTAAATAGAACTTTTAACAACAATGATCCATAAAAAATGTTAGAAACATAAAAATATTTTCTCAAAATATTTTCAATGAGTTAGATAAAATAGTTTAAGCACATTCCATAATAATAATCTCAAGGAATATGAAATAACCAATATTAAATCCCCTATAATGAAATATTCCTTTAAAAAGATACAGTAATGATTAATCAATTATCCAAAAAAATCCAAAGATATACAAATAATTAATTATATATAAATTTTAAACTTAGGATATTAAAATAGTTAATTTCAATCTATTCAAGAAAACTCTACCTTAAACTAAATTTAAGAATATTAAGAGAATTAAAATAAAATATCTCCAAATAATTAAATTAAAATATTTTATCACATGTAATATATATTAATATAAACAATAATATATAATACATGACCAAAACAATATATAATAGTATATTCAAACCCATGAAATAATAAAATAGTGTAATACATGTAAGAAAAATTTAGTACGACACATCTAAGTTAGTGAAATGAGAGAACATTAAACACAAGCTTACTATGAAAAATAATTTAGCTTATTCTAATATAATAATAAATTTAACTCTAAAATGTTTATATTTTGTCCATAAAATTATTAAACAAATCATATAAACATATAAAATAAATTAGAACCAATTGGAACAAGTAAACAATCAAACACATGCAATGGAAGTATTAAAAATAAGACATCACAAGGTAATACCAAGTACGAAATTACTAAAAGAGAAAAAAAATAAATTAGTGGGATAAAAGATAGAATTGATAAAATATTTCCCCCTTTATAATATTGATAGTGTATATAAAAAATATTACTATAATATAAATAAAATAAATACTTCCTAGAATAATGTAACTATTTATGTAGAAAACTCTCATTTAAAGAAAACATGACTACCATCAGTTATGGAATATGAGAAGTCTTCATAATTTGAGTATCCACCATGTGATTTTACATTTATTTACTTATGGATCATACATAAAAAATATCAAAACATAATTACTTTTGGTACCCATATGCTTTTGGGTCCAACAGTGTTAGAAAAATGGAATTTTTTTTAACCATAATTCTATATTTCATGTATAAATTATAGTATTCAAGTTAGATAAATATTTAGAAAAATATTATTTCTTTAAACTATAAAATTTAGGAACTATAAAATAATTCTCATTGACATAATTTCCATAAATTACACAATCAATACAACTAACTCATGACATAATTTTACTATTTTTACATAGAATAAAAACAATTACAATGTAGTTTAATCTTTTCCCCATTACTTTTAATTCAAAATCTATCTTTATTTATTTTATCTTTACCAAGAATTTTATTAATATATTATTCACCTTTAGTAAATAAACTAACATCCCACATTAAATAATCAACTCTATTTGATTAATATTATATTTTACTATCATGTTGGGTATAAGAATATTTAACGTTTTATAATTACACATAAAATCCAAATGATGTTTAGATAAATCATTCTTATTTTGTAATAAAATAATCCTAATTTTTATTTAGTGTTTTATACCTTCTCTTTAAAGAAACATTTTAATATTTAAGAATAAAAAAATATTAATTCACCTCATAAAAATAAATACTTTCATATTCAAATTCATTTTAGTAGTAATTTTACACCTCATCACTATGATCTATAAGACATCGATTTACTTTTTGAGTTGAATTCCCATCCTTAGAGTTGGAATCACCGCTTGATTCATCAGGATCTCGCCATGTATCTTTCATAGATTCATTTAATTTCATTTTATAATATCAATTTATTGATTTTATTTCAGATTTTTATTTTATGGAATTTGGGTCTCAAATTTCATATTTTTCTTCATTTATAGAATTTGAATTTATTTCCATAATCCTTCCTAAATTTCTCTTTTCTTATCTTTTAAAGATTGTTTAATATTCTAGAATTTTTATGATATCCTCACAGGAATCCAAAATTCTATAATTTTAATTAGTTGAATTATATTATTTCTTCTTTAATGTAGAAAATTTAAGAGAAACACATTCTTTCTTGAATAATTGATGATCATTAACTTCAAATTGCATCTCATATTCATACATCATCCAGGTTCCAATCAATTCGCCCATTTTTAAATATTTAAATGGTGGGTATAGTTCAATAATAGTATATTTTCCACTCTAATTTACAGGTAAAACTCTAATAAATTTTAATTATTGATCATTTTTAGGTGTAGGAGTTCCTAAAAAAGAAACATCATTTATTAATTTAGTGATAATTACATTCTTTTGAGTGGTTTTTTTGTAACGACCCAAACATTCAATAATGGAAATTCCTCTTGATCTAATTAAATGTGTTATTATGGTTATAAAAACATGAAATTCATTGGTTTTATGTTTCGTGATTTTAAAACACCATTATGAATTGTGACCATTGCTAATATAGCTATTGAACACTGATCACATGATTAGTATAAATATAGGGCTTTAACAAATCCAATTTACTTAGACAAAGGAAGCGATGGACTCATCCAGTAGACTTGCCCAGTACGAAGCCCATTTTTTGAAGCTCAGAAAGTAGGTGGCATCATTGGGATTCACTCTTGACCAAGTCCAAGTCGATCTTGAATACGTTAATCTTTAGCGGAACCGACTACGAGAGAAGTAGAAGTTAATAGAGATTACCACCCGAGCTATGTTATTCGAGCCACCCCAAGAATATTTCACCATCACACAACTTAACCTTTGGTCTTATGTGGTTTTTATAAGGGGTTATGTAACAAGACCCTAACACTATGACAATATACACTATTTTTTATAAACAATGTGCATTCATTTTATTATTGTTACTTTGTAAATAGTTTTTAAAGACAAAATAATATTTTTATTCAATATTCAAATAATAAATCTATTTTTATTAATTAATGGATTTTTTAATAAAATAATATTTTAATAAAATATTATTATTAAATTAATTTTTATTAAATATAAATGATCATATAATTTTATGAATGTAATTGTAATTTTTATTAAGGTTTCAAAACTGTTTTTATCAAAACCCATGAATTTTTAGTAAATGTCAGTTTTTATTTTAAAAGTAAAAATTCATATATTTTTAAAATTATTTAGATAAAATTAATATTATTTTTGGAATCAAGATGTAAAAATTATCCAATGATGATTTTTTCATAATTTTCTGAGACAATCTAATTTTTGGGTAAGAATTAAATACCGTTTAAATATATAATGTGTTTTATGACATCATAATGACCCAATAGTGAATTAATAAAATACTATAAACATTATTTTAGGCCAATATATGTTCTAGAATTAAAATAATGTGATTTTAGATTTGTTTTAATTATTTTACAAAGCTTTTGTGGACCCTCCAAGACTTATAAAACATTTTGTCTTCTTAAATTGTGTTCCTTGAGAGTGTGACTCACCTCCACATAAGCAACCCTATTATTTTAAAAAGTTAGGCCATTAACCTTATAAAATATTTTTCCAATCCCCTTTCACAAAAACCATGGGCAAAAACCATGGTCTGGTTTTTGGTATTGATTAGTTTAATGTGAGGTGTCCAAAACCTAAATAATAAATAATTCCCTCTCCTTTCCTATATAATCCCACCGAAGCTCCCACATCCTCTTCATTAAAATACTTTGGAGTTAGACCAAACCCTTCCCTACTCTATCAAGAATCCTCCCAAGGTGACCTAATCTCCCAATAAGCCTCTCTCAAACCTCTCCCAAGCCTTTGGGATCACACTTCCAAGTTAGGGATTTCTTCTTTTCTCATTTTTTTCTAATTTTATTTAAGTTGTTATACCGTTTTGTTTTAAATTATAAATTTTGGGGTATGATTTTTCACCTCCCCCATAATATCTTGTTTATTTTTTAATGATGGGAGACCCCTTTATCTCTCATTAAATAAACCCATGTACACCCCTTACCATGCCGAAATTCCGTGAGATATTTCTCTCTCTTCTTTTACATCCAAGTAATTATTTTGTATTATGCATCTAAATTCCATTACATTTGTTGGGAAATGTATCCATATGCCCCCATTACTATCCATTTCATGTAAATATGATTATACGCCCATTTCTATCTCATCAACTATTTTCATGAATCCTTATGTCACGTTGTTATGCTGCTGAAATTGCACCATGTTTTTCCATGGAAAGATCATTGTGTAGTTAATACCATACCAATGTCTCTATCAAGGGTATTCACCTTTATGAACATATACCTATTGAATGGTAATTTCATGTATTTATTCCACATTACTTAATCATGGAATAACTTATGATGTAGATTGATTCCATGTTATATGATCCAAGTGGCACACTTATGCATGAAATGAAATGTTTAAGAAGGGTGCATCCTGATAGCACTCCAATTCATTGGGTAAAGTATAGTGTCATGATACATCATGTGAAATAGGTGTTGACTCATTCTAATTCAAGTGAAACAAGGTTTTACTCATTCTTCACATGCAATGAGGGTTTACTCATGCTCCGTGTGCAATGAGCCTTGGCTGATGCTAATTCCATGTTAAGTGTTGTTGCCACATTTCCATGTTTTGATTATCATGGTTTATCATAACTTTATGTTCATCTCTCTCTTGTGCTCAATTTATATTCCTATTGTCTAAAATTTATTTTATTTCTCATGTTATTACATGTTTATTCCCTTACTGGGCTTTATAGCTCACCCTTTTCTTATGCAAGTCCTCAGGTTATCCCATGCAATGCAAAGTACGAGGGAATATAGTTTTCATGTAAAGGAAGTTTTCAATAAATATGTTGTGTGTTTTATGTTCTAATATGTTATTTAATGTTAGTAAGCCACAAATACACTAGACCACTCAATCTTCTATGTTATATCAAGTGAAGATTTTATTTAATAAATCAGGTTTAAGTGTGTAATAAAATGTTGGGTTGTTATAGTTGGTATCAGAGGATATGTTTAGTTATTTTTGGGATTAGGATTTGAAAACTCTAGTGAATAATTAGAGACAAGAACAAGTATAATAAAAACATCCCTAAGTATTGGTGAGTATTTGTTAAGTGGTTTATCTAGCAAATAAATCCCTCTCTGGATACAATCAGGTAGAGGCGGCTCTGGCACAGATGTAACCCAGGGGTAAAACATGAAAACACCACGTTGAGCTAGACTCGAACGAGAAATGGTGCACGAAAATTGGCCTTTCTGCACTATTGGTTGTGACACTCCTGGGGGATATGCTTTGGTAAATTCATAAGCTTAGTATGAACCCTTATTAAAGGAATTAGAAAAAATTCGCCTAAGAATATATGCTAGAAATTAGACCATGGATAACATAGATTGAAGCCTATAGATTCATAAGCTAAGGAAATAAAAGTTATTTCTAAGTCCTGAGTTTTTTCCTTGTGTTATCCTTTATGTGTTACCCCTATCTTTCCATTTATTTCAGCCAATGGCCGATAATAGGAGGACTTGGGCTAACAACCTATGTGAAGATCAATGTGATGACTGTGCAAATGAGATGCCCAATCCGATGAGAGTGGGAATCATGAACTTTTTCATGATTCTATCGTAGTTAACTCAAGATTTGAATAGAAACATGGGTAAAGAAGAATGTTCAATCCCCCTAAGATTGAACAAGTCGCTATCGAGAGCTTCATGAGACAAAGTCCTCCTACTTTTAATGGACCGTCTGATCCCTCAATCCCCAAACAATGGATCAACTCCATTGAAAAGATCTTCTCCATCCTTTAATGTTTCGAACAAGAGAATGTTCTTATGGATGATTATCCTATGGAAGGTGAAGCTAATCAATAGTAGACATTGATAAAAAATACAAAGCCTGTGGAAGAGATCGAGGTGTTGGAAGGGAAGGATTTCTGGAAGATGTTTTTCTATAAATATTTTCCACGCACCCTAAGACTTAAGATAGAAAGGGACTTCCTTGACCTCAAGAAAATAAGTGATGAATCTGTCAGAGCATATAAGGAAAACTTCACAATGATTGCACGATATGCCTCCGACTTTGTCATTACCCCCGAATGAGAGGTTGAACGCTTCTTTGGTGGGATGAAACCTAGCCTACGGAAAGCGCTGGCAATCCATGACTTCAACAGCTATGGGAAAATTGTCTGATGTGCCCTCAAGGTCAAAATAAAGATCAGAGAATCTCAGGGGTATCATGGGGATAAGAAGCGTAAGGTACAATTCAATTATGGTAGTCTGATGGATAAATCCAACAGTACTAAGAAGATCCATCACCCCACTTGCCAAAGGTGTGAAAATAAGCACCCTGTAAATTGCCTGAAAGGGATGAGGAAATGATTTAGGTGTGGAAGAGAAGTGCACATATCTGTTAACTTCCAACAGGAAAAACCCTATGACGAAACAAAGGAGAGGACACTCCGTTTGAACCTCGATGTGTTGTTCATTGCATCAACTGAAAAGAACTAGGGCATCTTGCAAATCAGTACACTAAGACAAGGAATTTCGGAGGCAACCAACAACCTCCAAGGCACCAAGCGAGAGAGTTTTCCATCACTACTGCCGAAGTGAACCCTGAAAACAAAGTGGTGAAAGGTATGATAGTTATTCATTCAAGAATAGAAAACATAATTTTTGATTCAGGTTCTACGCATTCTTTTATTTTCCAAATGTTTAGTAGAAGAATCCCAGCACCAACACAAATCATGGAAGTAAATATGTTAGTGAGTATGGAAAATGGGGCAATAATTGCATCCCATGAATATAACTCCTCCCCTGTCATAATCCGTGGATTGAATTTCCCGGCGAACCTCACCATAGTCCCTCTAGTGGAATTTGATACAATTCTTGGCATGGATTGTACTTCCTTATAAAGAGCCAACATAAATTGCTGTGAGAGGGAAATCACTCCCCATGTGGAGAATCGACCCCCTGATTCTATACAAGTGCAATGAGGAAGATGAATCTTCTTTATCTCCATCATATCATGCGTGGATATAACTTCCCTATGAGCACACATATCTTTCTTAAATGATTGATTCTAAGGAGGCAACCATCCTTGAAGACATGACTATTGTGAGGGAATTTGCTGAAGTGTTTCATGAGGAATTGCCTGATCTTCCTCTTAGAAGGGATGTTGAATTCTAAATTGATCTTATACCTGGGGTGTTTCTAATATCCAAGACTTCGTATAGAATGACTGTTGTGGATCTTGAGGAGCTGAAGAAACAACTATAAGAGAATCTAGATAAAGGTTTTATATGCCCATGTGCTTCACCATGGTGTACACCAGTCCTCTTTGTCAAAAATAAGGATGGGTCAATTTTCCTTTGCATCGATTATCGTGATCTTTACAAAATCACAATAAAGAACAAGTATCCCCTCCCATGAATTGATGACTTGTTAGATCAGCTATGTGGAGCACAATACTTCTCTAAGGTGGATTTTCGGTCGGGATATTATCATGTAAGGGTGAAGAAGGAAGATATCTCGAAGACTACTTTTCAAACAAGACATTGGCACTATGAATTCATAGTAATGCCTTTCAGACTCACTAATGCCACATCAATCTTCTTGGACTTGATAAATAGAGTCTTTAGGTATTACCTCGACAAATTTGTGTTAGTCTTTATAGATTATATTATGATATAATTTAAAACCATGGGGGATCATGAGGAACATCTAATAACTGTAATAGAGACCTTGCAGAAGGATAATCTCTATGAAAAGTACAGTAAGTGTGAGTTCTGGTTGAAGGAGGTCTCATTCTTGGGCCATATCAACACAATCAATTGGATATCTGTGGATCCCTCCAAAATAGATGCAACTGAGGGATGGATGAGGCCAACATTGGTAATGAATATCCATAGCTTCTTAGGTTTAGCTGGATATTATCAACGATTTGTGAGAAATTGCTCATGATTGTCCAACCCTCTTACCAAGCTAACTCGTAAGGGAGTAAAGTTTTCTTAGAGTGATGAATGTAAAAAAGATTCATGGAGTTAACAAAGAGGCTTATCATTACGCCCGTGCTCACTTTACCCAGAAGTGGATAACTTTTTGTGGTATTCAGTGATGCTTTGAAGAAGGGAACGAGCTGTGTGTTGATGAAAAATAACAAATTCATTTTCTATGCTTCCCGGAAATTGAAAGTTCATGATAAGAACTATCCAAAACATGATTTGAAGTTGAATGTGATGATCTTTGCTTTAAAAATTTGGTGGCATTATCTCTTTGGGGAGATGTGTGAAATATATTTAGACCAAAAATGTAACGCCCCGACCCTAGGTACCCAGAGTCGGTGCATTATTACATAACATTGGCATGATCTCAAAGGATAAAGTATCGAAAGACCGATTAGTTTATTAGTATTGGAAACACTAGATATATTCATAAGTCTTACATTACATAATAAGGTAAAAAAAAACTAAAACAACATTTTGTCTTCATATCCCCTCATACTATCCTTGCAGGTCATTCATAAATTACTTCTTCTCATCCTGGGAAAAATAAAACACTGAAAGGGGTGAGCTCAGATGCTCAGTAAGGATAACATTATAGTAGAAGCTTTCATAGATAATCATAAACACTTAAGGAAATTTATAACCAAAACAAAAGCCTTTTTAAACTTGTACTTCAGCATAAAATGGCAAAGATAAAATGAAATAATGCCATTTACTTATTCACATGGATATTCTACTAGTCGAACAATCACATGCAATATCAATAACCACTTTCATAATGATGGAATGCATAATGTCAGACTATCATAACCGCATAGCCAAGGCCTCGTGCTAAGACTACAACAAGATTTTGCCAAGGCCTTGTGCCAAGACACTAGTTTGTCTCATGAGACCTACCGATGCATCGAGGAGCTATAGCGGGCTCCACCCGTCACTTATTAAGTCCAATGCATTCTTCATATGAACAGGTTTAAACATAACATAAACATTCTTATTAAAACTAGCATACGAAATGTAAATACTTTAACCACAAACCATGAATGGTATAAAAATAGCACATCCACAGTCAAACATAACTCATTCGATACAATATGGAAGATTGTATTGTATCACATTAACCTAAATCAAGAATAATGAAGGATGTTGACATAGATGAAAATAATCATCAAAACTATTTGAGAGAAATATCCCCCTTTTTCTTGAAATCATTTAAAAGTCACACTATTTTTCAAGAAACCATTTAAAAATAGATTTTTGAATCGAAGTGTCCAATACCACTTTGAAACATTTAAAAGTAATTTTTATTTGAAAACTTTAATGTCCATATAAATAAATCCTTAAAAACATTTTTAAAACATGGACATTAATGATAAAGATTTAGAGGAATAAGTCTTTAAAACATTTAAAAAAAATATTTTAGTTAGAGATTCTAACCAAAAGGGAGACACTTGAATACAAATAATTGAGGTAATCAAAACTTTGTAATATCATTAGAATAAAGGGAATCATGATATACTATGTCAAAGTACATTATATACACCACATAAAAGTGATTTGGTGTATAACAACAAAGAAGTCTCAATGGAATGTAAATTAAGATGAAATCTCTCATAAAGGCCGTATCCTTAGGTTAAGGATAAATCAACGACATAGTTATGTGTGACAAATATAAATACACTAAATATGATTGGATATTCAGTGTAAAACAATCAAATGACATTCACACATAATCTTATAAAAACAAAACCAATGAATTGGATGTTTAACTCAACAAATGGAGAATGAGTTAAAACTACTCTTATCAAATTCATATCGATGACTTGAGAAATTATCAATGGAGTGATTATGCATATCCAAAGTATATCCACAGAAAGGGGAGTGGAAATTATGACATAATGAAATGAATAGTGATTCCACACATAATCTTGGAGTAATATAATCAATGAAATATGCGTAAAGCCGAATGAGTGGAAATTGAAATCTCAAATTCCCTTATCGATTTGGTAACTTATGAAACATGCACCCATGAAAGAAGGATCATACAATGATGATGTAAATACCATAAAATTAAATTATATTACACAATGAATACAATCATGGGCAGCACACATACACCACATGAAATAAATAAGTGGCGAACAATGGAATTCTCACAAAATTAAGAGTGAGATAAGAAACTCCTTACCATGTTAATCAACTGAGTCGCATGGCCAAAAGTTAATAACCACCAAATGATTTATAGAATAACATGAATATAAAGAGAATCATGATAATATATATCAAATGGCAGTACACAATACACCACTTTCAATAATTTAGTGGCGAACAATGGAAATCTCACGGAATTGAAAGTGAGATAAGAAAATCCCTTACCTTGTACTTTTCCTTGGTTGGGGGTAGGTTAAACTCCTGTATAATGTTGAAATAATTGTTATTAAATTATTCATGAATCATATACATTAATATGATATCATATATGATCTTTTAACATTGCTTTGTTAATAATATCTTAGAATTATCGTCGTTTCGGGTGTTAACTTACTCGTTTTCTTTTATATGTTTTGTTACGTAAGCCATGTTTTTCATGGATGAGTTATATATTATTCATATCCAGAATGATATCAAGTACTTAACCATTATTTTTAATCATCAAATGATAATTATACTTGAATTGATATGATGGAGAATGAATCTCATCGCGTTCGTGGAGACGGTAGTCCGTACGTACGCACGAGCGACAATATCATTCTTTTGATATTAAAATAATATATAATTGGATGGTATATCATATAGACAGAATCATTATCATGTTATATTTATTATTTAAATGAGTTACACATCATTATTATACCCACCCAAATAATAATATATTGAATAACAATTACACCACGACGTGGAGACGGTAAGCCGTACGTACGCACGTATGGTGACATGTTATTCAAAGGGTGGATATAATACTGAATATGGTTGTACCATATTTATAATAACATCACAGTATATATAAAATACTGGAGTTATTATTTTAGAATGGTAATAACAAATAAAAAAGAATTGGAAGAAGAAAGGAACTTGAAAAGGGGTGGTGAAAACATTACCTCTTCTTCGGGTTCTTCCTTTTGATTTGATCAAAAGGGCTCCTTAGGTTGGATTTCAGATCAAACTAATCCCTCTAGGTTGTATTGAGGGAATTTGAGAGAGTATTTGGGCAGGGTTTGGCCGAACCAAAAGGCTTTGAAGGTGTGAAGAAATGAGAAGGAGGAGTTCCCTTTTATAAGAGGGGTGAGGGGACCTTTGGAAAAGCTAAAAATATTAATTTATAATAAATTAATATTCAGTTTCTAATGGCTCCAAAGTTGATTATTCAAAGGTTAAGGTGGGGATAGGTCGAAAAATATTCAGCCAATAGAATTTATACAGGTTTGGGTCACTATAGTAACCTTATCTTTTAGTTTTAACTCTTAGTTAATTAGTTTGACATTTACCATGTCACTTTGTATTTTTATATTATATAGTTAATAAACTTACTATATACATCCAAGATACCCCCAAGTGGTCCATTAATGATATAAGTATCATTATATAAGTCTCTTGGCCGAAACTTAGATTTTTAAAAATTTAATATCAATTAATAATATAATATTTTCTTTAAAAACTCTTTTATGTCAATTTTGACACTATTCAATAGTTGATTTTTGTGAAACTCATAACAGAATTATTACTTAGAAAAAAGTAAATTAAATCAATCCTAATATGTAATATTATCCTATAAAATTAGTGTAATTCATTAAAAGTCTTAAATTTTTTTTATTTGGGTATTTATAATATCAATTATTTTAATTTTTCACTATTATGGTAATTACTGCATCATCATTGTGTCATAAATATATTAAATTATTTAATGTATAAAAATTATAAATAAAATATCATTATGTAGTAAATCTTATTATCTTTCTAATTAATATTTACAATCGAATTTATCTTATGTATACACCTATATTAAAAATGTTTTAGTAAATAAACGTTGATTTTAACTCTTTTAACTCTTCTTTCAATTAAATAATAATAAATGTCCTAATCTAATCCAAGTGGATCTAAATGATAATATTTTATTCCTAAGGTTGTTTTTGGTCTAGATACACTTGTCCAATAGAATTATGACATGTGTTAGGGTAATATTAATATCATTTTTACCCTTAATTACCCTATTTACTTTTAACTGTGGTAAATAAAAGTAAAAAGTTACTATTCACCAAAAATTATTTTCATCTCATTGAACCACATTTTACTTCATGATATTAACCATGTCTCTCGGATTTTCGAAATTCCATTCACAGAAGCGGTAAAATTAAGTTTTATGAAAAATTCAGTTTTTTTTAACTACCACTTAGTAGTTTCACTATTCATCCAAAATTGAAGTTTTTCAGAACAATGCCAAAATTTCACCCTAATCTATAATTCATATTCCGAATTCAAAAATGATGTCTATTTTAAAAAATTCTAAACATATAATCTGCATTAATTAATTTTATAATTAATTCCCGCTGTCACAACAAATAGCGTGTTTTTAAGAAACAATATATATCAAAAGATTGACAATTGTTTAGGTCCAATTTTAAAGTGAAATTAATTATAATGAACACCATTGGATAAAATGGTAAATATATATTCTAATTATACTTTAAAACCACTCAATAATATAATTTATCACTATAAATTTTTTTGATTTAAAAAGTTGTTTTTAATTAAAATTTAGTAATTTTCACTATTCATCAAAATATAAGTGTTATCCGAAAAGTTCCAAAATTTCACCCTAGGATAAATTCGATATTATGAATCAAAAAATGAAGTCCATTTTGAGAGATAGAATTTATAAAATTTCAAAAATTAGGTATTACTATTCATAACGGCTAGTTTGATTGGTTGTGGTGTGTTAGAATCTCAAAGTTGCGTACAATGCACACCGTTGCATTATTCGAAGGGAAACGTACCGTGGAAGCTTGGGGTGTTACATTCTCCCCTCCTTAAATAAATTGCGTCCTCGCAATTTTTAAAATTGTGCTTGGGAATATAATGGAAAGTCCCACATCGGAAAAAGAGTCAATAAAACTATCACTTTAAAAGAAAGAAAGAGAGGTATAAAGGTCAACCAAGATAACTCATACTTGGATTCCATGTAGGAAAACATGGATATGGATGATAAACTAAGTGTCACGTTCTGATGGAGAGGGATATAAATCATGATCAGGAGAAAGTTAACAATAAGAAAACCACAAACTTGTGTTGGGACAAACGACCATTAGTCTCCTAGTAGGAAATTAAACGGACAACATTTTTTGTTTTAAGTTACATTTATTTATGATATTGACTAAGAATATAAAGATATATACTTACATTTTAGGTAGAGTTTCATTCTTTAATAAATTTCCACCACTAACTCATTTTTTTAAACGATGAGTATTCAAGAAGACTTGGTCTCACTGGAAGAGCTAGAATAAACTTCTATAGAATCACATGATCCATACAGGATGAACTATATATTTACATTGTCTTTAGAGATTAATCAAAACCAAAATGGTTAGTACAAGATCTAAAGATCCCCCAAAAGGATATTCCTTGAGAGAAATAAACACTAATCTTAATTTCCAAAATTAAACCAACAATACCCCAAAGTTAAATAAATTCCATTCAATAATCAATTGTCCTTAAAATCCTTTAATATAATCAAAACTAATATTGAAAACCAAAACTTATTAAGAATGTATTATTTCACGTTAAATTGTATCTCCAAATGACATTAATTACTATTAAAATCACATACTTTAATGTAATTAACCTAATCATTTCCATAAATAACCCAAATCATTATAAATCCACAATAAAAACATAGATAAAAATCCACCATTACTCCTCAAATGAAATCCCATACTACTCTATTTTCCTTTGGCATATAGTGTTCTCAACAAAGAGAACAACTTCCAAAATAACATTTATCACTTAATCACCAAATCATTTTCCTATACTAAGGGTATTCATTTGATAAGACATAAGATCCCAAATCAAATTATTATTGATCAATAAAATCATTTAACTAAAAATAATAGTCACACTAAACAGGGACTTCACGTAGTCCAGTGGTAGGCGATAAATCCCAATCGCACTTTGGTTGTGGGTTCGATTCCCACAGCTTTGTCCGACGCAACGGGTTGTCACACGGTCTGCGTGTTGTCCTTTTTCAAAAACTATATTTTATAATATTACCAAAATGAAAAAAATTCTTCAAAATAACCATAACTTAATTTAAACACAAATCTTATCTCATACCTTGCATTTTCATCCCAAATTATGATGACTTATAATTTCCTCAAACCCAACAATCATATAAAACCAAATGATTATTTATAACTATATCCACAAGAGAAGAGATAATTCTTCCTCAAATATCATTCTCACATGGGAAACTGCGGGGTTACAAATACAAGAGAAAATTATTCCAAAGTAAACCCATCAACAAGGAGCACTAATACTTTTTAAGAATTTCTCTGACCATTTATTTCCACATAGCTTCTTCTTTGACCAAGAAAATATCCTATAGAATAGGGCATTCACTCGGGTAATGGCCAGGTCCCCTACATTTATGAAAAATGACTATAAATGGACTCTTGGGACCATTTTTATCTTCTTCCATAGTACTCTTCATTTTTCTTCGGCAATTCTTCACTTTATGTCCTTCCTTCCCGCATGTAAAGCATTTCTTTGTCCCATTGAGGCACTTTCCTAGGTGTCTCCTTCCACATTTCCTGCATGATGAAAATTGAGGATTTCTTTCTCCATGGTCTCCACTACTGGAGCTCTTATCATTCATCACCTTTCTCTTCTTTGTTGAGTATGGTAATCGGTTAATATATATATTGTTGATCATATTTTTGGAAAATTGATTTGGAATAAAGACGATATCTTTTATGCCTATCAACATTCCATTTTGTTGCTCATTTCCACCACCATTCCCTCCTTTTACATCATTCTCAAAGTCACTATGACTTCTTTGGAATCCATCCATTGACTAAAACCAGAAAGCATTGTGTGAGTAAAAGTAGTCATAAAATCATTTAGTGATTAACATGTCACCATATTCTCAATTTGAAACACATTAGGATTAACCAAGGTCATTTACTCTCATCTAATATATATATAATACTTTTAATCGGTTTGTAAAGAAAATGTAAATTATCCTAAGCATATCCTCCGGGAGTGTCGTAACCAAGAGTGCAGCAAGGCCCGTTGTCGTGCACCAGTTCCCGTTTGAGTCTAGCTCAAAGCGGTGTTTTCGGGTTTTACCCCTAGGTACATCTGTGCCAGAGCCGCCTCTACCTGCTCGTATCCAGACAGGGATGTATTTCTCGGAAAACTCACAAAATCTCTACAATACCAAAATTTTAGGAAGTTCTTCTATACTAATCCTCAAAGTTCATCTTAGGTCTACGTGCTCTAATCAGAGTTTATCTATCTTCCAAGGTTTGTACTAAACTTCCTCTGATACCAACTGTAACGCCCCGACCCTAGGTACCCAGAGTCAGTGCATTATTACATAACATCGGCATGATCTCAAAGGATCAAGTATCGAAAGACCGTTTAGTTTAGTAGTCTTGGAAACACTAGATATATTCATAAGTCTTACATTACATCATAAGGTAAAAAAACTAAAACAACATTTTGTCTTCATATCCCCTCATACTATCCTTATAGGTTATTCATAAATTACTTCTTCCCATCCTGGGAAAAAGAAAACACTAAAAGGGGTGAGCTCAGATGCTCAGTAAGGATAACATTATAGAAGAAGCTTTCATAGATAATCATAAACACTTAAGGAAATTTATAACAAAAAAAGCCTTTTTAAACTTGAACTTCAGCATAAAATGGAAAAGATAAAATGAAATAATGCCATTTACTTATTTAGATGGATATTCTACTAGTCTAACAATCACATGCAATATCAATAACCACTTTCATAATGATGGAATGCATAATGCCAGACTATCATAACCACATAGCCAAGGCCTCGTGCCAAGACAACAATAAGATTTTGCCAAGGCCTTGTGCCAAGACACTAGTTTGTCTCATGAGACCTACCGATGCATCGAGGAGCTATAGTGGGCTCCACCCGTCACTTATTAAGTCCAATGCATTCCTCATATGAACAGGTTTAAACATAACACAAACATTTGTATTAAAACTAGCATACGAAATGTCAATACTTCAACCACAAACCATGAATGGTATAAAAATAGCACATCCACAGTCAAACATAACCCATTCGATACAATATGGAAGATTGTATTGTATCAAATTAACCTCAATCAAGAATAATGAAGGATGTTGACATAGATGAAAATAATCATCAAAACTATTTGAGAGAAATATCCCCCTTTTTCTTGAAATCATTTAAAAGTCACACTATTTGTCAAGAAGCCATTTAAAAATAGATTTTCGAATCAAAGTGTCCCATAACA
Source organism: Viscum album (assembly GCA_963277665.1). NCBI lineage: Eukaryota > Viridiplantae > Streptophyta > Magnoliopsida > Santalales > Viscaceae > Viscum > Viscum album. The sequence continues at coordinate 117,495,221 of OY728156.1, read as the reverse complement.
CTTTGAAACATTTAAAAGGAATTTTTATTTGAAAACTTTAATGTCCATATAAATAAATCCTTAAAAACATTTTAAAAAAATGGACATTAATGATAAAGATTTAGATGAATAAGTCTTTAAAAAATTTAAAAAAAAGTATTTTAGTTAGAGATTCTAACCAAAAGGGAGACACTTGAATACAAATAATTGAGGTAATCAAAACTTTGTAATATCATGAGAATAAAGGGAATCATGATATACTATGTCAAAGTACATTATATACACCACATAAAAGTGATTTTGTGTATAACAACAAAGAAGTCTCAATGGAATGTAAATTAAGATGAAATCTCTCAAAAAGGCCGTATCCTTAGGTTAAGGATAAATCAACGACATAGTTATGTGTGACAAATATAAATACACTAAATATGATTGGATATTCAGTGTAAAACAATCAAATGACATTCACACATAATCTTATAAAAACAAAACCAATGAATTGGATGTTTAACTCAACAAATGGAGAATGAGTTAAAATTACTCTTATCAAATTCATATCGATGACTTGAGAAATTATCAATGGAGTGATTATGCATATCCAAAGTATATCCACAGAAAGGGGAGTGTAAATTATGACATAATCAAATGAATAGTGATTCCACACATAATCTTGGAGTAATATAATCAATGAAATATGCGTAAAGCCGAATGAGTGGAAATTGAAATCTCAAATTCCCTTATCGATTTGGTAACTTATGAAACTTGCACCCATGAAAGAAGGATCATACAATGATTATGTAAATATCCACAAATTAAATTATATTACACAATGAATACAATCATGGGTAGTACACATACACCACATGAAATAAATAAGTGGCAAACAATGGAATTCTCACGAAATTAAGAGTGAGATAAGAAACTCCTTACCACGTTAATCAACTGAGTCGTATGGCCAAAAGTTAATAACCACCAAATTATTTACAGAATAACATGAATATAAAGAGAATCATGATAATATATATCAAATGGAAGTACACAATACACCACTTTCAATAATTTAGTGGCGAATAACGGAAATCTCACGGAATTGAAAGTCAGATAAGAAAATACCTTACCTTGTAATTTTCCTTGGTTGGGGGTAGGTTAAACTCATGTATAATGTTGAAATAATTGTTATTAAATTATTCATGAATCATATACATTAATATGATATCATATATGATCTTTTAACATTGCTTTGTTAATAATATCTTAGAATTATCGTCGTTTCGGGTGTTAACTTACTCGTTTTCTTTTATATGTTTTGTTACGTAAGACATGTTTTTCATGGATGGGTTATATCTTATTCATATCCAGAATGATATCAATTCCTTAACCATTATTTTTAATCATCAAATGAGAATTATACTTGAATGGATATGATGGAGAATGAATCTCATCGCGTTCGTGGAGACGGTAGTCCGTACGTATGCACAAGCGACAATATCAATCTTTTGATATTAAAATAATATATAATTGGATGGTATATCATATAGACAGAATCATTATCATGTTATATTTATTATTTAAATGAGTTACACATCATTATTATACCCACCCAAATAATAATATATTGAATAACAATTACACCACGACGTGGAGACGGTAAGACGTACGTACGCACGTATGGTGACATGTTATTCAAAGGGTGGATATAATACTGAATATGGTTGTACAATATTTATAATAACATCAAAATATATATAAAATACTGGAGTTATTATTTTATAATGGTAATAACAAAGAAATAAGAAGTGGAAGAAGAAAGGAACTTGAAAAGGGGTGGTGAAAACATTACCTCTTCTTCGGTTTCTTCCTTTTGATTTGATCAAAAGGGATCCTTAGGTTGGCTTTCAGATCAAAATAAGGCCTCTAGGTTGTATTGAGGGAAGTTGAGAGAGTATTTGGGCAGGGTTTTTCCGAACCAAAAGGCTTTGAAGGTGTGAAGAAATGAGAAGGAGGAGTGCCCTTTTATAAGAGGGGTGAGGGGCACCTTTGGAAAAGCTAAAAATATTAATTTATAATAAATTCATATTCGGTTTATAATGGCTCCAAAGTTGATTATTCAAAGGTTAAGGTGGGTATATGTCGAAAAACATTCATCCAATAGAATTTATACAGGTTTGGGTCACTATAGTAACCTTATCTTTTAGTTTTAACTCTTAGTTAATTAGTTTGACATTTACCATGTCACTTTGTATTTTTATATTATATAGTTAATAAACATACTATATACATCCAAGAGACCCCCAAGTGGTCCATTACTGATATAAATATAATTATATAAGTCTCTTGGCCGAACCTTAGATTTTTAAGAATTTAATATCAATTAATAATATAATATTTGTTTTAAAAACACTTTTATGTCAATTTTGACACTATTCAATAGTTGATTTTTGTGAAACTCATAACAGAATTATTACTTCGAAAAAAGTCAATTACATCAATCCTAATATGTCATATTATCCTATAAAATTAGTTTAATTCATTAATAGTCTTAAATTATATTTATTTGGGTATTTATAATTTCAGTTATTTTAATTTTTCACTATTATGGTAATTACTTCATCATCATTGTGTCATAAATATATTAAATTATTTAATGTATAAAAATTATAAATAAAATATCATTATGTAGGAAATCTTATTATCTTTATAATGAATATTTACAATCGAATTTATCTTATGTATAACCCTATATTAAAAATGGTTTAGTAAATAAACTTTGATTTTAACTCTTTTAACTCTTCTTTGAATTAAATAATAATAAATGTCCTAATCTAATCCAAGTGGATCTAAATGATAATATTTTATTCCTAAGGTTGTTTTTGGTCGAGATACACTTGTCCAATAGAATTAGGACATGTGTTAGGGTAATATTAATATCATTTTTACCCTTAATTACCCTATTTACTTTTAACTGTGGTAAATAAAAGTAAAAAGTTACTATTCACCAAAAATTATTTTCATCTCATTGAACCACATTTTACTTCTTGATATTAACCGTGTCTCTCGGATTTTTGAAATTCCATTCACAGAAGCGGTAAAATTAAGTTTTATGAAAAATTCAGTTTTTTTTAACTACCACTTAGTAGTTTCACTATTCATCCAAAATTGATGTTTTTCAGAACAATGCCAAAATTTCACCCTAGGCTGTAATTGATATTCGGAATTCAAAAATGATGTCTATTTTACAAAATTCTAAACATATAAATTGCATTAATTAATTTTATAATTAATTCCCGCTGTCACAACAAATAGCGTGTTTTTAAGAAACAATATAATCAAAAGATTGACAATTGTTTAGGTCCAATTTTAAAGTGAAATTATTTCTAATGAACACCATTGGATAAAATGGTAAAACTATATTCTAATTATACTTTAAAACCACTCAATAATATAATTTATCACTATAAATTTTTTTGATTTAAAAAGTTGTTTTTAATTAAAATTTAGTAATTTTCACTATTCATCAAAATATAAGTGTTATCCGAAAAGTTCCAAAATTTCACCCTAGGATAAATTCGATATGACAAATCAAAAAATGAAGTCCATTTTGAGAGATAGAATTTATAAAATTTCAAAAAGTAGGTATTACTATTCATAACGGCTAGTTTGATTGGTTGTGGTGTGTTAGAATCTCAAAGTTACGTACAATGCACACCATTGCATTATTCGAAGGGAAACATACCGTAGAAGCTTTGGGTGTTACAAAAAAGTAATCAAGTATATATTCACACAGATTGAGTTAAATATGCACCAACAAAGATGGTCAGAGCTGATCAAAGACTATAACTATTAAATCCATTACCACCTTGGAAAAAAGAACAAGGTGGAAGATTCTCTAAGTAGAAAGGACCCAATAATTATATCATTGATGAGAATTGAGAAGGATCCAATCTTCTTAGACTAGATGAAGATGGACATGGGAATCATAAATGAGGGAACACCATCAATCCTTTCACAAATGATTTCTTAACTATCTTTTTTGGAAAGGTTAAAGGATTCTCAAAAGGATGATGTATGAATTCAGAAGAGAGTGTAAGCTATCAGAAAAGGGAAATCCTCAAAGTTCAAAGTTGATGAAGAATGAATTTTGAGATTTGGGAAAATACTATGTGCTCCATCATGTCCAGAGCTAAAGAAGGAAATTTTGGATGATGCGCATAGTTCAAATTTCTTTGTTCACCCAGGAAACACAAAGATGTATCGAGTTCTCCAAGATCATTATTGGTGGGATAATATGAAGAAGGAGATCGCTGAGTATACCTCAAAGTTCTTGGTTTGTCAGCAAGTAAAGGCATAGAGGTAGAAGTCTAAGGGGATGATGTAACCATTTCCCATACCAGCATGGAAATGGGAGAACATCACCATGGACTTTGTCACCAGACTTCCGAAGACATCCAAAGGAAAAAATGAAATGTGGGTTTTTGTGGATTTCCTTACAAAGTCCGCACACTTCATTACAATTCAGGAGGATTTATCTTTGGATCAGCTAGAAAAGATATATATTAGGGATGTGGTAAGGCTGCATAGAGTCCCACTATCTATTATATCTGAACAAGATCCAAAATTCACCTCTTTTTTTGTAGAGTCTTTAACATGATCTAGATTCTGATTTTAACTTTAGTGCGGCTTATCATCCTAAAACTAATAGCCAATCTGAGCGGACAATCGAAACACTTGAGGACATGTTGAGAGCGTGTTCTATGGACTTCAAAGTAGGGTGGGACCAACATCTTCCACTGGTTGAATTCTACTACAATAACAGTTCCCACTCAAGCATCTGAATGGCTCCTTATGAAGCCCTATATGGGAAGAGGTGCAGAACACCAGCATGTTGGGATAAAGTTTCTAAGCGTAAGTTTCTAGGACCAGAAATGGTCTAAGAAATGGTGGAGAAGGTGAAAACCATTCAGCAGCATATCAATGCAGCCGAGAGTCGAAAGAATAGTTATGAAGATAATTGTTGATGAGACCTTGAGTTTAAAGTTGGAGACATGTTATTTATACACATATCTCCATGGAATAAGGTCACGAGGTTTGGAATGAAAGGGAAGTTAAGTCCTAGGTACATTGGCCCCTTCGAGATTCTTGATCGTTTTGGGGATGTGGCCTACCGACTAGCACTTCCACCTACCATGGCTAAATTACATGATGTCTTTAATGTATCCCTCTTAAGGAAGTACATACCAGACCCTTCACATGTACTCTATTCAGAGGTAGTTAACTAGAGGATGGTCTTTCTTAAGAGGAGAAACCAGTGAAGATCTTATACTGTAGAGAAAAAGTTCTACAAAATAAGACAATTCCTCTCGTCAAGGTGTTGTGGTGAAACCACAAGTTTGAAGAAGCAACATGGGAATCAGAGGAAGTGATGAAGAAAATTCACCCACATTTTTTTAGTGTGGGAAAAGGAAATTTTGAGGGAAAAATTTCTTAAGGGGGGAAGATTGTAATGACCCAAACTTTCATTAATGAAAATTCCTCTTGATCTAATTAAATTTCTTATTATTGTCATATAAAATGTGAAATTCATTGGTTTTATGTTTCTGGATTTCAAAAAAACATTATTAATTGTGACCATTTATAATATAGCCATTGAACCATAATCACATGATTAGTATAAATATAGGGATTTAACAAATCCAATTTACTCAGAAAATGGAAGTGATGACCTCATCTAGTAGACTTACCCCATACGAAGCCCATTTTTCAGAGCTCAGAAAGGAGGTTTCATCATTTGGATTCATTCATGACCAAGCCCAAGCCAAGATTTAACATGTTAAGATTGAGCGGAACCGACTACAAGAGAAGTGTAAGTTAATAGGGATTACAACCTGAGTGATGTTATCTGAGCCACCCCAAGAATCTGTCACCATCGCACACCTTACCCTTTGGTCTTATGCAGGTGTTTTAAGGGGTTATGTAACAAGACCCTAGCACTATGACAATGTACATTATTTTTGTACAAATAATATGCATTCATTTTATTATTATTACTTTGTAAATAGTTTTTAAAGCACCAATAGTATTTTTAGTTAATATTCAACTAAGAAATCTATTTTATTGAATTAATAGATTTTCGAATTAAATATTTTTTTTAAAAAAATATTATTTTTAAATTACATTTTATTAAATATAAATTATCATATAATTTTTTGAATGCAATTGTAATTTTATTAAGGTTTGAAAATAGTTTTTGTCAAAACCCATGAATTTTCGGTAATTGTTGGTTTTTATTTTAAAATTAAAAATTCTCATATTTATATAATTATTTATATAAAATTAATATTATTTTTGTAATCAGGACATGGAAATTATCCAATGGTTAATTTTTCATAATTTTCTGAGATAGTCAAATTTTTGGGTAAAAATTAAATACCATTTAAATATATAATGGGTTTTATGACATCATAATGACCTAATAGTGCGGTAATTAAATACTATAAACATATTTTTAGGCCAATATATGTTTTATAATTAAAATAATATGATTTTAGATTTTATTTATTAATTTTACAAAGCCTTTGTGGACCCTCCAAGACTTATAAAACATTTAGTCTTTTTAAATTGTTTTCCTTGAGAGTGTGACTCACCTCCACATAATCAACCCTATTATTTTAAGAATTTAGGACATTGAACTTATAAAATATTATTTTCCACCACCCTTTGGAAAAAAACATGTGCTGGTTTTTGGTATTTATTGGTTTAATGTGAGGTGTCCCAAACCTAAATAATAAAGAATTCCCTCTCCTTTCCTATATAAACCCACCCAAACTCCCACTTACTCTTCACTCAACTCCTTTGGAGTTCGACCAAACCCTTCCCTCAACTCTCTATAATCCGCCCAATATTACCCAAGCTCCCAAGAATCCTCTCTCAAGCCTCTCCCAAGCCTTTGGGATCACACTTCCAAGTAAGGGATTTCTTCCTTTCTCATTTTGTCTAATTTTCATTTAGTTGTTATACCCTTTTGGTTTTAATTAAAAATGTTGGGGTATGATTTTTCACCTCCCCCATACTATCCTCATTATGTTTTAATGATGGTAGACCTCTTTATCTCTCATTAAATCTTCCCATGTACACCCATTACCATGCCGAAATTCTGTTAGGGATTTCTCTATCCTCTTTTACATTCAAGTAATTCTTTTGTATTATGCATCCAAATTCCATTATTTTTGTTGGTACATGTATCCATATGACCCCATTACTGTCAATTTTATGTAAATATTATTAGACACCCTTTTCTATCTCATCAACAATTTTCATGAATCCTTATGTCACACCGTTATGCTGCCGAAATTGCACAACGTTTTTCCAAGATAAGATCATTTTGTAGTGAATACCATACCCATGTCTCTATCAAGGGTATTCACATTTATGCACATATACCTATTGAATGCTACATTTATTTATTTATTCCACATTACTTAATTTTGGAATAACTTTTTATGTTGATTGATTTCATGTTATATGATCCATGTGGCACACTTATGCATGAAATGAAATGTTTAAGAAGGGTTCACCCTGATAGCGCTCCAATGAATTTGGTAACGTATAGTATCATGATACGTCATGTGCAGTTGGTGTTCACTCATACTAATTCAAGTGAAACTAGGTTTTACTCATTCTTCATGTGAAATGAGGGTTTACTCATGCTTCATGTGCAATGAGCCTTCGCTCATGCTAATTCCATGTTAAGTGTTGTTGCCACATTTCCATGTTATGATTATCATGCTTTATCATGCATTTATGTTCATGTTTCTCTTGTGATCCATTGATATCCCTATTGTATAATATTTATTGTATTCCTCAGGTTATTCCATGTTTATTCCCTTACAGGGCTTTATATCTCATCCTTTTCTTATGCATTTCCTCAGGTTATCCCATGAAATGCTAAGTACGAGGGAATTTAGTGGTCATGTAAAGATAGTTTTCAATAAAGATGTTGTGTGTTTTATGTTCTAATATGTTATGTAATGTTCTTAATCCCCAAATACACTAGAACTATCGATCTTCTATTTTGTATCAAGTGATGATTTTGTGTAATAAATCGGGTTTAGGTGTGTAATAAAAAGCAGGGTTGTTATATTTTTTCTCCATCGAACATTTTAAAAGTATAAAACTTCAGTTTATCACTGTTATACCTCATCTTTGTTACATTTTTGGTCCCTTAATATGAAATAAAAATAGTTTCCCACATATCATATATTTTAGACAACTAAGAAACTCTATTAAAATCATTGGGACCTAAACTAAGAATTATAACAATCATACCCTTTAACGTAAAATAATAATCAACTTCCTAAGTATCATTCCATGTGTCTAGTTCACTAGTTGGAATATAACAATATTTAACCACTTTTAAATAAATTTTTTGACTAATATTATTCAAATATATAATTATACTATCTTTCCAGCATCCATGATTTTTACCATTAAAATAAGGATCTATAATAAATGATATAACTTCCATCAGATCAACCATAAAAATAAATCTTTTTATGTATGTATATTTCTCTATATATTTTCAAGTATAAAAAGATAAAACTATGAAAAGAAGGATTCATGATTCAACCCACTTCAATAATCTTGTTATTATTCCAATTGTCATCCCAAGTTTTATGTAGATACATACTCGAAGGGGGGGGGGTGAATTTAAGCCCTTTAAAAAATTGACTCATTTAAAATTCCATCTAAAATTATTGTTGAATATATTCTCTCTTTATTTTTTTCATGTAGATAAATTATAAAAAAAGTAAAGAGAAGGTAACATGATATTTTTATAATGGTTCTGGGATATAATACTTTCACTTAGTCCACTCTACCAACACTTATTGTGAGATTAGTGATTTATATTTCAATCTTTTTTACATGGATCTCATAGCTAAGTGAAAGAATATATTAAATATTGTAATAAGTCCTTTTCTAGTTATTTGTGTCCTTTAAAAATAAACATTGTAAAATAATTACAAGTAGTTTATACTTAATCACAGCTGTGTAAAAGAAGCTTCTTCTTCACCCACAACTGAGTAAAAGTAGTTTTCAATTAGAAGAAAGAGACGATATATAGAATTATATATATATATTCAATGCACAATTTCCTATGAAACTAATAATAGCTAATATTCTTTGAGAAAATAAATATTCAAGAGTGTAGTAGTTCTGAATAAGACTTAATTTTATATGATCTTCAATGAGCACAAAAACAACAACAAGAAGTTCATTAATGAAAGGAATAATTATTCATTATCCTTTCTTTACTTACTTTATTCATGTAGTAATAGAAAAAATTTAGTAGTAGAATGAGAATAGTAAAATTTATAGGTTAATTATATTATCTTTATTTCATATAATTTTTTTGAATGAGCTTTTTAGTCTATCTGTAAAATACTTAGAAAACAAATATATAATGATGAAATAGTTCTAGTCAATTTAATTTCATTCTTTGATAATAGTTTTCAAAAATAAATAATTCATATAGCTTATATAAATCACTCTATGATTTTTATAGAGATGTTGATGAATATTTTTTGAAAGAAATGTTTTAATAATAGTTGTTACAGTTTTGAAATAAACTCGTAAATTTATTTCATTACATAATACCTGTAATCATAAACATTTTTTAAAATTAAAATTTTAATAAACAAACATTTCTTGTAATTATCATCTTTTGAAAAACAGTGAAAAGTTTTATATTATTATAAATTAATAAATCATAACTTATAATGACTTAAAATTATAACTTTTGGATAGTAATAATCTATATCTTTCATTTTTATTAACTTGAATCTAATTGGTGAGGATCATACCTTCCTATATGATGGAGTTATAATAATCATTTTGATATTATTTTACATGACATTTTTATCTATTGCATTATGCAGTGTGTAATCTATATTGTTGGTAAGGTTTTATAATGTAATCACTAAAACTGGGAGGTTTTATGCACAAGAAGATCACATACACTAGAATATATTTTACAATAGAACCAAAATTTTGGAACTTCTTGCAATATTGATGTAGTATAATATGGAAATTCGATGTACCCTACTCACTTTACTAAGAAAAAATTCACACACTCTCTTCCAAATAACTCAAACAAAAACATTCAAACAAAAGGAAACCATAGGAAAGTAAAGAGGATCCACAAGTAACATGCGGTTCAAAATTTTAATTCCTACATCTATGGGAGAACACTGCCAAAATTTATTACTAGGAAGATAAAAGGATTTAAAACATTCATAATTAATAATATATGATATAAATTTATTTGATCCAGGTAAAGTTCAACTCTCAGTCATTAATGGGTAGGTGGTTCCACATATCTTTTATAGAGGTGTTCAGTTATTTGAAAAGGTTTCATCACAATTTTATGTTCAAGGATAACCCCCCAGAAACTAAAAACCTCATATTCCATATAGATCCCATATCCTCAACCACTGTATATGGTAAACAACCCTTATATCTCTCTATGCACCCATAAGAAGTTATAGTATTTAGATCAGAATTCTCCTCTTCTATTGGAATTCCAAATTTTTGGTATCCGAGACATCAGGACCACTGTATCATTTGATTTTCCCTCCTTCCAGTTGAATTGAATGAATCATGAAAAAAACTTCACAATTTCAAACATGTATAACCTAAAATCAATGGTGTTTCATTATGAAATAAAAAACCATCTTCCAATTTTACTTCCTCTATACATATTCTATAATTCATTCAATAAATATATCTTCCATCCTAAATTAATTTATTCTACATTCATATCACAATAAGCTTCCATATCCAGTTCATAGTGAGGTGTAGTCACTATTTTTATCTATAATCGTCAAAATAATATAGAAATTCAATATTATTTGAGTCATGGTTCTTTTAATCTAGTTCATAATTGATAAGAAAAATTATAATCTTCATTAGATTTCATATAATGAACATACTTTCAATTATATTAAAGTGAATCTGTATATATTATGAGTTGGGTAGGATATCTCTTGATCAATTTTATATTTTAATAGATGGGTTATCATTTTTTCATAGATGAAATATTCATTATTAGCTATAAAATTCATTTGTCAGGTGACCAATCTCTAATTATTCTTGAGAGGCATGAACTATAGTGTGATGTGGAATCATTATATTAATCATATTTCATGTTTTATATCTACATGTATCAACATTTTGAAACTTTACATTGAGTCTCTATTTAGTTTAATTTCATAATTTTGATATTCCCATACTTTATAAAGTTGATACAATAACATAATATTCACTCAAAAACTATAAGGTTCACTCTCTACATGGGGTTGATTCTTTATAGGGTAGATTCTTCATACAATTCCATGATTCATAAGCTACAAACTCATCTTTGTATGGGTCATGTTTTTTTTCGAATATAGACTTGATAAGGTATACTACTAGAACTATGTAGGGTTCATTCAAAACAGAAGGATTAATTATCTTCACAGGGTTTATGGAAATCTAAAATCAAATATCATCTTTACATCACAAGAGTAATTGATTTTCTAGATTCTCTAAAAAACATATAAATAGTATATCAGTGTTTACTTATGTTTATATAATTTTATTAGATTTACAATATATCAAATATTTACTCAATCCAACTTCTATAGATCAAGATATCACTGAAAATAGTATAAAAAATATTCTGAAATTCTAAAAAATATAGAAAACATGTAGTGAATTCTGACCAAAATATAAACACCCAAATGATTAATTAATCTTTACTTTTCATTTAAGTAAATATAGATAATATTCATTGATATAAAACTTAATAATAGGTGTGAAATTCCATGGTCTTTATCTAAATTTAAGATAAAAAACTATGGCCTAATAAAACTAGAAACTATAGCAAGTTAATAAAATTGATTTCTAGATAACTGATTTCTATATTTCTTCTTATTCTAATAGATTTTACTATAAGAAATATCTCTCAAACATAAAATGTGAGAATTTCAAAAATAATAATAGATAATAAATTAATAATTTTGAATTTTGAATAACATGTAATAACCTATATAACAGTGAATAAAAATAGTTAAAAAATAATAATAGATTATAAGAAAAATTAATGAAACATAAAAAACAAAGATACGGATAATGTAATTATCAAAGTATAATAAATAGAGCGTAAATAATACTCTCAACATGGTTCATGTATGATATGAATCACACTACATTAACAACCATTTCTACCTTAATCTCAATGTTGACACATGGATTCATGAAAAAACACATTCAAATCCCAAATATATAAATTTTTAGGAACCATATATTATCAGATCTTCCCACACACCAGCATTATGGTGCTATCTCAACCATCCCCAAACTGATATCATTTCAACCATAGCCCTTCCTACATGAGGGTTTCACCCCTATTGTAACACCCCAAGCTTCTACGGTACACTTCTCTTTGAATAATGCGATAGCGTGTGTTGTACGCAAAATCAAGTTTTAACACACCACAACCAATCAAACTAGCCGTTATGAATAGTAATACATACTTTTTGAAATTTTCTAAATTTTAACTCTCAAAATGTACTTTATTTTTGGATTCGGAATATCGAATTTAGCCTAGGGTGAAATTTTGGAACTTTTCGGATAACATTTATATTTTGATGAATAGTGAAAATTACTAAATTTTAATTAAAAACAACTTTTTTAATCGAAATAATTTATATTGATAAAATATGAATTTGAGTGGTTTTAAAGTATATTTAGAATATATTTTTACCATTTAATACAATGTTGGTCATTGTACATAATTTTACAATTAAACCACCCCTAAACAAGTGTCAATCTTTTGATAGTTATTCTCTCTTAAAAACACGCTTTTTGTTTTAACAACGGGAATTAATTTTAAATTAATTTCTGACACTTCTGCGTTTTTAATTTGAAAAAATGGATTCCATATTTGGAATCAGGATGTTCAAATTGTGTAAATAAGTAACTTTTATTTTTTTTCATTTTGAATAATTACTTCGGTAAATATTTTATTTACCATGGTTAAAGGTTAAATCCAGTAAATAAGGGTTAAAAAATAATATTATAATAATAACAAATTACCCTAAAATGTGTCCTAACTTTATTGGTTGATACATGTCCTACCATGGGAATCTTTGGGTCTAATGTTGGACCCCATGGAGCCACTTGTAAGTGATAATGACACTTTATATTAATTAAGTTAAAATAAATACAAAAATGACATAAGCATATATCTTTTAGATTTTTTTTTACATATGGTTATATATGTTGGATTTTCAATTATAAATATTCATTATAAATATAAAAATATTTCCTACATAATGATAATTTATTTATAATTTTTATACAATAAATAATTTAATTTATATATGACACAATGATGCTGTAGTAATTACCATAATTGTGAAAAATTAAAATAATTGATATTATAAATACCCAAATAAATATAATTTGAGCTTTTTTATGAATTAAATTAATTTTATAGGTTAATATGATATGTTAGTATTGGTTTTATTAACTTTTTTTGAAGTAATCATTCTGTTAAAATTTTCACAAAAATCAATTTTCTAAATAGTGTCAAAACTGACATAAAAGAGTTTTCAAAACAAATATTATATTGTTAATTGATATTAAATTCCTAAAAATGTAAGGTTCGGCCAAGAAACTTATATAACGATATCTTTATCATTAATGGACCACTTTGGGGTCTCTTGGATGTATATAGTATGTTTATTAACCATATAATATAAAAATACAAAGAGACATTGTAAAAGTGAGACTAATTAACTAAGAGTTAATACTTAAATATAAGGTTAATATAGTGACCAAAACCTGTCTAAATTATATTGGTTGAGTGGTTTTCGACCTATCCCCACCTTAACCTTTAAATAATCCACTTTTGAGCCATTAGAAACTGAATATTAATTTATTATAAAATAATATTTCTAGCTTTTCCAAAGGTGCCCCTCACCCCTCTTATAAAAGGGCACTCCTCCTCATTAATTCACACCATCAAAGCATTTTGGTTCGGCCAAACCCTACCCCAATACTCTCTAAACTTCCCTAACTACAACCTAGAGGCATTCCCTTAGTTAGAAAGCCATCCTAAGGAGCCCTTTTGATCAAATCAAAAGGAAGAACTCGAATAAGAGGTAATGATTTCACCACCCTTTTTTCAAGTTCCTTTCTTCTTACACTTCTTCTTTATTTGTTATTACCATTATAAAATAATAACTACAGTATATTATATATACTATAATGTTATTAAAAACATGGTACAACCATATTTCAGTATTCTATCCATCCTTTTAATGACATGTCACCATACGTGCGTACGTACGGCTTACCATCTCCACGTCGTGGTGTAATTGTTATTCAAAACATTATTATTTGGATGGGTATAATAATGATGTGTAATTCATGTAAATAATAAATATAACATGATAATGATTATGTATATATGATATACCATCCAATTATATATTATTTTTATATCAAAAGAATGATATTGTCGCTCGTGCGTACGTACGGACTACCGTCTCCACGAACGCTATGAGATTCATTCTCCATCGTATCCATTCAATTATAATTATCATTTGATGATTTAAAAATAATGTTTAAGGAATTGATATCATTATGGATATGAATAAGATACAACCTATCCATGACAAACATGGCTTACATAACAAAACATATAAAAGAAAACGAGTAAGTTGACACCCGAAACGACGATAATACTAAGATATTATTAACCAAGCAATGTTAAAAGATCATATATTATATCATATTAACATATATGATTATTGTATAATTTAATAATACTTATTTCACCATTATACAGGAGGTTAACCTACCCCAAACAAGGAAAATTACAAGGTAAGTGTTTATTTCACAATCTCTTCATTACTCGAGGTTGTTTATACGCAATTATCTACTAGGACCTCTTTATCATCCACATCCATGATTCTTAAAAATGTATTTCAAAACATTATTAGTATTTACAAGAATATGGGTTAAAGTGATTTATACCCCTTTTTGACTTTTTATAAGAGGTTTATAAAGGAATCTTTCCGTCGTTTTCCAAACAAGGTTCTTTTTAACCTTTTCGACAAAATTAAGGTAAGAATGTTTTTTTAACTTATACGGTGGATGCAGCTATTTTCTGCCGTTATAAAATCTTCTAAGCTTCCCTTACAATCTTATAAGAAAATTTTTAAAGTAAATGTTTTATTTTATAATTATGTGACTTTTAAATGATTTCAAAAAAGGGATATTTCTCTGAAATAGTTTTGATCTCATCTATGTCAACATCCTTTGATGGATTTTAAGCTTATTTGAAGTTGATTTACTATGATACAAAACTTCATATATTGTATTGAAGGTTTTTTGATATGTTTGACTGTGGATGTATTATTTTTTTACAATTCTTGGTTTATGGATGATGTATTTACATTTCGTATGCTAGATTTAATATGAATGTTTATGTTATGTTTAAACCTTTTCATATGGGAATGCATTGGACTTAATATGTGATGGGTGGAGACCAATATAGCTCCTCGATGCATCGGTAGGTCTCATGAGACAAACTAGTGTCTTGGCACAAGGCCTTAACAAAATATTATTTGTAGTCTTGGCACGAGGCCTTGGATATGTGGTTATGATAGTCTAGCATTATGAATTGTATCATTATGAAAGTGGTTATTGATAATGCATGTGATTATTCAATTAGTAGAATATCCATGTGAATGAGTAAATGGAATTATTTCATTTTATTATTTCCATACTACTGTGAAGTTTAAGTTTAAAAGGCTTTTTTTAGTTATACATTGCCTTAAATATTTATTATTATTTATGAAAGTTTCCGCTATATTTTTATCCTTACTGGGCATTTGAGCTCACCCCTTTTCTATGTTTTATTTTTCCCAGGATGTGAAGAAGTAAATTATGAATGACCTGCAGGGATAGTATGAGGGGATAAGAGTGTGGACTATGGATACTATGTAGTTTTAGTTTTTATTTTATGATGTAATGTAAAATTTATGAATATATCTAGTTATTCCAAGGCTACTAAACTAATAGGTCTTTTGAGACTTGATCATTCTTGTGATCATGCTAATGTTACGTAATAATGCACCGAATCTAGGTAACTGGGGTCGGGGCGTTACAGTTGGTATCAGAGGAATTTTAGTACAAACCTTGGAAGTTAGATTTAGGTAAACTCTGAATAGATCACATAGACCTAAGATGGACTTTGAGGATTAGTATAGAAGAACTTCCTAGAATTTTGGTATTGTAGAGATTTTGTGAGTTTTCTGAGAAATACATCCCTGTTTGGATACATGCAGGTAGAGTTGGATCTGGAACAGATGTACCTAGGGGTAAAACCCAAAAACACCACTTTGAGCTAGACTCGAACGAGAACTGGTGCATGACAACGGGCCTTGCTGCACTCTTGGTTACGACACTTCTGGGGGATAAGCTTAGGATAACTCTCATTTTCTTCACAAATCATTATGAAGGGTTTATGAGTATATACTTCCTCAAAGAAAACATTTTTATGATTATGGATTATATCCATAAATAGTTCAATTTATGTTAAGTATTTTATCAGTATGAAATTATGTATTTTGATTCATAAACTGATCTAGTTTATGCCATTTTTTAGAAATGATGCCTAGTGGAAGAAATGGAAACCGTATCAATGCACGTACTCCATGTAGTGATTTCCCTCCTGCTCAAGTTAATTATAGTGGAGCTGGTGATGAAACTGGTGCCGATCAGCTAATCACCATACTGGGACAACTCACTCAGGTTATGAATAATAACCTTACCCGTATGGAGCACCATGATCCGCAGCATGGAAGATCAATGTTAGATCGCTTCATGAGGCAACAACCACCAATGTTCAATGGGAGTACAAATCCCTTAGTAGCTGAGCAATGGATAAATTCCCTAGAGAAAATATTTCATGCTTTGGGGATTAGTGAAAGGGAAAAAGTTATCATGGCAGTTTACTGCCTCACTGAAGATGCTGATCAATGGTGGTCATTGATTCAAAAAATTATGGAAGATGATGAAGTATCAAATATGTAATGGAGGGAGTTTAAAGATATTTTTTTAGAAAAATACTTTCCTCATGACCATCGAGCAAATATGGAAAGGCAATTTCTGAGTCTGATAAAAAAGGAAGATGATAATGTCGCAAAGTATGAGGATAACTTTAAAAGGTTTGAAAGGTATGCTGGAGATTATATACATTACCCAATAAGTAATATTGATCATTTCTTTGATGGGTTAAAACCATTTCTCCGTCAAGAATTAGTCGCACAATCTTCCTCATAGTACGAAGACATTGTCTCATGTGCTATCAAGACAGAAAATGAATTTTCTAAGTTTTATGACCTTAAAGAAAAGCAAGATAAGAAGTGATCTGCTAATCAATATGGGAATGGAAATAAGGGGAAGAAGGGAAAGGTTGAATACCCATCTTTCCTTAAATGTGGAAAGAAACACCCAGGTACTTGCTTGAAGGGAACGAGAGTCTGTTACAAGTGAGGTGAAAAAGGCCACGAAGCTCATGATTTCAAGGGGAATAAGGAAGCTACCGATGTCCAATGCTACAATTGCAAGGAAATGGGACATTATTCAAATGAATTTCCTATGCATTAGGGGAACTTACCTCAGAAAAGGAAAAGGGATCAAGGCCAAGCTTATGCTATCACTACTGATGAGGTTGAAGCTCCGAAAGACGTGGTGGTAGGTAATTTAATGGTTTCCTTAGGTTTAGAAAATGTATTATTTTATTATAGATCATTACATTGTTTCATATCTTCCCAGTTTGCTAAGAAAATTAGATATTTCCAATTTGATTTAACAAGGGAGTTGTCAATTAAAACTCCTAAGGGAAGTATCATTGCAACAAAGTTTTCTGAATCAGTCCCCATTAGAGCACATAAATGTTCTTTATCCGCTGATCTCATCATCATACCTATTATTGAGTTTGATATAATCCCTGGTATGGATTGGCTTTCAGACCATGATGCGAAGATTTATTGTAAGAAGAAGGAGGTTGCGATTTTTGATGATGATGATAAGGAACACCTTATCATTAGAGCAGAATCGTCACCACCTAATTCTTATCTAGATCCACCCCCAGTAGCTCAACTAAATTCAATTATTGGGGAGGAAGAGAATGAAATGACTATGAGTGAGGAATGGAATGTTCAAATAGAGGATGTATCTATTGTGAAAGAATATGTAGATGTGTTTCCGGAATATTTAACTGGACATCCTCCAGAACGAGAAGTTGAGTTTTCCATTGATTTAATTCCTGGATCAAGTCCTATATCGAAGACCCCTTATAGAATGTCCACTATAGAATTAGTTGAACTAAATAAACAACTAGAGGAATTGAGTAATAAGGGATTTATTCTCCCTATTGTTTCTCCATGGGGATCCCCTGTTCTTTTTGCTAAAAATAAAGATGGATCTATGAGGTTATGTATCGACTACAGGGAGATCAATGATATAACAATAAAGAACAAGTATCCCCTACCTCGCATTGATGATTTATTTGACCAACTGCATGGAGCTCAATACTTTTCAAAGATTGAACTTCGATCTGGATACCATCAGTTGTGTGTGAATAAGGAAGACATTCCGAAGACAGCATTTCGAACCAGGTACGAGCATTACGAGTCAACTATAATGCCTTTTGGATTGACTAATGCACCCTCTGTATTCATGGATTTGATGAATAGAGTTTTCAAGGAATATCTCGATGATTTTGTGGTGGTATTTATTGATGATATCTTGGTATACTCCAAAATCTACAAAGATCATGAAAATCAATTACGCATTATCTTGAAGACTCTGAGAAGACATGAATTATATGGGAAGTTTAGAAAGTGTGAATTCTGGCTTCAGGAGATTTCTTATCTTGGCCATATTGTCTATAAAGATGGAATCTATGTTGATCCTTCTAAGACCAAGGAAATCCACGAATGGACAACACCTACGAGTATAACTGAGGTACGCAGTTTTATTGGTCTGGCAGGTTATTATCGACGTTTCGTCCAGAATTTTGCCTGATTGGATAACCCATTAACGAAGCTCACACGTAAAGGGGTTAATTTTTTTGGACAAAAGAGTGTGAAGAATGTTTCGAAGAACTGAAGAGAATATTAGTCAATTCTCCTATATTGACTCTACCATTGGGGAATAATGGGTTCGTTGTTTATAGTGATGCATCGAAAAAAGGACTTGGTTGTGTCCTTATGCACAATGATAGGGTTATTGCCTATGCATCACGACAGTTGAAAATTCATGAACAAAACTATCCTACTCATGATCTTGAGTTAGCAGCTGTGATCTTTGTTTTGAAGATATGGAGGCACTACCTCTATGGTGAGAAATGTGAGATTTATACTAATCACAAGAGTTTGAAATATATTTTCTCACAAAAAGAACTCAACATGCGGCAAAGGAGATGGCTTGAATTACTCAAGGATTATGATTGTATGATACACTACCACCCAGGAAAGCAAACAAGGTGGCAGATTCTTTGAGAAAAAAATATCATAAAGTTTAGAACAATATGAGAATTGAAAGGGATCCAATTTTCATGGATCTAGTGAAGATGGACATGGGAATAACCATGGAAGGTGGAACATCAATTCTTTTTCAAATGGTTGCCAAAACATCTTTACTAGAAAAGATTAAGAGTTCTCAGACCGATGATGAAGAATTTCAAAATAAGATTAAAGCTGTGAATGATGAGAGATTGAGAGACTTTGTGTATGAAGAAGAAATTTTGAAATTCGGGAAGAGGCTTTGTGTTCCTGATATACCTGATATAAAAAGGGAATTGATGGATGATGCTCATAGTTCCAATTTATCTATACACCCTGGGAGAACCAAAATGTATATAGATTTGAAGGAACATTTTTGGTGGGATAACATGAAGAGGGAGATTGATGATTTTGTGTCAATATGTATGGTTTTTCAACAAGTGAAAGCTGGAAGGCAATATCCTGGAGGAGTCATGCAACCTCTTCCCATACCCGAGTGGAAATGGAACAATATTATGATGGAATTTTTCATGGGGCTACCAAAGACTCCTAGAAGGAACGATGCAATATGGGTCATTGTTGATCATCTTACCAAGTCAACACATTTTCTTTCTATAAGGGAAGATTTACCACTTGAATGACTAGCAAGACTATATATTAATGAAGTTGTGAGACTTCATTGAGTACCCTTATCGATTGTTTCTGATCGTGATCCCCGTTTTACTTCAAGATTCTGGAAAAGTCGTCAGAAATCCTTGGATACTAAACTTCATTTGAGCACTGCCTACCACCCTCAAATAGATGGACAATCAGAACGAACTATTCAAACCTTAGAAGACATGTTGAGATCCTTCTCACTTGACTTTCAGGTTATGAGGGATCAATATTTTCCGATGGTAGAATTTTCCTATAACAATTGCTTCCATTCGAGTATTCAGATGGAACCATATGAAGCATTATACGAAAAGAGATGTCGCACACAAACCTGCTGGGATGAAGTTGGTGAAAGAAAACTTGTAGGCCCAGAACTGGTGGAGGAAACGATGGAAAAGGTGAAGGTAATCCAAAACCATATCAAAGCAGCTCAAAGTAGGCAGAAGAGCTATGCCGATAATCGAAGGAAGGATTTGGAATTTCAAGTCGGTGATCATGTTTTCCTGAAGGTATCTCCATGGAAGGGAGTCATACGTTTTGGTAAGAAAGGTAAATTGAGTCCCAGGTACATCAGACCTTTAAAAATTCTAGAACTAATTGGGGTTGTAGCTTACCGTTTGGCAATGCCACCAAATCTCTCCAAAGATCACAATGTGTTCCACGTATCTCTGTTGAGGATATACGTGCCTGACCCAATGCATGTACTCACCTATGAGGAATTAGAAATCGAACCCGATCTGTCTTATTGCAAATATCCTGTTAGGATTCTTGATGTGAGAGAACAATTAATGAGAAACCGGACGACTAGTCTGGTAAAAGTCTTGTGGAGAAACCATAAGATGGAAGAGGCAACGTGGGAACACGAGGAACTTATGAAGAAGAACCACCCGAGTCTTTTCATGCGGTAGTATTCTATAAATTTCAAGTACAAAATTTTTTGAAGGACGGGAGAATGTAACACCCCGAGATTCTACGGTATGCTTCTATTTGAATAATGAGATAGCGTGTGTTGTACGCAACATCGAGTTCTAACATAGCACAACCAATCAAACTAGCTGTTATGAATAGTAATACCTAATTTTTTGAAATTTTATAAATTTTATCTCTCAAAATGGACTTCATATTTGGATTCGGAATATCAAATTTATCCTAGGGTGAAATTTTGGAACTTTTCGGATAACATTTATATTTTGATGAATAGTGAAAATTACTTAATTTTAATTAAAAACGACTTTTTTAATCGAAATAATTTATATTGATAAATTACGAATTTGAGTGGTTTTAATGTATATTTAGAATATATTTTTACCATTTAATACAATTTTTGTCATTGTACATAATTTTACAATTAAACCATATATAAACAAGTGTCAATCTTTTAATAGTTATTATCTCTTAAAAACACGCTTTTTGTTTTAACAACAGGAATTAATTTTAAATTAATTTCTGCCACTTATGTATTTTGAATTTGGAAAATGGATTCCATATTTGGAATCAGGATGTTCAAATTGTTTAAATAGGTAACTTTTATTTTTAGACATTTTGAATAATTACTTCGGTAAATATTTTATTTATCATGATTCACTACCACAAAACTGGGCAAGGCATGTGCCTGCCTTTATCAGTGCTAATAGTAAAGCGCTGATAAAGGGTCGGGCATTTATCAACGCTTTTTTTAGTGCTGATAAAGGGATTATTTATCAGTGCTAAAAAAGTGCTGATAAAGGTTGTATTTATCAGCGCTTTTCATTTTAGCGGTGATAAATACACCCTTTATCAGCACTTTTTACTAGCGCTGATAAAGGCTCATGTGGATTTGTTAAAAACCCGCGGGTCCTCTTCCTCCTCCATGCACCCGGTCAAGCTCTCGCGGAAGCCCTCCTTTGCACTGCTGCCGCCGTCGCCTCCTCCTCCGCCGCGGCCTCCTCCTCCTCCTTCTCATCCTCCTTCTCCTCCTCCTCCGGCCGCCGCCTCCTCCTCCTCCGGCCTCCTCCTCCTCCACCGCGGCCTCGTCCTCCTCCTCCTCCACCGACGCTTCCTCCTCCTCCTCCTAGTCCGCGGACTCATCCTCCTCCTCCTCCACCGGCGCCTCCTCTTCCTCTACCTACTCCGCTGCCTCCTCCTCCATCGCGGCCTCCTCCTCCTCCTCCGCTGCCTCTGCTGCCTCCGCTGCCTCCGCCCTGCCTTCGCCCTGCCTCCGCCCTGCCTTCGGTGCCTCCGCTGTCGAAACCTCCTTCTCCTCCACCACTAGGTCCTCCTCCTTAAGGTGATTCAAATTTAATTTTCTTGAATTAATTATGTTTTGAATGGGTAAGTGTTTGGCCAACTATTCTTCGTGTTGAATCTTCAGTTTCCATGGGTGGTTTGGGATTGTGGTTATGTTTTGATCCTGACTATGGGTTGTTTTTATGATTTCCCACTACTTCATTAGATTTATTTAGTTATTCTTATGTTTTGGTGTTTTCATTTGGTTCATGTATCTCTTTATCTCTCCATGAACGATTATCTTATGGCTATTAATTTTGAGATGGGTTTGAGGAAATATATCAGATTTATTCTTATTCTTCAAAGTCTACCAACCTATTTTTAGGTGTTTCCCAAGGTATTGATGTGAGAGGCATATTTTAATTGAAATATTGGTCGCAATGGTGTGCCATTAATGGGTGGTGTAGGCTCCACTTTTTAAGGGCTCTTAGTTAAAATAAGAGGCTTCAAATGGTGGAGGATCACATCCTAAAAGAAAGGGGGATTCTTAATAGGGAAATAATACATAGATGAGTCTAATCCAGAAAAAATCAATGCAGTTGAGGTCATTCATGATGAATCATAATCTTGGCCAACCACAATTCGAGGTGAATTTTTTTAATTCTTCTATAGTATTGGTTTCATTTCAAAATGGTGAATCCTAGTCATTAATTTCACATATTTTTTTATTAATTGGTTATGACGGCAGAGTTTCTGAATTATTTCATGTATTAACTAACCCTTTTGGGTAAGAAAAATGGTCATGGTTTCATGTTCTTTGAGAGTTGTATTGTGGTACTTGGCATGGAGGACATTTTGGAATTCCATGTTTTTGACCTGGTCTTTTCCGACCTCATTATCGTCTTGGATTTTTTTATTGGATTTAGTGCACTAGATGACTATTATCACCATTGGGTTCAGTTACTTACTCTTAACATGAGATTCCATGTCTTTTATGGAGATTGTAATCTATAACCATGGAGGGTATGACAAGTTTCTTCTATGTTATGGTACATATCATGTCATTTTTCCAAGGTTTTCCTTGGGGTTGTTGAGAAGTGTTCATCATGTGAAATTCCAGTGGTCATGGAAAAGTACACAAAATCATTTCTAGAGGACTTCATGGGATAACCTCCCCAATGAGTGTTTGCGTTTTCTATCTATTTGCTTCACAGGAAGATCCCATTTTCCACTCCATCACATCATAAGGCTCTGGCCGATTTAGAGGAGCTAAAAGATCAGCTAGAAGATCTTTAGGGAAATGGTTCTATCTATATGATCATGTCACTATGGGATTTCCAATTCTGTTTTCAATGAAGTCATATCATAGCCTATTAATTTTAACAGTCTACCGTAGTCATAGCCAGGTGATAGTATTGAATAATTACATATTGCCTATAATTGATGATTTGTTTGACCATCTTATATGGTTCTATTGGTTTTTGAAAATTTTCTAGAGATCAGGGTACCAACAGTTGAGGGTTTGGGAAGAGGATAATCAAAAGATAGATTTTTAAAGTCGATATGGAAATTTAAAGTATTTATGAATTCCATTTGGGATCACCAATGCTCTATCTATTTCATGGAACTGATGAACTAGATCTTTAATATCTTTATAGACACCTCCATTTTAGTTTTTTTAGAATACTTCTTGGTGTATTACAATATATAGGAGGAGTACTTCGATAATCTGGAGGTTGTTTTGGGTGTTTTTAGAGAGCTTTGTCTTTATTAAAATATTATAAATTCCCCATATTTTGTTTAAAAAGGATTGTTTCATGGTCACATTATTTCCTTGTAAGGAGTTCTAGGTTATCCAGAAAGGGTTCGAGAAGTCATTTCTCCTCTAACCTATATACTCATCCTATGGATTTCAAATAGGATGAATATAAATAAAGAATGGATGAATGCCAATCGGTTGACAAAAGAGTATGAAGAAGGTGTGAAAGAATTTATCAAGTTTGCAAAAGATCATGCATGTGACTCTTCTCAAATCCTTTTTCCATGTTTACACTATTGTTATTCAAAACAAATTAGTCCAGATGAGTTGGAAGTACACTTGATCTGTCACGGAATAGATCAAAGTTATACATGTTGGAATAAACACGGGGAAACAACGAATGTAAGTAGTGACTAGGGTGACACTGCGTTTTATGGATCATCTGATATGATTACAAACATGAACAGTGAAGATGACCATATGGAGGATGTGATTACAGATGTGAATGATGATGAAGATCGTATTGAGAAAATGACAAGGACCTTCGAAGATGAACTTCGTGATTGCCCAAAATTGTTTGAGAAGTTAAAAAGTTGTGCAAAGACGCAATTGTATGCTGGTTTCACTAAATATACAGCATTGTCAGCCGTACTGAAGCTGTATAATTTGAAAGCAGATAACGGGTGGAGTGACGACAGTTTTACGAAACTACTTGCCCTTTTGAATGACATGCTCCCAGAAGACAATGATCTCCCGAGCCGAACATACAATGCCAAACGAATTCTACGCTCTATGGGTATGATCTCTGAAAGAATACACACCTTCTTGAATGATTGTATACTATTTTGCAAGGACCAAAAATCACTTAAAGAATGCCCAAAGTGAGGTGCTTCTCGATACAAGAAAGATGAATCTAATCCTACTAAAGTTTTATGGTACTTTCCAATCATTCCAAGGTTTAGACGCCTATATGGAAGTGAGGAGACTGTAGAACAATTAACATGGCATGAAGATACAAGAATTAAAGTTGGGATACTACGTCACCCGGCAGAATCTCCTTAATGGAAGAGAATCAATCATGAGTATCCTGAATTTGGAAACGAGTCGAGAAACCTTTGTCTTGCGTTATCTACAGATGGAGTGAATCCTTTTGGTTTTCAAAGAAACACTCACAGTACATGGCTGGTTATGTTGATAAATTATAACTTACCATCATGGTTATGCATGAAACGAAAATACATCATGTTATCTATGCTTATATTAGGACCAAAAAAACTGGGTAATGATATTAATGTTTATTTAGCTCCATTGATCGAAGATTTGAAATTATTGTGGGATTCAGGTGTTATATTGTATGATGCTTACATGAAGGAAGATTTCACTTTGAGAGTCATGTTGTATGGGACGATAAATGACTTCCCTGCTTATAGAAATTTGTCAGGATATAGCATTAAAGGAACTCAAGGCTGTCCCATTTGCGAAGAATATACACAATCAATTAGGTTGAAACATTAATCGAAAACCGTGTTTCTAGGACATCGCAGATTTCTACCACGACGACATAAGTACCGTTCTTGGAAGACATCATTCGATGGAAGTTCAGAAGAACGTACAACACCGTCTCCACTAACAGGCGATCAATTGTTTGAGAAAGTTAAAAATGTGGACACTACTTTTGGTAAACCGGCTTCGAAAAACCTTACAAAAATTGGTTGGAAAAAGAGATCAATTTTTTTTGAATTACAATACTGAAATTGTCTGTATGTAAGACATTTTATTGATGTTATGCATGTAGAAAAAAATGTATTTGACAGTGTTATCAGCACGTTGCTAAATACATCTGAAAAAACAAAAGATGGAATTAAGGCTTGGTTGGACATGGTTGAGATGGGAATACGAGAAGAGTTGGCACCAGTGAAGGGTGAAAAACGAACATTTCTTCCTCCTGCTGCTTACACTCTTTCCAGGCAGGAGAGATATCAGTTTTGCAACTTCTTGAATGACGTAAAGGTTCCAGAGGGGTATTCGCCAAATATCAGTAACCTTGTGTCAATGAGAGACTTGAAGTTAAAAGGTCTGAAATCACATGACAGTCATGTTTTGATGAAAAATCTCATTCCAATTGCTTTACGTTGCATTTTGCCCAAGAATGTCCGCCATATATTAACGAAACTATGTTTCTTCTTCAAAGCTATATGCAGAAAAGTTATAGACCTGGCGAAATTTCCAACTATGGAAAAAGAAATTGCCGTCATATTATGTGAATTAGAAATGTTCTTCCCGACTTCATTTTTTGATTTGATGGTCCACTTGGTGAGAGAGATTCGACTATGTGGTCTTTTACATTACAGATGGATGTACCCCATTGAATGGTATATGAAGATTTTGAAAGGGTATGTCAAAAATCGAAGTCAGCCAGAGGGTTGTATTGAAGAGCGATATATTGTTGAGGAAGCCGTTGAATTCTGTACCGAATACTTGTCTGGTGTTGAAAGCATTGGCTTACCAAAATCTCGTCACACTAGGCGGCTTGAGGGTGAATGAATTTTTGGAAGAAAGGTTGTCACAATCAATATTACAGATCGGGAGTAGGCCCACCTTTATGTTTTGCAAAACAGTTTTGACGTTGACCCATATGTTTAAATCCACAAAGAAATTCTTAGGCATTTGAATCGATAAAGGGATGAAAAATGGATATCAGATACACATAATCAACAGTTTATAGGATGGATTTGAGATCATATTTTTAAGAAGTCAGATGAAAATCCAAAGTCAATTTCGGAACGACTTTGATGGCTAGCCGGAGGACCAAGTGTGTATGCATTATCTTACAATGCTTATGTAGTTAATGGTTATACATTTTATACTAATGAACATGATGAAGACAGTACCATGCAGAATAGTGGGGTTACACTTGTGGCTGAAGCGATGCATGTTTCCGATGCTAAGGATAGTAATCCAATTTATGAGAATATGTCATACTTTGGCATCATCAAACAAATATGGGAGTTGGATTATACGGAATTTCAAGTTCTGATATTTCAATGAATGTGGGTTGATAACAGGAGTGCTGTTAAAATAGATGATTCGGGATTCATGAAAGTTGATTTCAGTAAGGAAGGGGAGAAAGACGAACCATTTATAACGGCATCACAGATAGTGCAAGTATTTTATATTCCAGATCCCGCAAACCGAAACTGGTCAATTGTTCTGTTATCGACCAAAACAACTAAAGGGTCAGATGAAAATTCAATGGAAGATGACACTTTCATTGGGACTTCACAATCATTTCACAGTGGTCCCAATGTAGATGACGTTTTGTATGTCAGATGAGACCACAATGAAGGGATATGGATAGTTGATAGAGGGGTCAAATCTCTTCAGCCTTTAAAAAAAGGGAGTTCAATAATCAGGTTATTGATTTTTATTGTAATATAGATTGTGTTACATTATGTTATTATCTGTTTGCTGCTGCTTTTATGTGATTTAATTAAATTTTAAACTAGTTCTGCAGATAATGACTTCTTCATCTGCTGATGCACCCAATACTGAGACACAACACGTCTCTCAACCTGTTGCAGCTGGTCCCATTGCTGAGAGACAACAGGTCTCTCAACCCGTTGTAGCTGGTCCCATTGCTGACGTACAACAGGTCTCTCAACCTGTTGCAGCTGGTGTCAGTGCCAATGCTAGCGCTTCGGAGAAACATAATGATGATGCAGAAACTGAGGAAATGGTAGGCGATGAAACCCCAGCAAAGCAAAAAAAAATAGGTGCGCCGTAGTTTGACAGTTTTAGCAAAAATCCTTAAGGCAAGAGAAAAAGGCATCAAATATGAGGTGGGATGGAATAAGCTAGGCCAGCATGTAAACCCCAACAAAGCCATGTTTAGTAGCTACATTGGAATCGTCACTCGACAACGAGTGCCGATTGATGTAGAGTCGTGGCACCATGTTGTCAGCGGGTTGAAAGCATTAATGTGGGAAGAGATTACGGTAACATTACGATATCATCTATTTAATTTATTAAAATAAAATAAAATATTGAAATATTGACTAACCCTTCATCATCTCTTACAGAGTGCATTTATAGTAGATGTTTCGCACAAAGAATATGTTTTTAGAGTGGCAGGAAGGATTCATAGAGGCTTTCACATCATTTTAACGAAACATCATCTAAAAGATGCCGAAGGGAAAATAAAGCCGCACCCGCCTCCTCTTTATGCACACTTGATATCCCAAGGAACGTGGGATGCGTTTTGAAACAGTCGTGTGGAACAGAATTTTCAGGTACATTGTGTTTGGTTACACGTTGTGTAACCTTTCTTGTATTCATCACATTGATGGATATGTTTTTATTTATGAAACAACAACTGAGTGCTGAAAATAAAGAAAGGGCAGCAAAACCAGCGTACCCCTACTGTAAAGAGAGGTTGGGGTACGCTTCAATTGAAAAAAAATTGGTATGTATTTTAAAAGTACTGTAATAATTTTATGTGACATAAAACAACATTGTAACCATGTTTTTCTGTTTATATGAATATTGATGAAACAAAATATCAATTCACTTCCATTCCACGCCATGTGCTATGGAAGGAGGATCGTGTTAATAAAGAGGGGAAACTGATAGATGAAAACACACAAAAAGTGTGGGAAACATGTGTAAGTATGACATAATATAAACTTGTTTTGCATTAAATCACTATTACATAACGATTCTTACTTATTTTTTCATATTTTCTATTTGACATAGTCACAGGAATCAACAACACCCGCACCGGATGCAGACATACTTTCAACGGCCTTGAAACAGCCAGAACAGTATGGCCGCGTCAGAGGTGTGGGTTTTGGGGTGTCACCCCGGACATATTTTTCAGAAAAAAACAAGAGGATGAACAAACTAAAGAATTGCATTTAATGAGAGATTAAGTAGCTACCCTTGAAGAACTAATCCAAACTCAGGGAAAGATGCTAACGAGTTTTATGGAGGAGAGGTGAAGAGAACAAACAACTCAAGAACAACCCCCGCGAGAAGATCCACCCTCACCAGCTTTGAGGAGAGTCATTCCCCTCAAAGACCTGACTTAAATGAGGTAATCAATGTTATAATATTCGTTTTTGTGAGATTTGAATCACATAGACACTGATACCTTTCATGTAATGAAATTCTGCAGGGTGAAAATGACTGTGATTTATATCTGTCAACTCCCACCCATCGCCTTGTAGCGAGGGCTACGATGTTCAATATGCAGAATGACACGCTACACTCCAGACCACTTCCAACTGGTCATGTCAAAGTGTCGATTAATATAGCTCATGAGCCGAGCGCCGAGCTACCTATGCCAAATGACGATGATGACATTCATACGGTGGAAAAAGTTGTTGGAACATTCATTGCATTGCCGTCGAATCTTGTAAAAAAACATGTCGAGCAGGAGGTATTCATTTCCAGTTCATTTTTCAAGTAGAACCTTTAACATTAAATTAGAAAATGGCTGAACTGATGAATGTTATTACAGAAGGATAAAATGGAGAAGCTAAAACAAAAGAGCGGCTCCAACATTGGATCAACCAACCGATCAAAACGATCTACTGAGAGCGCGTTCACCCCGCCCGTTCTATATCCACATTTAATATCATTGTAAGCTCATGTGGATATGAAAATTAAAGACGGCAAGAGTCATACAATTGTTTTTGAAAAAGATATGTACGGAGAGGAAACAATAGATTTCGTTAGTGAAGACGCTGTTTCTGAGATCATCACATACGACTGGCTAGGCGCCTCAGTTATAAATGTATACATGAGGTATGTTTTCATGATTTGATTTTACAGAAGCTGATATACTTTGATAATTATGGATAAATACATCTCATATTTTTCACAGGAGTATATATGAAAAACAATTGAAGGTATTTCCCCATGAATAAAAATTTGGACTCGTTAGTCCTCACACCATTTCTACACAACGAACAGAAATAGATTCTAATTTTCAGGCTGAATTGATGTCAAATATGCTCAGAACGTTTCAAAGAAGAATTATGACTGACAGGATCTTTTTAATACCAATGATGCAAGGGTAAAACTCTACTTTTTAATCATATCAATTATATTTTCATTTCTATCAGTACTTATTTCTTTTTGTGTTTTTAGGGAACATTGGATGCTCATTGAAGTCAATTTGGATACTCCAAAGATTTATTTTCTGGATTCACTGCATGGATATCCAACTAACTGACCACAGA
This sequence comes from Viscum album, assembly GCA_963277665.1. NCBI lineage: Eukaryota > Viridiplantae > Streptophyta > Magnoliopsida > Santalales > Viscaceae > Viscum > Viscum album. The sequence goes on along the minus strand of OY728156.1, from coordinate 117,464,763 downwards.
TGATGGCGATTATCAATTTTTAATACACTAGATCCAACATTTTAGAACTAAATATCTAGTTATATAATTTATATTATCTTTTAATGAGGATTTTGTTATGATAGGGCGGTGTATGAATATCGTCTAAAGGCTGGAATGAATCCAGGGCGTAAGGAAGACAATGCCCACAAGATCTACAAATGGAGAAGTATCTGGGTATGTATAATTATATTTCACAATCCAAATACATATCAAAACAAATTACTTATTTTTCTCGATGTTTCTGCAGTGTCCGAAACAAACAATTGACAAGGACTGCGGTTATTATGTTTGTAAATTAATGAAAGAGATCGTATTTCATGGACAAACTAGCATCCATGAAGAGGTATTTCTGAAAATAATTACTAATTTATTTAAAATAATTATTAATCCTTTATGTATTTATATTTTTTCAGTAATACTATGACTGTCGCAAAAAATCTTATTCATAAGATGATATAAATGTCTTTAGAAACGAATGGGCATTATACCTGATGGAAGAATGTAAACAAATAGGACAATGAAGGTGAATTACTAATACTTATTTTATCTTTATATGGTCATTGATATCTCCCTTTACACTTATTGAGAATCTATGATCTCTTTTTCTTATGATTCATATCTTTAGATTAGTGAATTCCTACTACTTAGTTTGAAAATGACATAAACTTTGGAAAACAACACCAATGACATACGGAAAACCGAGCAAATGCGTTCGGATTGTTTTGATACTTTAGGACAACAATCCACGAGTCATTTGTGATGTGTACGAATCAAATGCACCTTAATCTAACGCACGGTGTGACCTGTATGGCTAAAGGTGTCTGATATCAATTTCCAATTGAGATAAACTTTGGAAAACAACACCAATGACATACGCCAAACTGATCAAACGCGTTCGGATTGTTTTGATACTTTAGGACAACGATCCACGAGTCATTTGTGACATGTACGAATCAATCACACCTCAATCCGACGCACGGTGTGAACGGTATGGATAAAAGTGTCTGATATTAGTTTCAAATTGAGATAAACTTTGGAAAAAACACCAATGAGATACGCCAAACTGAGAAAACACGTTCAGATTGTTTTGATACATTAGGAAAACGATCCAAGAGTCATTTTTGATGTGTACGAATCAACCGCACCTCAATCTGACGTACGGTGTGACTAGTATGGCTAAAAGTGTCTGATATCAGTTTCAAATTGAGATTAACTTTGGAAAACAACACCAATGACATATGGAAAACAAAGAAAATGCGCTCGGATTGTTTTGATACTTTAGGAAAACGATCCACGAGTCATTTGTGACGTGTACGAATTGACCGCTCCTTAATCCGATGCACAGTGTGACCGGTATGGATAAAAGTGTCTGATATCAGTTTCAAATTGAGATAAAATTTGGAAAACAACACCAATGAAATATGGAAAACCGAGCAAATGCGTTCGGATTGTTTTGATACTTTAGGAAAACGATCCACGAGTCATTTGTGACGTTTATGAATCGACCGAACCTCAATCCGACACACGGTGTGACCGGTATGGCTAAAAGTGTCTGATATCAGTTTCAAATTTAGATAAATTTTGGAAAACAACACCAATGACATAATCCAAACTGAGAAAATGTGTTCGGATTGTTTTGATACTTTAGGAAAACAATCAACGAGTCATTTGTGACGTGTACGAATCGACCGCACCTCAATCCGACGCACGGTGTGACCAGTATGGCCAAAAGTGTCTGATATCAGTTTCAAATTGAGATAAACTTTGGAAAAAAACACCAATGACATACGCACAACCAAGCAAACACGTTCTGATTGTTTTGATACTTTAGGAAAACGATCCACGAGTCATTCGTGACGTGTAAAAATTGACTGCACCTCAATCCGACGCACGGTGTGACCGGTATGGCTAAAAGTGTCTGATATCAGTTTCAAATTGAGATAAAATTTGGAAAACAACACCAATGAAATACGCCAAAGCGAGAAAACATGTTCGGATTGTTTTGATACTTTAGGAAAATGATCCACAAGTCATTTTTGACGTGTATGAATCGACTGCACCTCAATCTAACGCACGACGTGATCGGTATGGCTAAAAGTGTATGATATCAGTTTCAAATTGAGATAAACTTTGGAAAACAACACCAATGACATACGCCAAACCGAGCAAACGCGTTCGGATTGTTTTGATACTTTAGGAAAATGATCCATGAGTCATTTGTGACATGTACGAATCGACTGCACCTCAATCTGACGCACGACATGACCGGTATGGCTAAAAGTGTCTGATATCAGTTTCAAATTGAGATAAACTTTGGAAAACAACACCAATGACCTACGGAAAACTGAGCAAACATGTTCGGATTATTTTGATACTTTAGGATAACGATCCATGAGTCATTTGTGATGTGTAAAAATTGCCCGCACCTCAATCTGACGCACGGTGTGACTAGTATGGCTAAAAGTGTCTGATATTAGTTTGAAATTGAGATAAATTTTGGAAAACAACACCAATGACATACGCCAAACCGAGAAAACGCATTCGGATTGTTTTGATACTTTAGTACAACGATCCACCAGTCATTTGTGACGTGTACGAATCGACCACACCTCAATCCTATGCACGGCGTGACCGGTATGGATAAAAGTGTCTGATATCAGTTTCAAATTGAGATAAACATTGGAAAAGAACACCAATGACATATGGAAAACCTAGAAAACGCGTTCAGATTGTTTTTATACTTTAGGACAATGATCCAGGAGTCATTTGTGACGTGTACGAATCGACCGCACCTCAGTCCAATGCACGGCGTGACTGGTATGGATAAAAGTGTCTGATATCAGTTTCAAATTGAGATAAACTTTGGAAAACAACACCAATGACATACGGAAAACCGAGAAAATGTGTTCAGATTGTTTTGATACTTTAGGACAATGATCCACGAGTCATTTGTGACGTGTAAGAATCGACCGCACCTCAATCCGACGCACTACGTGACCGGTATGGCCAAAAGTGTCTGATATCAGTTTCAAATTGAGATAAACTTTGGAAAACAACACCAATGACATACGCCAAATCGAGGAAACACGTTCGGATTGTTTTGATACTTTAGAACAAAGATCCACGAGACATTTGTCACGTGTACGAATCGACCGCACCTCAATCCGACCGACACACGGTGTGACCGGTAAAGCTTTTCATTAGATAAAGAATCAGTATTTATTAAATGAGATAAATCAATCAAAAACATATTGATTTTACATTATTCCCTTTCATTGTTATGAAAATGAAAACTTTTGAGTGTAAAATTTCATATTTTAGTTTCACATTTCCATATTAATGTATTCTTTCATATTACTATTTTAATTTCTTTCATTATTGCATTACTAACATAATATTTGTTTTCTTATATAGGTGAATTTTTTTCCTTGAGTTCGGATGCTTTGTTCGGCAACAAATACCATTGAGAGCGGATCACGGATATCAAAGGATGAAACATGAATGTTTATAACTGTTGTTGAATAATTGTAAATGTAACCATGTAAAACAATGGTTGAAATGTATATAGCAATGCATTTTTTTGTATTAATGATGTTAAGTAAATGTATATATCGTTTTCGGTCAAAATATTGGGTGTGGGTGCAATGGTGTGCATGTGCTACTTTGTGCAGGTATTCTGGTGTGCAGGTGTGCATGTACTGTTTTGTAGGTGCAGGCGATGGGGCCTTTATCATCACTTTTTTAGCACTGATAAAGGACACCTTTAACAGTGCTAGAGGAGCGCTGATAAAGGAACCCTTTATCAGCGCTCTGTCAAGCGCCGATATAGGAGACATTTATCAGCGCTAAAAGAAGCACTGATAAAGGGGTCCTTTATCAGCGCTCCGAGAAGCGCAGATATAGGGAACCTTTATCAGCGCTAAGAGAAGCACTGATAAAGGCGGTCCTTTATCAGTTCTTTTGTTAGCGCTGATAAAGGTCCCCTATATCAGCGCTTCTCAGAGCGCTGATAAAGGGGACCCACCTTTATCTACGCTGGCATTAACAGCGCTTTTCTAGCGCTGTTAATGCCGGTTTTTAGCGTTGATAAAGGTCCAGGTTGTAGTAGTGGTTAAAGGGTAAATCTGGTAAATAAGGGTTAAAAAATAATATTATAATAATAAAAAATTACCCTAAAATGTGTCCTAACCTTATTTTTTGATACATGTCTGACCATGGGAATCTTTGGGTCGATTTTGGACCCCATGGAGCCACTTATAAGTGACAATGACACTTTATATTAATTAAGTTAAAATAAATACAAAAATGACATAAGCATATATCTTTTAGAATTTTTTTTACATAGGGTTATATATGTTTTATTTTAGATTATAAATATTCATTAGAAATAAAAAAGCTTCCCTACATAATGATATTTTATTTATAATTTTTATACAATAAATAATTTAATTTAGTTATGACAAAATGATGATGAAGTAATTACCATAATAGTGAAAAATTAAAATAATTGATATTATAAATACCCAAATAAATATAATTTGAGTCTTTTTATGAATTAAAATAATTTTATAGGATAATATGACATGTTAGGATTGATTTTATTAACTTTTTTTTGAAGTAATAATTCTGTTATGGTTTTCACAAAAATCAATTTTCCCAATAGTGTCAAAATTGACATAAAAGAGTTTTTAAAACAAATATTATATTATTAATTGATATTCAATTCCTAAAAATCTAAGGTTCGTCCAAGAGACTTATATAATGATAGGTGGAATATTAATGGACCACTTGGGGGTCTCTTTTATGTATATATTAGGTTTATTTAACATATAATATAAAAATACAAAGAGACATTGTAAAAGTTAAACTAATTAACTAAGAGTTAATACTTAAAGATAAGGTTAATATAGTGACCCAAACCTGTCTAAATTCTATTGGTTGAGTGGTTTTAGACCTATCCTCACCTTAAACTTTAAATAATACACTTTGGATCCGTTAGAAACTGAATATGATTTTATTATAAGATAATATTTCTAGCTTTTCCAAAGGTGCCCCTCACCCCTCTTATAAAAGGGCACCCCCCCTTCTCATTAATTCACACCTAAAATCCTTTTGGTTCGGAAAAACCCTACCCAAATACTCTCTTAACTTCCCTCAATACAACCTAGAGGCCTTCCATTAGTAATAAAGCTAACCTAAGGAGCCATTTTGATCAAATCAAAAGGAAGAACCCGAAGAAGAGTTTATGATTTCACCACCCTTTTTTCAAGTTCCTTTCTTCTTCCACTTATTATTTCTTTGTTATTACCATTATAAAATAATAAATCCAGTATATTATTTATAATTTGATGTTATTATAAATATGGTACAACCATATTTCAGTATTCTATCCAGCCTTTTAATGACATGTCACCATACGTGCGTACGTACGACTTACCGTATCCACGTCGCGGTGTAATTGTCATTCAAAACATTATTATTTGGATTGGTATAATATTGATGTGTAATTCATGTAAATAATAAATATAACATGATAATGATTCTTCATATATGATATACCATCCAATTATATTTTATTTTAATATCAAAAGAATGATATTGTCGCTCGTGCGTACGTACGGACTACCGTCTCCACGAACGCGATGAGATTCATTCTCCATCGTATCCATTCAAGTATAATTGTCATTTTATGATTTAAAAATAATGTTTTAGGACTTGATATAATTCTGGATATGAATAATATACAACCTATCCTTGAAAAACATGGCTTACGTAACAAAACATATAAAAGAAAATGAGTAAGTTAACACCCGAAACGACGATAATACTAAGATATTAGTAACAAAGAAATGTTAAAAGATCATATATGATATAATATTAATATATATGATTATTGTATAATTTAATAACAATTATTTCACCATTATAAAGGAGGTTAACCTACCCCAACCAAGAAAAAGTACAAGGTAAGGGTTTATTTCACAATCTCTTCATTACTGGAGGATGTTTATACATAATTATCTAATGGAACCTCTTTATCATCCACATCCATATTTCTTAAAAATGTATTTCAAAACATTCTTAATATTTACAAGAATATTGGTTAAAGTCATTTATACCCTTGTTTTACTTTTTATAGGAGGTTTATAAAGTAATATTTCTGTCATTTTCCAAATAAGGTTCTTTTTAACCTTTTCGACAAAATTAAGGTAAGAATGTTTTTTTAACTTATACGGAAGGTGCGACTATTTTACGCCATTATAAAATCTTCAGAGATTCCCTTACAATCTTATAAGAAAATTTTCAAAGTAAATGTTTTATTTTATTATTATGTGACTTTTAAATGATTTCAAAAAAGGGATATTTCTCTCAAATAGTTTTGATTTCATCTATGTCAACATCCTTTGATAGATTTTAAGCTTATTTGAAGTTGATTTATTATGATACAAAACTTATATATTGTATTGAAGGTTTTATGATATGTTTGACTGTGGATGTGTTATTTTTATACCATTCATGGTTTATGGATGAATTATTTACATTTCATATGCTAGTTTTAATACGAATGTTTATGTTATGTTTAATCCTTCTCATATGGGAATGAATTGGACTTAATATGTGACGGGTGGAGCCCGCTATAGCTCCTCGATGAATCGGTAGGTCTCATGAGACAAACTAGTGTCTTGGCACAAGTACTTGACAAAATCTTATTTGTATTCTTGGCACGAGGCCTTGGCTATGTGGTTATGATAGTCTGGAATTATGCATTCCAACTTTATGAAAGTGGTTATTGATATTGCATGTGATTATTTGATTAGTAGAATATCCATGTGAATAAGTAAATGGAATTATTTCATTTTATTTTTTCCATACTATGTTGAAGTTCAAGTTTAAAAGGATTTTGTTTTAGTTATACATTGCCTTAAATGTTTATTCTTATTTATGAAAGTTTCCGCTATATTGTTATCCTTACTGGGCATTTGAGATCACCCCTTTTCTATGTTTTATTTTTCCTAGGATATGAAGAAGTAAATTATGAATGACCTGCATGGATAGTATAAGGGGATACGAGTGTGGACTATGGAGACTATGTAGTTGTAGTTTTCATTTTATGATGTAACGTAAACTTTATGAATGTATCTAGTTATTCCAAGGCTACTAAACTAATCGGTATTTCGAGTATTGATCATTTTTTTGATCTTGCCAATGTTAAGTAATAATGCACTGACTCTGGGTAACTGGGGTCGGGGCGTTACACCTATGATCGATTCAATGCTCCCAACAATATAAGTATCCTCATCACCACCCCACCAAAAAAAATTACCAATCTCCCTAGACCATATTTTTTACATTATCAAATAAAATGATTGGACATGACCATCACAACCTCACCTAATCTCCAATGTGATGCACTGATCACCACCTGTTGCGGGCACACCAGGAAATTCATCCTTGACCTCCACCAAAAAATGAACTAAAATGAGGGTCACACCATCCAACATCCAATGGTAATCTCTGTCACATATGGCCTCACCTAAAATTATCCTTGAGTGTAACTCAACTAGTTCCATATTCTTATGTGATCTACTCCTATAAGTCATGTTGAACCATCCCTGATAACCAATGTCAAGGACCAGCTCAGATCGATCATACCGCGATACTCTAATCTATTCATGATGTCACCATCTTATCATAGAGGGTAAACTCTTGACCATATTGAAATATTAGTACCCCATGATCTTACGAATATCTACGATCACATCATTTTTAAGCCTACACATGGTTATTTATAAATCCAAGAACTAAATAGGAACTGTGTGTAACTATCATGCACTTACCATCACACACCATGGATTTTTGTTGAAAATGAATACCAAAATTAATCTCCTCAAGGCAATGTAACCCCTAAAGAACCCACTTATCGGTTCTTACCCACTATCCATCTTGATCTCACCTAATCTCAATTGGTATACACTACTGTACCGCCTGATCACACCACCCAACTCACACTCCCATGAATCACATCCAACCATACTTAGGCTCATTCCCCTAAAAAATGACCATGATCCTTTTAATTTAAAACCATATTATATAATAAGGAATCTAACTAATTCCATGGCTAACCATAAGATAACTAACAAATTTAGAATCATTCCAAAACCATGAACATTTACCCATGCTCCATCTACACCTCCCGAAAGTGCATCTAGATTCAATAGGGGTAGGCATCCATTTAATCCTTACCTATCACCCAAACTCAATATATGAATCACTTAGAGTAATTAGTATCCCTAGAGACCAATGTATTTTTTAATCCCTTGTTCTGAACCCTCTATGGGTTACCAACAGACCCATCCAGTTTGGTTAATTAGAGTTATACCAAGAAGTTATATGGGTGAAAATAATATAGGTTATTGTATACACTTTAAGTAACATATCCTATAACCCAATCAACCATAATGGTTCTAACATTATGGAATCCAGTTTTTGTAGCGACCCTTCAAGGGTCACAATGCATCCATTCCTTGGATCGTATAGTAGTCACTGGTGAATTCCATTCCATTGGATCCACATAACCTGTCATCAAAGAAAATTCCGTGGTTTATTTGAGTAAAATTACAAAAAAAAGAAACATGATAAAATTCCATATAAGTTGTTTTTGACACTTTAAACAATAACTCCCCAGTTTTTAGTGAAATTAAAAACACAAAAGCTTATGCATATCATGTGGGTCCTATGATTAAAATATGATTCATGATGATTCATATTTCCACCAAAGGCTATGATCCAAACTATAAAAATAATAGTCTTCAATAAACACATCACATTTGAATCAAAATTGCAAGCATAACATTAAAAAACCAATAAAAAAAATATTGTAACTCTAGTTATATAGATTTCCACTAGAAAAAGTTTTCAAGATACAGTTGTCCAAAGTCTATCACAAGATCCAACACATCCCTATTTCTTATATGCCTCACCCTAAATAGTTAGACAAAGAGAAATAAGCTATGATACCACTTTGTGATGCCCTAACTAGAGACCACTCACCAGTGCCTTAGTTGAGGATCCATGTAACCTCAAGCATACCTCCCCATATGACAGACACTATATAATAGTAATAAGGTCCTAAAATAAACATTGGGTAGACAATATACTTGAATTAGTGTGAAAATCACAATTAAAATAACAAAATAATATCCATAATACATTAAAATATATATAAATAAATAAACAACAATGATACTAAAAATGTCTCATGTAGAAGAAAAAATCCATATATCAAATAATATCCCATTAGGATTACCACATATACAAAAGAAATAAATGTGAAAAACACACAAGTGTCTCTATTTCCATCCCAAAGCCTCACCGACCCAGTCTTCCAAACCGCATCAATTTTCTCCAGCCTGCTCAAATACAAAACATGTTCTCGGGCATGTAAAATAAAAATAAGGTTTATATGCACACCTGAGTTCCCATTTAGGGTGCGATAAGAACATATCAGTAGGGTCTCAAATTGTGTCCCTAGTATAAACTATCATATATAGTATTCATGAAGAAAAAAATAACATCAATAAACATGAATATTTAAGTTCCTTATAACATCACATGATAAATAGGCCAACAAGACTTCATATGAATTGGGTTATCATGTACTAACTAAGACACCATGACACATGACCATATGTTCTTTGGATTAAGACAAGATCCATCCACATCATGCTACCATAACCATAACCTATAATGTACCCAAAGACTTAGGGTAGGGAATCTTATTGAATCCCAACTGATACCCGAAGATGAAGGATATGGTGTCTATAATACATGAACACTTACCTCTCACTTATAGTAGGGTCCATACCAAATACCCAAATGAAACCCTCTATCTTAGGGTAGGTTACACATCAAGTTATAAAAACCAATACCTCTCCCTCATGGGATATCGTATGTTACATCCACATCCCTATCACTTAGGATAAGGTCACAACTAGACCTTTGACATCCCAGACCTGGATTCCACTTAACCCATGCCCCGAGTCTGGTTGGAAACATGACATCTGGCGCATCTCCCCATATACCAGAGGCTTCTAACTTGAAGTGAGAGTATGAAGATCGTACAGTGGGGAGACTATACCCTCCTGTTAGAGTAACACAACATATACAATAAATAACATCAATAGAAAAAGCATAATAAAATAGAAATATGCAATAAATAGCGAAAACATAAACATATAATAATAGAATACTTAATAACTGGATAACATAACCAAAAGCGTTAGAGGTAGTGTATGAAATATATTTGGATTCATGTAATGATGATAATAAATAAATGAACAAGTAGATAAATCATGCTATATAATATTAAAAAAGGAAACAAAAGGGAAAAAACAGCACCACAAGCATCTGAAGCCTAAGATCAATTCTCATATAATGTTCTTTGTTGCCATGGGCAACCTGAGTAGGGTGTGAGAAAACAAATTTAGTATTCCACCACTTATGGTCTCTACATGTAATATGATAAGGTTATCATAAATAAATAGTGTGCATGTATAAACATAAAATCAAAGCAATACTGAATATACAAATAAAATGTTACTAAAATTCCTAAAGGACACCTGTCGTGTCTATATACTTGGCAGGTATGTCTGATAATTCCACTTTATATATATATATATATATATGATTATATATATATATATGTGTTGGAGTGGATCAGGATGTAACCACCGCTATCCAATTCTAGGTAAAGCTCTCACAATCTATCCCCTAACCCAAATCCATGAACCCTCACAGTCTCTTAGCATGTATGTACTGGAAGGACCAGGACATACCCACTTTCATCCATCACAAGGGGAGATCTCATGGTCTATCCCCTTGCTCCAGCTGCTAGTAGGACCAGAACATACCCAAATACATCCATCGCTGGGGGTGTTCTCATAGTCTATCCCCTAGCGGAAGTTGGGAAGCTCCCATAGTCTCCCCTCCCAAGGAATCTCATGGATCCATGGATCAAAAGAATATATGGAATAATGATTTATCATACATATAATACATGAGGCATTAACCATTAATGCATCTCACTATAATTCAAAATCATGTTCACATTAACAAGATGATCATAAGGCATTACCTCTCATGTCATGTCATCAAACCATTCACATAGAAATGATGGTGCGAATAAATATTCCACATGACACCTGAGGAAAAACCTCTCAAGTGTTCCATAATTTATATTCATGTAATTAAAGGAATCATATTTAACATTAATCAATTAAAAATTCATGAACCTTGGAATGGGTTCACCATCCACCAATAAATTCATTTATAACTAAAAAAATTAATTTCATATGTTTCCTTTTCATTAAATAATAACAAGGGAAAGTTTATTCCATCCCTTGAAACCATTAATTTTAAAACTAATTCCTTATAAATTAAGTAACCATCAGGGTTTAACCATTAAATCATTTAATGAAAATCATTCCAATAGTGTAAGGCATCCCACCCAAGTTCATCTCATCCAATTTTCTGAAAAATGGAAATTTAGTTCTTAAGGTTCAAGTTTCATAGATATATAATTATAAGAATGAAAATATCACATTTAATATATCCTAACCATGTCCATTTACTATAATAAAGATATTTAATCCATGAGACATGACCATTTTCAATTTAAAGGTTCTAGTGTCAAAGAGGATGACATATAAAACAACTCAAATCCCCAAGAGGAAAATTCCATGACTATAAAGGAAAAAAACCCATGGGGTGTCTTTTATTTAATTAAATACACATGGGAAAAAGTTTATTACATACAAAATTCAAGTTGCAAGTCTAACTGGGTTCCTACAATTTTGGACCATTTGGCCAAAACGATCATTTTCAAGGGGGCACACCTATGGGTGTCAATAAAGAGAATGAGTGATGTATAAATCCCTAAAAATTATCAAATTCACCTATATAAAGGAAATAAGGTCATTTAGAAATGATGGAACATACACAATTTAGAATCTCAACAAAGGATAGATTATGTAATGATGTAATAAATATGAATTGACCAAAGCACAAGTGAAAAACTACATGAACACCTACCTTAGGGATTTAGAAGAAGCCTCAATTGATATCAATCTCAAATTGAAAGTAGGTTGGAAGAGATATATGTTTTTTTCCAAGGACATGAAAATAGGGAAAATTATCCTGCATCTAAATAGAACAATAAATGGTGAGATTTACTAAAATAAAAAGGATGCATGTGCTTAGCCTTACCTAAGTGTAATCCAACACTTCTGATAGATAAACAATTAGACACTAGTAGAAGAAGTAGCATAAGATCATAACTTAGAGGGTTTGAGAAATCTATGGGTAGATAAATGGGAGCCTGACCAATATAAAACAAGGGAGAAATGGATTTAAGGTTTTATAATTAAGGAGAGGAAAAAGGTAAATTTTCCCCAAAATTTCACTATGAAAAGTTTTTGTTCACAGTTTAAAAACTGTACACAAACCATGCTAAATGGATCTTCCCCCACATATGTATAAGGCCACATGACCATACGACTAATCCTTTATGATTTTAGAAAAAACATGTGTAAATTTAGATGCCCCTTTCTACACCCGCACAGTTTAAATAATCCGTGAGGCCTAGGTTGCATGGCTTACACTAACCATGCGACTCAGCCTACAACCCACCTTTCTGAAACTCCAGTTCCTAGAAAAGCCTCATATGCTCCTCAAACCTTCCCTAGGCCATTGTATACATTTACCATGTTTAAATTAAATATTCAAAATTAAAAACTAATGATCCATACCTTAATTAAAAGGATGGGTCATTACAACCAACTCATCCCTGAGTTGGCCTTCCAAGGGTAAAGAGGTACTATCTGCAAAGAGTTTCATCCATTGAGATCATATATCAGCTTCCAACTCCCAGGTATCATCTTGTAATCAGTTTTTCAACCATAGTACCCATACAAGAGGAACATGCCTTCCTTAGAGGTTCTTCATGCTCAGATCAACAATACGCATCAGATACTATTTAAAGGTATCATCCATATCAAACTCAATCTAATGTCACCAAAAGACATGGGTCGATTCTAGATAGTAACAATATAACCGAGATACATGGAAAAAACAATTCATTGACTGGTATCTATCAGAAATATCCAAATGGTAAGCCATTGGTCTAATCTGTTTCATAACCTCGAAGGGTCTAGTGAATATCGGTGATAACCTACCCTACTTATGAATATGTCTATGCCCCAACATGGGAGAGACTCACAAGAGAACCCAGTCTCTGACCTCAAACATTACAAGTTTCTAATGTCTGTTGTCATAAAACTTATCACTAGATTGGGCCGTCGACATGCGTTTCCTGATCAGCTGGACCTACTCAGTAGTCTTCTACACATGATGTGGTCCAAGTACAACTGCCTCCCCCAACTCAAGCCAGTATAAAGGTGAGTGAAAAGGAATACCATATAAGTCTTCATAGAGAAAAATATCAATGGTATCCTAAAAGTTATTATTATAATAAAAATCAACCAGAGGAATGTGTTTCTACCAAGAAACCCTAAAATAAAGGACACATGCTCGAAGCATGTCCTCCAAGACCTAAATTGTATGCCCCATATATACATTGGTCTTTTGGTGATAGGAAATTCTCAAAATTAATTATGTACCCAAGGCCTTATGCAACCCTTGTCAGAACCATGATGTAAAAAGAGAGCCTCTATCAGAAATTATAGAATGATGATCCTCATGAAGTTGTACATTCTGTTTGACATAAAACCCTCCTAGATAATCTGTCGAGAAGGTCTCTCATACAGGTAATAAGTATACAACCTTCATCAAATGCTACATCATTACCCCATGGTGATCTGGGTATAACATTAATAATTCCATCGAAACATTACCCTATTTCCCATCAGGAATGGACAATGGATGAAGAATCCCTACCAGGCACTGATTTTTTCACATCACTTGCTAACAAGTAGAACATAGAGTGTTTAAACTTATTAATTAACATTTCATGTTTGGCCACCAATATTGTAATCGTATATCTCAGTACATTTCAGTGACACCGGGGTGAACCACCCATGTTGGGGCATGGAAATAACACATCATCTCCTATCTGATGTCTCCTAGGATCCACACACACCCAAAAAACAATAGAGTATCATCCCTATCAACTGTCCAACCAAATTCAGTATTATCATCTAAGACACTTTTCCATAGGAAAAGGCCATCAGGATCTGATAGTTGTATCTACTTAACCTATTCTAGAAGAGTAGATGTCACTACTTAGGCTGAGAGAATAGTTTTACCATGGTCCTCTTGAAACTAAATGTGTATCTACGAGAATAAGGCCGTAATCATCCATTCATCACTAGATTCCTAAACCACCCATGTCTATGTATTTCAGATTATAGCACCATCTACTGAATTCCATTTCCCTTGAGTGTAGGAAAGTTTAAAATCAAACAATTGTAGGTACTCGGCCCACCTATTTTGCCTAAGATTTAGGTCCTACTATGTGAATATATATTTGATGCTTTTGTGGTTAGTGTACAAAACAAAAATGGTCTCCCATTAAATAGTGTCTCCAATAGCGTAAAGCATGAACAAATACAATAAGCTTGAGGTTGTGTGTCAGGTAGTTTCTATCGTGAGACCTCAAACAATGAGAACCATACGCAATGACTCACTCATACTGTATTAGAATAGCTCCATGGTTGAAACCTGATGCATCAAAGTAGACTGTATAAGCCCAACATGGCTATGGTAGAATTAGTATCAGCGCAGAAAATAGTCTTCCCTTCATCTCATTAAAAGATAATTAATATGATTCAAACCATTTTAATTTCACATGCTTATTTGTAAAGACCATAAGCAATGCTACAAGGCATGAAAAATCCTGGATGGAGTGTTTTTAGCATCTATCAAGCCCCAATAAAATCCAAATATCAAAGGTGTTCTTGGGATACTCCCAAGAAACTATATATCTCACATTCCCTAGGTCAACTAAAACCCTTAACTCTGAGATTATATAACCCATGAATTGGACTTTGTAAATCTGTAAGTGGAATTTACTGAGCTTAACATAGAGCTGATGCTATCTTAGTGCATTTAGCACAATCTCAAGACGGGTTGAATAGTCATGTATAGAGTGTAAATAGACCAAGATATCATCAACAAATACTTCCACAAAAGAATCCAAAAAATGGGTGGAAGACCTGGTTCATAAGATCCATAAAGACTATAGGTGAATTCGTGATTCCAAATGACATAAACAAGTACTCATAGAGACCATACCTACTTCTGAAAGTGGTGCATGGTATGTATAAAGTTCTGAAATTCACCTAATGATATCCCAATGACAGATCTATATTAGAAAACACCTTCACTACATGGAGATAATCCAATAGGTCATCTATTCTAGGAAGTGGATACTGGTTCTTAATAGTAATTTGATTCAACCAATGATAGTCTATGCAATTTCTAAGGGTGCCATCCACCTTCTTGAAAATAGTGTCGATAAAACCCAAGGAGAAGTATTGGGGAATATAAATCCTTTCACCTATAGATCCTCAAAATGATTCTTTCTTTCTAGAAGCTCCTTATGTACCATCCTAAAAGGAGGTATAGTCATAGGTGCTTCTCCAAGAACTAGATCAATAGTAAACTCTAAATATCACACTGGACGTAGACCAGTGAATTCATCATGAAAAAATATATGAAAGGATCCACCGTAGGAGGAAATAAAATGGGTTGTAACCCCTAGTCATCAAGATAAAGAATGGGGACATGTATTGTATCACTTCCCAGCCTCTGCTTCTCGGATCCTGCTCATGTCGTAATGACAACTCATTCTCCCTTATTCACATGCGTAACACCCTATGGTGATATAAAAATCACCCTTCGATGAAACCAGTCAATACAGGATCTGTAAGGAACTAGCAAGTACATCCCAATGATTACATCGAAGTCGATAAAGTTAAGGACATACATGTTCCATATGAATAGGTAACTTCCTACCTCAAGAATACATTTTTGATATTGGTGAACACCCAATTAATGGATACCTAAAAGTGTATCTAGTGTCATAATTCCATGATAGTACATGATGTCAAGTCCCAAAATCCAAGTGATTAACTTGGATATCAATGAGTGAAAGGTTCCTGTATCAAACAAAGCTGACACTAAAGTGGAGGTAACTAGAATGGTACCTCGTATAGTAGACGGTCCGGTGATTTTCTCTGGTGGTGTAGGTTGGAATGCATGTAACTAGTCAATACCACACCCTCAAGTCATTACCCGACTACCCTGAGTATCCCCACTCTACGATCCCTAAGAATCATAAGTCTGGTTTCCTCTTCCTTGACTAACACCTCATACTGAATGAATAATGGTATTCCAGCTACCTAATTGTCATGATCCTACTGAATCAGCTCCTGACCAAGGAGTAGGTGCAGATCTCCACTTACTAAGAACATGAGGGAAAGTCTTGCAAAAATAATAGAGATGACCCATCCCGCCACATCCTCTGAACTCAACTAGATCCCATAGAATCTGTTCTTTGAGGTGACCTATCTTTCAGTACTGGTGAAAAACAAGAGAACTATCATGTTTAGGCTCTTGGATATGGGTAGTCTCAAAGCACCTCTTTCGCCTAGATGAAGATCCAATAGAGACTCTAGGGTCGGAACTGCCTGGCTTGCACCTTCAACATCCCTTAAATTATTATATTTAATTAGGGAATGGTTAATGATTTCTAATATATTAGTCTTACTGGAGACGTTGACTGATGACCATATAGCGCAACACAACCCATACTCAAATTGCTGAGAAGACATCAGATCATCATCAACTAGGAAGGGAGAAAACCACTGCAACTCAATAAAATTGGATGATTATTCCCAAACTAGCAAGGTCCCTTGCGACATGTTCATGAACTCTCAGACTCGGTCTTACCTCAATGTTTGGGGAAATAAGTAGTCTTATAAGATAATCTAAAAGTCTTCCAAAACCATCTCTCTATTCCGACATACTAGGGTGATGACATCCCACCACCTCTTAGATGAATCTCAAAGCATATAAGCATCCATATTAACCCACCACTCTAGTGGAATACCTAGGTTCTCATATATAAACAATACTATCTTGATCCAAGACTCCACAACATGAATCCCACTATCCCTCGAGAATTTGGGATGCTGCTGCTACTGTAAATTTCAAGTCAACTCTACCATACTCGGGGTAGGTCACACTCCACCTTTCATATTCTAAAATATACACTAGAAACCCTATCCAAATTAGTTTACAGAATACATATTTGGTATAATAAGAGGAGCCATAGGTGGCTCAATATGGGGAATATCTAGGAGCTTAAGGCCCCCCACCTCAGGAACATGATCGCCGCTGCCTTCAGACCGTGTGGCTTTAGGACATTGTGGTGACATAATGAAATAATTCCAACTAAACATCTTAGAAAGGATTAATGAAATTTACACAGTTGCATTCAAGTAACTTGGATAGGTACTGAATCCTTTATATAATAATGATCACACCTCTCTTCCTACTTCAAAAGATAGGCCTAAATTATAGAACAAACGACAACATGCCATAATAATGAAGGAACACCCACTACCGAAAACTAAGGATGGGTTTAGGTCAATATTCTTTATTATAGATGTGAAATATGGTTCTTTTTAAATTATAAACCATTTCCCATTTGAAAATGTTCTAATTTAACAATTTAAAACATTTAAGTCAGATTAATCCAATGATATACCATTTTCCAGTACATAAGGTCCTATACACATTATGAACCAGAATGTGGCACTCACTTGGATGTCATTCTCATTTAATGTGTTCTTTCTCATGTAATTATACAATTTTAAATGGTTTAGCTAACTTGAATTTCATTTTTTGATCCTTAAGGGCCCATACAACTTATTAATCAAAGAATGGAATCCACTAAACTCAGAACATAGTATGATCCAAATCCTGCAAGAAGTTCATCACAATTGTATATATATAAGACAAGGAACAATGAATATGAAACATGAAATTCCTTCTAAAACATAAATGTGATGTGGAAAAAATGAATGACATATTCATATTGTGCCTATGTTGATGCAAGATTCTAATACTTAACCCTAATTTCATCACGTAAAATAATTAAATCATACTTCCTATAATATCAATATCAATAATGTCACAAAACATGTGATGAACCCAATAATGATATGATATCAATCATAATAGTCATAAACAGAACAACAATAATATTCTAGGAAACATGGATTTTACCCTACACATGGGTTTGTGATTTTGAAGCACTAATTATGAAAAATACCCAAGAATTCCCCATCTCTGTTCTATTTTTTCCAAATATTTAAGTAAGAAAGAAACCTGTATGATACCACTCTGTGACATCCCATACCTGGATGCAACTTATCCCATTCCCTGAGCTAGGTTGGCCACATCACCTATGGTGCATATACCCATATACCAGAGGCCACCAACCAGTAGAAAGGGTATGAAGATAGTATATTGGGAAGACTATACCCTTATGTTAGAGTAACACAGAATATATAATAAATAAGATCAATAGAAAAATCATAATAAAACAGATAGATATAGTAAAAAAAAGAAACATAAAAAGATAACAAAAAATGAATGAATAACTAGATAACATAACCAAAATCCTTAGAGACAATGTATGATACATATATGGATGCATGGAATGTTTATAATATAGTAATTAATAAGTAGATACAACCATGTTATAAAATAGTATAAAATAAAAAAGGAAAAAACAACTTAATGATAATCTCAAGCCTAAGAACAATCCTTTGATCCTAATATTAAACTAAGTAATACAAGTCAAGATCATATAGAAGGGCCTTTACCCCTTCTAGTACCTATATCAATATGATCTTCTCAGGTGACAAGGGCATCCGGAGTAGGGTGTGAGATAAAAATATCTGTAGGCCAGCACCAATAGCGTCAACATGTAATCCAAGTAGGTTATCATAAATATACAATGTGTAGGTATAAATAAGAAAGTAAATAAATGATGAATATACAAATAATCTACTACTTGGGTTATTAAAGAACACCTAATGTGTTAACCTACTTTATCACATGGATAGTATATCTGATCATTCTAATTTAGATATATATATATATAGTAGCAATATATATATTGAGATAGATATATGTTGGTGTGGATCAAGATATAACCACCACCATCCAATTCCAGAGGAAGCTCTCACGGTCTTACCCCGAACCCAAATCAAAGAGCCCTCGCAATATCTTGGAATGCATGTACTAGTAGGATCAGGATTTACCCAATGTCATCCATCACCAAGAGAGCTCTAATAGTCCATCCCCAAGCTCTAGCTATTGAAAGGATCGGGTCATACCCAAAGTAATCCATCACCAGGGGAGCTCTCATAGCATATCCCTTGGGTCCTGCTGGGAAACTCCCAAAATCTCCCATCCCAAGGACTCTCATCATTCCTTAGCTCCATATCCCCTCTGTCATAATGATTTTTCATACAAATAATACATGGGGAATTAACCTCTCATGAATCTTATTATAATTCATAAGAATTTTAACATTGATAAGATGATCACAAGGCATTTTCTATTGCGTCACATCATCAATACTTTCACAAAAAACCTAGGCATGAATAAAAATTCCATACGACACATGAGGATAAAACCTCTCAAGTGTTCAATAATACATATTAAATTCATTCAAGGAATCACATTTAACATTAATCAATTAACAATGCATGAACCTAAGCATGGGTTCAACATCCATTAATCATGTTCTTTTATAACTAAACAATTCATTTCATATGGTTCCTTTTGATTAAACAAGAACAATGTAAAGGCTATGTCATCCATAGAAACCATTAATTTTAAAACCAATTAATTATAGAGGATG
Organism: Viscum album; assembly: GCA_963277665.1. Classification (NCBI taxonomy): domain Eukaryota; kingdom Viridiplantae; phylum Streptophyta; class Magnoliopsida; order Santalales; family Viscaceae; genus Viscum; species Viscum album. Next base: position 117,444,785 of record OY728156.1, on the reverse strand, counting down.
TAACCATCATGATTTAACTATTAAACCATTTAAAGAAAATCATTCCAATAGAGTAATCCATCCCACCCAATGTCATCTCATCCAATTTTTCTAAACACATAAAATTGGTTCATAAGGTACAAGTGTCTTGGACATATCATTTTAAGGATGAAACTATCACATCTAATCCATCCTAACCTAGTAAATTTATCACAAGAAAGATATATCATTCATGAGACATGACCATTTCCAATTTGAAGGTTGTAGTATCAAATAAGATGACAAAATCAACAAATCCAATGCCCAAGAGGACAATTAAAATTCTATAAATTCCAAAAACCAATGGGGTGTCTTGGATTCAATTAAACACACATGAGATAAAGGTTATTACATACAAAATCCAATCTGGATGTCAAATTGGGTTCCTAGTATTTTGGAAAATTTGACCAAAATGACTATTTTTAAGGTGGCACACCTATGAGTGTCTATAAAGAGTAAGAATGATGTTTGAATCCTTAAAAAAATCTAATTCACCTATATCCAGGAACTAGAGTCATTTAGACATGAAGGAACGAACAAAATTTAGAAGCTCAGAAAAGGATGACTTATGTAACAAAAGAATAAATAAGTAATGAACAAAACACAAATGGAAAACTACATGACCACATACCTTATGGATGTAGATGAACCCTCAATTGATATCCACCTCATATTATAAGTAGTTTTGAAGAGATCTAACTTTCAGTCCAATGCCATAAAAATAGGGTGATTGAGCCTGCATCTAAATAGCACAATAGATGGTGAGATTTTTCAAAATAAAAAGGATTCATGGGGTTAGCCTTAACTTATACTGTATATCTATTTCGATGGATTAAAAATCGGACACCTAATAAAGGAGTAGCATGAGATCTTATCTTGGAGGGTTTTAGAAACCCATAGGAGGAGAAAGGGAAGCCTAAATGCAATAAAATAGGGGAGAAATGGATTTAAGGTTTTATAATTAAAAGGGGAAACTCGTAATTTAACCCCCAAATTCCACTGCACACATTTCAGTAAAATGGTTTAAAAAATGTGAAAAACCCTTTTTAAATAGATATTCCCCCATCTGTAGTAGGTCACATGGCTGTGCGCCAAAGCCTTCATAGTTGTAGACAAACGATTCGGACTTGGAGGTGTCCCTGTCTGTAGCTGTATGGTTTTAACAAAACATGTGGCCTGGGCATACAGTTTTTACTAACCATGCGGCCCTTCTTGTTGCCCACTTTTCTTGAACTATGAGCATAAAAAAAGACCCATATTCTCCTTGGACCATAACTAGGAAATAATATACCGTTACCATGATTAAATTAAAGATTAAAAATTAAAAACAAAAATTCCTTACATTTATCAAAAATGATATTCATTACATGTACATTCCCCTCTCCCACGGAAAGTCTCACAAAAAAGGTGGACCAATTCTCTTTCACATAGGTAAGTCCCATTTAGATTCCTCTCACTCAGGGAAAGTCAGTACATCTTGACCACTACCCTCTCACTCAGGCTAGGGTCTACCATATTATCCACTAACCTCTGACTTATGATGGGGTCAAAACTTAAACATTACCTTCTCACTCAAGGTAAGATCCTTCTCTCACCTTCTCACTCAGGGTGAGGCCAAGCCATACATCCCATCATTATTAAGAACATAGTTTATCACTATTCAAAAATTCACACATGTAGTAGAAAACCTAGAATGAAACCATCCCCTAACCTCACCAGATCATCAATAGGGAATTAGTCATGCATGACTTATCCCCACGTCTTGATATACATATTTTTTTCCATCTAGCCTCATAGGTTAATCACCTCTAGACCACCTGAATCAATCATGATCATCATACTGGTCCTCTTGCTATTCTTTTCATATTCATCATGGAACCTAATAAGTTCCTTTGAACCCATCTTAACTCATCAATACTGGAACAAACTCATCATCAAATAATGGACTCACATGCCATGTGATATTTTGAAACTAGCTTAAAAAATAGACCACATTCTCATCCAATTCTCACATCATAACCCTTACTTAGGGTCCATATCACACCACTCTTATAAGATCTCTTGACCGATCACTTGAAGGAAGACCCTCTCCATCACACATCACTTAGTCCTAAAGGAATATTCTAACCCATGGACCACACTAACTCTCAATACACTCTCTAGAGTGTGATTTTTACCAGGCATGAGATATATGTCCATATCTCCAACTACATCTAGGACTAAGCCTCTCAAGCCTACCCAATTATATTTGGGGAACCAACCTAGGATACATAGCTCACATATCAAATCTTGAGACCTACTCAAGGTCTCTCATCAACTTTTTTTAACACCCTCTCCCCTTGGTGACATATTTTTTGGGTGACATAAATTACTTGAAGTGAAAAAGTGAACTCGTTATAACACGAGAATCAATACCACCCTTTATCTATCTCCATGGTTCTCTCAGTATCAATCCCTTTACTCAGTCCCATGAAAACATGAAAACATGCAATATCATGCATAAACAAGGATATAGTATTTTAAAGGGGCCACCAACTTCAACCAAACAGTTATCATCCTCATGTTTCTATATAAGACCATGACCAAGACCATCTATTCCACATCCAAGATCACATAAACATTAGAGATACTATAAAAACATCCAAAAAATTTATTATTAAAATTTATTATTATATATTCTACAAAATATAAAGAAGAATATTCACCAAAAAACTCACTGGTCATCACCAAAATTTTAAATATCCTTGAAAATTAATAATTACAGGACCAACTCTAGCCGTGATGAAAAAATAACCATCAAATTGAGATTATTACACCATGATTTGGTAAAATAATCACTAATAACCCATCCAAAATCACACCAAATAAGAGGGATAAGAAAGGGAATAAAAAAACAGAAGGAAGTGGAGGGAGAACATACCTTTAACCAATATGGAAAATCAAAAAAGAAAAACTCATATTAAAGGGGGATATGAATGTGGGGGAATATTTGGAGATCCAACTAAATTTCCATCTCTAAATATCTCTGTCACCCTAAAATTTGAAGGGAGTGGCTGGTAAATTATTAGTATTCCCTAGTTAATAAAAAACCCTACATCTTGGTCATGATGTGACAACTTTGGGCCAATGCATGACCACCCCTAGGCAGTGGCCCCAACACCTCCACCTATATCTATCATGGTTCAACCCCTATAGGTTAAATCATGACTTTACTAGGAAGATGGTCCAACATTCATCCTTCCACTATCATGGTGCGACCTCTCTAGGCTATGATGTGACCACCCCTAGGTAGAAGACCCAACCCTGGCTGGACACTACCACGACATGGCCCCTATAGGAAAAGGTGTGTCATATCTATCCTTAGGGAGACCCATTTCTTTGAGTTACTACCTACCCTCTCATAGAGAAATTATTCCCAGGTTACATTACACTCCACATATTAAACACTTATGAAATGACTTTAGGGTCACAACATGACCTAATACATCTATATAAATTCAATAGCAGGGTCACCCCGACCCTACTAAGATGTTCACTAGAGCACCTGAAAGACCTTCTGGGACTCAATACACACCCAAAAACACCTCTTAGAGATTTTTAATGCTTATAATTTCAATATTAGTCCTAATTATTGAAACCTACCCTCCAAGAAATAAAAAAGTCAAACTTATTTTAAAAATAAACCATAAAACTATGGGTTGTTAGGAAAAATACCATCACATATAAACCTAGAATACCCCTACTATTGGTAGGATCATAATAATATCAAACATAGTCATATAAGATCATATATTAATTGTATTCTCATACAATTATGACTTATATCCCAAAAAAGATTCTATCTTGATAGTAGGTTCAAAATACAATCATATATAGTCCCAGAATATCCCTTCACCATATTATGCTCAAAATACTATCACACATAACCCCTCAAAGATCTACCCTAAATATTAGTCTCAAAACACTATCACATATAGTAATAGTATATCCCCTTATAATAGTAAAATTGGAATGCTATCATATATAACCCAATAATATCCCCTCTTGATATTAGGATCAGATACTATATAGGATAATAAAAATAAAAAAATAAATCAGAGGTGTCAATTATTGATAAATTTATTTAGTTTTAAACGACACACTCCCTGAAAGTTCATAAGTTCATTTTATAGCAGTATGTTTTAAGAACCAAGTAACCTCTATAGGGATGACATATTGTTTATTCTACCAATTCACTTACATATAAATAATGGAAACATAATTTAATTGGCATTTTTACATATTATGAGAATAATATAAATACTTTTAGTATTTTATATTAAATTTTTGAGTTTCAAAATAATTTATAAGTAGGGAAAATCATTTAGAGTGAATATTAAATAAGATATTTGAGGTGTATTCGGGGTAGTAATCAACCTCTTACTATATACCAACTAAATTTCTATTATAACGATGGATAAAAACATCACAATTAATATAAAATTTTCAATCAGGATAGGTAAGAACATAATCCTAAATTTAGGATTCCCTATAAGGTTACATTTGGGAAGTCTTCATTAGTACTATTCATATGGATAAAGGAAGAACTAGTTCTTATAATCCTTGTGTCCATCGAGGTGAAAGTTGAATGGTTTTGGAAGGATATCTCTCATCTTAATCACATAGAAAAAATTGATCCAAAATACCATTAAGACTATAATATGTCTATACATTTGGAATCAATATAAGTGAACAATAAAAACAATATACCTTAAACTAGTTGATCTAGACTATTGATGATTTTTACATGCGTTTAATCTAGATCTGTGAGAAGAAGCCAAATGAATTCTTTTTTTGTGGTATCCACAGATCATGGGAATCACTCAAGACATGGGTAGATCTCTATCATCACTATAAAAGTATATAACATTGTTTAAATGTGAGAGATATTGTGAGTACGGAGTGATGTAGGATATGTAGAAAAAATTTATAAGTGGAAAAATATGTTGGGATATGGGATTTATTAGTTCTAAACATTCTCATGAAAAAATAAATACACTATAAATAAATAGAAACCCCACAAAACATGATGAAGCTTTATGATGACCATATTTTAATTCTTTATTGACAAACCAATACCCAGAAGAAGGCTAAGGCATTGACATACCATTACCACTCCCCAAGCTAAAAATCATTTTTATGATGCTATTATTAACAAAAAAGGATATAAAGAGGAAGAATATGTTGTTACTATAGATAATCCATCACACAAATGATGTATATGCATCATAATTTATATGAGGTTCCATGAATTTTTACTATATATTTATTGTAGCTACATTGAACAAGCTAAATTAGGAAGACCCTCAATCATAAGATAAAAATAATTAATATAAGGGAAACAAATATTAAAAGGATCCATTAATTTCACCTAAAATACATATAAGTTAAATGCATTATTTTATTATATTTATATAAAGTTATAATTTACCAAATCATGTTTCTTGTCGTGAAGAAACACATAATGTAATATTATGAAGTGATTTGAGGAATAATGAATCATGCTTATTCCTCCTAAAAGTTTTTGAAGTAAGAGGATACTTTGAATAATCTAAAGGTTGAATGAATAAATCCATATGGATATGATGAAGATATATGAGAGTAAACATGGTGAAATTATGAAAATATGAAATATCTTGGGGAGTTTCTTATAAGAGCTAAATTCATTAATAATGAGGGATATTTTGGGAGACTAAACCCATATAGACTCATACTAACACATATTCCATTCACCCCATCACTAATTCTCTCTAGTGGGAGGAACATCTAGTACATGAGGAGAAGATAAGGTTAAAAATCATTATACATGATACCATTTTAATCCCTTTTTTCAACTTTTTAAATACACTTGGATTGTCATAGTTTTGTGGGGGAAATGAAGAGGGTGTAATTTTATTTCTCATTACAGGTTAATTAAAATATATATCTTTATTATTCATGATTTTTGTAATGACCCAAAGTTTCATTAATGGAAAATCCCTCTTGATCTAGTTAAATGTTTCTTTAAGAAAAATGTTTTTATAAGATGTCAACTTCTTTATTTTTACGTTAAGATTTGTGACCGTTACTTTTATAGTCGTTGAACAGTGATCATCTGAGTAGTATAAATATAAGGTTTTAACGAACCCATTTCTACTCAGACAAAGAAAGCGATGGCCTCATCCAGTAGAATTGCCCCTTATGAAGCCCATTTGTCGGAGATCGGAAAAGAGGTGGCGTCTTTGGGCTTCTCCCTTGACCAATACCAAGCTGAGCTTCATTATGTCAAGCTTAAATGGGACCGTCTACGGGAAAAGTGGAAGTTGATAGAAATTACCACTCGAGCGATGTTATCCGAGCCGCCCCAAGAGTCTGTCACAATCGCACACCTTACCCTTAGGTCTTATGCGGATATTTTAAGGGGTTATGTGACAAATAAGTAGCACCATGTTCATGTAAATTATTTTTTTATATAATAATGAATAGAATTTCTAGTCATTTTTGATACATTCTAATTAGTTTTTAAAGTACAAATGGTGTTTTTAGTTATTATTTAATTAAGAATTATATTTTATTAAATTAAAGGATTTTTGAATTAAATAATATTTTAATAAAAAATTATTATTAATATTAAATTAATTTTTATTAAATATAAATGATCTTATAATTTTATGAATGCAATTAAAATTTTTATTAAGATTTGAAATCCATTTCTGTCAAAACCCGTGATTTTTTTATAAATGTCGGTTTTTATTTTAAAAGTGAAAATTCACATATTTAGAAAATTATTTAGATAAAATAAATATTATTTTTGGAATCAGGACGTCTAAATTATCCAATGGTGAATTTTTCATAATTTTCCGAGATAGTGAAATTTTTGGGTAAAATTAAATACCATTTAAATATATAATGTGTTTTATGACATCATAATGACCCGATGGTGATGTAATAAAATACCATAATCCTTATGTTCGGCCAATATGTGTTTTATCATTAAAATAATGAGGTTTTGGGTTTGTTTGACTTACTTTTCAAAGCATTAATGGAGCCCTCAAGACTTATTCATCACTTTGCCTTTTTAAAATAATTTCCATGGGAGTGTGACTCACCTCCACATAAGCAACCCTAATTTTTTAATATGTTCGGACCTTGGCCTTGTAAAATATTGTTTTACTATTTCCTTTCCCAGAAACCATGGGCAAATACCATGGTATGGTTTGTGGTTTGGATTATTTTAATATAAGGGGTCCCAAACCTAAATAATAAAGAATTCCCTCACCTTTCCTATATAAACCCACCCAAGCTCCCACTTCCTCCTCACTCAAAGCCCTTGGAGTTCGTACAAACTCTGCCCTACTCTCTCTATAATCCTCTCAAGGTGCCCCAAGCTCCTAATAAGCCTCTCACAAGCCTCTCTGTAGCCTTTGGAAGCACACTTCCAAGTAAGGGTTTTTTCTTCCTTTCTCATTTTTGTCAATTTTGTTTAAGTTGTATTGCCCTTTTAATTTCAATTATGAATGTTTGGGTATGGTTTTGAACCTCCCCCATACTTCCCTATTATTGTTTTAATGATGGGATACCCCTTTCTCTCTCATTAAATGCCTCCCATGTACACCCGTTACTATGCCGAAATTCCGAAAGGAACTTTTTTCTCCTCTTTTATATTCAAGCAATACTTTTGTATCATGAATCTAAATTCCTTTTCAATTGTTGGGAAATGTATCTATATGACCTCCTTACTGTCCATTACATGTGAATATGATGAGTAACCCCTTTCTCTCTCATCAAACATTTTTATGAATTCTTATGTCACGCCGTTACGCTGCCGAAATCACACTGATTTTCTAAGCCAATATCATTGTGTAGTGAATACCATGCCCATTTATCCATCAAGGGTATTCACCTTTATGCACATTTACTTATTGATTATAAAGTTTCATGTATTAATTCCACATTCCTTTATCATGGAATAAATGATTATGTTTTATGAATCCATGTTTTATGATCCATGTGGCACACTTATGCATGAAATGAAATGTTTAAGAAGGGTGTGCCCTTATAGCGCTCCAATGCATTGGGTAAAGTATAGTATCATGATACGTCATGTGCAATGAGTGTTGACTCATGCTAATTAAAGTGCAACGAGGGTTTACTCGTGCTTCAAGTGCAATGAGGGTTTACTCATGCTCTATGTGCAATGAGCCTTGGCTCATGCTAATTCAATGTTAAGTGTTCTTGCCACATTTCCATGTCATGATTATCATGCTTTATCATGCCTTTATGTTCATGTTGCTCTTATTCTCTATTGATATTCCTATTGCCTAACATGTATTGAACTACTCATGTTATTCATTGTGTACTCCCTTACTGGGATTTATAACTCACCCTTTTCTTATGCATGTCCTCAGGTTATCCCATGCAATGCTAAGTACGAAGGAATGTAGTGGTCATGTAAAGGAAGTTTTCAATAAAGATGTTGTAGTTCAAGTTTAAAGTTTTTATGTAATGATCCTAAGCCCCAAAGACACTAAACCTCTTGATCTTCTTTGTTTTATCAAGTGATGTTATATGTAATAAAGAATGTTTAAGTTGTAATAGAAAGCATGGTTGTCATAATTTTATTCTTAAATTCTTTAACCAAATGATCACTGGTTAATTGATATGATGTTAAGGGTTATGGAGTGAGAGAGGAAACCCAAACCAAGCAATAAATTTATGTTTATTCTATCTTAAGGAATAGAAATTCAAGGGATATATTGATTACCTAATCATAAAAAATTTAGCGAATCACTACTAATAATTGGTAATTATAACCTTACAGGGACTCCCATATTTATGAGTAAGTTCTTGGATATCCAAAAATGGAATTCAAAGGAAATTTTGATGTTTTTAACCAAAATTCCATTGGAAATTTAGTTGATATGTAGCATGAGGTTGGTTACTACCGTAAATACCATGAACATATTTTATTGAGTCACCCTAAGTCTTTCCATACTAATCATAAAAAATTTAGTGAATCACTATTAATAATTGGTAATTATAACCTTACAGGGACTCCCATATTTATGAGTAAGTTCTTGGATATCGAAAAACGGAATCCAAAGGAAATTTTGATGTTTTTAACCAAAATTCCATTGGAAATTTAGTTGTTATGTAGCATGAGGTTGGTTACTACCGTAAATACCATGAACATATTTTATTGAGTCACCCTAAGTCTTTCCATACTATAAACTCATTTACACACTCACACATTTAATATAAAAGACTAAAAATATTTATATTATTTTCATGATACATACAAATCTGCATTCAACCTTGTTTCTATTGTGTATATATATGTGGATTAGTGGAATAAACAATATATTATCTATATATATATGACATGAAAATTACAGGTTATTATTCCACACTGACCCTATACATTAATAGGGAGTGTGTATTTTATAACTATAAAAAAATTTCTAGAACTTTTGGTTTGTTTATTGGTGGTAGGTCTGGTTAAACCACTGATTTTCATTTATTTGACCAATTAAATTACAAAAAATATGAAAATACTTTAAACAAGAATTAATAGAATTATATATATTATCATATTTATTTATTAACTACTAAAATTTTCATTTCATGTATAGTTTGAGTGAATATGAAGATATTTTTTATCTATATTATCACCACCAATGCTAGAAATTGAATTATCACATTTATATATGCAAGGAGAGAACCATTAAAGGCATGAAAAAAGAAAATTATTTTTCATATGGAAATTAAATGGATTTAAATCATTTCAAAATAGGAAAATTTATATTTTTTTATCATATTTTACTATGGTTAAAATACTTTTAGATTCATAAAGTGATAAGAAATAAATAATAAATCATAATATCATAATAAGTTAGAAATTATGAGTCAAATCACCATCAATTGTAATATTTAACAACCTTCCATTGAGTTTCATATAATATTGCCTATATATGAATTAAATACTTCAAAAAATATTGTATAATCATTCAATACTAATGAATTAACTAATTATGAGTGAATTTTGAAATAATATCCTTATTTCTTGTTGGGGAACTTAAGAATATATATACCATAAGAAGAGGAGGTTTTATTTGATTATTGGGAATCTATTCATGATACATTTTTTAGGTTCACTATCCAAATAAAAGGTTTATGGAATTTAGAAGTAGACTTACCAACTTTTTTCAATGCTATAATGAGTGATTTCATGGTGTATTTGAGATATATAAGTATTACTTCAAAAAATTCCTACACCATCAATTCCGATACTATTTACTTATAAAATTATTATATTATTGAATTAATTTATTGGGACAAAATATTTTGGACACAATTACTATTGGGGTTTATAGAGATAAGAAAACAAAATAACTAAATCACATTTTCAATATGATGGATATGAATTCTAACAAAAAAATAAATGAGTGGAAGAAGAACTATGACCATGGAATTCACTATGATTATAGATGTCCATCAATAGATTATTATTCCTAAAAAATTATTGCAAAACATTGTGTCAATGATAAAAGGGAAGAAATAATAACAATTTTATTCATGTAGAATGATTTTTCATAAATCAAATAAGTTTATAAACTTTGATATGTGAGAAACACAATCATATTATCAAATAGAAGAGGAAATATTAGTGGAAGTTATGAAATTATTCATTTGAGGAATGATAAATTCTTAGATACATGTCATCTAGATTGGAATGATAATTATAAATTTTCATTTTGGGAAAAAATTAATTTCAATAAATCTAGTTGTTTTGGAATTAGAGAGAATTTATATCTTATTATATAAGGGAATCATATTTATCTAGTGAAGGTAGATAAGGGGATTGCGATTATTTTGGAGAAATTTCAAAAAATCCAATATAAACAATCAATAAGGAAAATCTAATGAAAGTATTCATCTAAACCACAAAATTCCACATCTAGACTACTCAATATAAACTTATCATGATGGATATAGGGATTTATCATCCATCTCAAAATACTTTGTCAAGTATTCACAACATCATAGTTCAAATGAAGTTACTGTCCTGACATAACAATGATAAGGATCAAGGAGGAATGTTAATAAATTCCATGTTCGACCCATTTGAGCGTGTTATGATTACAAATATAAGTAATGAAAAGGATCTTGAAGTGGATATTCCACACAAATTAAATAATGAGAATTTAAATGAGGAATAAGGCGCTAAAATTTCATAACCAAAGTAATATTCTAGAAATGAATTTGAGGAAGATAAATAGTTAAGAAACAAATGAAAAAATATATTAATGAGGTAGTAGTTGTTGATAATAAAATTGAAAAATATAAACCTCCTATACAATTATTAGGAATAGATAAGTAAATAGATCAATGAGAACCCATTAATCCTGGAAGTTTATTTTTAATAACATGTAGAGTTCAAACTGATGTGTAGAATAAGGAATTGATATCCCAAGATAAGGAATATAAAGGGTATATAAGAATGTTTTTAGAGGTAAATAAATAAAAATTCATAAAAAACTCCCTTTAAATTTAAATAAAATTAAAATATAATATGTAAAAGATGAATTATACTTTAGAAAGTGGTTATCAAGTGAAGCTATGAAAATTGGAAGTGAACAGGTTGAGATAAAAGGCTTCATACTTAAGGAGGACTATAATGTAATAAAATCAGAAATAATTTTAATGACTTTAAAACATCAAAATTATAATAAAAATCAATTATTAAAGAACTACATAGGTTTCCACTAAATAAATTCAAATTGACTGGGGACTACAGTTGAATATGTAAAGTAAAAAGATAGTCTAGAGAAAAAGTGATCTTAGGAGGAAACCCAAGCATAAAAATTTCATTTTATTATGTTAATTATTTTTTATCAATAAAATATCTATCCACCCATTGAGTGTTAAATGATTTTCTCAAAATATTCACTATAAAATATAAGGAATAAAGAACTTGTAAGGTTAAACAAACACTATATGAAAAGAAAAGAATGTAAGGTGAGTGGTCTAACATCCCTTATATCTAATTTTCATCATTCAAAAACTCATTAATTAAATCATAAAATTCATTTCCATAATTTCTCATAAATTGGCCATATTATCAAAAACAAATTTGGGGAAGAGAAATAATGTGTAGTGTTTTGTGTGTGAATAAACATTCTTAAAATAAACATGTATATCAATATTTAAGAGACAAATTCAATTTTAAGGAATTGAATATCTAGTTTATAGTAATTGGGAATTAATGTTTAATGGGATAGGATTTAGGTGAATAAAAAGTTTAATTACATGTACTGGATTAATGACCTCAATATTGAGTGACTTGTTTGTTGTGAAAAAGTAACACTTCAATAATTAACTTGAAACTATAAGTTGATTAGTCAGTTTAATTGGAGTAGTATGATTAGTTGATAACTAAACTAAAATATCTTAATAAATATTGACAAAATGTGTGTTTGTTTATAAAATCAAAATCCATGAATAATTGTAATTAAATATATAAGATTCATATTCCCTATATATCTTCAAAAGTATGTTTATCACAATTAACCTCAGGGGAAATATTCTAATTGGAATATTTTAGTTTTATATTTTTTTTATACTTAATATTTAATAAGTTCATTTCCCATGATATGGATATAAAATAATTATGTGTGATGTGTGTGGTTATTGGGATACATTTAAGGGAAGGTTAAAACTAAACACATATAAATAAGAGGCAATGTAAGGAATATAGTGGGTGTATAGTTTTAAATTTTTGATTAGGTTGAATTAGTAAATAGGATGAGGAGAATGAGGGAAGGGAATTTTAAAAGGTTTTTTTCTTTTTAACATCATGATTCATATAATTCAATGGACATTAACATTCATTGATTTGAGTACTCAATCCATGAGGATAAGGATTATTTTTAAAAAATATTCGTTGAGAGAAATTACTTGAGGAAAAGTAATTCTAATGTGTGGGGGATTTTATTAAAATATATATTTTCATTGCTTTTCTATAGTATTTTAAGTATATTTTGATGGTTTATTGTGTTAATTTGAATATATAAATATATTTGGAATTTTATTTTTATATTTTATGTTAATATAAAATCTTTTTAATAAATATTCACTTAAACTAACATTATTTTCATGAATTTAGTGAGAATTATATTATGGATAATCATTGGTAAATTTTTGAATGATGAAGTGAAAAAGACATGGGGGATTGTTGGTGCAGAAAAATAAAATTTTATGTGGCCAGAGATAAATTGTTCTAGGTTCTATGTGCCAAAAAATATATATACATTATTTAGCTGAACTTTCATAAAAAATGGTTCCTCCATGAAATATATAGTACTAAGGCATTTTTAATGTAAATTAAGGATTGATAATGCATAAAAGAGATAGTATAGATTAAGAAAGATTCACATAAAGGCAGTACCAAAGATGTATGGGGTGGTACTATTCAATAGGATAAAGGAATAACATGATCGTATAAACCATGTGTTCATATATGTGAAGGTTTGATGTGGGATACATAATATTATTTTAGGATCATAAAAATGTGTTAGGAGGTATGATTTGTCGGCATCGATGATTTTCAGGAAAAAATAGTGAAAAACCAAATCACCAGGAACCCCACTGGAACTCGATGATTCTTTATTAAGGAAATATTTAGATGATTAATAAATAAACTAATAATATTATTAAGACTAAGGTAGTGAAATTAAATTTCCTTTTCCCAAGATCGAAAATATTTTTATGATGCTATTATTATTAAACCTTGAAACCAAGAGGAATAAGTTGTTGCATATGAGAGTGAGTCATCACCCATAAAATTTCCATAAATTTTAATTTTTAAGAGGGTCCACGTGTTCTTACAATATAATTATTTTAACTTTATTGAACATGAAAAACTAGGAAAACTATCAAACGGGAGATATAAATCAGTCATGTAAGGAAACATTAGGATGAATAGGAGCCATTGATTTGATCTGAAATACACTCAGCCTATATGCATGAGATAAGTGTCTCCATATAAAAAAACTTTACTAATTTAGGTAGTTTGTTTTTGGAAAATACATTGAGGAAGATTATGAAGAGAGAAGAGGAATGATGACACACTATTATTCCCACTCAATGTTATATAAGCACAGAGTACCTTTGAATAATGTATATTTCAAATAAATAAAACCATTTATATGTGATACAAATAGATAAAATACATGTGAATATATTATGAGATTTCAATGGGAGCTACATAGAGGTGTTTAATTAATTAATAGTAATGGAATTTTTTTGGTTCTTGAACCCATATAGACCTATACTCACCTATATTCAATACACCCCATCACTCATCCTATCTAGTGGGAGGATCAGTGAAAACACGATTATAAGAGAAGGCCAAGAATAATCATATGGGATATATTATTATGCCCCTTTTGTTCATAGGTTTAAATATCGCTGGCTAGGAATAGTTTTAAAGAGAATAAAATAGATTCAATTTCATCTTGTCGTGCATTTTAATTGGAACCAAAATTTGTCTTATTCATGTTTTTGTTTCTAATGATTTGATTTATTGATGTTTAGTTAATTTATATGAGGGTAAGGGTGTTATAACCCATGTCACTAGTATACATTGATTGATTGATTTACTTATTCTATTTATTTTTTGGATGTTTTTTTGAATTTTTAAGTTTGAAATTTTGCAGAATTAAAAGGTAATATAGGGTTCACGATTAGTGATAATGGTGAATCCCTTCTATGAAAAAGTGTAGGTGGAATTCCAAGAAAATATAAATGGTTGAAACATAGTTTCCTTAACTATAAAACCAAATTGTGTAGCCTATATAGGTCCCTACAAAATATATCACTTGAATGTCAAACCATTTCTTTAGATGTGTAAAAAAACAGTGTCACTATCCTATAAATTAAATTTATATTTTATAATTTTCCCCTGGTTAATTTTTACTCATTTGGCCTCACTAATTTCACTATATGCCTCCAGAATATCCTGGAAACTATTAACCCTTGTCCTCCCTTACATCCTTAGTGTTACTCTATTGGGTCAAGTGGATTATACAAGGAAATCTCTCTCTCTTCCCCTTAATTTATACTTCATCTATTCTTATATTATATTCTTATACTATATCCTTTAGTTACCCATGTCCCAGATGGACATGCTAGACAATTTAATGTCCTTTTAATGTTATAAACAAAGGGTTCATGATTTATAGGTCATGTATGGGTTCTCTTTCTTTCTATCATTCCTTTATTTTAAGAAGGTTCATTTATTTACAACGGTCATGGTAGGTGTCTCAAAATGATATTTTTATTGGTATAAACTTGGTGTTTGTGGTTTTATGGTATTAATTTTGATAATTTATCCCATATAACTTTTTAATTTGATTTATTTTTTTTTCTATTCTTCATGTTCTCTTAGATTTTGTAATTTATAAAGTGGGGACTTATATGGATTCCATTTATTATATTATAAAATAATTTTTTCATGAACCTGTGGTGTTTGATATGTTATCCCATTAAAATGTAGATTTTAATCCCAATTCGTGTTATGTAAAAGTAATATTTTATACATTACCTTGGTTTATTTCATAATTTTTATCATATATAATTATTTTGACTTTTTTTTCAGACACATTAATTTTTTTTTCTTTTCCATGTTAGTTTATTTACTAAAAAAATGAAGTATGATTTTTTTTCTTAATAATGTAAAGAAAAAGGAAAATTAATAATCATATCTCAAACTAGTGTTATGGGATTAACTTCTAAAATGGATTATCTTGATTTATGGGGGTATTCTACTAGTCTATTGATTACACCCTTAATAAACACACCAAGTGTTTATAGAACATATATCATTTAATTTAGGTAAATGTGATACTTCTTTTAGTGTGATACTATAGATTCCTTCTTCAATTTTTTTGAGGCGTGGATACCGGGCCATGACCATTGGCCACGAGTGATCTTTAGTGAGGTATTTTGGAAATTTTGGTAATTTGGTATGTAAAAGAATTATTTACTTTGGAATTGTTTTCTTTTTGGTGACCATATAATTTTTTTTATATATCACTTTATGTTTTGTTATAAAGTTGTGTTTAGATGTTTATTTTAGATTCGTATTCTTTGTGGCCTGTTTAGATTGATATTTTATTATGAAATTTTTTATTTTATTTACATGAATACCAAATGCATGGATACCACTTACTAGGTTCTTGGTTGGAATTTGATGTCTATTTTATTGATATTTAGAGGGTTAAATCATTCCAGAATTGTTATGATTGATATCCTCAGTGCTTTTCTCTATCCCATGGTGATGGAGATCATGTTTTGGACCTTGTGGCAGATTGGCTCAAGTGACATGGTGGGTTATGTAGGCTAGTTCATTATAAAATGCTATCATAGGCCGCTTATTATATAGGAATGTAATTATAGATTGGATATAAAACCATCAAATCTTAAGAGGTAGGTCCAATGAAGTGTTTAACTGACACTTTCATAAGACAAACCTCTTGTTACCTTGGGTAGATGAAAACTATGTTTTAATTTATTCTTTTTATTCAAATATTTTGGATATATTTTGATATATATTGAATTAATTATTAGGTCTATGATTTAATTTTAGAAAATATATGTTTTGGACTGAAAACTAAAATAAAAATAGGGGCGTACGATTGATGTGAATGGTATAGAAAATATTGCATTGATCGTTCAACCCATTCTGGAGACCTTATAGTAGAATTTTCACGTTCGGTACAAAGTTAAAAAATTATGTGGCCAAACTACGCACACTAGTAAAAATGTGTAATTTTTAGGTTTTAACTATATGTTCTAATTGAACTTCTTTTATTAGTATTATTATTTATTATTTATGATTAATTGATTGTATTTCTGATGTTATTTGAGGTTTATTTTTGTATTGAATGAAAATTTTATTTCATTTTGTTATATAATATTCCTCCTAGAATGACTCTTTATAATCGTAGAGAGAGAGAGAATGAAATATTTATTTTCATAAGAAAAATTCAATTTACCTACTTGGATCACTCTAGGGTAACAAAAATTGAATGACACTAGACCCTAGGTACACCTCCCCATATGCCAAAGGTTTTCGACTAGTATGGAGAAACTATGTGGTGATAGTAGGATGATTATACCCTCTTAAGATAATAAATAATAAAATAACTCCAACAATTATAAGGAAGTTTAAATAATAGTAAAACAAATCAGAATATATATTCAATAATCCATGAAATGTTTATAAAACTAAGTCATTTATAAAAAATTTAAAATATCACCCATAAGTAGTTCTCATATGTACATGAAAAAGTAAAAATAAATAAATCACCATCCCAGTAACAATGAACCCCACATCTCAAAAAAACATCCATCTCTAATAGGATTCTAATGATGATCCCTTCCCTTTAACCATTATATAAGACATAAAGTCTGCATGCATCTTGAAGGTATCGGGTAGGGTGTGAGTATGAACTTAGTAGGCCACCACCAACAGATTCCCTATATAATTTCTATATGTATACTAGTCTATAAAAATTATAATACATGTTAATCAACACATCAGACACCTTACTCCACTCATACATAACTTTCTCTAAGTGAGCCTTTACCTACTTTATCTAGGGCTAGAGTGGAATGATATATCTATATTTTTTTATTATTAGAAGATCCCTCAACTATCCCAATAATTTAGTATCACTTATAATTACATTCTATCATATAAATTAAAACTATTTTGATTCATAGATGACATCTCAATGATATGTTTACAAGTCATACCTCCTGTCCTAAGGAAATCTAAACCATTCAACAACCTTCGAAACCACAGTCCAAACACACCTCACATGTTGCATGAGCATCCCACTCTCATCCGATGTTATCCATAACCTTTCATGGACATATAAATCATATCCCTTGTCGATATTGATGGTAAACATCATCTACCCTAAGCCGCTCAATCTATGGAGTATACCGCTGAGACACACATAAATATGTGTTATTTTCCTAGTGAAGAGTAGTGGATTACTAGGGTCATCTCTGTTGAAAATACTTTGGTTGAAAATTTAACCACAAAATATTCCTAAAAATTATTTTATATTATATATTTTTAAATTTATTAAAATATAATGAAGAAATGGGGTTGATAATGGTAGGTAAGCAAACCTAAAATAATCATGCAATGAAAATATTAATAGAATAATGTTAGTAAGAAAGAATATGTTCCTAGTAGAATTACAGAGAGTGAACCTTTATTATATCATTACTAGTCTCATTACAACGTAATGAACACACTCTATCATATTTGTGGTCATACTCTTATACCTTGGTTGTAAATATAAAGTGGACCTAAAGATCGCCAAGTACTCTACAGATCCACATCCCCTAATGCTATTAAGTTGAAGGACTCCAAAATTTAGATCACACAATAACTCAAATTCCCAGTATATAATCACACACATTTATTGAAAAATTATCAAGTCTACATCATATACCATAATAATTATACAAGGGTAGAGGAATAGTAAAAAATAAGAAATTAAACCTAAGACAAATGTAATGAGGACATAATGTCAACTCTTTATAATACTGATCATTCTCAGAATTACCTTTAATAGATAATAAACATCTTAATATTAATATAGATGGATTCAAGTTAAATATAGTTTCATCACCTAAAATATTACTCAAGTTAATTTATCATTATTATAAGTATTGGAGATCACAATGAATAAAAAACAAGGAGATAAAATGATAGAGAAGAGAGAAAAATATGGAGTACTTTAATATGAAGAATGATATTATATAATGGAAGTATAGTAGAAAACCTAATATATCCTTGCAATTATGAAGGTTATATTGTGAATTAAAAAATACCCCTATCAGGGAGTGAAACTAATTTTAAATCGGTAATAAATATCGGTAGTAAGAGCTCAATTAGGGTTCAACATGCATGGGGGAGACATTCCTACTTTGAATGGCTTTGTCCAATAACATATTTTCATGTGGTAGTGGTTTTAATATTCTTTTGAATTTCACCAAGGATATTTTAAATTTTCTCAATTTTACTTTTAATTTCATACCCACTATCAATAAAGATATGAAAATATCTTTAAGTTAAAAAAATTTAGAGTTCCTTCATTGAATAATTGAACAACATGCGACATGATGCCTTCTTCTTCTTATTCATTCATAGTGAAATATATGTCTTCATGGTGGAATGATCATATTAAAATTTCCATATTGAATACATCATGGTGCAACTTCCTCCATCACATCAGAAAATATATTTCATATATTCCCCAAACAAGTGTTAGTCCTCAAGTATCAACCCTAGATTAGTTATCCTCATGTAAAAAATGTTACATATAAATGACCATGGGAAAATTATATTATACATTTTACATCCTGGATTTTCACAAACTTTAAAATATTACATAACCTATTCTAATTCTAAAAATTATTTTACATATCATCTAATATGAGAAATTATATTATGTATTAGCTCTCTCGTATTTAGAAATTTTAGAAATTTAACATATCATCTTCCTTAATAAAAATTATATTACATGTCCTGTCCCTTTATCAATTTTACAGTCTTCGAAATATAGAATACTCTGCATCCCCACAATCCCATTAAATTTACAATTTCTAAATCCTCCATGAATTATCTTATGCATGAAGCTCTTAGAGTGGAATCTTGAAAGGACTAATCAGAATATGTGTGACAATTTAGAGGGGGAGGGATGAATCAATGATATTATTTTTTATGTTTTCATTATTTATAAAAAACCATCACCTTATTATAGTGATATATAAATATATTGAAAAACTAAGCCATGAATAACCACAAGAACGTGAATATTTAAAAGCTTCACTACGTAGTAAAAATAGATAGTCCGTTACAGGGATTGTAAATAATATAAGAGCACACAAACCATTATAAAAAAAATACTTTGTAAGTTGTTGTAATAAGAAAATAATATCCTTACACTTACAAAGAACTATATTTAATCGATAGTTCATGTAATAATCACATAGAAAAAAGATATAAAAATATTTTGTAACAAATATAAGAACCATCAACATAAGGATTTAGTATGTTATCATTATTCTAATTTTACATTCTACAAACCTTATTTTCTTGAAATTTCCTTATCTTATTATTTTTATTGCATATCAACTTGTAATAACTTCCTCCTTGGATGTATAAAAATGTCTTTTCAATCACCTATTCATCAAGTTTGTTTCATTTGGTCATATGGCTGGTATACACCATTTGGTTCCTTCTAAAGATTGACCCCACTTCTTATAATCTATATATCTAATCACCTTAGAATAAAATCTATTTGATATCATGTGATATGAAACTAGAACCAATATATTTTTACAGATGCCTCTTATATTGATCATCTACTTCCTTGTACAATGTTTTTCCAAATTCTTCTTCCCACCATCTTCCTAATTCTATATAATGGGAAGACTCCATTTGGTATTTTATAGACCGATGCTTCTTTACAATTTATGTCTAATAAACTATTCAATTTTGTAGGGACTTTCCTCTGTTTCTTAAATTACACTCATGTTCCTTGATACATCACTCCATTTATATAGAAAAAGTTATTTCTAGATTTTATGGAAACACATAGACTTGATTCAAACTCCCATATTAATATTTATAGCATCCTTCTTGGAAAATTCTTTCAATTGACTGAATTGAATCATCTTAAAAAGTAGAATATTATACTAATACTGTCTATCCATGATAATTTTCAAACTTCCTTAAAACTAAGTGTGAATCTCAGATCTTTCCTCCATGATATTTGGAACACTGAATGATATGAGTAATATCATCATATTTTTTTTAACTTTATAGAATCTTTGTTAAGTCTATTGAATTAGTATAGATTTACAACACTCAGTCGATTGGTAAAACTTCATAGAAACACATATAGTTGGACTTGGTTCACTAGAACTGACTTTTTTTTACTTTATGATAACTTGTATTCATAGTTTTGAATATTAATTAAATTATTATCACATCATGACTATTCTTTTATGAAATATAATATGTGATGCCATCCCTAGAGTGTCTTTCACATTAAAAGGTCATAGAAATTCCTCTCTATGATGAGAAATTGGATATTCTATGACACTATTCGTAAATATATTTTATATAGCCGGATGATATTATTTTAGGGACACAAAAGATATAGGCTCAGGGGTCAAGGCTCATATGACTTTGAGGCACTTTCTCATAGTGTGCACCCATGGTAATATCCAGTAAGATATTATGATGATGGTACCCGCCAATAAGAAATATACATTTATATGTGTCATTTGATGTTCATATCTATGGACTTGTGTATTGGTCCTTAGACTTTAAAATTATTATCAATGATTATTATGAGTCTTTTAATTTAATGTATTGATGAAAACCATGACAAAAGATGTTTTCAGTGAGGTAGGATGTATTGGGTGCATCACGAGTAATATTTCATTAATGAATAATGTGAGAAAGTATTTATCCCTAATGTTATTTTAAGGAAGTCGATATCTCAAGATCTTTGATTGAAATGATATATCCTAATAAATCCATGGATATGGTCTGCAATAGGAAAGTTCAATTTTTGGGAAGTCAAAGAAAGAGACATCGAGCACATAGGTAGATGGAACCAGTATGCAACTTTCTTGATTTGAGATATCATGATAAAGGGATTACATTACATAGTAAGAATTTGTATGATGTATCATGTTATTTTGGAATTAACTTATTCCTCTATGGTTTTTTTGGTGTGTTTCTAGATGCTAACCATGTCCTTTAGGATGCTTAACATAATGCCTCTAAGGAAGAGGCCTAGAGGGTCACACACTAAGTGTATCCAAAATCTCTGTTAAATGACATGTTATTACTTATTATTTAAAAAATTGAGTAAATATTATTCCAAGATGAATTTTAATGATTATTTATGTATTTTTGTTTTCATATAAATATTTATTTTCCATTTAGTGAATATAATATTTATATATTTATTGGTGAATAATGTAGTGATAATTATTTAATAAATAAATAGTCATTATTCAAGGCCTGGTAAATATTATGGAGGAATGGAGGAACGAGTTTAATAGTCCGATGAGAAATAATAAATACCGAATATAATTTTTTTAAAAAAATAATTAATTTAATTATCAAGTTAAGTGTATGTGGAGAAATAATAATATTATTATTGTTATTTTACAAGGGGATATGTAGGTATTAAGTAAATAATAAAGGGAACTTGTGAAATTATTTTATTTTAACCATAGAAATATATAAACACGATTATATTATTTTATCAAGAATATAATTAAATTGTTTTGGTTTTTCACAATGGATTTTGAGAATTCTCTCAATACCTTGAGATATCTCTTCTCTAAGATAGATCCCAATATTTGAGAGAAATATTACCCCATCAGATCAAGAAAAATGCTTTGGAATAAATTCTTATTGCGATCAAAAGTAGATAGCGCATGTCAAGGATCTGCCAAGATAACACCCAAATATTCCGTTGACAATTTCTGGAGATTTGTGAAACACATGTAGATCACTACTCGAGGGAATCTTTATTCGATTCCTACAACACAATGATGGTGCACCAAAAAATTTGTTTCTAGACCCATAAATGAATAAAGAACTCCATAAAAGGTAATTCTTTATTTTATTAAAATGATTATAAATAATATGTGATAATCCTCTCTTGGTTCTGGTGATATATACCTTGTTTATATTCTTTGACATAATTCTGTAGGTTATAGTGTTTATCATTGTGTAAATCTTGGTTTGATCATTAGTCATGGAAAAAATGTGCCAATTATTATGGCCCGATAACACAGGAGTACACCCCATGTAATCAGAATTACTGGCCATGTACTTATGGTCAATGTAACAAGAATTAATTCAGAAATTAATTCAAACTGTGTGCATTGCTTACATGCAGTTCATTAAATACCTTACACTGCATGTTGACTGGGTCAGGGTGGCACATGTTCAACTAGAATAAACATTGTGTAGCCCATATACATGGAATGTAGTCCCTTTTTAGTCACATACGGTTAGTGTATTACTATACATGGCCTGCCTGATTGGCGACCATGTAATTTAGAGATCACATGGCATATGTACCATTGGACACACCATTTAATCCATTTTTTTGAGGTATGATTTACACACCGATTCCCTAGGAGTTTAATTTATATAGATGGTGAGATATGTAAATTCCATGTACTCATACCAAATTACACATATGTAAAATTTATTTATTGTATTATGTAAACCTTGAGACATGTTATTACATGTGGTAATTAAGTTGAGAGGATAATCCATGTGATGGGTTTTAATATATATATAAATATTTAATTAACATCATAGTACTGATTTTATCTTCATATCATGCATGATTTATATTAAAATTGTTACTCTACGTGCATTAAATCATGACATGTTACAAAAAAATCATGTAATTCTTATAATCATTCAGTTGAAACTACATGTCATGAAAGTATGTGATAAGTCATGTATGCTATATATCCCAAAGAATAAACAATTATATGATTATAATACATGTTGGGTAGATTCAAAAAGTTATTCATCACATTTCCTCCGTGGTACATTTATGTACACAGTTAATTATAAATGAATTTATTTAATTTGTTTAGAATTAAAACAGATGAGAATCTCAAGTAAATTCGGATGATAATTAAGATAAAACAATTGATTAATTAAAGATGATAATTAATTGATTTTCGAACAATTTATCTTAAATAATAACGATTAATAATTGAATGACGGTTTTATTAAATGTGCAATTTTTTGTATGCATGTGGATGGTCATGAGCATATACTAGGCCTTTTTAAGTGATTAGTTTACTTTTAATTTATTATAAAATTAAATTATTGGCCTGAATGCCTTATCTACTCTTATTATGTATGGCCTGTGTTCCCATGCATTCATTAATTTAAAATATTTCCCCATACCTACATGTGAGTAAGAGCACATGTAATTTATGAAGATCCTGAGCTAGTGAAGGTGGTTCAAGTTTGGAGCAGAGGCGAAACCAATCCAAGAGAGATACATTTGTGGACAAGTGGAAAGATTTAAGACAACCCTTAATTGGTTGAAGGTGTTTCTGCCCTTCTTTAAAGGTTGGTTTATCAACTTCTAGAGTAATTAAAAATTAGTAAAATATTATGATCATAGAGATTAATTAATTAATTTTTTTTTTCAGTTTCATGCTTATTTCATTATGGATGTTTTGTCACTATCACATAAATTAATGAAATTATCACTACTAGAAAATAGGTCTATACCCATGGTTTTACAAAAAACCATTGGTATAGCGTACCCCAATACCCAAAGTTTTCCGTAACCGTGGGTATAGGGATAGTATGAGAACTTATACCCACGATTTTCCAAAAAACGTGGCTATAGTTTGCTTTTAAGAGCTACACCCATGGTTTTTTAGAAAACCATGGGTATAGAGTATATTCCAAAGGCCTATCCCGACGGTTCATGAAAACTGTAGTTATTGCAGTTTTTTTGGAGACCTATACCCACGGTTCTCCAGAACCGTGGGTATAGGTTTTCTGTGTTATGATGGGGAAAGAAAATTAGGTGGGACATGAAAAAAATTTGTCGGGAAGACATTTTTTCATGGTTTATATTAATATATCTACATAAATATAAATATATACTTTCAAAAATTATTCAGCTCGGATGGTAAACCCGTTTCCGCTGTTGCTCTAGGTCGCACGTTCAAATCCCTCTGCTCGTGTTTTGGAATTTAAATCTCCGACTCAAATAATTTTAATATATATACGTATATATATGTACATATTACAATTAAAAAACACAGGTCTGTTGGTCCCTTGGTGGCGCGTTCCAGTGAGGCTCTGCAGGTGGTGCGGGTTCGAATCCCTCTACTCTCATTTTTTAATTTAAATTTCCCACGTAAATCATATTAATATATATACATAGATATATGTATATATAACAATTAAAATTAACAGGTTGGTTTGTCCCTTGGTTTGGTGTGCCCGTGAGGTGCTTCTTGAGGTGCGGGTTCGATTCCTGCCCGCTGCGCTTTTTTTGAATTCAAAAAATACCTCACCATTTGAAAACCGTGGGTCTATTGTGTGCCACGTTGGAATAGGTGTGCCACCCTTTGAATCTATTATACCCACGGTTTAGGAGAACTGTGGGTATAGGTGGAGACCCCTATACAGACGTCGTTCCAACCCATGGTTCCCAAAACCGTGGGTATAGCCTATACCCACGGTTTTGGGGGCTATACCCATGATTTTGAACCGTGGGTATATCCCATTTTTCCAGTAGTGTAGTGATCATGTAAGATAGAACTAAAATAAATGGGCTTATACATAAATATTATCTAAGAAATGGTTAATCACCTATGTAAACCCACTTTATATTAAAAAGCATGTGGTAAAGATAGTAATAAGAAATTTAACAATTAAAGGATAAAATCCCTCTATAAAATATTTTGTCGGTATAGCCTTCCACTACTTTTGTTAAAATCGAACCAGAGTTAAAATTTTTTGACCAACCAAAGGTGGGTTGCTTTCAATTATGAATTAATTATAACTTGAAGTTCTAGGTTGAATTAATTTTTTTTACATCAATGGTTGACTTCCAAAGAAGGACTTGGTGTAACTGATAGGCAAGGGTTGAGGAAATAAAATTTAAGGATTTCAGGATTGGGGAGCCCACTCAGCTGATCAATGAACTACAATTTAATTCAGTTGGAATTTGGAATGCCTAACTAAAACCATACCAGTTGCTTGACCGACCAAATATTTGGTAATGAGAAGGGCGATATAAATCCTTGCCACTATATTGTCTATGAAATAGGATATTCAGAAGCTAATGGTGATGGATATTGGGTTTCGATAAAATAGTGGGAGTATAATAAATTTAATATGTATTTATATGTCTAAATTTAATCGAATAAAGTACTAAAACTAGTCTCATATTATATTTTAGAATCAACATTAAAATGACTTCAAATATATCTCTATGATCTATACTTGATAATGATATCCTTCTCACTGAAAAAACATTCCAAGAGTGGAATAGGCGCTTATGCTTTATACTTATCCATGAAAAAAAATTTATGTGCTGGAAGAACCTTTTATAGTTGTTCCTGGTAATGAGGAAAGTAATGAAGAGATATATCTATATGATAAACATCTAAATTATGACATATATGTTCAGTTCTTCATGCTATCATCCATGTCCATTGAGATTTTGAAGCAACATGAGGACATGGATGCATGTAGCATGATGTATCACCTTCAGAATCTATGTCAAGAGAAGATGAGACAAGAGAGGTACAAGATATCCATTGCTTTATTTACAACTAATAATGGAGATTATATTCTAGATTAGCCTCATGTAGTTATTCTTATTTGATACATTGAATTCATAGAAATCTTAGGTATTAAAGTCCTGGATTAGTTACATACAGATCTCATACTTTCATAACTTCCCAACACCTTCTCCAATTTAATTGTTAATTACAATACAATCAAGAATAAGAAGAGTATAAACTTATTACTTTGATTTTACAAGTGGATATGTACATGTGGTGTGATAAAACCATGGTCCTTATGGTGAAAGTGAAAATAAAGAACAAGGAAAAGGGACCAAAGACCTATAAACAATCTAAATATCATGAGAAACATCCTTTCAAGAAGAAGAAGATCCAGAGGTAGGGTATGGAAAATGAGGCAGTATGTTTTTCCTGTGGAAATCTAGGCCACTAGAAAAGGAACTACACCCCAAAGAAAGGGGAAGCTAAATGTGCCTTTGTTATTGAGAGAAAAGTTTAAATATTAACACATTGGGTGTTAAATATAGCTTGTGGAGATCACATCTGTATCAAAATGTAGGAAACAAGTATATTTCAAAATATTTATAGAGGAGAGGTGGATTTGAGAGCTGATAACAGTTCGAGGATGACTGCCCTAACCATTGGTGACTACCACCTTTAATTTCCAATGGGAATTAATTTGGTTTTGAAATATTGTTATTATGTACCTACAGTTACCAAGAACATAATTTCTATATAATGTTTAGATGTAGATGGGTTTATTTTCAAATTTAGAAATAAAAGTTGTTACTTTTATAAGGAAAACATATGTTATGGTATGGAGCATTTAAATAACTGTCTTTATGTGTTAAATTATGAAAAAAGGGTCGGAAATTGATAATGAATCATGTTCACATGACTTATATAACACCCAACTGCAACATCACTGTCTTGGTTATGTAAATGAGAAGTGTTTGAAAAAGCCCTAACAAGATGGTTATTTAGAATCTTTTGATCTAAAAACACTTGAAAGATTTCATGCTTGTTTACAAGTGAAAATGACCAAAACATTATTTTTTGGATATGGTGAAAGGGCCACAGACATTCTAGGATTGGTACACACTAATGTGTGCAGATCATTTCTATTGTAATATATAGCTGGAAATTATTACATCATAATTTTTTCTAATTAATTAATTATATATGGATATATCTACATGATGAGGTATAAGTATGAGTCATTTGAGAAATTAAAGGAATTCAAGAATGAATTAGATAACAAAATTGGTAATAAGATAAATAAGCTTTTATCAGATAGAGGTGGTGAATATCTTAAACAATACTTTATCAACTTCCTATGAGATTTTGGGATTCTATCTCAAATCACTCTACCTTGTACACCACATTGGAACGATGTTAGTGAAAGGAGCAACCATACCTTGTTAGACATGGTAAGGTCAATAATGAGTCATGTAGATCTAAAATTATCATTTTGGGATATGTATTACAGACTTCAACAAAAAATTAAACTGATTACCAACTAATGCAGAAAATAGAATTCCATTTGTGTTAAAGAGTGGAAAAGAAACTCGTTTTAATGAATACAAGTGGATGGGTTTGTGAAGAATTTGTTAAGGCCTAATCAAGTAACAAATTTGAAACATGTGATAAAAAGTGCATCTTTATATCATATTCCACGGAAAAAAGGGATACTACATGTACAACCCCTCAAACAAGAAAGTGATAGTCACTAGACATGTCATGTTTTTGGAGAGGGTGCACATCCTTAAGAGGGATAGTGGGATCAAGACTAACTTTGATGAAGTTGATGCTAAAGATACACAAGATTTGGTATAGGAATAGATTCCACAAGCACCCATTGAAGAAATAGTTCCTGAAAAAAATTAATGCATTGGAGTGTAATAGAGGCAATATAAAATATGTGATATGGTTTTCTAGTTATCGAGGATGGTGACTCATTATGGGTTGAAAATGAGGAATGTATCTTCTATAAGGAGGAAGTAGAGATCTCAAAATCTATAAGATGCAAAGAATCCATGAATTTTAAAATGGATTCCATGTATCAGAACCATGTTTGGGTTCTAGTTGATGTTCTAGTTAATGTAAAGCTGATTGGATGTGAATGGGTATTCAATAAGAAAGTGGACATAGAAGGTAAAGTAAATTCCTATAATGAAAGGATAGTGGATAAAGGTTTTAAACAACATTAAGGAATTTAATTTGATGAAACATTTCCACCATTTTCCATGTTTAAATACATTATAATTCTACTTACTATAACAACTTACCATGAATATGATATTTTTCAAATGGATGTAAAAACGACATTCCTTAATGGAAACCTTTCGGAAGAAGTCTACATTACACAAGCAGAAGTGTTTTTGACTCCAAGTGATGCCAAATGGATTTTCAAGTTTTAGATTCCCATTTATGGATCGAAGAAAATATCTAGGTCATGGAACATTTGATTCAATGAATCCATAAAGAATTAGGTTCCATTAGGAATTAATTTGACTTTTTTGTTTAAAATAGGTTTAGTGGGAATGTGATCATTATCCTAGTAGTGTATGTTGATGACATATTACTTATTGGAAATGACATACCAGTCTTACAGTCTGTTAAGCAATGGTTAAAAAAGTGTTTATCTATGAAGGAATTAGGTGAAACATCCTATATTTTATGGATCAATATCATTCATGATAGATCCAAGAGGATACTTTGAATATGTATGTGGATGAGATACTAAAGAGATTTATTATATAACTATCCAAGAGGGTATTGGTTCCAGTGACACATGGTTTATATATTTCTAAGAAAACTTGTCCCCAAAAATAACATGAGAAAGAGATAATTTGTAACATACTCTACACTTCAGCGATGAGATAAATCATGTATGTCATATTATATACTAGACATGATGCTTCCTATGCACTGATCATTGTAGGAAGACATCACGATGATCCAGGAGAATAGTATTGTACTACTATTAAGGATACCCTTAGGTACTTAAGAAGAACTAAGGATATTCTCCTGGTGTATGGAAGAGATGAGGTGCTAGTCATTAAAAGTTATAATAATGTTTGTATTCAGATAGATCTGAATGATCTAAAGTCAAATTCAGGATATGTTTTCTATCTCATTGATGGATCTATGAGCTGGAAGATTTCAAAGAAGACAGTTTTCACTGATTCTACATTGGAGTCAGAGTATATAGTGTCTTCTGATGTAGTCAAAAAAGTCATTTGGATTCAGAAATTTGTCTAGGATCTTGATGTGGTACCTAGCAATAAATACCCTATCACATTGTATTGTGATAATACTACAGTGGAGGCTCTTGAAAAAGAGCCAAGGTCACACTAATGGAGAAAGAACATACTCCAAAAGTATCAAATCATGAGAGATTTTTTTTCTTCAGATGGGTGAAGTTGTAGTGAGAAGAGTACCCATAGAAGAGAATGTGGTGGACCCCTCGAATAAAGGCCTATCTCAGTAGAAGCATGACTATCATGTGAGAGATAACAGACTAAAGTTTGTTAGATGTTGGCTCTAGTGAAAGTGGGAGTCTGTTGGAGTTGGTTCCCTAGAACCAAATTCTTTATAATTTATGATAACATTTATTCACAGTTTTGAATATTACTAAACTTATTATAACATAATGATTGTTATTATGCATAACATAGTATGTGACAATGTCCCTAGAGAGGTTTTCGCACTAAATAGTCATAACAGTTCCCCGTTAAGATGATAACACAAAAGTCCTATGACACTATTCTTTAATATATGTTCTATATCTCGATGATATCATTCGAAGGAAAAAAATGATATAGGATTAGGGGTGGAGACTCATAGGACATTGAGGCACCTTCTCATGGTGTACGCCCTTGGTAATATCTATTAGGATATTATGATAATGGGACTCGCCGATAAGAAATACAAATTTATATGTGTCATTGGATGTTTCTATCTAGGGACTGGTGTATTGGTCCTCATACTTGAAGAATATTATTAATGAGTATTATGAGTCATGTAATTTGATGTATTGATAAAAACTGTGATGATATATGTTTTTTTGAGGTAGGATATGTTGGGTGTGTCACGAGTAATATTGAATTAATGAATAATGTGAGAAAGGATTTATCCCTTCGATTCTTTAATGGATGTTGATATATCATTCCCTTTGATGGAAATTATATAAACTAAATAAATCCATGGTGATGGTTTACAATAACCAAGTTCCATTTAAGAGATGTCAATGAAAGAGACATAGAGAACATATGTTGATGGCACCGGTATGCAACCTTCTTGATTTGGGATATAGTGATAAAAGGGATTACATTACACAGTAAGCATTTTTATGTGGTATCATATCATTATGACATTAACTTCTTTCTATATGGGTTCCTTGGAGTGTGTTTAGATTCTAACTTTTTAATTTAGGCTGCTTTGCCTATTTCCACGAAGAAAGAGGCCTAGAGGGTCACACACTATGTGTATCCAGAATCTTAGTTAAATAATATATTATTATTTATTATTTAACTAGTTGAATAAATATTATTCTTAGATGTGGTTTAATAATTCTTCATGTATTATTGATCACATATAAATATTTATTTTCTATTTAGGGAATATAATATTTATATATTTATTGGAGAATAATGCAGTGATATATATTTAATAAATAAACAGTCATTATTGAAGGCCTCATAAATATTATGGAGGAATGGCGGATTGTGTTTAATTTTATGGTGAGAAATAATAAATATTGAATATTTTTTTATTAAATAGTATTTAATTTAATTCACAAGTTATGAACATGTTGAGAAATATTATTATTTGACATGGGGTTCTGCGGAGATTAATTAAATAATAAAGGGAACTTGTGAAATTATTTTATTTTAACCATTACAATATATAAACCCAATTATATTATTTTCTCAATAATAAAATTCATTTTTTTGGGTTGTGCATAAAAAAATTGTAGAATTCTACCAAGCCATTGATATCTCTCTTCTCTAATATTAATCCCAATAATGGTGAGAATTATTCCCCCACTAGATCAAGGAGAATGCTTTGGATGCAATTATCATAGAAATCAAAGGAAGAAGACAGAAGTGCAAGGATCTACCATGATAGAACCTGGAGATTACTTTGGAAATGACTGGAGATTGGTGGAACACATTTTTATTACCACTAGAGAAAATATTCACTTGATTCCTACAATTCAATTGAAGGTGCATCACAAACCTATTTCCAAATCCATCAACAAAGAAATAATTCAATAAAAGGTAATTCTTTATTTAATTGAATTGATTATAAATAATATTTGATGATAATATCTAGGTTCTACTGTTATATCCATTTTCTATATTCTTTTATTCAATTACATATCTCAAAACATTTATCATTGTGTTAATCTCATATTTATCATCGATCATGGAAAAAATAAAAGTTGGGAACCGTCTATCACACACATCCACTACACACATGACCTACACTTATCACCAACGAAACTCTATCTAATGTTATTTAATAACTTCATAGGAACATTTCAGATATCTTCTTCCAAACATTTCAAACATCTCATGTATTTCACCATAACTCTTCATATGTTTTATTCACACACCAGTCTCTATCTGTTGAACTTCATACAGAAACATCCTTATGGGGACTTCAACCAAATACATGTCTAATTAATCAAATAATTTAGCTTGATCAACCAATAAAAACTTCAATTTAATAATTCAAACAAATCCATCCAATAGTTATTGTAAAAAAGTAAAAACCCTTCATCAATACAGATTGTTCATCTGACAGACTCTAACTCATAATATTATAAGATATTGTCTGATGGTTTTTGTCAGATGAAACTCATTAGAAACTTTCCTTTGAATGGAAACCTTTAAAATTAATTGACAAAAAATCCGTTGTAATTATAAAACTCTAAAACATCATAAAATTTGAATAAAAACTATACTCAACCCAATCTATAATCAATAGCTTCAATATGGTGAACATGATCATAACATTGTATCATGAAATTTGTATATACAAATGATTTTATCCCAATTTAAATATTTTATGAATCGTGAGGTATTTTAGTAATCTTTATTTTAAAAACAATAAGAATAGAAAATCATTATAATATTTAATTATCAGACACTATGTACAATGGAACATGTAATCATGACATGATAATCATTCAACACAAACCTCAGACCAATTAACTTAGTGATGTAACATCCATATGATAAACTCAATCTTCTAAAATCAGTCTAACCAACTTTTCCCATTAAAATTTAAGGGAAATTTCACCTATATAAATTGAATTATATGAGAAAAAAACAACACTTTTGAGAAAAAATTCTTCAATCCAAAGAATATTCTTTTCAAAATAATCTATATCATGTGAAACTACTCAAAACCTCTTAGTCCCAACAATCCCCCCTTTAAATTTTATTATCAACCAAAGAATAAAAATCACTAAAACTTTTTCACTCATTAAATATATTAGTTATCCAATAATTATAATCCTACATGGGTGAACTTGTTATAGTAAATAATAATAGTTTAACAACAACAATATGATATCTCAGAGTAATGACTTAAGAATCCTTTCATACACCTCATAAAAATAGATTCTTTCACTTAGAACCTTCATTAAAAAAAAATAAATTCAATATGAGATAACATATTTTCTTTCATTCACTTCAAAAAAATGTTAAAATGATTTAAACATGTTGAAATCATAGATTACCCCTTTAAAGAACTTCCCCTAAAAACTTGCTTTACCTTGAATGTTAAAACACATACCAATGGATAAATTTATGTTAAATTGGTTTTATACCCCTTTGATAAAACTATAAAATGGAATGATAGAGATATTTAGGGATATATTTACATAACTTATATTTAAATAGGGTGATGTTATGGAACTATGATCAACTGCATCTTATAAAATGTTTCCTTAGACAATGATTTGGTGAAAATACCAACAACTTGATCTGTTGTTAGAACAAACTCTAACTTTAGTTCATTCATTTCCACATGATTTTGATGAAGTGATACTTGATATCAATGTTATTAGAATAAGAATGTTTCACCATATTCTTAGTAATATCTATATCACATTGATTATAAAAACTAAAGAGAAGTGGAAACCTCATATAAAAAATAAAGTCTTGTAACCCTGTCTTTATCCACATAAGTTGTGCTATAGATTTATTGGTAGCTACATACTCATATTCTACAAATATGATAGGTATAAACTTTTGGTTATTTTTATGCCAATTAACTCATTTTCTCTTAATAATAATAGTAAAAAATATTTATATTCTATCATCAAAACCTCCCACTCAATCTATATGTGTGTAACCACACAGATCAATATTTCCTCTACTATTATATTTCAAAAAATAAAAAAATTGCGCCTTTAATATATCTAATAATTGTCATTCCATACATGGGATGAGATTAATTTAGATAATTTTTATACATAGTAAAAATAGAAACATCATACACTATATTGTCCTAGAGACTGTTTGATATATTAAATTTCCAAATAATTTTCTAAACAAATTATTATCAACCTCCTTTACTTCCCCATATTTTGAAAATTTTGTTCCCAATTAAATATGTGAGTAAACACAATTTCAGTTTTCCATGTCAAACTTATTCATAAGTTCCTTATCATACTTATATTGATATAAGAAAATATACCTTTTTTGAGATATTTGTAATCTAAGAAAGTATTTAATTTCTCTTTGCATAGATATTTAAAAAATATTCTTCATCTCTTAAGAAAGATTCTCAAACATTTATTTACCATTTCCCATAAATTTAATTTCATCAAAATAAAAAATCACAATTGTGGAAACTTATTTCTATATATATTTTATGTAGATATTATTATCAAATTATTTTTTCTTTAAGTTAAACTTACTTAAAAAAATATCCATTTTCAAATACCAATATCTTAGATATTTTTTTAACCCATAAAATTCCCTATTTATCTTGTACACATAGATTTTATCTTTTCCAATCATGAATCCACATGGTTGTTCAACATAATCTTTTCTATCTAGATCCCTGTTAAGAAAAGTTGACTTCACATCTATCTATAATATCTTATATATCTATTGTGTAGTGATAAAAAAGAAAACTTATGATAATTTCTAGTATTTACACTAGATAAAAGGTCTTATCAAAGTCAATGCCTTTTAATTTTGAGAAACTTCTATAGACCGATCATGCCTTGTTTCTTATCCCCTTACCTATTTCATTCAACCTTTTTTGAAACACCCATTTTTGTAACAATCAAATTATTATTTTTTGGTTTGGTTCTAAGTTCCCATGAATCATTATTCTCAATATAATCTTGCTCTTAAATTAATATAATTAACCCACTCTTAATGAATTAAAACATCATCAATATCTTTGGGTTGAACCTATGAATATAATGAAGTATATGAAAATAAAATTGATTTTATTGTAGTTTGAACATGTTATCATTGATATACAATGATGTTTTAGGCTTCCACTTACCTCCTCATCCTAGGATGATATGAACATAGTTGTTCCTCATCACTTGAGATAGCTGATTTGGAGTCTTCATCTCAAGAAACTTCAATATTATTACTATCATTATTGAATTTGTTGAGTTGTTTGATAGTAATGATTTCATCTTCCCATTCTTATACATCTATAATCATCTATTAAACATTATAATCACACTATTTATGAACCTTAAATTTCTCATAGTTAAAAATATTTCTTATATATTTATTATAACACATGTATCCTATACTATTAAAAGTGTATCCAAGATATTTTCCATCAACACCTCTATGATAAAACTTCCCATGATTCTCAATCATTAATTTTATAATAAAAGGACATCCAAAAACCTGTATATTTTTAAAACATGGGGTTTATTTGTAATACATCTCATAAAGAGTCATATAAAAGTTCATTCTATAGAAATATTAATTTTGAATATGTACTATTACTCTTAAATATTACCTCTATAAATATCAAGAATTAAAATGTCTTATTAACATTGTTCATTCCATCTCATCCACAATTTTCTTTATTCTTTTATAAACACTATTTTTTGAGATGTTTATGATTTACTAAACTCATGAAGAGTGAAAATATTTTCAAGGTGATATGTAAAATTCTCATTTATTTATTCTTTACTATTATCAGTTCAAATTTTGTTCAAAAAAAATCCACATTCTTTTTATGCACTTCTCCTGAAAAACATAAACATTTTGAGAGCCTTGGATTTATATTTAAAAAAAATAATACATTTAATTTGAGTAATTTCATTAATAGAAGAAATAAATTACATATCTTCTTTTATCAATTGATTTCTTATGGCCCCGTAAATATCAGAATGTATCATCTCCAAGGGATGAGTTGAATATATCTCAACTGACTTATGAATTGAGTATGGTGTCCTAATTTTCTATTATATAAAGTAATACTAATCTTATCTTATTTTTAGGTTAATAATATCATGAATAATTTCTCTATTTTTTAACTACTCATATTCCTCTAACACATATTCACTAGATTTTTTTTAAAATTTTATTTTCTTCCATTATTCTTATATGACATTAGTTCTACACATCACCAATTGAAATAGTTTTCCATTGTTTCCTTTTTATTTTGTAATAACTTTCCCATATTCAAGTTTTTTGACAACAAAACCATCTATTTTGAAAAATATTTGTTATCTTCCTAAAAATGTTTTGAAACACTAAAAAAAATTTGTTTTATACCATCAACAAATAAGGATCTTTTATATTGTAAATTTACTTTTCCAAAGATAGAAGATATAATTTCCTTGATTTTGAATGAATCATCATTTTAAAAAGTCACAATACCTTCTTTATAATGTTTTCAATTCTTCAAAAACATTAAATTTCTATCATATGTAATGAACACACACTATCCAATATCCAAGGTTTTTCTCCTTCTGTATCTTTGAGAATGGTTTCAATAAAAATAACTTTGTATTTTCATTTTTCTTCCTTTTCATTTAGATTTTGATATTTTTTATTCATGGTAACATAAAAATAAAAACTTTTTCAAGATTTATAGCCTGATCAAATCCTTAAAAAACCGTTTCAAGGGTTGGAATCTATTTTTAAACATTAAACCAACTTTATATGGTTGTCTTCTTTGAGTGTCTTGAATCCCCCTCAATCTATGTCTCTAGCTTCTCCTGAATTCATTGTTGTTTTTATTATTTAACCAACATATTTTATCCATATTCCCTAAACCACCAATGTACTAAAAATAACCATAGAATGAATGTTTACCTTTGTTACTTACATACTGTATGGATTTTTTCACCTATATTCCTTCAATTTTCTAACGTTAAACTTTTGAATGTATTTCACACCTATGTTTTGGTTACCTCTTATTTTTTTATTATTTAGATTATATTTATTATTATCCTCAAGAGAATATCTAGTAGTAGAATATATTTGTTTAGACTTTTAAACCTTAAAAACGTCAGGTTTTTCAACTCTACTTATTTTAGATACATAAATGGTCTTATTGAATTTATTTTTCATCTAAACATATTCATCATTCATATAATAATTTGAGGGTAATTTTTATTTATGCTTATAAAGTTTATGTTGGATCGGGTTATACCAAATATAAAAAATAGGGGGTTAATTGTGTCCTTTTCAATTTATTTTCATAATTGTGATCTATCCTTTTACATTTATATCAAAGATTTTAGCAGTGGAAAATAAATAGTGTAGGACACAAGATGTATAGTGGTTCGGGGAATAGAAGGGCCCTAGTCCACTCCACCAATGCTCTACTCCACGAGTTTGGTGATTTTCACTATCTGGTCCTCTTATCAATAGATCGTTCCATAAATAATTATAGGCAGTTGACACCTTTCCAATCTAATGAAAAACAGAGCCTTCTGGTTCAATCCCAGAACCTATACAACTTAGTATGAGAAGCCCGTCACTCAATCTATGGCAAAACAGAACCTTCTGGTTCAATCCTAGAACCTACAGAACTTAGTATGAGAAGCCGATCACTCTAGATAAAAATATGTATTTGTTCTTTGAAAATACTTTCCCATTGTTCTTCACATTTGAAACAGTATGCAATTGACATTATAGACCATTTTCTTCAGAAAAAATTACCTTCAAGTAAGAGTCATTCTGAGTCGATCCAGTTGTAGAAGATATAGAAATATAATTCACAACTTCAGAAGAAGTAGATTCACAATAGATCTTTTATGTCTAATGGGTGAATCTTTTGTCGTGTTTCTTCTTCTTCAAAAAAAAAAGGCTTTGTCTCCCTTCATAATAGTAGATCTGTAGATCTTTATAGTCTCTGTTTTTCTCTTTTTTATATTCATCGTCATTGTTCAACAGTTCTTGTATATAGAATCTCTGTATACCACATCTATATTTTTAAAATATATTTAATAACAACGAGCACTTCATCTGAAAATTTAGATCCGAAAAAGTCACCTTTAGAGTCAGGATATTCAAAAATTCAAAATAACAGAGAGGTCATAACTCCCATTGAAATTTAGCATGAAAAGCTCCTTTTAAATTGATCATTTTAATCATAGATTAACGACTTTGAATCGGTCAAAGGCATGCTTTAAAATAATCTTTTAATCCGGCTTGAAATAAGCCTAATAATTCACTTGTATACCGTTGCATAATAATATCATCTTTAATTCTCCAATGCCAAACATACGGTTGATCTGTATAGAATTCATCTTCTGAGCATAAGGTTGATCTCAAATGTAAGGTTGATGACGCATCCTTCAAATGTAAGGTTGAACATCTATACTTTTCTTTTCAACATTCAAATGTATGATAAATGATCCATACTTTTATAAGCTTCCAAATGTAAGGTAAAAGATCCATACTTTTTGATGAAACGTAATGTTGTTCACAAAAGTAATGCTGATGAACCATATCTTTGATAAACAAACATTACATTTAAAACTTATGTATGGTTGTCCTTCCATACTTTTCAATATCCCAAATGTAGGGTTCAATCCTAACATAAGGTTCCTCTTCTATAATTTTCCGATAACGTATGATTATTTAACCATGGTTTTATAATATCTCAATAGATAATACACCTCAATCCATCCTTACGCTACGCTTCTAAACAGAGGATATAAACAGTGTTTCCAAAACACGCTTAAGCAATTCCCGAATATATAGAGCATGAACAGTGTTTCAGCCCACATTGAATTGATTTCTGAACTCTTTAACTCTTATTTCACGCTGTATAAATACTTGAATACTCTTCTAAAAATAAGAATATATAAAATATTTAATTCCTGAAATATACTTAAAATAAAATCATTAGAAAACAATTAAGGGTATTTGTGTACATCAAAATCATCATATTGATATAGGGTATTGTTCTCAGCAATCTCCCCCTTTTAATAAAAATATTATGTATTGTTGAAAACAACACTTTCTCAACAATCTCCCCTTTTTTGATGATCAAAAAACTAATAAAATAATAAATGAAATTAACTTCCAAAATTAAATACATATTGTTTAGAATTTTTCTTATTTAAAACAATATTTAATTTTTACAAGATGTATTTCAAAAATAAATAAACAATGTGTTATCCATAATCATAAAAATAAATTTCTCCCCCTTTTTATAAAGTGAAGAATAATAAAAAAAATTATTTCTTTTTTTATTAAAGATGTAAACATTTAAAGTAAAATGTGAAATATATATAATAAAATGTTGTTTTTATCCAAATTTCTCCCCCTTTTTGTGATGTCAAAAGGAATGATAGAATATAGAATAGAACACAAGTCAATGTAGCATTGAACTTAAATAAATTATATTATTAACTGGTAGTCGATAAGTGAATTTTTATTACTGACTTACCTCAAAAATGACAGTAAAACTAATAGAAACACACAAATATAGAATGAAACATAATTTCATTGAAAATATGTAACAATTATAATCATGATGAACACATTAATCAAGGCGTGGTAAGGGTATGAGATAGGGTCTATCTCCTCTAAACTACTGCCTTGTTTTTTTATCAATTTATACCTTATCCTTCTCATCATTCAATCTCAAAAATTGATAATAAGATCTCTATTCTCTTGAGTCATACAAATATCTTCAATCATGATTACTCTGAATAACTCATGGAGCCTTTCTTCCTTCTCCATAAACAGAGTCAACTTCTCTGTGAACTAAGTCAGAATAGTTCTAATACTTAGTTCACTTGAGGTCAACTGGTCAACCAAAAACTTCTGATTATCTAAAAAAACTTACCAAGGGACACTATTACATTTATGGTCATGAAATCTGTCATTCATTTTTCTCATTGCTGCTGTGATAGCTTGAAATCTTCGGATTAAATCAGGTGAAGTACCTGATGTACTGGCCTCACTGGTTCCCACAGATGAAAATTTTTGTTCCATGAAAGATCCAAATTCTATTAAATCTATTTTCATAACCATCTCATATTTCAAATTCGCAACTTCATTTAACATGTGCTACTTAAAACATTAAACATCTTGTTTAGAAATAGTACTTGCTTTCAGCCTTTGAAAATTTAAAATTTTCTTTTCTAATTCTCTTCGTAGAGCACCATTCTCCTTTTCAGCTTCAGTAAGATTTATGTTCAGTTCCTCCACATATGTATTTAATAAATCAGAGGCACCATGTTCTTGATTTTTACTTTCAACTTCAACTTGATTCAACAACACTAATGGCAGGGATTCACCATATGATTTTTTCATCATTTTCTCCTTGTACTAGTTTCTCAATAGATTTTCCCTCTGAGTCTTTCCCAGACTCCTCCATAGAAAAATTTCCATTAAGTACCTCAGTATGAATCTCAGAGGAATTCTCTTCATGGTTGTCAAGTGCTAGAGGTTTCTCTTCATGAGCATCAACTGCATGATCTTCCTCTATCACCAGATTTTCCAAAATAATATTTTATTGATAAACCTCGACTTGATCAATTTGAGTTCGGGCCATAGCTTCTCCTTCACCAGGAACTGTATCCGTTATATTTTTTGTTTGAACTTCTTGTTTTTCCCTTCCTGAGCCAAATTTTCATTCTCTATTGGAGGGGTCACCTTATCTTGAGAAACTGCTCCCTATAGCATCCATTCAACTATAGCTTCTCTCACAAACTTATTGCTTAGGATATCACCGGATGTGAAAATATTTGAAGTTACAGTTGGCTCTTCAATAGGATTAGGATCCTTTGTCATTTTGAAAAAAATTCCTTCATATCTTCTTTCTTTAGATACTTCCATAGCCTCAAACTTGAGTCTTCTTGATACAACATTGATTCTTAATTTAGCTTGTCCTTCCTTTGTTGTTGTTGGTCGGGCCTTAGAACTTTCTTCATCATCTTCAGCTCCAATAGGTAGTAGCTTCCCTTTAATAGTGCTCTAGAAAAATCCAATTTTTCACAATGTATTAGAATTGATGATGTTACTATGGTGGAATTTCACTTGAGAATCCACCAATCTTACCATAACCATCTTAAACAAAATATTCGAGATAACCCTTCCAAAAGGATAAAAATTCATTCTTTATTCTGGTTGGAAACAGTAATGCAGGTACCTTACCATGTACCTGGGAAAATTTAACTTTATATTGATCATCAGTAGAAGAAAAACAGACATATCTAGATATAGAATTTTTTCCATTTCAGACATCCAAGGTGCAATACCAGTTTTCACAAACTTAAGCAATATTTTCTGATCCAGTTCCAAAACCTTCACAAACATCTTCTTTATAGATTTTATTCCAAACAAAAAGGATATAATATCTTCTAACTTATGCACAGAATCACCAATATTCTTTAAGTCAAAATGAAAAAATCCCTCATGAGGGTAGTTAAAAATTCGAGCAATCTCGATAGAAGAGAAAAAAACATCTATATCTTCTATTTTTGCTATCATGGAATCTTTATCTTCCCCCAAACATAACTGAACAAATTTGAAGAAAAAATGAAGCTTCATATCATATAAAAACTCAGTTTTCTTACCATTAAAAGTATGTTCAAGGTTTTGAAAATAAAGATCCTGCTTCAGCAACAGGTTCGTCAGAAATAACCATTCCAGATCTATAACCTTTCCTCGAAAAATTTTCCTTCCTTCGGAGCACTCCCTCTTGGCAGTGCTAGTCTCAACCTCATTGGTTCTCTTGGTCTTTAACATTTCTATCATAAATCTATGAAGGTTAGAATAAGTATTAGGGTTTTGAAGGTTCCGGTTTGGATATACAAAGATCAGTAATGTTTCGCGGGCTCAAAAGGGGTTTTGGTAGAAATGAAATGATTCAGAATTCAAAAGGGATCTGATAACCTTGATTCCCGTGTCATTAATAATAATTACATAAATTTTAAAAACAAATAAAATTGTACACACTCATATAAAAATAAATTTAATAAAAATAAAAACTATTCAGTTTCAAAAACAAATAACTAATTTATTTTAAACAGTATTCAAGGGAAAAAATATTAAAATGAATAAAATAAAACATTATTTAAAATTAAATAAACCTTTCTCCCCCTCAATAAAATCAAACCTTGATTTTGGCAGTGGTGTAGTAAAAATATCATCTAATTGAATTTCATTATTTACAAATTCTAGGAATATATCCTTTTTAAGAACATGGTCTCTTAGAAAATGATGTCTGATATCAATATGCTTAGTACTAGAATGATTAATAGGATTTTTTGAAATATTTAACGCACTAGTATTATCACATAAAATAGGTGTACTTTCAAAATTTAGTCAAAAGTCCATAAGAGTGTTTTTCATCCACAACACTTGTGCACAACAACTGCCAGCAGACACATATTCTGCCCCGGCTGTTGACAAGGCAACTAAATGTTGTTTCTTACTTGACCATGATACTAAGGATTTTGTTAAAAAGTGACAAGTGCCTGAAGTGCTTTTTCTATATAATCTACAACTTCCAAAGTCTGCTTCTGAATATGAAATTAAATTAAAATCAGTCTTTTTGGGATAAAGAAGAGATTGAAAAATAGTTCCTTTTAAATATGTAAAAACTCTTTTTTCAACAGTTAAATGAGATTCTTTAGGATTTTATTGAAATCTTGCACAAAGACATATTGAATACATTATATCTGGTATGCTAGCAGTATGATATAATAAGCTACCAATCATACCAATAATATAACTTGTTGTCAACTAATTTTCCTTTTTCATCCAAATCAGGTTTTATATTAGTATACGTATGAGTTGTATATGTCTTGTAGTTTTGATGTCCAAATTTCTTTAGTATATCAGTAATGTATTTTCTTTGATTTAAAAAATTTCCAAAAACATGTTGATAATTTTGAAGTCCTGAAAAGAAATTTAATTCTCCCATCATACTCATTTCATGTTCTTTTTTCATTAGATTTGAGAAATCATGACAAAGAGATTTATTAGTTGATCAAAAAAATTAAATCATCAACATAAATTTTAACCAATAAAATATTAGAATTTACAATTTTCTTAAATAGTATTGGATCTACCATTCCAATAGTAAAATCATTTTTCAAAATAAAAGAGATTAATCTTTCATACTAAGCTATAGGTTCTTGTTTAAGGGCATAAGGAGCTTTAGTAATTTTAAAACAAAATCTGGTTTTTGAGAATTTTCAAAACCAAGAGGTTGCTCAACATAATCTTTCTCCATTAAATAACCATTTAAAAATTTAGACTTAACATCCATCTGAAATAATTTAATGTTCATAAGAGATAGAAAAGTTAAAAGGATTCTAATTTATTCTAATATATCAACAGGTGCAAAGGTCTCATCATAATGTATACCTTCTTCCTGATTATATACTTTAGCTACTAGTATTTCTTTATTCCTAGTTATTATTCCTTGATCATCTTGTTTATTTCTAAAGACCCAATTCATTCCTATAACTAGATAATTCTGTGTTCTTTCAACTAATTTCCAGACTTTATTTCTTTCAAACTGTTTCAGTTCTTATTGTATTACTATCATCCAACTTTCATCATCTAAAGATTCTTCTATAGACTTGGGTTCTAATTGGGATAGAAAGGAAAAAAACTCAACAAAATTTCTTATGTTCCTTCTAGTTTTTATTCATGTTTCTAAGCCTCCTATTACAGATTCTAAAGGGTTATTCTTTAGGTTCCTTGACTATCAAGGTAATACAGTTATAGGTTATTCAGTGTCATGTTCTTCTGGACTGGACTGAATTTCATTTATATCTTTTCCGAAATCATCTTTTTGGTTCTCAAGTATCATGTTATCATTAGAAAAAGTTCATCTATTTGATCTTTCCTTTTCTCAAAGGGATCAAATTCATCAAATTTCACATAAACTGATTCTTCAACAATCCATGACTTTTTATTAAAAACTCTATAAGCTTTGGAAGTAGTAAAATATCATAAGAAAATGCCTTTATCCAAATTTGGATCAAACATACCAATATTTTCCTTGGTGTTTAAGGTGTAAACCTTTCATCCAAAAACTTTGAATTAATTTACTTTAGGTTTTCTTTTATTCTAGAGTTCATAGGGTGTCTTTTTCAAAATTGGTCTAATTAAAACTATATTCATTATATAGTAGGCTATAATTACAACTTATACCAAAAAATAGGTAGGAAGACTATATTCATTTAGCATAGTCCTAAACATTTCTTGAATAGTCATATTTCTTCTTTCAACAATTATATTTTGTTGATGTGTTCTCGGTGCAGAGAAGGTGTGTTTAATAACCATATTTGAGAAAAAGAATTTGAATTCTAGATTCTCAAATTCTCCACCAGAATCACTTCCTAATGAAATTATTT
This sequence comes from Viscum album, assembly GCA_963277665.1. NCBI lineage: Eukaryota > Viridiplantae > Streptophyta > Magnoliopsida > Santalales > Viscaceae > Viscum > Viscum album. Next base: position 117,400,477 of record OY728156.1, on the reverse strand, counting down.
TAAAACCTTTTTCATTTTGAAAAACTTTAGAAAAACTTTCAAATAATGTAAAAGCTTCATTTTAATGTTTTAAAAAGACTATCCATGTAATTCTAGAATAGTCATCAAATAAAAAATATACATATAATTTACCAGCCAAGCTTACTACTCTTGAAGGTCCAAACAAATTCACATGGATAAGTTTTAGAGGTTTATTTGTTGCAATTTTTTTAACAGATTCGAAGGATTATTTGTGCTACTTGCCAAGATGACATGAATCAAAAAATCTATCTCTTTAAAAATTGAGACTAGGAAAATTAGAAACTAATTGTTTCTGGGATAACTTTTGTAAAGCATATATGTTGCAATGTCCAAGTATTATTTCCCAGTTCCAGGAATCATTTAGCTTAGTAGTTAAGTGGTTTAATTTTTGTTTTCACAAGGAATTTAAATCCAGGGTGTACACATTATCAGTTCTAGGTGCTTTAAATTTAAGCAATTTATTTATAAAAATAGAAAAACAATTGTTAGAAAAATAAACAGCATAACCATCATCACAGAGTTGAGAGATACTTATCAGATTGTGTTTCAATCCATGTACATAAAAAACTTTATTGATTGAAACAACTTATGGATCTCCAACTGTTCCAATTCCAATTATCTTGCATTTGGCATTGTCACCAAAAGTGACTAGTCCACCATCTTTTTGAGTTAGTGTGGTGAAATTCGATGAGCTTCCACTCATATGCCTTGAGAATCCACTGTCTATATACCATATAGCCTTTTTTTCTTCTGTGAACTGCTTCCTACAAAGGCATTTAAATATATTTTTTTGGTACCCATGTTCTGTTTAGTCCAGAAGTGTTAGCCAGCAAAGATTTGGGAATCCAAACATTCTTTGTTTTTCTAAACTGAACAGAATAATATAAATTATTTGAAACAAAGGCTATATTTATTCCACTTATCTGGGGTTTCCTTAAGTAACAATTCTTAGACAAATGTCCTTTTGCACCATAATAGTGACAGCTTACCTTTCTTGTACTTGGAACCAAGTAATTCTTGTACAGTATAGGATTTTCACCTTTACTGCCTATTCCATATCTTCCCTTTTTAATCACATTCATTCCAAGAATTTCATTTAGTGTATTTTCTCATTTTGTAAAAATAAGATCTGCATTTTTATATGTTTCTACTTCATTTTGAAGTGTTTGAACCTTTTATTCATAATATGTATAGTTAGTGTTAATTGAATTATACTTATCAGTTAATTCTTTAAGTTTTTTCAGTATTGTATCTCTTTCATCTGAAAATTCCTTGTGAATGTTCTTTAAAGACTTATGATTCTTAAAAAGAGAATAATATTTTTCTTCAAGCATGTTGCAGTAGGTTGCATGTTTTTCATTATAAGTGACTGTTTCAGAACTCGAGTCTGTATTAGAATCAGAAGAGTTGTATGATTGTACCTCATCTTTTTCTTCCATAAAGCACATATTGGCTTTTAGATTTACTTCTTCCTTCTCTAAGTCTGATTCTAAAGGGCTTCTGGAGTATTAAAACACACTCCATGTAGCTTTCATTTCTTTATTATCTTTTTGCTCATAATAATTAATTTTGAAGAAATTATTCTTATTGTCTTATTTTAACTAAGGATAGTTAGGTCTGATGTGCCCCATTTTCTTACACTCACAACATCTGACTTCCTTTTCATCCCTTTTCAATGTTTTTTATGAAGATTTTATTTTTTTCTTTAGAATTTAGTAAACTTTCTGGCTAGCTGATCCATTTCTACATAAAAATTTGATGAATTAGAATATTATTATTTCATCTTTAGTTCCTTTTTCATAATCATTCTATTTTTACTTTGTGATGAAACTTTTAAGGCAGTGTCATCTTTCTTTATAAAAATATTATACTCATTTGCATCATCTTTCATTTAGACTTCATACATCATAAGTGTTCCAATCATCTCTTTCATGGTTAATTCTTTGACAAGTGTTGATTGTGTGATTGCTGCAGAGATTCCATTCTATTTAGTAGGCAGTACTCTTAGTACTTTTAAGGATTGATCAGCTTTTTTGATTGGGTCACCCAAAGCAGTTTTATTTTTCACAATTTATGTCAATATTCCATTCATTTGAGTAATGCTTTCACCTTCAAACATTCTGAACGTATTAAATTTATGCTTTGCAGTAGCATATCTCATTTTCATGACATTGTCAGTTCCTTCAAAAGAAACCAAAATAGTTTGCGACATCTCATATACTATTGGGAATTGAGATCCTCTTTTGAATTCATCAGGTCCTAGACCACATATAATTGCATTAATTTCCTTTGAGTTCATATCATATTCTGCTTCAGTAGCTGCACTCCATGTCTCAGGTTTTTCAGGTATTTCATATGGAGTCAAAATCTTATAATATACTTTGTATCCAAGGTTTTTCATATAAATTTTCATTCAAGACTTCCAGAATTCATAATTCTCACCATTGAAGTAAAGTTCTATGACCATAGACATTCCCTCTCTTGTATTAGTCATCATGCTCTGTGTATAATCCTTAATCACTTTCAGCTTGTTAAGAATTGATCAGAAAGCTCTTCCTCTGATACCAATTGTTGGATCGGGTTATACCAAATATACACAAGAGTTGGTGAATTGTGTCTTTTTCAATTTCATTACATAATCGTGTTCTGTCCTTTTAAATTTATATAAAAGATTTTTGCAGCAGAAAATAAATAGGACAAGACATAATATTTATAGTGGTTCAGGAACAGAAGGCCCCTAGTCCACTCCACCAATGCTCCACTCCATGAGCTTGGTGATTTTCACTATCTGGTCCTCTGATCAAAATATTGTTCCACTACTGAGTGTAGACAGTTGACACCTTTAAAATCTAAGAAAAAACAGATCCTTATAGTTCAATCCCAGAACCTACACATCTTAGTACGAAAAGTCAGTCACTCAAGATAAGAAGAAGTATTTTTTCTTTAAAAATACTTTCCCGTTGTTCTTCACAATTGTAATAGTATGCAATTGACAGTAGATGGACCATTGTCTTCAGAAATAATGATCTTCTAGTAAGATTCATTCAAAGTCGATCCAGTTGTAGCAGATATATAAATATAATTCGCAACTTCAGCAGTAGTAGATTTACAATAGATCTTTGATGTTGAATGGGTGAATCTTCTGTCGTGTTTCTACTTCTTCAAAAAAACAGTGCTTTGTCGTGCTTCGTAATAGCAGATCTATAGATATTGATAGTCTCTATTTTTCTCCTTTGTATATTCATCATTGTTGTTCAGCAGTTCTTGTATATAGGATCTCTATATATCACATCTATATTTTAAAATATATATAATAACAACGAGCAATTCTTCAGAAAATTTAGATCCAAAAAAGTCACCTTTAGAATCAGGATATTCAAAAATTCAAAATAACAGAGAATTCGTAACTCCCCTTGAAATTTGGCATGAAAAGATCCTTCTAAATTAATTCTTTGAATCATAGATAAAAAACTTTGAATCAGTCAAAGATGCTCTTTACAATCAGATTTTAATCTGGCTTGAAATCAGCCTAATAATTCTCTTATAGACTGTTGCATAATAATATCGCCTTTAATTCTCCGATTCCAAATGTATGGTTGATCTATATTGCATGAATCATCGGAAAGTAAGGTAGATCACAAACTTAAGGTTGATGATGCATCCTTCAAACGTAAGGCTGAACATCCATACATTTCTTTTCAACATTCAAACGTATGATAAATGATCCATACTTTTATAATCTTCCAAACATAAGGTACATGATCCATACTTTTTGATGAAATGTTTGGTTGTTTAGAAAAGTAAGGTTAGTGAACCATACTTTTGAGAAAGAAACATAACGTTTAAAACTTACGTACGGTTCTTCTTCCATACATTTCAATATCCCAAACGTAGGGTTCCTTCCTAACATAGGGTTCCTCTTCCATACTTTTCCGATAACATATGCTTATTTAACCATACTTTTCTGATATCTCTTTAGAGTATACACCTCACTCCATCCTGATGCTAAGCTTCTCAACGTAGGATATTAATAGTGTTTTTCAAGAACACACTTAAGAAATTCCCGAATATTTAGAGAATGAACAGTGTTTCCAGAACACTTTGAATTTATTTCCGAACTCTTTAACACTTATTTCACGCTGTATAAATACTTGAATACTCTTCCAAAAATATGAATATATAAAATATTTAATTCCTGAAATATACTAAAAATAAAATCATTAGAAAACAATTAAGGGTATTTGTGAGCATCAAAATCATCATAAAGAGATAGAGTATCATTCTCAACAATCTCATCTTTTTTAATAAAAATATTTTGAATTGTTGAAAACAAAACTTTCTCAATAGTTTATACATCTAATAACATTAACCAACATCTGTTAATGGGTTTTGTAAATTTTTAAATCCTTACTCAGCATTGAAAAGTTTTTTTGAACATGTTCAAATTCTACCTCCTTCAACTTAATTGTTTCTTTAAGATTGATATTGAGGTTCATATTTTCATTAACAATCTTGTAAAATCATTAATAAATTTTAAATAATTGGATAATTATTCTAGAAAAAATTCACGATTATTTACTAAAATATATTCTTTATCTAACTTATTATTCTACTTCTCAGTTCTTATAAATTTACTAGACATTCATTAAAATCATTATTTAGAATAAAATCCTAATTATTATATTATTATTCTTCTACTTCTAAGATACTTCCTTTGTTACTGGTGAACTTATCATTATTTACTTTTTTAATAAGTATTTTTTTAGTTGAAACATCAATAAATTTTTCAACTTGTTCTTCAATATCATCATCTTCCTTATAATTAGATAAAATTTTATTGTTTTTTATTTAGATAACTTCTTATCCTATCCCTCATAAGATGAATGAAAATTTTCTAGTTATTCTTTTAAGATGTTATTTACCTTTTATTATATTTTCACTTTACGTATATTCTTTAATTCTTGGATAATTTTTAGCAAAATTTCCTATAACACCATAAGAAAATCACATCAGGGGTAACATTACTTTATAATTTATTTTCATATTTTCACCTTTTTAGAAAAAAAATACACAAATAAAAAATTATTTTTCTAACTCCATCTTTCATTTAAGATACATTGGCTTCCTACTCAACTTAAAATTTCATAGATTTATTTTCTTGGGAGATTTGAAAGAGAATCCATGATAATATTTCTCCTTCTTTACGATGGTATTTACTATTCTAATTTCATAAGTAATGAGAGTACCATGAAGATCATCAAGAGAAAGAGTTTTAGGATCATTATCTTCAAACGATGAAAATTTGGTGTGAACTTTTTTAGAATGAATTCGTGAGATCTTTTAAACAATGTTTGAATATTTCAACTTAACACCAAGACATCATATGTTGATTAAAATACCATAAATCCTTTTAAATAAGTCACTAATATATTCATTATTACCCATATTAATATCTTCATACATCAATTGAAATGCCTGCCCCTAGACGCCCAGATCTAGTGTAGTAATTTATCACATTGTCATGATTACAAGGAATCAAATTCTAAAGGACCAATCAATTTATCCATATTAGAAGCCATATTACATAAATTAACCTTACACTATAATTTAAAACAAAAAAATACAACATAAAAAATATGTTGATAATTTCATTATTCTCCTAGATTACCCTGAATATCAATCGTAATACACTTCCTGTCATCTAGGAAAAAATTAAACATAGGAAAGGGGTGAGCTCTGATGATTATTAAGGGTAAAAATACAACATAAGATATTTTGAGTAAATAAGTATAAACCAAAAATAAATGTTTATACCTAAAACACAATCTATTCAAAAATAGTCTTGAGCATAATGTGGAATGAAAAAATAATACCATATAAAATATTTACATGAGCTAGAAAACATAACCATGGAAATCTACTAGTTGAATAATCACATGGGATATCAATAACTAATCTCATAATGAGGTAATGAATAATTCTAGAAATCATAAACATGCCGTCAAGGTTTAGGCCTAAAGACCAAACATAAAAGGGTAAAAAAACCAAAAAAGTTTGTCTCTTGAGACCCACTGATGCATCAAGGGGCTATAATGGGCCCCACAGATCACTTACTTGGTATATTGCATTCCTCATGTGAAAAGGGTGAAACATAACCAACATATTATTGTTATTTGGTTGAATTTTATATTTTAATAATTTTTATATAATTTAATAAAATAGTATTTATTTTAAATTACCATTTATGTCAATTTTGATACTATTCAATATTTTTTTGTTAAATTATCATAAAAAAAGATAAAATAGAAAAGAAACTTCTAATATATCAATAAAATGTATATTTTATTTATAGAATTAATTTATGTCATTAATTATTTAAAATTATATTTATTTTAATATTTTTCATATCCTTTATTTGATGTGTCCCTTAATTAAACAATTATTGAATCATTATTAAGACAGACTTTAATTAAATTATTTATTCTATAAAAATTAAAATATAGTATCACGATTAAGATAAATTTTTTATCTTTAAAATTACTATTTATAGTCAAATTTATCTTCTATATAACAATGTATTAAAAATATAATACTTATTAAAAACCATGAGTATGGCATTTTTAGCTTATCTTTAAATAAAATATTTTAAATTTCATATTACCACCCAAGTGGATTAACATGGATATAATTTCATCCAAATTTTGACTTTAGTCTATAACCACATATAAAATTAAATTATTACAAGTTTTAGGGTAAATTTATAAATTTATAATATTATTTTTACCTTTAATTACTTGATTTAACCTCAACCGTGGTAAATAAAAATTTTCTAAAGTTACTATTAATAATATCCAAAACATAATTTGATCCTACTATAAATTAAATATAATATTTATTACAACCTTATATATCTTCTTTTACAAATTAAATTCACATAAGCAGTTAAATTAACTTTAACACTAATCTCACAAATGTGGTGAGAAGGCGGGTAAAAGGAAATGTTCAACAATTCAATAAGTTTTTATATCTAATTTTAATATAAAAATGATTTCAATAACATAGATTGGATTAATATATGTACTATTGATCTATTGTGACTTTAAAAATAAAAAGAATTATTATTATTATTTATACAAAAAGACAGTTTTTAACTATAATGCAATATTTTTCAGTATTCCTCAAAAAGTGAATGTTCTTAGAAAAATACCAACAAAATCACCCTTAGATAATGTTGATATTAAAAATTAAAAAATGAAATATAAATTTAGAAATAAAATTTATAAAATTTTCAAAATTTAGTATTAAAATAGGTGTTCCATCAAGAGGTGGTAAAATCCCCCATAAAAATATAGTTTTTTTGCATAAAATCTGATTTTTTTCTTATATAATTTTCTACGAAACACATACGATAAATTTAAAATACATAAGTTTCATAATGTGGTTAATAATATTCATTACCACAATTTAAATGGATAGTTTAATATGCCAGGGTGCGCTTGATCTCAATGTTGTGTGCAACGCATGCTATTGAATTTATTAAATTTATTTAAAAAGAAAAATATTTTCAATTATTAGGGTGCTAAATTCTCCACACCTTAATTAAATTATGTACTTTCAATTTAAACTATATCTCATTAATCAAGATTTGATATTTAAAAATATTGTTATTGAAGAAACCACTTCATAAATAGGGTTAATAACACATATTCTTCACACGTAAGAAAGGGAAATGTGGAGCTCACCACAAAACAAATATTTAAAATATGATAACATGAGTGGAAAGTAGAGATACATACATGGAGAAAAAAAAATAATTTTTTGGGAGTGACTGAGGCCATCAATCAAAAAAAATTGAGTGATCAATGGATAATTGAGGGCCTCAAAGCCATAAATCTTTGATTATTTAAAATAAAATCTTTTCAGAAAAAATTAATATATTTTTTGTCTTTAGATCCATTTCCTAGAGTTGAGGAATTATTTAAATCTATATGAATTTTAAGGAAATATAATTAGTCAATACATTTATATAAACACAATCTTATCCTAAGGTTGTGTCTTTAACTATTTCTACTTTATTTCTTAACACAAGTTTCATCATAGGGTGAAGTAATACATTATCCTCTAAAACGTTTTCCAACTATTAACTTAAACCATTTGATAAATGGTTAAATTTTCCAAAATGATCTTATAATTAATATTTTCACAAAATAAATAAAATTTTATATTACACATTCCAAACATGTGAATACATTTATCATGTATTCCCTTGAAACATGGAAATAACCATAATTATAATAAAAATTTATTGAAAACACACATGCTTCCTTATTCATTAAATATAAAAGATGTTATTAGATATACTTATTAAACTAAATAATGTTCTAAAAACCATTAATTATGGAATAAACAACTTTTTCAACAAACCATTAATCAGTTACAATGTAGTCAGTACTATCCAATTTGTTTTATCCAAATAAATCTTCTCTTTATTCTAAAATCATTATCTTAGTATCATGAACATATTAAGGGTTATCTTTCCCCAACCAAATTTTTTCTAAAAAGATTAACTTTCTACTCATCCACATTTCATGGTACCACACAATCTCAAATCCTTAATGAAATAATATTGCAGTACAATCCTTATATATTCAATAATTATTATAATCAATACATCATTGACAAAATACTCAAATAACATAATTCTAGAATAAAAAATAAGAACATTAATCATTCCTATTAATCTGTATCAATAATGCAGGCTTAGCCTTGATCCCTTGACTTCTTCTGAGGTATATTTCCTTGACGCTTGTAAATTTCATTTTCATAGTGTCTCATCTCTCTATAGATGAAGCATTGTACATTAGAAACCCTTTTAGTATCCTTAAAATCCCAAGCAAGGTGGACATTATCTCCAAACTTGTAGTAAACTCCCATTCATTTTAGGAATGTACCGGGGTGTTTCTTTCCACAATTATTACATGTGGGAAAATAATTATTTCCCTTATTCCCTTTATCCACATTTTCCCAAATTTTCTTTTATTCTCAGGCTTCCCTTCAAAGCCATAATACTTATAGTACTCTTTAATTGTCCCTTTATAAATATTTTTACCTACCATCCTATTATTTTTCTACTTTTCTTTGAGGCCATAGGACTTATAGAATTATTTACCTATAGCGTTATCACATGAAAATATGTCCTTAAATGATGAGAATTATTGGAAGACTATTTACCTTTTAAATATTGGATTAAGTCCATGAAAGTTATGGTCCTTCTTACTATTTGGATCACATGCATCAATGATTTTTACATTCCTTATAATAGGCTCCATTTTTAAATAATGAAATACACTAGGATAGATTATATCATAAAGTATAATATGAAAATTAGGGAAATACTTAACAAAAATTCAAAAAATTAATCATAGAGAATCTCATAATCATATAATTGTTCCATTAGGGATATATTTTATTTTAAATCTTTCATAATGGGTTTTAATGAAAATGTGAATTATCATAAGTATCGAGAATAATTTTGAACAAAAGCTATTATGTGTAAATAAGTAAAAACCTTAAGAAAAGGTGTATAACTAAAACACAATCCATTTAAACATAGTTTTGAGCATAAGGTTTAAAGAATAAATAATACCATATAAAATAATCACATGAGCTAGAAAACATAACCATGGATTTTCTAATAGTCAAATAATGACATGGAATATCAATAAATAATATCATAATGATGGAATTCATAATGTTAGATGTCATAAACATACAATCAAGGCATTAACCTAGACACCATATGTAAACAGGTAAAAATAATAACTAGTTTGTCTCATGAGACATACTAATGCATCGAGGGGATATAGTGGGCATCGATCATCCCATACTAATTCCAATACATTATTTATATGAAAAAGGTGAAACATAACCAACATAATCATTAATATTAAAACTAGCATACTAAATGTTAAGACGTTAATTTAAACCATGAATGGTATCAAAATAGCACATTTACAGTCAATAATATCATAAAACCTTCAATAAAATATGGTAGATTATATCATAATAAATCAACATCAATTAAGTATAAAATCCAAAAAAATGATTCTAACATTGACGAAAACAATCTAAAAAAATTATTAAAATTTTATTTAGAAAAATAAAACTTTTTATATAGAAGTTATTTTAAAAGGGGTGTGAACTTTTAAAAGAAAAACATTTCGGTGAAAAGAATCTTGTAATATAGTAAAAGAAGTTATAATCATGTTGTATAAGTTAAAAAACAACATTCCTTCCGTATTTTGTCGAAAAGGTCATAAAGTACCTAGTTAGGAAAATAAAAAAAAATATTCCATTCAAAATGTTTTAAAAAAAGTCAAAAAATGGGTAAAAATGAATTTTAAAAAATTATAGAATAATAGTAAGAATATTATGAAATAAATTTTTATGAAACATGGACATTGATGATAATTATGTACCAGTAAATATTTATATATAAACAATCCTGGATAATAAAGATATTTTGAAGTTAACACTTACCACTTTATAATTAGTAGAACCATATACACCATGAAAGAAGGAAAATTATATGGATATTGAAAAATCATAATATTTTTAATAATAGTCCTAAAATTAATTAATGAGAAGTATATACACCACACAAAATAAAAAAGTGGTGAATATGACCTGTATCTCATGGAAATAAAAAATGAGATGAATTTCCTTTATCTTATGCTTCCTTTAGTCAAAAGTTCTTTAACCTCATGTATAATGGTTTTAATCATGTTATTAACTTATATAAGAAACTTATTCATATTTATAATATAATATATGATATAATTATATTATTTAATCACCTTTTTGTTTATAATATTGCATGATTACCCTTGTAAAGGGTGTTATATGCTTCATTTTTATATGTGTGTTTTGTCATGAATTTCTCAGTTAATTTTCATAGGATATAGATCCAAAATATACATAATAATATTAATGTTATAAATATGACATTTAATAATTAAATGCATTTTTATAATCATTCTTAAATGGATAATATATAAAATTAATCACATCGGGTCGGGGTGATGGTTGGCCGCACACACGCATGGGCGACGATATCATTCCCTTTAATGGTAAAGTGGTATGTAATTGGATGTCATATTAATTATAAATAATTAATATAATGTCATATTAATTATTTTATCCATTATATTTATCATTATACCCATCTAAATAGAGTTTTGATGAAAAAAATTACACCACAATGTGGAGACGGTAAGCTGTACTTACACACACATGGTCATATTGTTTTTCATAGGATGGATAAAAAGAGGAATATGCTTGTACCATAATCATAATAACATCTATAAATATATATTATAATCGATTTACTACTTTAGTATATTAACTACATAGGAAGAGTATGTAGAAGAATAAATGAAGTTATCTGAATTGGAAAATAAATTACCACTTATTTAGTGGACTTCCTTTGGATATACTCTTAAAGACACTAGAGTTAGTATTTTTAAAAGATAAGGACCTCAATAACTTAAATAATAATGTTTTTTCAATAACTAGTTAGGTTTTTTTGATATAGAATTCTCAATGTGGTGTGAGTAAGTGAGGGAGGAGGTGCCTTTTATTTTAGAGGGGAGGGACACTCTTAAAATCCTTTAAAATATTAAATTAATATAAATTCATTTTTGATTTCAATTAGCTCAAAAGTGATTTAATTAGAATATAATATATATATGGTTAGAAATCCTGAAAACCAAATATTTTTTACATGTTTATGTTACAATATTAACCTTATCTTTTGGATTTAACCCTTAGTTAAGCCCTTTAACTCTTACCGGGACAACTTTGGTTTTTTACAAATTAGAGTTGATATTGTTATGATAACATTCCAAATGAACAAAAAATGGATCATTGATTAAATATTTAATATTATTCTAGTTATTTGGATTAATTTTATATTTATAAGAATTTTATATCATTAAATAAATTATTATTTATTTTAAAGTATCATTTATGTCAATTTTGATACTATTCATTATTATTTTTTAAATATCATAACAACATGATAATTTCAAAAAAAACTTATAATATATCACTAACAATTATATGTTATCTTTAATATACTTGTATTTCATTAATTATGTTAAATTATATTTATTTTAATATATTAAATATTATTTAGTTTATATTTCTCTTGATTAAATAATTACTACATCATTATTATGAGAGACTTTAATTAAATTATTTCTTCTCTAAAAATTAAAAATAAATTATCATGATGAATAAAAATTTAATAAATTTGAAATTACTATTTATATTCAAGTTTATTTTCTATATAACAATGTATTGAAAATATAATACTTATTAAAAACATGAGTATGATATTTTTAACTTATCTTTAAATAAAGTATTATAAATGTCATATTATTACCCAAGTGGATTAAATTTTTTATAATTTCATCCTAATGTTTATTTTGGTAAAAAAACACACATCTAAAGAAATTAATAAAATTTTTATGGTGATTTTATAACATTATTGTACTAGTTTTAGCTTTAATTACTCGATTTACCCTTAATCGTCGTAAATAAAAATTTACTAAAGTTACTATTTATAATATCCTAAAAATAAGTTGATCAAATTATAATTTAAATGTAATACTTATTACAAATTTGTATGTCAGTTTTTATAAATTCAATTGATAGAAGTGGCTAAATTAAGTTTAACCCTAATCCTGCAGATGTGGTGATAATGCGGGTAAAAAGAAACGTTCAAAACTTCAATAAGTTTTCATATCAAATTTTAATATAAAAATGATTCAAATTACCTTAATTTTATTAATATATTTATTATTTATCTATTGTGACTTCAAAATAAAATTTAAAGTACAATAATTATTTAAATGAAAAGTCAGTTTTCATCTATAATACAATATTTTTAACTATTCATCAAAAAATGAAACTTCTCAGAAAAATAATAAAAATTACACTAAGATAACTTTGGTATTAAAAATTAAAAAAATATTTCTATTTTGGAAAATAAAATTTCTAAAAATTATATTTAAAATTGCTGATCCATTAAAAGATGGTAAAATTCCCATTAAAAAAAGATGGTTTTGTGTGTAAAATAGGATTTGTTCTTATATAACTGTCGAGGAAACACCTAAGATAAATGGAATATATATAAAATTTTCATAACATGGTAAATATTATTCATAATAACTATTTAAACCTATATGTTATTATATTATGGTGTGCTCGAACTCGGTGTTATGTGCGACACTCGCTATTGAATTTATTAAATGCATTTAAAAAGAATATTTTTATAAATTCTTAGGGTGTTACATAAATAACCATATTTATTAATTTTATTTCTTCACTTTCATATTTCCTTCATATATGTTCTTAAAATTATCATAAATACCTTTATCTATTAAAATTTCGTTAACATTAAGAAAATCACTTTTAGATGGTGACAAATGTATTACATTTCTGGCTTGACCATAATTATTCTAACTCTTCTTATCAATAGATGTTAAGGGAACATCCTCAAAACATGGAGGGAATACATCTATAATAGCCATAAGAACATCATAACCAATGAACATATGATAAGGAAACATTTTATATTTCTTGATATGATAGTTATTTCCATCATATAAAGGAACCCCCTTATTGATAACAGAGTTTTAAAAATATATAGAAGCCTTTTTTTATTAAACTTTAGAAAAGAGTCAATGAAGGGATCCTTTTCACTAATACCACATGAAAGTACAAATAATGATATTTATGGTCAATGAGAGTGGGAGGGGTGAATAATTGATCTCATTTTTATGTATTCTTTCTTAAGAAACAACATTCATCTCCAGTTAGTGTGATATGAATCAAATTATTACATGAAACCAAACACAACCGCATAAGCTTGTGTATTTATAAGTTTCACTACATATAAGATTTATCTAGTCCATGGAATGGTTTGAAAATAATCCAAAATTAAAAAAACCACTAAAATACAATCATTTGTATGTGGTTACAACAAAAATGGAATATACCTACACTTGAAAAGAACTATAGTTAATTGATAATGCTTATTCAATTAACAAAAGTAAAGTATGTAACAATGTTTTATAAACACTTTAAGAACCATCAACAATAGGTTTTAATATGATGTCATTGTACTTATTTTAAATTCTGCACACTTTCATTTCATAAAATTACATAGTCTTATTAAATTTCTTGTATAAAAACAGAAAAGAACATCCTTCTTGGAATTATTTATAAAAATATTTTCTTGATCACATATTTTTCTAGTATGCTCTATCTGATCATATATCTAATAAACTCTATCCAATGACTTATGAATACTGATACCACTTATTACACTTAATGGAACATACCAGGTTTTTGAAGTGGGTCTAATTTCTCATCCATTTGAATTTTCAGAATTTGGTGGATAGGACGACTCTTTTCAAGATCATCAGAACTTAATTCTGAGAGTTTCCTTGAAGCCATACATTAATATTTGGAAGATCCTTAATGACCGAATCTTTTATCAAGATTTTAGTTAGTTTTCGAGTGCGTCAGAGTCCAAATAAGAAGCTTTATAGGGTTTATAGACTGGGGCACACAATTTGGAAAACCATGTAGCCTTCTAGGAGAAACCATGTGGCCCTCCAAGTGCACTGGAAAAGGATTTTCAAATCACACAGGAGGGCACACATGGTGGTGTAAGGACCTCTATAATTTTTATCTAAGGGATCAGCACATCTTGCACTTGGTTTGAGAAAACTGTGTGCAAGATGCATGCTTTGTTCCACTAAACCAGTGGCTATGCATGATCTCAGCATTGTTTGGCCAAACCATGTAAGATAACCATGAGGGGTTTGTCTCTTAAGTGGAAGTATCCATATAGTTTGTGCACTGTTTTCCAAACCTTGCAGGAAAACCATTCGGGCCCATGAAAATAGTGAAATTTCTAAAATTCTGTTTCCAAATTAAATGAAATTTCTTCTCCCTTTCTCTAATTTGAACTATATGCATCAGGAGAAAACCCTGTTCTTCCTCATAGTCTATCATTATGATAAGTTATTTTTCCGAGATTTGATTCATCAGCTGTTAGGTGCATTGGAACCTCATTAGTGATTAATTCAATACCATTTATTCTTTATTCCTTTTCTTACACTATACGTTGCACCAAATCTATACAATCCATGTTACCGTATTTTTTTTGTCATTTATATAAAATTCTGATTTATTACAAATCATATTTAGTTAGAGGCTAAGATTGGGTGATCAAGCGTATACCAAGATGAGGTAGGTGGTTCTCATCTTTATCTATGATTTAACAGTTGTTTTAGGGTTATGAATTTAAGAATTCCATTAGGTAGATTGAGTGTGACCCAAATTAATTTACTCATTAACATCAAATTAGATATGATACCATGTGGGATGCTTCTATGAATTATCTAGCCACTGATTCCATGACCGGGTTGGGTATGGGGCTTGAGTCCACTTGGGTGTTTATGTCGATTTTTTTATTTAATTAAATTGAATTTTATTATTCTACTGCTATGAATTATTGAGTTCTCGAGAAATGTGATGATATCATCCTAATGATTGATATGGAATTGGTAATCTGGTATGAGGTGATGTAACTATTAGGTTGTGTGAGGTCTGAATTCTATGATTGAAAATGATCATAGGATGGATGACATGGTCATTGGATTGAGGGGATGAGGTCCTCAGGTTGTGGGCACAACCCAAGTGATATGAGATAGTGATGACCATCATGTTTATTAACATGGTCACATGGGAATGAGGTGTAGGATGAAGTGGATTAGAGGCTTATTTTGTGATTTATGCTCCCCCGTGTGGGTCAAATCACCATTTGAAGTAGTGTGAAATCAATAGGACTCAGATGATGAGGTGGTGTTGACAATTCATGTGGGTATAGGCCTCTGTTAGATGTTTCTTAGGATGATGCTTGGGGAGGTTTCTATTTAAATACACTAGGATAGTGAGGAGACATCGATTGATGGTGTTAAGACCATTGTTTGGGGGCTAAGGCTCCCCATATACTGAGGCCATTGGGCCAGGACTTATTTAAGATGAAATGCATAACCATTCTTGAAGATTCCAGCTGTTGAGACAACTATGTTATTGATTAGATGATAGATATCTTTGTTCCTCTAATGTTGGGATTTAAGATCATGGGGAATCTTCAGAGATGAGGTCTGTGGGACCTAGAACTTGATTGGGGTGTGACATTAGAATGTTGATTACTGATTTAGACATGATATTTTAGTTGGAGCATAGTGCCAGGATATTATTACAGGAGGTTCCTGAGGAATCTACTGCTTGTTATACATCAGGATATTCTTTTAGCTTAGGATAAGGACTCTCTCCATTATCATTTTACTAATAATGGCTGAAGAAGGTGATTTATTCCTTGTGGTTGTTGAAAAAAAGGGAAAACGCTTATTTATATGATATTAAAGTGACACTATGTTTATTTTTAGACAAACCTTCTAAGTCAAAGATGCATGATAGGACCATATTGGTGGAGACCTGCTGAGATTATTTGTCACAACCTACACGGGACCTTCCATACACATGTCGAATTTATGGATTTGCATCCAAGTTATGGTTCGGGATCAGGAGCTAGATCATAGTGGTTCAGGTTTAATGGGATGTAATTAAAGGGACCATGGATTCTTGGCTCAGCTAGAGTTTCCTTTTCTATTTTCTTTCTAAATCAGCATGCTTATATTTATGTATATACTGATTTCTTCCTTGGGAAACCCCGTCCTTTTGTTTTTATTACCATATATGACCTGATATGCATGCATGCATCGAAAAATGGTGTGTTGTGATGTTTAATTTTTTAAACGGTTATTTTTGGATAGTTGATATTATTATTTCTTTTGCTGATATTTCATGTGCTTCTACCAAGGGAGGGTCATTGGTCTTGAGTTCAGTATACCTTTTCTACTGCTATATATATTAGACCATTATTATTTTTATCACTATAGGGTATAGTTTCCCCACTATCACCACTTTACACCCTCACTGGTTGTTGAAAACCTTTGGCGTACAGGGAGGCATGCCTAAGGCCCAGTGGAACATGGCATGTAGCACTATTTGGGTAGATAAATGAGTTAGGGTGCTACACTATATCCATCGTATCACCATATCCCACTATCTATCCGATATCACCTGATATTAAACCTTATTTTATATATTTCTACTGATTCATGTTTTATTTTTCATCTACTTTCTTTTACCCTATTCATCCAAACACTTATTCACACCACCTATCTGATACCAACTGATGGGAAGTCTCTATCTAGTATTTTTTAGACCCATGTTTCATCATAATGTCTTTTCAATTGACCTTTCAATTATATAAGGATTTTCCTTTATATCTTAAATTCAACACATATTCCTCAACATATAAACCACCTTTATATAAGCAGGGTTCCCCTAATATTTTAGGGAAACAAGTAGAGTCGATTCAAACTTCCCATTTAATATTTACAACACTCCGCTCAAAAAATTCCTTCCATTGACTGCATTGGAACCTCTAAAAAAGTAGGTTCTTCCCTTAAGACCGAACATCAATGAGGTTCTTCAAACCTCTTTACAACATGGTGAGAATAGAAAATATTTCATCCATGATATTTGAAATACTAGACAATCCGAGTAGCATCGTCACATTTTTTACCTTCATGGAAACTTTGTTATGTTTTTTGAATCAGTATAGCTTTACACCACTCACTCGACCATTAGAACTTCTTAGAATCACTTCCGACCAATAAAACTCCTCATGATATTCCTAAATAACTTTGTATAATCATTTTAGATATATTCTTCTAGACAATTACACTGTCCAATGTATTCCTTAAGAAATCCTCATCTGTTTCCTTTTCATGAAAGTATTTGTTCGATTGAATTCATATAGAAACATCCTTTTAAGTACTTTATTAAAAACTATATATCTGATGAATCAGAGTCTTCCGTATGATCATCCTATAAAAAAATCCAGTTTTGAAATTGCATACATATCCATATGATAGTCATTGTAAAAATTTAAAAACCCTTCAAGAACATAGATGGTATGCCAGATGGACTCAGGATGATAATATTATAAGAGATCATCTAGTGGTCATCATCTGATGACACTCTCTTGAAACTTCCTTTTGATTGTAAATCATCATTACTGGTTGACTGGAAACTTTCGAACAATGTACTGCAAAACTTCTAAAACTTCATACACAAACTCTACTCATAAAATCCTCTGACAGATAGTTTTTTTCTAGTGAGATTCCTTAGAATTTCATAGTATGAAATTTGTAAAAAGAAATTATTTTATACCCCATTATAATTATCTTGAATCATGAGGTATTTCATTACTCATGCAATTATAAATAATAAGAAAAAAAATCATCATTAGATTAAATTTTCAAATTATCTATTCAATATAACATATAAACATGATAGGATGAACATTCAACATAAAACTCAGACCAATTATATTAGATACATAATTTTTATATGATAAAATTAGTCTAGTAAACTTATTATGACCAACTTTGTATGTTAACATTTTTAAGAAAGCCTAATTATGTATAGTATTTTTTACGAGATAACGAAAAACTATACTTTTGAGAAAACCGTATTCAACCCAAACCAACTTCTTTTCAACATCTTCCAGAATATGTGAAACACCTCAAATCCACTTGATCCCATCAACTATTCCATTTTTCATCAGCAATCTACTATTTAGGAAAATTATATAGTAATCGTGGAATGTTTTAAATCAGTGAAAGCTTTGTTCATATTGAGTCCAAAATTATACAATCAATTAAAAAATCATGAATAATATATTATTAATAGATTAAATATGGAATCAATTTTTTTTGAAAATATTAATGTATGACATTCCATTATTTTAAAAAATGGATAAAAATAATTAAGGATCAAGAATTTATCAATTTTTATAATAAAATTAAAAATACCCCTATAATATACATATGTGGTAATTGCCCATAAAACATGAAACTGGTGGGATTTAAACCACTAAAACACCATGTTAAAATAATTAAAATATTATCTTTCTTAATTCTATCACATATAAACATTGCATTCCCGGCTAATCATGTAATACCAATGTCAAAACAAAATTATCAAGGTATAAATAGAATAACCATTAAATTATAACATATAAATAAATATACTTCTACTTTAATAAATTTAAACTCCTTAAATCATATATAATAGTAAAATTAATCTAGTCTCACACTAATAGAAATGCACATTTTGTACATACCTCCTTGGAAATATCTCTCTCCTCACTCAAGGATTTTAAAATGGATTTTTTCTCATTCTCAAGAGAATGCATGATTTCCATAGGCTTTCTAAATTCTTAATAACTCTAATCCATGTATTCATTGAATTGTGTCAATCATGATTAATTTACATGGTTTTTTCTATGTCTAAGGGTTGTAAGGTTTAATTTTTAAAATTTATAGGTCGAATGAGGAGGATTTGGATCTAAAGTGAAATAAAATTATTGAAAATTATTTTCCTCAAGAATTTATCCTCAACCAACACACTTTGAAATGATTTTTCTTCAAAAACCTTTTTGATACACTTTAAAATTTTTCTGTTAAAAAATTTTCTTCCCTCTTATCTCATTTACAACTACACTATTTTTAGTATTTCAGAACTTGAATTTTGGTATGAATTTATTTTTCAAAAGGAATGGGCGGAATATTTTGGTCTTAAAAGAGTGCTGAACTCCAAACCTTGGTTTTAATGATATTTTTTTACCTTCCTCTACATTCCAAACTTGAATTTTCTTCTCAAAAATAGAAAATGTTTCAATAATCCCCAAATAGTTTCAATAGGTTTTTACATACACAACCATCTTCCTCTACCACACTTGATTTTATCCATTATCATGTATTAAATTCTTGAATTGGTTTGGATGATATAAATGGATTGTAATGTGGATACCTAATAAGTTATTATATGGATTATAGGTTCTTAATAATTGTACAATATAAGGTGAGGATGTAAATATATGTTTAATGAAAAAAAATGATCTTTTAAAGTGGAACCTAAATCATATTTGACACAATTCATGAATTCCAATAGCTTTGAAAAAGAGAAATAAAAAAAAATTTCTAGACCTTATAACATGTGTGAAGACTCTCATAAAAATATAAAGTTCAAGAATATTTTAAATATTTTTAGAAACGTATTAGTTTGGGAAATATTATTATTTTGGAAAAATAATGCACATGATTTCACATTTAGTCAAAGTTCATTAAATGAGTATTTTAGAAATTAAGAAACAAAATACTTTTCAATTTTATTTAAATACTTTGTAATTAAAATAAATAATTCTTCCAAAAATAATTATTCGTTCTATTTTTTTGAGGAATTTCATGAAGCTAATGGTATCCTAAATACACTCAAAAAATAAAAAATAAAAAATAAAAACATACATGCACTAAAAAATATTCCAATATAAACAGGAAAAAATTATATCTCCTAAATTTATCTAAAAATGCCTCTTTAATGTAAAATAATGAAAAAAATAATATATGTGGTTATAAATAGAAAAACTAAACATGGTTTATAGGTCTAAAGGTATACTTGAGTCATGCTTCTACTTGATACCCATCGAAAACCTTTGAGAAAGAAAAATTGAAAACATAAAAAAATAATGAAAAGAAATTAAATTATGATAAAGGTAAAATAAGAAGACAATATTGGTTTTGATCCCCAAGGTTTTCATAGGTTTTCAATGAACCAAAGAAATTCCTATGGTATTCCACATTTTTATTCCATAACTTTTCATTACATTTTACAAATTGGGGATCTTTAAAGTCTAGTGTCATGGAAATATGGAACAAAATACATGAAAACATAAAGAATTATTCTAATAAACTTTTAAGGCTTCACCATAGGTTCATCCTAAGTACAATAACTTCATCTCAAAACTTGGATACATACATTAAAGGAAAGGGTGAGCTGAAGGCCTAGTAAGGAAAACAAGTGAAACAATTTACATGTGATATTGAGAGAAATCAATAAAATCATAAAAATATAGAGGCATATCATAATTATAATAAATTGAAAAATAATTTGAAAATTTGGAAACAATATTTAATTTATACATTCATGAACATATCACCAAGGACCAACCCCAAGGTTTTATAAAAATTACCAAGGCTATTCACCATGGTGTCATAAAATTTTTCATCTCTAGAGATTAAATACTTTACCCAATGAATTGGAGCACTATTAGGGAGGACCATTAATATGAATTTATTTTCATGTGATAAACATATATAATAATCATAAATTTCATAAATAACCCATAGAGATTAAAATAAATGTGTTTCATATCAAAATCGTGATGTTTTCGAAGTGCTTCAAAAATAAGATCATTATGTCATTTATAAACCATAGAATGGGAGTGAGGGTGATATGTATGTAAATTATAGAATAAAATAGATAAATTATAATTATTTTTTATTACCCCAAGAAATTAAAATATATTTGGGTATTTAGATAAATAAAACAAAAGATTCTCTAGAGAAAAATAAAGATATGTTTAGATGAATTTTCTGCAGCATAAGAGCTACATAACATATTTTTAGAAAACATTAAAAAGAGAGGGAAAAATGATAAACCACTAAAAAAACATAATAAAATATAGGGACAAAATAAAATAGAAATAATATCATGGTATGAATATTTTAATGACATACCACATGAAAAGGAAACTTTAAAGAAAAGAGAAGGTGTAATTTCTTTTACAAAAATTCGACAGCCTAACAGCGTCACAAAAAAATAAATAAAATTAATTGATGATAGAGGAAAGGGTATATAATCATTTTTACATAAAATTGATAGTAATAAGTATATATAAGAACATACCCACACATAATAAAATGGAAACTAGAAGACATAACATAAAAGATGTCATGACTAAAATAGGGGGGTGAAAGGTTCCCTTACCTTGAAGAGTAACTTCAAAAACTCTAAGTTTTTGACCATGGGGGATTGGGGTCACCTTGTAAGGAACCCTTGGGAGGTAAAAAAGACCAGATATTCGTTTTGGATGAATTTTTAATGAAATTAATGACGGAATGGGTTGGTATTTATAGAAAACGTGGGGGGATATTTTATTAATTTCCAATGGATACCTCATTACTGGTATTTGCAAAACGATGGGCTTGACCATAATATTTTACCATGGTATTGGACACTTGTGACACATCATAACATATATTAATATTCAAAATTCAAAAAAAATTATTACATCATTATTACATTATTAATGAGGCTATTAAATGCACCGAAACATAAAACTATATTTTCATTATTCACTGAAAAGCGAAACATTTTATAAAAATATCCTAAATTCAACCTAACATAATATCAATGCAATGAATTAAAAAATGAACTCCATTTTATGAAAATAATTTTCTAATTATGAGATATTTAATTTTTAAGTAAAAACACTATTTACTTGAAAAAAATACTTATACTTAACTAATAATTTATGAAACAATTATTTACCTATGCTATTATATCACATTACCATTCAAGATGCCAAAATTATATTTATACTTAATTAAATGAGGTAACTATTCCATTGGTCACATCACTATTCATAAGGGAAATCTTACAATTCCTAATTTACTATTCACTAAAAATTAATTTTATCTTATTAGAATCAAAATTTCTTACTGATCACAACTATAGAAGATAATTTTTTTAAATCATTTCACATTATTAATTATTTAATGTATTAAAAAATATATTTTAAAATTCCCTTTCTTCTAATATTCAGCAATAATATAGAACTTCTATAAATTCATCGTATATTTATCTTGATATTTTAATTTCAAAAAATTTAACATAACAAGAAAAAACAATTTTATTTATACAAAAGGATTACACTAAGTAACTAAGGCCTTGTTACATAGCCCCTTATAACACCTACACAGGACCTAAATGTATGGTGTGATATGGTGATAGAATCTTAAGGAGTCTTGGACAACATTTCCCAAGTGGTGGTCTCTATTAGCTTGAACTTCTCCCATATGCGATTCCATTCAAGCTTCACATGTTGAATCTCAGCTTTGGCTTGGTATATAGCAAAGCATAGTGATACAAAATCCTTCCCAAGATCCGACAGATGGGATTTGTACGACCCGAGTCTACTAGATGGGGCCATCGACTCTTCTTTTTGTATTAATTAACCATGATCTCTTGTATTTATAAAAAAATCATAATGATAAGAGTATAGTTTCTAATGGTCATATTGACAAATGGTCATATAACTATTAAAACACAACTATCTCATTTTAATTATACTCACATTATTAACTAATGGATGCAGTTTTATTGAGTAGAAAAGAAAATAACACACAAATTCAAGGAAAAGATTATTCAAAAGTTCGGGTCAGTACATTCTTCCCCCCTTATAAAATTTCAACACCGAAATTTTAACTCATACCCTTTGAAATGAAAAGGTGTGGGTACTTCTGCCTTATAGACTCCTTTAGTTCCCACGTGGCTTCTTCACATTTGTGGTTCCTCAAGAACACCATAATAGTGTGGGTAGTCTTGTTGCGTAGAACCTTGTCTCTACGATCCAAGATCACCACTGGCTGCTCCTCATAAGAGAGGTCATGTTCCAGTTGTACTACCTCTATATTTAGTACATATGAAGGGTCAGGTATGCACTTACTTAAGAGGGATATGTGGAAGACATCATGAACCTGTGCTAGATTTGGAGGAATTACAAGCTGATAGGACACTACTCCCACATGATCAAGGTTTTTATAGGGGCCAATGTACCTAGGGACAAGCTTCCCTTTGTTTCCAAACCTCATGACTCTCTTCCAAGGATAAATTAGAAGAAAGACTTTGTCACCAACAAAAAACTCCAAGTCCCTTCGAGGGTTGTTAGCATAACTCTTTTTCCAAATCTGAGCATCCTTAATGTGTTGTTGTATGGCATGGGATTTTTCTATCATCTCTTGCACAAGATCAGTCACATGAAGCTTTCTCTCACCAACTTCATCTTAAAAAGTATATGTTCTACATCACTTCCCATATAGAGCTTCCTAGGGTGCTATTTTAATGCTCGAGTGGATGTTATTTTTGTAAGAGAACTCAAATAAATAGATATGTTGATCCCATCCACTATTAAATTGCATTGAGCATGTTCTCAACATTTCCTCGAGTGTTTGAATAGTCCTTTTAGATTGGAAATATGTTTGGGGGTGATAGGCTGTACTGAAATTCAATTAGGTACTCAGAGCATGTTGAAGACTTCTCCAGAATTTTGATGTGAACATTGGATCATGTTCAGATACGATAGAAAGTGGAACTCCATGCATCCTTACCACTTCCTTCGCACAAATCTTGGCAAGTTAATCAAGACAGAAATTTTCATGAATAGAGAAAAAATGGGCAGTCTTGCTGATACGGTCCACAATAACCCATATCTCATTTTCTTTTTGGAAGTTCTTGGGAGACCGTTGACAAAGTCAATTGTGATATTTTCCCACTTCCATGTTGGTATGGGTAGTGGTTGCAATACCCCTTTAGTATGTTGTCGCTCTACCTTCTCTTTCTAACATACCAAGCACCTTGATGTGTAGTTAGCAATATCGTTTTTTATATTATCCCACAAAAAATGATCACGAAGGTCCCTATACATTTTCGTGCTTCTTAGATGTATAGAGAAAGTAGAGATACGAGATTCATCCATCAGATCCTTATTTACTTTAGGAATAGATGGTACGCATAGTCTTGTACGAAATTTCAGTACACCTTCTTGATCAATATTGAACTCATAAAACTTCCCATCCTTAATAGCCTCAAACTTCTTCTCTATCAAAGGATCTCAGTTATGAGTTTTCTTGATCTTCTATAGTAATAATGTTTGAAAAATCATTTGGGTTAGGGTTAATGATGCCCCTTACCTTATAATTCCCATGTCTAGATTTACTAGTTCATTGATCAAAGGATCTCATTGAATCCTCATCATGGACAGAACAACTGGGTCTTTCCAACTTAATGCATCAATGACTTTGTTAGCTCTTTCGAGATGATAATGAATTGAGAAATCATATTATTTAAGAAGTTCAAACCATCTCATTTGTCTCATTATAAATTCATTTTGTGTGAAAATATACTTCAAAATTTTATAGTCTGTGTATATATCACATTTATACCAATAAATATAGTGCCTCTATATATTCAGAGTAAAAACAACTGAAACCAACTCCAGATCATGCGTAGGATATCTCTCCTCATGAGTCTTCAACCGTCAAGATGCATATGCAATGAATTTGTCATTTTTCATGAGGATTCACCCACAGAATCTCAGAAATTCATCACTAAAAATAACGAATCCTTCTCTCCTTGAGGGTAGAGTTAACACAGGTGCAATAACCAATCTCTTCATCATCTCTTGGAAACTTTCCTCACACTCCTTTTTGCAGATGAACTTGACACCTTTTCGAGTTAACTTGGTTAATGGATTAGAAAGTCATGAAAAGTTATTCACAAACCTTCTATAATATCCTGATAATCCAAGAAAACTTCAAATCTCAGTTATTGTTGTTGGTAGAGGCCACCCCTCTACAACATTTTTCTTTATAGGGTCAACATTGATTACTTCATTGGTTACAACGTTCCCCAAGAAAGAAACATTTTGTAACCCAAATTCACATTTGCTGAGATTTTCATGAATCATATCCTTTCGTAGTGTTTACAAAATAAACCTTAGATGATCCTCATGCTACTTGCGACTTTTGGAATATATTATTAGATCATCAATATAAACTACCAAAAAGTTATCAAGGTATCCCTTAAAGACTCTATTCATAAAATCCCTAAAAATATCTGGTGCATTTGTCAGTCCAAAGGGAATAACAAAAAATTCACAATGCCCATATCTTGATCAGAAGGAAATATTTTGAATATCTTATTTCTTCACAATCAATTGATGATAACCAGAACGAAGATCCATCTTAGAGAAGAATTTATCCCCATGAAGTTGGTCAAATAATTCATCAATTCTTGGAATAGGGTATTTTTTCTTCATTGTGTTCCCGTTCAGTTACCTACAATCAATGCATAGGCGCATCAAACCATCCATATTCATCACAAAAAGAACAGGTGCTCCCTAAGGAGACACACTCAATCGAATAAATCCCTTATAAAAATGATCTTAGAGTTGTTTCTTTAATTCCTCCAGCTCTACATTTTCCATCCTATATAGGGTCTTTGAAATCAGATGAGATCCAGGTATGAGTTCAAAAAAGAATTCTACCTCCCTTTTTGGTGGAGGTCCGAGTAACTCCTCAGGAAATACATCAATGTATTCCTAGACAATGGGGAAAATTTCTATTCTTATACTCTCATTTCCTCCTTATTCATCACTGATCAGCTCCATAAAGAAGGATATAAGAGGTTATTATAGACAAAGATCAGGTTGAGATATCTATACTTGGAATATAACTGTAGGTTTTCCATTCAAGACTACAAAGATTTCCTTGCTTCTTAATTTGATCATAGCATTATTCTTTGACAGCCATTCCATCCCAAGTATAATGTCGAATTCCAGCTGGGGAATGACTACTAGATTTGTGATAATATTGTGCTCACTAAATTAAATAATAGATTTTCTAATAACTAATGATGCTTGGATAGTCCCACTAAAAGTATTGACTGATAAATCTAATTTTATCAATTCAGGGGATGATTCTAAATTCTTTACAAACATAGAGGAAATAAAGGAATGCCTAGAACCAGAATCAAACAAATTATATGCTAGCATTGAGAAAAAAACAAGAGTACCTACCCCCACATCATTTTCCACTTCAACTTCAACCGTCATGATAGAAAAAGCACAAACATTCTTCTTTTGGCCTTTGCTAAGGCTGAGGGTGGTTCCCCTATAATGCCCTCAGATTTAGAGAGTGATTGGAAAAGTGCCCAAATTTTCTGCACTTATAGAATTGGAAATTAGGTAGGGATTGCACCATTTTCACTTTATCATTAGTGTTGGGAAGTTTAGATGTCACCTCACTACAATAATTCCATGCAATATTTCCATATCTTCCAAACATGTAGCACTTCCCACTCCCGAGCAGGAAGTTACCCAGATGCTTCTTCCCACATTTATTACACATGGGATGTTGCACATGCTTTGATCCTCTTCCCTGATCATTGTTCCTCACTAATCTAGGATCTATTGATCTATTATATTCATTGGATTGACGAGACCATTGTGTCTCACTAAACATAAGTTCAACTTTCATTGCACTCCGCACGATCTCCTCATAGCTATCATAGTCTCGTTTGGCTAGATTCTTCCATAGATGAGGTCTCAGTCTAACAGAGAATATATTAACCTTCCCATTTGTATTCATGATAAAGATAGAGGTGTAATGTGAATTCCTTGTGAAGTTCATCTCGTAGCTTCCCACATATTCATTCTCCTTCTTCTTCATCTCGAGAAACTACTTCTCCATTTTTGTTATCATAGAACCAGGAAAAAACTTATTAAAAAAGATCCCTCTGAACTCTTCCAAATCCATAGCTTCAACTTCCACTCCTGGACTTGTGTTTTTAACAAGATCCCACCATTGATCAGCCTATCCCTCTAAGGGTTAAATAGCCAGGGTGACCTTCTCTTGTTCCGAACAGCGGAGCACAGAAAAGATCTTGTCAATAGAGCTGATCCACTTTGCATAAATCAATGAGTCAATCGATTCACTGAAGGTTTTTTGTCGTTGTTTCATAAATTACTCAATAGAATGTTTTCCCTTTATGGTGAGATCAGTCTCTCATCTTGATTCAAGTTATTTCCCATAACTTGAGTCAGCTGGTTCATCCTTCTGATGAGAGTTTCCATTTCGGCTTCCATAAGAGGGCCATCATTTCATGGTCCATTGCGGTCACCATTTGCACAGTTCCTCCTATTTCCCACAATTTTCTAAAATAATAAAACCTTTGATTGAAGCTTATTTCATTCATGAATCTTTTAACAATAAAGGATTTTATGTCTAAAAACATCATTCTTAAACAATTACATTTCTCTATAAATCCTTTATAATGATTCCTAAGAAGATTGTGACTAACCAAACATATCCCCCGGGAGTATTAAACCAGGAAGAAAGTAAGGGACGTTGTTATATACCAGGATACCTAGGGTCAATCCCCAAACTCCTTTTCAGAGTTTTCACTCCTAGTTACACCTGTTCGAAATCCATATCCACTTGTTCATATCCAGACAAGGATTTATTTGTTCAGAAACCAATTACATAAATTTTCACCAAAATACTCGGAAGTTTTCCTATATTTAAACTTTTCTATAGTGTTCTTGATAGTGTTTTCACAGCATAATTTCCACAAATAACTAAACTATCATTTGATACCAACTATGGAATCCCACCTTTTTTATTACATAACTTTTCATTCCATTTTACAAACTAGTGATCTTTAAAGTCTAGTGTCTTAGAAATCAGGAACAAAATACATGAAAACATGAAGAGTTATTCTAATAAACTTGTAAATATTAACCATAGGTTCATCCTAAGTACAATTACTGGATCTCATAACCCGGAGACATACATCAAAGTAAAGGGTGAGAAAAAGGCACAGTAAGGGAAACAAGTGAAATAGTTTACATGTGATCTTGAGAAATGTCAATAAGAACATGGAGTTAAAGAATAATACAATAATAATAATAACTTGAAAAATAAACTGATTATGTGGCCACATAATTTTACTTATACATTCATGAATATATCACTAAGGAACAACCCCAATGTGTCAAAAAAATTACAAAGGTTATTCACCAAGTTATCATAAAACTTGTCATCTCAAGATATTAAATTATCTACCCAATGCATTGGAGGAATATCAGGGCGCACCATTAATATATATATATATTTTAATATTATCCAAATATATCATTATTATAAATTTCATAAATAACCCATAGAGTGTAAAATAAATGGGCTTCACTTCCAAATCGCGATGTTTTAAAAGTGCTTTAAAAATAAGATCATTATGTCATTTATAACCCATGGAAAGGGAGTGGGGATTATGTGTATCTAAATTCCAGAATCAAATTGATCTATTTTATTTATTTATTAATACCCCAATAAATTAAAATATATTTGGGTATTCACATAAATAAAACAAGATACTATCTTGAGAAAAAGAGAGGGATTTTGAGACGAAAATTCTGCTGCATAACAGCTACATAACATGTTTTCAGAAAACATTAAAAAGATAGGGGAAAAGGATCACCCACTCATAAATAACTCATAATAAAGTAGAGGGAAAAAATAAAATTGAAATAATATCATGTTATAGATATTTTAATGACATACCACATGAAAAGAAAACATGAAAGAAAAGATAAGGTGCGATTTCTTTTACGAAAATTCGGCAGCCAAACAACATCACATAAAAATTAAAAAAATAATAATTTAGGGGAGAAGAAAGGGTTTATAATAATTTTTACATAAAATGGAAAGTAATAAGGATTTATAATAACATATTCCCATATAATAAAATGTAAACTAAAGGACTTAACATAAAGGAAGTCAGGACAAAAAAGAGGAGGGGGAATGGTTCCTTTACCTTGATGAGTAACTTAAAACACTCAATGGTTGTGACCTTGGGGGGCTTGATGGAAGATTTTTAGGGATCCTATAGATGAGAAAAATACCATATCTTATTTTAGGGTAAATTTTGAATGAAATTAATGAAGTAATGGATTGGTATTTATAGAAAAAGTGGAGGAATATTTTATTAATTTCCAAGGGACACCTCATTAATGGTATTTGAAAAACCATGGTCTTTCCCATGGTATTTTCCCATGGAATTGGATAATTAGGACACCAAATAACATATATTACTATTTATAAGTCAACCATAATTGTTAAATAATTGTTACATTATTAATGATGTCATTAAAAACATTGAAACTCAAAATTGTATTTTCAATATTCACTATAAAGAAAAACATTTTATAAAAATCTCCTAAATTCACCCTAACAAAATATCGATAATATGAATACAAAAATAAAATCATTTTTATGAATTCTTTTTCTAATTATGAGGTATTCAATATTTAAGTAAAAACACTTTTTACGCAAAAAATAGTTATACTTAACTAATGATTTCTGAAACAGTTATTTACTTATGCTATTATATCACATTTCCATCAAAGAAGTCTAAATTATATTTATACATAATTAAGCGAGACTACTATTAAATTGGCCACATTACAATTCACAAGGGTAATATTACTATTCATAATTTACTATTCACTAACAATTAATTTGATCTTATTAGAATCAAGACTTCCTACTGACTAGAACTGTAGAAGACTATTTTTTGAAAATCATTTCACATTATTCATATTTTAAAGTATTAAAAAAATGTTTTAAAATGCCCTTTTTTCCAATATTAAACAATAATATGGAACTTTCAAAAAATCATCCAATATTTATATTGATATTTGAAATTCACAGATTTTACCACAATAATAAATAAAATTGTATTTATAGAAAAGGATTACATAAAGTAACTAAGGCCTGGTTACATAGCCCCTTATAACACTTGCATATGACATAAGTGTAAGGTGTTCTATGGTGATAGAATCTTGGGGAGGCTTGGACAACATTGCCTGAGTGGTGATTTTTATTATCTAGAACTTCTCCTATAGGTGATTCCATTCAAGATTCACATGTTGAAGCTCATCTTGGGATTGGTCCAAAGAAAATCCTAGTGACACAACCTCCTTCCCAAGCTCTGACAGATGGGCTTCTTATGGCCCGAGTCTACTGGATGAGGCCATAAACTCTTATTTCAATATTTATTATCCATTATTATTTGTATTTATAGACAATAATCATAATGTTAATAGTATTGTTTTTAATGTTCTTATTGACAAATGTTCATATAACAGTCGAAACCCAATAGTCTCATTTTAATTATAATCACTTTATTAATTAAAGTATATAGTTTTTTTCGAGTATAAAATAAAATAACACAAAAATTCATGAAACAAAAATTATTCAAAATTTAGGGTTATTACATTTCCAGTTATTATCCAAAATCTGATGGCCACTGAAGTTTCTCTGTCATAAACCGCCACATGATGTTTCACCCAATGTTCATAACTCCACACTAGGTTTATAGGATCCCATGGATAGATTATTATGGTTATATTCCCATATATATAATGTGAAACTCTCATGGTGATGGTAGTAAAAAGTACATGTCCAACTCCTTTTGTTAAAATACTTTTTTGGCATCCTCTTCAACATCCTAGGATTTATCATATGTTGATGTATTAAATTATTCAGAGAGGGAATTAGTGAAAATTTCAAATCGATTTTTAAACAAGAATAGTAAATATTAAAGTCTTCCCCATCAAATTGGACAGTATGTTATATAGTTTTCTTTATAAAATACACTATAAATTATTTATCAACTCCCTCTAATAAATTTTATATATGTTTAATGTGCTTTATTGTTTCCATATTGGGTTCATATTCTTCTTCTATTTCACTTTCCATGGAAACCCTTGGAAATGATGAATTCGAAAAGTCTAATAATTATGAGGTAATATTTAATTTAGTTTCAATAAACATAGAAAAAAATGAGATTAATTAAATATTATCTCCCCATATTGGCACAAATCTAAATTATTCTTCAACGGAAAGGAAATCTTGATGTTGGTTTTTTTGATAGAGTAAGATATCTAATATTCTTCCCCCTCTCATTAAATTACATGACTTCTAGGAAATTTTCTTCTAAAAAACAGAAATATAAAAAGGTTCGGATTACTCTTCTAAAAATATGGGATTATCATGTTGTAGTTTACTTTCCAAAATGAAATTCTAGGAATCTTCCAAAAAACTATGATCTCCCACAAGTGTATCAATATGAATTTATTCTTATTGAATCTCATTTATTAATTGCTAATAAAGGTTTGATAATAAATGATTATGTTATTCCTTCTTGGCCTCCTCAAGTTCATCAAGTTGAAAATGAGTGTGGAAACCTATTTCAAAAATTCCTCTTATTCTTAAAAATATTGTTCTCCTCATTATATTAATGGAGATATCAATATATTAATTTCACATAGTTTATCACATCATATATTCATTCTATAATATTTTTAAACCTAGATTCTCTTTTGTTATAGAAATATTATTCATATTTCATATAATATTATGTATTTCAAGAATAATTTTCTAAATTTGAATATATCATTGTTAATTTTTTATTAAAACAATAAAAAACTAATTACTAGGGTGAAAGTAATACTGAGAAATCTACTGTATGGTTCCCTGAAAATGACATTGAATTTTTGACACACACATCGAAAGGTGTGTTAAGATAATATTTATGATCTTGTTGTAGCATGGTGGTTGACCAAGGTAATATCTATTGAGGATCCCTTGATGGATAAGTTAACCATAAAATATTTATAACACTTATTTTTTTTTTATGAAAAAAGAAATAAATTAGGGTTAGGAAAGGTATATAATCAAACATAAAATAAATATGCAATGAAATTGAAAAAAGAATGAATTTAGTAAAAAATAGGATGATCCAAGAATAATTACCCACAATGAACCTTCATTGTATCATTATTAGTGTCATACATACTTAATGAACACATTACATATTTTTCATATTCATTATATTCTAACCCAGTTGTGAATTTATAGTGCTCCTAATGATCACCATGCACTTGTAACATCTTTATACCCCATGGTTATCAAGTTGAAGGGATCCTTAATTGTTACAATCCCATAAATCACATTATTTGTATGAAATCTCAGTCATTTAGCACGAAATACTCATGGATCCATCACGTGATCTAATAATTATGGAAGAGAGGGAAAATAGTGCAGAAAAAAGTTAAACCTAAGATAATCATGGTGAGGAAAAACTATCACCCCCTATATGGATCATCCTTAAAATATCCCTAAGTAAATAATAAAAAATTTAATATTAATTTGAAGGGACTCAGTGTGTCATCCACAGTTTGAGGTAAACCCTCATTTTTATGACTTTGTTTTACATTTGGTGTCATTGGGATAATTTTATGGAGGATTTGGATGGTCAAATGATGATAGTATGAAATCTGGATATAAGAAAAATGCATATCATGAATTGTTTATTCAAAACATGAATATGATATGTACAAAGATACTATGGTTTCTCTTCATAGAATGAAAGCGTTCTATCGAGTAGAGGAATAAGAGCATTTATGAAATGAAATCCATTCACAATGAAATGGAATATCATGGTTTTAACATTAGGAAATGGGGTTTTTTACATAAGTATCCCCTCAAACATTTATGACATAAATAACTATTTAAATGTCATGTTTTTTTTATTTCTGTAAATTTTTAATCCATATTTCATGTTTAAGACTAATTTAGTTCTTCTATTTTCCTTTATAAGTCCTGGGTTACCCTTTGTATTTTTTTGGTAATTTTTGACATCTGGACTTCAATTCTAATGGATCTTTAATTTTTCAATTGTCAAAATCAATGATTAGGACCTTATATTTCTGTCTTTTTCGGGATCCCATTCCTTTTTATTGAAAAAAAACAAATATTTGTGTTTTAATACCTGGATCTCTGGGTTTGGATGTGTTTTTATGAGATATTCATAGGTTTAAATAAAGGAACAAATGGAAGAGGTTAGACCTATGGAATTGTATTATAATCTATCATGCCATCAAACATGAGGTAGGTGCTTCTTCCTTATTTCATATTTTATTATAACATGAAGGATTTAAGGATTCTAAAATATTTCTCCTCAATTTTTCATTCATTGTACATGGTAAATATCTTATGATTATTTACTTTCTGGTCAATTTGAAATTGTATTTTGGGTTTCATGCACAATAAACTTGTTAAATTGATTAAAAATAGTATTCTTAGATTAATGATGGTTTGACACATGTATTTTAATAAAATATTATGGGTTCCATCTAGGAAGGAATAAGTTAGTTTGTGTTCATGATTTTATTATAAAAGGCCTTTTTAAAATAGGCTTAGTGCTCAATGCCCACTAGAAAGGAACAAGGAGTAAATTTCTCCCAAGAGACGACTTGGTGGATGATTTACCACTGCTCGTGATCATAGGGGTGATATTCTTCATGCATGGGTTTGTGCCTATGATAACATTGATGATTATTCAAAATATAAAATTATAAACTACTTATTGTTTTTTGAAATAGAAACTATTTGGGTTAAACAACTTTTAGAAAACTTTTTCATATGATATATTTTATATTGTGAAAACTATTTAATACTTTGATATTCTTCATGAATATTTCCAATACTATGAGTTAATATATTTCCATTCATAGTGAATGCGGAAAATTTCTTTAGGGTTTCTTATTGGGTATAATTACTGACCACTACATATTCACTTTGGTGCATATAAAGAATTTGTTTTTCATAAAATAGAAAAGGGACCAATTTCTTACTTTTATAGAAGTGATCAATAATGTATGTATCATGGTTGGTGGAGGTAGATATTGGAGTTAGTTCATGTCTATTCAAGAGTGATTCCACCTTGGTGCCTGTGTTTTTTTTTCTAATTTATATTTTTAGTTTCTATCCCTTTTTATTCCACCATTACTTTAATGTTTTCCCAATTTCATTGGTTGTTTTTGAGAATTATCTCTTTTTTATGGTCCTGTTTTTTAGTATGAATCATCTACATAGATGTATTTGGTTTTATTTATTCATATCCTAATACGCCTGCGTTTTCTATGTGTGTTTATTAAGGGGTAAAAGATTCCCCCATATCAATTGTGTATAAACCCTTGGAATTTATTTATAGCCTTTGGTACTCATGGAATGTCACATAAGGTTATTATAACATCTACCTCCTCTCCAAATAATGAGTTGGGGTGGGATGTTAAAATTGGAATAAGTTTATTTCTTCCTTATGTTGGATGGTATAAAGTAGATAATAATGTCTAAAATTGAAATTTAAAGCTTAAAATGACATAGCTAACCTTTTTATGAAAAAATTAAAGTTTCCAGGTTGGTACATGTATAAGGAGTTACCTAAAGAACTATTAGGTGTTTTGTGAAATCATCATCATGGGTTTAGCTAATGAGTTTTAGGTATCATGAATTAGTAAAGATATTTTCAAATAGGACTTCATTAGACCATAGTTATTTGATTTTATTTTTTCGTATTGACCTAATTGTGTTAATATACAGATGAACAACAAAAAGTGATAAATTGTTGATTTCAGAAATGATATATTGAATGAAAATTACACCAGTAAGAAGAATAAGAAATTATTGAGAGGGAGATGCTGATAAAATTGTTTCACTTGGACTATAGGTAATCCAATATTTGGTTCAAACTATAGTACCAAATTTTTAAGATTTCTAAAAGGGACCTAGGGCTGAGGAACCTCTTCATTTAAATCAATTAGAAGAATTTCTAAACAAAAAACCACAGATGTTTATTGGTGATTTTGGAATTGAACTACCAGATGTATGACTTAGTAGGATGACTAATATGATTTACTTCTAGGGGAGTCCAAATAAAATTATGGTCAATTTAGGAATATATATGCTTGAGAACATAGTAATATCATGGTAAGACTTATTTTTTCATGTTATTTGGATCGAGACCTCACTTGGAAAGGAATTGTTGAACTATTTAATAAAAAATTAATTCAAAATACCTTCCATATAGTGAAGAAGAAAGAATTATTTCAATTAGAAAAAATATTATTGTTAGTGAATAAATATTCTAATAAATTCAAATATCTTTTTCACTTTATGCTAGAGGTAGCTAATAGAGAAATAAGAAAAAATAAGATCTTTGAGGTGGGTCTCCAACCTAAGGTTTTCCCAAAGGTGGTAATATTATGTATCACTGACTATACATAAATGGTGAATAAGTAATTGATGGGAGAAAGAGATATTACAAGTAATCCTAGTGTAGGTGACACCATTTTCCATTTGAGTGTTAGTGGGAGTTTCATCATGGGGAATAAATACAAGAGGGAGAGTTTCTTCTAAGGTAGTAAGGAAGTAGAAAATCAATCAACTTGATCAGTATCTTTCCCACCAAATGAAAACAATGAACCATGAAATATCCAATGTATTGTTCCTTTACATAGGAAGAAGGAATTAATGAAACCACTAAATAAATTCTACCACTATTTCAAGAATGGGAATCTCAAGAAGTATTTTCATACACTTCTAAGATCACCAGGTGGAAGTTTCTTAAATCAACATCATGATTTTTTTGCATGGATGAAAAAATCATATCAAACTAGTTCCCAACCACAAACTCTTGTGAACTAAGATACCTCCAGGAACACTTTGGTTAATTAGGAAACACCTCATCAAGGAAGAAAGTGATATCCCATGGTAGCTGAGTAGTGGTTAGATAGAGTTGAAAAGGTGATCATAAGTGAGTAATTGGGTACCAAAATTGTGAGAGGTACGATCCTTACGATCTATCCTCTTATGCATGTCTTGTTTAATATTGGTGTATCACATTATTTCCTTATTTCTTATACGGTTAAGAATTTGGGACAATGTGGGGAAATGATGTCTCATAGCATGGGTATCAAGACAAACCTCAATAAAAAAAAGTGTATAGGATTCAAATGACCAGCATTTTCTATTACCATTGATGATGTATAGTTATTCTAGGAGTTTATAGTCCTAGAGATGGATGTTTTTTATTTAATATTTGTGATGTATTGGTTAGTGTAGTTCAAATCCATATTAAATACTATGCTCAGCAAGTGATGTTCACTTAACCAAATTGATCTCTTCATGTATTCAAGGGGGGTTGTGATATAAAAGTAGGTAGAGAAGGACCTTTAGTGATAGTGTAAATAAACATCTATACGAAGTTATTAGAAATGATATTTTTTGAGTTTTATGAAATAAAAAGTGTGACTCTTCCTTCCATTGTGGATTGATACCCATATGTCTTTCTGTATGATTTCTCTAGGTTACTACGTAAGTGATAAATCAATTTTTTTGTTAATATACTTTTAGGAAAAACAACCATTTTTCTATCATACTATAGAATGAATCCACCACAATTTTGAAAGTTAAATGTTTAACTAGAGGAGTTAGAAAGTAAAGGTTTCATCAGACATAGTAAATCACCTTTGGTTGCACCAAATTTATTTATAAATATGGAAATTGTTTTTATCCATGTATGTGTTGATTTTCATAAGTTGAGTTAGGTTATGATAAAAAATTAGTATCAATTTCCTCTAATCAATGATCTCTCTGAACAATTAAAGGGGGATAAATAGTTCCTCCATATTGATCTATGTTTGGGATATAATTGAATTGTATTTAGAAGAGTGTATATTCTAAAGAAAACATTTCCGACCTGTTAAAGAGATTAAGAATATATCACCATTCCCTTTGTTCTAATGAATGTACCTATATCCTTAATGGCCTTAATAAACCTTATCTTCCATAGGTACTTTGATTTTTTTCTATGTGGTATTTTTTGATGGTATTTTTGTTTACTCTTGAAGTAGTAAGGACTATGAGAAGTAATTGGAAATTTTAATGAGTAAATTTTTGGATAATAATTTATAATATATTTTTTCTATGTCTAATTTCAAGATACAAGAATTCAATTTTCTTGGGAACACCCTTT
The DNA here is from genome assembly GCA_963277665.1 of Viscum album. NCBI lineage: Eukaryota > Viridiplantae > Streptophyta > Magnoliopsida > Santalales > Viscaceae > Viscum > Viscum album. The sequence continues at coordinate 117,362,680 of OY728156.1, read as the reverse complement.
CTAAGAATCCATATCATTCAATCCTGAAAAGATGAAAGGGGATATCTCTTGTAAGAAACCAGAAATGTTTCTAAGATACATAATTTTATAGGATTACAAGGATATTATCATTTATTTTTTTTGGGGAATTATCGAGGTCTGATTTTACCATGATTACTTTGAAAAGAAAGGGAATTCCATTCAAATGGACATATTTGAAGTGAACAGGTCAATGTGATTTCACTGAGAGGTGGATGGGGTGAATCAGTTATCAATTTTTCTGTTTATTTTTTTTACTTTCAATTAAACCTATGTGGCTGGTAAAATCCTTGATACTTTATTCTTGTGCATCTTATAATTTCCATAAAAAATGATATAAATACAAAGGTACAAACCATAAGGATTTATATGGTTCAGTACAATGACTTACTTCTTTCTGTGTTGTTTATTATCTCCAACACAGATTCAAAACTATAATAATATTATCAATTAAAATGGTAGATAAAGAGTCACACTATATCTCCCCTAAATCCAAATAGGATATTCTTTATAATGTATCCCATAGTATTACCAGAATCTAGATTGGAATACTCTAGATCCCACACTAGAGAGTTCTTCTCTAAAATCACACATGAGACTTCTCTTGCTCTTAGCTTCAACTGAGAAGAATCCTCCTTTATTCAAGTCTTGATCCAACATAGAATGATCTGTTGATATTTATCTATGATATTTCTGAATCACACTTGCTCGTATACCTATTCAATTACATATTTAGTTTTCCATTCTTCCTCAATTATAGATGATCACCCGTTTCTGATCAGTTTTCCAATTAAAATAAATGCTCAAGAAATTATTCATTATATTTGATGAAGTCCCTGACTCAATGGGATGTGAGAAATATGTTCACACAAATTATTCAAAGAAAATTTATTCAAGAATAATACTTGAATAATGAATCTCACTTTCATACTTAATGAATTCTAAAACCAAGTACAATATATGCATGAATTGCATGGAATCTAATACCATAAAACATTAATTTATGTTCTTTATTTTTATATGGTTATAAATTATGTTTCATGTAGTTCTCATGGTTTATAAATATGCATAGAATAATTCACACACCACTTTCACATTATTCTTTTATGTTTTACATACCTAACATACACCGCACATATGCATATTATCACATGAATGTGTATTGCATGTAAATTAAAAATCCTTCATTAAAGGGTGTGTATACACTGTCCAATTATTTTTTTCTTCACACACATGTTGTGTGCATACACAATGTCTACTATTCTACTATTTTGGTTCAATTCATGTGTGTTATTCATATGCATTTGAAAATCCTTTATATAAGGGTGGGTGTGAAAACACACTGTCTTCATTGATTAGAGTGAATCATCAAGAACAACTCAAGATTATGTGTTCCTTTTTCAAGGTAGAGTATGTGGTATCTTAACTACAGTTTTTGAAAACTAGGAAGATAATGCGTCAGAGTATTACACAATTTTGAGTGGATTTGAGGAACATGTTCTGAGAAAATCCTCTGACTGTGTTAAACACAACTCGAAAGACCCGCAAGATCTCCTCTTCTCCTTCACGTAAGATTATAATTAGGAGGGATTATATCTTCACAAAATTAGGAGTTGCATGGAGGCACTAAGTTCTTTGAAAAAATGAGATCACTCTCAAGATTATTGACATCCCCTCTCAGGATTTCTTCTTCTCCTTTTATTGGTATTTCTACACCACCACTGATATGATAAATATGTCATGGAAAGGAGGTAATAAAAGCTATAAAAAACATGTTGAGTCATAGCCTTTTAATAAAAATGATGATCCAAGTGATCCTAAAAATAATTACACAAAAATTATTGGCATCTTCTCTTATGAAATTTCACATTTCATTACTCATGTGCATGTAATTACAAACACATGATTCCTCATTCTAAATCTCAAATGCATCCATGAATGGAAGATGATCGAACATCCGAATGAAACATCATTTTATTCAGTATTCCATATTCCTTGATCTTATGATTTTATGAAAAGTTTATCATGCATGTAATAGGATTCATCATCTCATAATTTCTATCTCAAAACACAAATGGGATGCTCAGGCTCGATCGATGGTGGTTCATCCATCTTATATAGTGAAAAACTATACCATCAAGGGTTTAGAGGAAGATGATAGAGGCCTCATTCAACCAGATGATTGATATCATATCCATCATATGACCTCAATTATTTCTATATAATATTAATGTGGAGGAACAATATCACAAGGCTTAAACCCCTCATCACACTTTCCATTTTTCTTCACCATTCTTTCTAATCTAGAAAATTCCACTATTTGTTTGAGCTGGATATAGGGGATTAGAACCCATCACAACTTTCTACCATGCCTTACAGGTCGCTCCTCATCTGCAAAAAAACCACAAACTTTCTTATGGGCCCAATATATCTTAACAATGTTCCATATACACAGTCACTCTTCTGGGATTATACACAATCCACCATTACCGCCATTCAGTCTATGTGGAATGATTCCCCCATTTGATTAAGGTCCTCCCACATTTTTGGTGTTGATTTGGTCCATGTAGCCTCAATGATTGTGTATATTTTTTTAGTAAGGCCACCATATATCCGAATCCAAAACACAACATCCTTTATTTAATCTTCCCCATCAATTATTCTTCATGGAATATATAATAAGAGTAATAGGAATGTCCTTCATAATTGAATAATAATGATGACAAAATAAATTACTATTTGTGCATGGCATTCTTCAAATCCTCATCCTGATGAAATAAGATAAATATCACAGTCTTATACAAATTATTCATCTTATACAACATTATAATAAACAATGTGCCTTCATTTACACATGTATTTGATATTAATATCAGTTAAAAAATCATCACATTTTCACGTATAATTTTCTAGGTATGACATCCAATTACATTAGATGAATCAGTAAAAATTCTCCAAGAATCGCTAAATCATACAAGAACACATATTGAATTATTAAAAATAAATAAATATGGGATCAATAATATGAATGTCATAAATTATTTCTGGAGATTAAATCTCATCTCCCATAAACACCCACCCTAATGTTTCCAGAACAAAGAAATAATTATGTTGTATATTGTGATGTTTCTAGATCTGTACTTGTTTTTTTCTCAAGCAGGGAGACCATGTTGTGTCATATATATCAAGGTAGTTGTGCACACATGAGAAGAACTATTTGATGCATGACCTGGAATTATTTTTTGTCATCCATGTCTTAAATATCTAGTTTCATTACAAATTTAGAAAAAATATCATAGTTTAAACTAAACATTGTAGTTTAAAATACATATTTTCTCAAATAAAAATAAACTTGAGGTAATGAATATGGATGAAGTAATAATAGATTTTTTATTTTGACTTAGTATATATGTTTTGTAAATTTAATTCTATGATAGATGTGTTGAGTTAGAAATTATATAGTGAAGTGGTCAGGGAAACTCATGAACAATGAAAGTTGATTATCCTGACTTCAAACATGCTTCGAGATTATTCCAAATAGAATGAGAATGTTTTTTTCAAGTTAACCTTACTCCATACATGATGTAATTTTATAGATAAACTCAAATTTTAGATCCTGATTGCACACCATTGGTCAAGCCTAAATCATGGGGAGGATTCTAATGGATGGAAAAAGGATGAAAAATAATTATTACACTTTAAAAATTGAATTTCAGTCCTTCGGTATTGAAACAAATACTTTGTTTTATAAAATCACCATTTGAAATGATATATTCATCCAAAAATTAACATAATGTATGAGGAGATGAAAACTCATTTCTGATGGGAAGGTATGAAATGTAATATTGTAGATTTCATTATGAAATGTTTAAATTATTTGTGTCTAAAGGATAACAATAAAAGATCAAATGGTATGCTTTAATTTATTCCAAAACCTATATGGAATTAATAAAACCTTTATATTCACTTTTTTATAGGTATACCATTAACATTTTAGAATCATGATACTGTTTGGGTGATTGTGGATCAACTCACATATTTAAAACATTTTCTCCCAATTAGAGAGTATAACCTGGTATAGGTTTTATAAAATTTGAATATTTGAGAAGCAGACAAGTTTCATGGAGTTATACATTCAATCATCTTTGATTGAGATCCTTGATTCACTTATTTACTCTGGAAGTTGTTATAACAAGGTCTCAGAACTCAACTGACCATGATAATAACATATCGTCCAAAAATGTATGGAAAGTTAGAATGCACAATTTATACATTATAAGATATTATTATTGAACATGTTAGGGTCTTTGGTAGTTTATGGGAAGATCATATACCTTTTGTGGATTTATTCTATAATAACATCTTTTAGGTGACAATATATATGGCCCTGTTTAAGGATTTTTATGGATGTTATTGTCATTAGACACTATAATATGTGGAAATAGGAGATGCATCATTAATTGGAATGAGTCTTGTCTATAAGAATATAGATAATTTCCAAATAATATATAAGAAAATGCATGAAACTCAAATATTATATAAATAATATGCATATAATTTTCAACACCCCTTATCCTTGAATGTGAGTGACCACGTCTTCTTAAAGGTGTTGCCTAGACTTGTTCATTGATTCTTGGGAAATAAAGGGATGTTGGCTCCATGATATGTTGGACCATTGAGATTATTGAATGGATTGGCCATGTTGTGTATCATTTATCCTTACTATTGAGTTGCAGGGCTATCTATAACATCTTGTATGTTTTTCAATTTATTAAGTATCATTAGGATCCCAATCATGTGATCAATTGGGTTCATGTAACTCTTGATCCTGATAAAACTTTTGTACATGAACAAATTTGGATTCAGGATAGATAATATGTGACCTTTCAAGGAAGTTCTATATCCATAATATGAGTTTTATAGTAGTATTATTAGGTTCAATAGGAAACACGGGAATAAGAAATGTCTAGTTACAATAGTGGATTGAACTTCTTAAGATAAATATTGATCTCCATCATCCAAATGATTGAAATCCTAATGGTGGGGTGAATATAAAATCCTCTATTTGAGGTACTACATCACTTTAATGCCTTTTTTCTCATGTTTGAATTCATTGGGATAATTTTTTGTAAGATTTGGAGTGTTAAAAATAATCTAGTTTGGAATCTGTATATCGGAATAATTGATGACATAAACTGGCTATTCAAAGTGTGAAAATGTTTTGTAGCTAGATTCCATGAGTTTTCTTCATAGCATGAATGTCTTTCATTGGTTGGATAACTAATACCATTGATAGTGTTAAATAAATTCATGAATTAAATGTAATATCAAGGTTTTTATTAGGTTCTATGTCTTTTTGGCATAAGTGGCCTCTTGAAAATTTAATGAGTAAAAGCACCTTACACGTTGTCAATGTTTTTTGGACTGGAATGTTTTAACCCATATTTACTTTGTAAATAAGTTATTCTATATTAATATATACTTATAGTGATACTATATAACTGTTTTGATGATCTTTGATGTTAATACTTCTATTAAAATATTTATTTGAGCGTTCAATTATCAAAATCATTGTTTAGGACCATGTGCTTCCTTCTTGTCTTGGATATCCTCATCTTATCTTGAATAGAACCATAGATCAATCTTACAATACATGGATATATAGGTTTGGATGTGTTTTTATGATATATTCTTTGTATTTAATAAAGGAATTTAATGAAGAGGTTTGATCTATTTAATAATCTTAGAATCCATCATTCCAATGAACTAGTAGATGGTGGTTTTCCCTCTTTACACTTTTATTAGAACTCAAAGGATTTTAGGTTTCAAAAATATTTCCCCTCTATTTTTAAATGGTATTACATTGTAAAAATATTAATTATTATCTTACTAATTGGTTTGAAATTAGATCATGGGTGTCACCCATAATGGACTTGTTAAATTGATTAAATGAGCTTTCTTAAATTAATTATGGTTTAATACATGTTATTAAATAACGGGTTATGGGAATCGTTTGGAAAGGAATGGGACTGTGTCTATTCATGATTTCATTATACGAGGTCTTTTTGCAATAGGATTGGTGCTATGTGCCGATTTCAAAGGAATAAATATGAAATTTCTACCAAGTGATGACTTGGTGGAGGATGTACCACCACTCATGAGTATAGGAGTGTCATTTGGCATGCATGCATATGTGCATGTGAGAGCATTGATGATTATGAAAAAATGGAAATTATGAACTGCTTCAGATTTTTGGAATTGAAATAATTATGGATAAAATGATTTTAGAAAACCTATTCATCTGATATATTTCATATTGTCAAAACTGTTTATTTATTTGATATTTTTCACAATTATCTGCTATACTCTGAGATAACATGTTTTTGGTCATAGTCTAATGTAGAAAAAAACATGGGGGTTACCTACATGCCATGATTAATCACCCCCTATATATGCACTTTGGCATGTATGCATATGTTTTTTCCATGATACTAGAAAGGGACTGGTCTTTTACTTTTCTAGTGATGCTCCTTGATGTCGGTATCATAGTTAATGAATTTGGATCTTGGAGTTGGTTCATGTCTTGGTTAGGTGTGCTACTTCCTGGGAGCACTCATCTTTTACTACTTTTATTTTTTAGTTTATCTCTATTTATATTCCACTATCACTCTAATTTTCATCCATATTTCATTTTTTATTGTTTGGAATGATCTCCTTTACTATGGTTAGGTAATGGAGAATATATTATTTATATATATAAATCTTTGGTTGTATTTATTTTTATCTTCATATGTGTCTGTTGTGTTTGTGTGTGTTTATTAAAGGATAAACCATTACCCCATGTCTCTTGTGTTTAAACCATTTTCATTTATTTCTAGCCTTTGGTGTCCGGGGAATGTCACCTATGGTTGGTAGCACTTCTATATCGTTTAAAGATAATGAGTTGGGGGGGTGGGTGGGTTTACCCTTAGGTTCATCATAAGTTAATCCCTTGGGTTATCCCTTGGGTCAGTTACTCATTATCATGAGTATTGGATATCATAGTGAAGAAATAACTCGGTAAAAATGATAGTGAAGGGAATAATAGAGAATATATTAATATAGATAATGTGATTATAGAATGAAATATAGTAGAAAACATACTCTATCATCACACAAATGAAGGAGAAGGTGTAGATTCTAAAAATATATGTCTTCTTACAGTGCAAGGAAACTAATTTTATATATGAAGCCAATATTAATAGTGTGGGATTTAGAAGGTTTTGACATATATAAGGAGGCCTCCCTCCTGCACGTGGCTAAGTACAATAACATATTTCTACTTGCAATTAGTTTTTAATATTATTTCAACTTCTCCTGAGGATTTTCAGTCTTTAATTTATTTTTATTTGAATTTCATGACCATATTCAATCAAGATAGGAATATATATTAAATTTCCAAAAATATCAGGGTTCCTTCATGGTGCGATGGAACCACTCACGATATGACACATTCTTCTCATTCTTACTTCATAGTAAAATATATGTGTTCTAAAAACAAGTATCTTCTTAAATATTTTGGCTTTAATACATCATGGTAGGACTTCATCCTTCATGGGTAAGAATATCTTTCTTCTTTTCTTTGACCAAGTGTAAAACCTCATGAATCGGCCCTGATTAAACACTCGTTAAGTAAAAAAACAAAGTATGAATTATCAGGGGACAATTATATTACATATCAACTTTACCATATTTTCAAAAACTATAAAATGTTACATAACATATTATTCTTACAAAAAATTATATTAGGTATAATCTTATTTAGGAAATTATGTTACAGATCACCTCTCACACATTAGGTAATGTTAGAAAGGTTAAAAATCATCTTTTTTTTCTCAAAAATAATATTATGTCTCACCTCCCTTTGTAAATTTTATACTCTTATGAAGAAAAAATGTCATATATCCCTACGAGATGAGGAATTTTCCAATCACCACATCTCAAAAAAATTATCTTATGCATGAAGCCCTTGGAGGGGACATTCATATTTTCCATAAGTATTATACTACAACCAAAAATTACCTGACTATTGTGGAATGTTTAAAATAAGTGTAGGATTTGTTCATATAAAATAAAAAATGAAACAATCAATTGAAAAATTCCGAACAAAAACCAATTAAATTTTTAAAAAATGAATTAACATTGAATATAACGATTATTGTATGAATTTAGAATAATTCCAGAAATAGATAAAATTAATTATTGATCAAGAATTAATCAATTTTCACAATAAACTAAAAATAAACCTATAATCTAAATATATGATAATAATCCATAAAACATGAAAAACGATGGGATTTTATAGACTAAAATACCAAATTAAAATAATGAAAATATTAGATTTATTAATATGAAACAATGAGTGTTCCAAACAACCTCACGAGCCTTTTATTATTCACATAAAACCATAATGGACTAAACCCCATGTTGAGAAACTTTCACTATACCTAAGGCCATATATCGATGATCCCCCTTCACCATTGCAATAATTGTCTAGAATATCCACATCACACTGGTAACTCTAGAATCACACAACCAAGAAAGAAATTGTACCAGGACAAACCCATCATTCCCACATGATATTACACCCTGTATCTATTATGAATAACAAAAACCTTAAGTGGTTCTATTCCTGGGTTTCCATCATGACCCCTCCCAAAATAATTTATTACAAAATACACCCATGCATAACATAGGAAATAAATTGGAACCACCCACCTAGAGTTAACATGCATCCACCTATATAAGATCACTATAACACGATGATATTTTATATATTCCCATTAAATAAATTGGAAGCATTTAACATCTTTGTTTTCACACAAAAAGAAGTCTAAATGAACCATGGTATATTATGGAATTTATAAACAAGACATTTTATTAATGAGTATAAATATTATTTACCAGATTATGGAATATATATTTAAATATTTCCTTAATTCGAATTTATTTATTTAATCATGATATATAATAAATAAAATCATTTCATTATTAAAAGATATATTTTTTAGAAGAAATTTATTTTTATAGTTGTTATGAATTCTTATATATAAAAATAAATTTATCCTTATTAAAAAGTTATTTTTATGATTGTTATTTTTAATTTATGAATACTAATTCATTTATTATTTATTTAATTATTTGTAATGAAGATGAAATCATTTGAAGGTAAAAAGTGTTATTTTTCAAAAAATTATATTTATGTGCACAAAGTATTTTCATCATTATAAATTAATTAAATCTATATTTATTAATGAATATAATGAAATATATTACTAATTTATATTGTAAAATATTTTAACATTCATTAATATTTTTTAAAATGTAAAAATGAAAGTAAATCTAGTTTTATGCTTAAAAATAAATTTTTCTAAAAATTGTTTTCATTGCATTATGCACACTTATTTTAAAGTTAATTTATACTATTTATAGTAACTAAAATCTATAAAATTGATTCCTTATTTTTAATAATCATTTTCAAATTTATTAATGAGTCCACTATCATTTTTTTTTAAAAATGAATAGTAAAAACAGTAAACATTTGTTATAATGAATAAAGTTAAAAGGGTTTACTGGGGGGGGGGGTAACTAAGAGATAAGGGTAAAAATGTCATTTGAGATTTTATAAATCTAATTGGATGAAGTTATGTGGAATTTATACTATCTTACCTTATAATTCTTTTAAATTTGGTTCCACTTTCACATGAAAATGACTTTATATTATTTATATATTTTATGTTATTCCAACGGTGTCCCTCCCATAACTTATAAAAGGGAACTTCTTCTACACACTTATTAAAAAAATGAGCCCATTATCTCAGAAAAATACCAACACAAAAAATTACTCAATTCTATTACAAATTTTTTTATTTTATTTTCTTACCATAATACTATCCTAATAAGGTTGAGGGTGTAATCCAAAGGAGGTCTCTCAAAGGCGAGGTAACCATTTTACCCGAATCTTAAAAAGTTTACTTATTATTATAATTAGTTTAAATATATTTTAACTATCATAAAAAATGAATCTAGTTTCATCAATATAATATGATGTTATTATTATAATGGGACAACCATTTTCCAACTCATTTCCATCAAATGAAAAATTAAAGTATCACTTGTGTGTATGTGTGGACTACCGCCTCCACAAAAAGATATGATCCATTTTCTATCACCACCCCAAATTTATTGATATAATGATGTATTTAATAAATATATATATGATATTTATGATATTTTTATCATTATATATTTATAATACATTATTTATATTTCTTTTCTTCTTTTTATTAGAAAATGAAAATAATGTCGAAGCGCATGTTTGAACTGCCACATCCATGAAGAGTGTAAATAATTTTTCAATCTATAAATTTTTTTGATGGTTATAAATATGTATATAATAAATATATATTATTTAAATAATTATTAAAATTCTATACATGATTTTACCATGGTCAATATGCAAGGACTATAACCACTAAAAAAACATACATGAAAAAACGAAGTAGTTTACCAATTAAATGATGATGATAATGAAATATTGTTAATGAAAAAGTGATAAGATTATATAATAAAACCATTTATGGTATTATATGTGTGAATATTATTATGTTAAATAAGTATCGAAAATTTAAATTTACTATAATTTTTTTTAAATCACTTACAAATGAAGTCAGACACGAAGTAAGGGTTTTATATTACAATATCACTTTTTTCTGGGATTGTTTATTATTAAATTTATGATGAAGAAATTATATAATATATATCTGAAAAAATATTTATTATATTATCAGTTAGGTATTTAAATAAATTATAAGTTTTCCTTTCATTTTCTTCGATCTATATACTCAAAAGTCCTAAATATATTTTTTAAATAAATTCGACTTTATTTTTTTTATTTGGTTAGGAATATTCCCTCTTATATATCCATGTTTTCTAAAAAAAATCAATAATTTTATTAATATTCTTAAATGATTTATTAAATTAATTTGTACACATGTCTGACTTTCTATAAAATGGTATAAAAGGAATCTTCTTGTTGTTTTTTGAAAAAGTTACTTCTTATCATAGTTGTGAATGATATATTTGTTTTAATATATACCACATAGAATAATTTTCTCGACTTCAATACTAATATTTACATTTAGGATTCTTTTACAACTTTACATTGTATTTTTTCAAATGAAAATTTTTGCCTAATATTTTAGCAATTTTTAGACTTTAAATAAGCAATTTTAACATGGATAATGGTATTTTCCAAAATAAATGATCCAATGATCTTTGAAAGGTATTTTCATGTTTGGATACACCCATTGATAGAACGTATTATTCAATGAATATATGATACAATGATACCATATTTATTAATTACATGGATGTTTTATGACTATGATGATAAAATATTGATGAAAATTAATTTATTTTCCATGGATTAAGATATGGTGAAATGATAAATTTTTTATGAACTTGAGGCATAAAGATGAATGAATTATGATTATGTAATGTTTTGGTTCGTTAAACACCTAAAATTCATTGGGAAATGAATAATGATTTATTATCTCTAAGGGTAAAAATTATATTCAAACAATCCCATACATGGAACATAAGTAGTTATCCCAATCCCAACAAGGGTACAAATGTGGTTATCCTAATCCCAAAGAAGGTACATGGGTAGTTAGCCTAGGATTAACATGTGATGAATGACTTTTTAGGTATCATTGAAATATGATTTCTTTGATTTTTGTTATGAATTTTTTTATAACACCCTTAATTACATGTTCTAATGCCTATGATATGATCTAATGGATCTTGATCTTTAATTATTATATGGTTCATGTTTTATGATCTTCAAATGCCTTATTCTATGATTATGATATGCGAATTTATTGGTGTGATTTTTAAATTTCATGATCATATTCTCATACCCTTATTATCATGTTATGATTACATATGATCATTGACTGATGTATTCCATGCATACCTGAAAGCCTGATTGACGAAGGAGCCTCAGAGCGGCTTCTTCTCCAAATCTTGCGGCACCTAGGGTTTCTTCTAGTCCTGTTTCCACTTCCCCTTCTTCCTAGTCTATTCACGGTGGTTTTCCATTGTCTCGGATCGGTGGGGGTGTGGTTATGCATCCAGTTTCTTCTCTTCTCAGTGGTGCTACTATATATGGCTCGATGCGGCTCGCCCCTCTGAAGGAAACGTGCTCGAAATCATAGATTTCTAGAGGGAAAGTGGTGTTTGGAATCGACGACAAGGCTTGACTCCTACACGGTTTACCGGCTTATTCAGAGTGACCAGGTTCTTCAACAGTTTCTAATGCAGATCACCCTATATTTATGCGACTTGGAGGGGGAGGCTTAGAGACTCAGTTTCTGTGAGTTTTTCTGGTTTTTTTTGGTATTTTGTGGTTTGTACAACATGATGGATTTGGATTTGGTTTGGTTCAACATCAATGGTTTTTTTCTATCATTTTATGATGGGTTCTTACCTCCATGGTGGAGCTTAGTGGTTTTGGAATGGTGGAAGGTCTTGGAGCTATTTAAGGTGTTGGAGGAGGTTGCACCTTTTGAGTTCTTTTGACCTGGTGAACGTTTAATTGACATTGATGAGGATTTGGGGTTCGTATTTTCTATATTCACTTATGGAACTATGGCCTTGGTCTATGAGACATTGCATCCAGTTTATTTTCAAGGGACTATTCTAGAAGAAGTTCAGAGAAGAGAGCATTGTTCTTATCATCACTATCTGGAATTGGATGTTTTGAGAGGGTATGGCGTTTTCCATTGGTACCGGGCCCGTGCATCCTTGCACGGGATAGCTAGGCGAGCAACGATGGGATGGTGGGTGTTGATCATACTATTTTTGTTTCTAGGGTGGGACTTTTATTTGCTTTTGAATTGGAATTTATTTGGTCTTGATGATCATGGATGTGCAGGAAAGGTTTTGTTTATGTTTTTGATGTCATCATGGTTTCCCACATTATCCTAAAAATTGATTTTGAAATAAAAATTTAATTTTTAGTCAGTCTTCCATGTTTACTCATACCGAGCATTTGAACTCACCCTTTCTTATGTTTTATTTTCCTAGGTTTTGAAGAATGGGTTTTAGAATGGTATGACTAAGATGTGTAATATTTGATAAGTGTTTAATGGGATATGTTTAAAGATATTTCATGAAATAAGATGAGTATATATCTATTTATTAAAGACACTAAACCTTTATGGTTTTAGGGAATGTATTGTTATGAGATTTATTGAGTATTAATCAAAAATGATATAATATTTATATATATAATGTTTGTGTTTCATCAATTGTTATCAGGGAAGGGCTTTAGTTAACTTTACTTATTAGGATTAGAGAACATTTTTGAAAACCCTGGGGATAAGTCTAAATATAAGATAACATCCAAATGTTTTGGTAAATTAAATATTGGGTGATTTTCTAGAAAATTAATCAAAGTTAAGATACTGGAAAGTGGATAAAGATATATAACACATACACATAGCTATAATAACTCTGAAAGGGGTGGAATGGGTATCAAATCAATATTTACAATTTCATGATGATTGGGACTAAGACTCTATTCTTTGATAGACACACCCAATTTATATTCTTGGGTTAACTAATATATTATTTATAAACCGTTATGAAATATTTGAATAGATAATGGCTATTGATGGCCCAGGTTATACCCAAGGTTTCATAGATTCAAAAACTTGTAATTACATAGATATAATATTAATGTGTTTTTCATGATTATATGATTTATCACTGTGATTATGGTTTCTCACACTCTGATTTTTGGATTTATTAAATGGATATATCAAGGAGTTACCGATTTAATGCTAAATATGATGAATAATGAAATTATTGACCTAATGGGAAACCAAATGAAATGGGACATGAAATGTGAATTTTTTTTATCATTCATAATTAGATATCTTAACATATTATTAACAACTTAAACTTATGTAATTTTACTATCACACATAATAATATAAACATGGGGTTTTATGTGATTTAAGTCAATGAAGAACATATATGAAAGATTATTCAACTTCCTACATTTTAATATTGTGGGAATGAACACCTAGGTAATTATATTATAGGAAAAAGGTGTTTTATGCATGGAAAATAAAGTAATATAGAAATTAATTCCTAAGAAAAAATGAATAGTTAAATAGCGGTAAATAAAGTACATCCTAAAGCACCATTTATAGTTCAATGTATTTTGTATGGGGAACTTGGGAATTATCTGAGCCAATTCCCTAATCTAAGGGAAAACTCCTAGACCAAGGAATGGTCTATGTTATGTCAATCACATAAGTGGATCATGATGGTTAAAGAAAACTAATATTCCACTCAAGAGTTTTTTATTTCATATTAATTATTATAATAATGTTCTATATAAAAATATCATTATTAATCTTGATTTAGTCGATTTTGATGTGATTTTGGGCATTGATTAACTCAATATAAATATATCATTTATAAATTACTAGAATATGGAAATTAAATATGACACCCCAAATCAAGATATGATTTTCAATAGGTGTGAGAGTGAACATGGACTTCCAATAGAACTTACTTCCATTTTACGGTTCTTGTTTCATATTCATAAAGTTTTTTTCTCTTAGATTGTTGGGGAAAACTCAAAATCGAAGAAATATCTATTATATGAGAGTTTTTATGTTATTATTGAAGAGTTTCATAATCTTACTCTAATTTCTGATATTGAGTTTTCAATAAAACTCATACCTAGTGCTACACCCATTTTAATGACTTCATATAGAATGACCCTGATTGAGTTAAAGGAATTGATGAAGAAAATTCTAAAGAATCTTGATAAGGGATTCATTCGATCACGTGTGTCACCATGGAGTGAACCTTTTCATTTTGTTAAGAATAAATTTGGGTCAATGTGTATGTGAATATTTTATTGATAACGTAAAAAAATAAATATTATGAATAGGTATCCTCTACCTCGTATTGATGATTTGGTTGATAAAATGTTAGGATATTAATAATTTATCATTATTAACCTTCATTTTGATACTATAAATTGTGGGAAAAAGTGAATAAATACCTAAAAAACATTCCATATGTGGAATGAATACTATAAATTTATTGGTATTCCATTTATATATACTAATTCATTTTCTATATTAATGTATTTAATGAATAATTTATTTAGATATTTCCTTGATCAATTTGAGGCCGTATTTGTAGATGATATTTTTACAGACTCTAAGAGAAAGGATGAGAATGAGGATTACTTAGTAATTTTGTTGAAGAAACCGAGGAAGGATAAACAATATTCTAAATTTAGAAAGTGTGAATTATTGTTATAGAAAGTATCATTATCGGGACACATGATCATAAGTGGGGGTATATCAGTAGATCCTTATAAGATAGATTTCATTGACCATTGTTCCAAACCGACCACTATGATTGAGATATAGAGTTTTTTTAAGATTAGATGGTTATTATAAACACTTAATTAAAAATTATTTATAATTGTGTAATCCACACACCATGTTAACATGGAAGGGAGTCAAGTTCATTAATATTGATAAATGTGAATAAAATTTATAGGAGTTGATGATAAGGTTGGTCAGTGAACCTGTACTCACACTAAGATGCAGTGTATAAGGTTTTTTTGATCTATAGAGATATATTTAATAAGGGACATGGATGTGTTTTTATAAATAATGAAATGATGATATATTATTCCTCTGGCCAATTAAAGGTTCATGAGTAGAATTAGATGAACTATGAATTATAGTTTTTAGTTGTAATATCTTCCTTAAAGATATAGGAGCTATCATGACCCGACACAATAGGAATCACTTGTCCATTGGTAAGCTAAGTGTGAAACCCTAAGCCCACCTCCAATAGGCTAGGGGCTGGTGAAAATAACTGATTAAGAATGTCTTACCAATGGGAGGCCTTATCCTAAGGTACCTTATGAACACATATATTTCAAAATACCCTTAAAATGGAAAAAGATAAATACAACTGCTACTAATACATACATACATATAAATACCAAAATCAGACTATAGAAACAATAATAGATAAGATAAATGGCTAAATACGAGCCCAAGATAAATGGCTAAATACGAGCCCAAAAAAACTAAAAATGAAGTTCATCATGTTAGAAGTAGGTGAATATAGTCAAATACGTCACTTTTTATGAACTACATTCAAACTAGACTAGTTAAAACTCATATGCTCCAAGTCTACCAAAGACTCTTTTAAATGACCAGTCATCTACAAAAGAAACAACATGTATAATTGGATCCCATGCATGAGAGAGTACAAAAATACCTAATAGGGTACCCGAAATCACCATGCAAAGATAACTAAAAGAGTAACATGCTCATCATAAGGGACCATCAACTAGAATATGAGATATAATGAAATAATAACTATGAATAATCATGATAGAAATTAAATATTAGGGTATGGTCACAACATAAAAGACAACATATAATTCATGATCAAGATACAAGATAATTCTTACCTAAGAGAACTCACTCCATGAGCCAAGTAGTACTGATGGTGTTAATTTGAGAGTTCATACTCGATGGGTATTTATAGGAATATGCATTTACCAAAAATTAGAAGAGATCAATACAAAGATCAGGGATCACTCCCAAGGCCATGGGGGATACCACAAACTCTAACTAGATTAAATCTCTAGGAAGAGGATCAATTCCCATATATGTTGGTCACACTAATACCTCAAACCCCACTTAGGGTAGAAGATATAATAAGAACCTATCTTTGGCCTCACATGGGGTTCCAATAAACTCTATTTATGAATAATCCCATAGAGAGTATCACATCCTATACTTAGTACATGATTCCTCACTCTACCCTCATGGGGGATGAACTAAGGGAACACATTGTAAGGGAAATGGTTCACAATGAATAGAGAAATGGCCTTAATATATCATCGACAAAGAACACAGAATGTCTTGCCTACTTTGGGTCTTCCCATGTTCTCTAGCTTGTTATCATGTACCCCAATCCATTCCCATGTACTTTTTCCATGCCTGTGTACCAGGAATTTTTTTGGGAACCGGGCCATGTATGAGTACAGTGTCATTACCATGTCCTGTGGCCATGACTACTTACCTGGCTATGTCTTTGTCTGATTAACTAGAGGGTACATGATGAGTCTCCAAGTTGGGTCACATGACATGGACATGTGTCACACAATGTGTGATACTTATATCTATGTGGTAACCCTAGCACCATAGAAGGGGGACTAAATTGTGTGTATTCTATGGACTACACATTGTGTAGTTGGGAATTTTATAGAATCCATAGTTTATTCACAAGTTTTCCTCTCATTACACTTCCACCTCAATTTTTTCCATGAACCATGCCAAGGAACTCATATCTAAGGTTGACTGACCTCAATCCATCATCAATGAATGGAATCCGGTGATCAATCTTCTTGAAACGCCACTCCCATCACACTGCCATGTCATGAAACCAAATCCCATGATCAAGGATCCCCAAATCTGAATTATATCCACTATCATCACTATAAACCAGTAAATTATCATAGATATACATACTGACCCTATAGAAATGATCCGTTTCCCCAAATATTTATTGAATGATGATCATTTTCAAGAAAATTGTTGAACTTACCACTAAATCAAATGGAAATAATTATAGTATGAATAGTGGGGATAGATATTCATAAAACACCAAAGTGATGATTTACCTTAGAAAATGTTCATGTTGGACTCAATTTTTTATCATAGGGGAGAAAAATGAGGAGGGTTAACTAAGAAAAAAAATCATAACCTTCTAAGAAGATAAAAAATTAACAACAGTTTATCCATTGACATGTAAATAAAATTGTTAGAAGAATTGATTTGTGTTCGATGCATGATAATTGAAAATAAGATAAAATAAACAAAGAAACATAATAACTAATGTTTGGATCAATCATTGGAAATGAATTGTTCTATATCATTTTCGTTGGTGAGATCCACATACTCTATTGGCACTCCGATCATCAAAGCAGAATCCAATGTCAGTCGCTCATGAATATTCCTCCAATGGTTCCTCTCTCAATATATAGAGTTATGTATATAACAATAGAGATTTATTATAAAAAAATTTATATAGAGAATTAAATGTCATGCTGATATAATAATTAATAAGTAAAATAAATAATGTATTAAATTACCAATCTATCCATGGCTGTAATTTTATGAAATACCTAACACTAGAAATGGGTATGTTAGGTCAAGGGTAAAACCTGTATTATGGATTTAATGGCAGTATAAGATTTCTAACTCGATTAATTTTTATAGAGTTATTCAATTATTTATGAAAACCCACAGGAAAATGATATAAAATATAAAATATTGGTTTAATATAAACCTTGAGGCTCTTCTGGCTTCAGAATATTACATTGTCTAAATTCTTGGCTACGATTTTTTTTTAATATTTTCCAATGTCATATCGGAAAAAACTAAGGAGGAGAGATAGGAATTATCTTTATATATAAATATATGATATATATAATGGTCATAAAATTTTAAATAATATATTCACCCATAAAATATGAATATGTTCCAAATAATGTAGTTGCAGTTGATTAAAGATTATGACTACTCAATACATTACCTCCCTGAGAGGGTGAACATGGTGGTTGGCACTTTGAGTCAAAATGATCATGCTAGATTATCAATGATAAGGATCACAAAAGATCCAATAATTATGGATTTTTAAATGATAGAACTTGAATTATTAATTTAATAGGGAAATATTATCTATATCAAATGATTATTCAACCATATATCCATGTGAAGATTAATGAGGCACTAAAGCAAGGTGTAAAATAATTTGAGGAATATTACTAAGTTCATTCATGATTTGATATAATGATAATGTTCATGAAATAATTGCATGTCCATTTTATACCATAATTGATGAATTATCTATTGGATGAAGGTCATATATTATCATTATCTATTCATCCTATAAGTATGAAGATTTATAGAGTTCTAAAAGAGTATTTATAGTGCTAGAACATGAAGTGATATATTTCAGAGTATTTATCTTAGATCTTTGAGAGGTAGAATTATAAGGGGATGTTACAACCATTACCCATACCAAAATGGTAATGGGATAACATAACCATGAATTTTATCATAGTAAATTCCAAGACATATAAAGGGAATAATACTATTTGGGTTTTATTTAGTTTCCTTATGAAATTAGCACATTTTATTTTTATTTGAGAAGATTTCTCTCTTGATCATATTACTATGATATACATTAAGAAAGTAAAAAATTTTCATTGAGAACATATTTATATTTTATATGATTGGGAGAAGTGGTTTACCTCCATGATCTAGAGAATCCTTTAGTAGGTATTGAATACAGAGCTGAGTTTTATAATTATATATCATCCTCAAAAAGACAATTAGTCTGAGAGGACTATTTAAAACTTTGAAGATATGTTGTGATTCCATTATTTATATTTAAAAGGGGGTGGTTATCAACCCCTTCCTCTTCTTGAATTTTCATATAACAATAGCTTTAACTCAAGAATTTAGATGGGTCCAATTGAATCTATCATTAGAAATAAGTGAAGAACTATGAAATAATGGGATGAAATTGGATAAAAAAATCTATTTAGAGATGATATAACTGAGTAAATGATATATAATATAAGAGATATCCTATATCACATCAAGATAGATTAGAGTCTACATAAGAGTTATACTAACAATCATCTGTGTGCTATGGAAATCAAAGAAGGTGATTATGTTTTCTAGTGAATTTATCCACTAAATATGTTTAAGAGATTCAAAAATAAGGGAAATTTAATCCCTATGAATATCGTCTCCTTTAAGATTATTTATTGATTAGGGATGATAGATTATTGATTTGAGCTTCCACTGAAGCAATATCATGTTCATGATGTGTTCCATGTATGTTTTATGAGGAAGTACATACATGATAAATTACATGTGCTGAAATCAGAGTTTTAACCAAAAAAAGAATGACATTTATTATGAGGAATAATTGTTGGATTTTCTGGATCATAGGGAGAAAGTGCTTCTAAAAAGGACCATTGAACTGGTCAATTTTTTTTATTAAACCATAAATTTTAGGAAGATATATGGGTACCAATGGATGTGATAAAGAATATTTATCCTCATTTTTGAAATAAATTTTATGCATTTGATATATTTCTTTAAACACAACCCCATGTCAAAATGAACCATGATATATTATGGAATTTATAACCTAAATATGTTGTATCCAAACTAACATAATGACTATATAAACATTAATGTACTGATATACTATTATGATTATATTAAAACCATTTTCAATTTCCTTTTAATCAAATGGATAATTAAATTATCACTTGTACATATATGTGGACTATCACCTCCATGTAACGATATGATTCATTTTACTTTACAAAATCACATTGTTGGATATAATTATTTATTATATATATATATAATATTTATGATATAATTATCATTATTTAGTGATAAAATATTATTTATCTTTCTTTCATTATTTTTGTTATAAAATGAAAGAAACGTTCATGCATGCGTATAGACTACAGTCTGCATGAATGGTGTAATTCATTTTTCTATCTAAGCCAATTAAATATGGTTAAAAATATTTATATAATTAATATATATGATATTTATATCAATATTGAAATTCTGGATATGATGGAACCATGATCAGGTTGCAAGTACTATAACTACCGAATCGAAACACACATGAAAAAAGAGAAGCAGTTAACACGTAAAAAGATAATGATAATGAAATATTTTTAATAAACAGGTGATAAGATATTAGAATAAAACCATGTATGATATCATAAGGATGAATATTATTATTTTTTAGAAGTATAATAAATTTAAATTTATTATACATGTGGTTAAAATCACCTTTGAAGAAATTGATACCTAATGTAAGGGTACTATATTATAATCTTAATTTTTATCAGGATTGTTTATGATTAAATTTCTAATTAGAAAATTATATGATATGTCTCTCAAAAACCTTATGTATTTTCTTATAATATGGTTATATAAAAAATTTAATTGTCTCCTTTCATTTTCCACTCTCTATTTACTCAAATGTTTGAAAGAATGATTTTTAGGAAAACCAAATTTATTTTTCTATTTGATCAAAAAGTATTTTATATTTAATATCCATAAAATATAGAAAAATTTATATAATGTTTTTAATATTATAAAATTATTGATTAAATTATTTTAACCCATGTTTTAATTTCTATGAAATTATTTAAAATGAATCTTCTTTTCATTTTCTGAATTATATACTTTTTACTAAAGGTGTAAATGAAATATTTGTTTAAACTTATACTGCATAGTTGAATTTTCCCATCATCATTGCTAATATTTTATTTAAATCTTACATTATTAGTTTCCATGGATATTTTCAAATAATTTTATTTTCCTAATAATCAAAAAAAAATTAGATTTTAAATAAGTGATTTCAAAATGAAAATTATATTTTCTTGAAGAAATATTCCAGTGATATTTTAAAGGAAATTTCACATATGACTACATACATTGATGTTACATATAATTCATTGAGGATATGATCTAATGAAACAATATTTATTCATTATATTAATGGTTTATAATCATGGTGATACAATATTCACAATATCTATTTTCTTTTCCATGGGTTATGTTTTGATGAAATAATGAATGTTTTCATGATCTTGTGGAATATATATAAATTTATTGTGATTATCTAATGAGTGAATCCATTAAATATATCTAAATAATTAGGTAATGATTAATGTTTTATGAGATCAAATGGTATAAATTCAATTATCCAAATCTGAAAATGGTTACACAAGTAGTTATCCCAAGACTAATAAGTGTACACATGAGGTTATTCCAAGCCCAAATTGGGTACAAAGGTGGTTATCCAAAGTCTAACCTACGATGAATTCCTTGGTGGGTATCCTTTATATAACATTTCTATGATTATGATTATGAAAAAAAATTTAGGACACTCTACATGACATGTTATTATCCTTATACCCAAATGGCCCGAAGGCCTTATTTTTTATTTTATTATGGATAATCACCCTTTTAAGGGTTGAATGGGAACCCTTACATGACCCGTAGGAACAAGGCACAAACCCCGACACGACGCGAAGGCCAATACATGACCTGAAGGACCATAGGCATACTATACCCATTACATGACCCAAAGTACCAACCCACTAGGACTTTCCCTCCCCATATTTTGCATCATTGATCTCCTATAACCCCACGTTACATTGATGATCAGCTACCATTTCCCTATACAAAGCTACACGGTGCCTGGTCCTGATGACGGTTGACGTACTCTCTCATTTTTTCAATACGGTTAGCTCTACTTCTAGTAATTGCTACACTTTTCTCTGATCCTCTTCTGGGGTCTACTCTGTGTGATGTGGGATACTCCATGATCTCAGGGGCCCGAAGGCCTTTGATGACCCAAATTCCATGAGACATGTATGCCCAAACCGGTGGCTTGAAGGCCCAAATTGGGTGAATAGTTACAAATTATATAGTACTGAAAAAGAGCATGCTATAGTATTCTATAGTTCCTTTTACATTACTGCTACAATACCCCATAAATTCTCTTCCACCCGGTTTTGAACCTAGGTCTCTTGGATGCCAAACATGAGCCCTTACCCCTCAGGTAAGGGCTCATTGGATCTTATCCTTAGGATATGATCTCAGGGCTCATGATTTTTGATTCTTCTATGATTCATGTATTCTGATCTACCAATGAATTATTACTTGATTATGATATATGAATTACGGGGTATGATTTCAAAATTGTAATATCATATTATTATACCATTGGTATCTAGTTATTATTACATATGATCACTGAATTATATATTCCATGATTACCCTTACTAAGCATTTATGTTAACCCTTTATTATATTTTCATTCCCTAGGTAATGAAGAATGGCTTTAATTAGGGTTTGACTAAGATTTGTACTATGCGATTATGAATTTGTATAATATGTTGAATATCGTTCATATAATACGATTTTTATGTATCAAGTATTCAAATAAACTAAAACATTATAGTTTAGGGACATGTATATTTGTTAGATGTATTTAATATTAATCTAAAATAATGTTATATTTATGTATTTAATGTTTAGGCTTCCTCAATCATGGTATAATCTGAATCCAAATGGTAGATTCAAAAAAATATGATAAATTCCATGAAATTAAGGAATTATAGCAAAAGGTGAGGTTATAGTAAGGAATCCTAGAAATAGATGCATACAGACTGATAAACATAACCTTGTCAACTTCCTACAATAATCAATACAATGAACCAATATGAATCAGGGATGATCCCTAAATATGAATAAATAATGAATGAGAGGTAAAAACTAGGGAAAAACTATGATAATATGGATCAAACACAAATAATTCCTCTTTTATACATAAAAAATAATTTAATTATAATTTATAGAAAATATGAAATTATTATTCATTTGGAAATTTTTCAAACTCATTGACTCTAACATATGGACAAGGACCCTTATGTATCACCCCCTGATGACCCTGACATATAAACCGATCTAACCCATAGATGATTTTTGAAAAAAAGAAGGACCCTTCCATACGGTTAACTAGACATTACATATCATAGGGACGAATATATGAATTTACCATTTTTTAACAATTAAATATAAAATAAGTCTTATATTCAAGGGGAAATACATCCTATGTATTACCTTTGTCATGAAATCACTTTTACATAGACATGGAAACTATAGGATGGATGTTACCCATCATACATATTCATTTTTCCAACTCTCGATAGGATTATTCTTATATTTTAAGAATGTCACTCGTATATATAACAAAACATCCCAAACTTATACATTTCACAACAAGAGGATACTCATACATATGGGGTACCCATTTGTAAAAGAAACATTTACAGAAGGTGTTATCCAAGACATAACAATTTCCCCCAACACTTCACATGGTGACTCTTATGTATGTGACTTGGAAACTTTTTCCAAACACTAATCCCTTTATACATGATTACCCTTACACATCAAAAAATGAATCTTACATACGGAAGTTTGTAAATTTTTTATAACACTACTGAAACTCATAACCTAGTTATAACGTATTAATTCTGCTAATGTCCTATGACTAAAAACCTAAACAGTTCTATAGTTCTACTAAAACATTAAAAATTGTCTAGTATTAACCAAAAAAACATAAAATCCACATATTTTAGTAATTAACTCCCAAAATTGACCTATATCCATTCACTTGAAAATATAATCATATTTAAAGAAAAATTCAAATCCTTCCCACCATGATTCCCCCAGGCCATGATGTGATCTTATATACACACCTAAAAAACCTTTCACCACATAGTTATCACTTTTTTTCAAGGAATTAAATTTTGTATACTACTAAAATTTACCCCAATCCCAATATAACCCCTGATACTCATTCTTCAGCCTTCATGGACATCCTTAACACATTGACAGAGTTTAATCTCACTTGGTCGATCTATGATCTAACCTAAATTAGAATTTCTAATAACTAGGACATTAAAAATTCCCCAACATATAATATATCATCCCAAAACTATCTCAAAACACACACTAACATACTCTTACACAAACCTGGTCATCTCACACACTCACTGTATTCCCAAAATATAGAGATGAAACTAAACACATTTATATCTTTCTTGATCTCCCCAACTACAAAATTTTTACCAACCGATCCCTTAAATGGGAATTACCCACTGTAGGAATAATATAATCAATATATTCATTACTAAATTACTTGATTGGATGGAAATGTCCTACCTATCCACTATCCCAAATCCCACATGTACTAGCTATCAACACATAGCTACCAGTCATCATTTATCATCACCCAACACTACACCGATGCTCATTTCCATCTGATATCATGATCGATATACCTACCTCAACTAGAATCTATTTGTTAAATTGATTATATACACATATAATTTAATATTTTAAACTACACAAAACAAAAACCACCACACTCATGATGCATCTTTGAGTATCAATGGTTCTCTCTCATACTCTAAATATACTAGCTTGTTCATGTAAAATTGACCTGAAGCCTTAATTAATGATACTTATCCCCCTTATGGATTCTATTTGATAATTTTCCATGGAACCCACTAGATGGAATCTCATACACTACCACATTTCACATGTGTAGTCGTATCCCATCCACTGGCTCCCAGTACTACTACCAGTCCTACCTCAAATTCTTGGGTCTATTCCAATACACTTCTTTCAATTGGATATGCGGTTATCTAATAGAAACAAACCAGATTTCCCATTTGGGTGGATTATTTACACTACTTTAGTGGTCAATAACACTAGATGAGAACATGCCCTATCTTCCCACACTGGAAACACCTCACCAATGACCCACTCCATCATGGAATCATCAAACCTATATTCTTACCCCCCAAAAGGGTCTCTGCATGTACTCAATTATAGTTACATTGATCTCCCCACCAATATCACATTGAACCACATTCCGTATTGATACACTCCCATTTATTAGATTATTTGTTTATCAGTTATTGGTTCAATACCTTTAAAAAGTAGGTCTGCTTGAAGATATTTACCTACACCCTGATAGAATGTCATAATCCTTACATGAATTATCAAACCTTAGTGATTTCATCTCTATATAGTTTCATTGAAACCATAAAAGTTATTTGAACTACCCAATATAAAATATAATTTCTGTCTCTCCTTTCACCAAGTGCATAAAATCATAGGCTCTGTCTCCCCTCAAAGCCTCAAGAAAGAAGATCTTGTGGAAAATTTCCATAAAGATTTTTTTTTCAACCCCCCATGTCTATCTTCCAACACTTGCATATCCACCCAATGAATCCGTTGTCATCTAATAATATACATATCTAGTTTACCGTCCACCTTATTGGTATCTTGATATGATCAAATTTACTTAAAAGTGACTCAATATAGTACTCTACTACCTAGGGTCCACCCTCTCCTTGAAAAAAAATGATGATGCGATTGGAACTCCCATTTCACGTATACCATGTATGTATCAAAAACCTAAGCTGCACAGTCAATTTTTTATATGACTCTCACCAAGATATCCCTGAGTTTCTAATCCATCCATCATCCTAGATCTTATGGCTATCATGATTGTGTTAAATCATCTATCTACAACTCATCCTCACCTCCCCCTTGGGGATATAATATGGTGGATGCCTTATTGTCACCATGTATAATTCCTCTTTATCCGCCAATGGTGTCTATAAAGGTGTAATTGAAAAGAAAATACCACACACAAAATAGGTATAATTTTACAGATATCGAAAATAGGAAAAACTATAACATGCAGCACAACCCAATTACCCTTAATCTTCTCTAATAAACCCATGTAACACATCATTTATACTCTTGGACCCATCCCCCCATGTTAGGTTCAGACATCACAGACACTATACATATATAGGATCATATACTTATTCAGACCAAGAATCACATACCCAGTCCGATTGAGTATAATGTCAACCATAAGCTAAATGAGAAAAAACATATAGGTCATTGCTGACACTTTATACAGATGAACCCATTTTCATTTAAATAATCACTACACTTAATGGGTTAATTTAATAGAATAACACCAATAGACTTTAAAATATAACACTCTTTATCATATTTTTGACCCAATAAAAAACTAATTTTTTTTATTCCAGAATCAAAATAGTATTCACAATAATGAAAACACATGCCATGTAATTACCATGTCTCTAAAATGATGTATGAGTGAAACTTATTACCTCTCGAGTCCATGATTTTGACATATAAATCAGTATCATAAATTACCAATTTATCCAAATCAAATAACCCATTTTTTACTACAAAAACCAAAACAAAAATCCTAGTTTCTCAAATAAACTGAACATTACACTAGAAAAGTGGTTATGACTCACTAGTCTGAGGTCTACCACACATTTCCAAACATCCCTATTCCATGTCTATCATATAATAAATAGTAATTAAAATAAAAGGACTCTATACTAACTCTTTGTAACATCCCAAACTGACTCTCTTTATAGAAAAAAGATTTGAGAACAACTATACATTAGGAATTCCTTCTCATACATAAAAGGATACCAACTAATAGTGAGGGTATACATTATGATAACAAAGAGACTATATCCTTTTATGACAATAAATAATAATAAAACTCTAATAGTGAAAGTAACTTTAAATAACAACATCAATAAACTTGAATATAAATAAGAAAAGAAAAGAGAGACTTATCACAAATGTACATGTAATAATTACCAAAATATATCACCAACCTATCACTAAGAAAACCCATTTCACTTAAGAACATCCATTTCCATTAGGCTTCTATGGATGATCCCTTACAATTACATATTTTATAAGATATATAGTTTTCATGTGTCCCTCAGGGCCTCCATGACGTGTGAGTCTGAACTTAGTTGGTCATCACCAATAATGACCCAAGATAATATCCATATGTATACTAATGTGTTCAATGTATAATAAAAGAAAACAAAAACATTAAATTACTTACTTTAGTCATACTCAAACCACCTCGAGTGAGCCTTTAAGTTATTTGAAAAGTGCTAGAGTCAAATAATACATATGTATTCTATCATACTAGAAGATCCCTCAACCCTATCACCAATTTCATATTACATGGAATCACATGAAAAAATGTAACATAAAACCATTTAGATTCATCCAAAATACCTCAGAAACACATTCCCAACTCACATCTCATGTTTAAAGGGCATTCAAACCATTCAACAACCATCTTATTAGCAACCTAATCATACCTCAATATCTGATGAGCATAAAAATATCATTCAATTATCCTCACCACATTTAATTCCCATATATGATGTATAAATCCTCTACGTCAATAGTAAACAATATCACCCTGAAATTGATCAATATATAGAGTATAACACCAATAAAAAGTGGAAAAAACCACCTCTTGAGCCGTAATATATGTTCAAATGACCCCCCGAACTCATTCCCATGGCGAGAATCCATAACTATACCAAATTCCACACCATAGTGAACCAACTAAGACACCATGAAAATGGTAAAAGCTATCTATATCAAAATGAAAACCCTAAAATCATAGAAGAAAGAGAATCCATAATATTACAAAACCATTATTTATCACATGAGACTAACCTAGTGTATCTCATTTGAACAATGAAAACCACATGTGGTTCCTTTCCTCACTCTCCCTCCCTACGCCATCCATAATAATTTATTACAAAACACATAGATACATGTATAACATACGAAAAATATAGGCACTACCTACCTAGAGTTAGCGGGAATCTACTCAGTTATGAAAATGGTTTGATTTTAAGAAAAATGGTTGATTCATTAAAATCATGAAAAATACATGAAATTATATAATTATATCAGGATGAGAGCTTTTTGTGAGTAATTATTGAAACAAATAAACATAAACTTCTATCCTTACCCTTGGTTACCTCCAACAACAACCGAAATAAACAATCAAACCTAATTGGTGAATATACTTTAAAAATAAAGAAGAAATGAATGAAATGGAAGAAATTGGTAACAACCACAATATTCTAGATTATATAGACCTAATTATCCATTTATTAATAATAAACTATTTTATTACCATTTTAAAAGAATCTAAAAAAAATAATCATTTTTAATTTTTGAAAAAAATCCTTGAAGCTTATGTATGGATATTGAACCTTACCTAACACCTCTGTAACAACCCTTACATATCACATGATACAATCCTTAACTGATTTTTTACCAAGTACCCCTCATGTGGGAAAGCAACCCATATGTATCACTAGAACCACTATTTTACTTTACCACTTTCTAACTCTTACATATCAAATGACTTTTATACACAAAGTGAAATTAATCCTAAATATCACCTTTCCAAAAAATAGCTCTTTCATACACATGGAAACTAAAAAATTCCTCTTACATATCATACTTAACCATTTTTCCAATCCTACATTTGATGACTATTTCAGGTTATACAATTAATCTTACATATCATAGGGGCTTCCCACACTTATAAATTTTCACACAACAAGATGTTACTATTACAAATGGGGTATCTATATGAAAGTATCACTTTTACATATGGTGATTTCCAAGGCATATCCATTTCTCCTCAACCCTTTTCATGGTGACTCTTAAGTAAGATACATGGCCAATTTTTTCAAGCACTAGGACCATTATGCACAATGAATATTATGTAACATAAAATGATTCTTATTTATGGGAGTTTTAATGTTTTTTATAAAACAATTATAACTCTTAAACCAGTTATATCCTATGAATTTCCCAATCATATCTTATGAATAAAAACCCAAAAATTTTAAAATTCTTCTATAACTTTAATAATTTTTCATAATTATCCAAAAGAACATCTAAACCTCAAATTATAGTGAGTCACACCCAAAATCCACCAATAATAATTCTCTTAAAAATTGAAACATATTTAAATAAAATTTCATGAAATTTACACATTAAATCCCCTAGTACATGAAATAAAATTAAAATCACACCAAAATAACCCTTATCCATGCCGTGATTTCTCTGTTTTATGTTGTTACCTTTTAAATTATACTAAATTTCATCCTTGAGCGAGTGAAAACCCTAGATATGAATTCATTATCCTATAATAACACCCTTAATACCTTTATTGGGTCTAATATTACACAATAAATCCATTTTCTAGATTGAATTTATATTTTTTAATACCCATGACTTTATAAAACCCCTTATATGGACCCTAATCTACTTAAATAATTTATCTAAACCATTAAATATTTAGTTCAGGAAGGTGAATGGTATTAGGATAGAGTGGTTGATTATGATCAAGAATTAAAGATGATAAAACCGATCTTTTTTCTTGGTGATTGACGGAATCAAGAACCAAAAAAATGAGTGTAGAAAAAATGAGTGTAGAAAAATTGAGTG
The DNA here is from genome assembly GCA_963277665.1 of Viscum album. NCBI lineage: Eukaryota > Viridiplantae > Streptophyta > Magnoliopsida > Santalales > Viscaceae > Viscum > Viscum album. Next base: position 117,332,519 of record OY728156.1, on the reverse strand, counting down.
AGTATTAGTTTTCTTTAGAAATAAAAGTCTTATAATGTTGATTTTTCCATATATATTATAGAAGGTTTGAACTATAAGTGTTGATATTTAGTCTTGAATGATAAGTTGAATTAGGGTCTCACCTGGGCTATGTTCAAGGATATGTTCAACCATAAATTTTTCCTAGAGACCCTAAATATCAAAAAAGATACATGTTCATGAACTGGGAGTAGGGGAATCATTTTTTATGGATATACCACTATGTTATATATTTTATTATAATTTCATTCTATGCTTCTCATTAATAACTATGTTAAGGATTGATGATTCAAGATGGCCCAAAAAATAGATTAGATCAATGTTTATTCTCTTATTCCTTCCAACATATTCTATATAATGACATGGAAAGGAAAATTGTTTTGGGTAGTTCTTCCTTTAATATAATTGGAATTAAAATTCCTTCATCTACTCAAAAAAGGAAGCATGAGGAATCATAGAGTGGTGGTAGTGGGAATATTTAACCTCTCAATAATTCCACATCTTTTAAACTATCAATGTAGAGGCCTCTTGTATGCTTTCTATATAGTAGGCATGGGCACTCTGAGATGGACTTTCTTAAACCTCTAGAGGATTTTAATTTTGTTAATATATATGGAACCAAAAAATATTTTTTAATCACCTTTATCTATATACAAGGGAGATATATTTATACACCAAGGGATCCTAAGTGTCTTATGTTGTATAAAATAGAGTGAGGTTTCAAATTTAGAGATGATAGTGATATAGTCTTAAAGAAGGTGATTCTCATCCGGTAGGAATCCTTAATGTGGTCCCAAACCTAGAAATTTACATGCTTTAGAGAATTTACCTATGGAATTAGATGTTATAATAGTGACTGTTATAGCTACTTTATTCATTACTTATTCTATAGTCTTGGATTCTTTTTACACATGTGTGTTTTATTACTTTATCTATTCTAAAGTTATTGACTCACTGGGATGAGTTCATTCCTTATGTGATGGACCGTTCTACCTTAGAAACTATGGAAAAGTAGGTCTTAAAGAGAACTTTGTGTTATGTAACAATTTTTTATGTTGAATTTGTATGGGATTTTTTGAATTATTGATTTGGATATCTTTGATTTCATCTTCGGTATGGACTAGATGGTCAACATTAATGCTCATATTGATTGTTACCATTGAAAGGTTCTATTCCTTTTTCATTCTTTAAAAAATCACGCCTTCCAAGGTGAGTTGCATCAAGGTCTGAAAGGTTGATACCTATCATTCATGATATTATGAAAATATCATGTTTCATATCTAATATTCTCTTGGTAGCTATTGAAATGAGTTTTGGTGGTCGATATTCTATGTTTATTGACTGGTATCCAAAATTATTTACTCATGATTTATCTACGCATAAAATTGAGTGATAAATTAAAATATCTATTGACCTATTTTCAATGATAAGTCTCATTTATTTACTATATTATCGAATGGATCCAAATAATTTGATGGAAATAAAATTCATGCTTGAAGACATTTAGAGGAAGGGGTTTATACAACCTATTGTGTCATAATGGAAAACAAAAACCCTCTTTAAAAATAAGGAAGAAACAATTCACTAAATATACATTAATTAATAGATGAAAAATAGATGACCATAAAAAATTATTACCCAATTACTTGGATTGATGATCTCTTTGATCATCTTTGGGGAGAAATATAGTTTTCTAAAATCAAGATCATGTCGGGTTACCATCAGTTGAGAGTTAATCAATATTATATTTATAGGACCTACTTTATAAGAATATATTATTTTTATGAGTATCTCATTATACATATTAGGGTTATGAATGTTCCTATGGTTTTTATGGAATTTATGAACTATATCTTCAATAAATACCTAGAAACCATTATTTAGTGTTTATGGATGATATATGGGTTTATTAATGGAACAATGATGATAATGAGAACTATTTTTAAATTTTCTCAAGTGAATTTAAACATAATTTCTTATATTATAAGATATCTAAATACAAATTATGGATCTAGGAAGTCAAATTTCTATGTAATGTTATTTTTTAAAGATTTATTTTATAGACTCTATGAAAATTCAAGTAATGATGTATTGGGAAAGGAATAATAATATTTTCAATATCTGTGCCTTTTTAGGCTTTTTAGGATATTATATGTGGTTATTTTAATAATTTTCTAAATTTTCATCACCTTTTATAGCCTTTACGTAAAATGGAGTGAAATTTTAATGGAGTGAAAAGCACTATAATCCATTTGAAGAGTTTAAATACAGACTAAAATTATATCCTATATTAATTCTACTTGATCTTGATAAAGTATATATTGTGTAATTTGATGTCTCAAATATGGGGTTGGTGTGGTCTTGATAAAACACGACCATGTTTTAGTGTATGGATCTCACTTCCAAATCTATCACAAAAGGAACTATTCCACCCATGACCTAGAGTTCGTAGTTCTGATGCATGTGTTGAATAAATTTCACTAATATCAATTTAAGTTGGGGTTTATAATGTATAAAAATTATAAAAGTCTATCATACATTTTTTCAAATAAATATATGAATCTCTGATATAGAAACTAGGTGGAGTATCTCTATATATTTTATTTTTACCTAGCTTATACCCTGAGAAACGAAAACATGGTTTCCAATGTTCTAAGTAGAAATATTCCATATATGATGGTTAGTTGATCAATGGAGGAATGGTATTTGATGATAAAATTTACCAATATGTATTGGAATGTAAATTAGGAACATAAAAATATGTTTTTGAATAGTCTACAAGTCAAACCTTCCTTGAATGATTTAATTTTGTAAAAGAAAGAATCTAATCCTGATTGTTATCATTTATGAAAATTTATAAATAGTGAGGAGAATATAGTTGATTGGTCTTGGTATCATGATAGTGTGAATTGTTCCAAAATGTGGTTGATGATTCCTACATGTCTGAGATATGATGTGGTGAAATGTGGAAATAATTCTTATCATGAACAGAGCTAAGTTTCCATCAACCCTGACACTAAACTCAACCCATGACATGGACTAAAGGGCATTCCTGATCCCTATGAGCTGGAAACTCATTCTTGGGCATCTAGGAACCCCTTTGGGAATGGTTTTTCTAAAATATTCTAACAAAAATTAACATGAAATGAAATAAATTACACCACCATACCATATCATACATAACCCACAACTAAACAAAAGAGGTACATTCACAATCAAGTAACATTTACATATTTAAGAACAAAAAAATTAAAATAGGAGGGGACCATCACAAACTATGAAAAGCAATGTACAATTGACATCGAGAGTATCCTCTGACATTCTACCACTATAACTCTTACCAAAGAAGAATATACTAATGATAAAACCTATTAACATCATGAAGGAAAGCCTTGCCTTTACCCATGTCAAAACGAACAAGGTCTATATAAACCCAAGGGTGTATATAATATGTGAGCTCATTTTCCTAGTATGATACCACCCAAATTTTATATTAAATGAAATTCAATGATAATTAACATGCTAGTTTTAAAATAAATATGTTAAGTAATTTATATTGAAAACAATCTTTATTTTAGAAAGAAAATAGAACAATGAAAGGATAACTGAAAATAGATAAAAACACAGTTTAAGTGCAATTAAAAATCTATAATATGCAAAGAAAATTGGGTCATAGGATCCATATAATCACTATTATCAAGCTATATAATCAGTTATTAGGCATGAGCTGCTAGAGAGGTCAACACCAAATTTCTAGCGGTACCCAATGTTTCATCATAATAGTTTTTTCAGTGTTGTAACATGATCTTATAGGGGAGATCAGGTCATATCCCTTCCAACTCAATTTGTGCACTAGTCAAAGAAACCCTCCTAGGTATTAGGTTTTCCAAGTGATCTATCCAACTTTCACATATAGCAAAAACCACATTGAATTTCATAAATTCTTTAATCATAACCCACACATGATGAACCAACCATTTACAAGAGGGGAAAATTAATTTTATGCTTTTAATTCACAGTATAACCTTAGAAAACATTATTTCAACCACAAAAAAACATAAAAACACATTTAAAAATAAAAAAAAGATATTGAAATCATAAAGCGATGACATAACACAAAACCACCTACCTTTCACTGGAAATCACCCAAATCCAGTTGGAAACTGCAAGACGAACCAAGAGAATTCCATATAGAAGTAACAAAATAAACATCAAGATTTAACAAAATGAAATTAGATTCAACCCTTTTTATGTCATAATTTATATTGGAGAATATATAACCCTAGTAGGAAGGAAGAATGGATTAATATAAGGGATGTGAAGGAGTAATAAAGTACTCACTTAGAGTTTTATAGAGGAATCAAACAAAAATATTTTGAAAACCCAATCAACAAGGGAGTAGAGGAGGAGTTGATGTGATCCTAGGTATGGGGAGTGTCAAATGGGAAAAAATGGGAGGGTTATAGGGTTAAAATATATGAAGGGTAGAATTGGAATTTATGAAATTTTTAGAATCTGGAAGGCTACACGGTTTGGATGCATGGTCTTCCAGAACGCGTGCTGACTATGTAGAACCTCTATATGAGAGGAGAACGTAACATCCCAGATTTTTGCAATGGTACAGACCATTAATTTTTTATTTCAATTCTTTTAAATGGACCTTATAATGTTTCCTATAGTGTTCAAGGAAATCTTCGATGAGTTCTGGTCTCATTTGGAGTCTGGAGCCCTGCAATTTAAGAAAATACTTGGCTTCATGGTTTGAGGAAACCGTACATCCCAACCCATATAGGTTCCTTAAATATTATGGTTGAAGTCATTGTAAATCTAGGCGATGCCCATTTTTTAATACAATTGTGCAACCCATGGTTCATAGCTATGCGATCCATATTTAGTTTTTAGAGAGTGGATTTTTCATGGGTTTTTTATGGCTATTCAAACTCTGCACCTAATCAAGTGATGTTCCCCTTAGTAGCATATTATGGAACACGGTTGGTAAATTTTTTTTCTATAAAGTGTGTCCAAACCATGCACCCACTTTAAATGAGGTTCAATTTACCAAAATACCATCATTTATTGATTTATTACAAATCTACTTACTCCTCCTATTTCCCCAATAGTAGATGTTCCTCCCTCAAATGGAAACCCTCTTCTTCTCTTAACCTCAAAATTCAAGAAACTCCTCTATACATTATCTTATTTTTCAACCATCAGATCCCATGGGAAGCAAGAGGTACAATCTCAAATCCTTTCAAATCTATTTCAATTTCTTTTTCCCATCTATCTTACTATTTTGATTCATGATCAATTTCCCCATTTTTGAGGGAATTTGACAGTGTATCAATTTTCTTCCAACCTTACTCGAATCAAAGGATGAGAATGGATTAGGTAAGATCTATGAGTCTAAGGTTGGTGGTCTTGGCTTTTTCCCTTTATTTTTTGTGTTCTAAATTTTATGTTATTCAACCACTAATCGGTCCATTCTATTGATGCCTATAAAATGTTAATTCAATAGTAAAAGTGGTTTCACTTGTGTATGTTTATCCTAACTAGAAAAAAAGACCCTTTGAGATTTATTTCCATGACTCAGACCACCCTAATGGGTGTTTTGTACCCCTTATGGATCAATGTCCCTTTTCCTTAGTTTCTTAAATAACCCTTGAGGGTTTTTTCCTCTCATTAAATTCCCTAATTGATTAATTGACATTAATTTTGTGGTGATACTTATGATCAACCCTCTATCCATTCCTTAGCTTAAATTGTTTAATTATGTAAGTGGGACAAGTGCTTAATTCCATGACTCAATCCTTGAATGAGACATTAAAATAGAAATTCATTTATGAAATGGAATCCAAGTTATAAATTCTTGAACTTATAGAATAGACCCTCTTTCTTGATATGTTATAGTTTTAAATTGATTGTTTGATTCTTTTAACATAGTTACATGGATGAAATAAGGGGTTATTACTTAAGTGAATCTCGTATTGAATCACATTCCACAATTAGATTTTGTAAATTCTCTATTAACACACTAAGGTAGTGATCAGCTATGCATGAGATAGGTTCACTGTGCGTTATTAGTTTTACAACAAGATGAGTGATACCAGTTCCCGAGGGGAGACCCCTTGGACGGTATTAATGGAACGATTGGTTGTACCATGCTGGGAGAGATAATTGGTACCCTATGTGCGATACTATGTATAGATTTTGAGGTTTGTTAGTAATGGACCTTTTTCCCACCATGCTAGAGTTACACTTGGGACTTCATAATTAGGTCACATTGATGGAGTCCTTAGCATTGGACATATATCAAGCCCCTCAAGAGATACTTGGAAAGTATCTATGTATTTTCAATGGCGGGTTAAGGGTTTCTATCCATACTTTATAAGGAGGTTTTCAAATTATATAAAATGTAAACGAATGATATTGAAATGATAAGTGATACTTGGTTAAAAAAACTTAAGGGCATGTTCTCAAATCCCAAGAACAAGCTTAGGGAAAGTTAATCCTATTATACATTATTTATCACATTACCATTTCAGGTTCTCTCATTCCCTAGACACCAGATTAGGCCAAAAAGGTATATTGGACGAGTCTCCTAGTGGAACCCACTCCAATTTATTTATATATTGATTTCTATCTTTTATTTATTTATTGTGGTACACTTCTCCTTTTATATTTGCACATTATGGAAAGTCATGAGCATAGTGGGTGCTCACCTACTGAGATTGTATCTCACACCCCAATAGAGCACCCTTAGTACCTGAGTAGAATTTATGTTTATAGGTATAGAAAAAAGTATGAAGATATCTTCCAATGCTTCATTGACTTTCTTTACTAGGACATAGTGGGGAGTAGATAATCGAGCCTATGATCACAATTCTAGTATTAATAGTTTCTCCTTTTTTTTTGTATGTTTTAAAGAATTTTTTATATCCTTGTATCCCCTATGACTACAATGGAACATTTTTAGAGAAACTGTACCATCATCATCTTTTTTATCTTATTATTATTCATCATCTACATGAAGTAGTATTTTACATTGTATATCTTGCTGTTATTTCTGTTACAATGAATAGTTTTTGTTTCCAATATTTCACTTTATATATGTATATCTATATTTTTTTCCTCTACTATAATAAATGTGGGAATAGTCTCCCCACATACTAACCTAAGATCCGCACTTCTAGTTGGCAGCCTATGGCATTGGGGGGGGGGGTGCGCTTGAGGTCTTTTGGACAACCGTCTTGGAGAATCGATGAGTGGAATGCAAGGCATGATGATAGAATGTGGTATTAGATATTATTTTACTTTTTTCTTACACTTTGGGTTTAGATAGGAGTCTAGGTAAAAGGAATTTGGTTTTTATTCGATGTCTATGAGTATCTACCCCACTTACGGGGATAACCCAAATATCCAAGGATATGTAATTTCGGTTGTTTCTTGTGATTTTTATCATTTCATTTAGTTTCACCATTCGGTGATGCACTTGTTTTATGTTGTTATTAATGCTGATATTATTTTATTGGGTTGTTTTACCTAACCTAATGATAAAATGGAATAATAAAAGTATTCATTATACTAGGAACACTAGTATTTAAAATTCCATGCATTATTCCATGTCATATATACTTCCTATGTGCATTTCTTGTGATTGATGTATGTGCCTTGTTAGTTATGACTTTCGGTGTCCATTCACTCTCTATGATGATATAATTTGTTCAATTTACCAATAGTTACACATTGGTGGGTTTGATTGGCATGTGAAAATGGTAGATCTTTATATCAAACCAAAATTGTGGTAGGTTGCACCTATTGTTTGGTGTAATGGTTAGGATACAGTTAGTTAATGTGCCAATTTCAATTTTCAAGGTGTATGTGACCTTATAAGTTGGAATTGGTAATGAAATTAACTATATCATGATGATTATGACCAAATAAGTAAAAATGAATGAAAATGTTAAATTAAAATAAATCCATTATGTGTAATGTGAGACCTTAGCTTGAACTGACCTTAGAAGTGGGATACAGGCCATGTTTCTTTTTTATCCTTCTATTGTTTGTCCATATCACCCAGACCTAGATCATGGAGTATTCTTAGGGTTGTAGAATGCTTATAGTCCAGAGTTGTACCAGTGTTTCCATACGAATTACCTTGCCTATTATAAATCATTTCTATGATATGTTCTTGGCATTGTAGATCTATGCCAATGTAGCGACCAAATGTTGTACCCCAAAAGAGTGGTGATGAGCATACTTCTGAGGTGGCAGGCCCTGAGCAACCCATTTTACCTCTTATAGCGACTCATGAGGCACCTCCACCAAATCCTACACCTGGTGTTGACGTCCAGTTTCATGATAGCTTCATCTGGTTCATGTAATCAATTCAAGGTGCACCTCGACCTGCCCTGTATATGGTAGAGTTGACCCACGAGTTCCAGTAGCAGCATCCTCCCACCTTCTTAAGGGATAGAGGGCCATTGGATACTAAGTCTTGGATGGAGTCTTTGGTATCCATATTCAATCATATCAAGATTCTTCCAAAGTGGAGGTTCAATCTTGCGACCTATATGATACATGAATCTGCCAAGATTTGGTATGATGTTCTGACGCAAGATGGTCAACACCAAGGTATTGTCTAAAGATAATTCTTGATAGATTTCTTTGACTACTACTTCTCTCAGACTATGAGATCCATTCATGTTCAATAATTCATGCACCTTGAGAAATGTTCCATGTTAGTGATGTAATATTCATCTCGTTTCACCAAATTGAAGCATTTTCACCAACTTTAAATAGTGATGAGATGAAAACTATGAGGTGCTTTGATGAAGGTTTTGACGATGTCATCTACTCTGAGGTGGATGTATTTAGGTAGACCAACATTTTTGGGAATGTGAACCATGACCTCATCACTTAGAGAAACTTCACGGAGTCCGGTGATGTGAATTAGGGAGGTTCAGCTTCCAGGAAGAGTAGTGGTTTATCCAATAGAAATAAGAAAAACATAAAGGGTACATGAGAGGGTAATACCTGTCATTTGGAAAGAATTGATAGATTTTTAGTGAGTTATAAGTGCAGAAGGCCATTCTAAAAAAGCCGTAGTGTACAACAAACACAATTGAATTACTGTCTTACAACATCATTGGTCATCTCCAACATTTCTACTAACATTTTCCATCATTGTTGCGTGAGATAGGTTCTATTCTAGCACCACCATCAAAATAAGGATTAGTGAAAACTCTTAATGAGGAAATTTGATCTTATATATGCCATTTAGGCTGAGAAGGTGGTCATGGATGAGGCGACCGGGCATAAAAAATTCGACATCTGTAGAGTGGACATGCTTAGGTTACTCAGACAGAATATCAGGGCATGGGTTCAAGATGTATCTATGTTGTGAATACTCTACCAGATGAGAAAATTATAGGTCCATATAATGTCATAGGTACTATTCCGGTAGCCTCTACATTGGTATCTTGTATATTTGATACAAGTTCATCAAAATATTTTTTATCTACTACAACCATGGGATTTCCAGGCGGAGTTATAGAAAGCTATAATGGTGTTATGACCCTCAAAACACCTTTAAGAGTTTTAGTAGAGGGTATACATCAATGAAGGGAGTTATCCTTGAGATAGGTGGTTACCATTTTATTTGGTTCTTATTTATCCTTGAGAAGACTAGTATTGACGTCATTCTTGATATGGACTTTCTTGTGCCTTATAGATCCCTGGTGGATTGTTATCAATATAGTGTGTCCTTTTCATCATCTGAGGGAAAGAGGCATATCCATATGGGTGAATGGGATCTCTTGGACAGTCAATTCAAACTCAAGAGTACTGGGATAGGTGGAGTAACTTCCCAGATTACTAGCCTCTTTATGAGTGATTAGGGAATGAAACTTTTGGATTTTCCTATGGTGGTAGATCATTTCAAGGATGTAGTTCATAAAAATTCCTCTGGCTTACCACCTAAGATGGAAATTGAGTTCACTATCATGATTGTACCAAGTGAGACACCATTGTCCATAACTCCATATAGGATGGAGCCTAAAGAGATCTGGGATCTCAAAAATCATCTTGAAGTCTTAGAGGTTACATTTTTTATCATACCCAACACATCTCCATGGGGTTTACCAGTATTGTTTTCCAAACAGGTGGATGGTATGCTTCAATTGTGTGTAGATTCCCACTCACTATAACAGCTTACAATGAAGAACCAATATCCATTTCCTCACATAGATGATCTCTTCGACCAGATCCGAGGAGAAACTATTTTATATGAGATTGATTTGAGGTTGGGTTATCATCATGTTTGTGTTAGTCCTTCATAAATACCATATAAAGTGTTCCAGAGTAGGCATAATCTGTACAAGTATTTAATTTTTCTATTTTTTCTGAAAAACATGCCATAAGTATTCATGGTTTTGATGAATTTGTTTTTCCACCTGTATCATTATTTCTTTATGGTGGTCTTCGTATATGGTATATTAGTGTACTCACACACCATAAATAACTATTCCAACCATCTTAAGATCATTATGAGTACACTAGGGGAGAACCCACTATATATGAAGCTTAGTAAATGCCAATTTTGGATCAGTAAGGTTCACTTATTTGGTTATATCACATATAAAGAAGGCATATTAGTTTACATAGAGATGGTGAGCATCTTCTAATGAGTATCCTAAGAATTACATTGATATATGCAACTTCTTAGGTCTTGATGGTTATTACAATAATTTCATCCTGGTATTTTCACACTTGGTAGAGCTGGTTATGGGGTTGAAAAATAAAGGTGTGAAGTTCAACTAGAGTAATTCATTTGAAACATATTTTTAAAAGTTAAATGGAAGACTCACTTTAACTCCAATTCTTATTATGCATGAGTTGGACAGAATTTATATAGTATTTTCTGACAGTTCATGAATTAGGATGGGTGCTATTTGGACGCAAGGTGAATGGGTTGTAGAATATGTTTCCCATCAACAGAGACATCACACATGGAACTATCTGATGCACAACCTCGAGCTACAAGTCATGTTTCATGCTCTGCACTTTTGGAGGAACTACTTGTTGGGTGAGTGATTCATTGTTTAAAGAGATCATAAAATTATAAAATAAATATCCATATAGTGATACTTCAATCTAAGGAAACATAGGTGGGTAGAGTAACTAAAATATTTTGACTGTGATTTTTCTTGTACACCTGATATGGGAAATTCCATAGATGATTCTTTGAGATGGAAAGTTTTTACAAAAGTCAACAATGAGGTCAGCAGTGAGTGGATGTTGATGGCTCTATTTTTGAAATGCATATTGGGATCAGAAACAACATGGAAAACTAGTCTAATGAGCTCTAATAATGACTTCATCCCTTCTAGAATGAGTTTATATGAGGAAATTATCAGGTTCTAAAGCCCTTGTTCAGAGGTAGAGGATTAGAAAAGAAAACCCACCTACTGGTTGGGTTGTGAATGCAAGTTAGACCATACTCTTATATGGTCATGTATGGGTAATTTCCGATATATGGGAAGAGATGATAAGGGAATCACATTCCTTTGTATCGGTAGTTCACCCTAGTCTCACCGAGATGCAAAAAGATATATGTCTTCATTATTGATGGCCTGGTATGAAGAGGTATATAGCATGTTTCATTACTCGGTGATCCATCTGTTAATAGGTAAAGGTAGAGCCCTAGTGACCTGCAATAATTTTACAAAATATCATTATTCTTGAGTGGAAATGTAATGAAGTCACCATATATTATTTGATAAGTTTTCGGAGGTATCCTCAAGGAAGAAATGTAGTATTGATGATCATTTATAGGTTAACCAAGATCACATACTTCCTATTGATTCTAGAGATGTTCTCTATTGATGAGTTAAGAAGGATTTACATACAAGAGATTGTTTGACTTCATGGTGTTCCCCATTCTATCATATCATATTGAGATTCCATCTTTACATTGTGGTTACGTAAAGTGTTGAAAAAGGCAATGGGTTCACATGTTCTCTGGAGTAATTCATATCACCCTTAGGCTGACTAGTAGTCCATGTGGATAATACATGTGTGAGAGGATATTCTACGTGCATGTATCACTAACTTTGGAGGTTCGTGGGAAAATAATATTCCTTTGCTTGATTTTTCCTATAATAACAGTTTCCATGAAATGAATAAGATGGATCCATATGAGGACCTCTATGTTAGACCTTATCATTCAACTCTATCCTTGCATGAGGTAGGTGAGACAACTCTACTAGTTCTTCATCTTATTCAATAGACCTCAGGTAAAATCTAGCAAATTCAAAATCATATGACTAAAGCTCAATCCAGGAAGAAGTCTTATATTGATCCTCACCATAGTCCTCTGTAGTTCGAGGTGGGACATTGGGTTTTTCTGCATGTATCGTCTTGATTGGGCCATAGACAAATTATGAGATAGGGAAATTTATTGCCTCAATATTTTGGGCCTCTTAAGATAGTTGATAGATTTTGGTTGGTAGCCTATCAGTTGTAGTTACCTAAGAAGTTCCATGCCATGTATGTTTTCATACATGTATCATATATTTGGTAGTATCTCCATGACATGTATCATTATTTCAACTCTAAATATATTGTTTTGGAAGCAGATGTGTCCTTTCAAGAGAATCTGATACGTATCATTGATTATAGAATTAAGGTTCTCTAGGGTAGTTTAATTTGTCTAGTTTGGGTTTCATGGAAGAAAAAATGCTTACATGATGAGACCTTGGAGTAGGAAGCTGATGTACATACATGTCGGTCGAAATTATTCTCAGATTACATTCTACTACCCTCAGAAGGGAAACTCTGGGATGGGATATCTCAAGGAGTGGTGTTTGTAACATCTCATATTTTTCCAAAGTTAAGGACCATTAATTTTTAGTTCCAATTATTTTATATGGGCCTTCTAATTTTTCTTAAAGTGTTCAAGGAAATTTTAGGTGCGTTTGAGGTTTTTTCGAGCCTAGAGCATAGAAAATTAAAAAATTATTGAGCTTCATAGTTTGAGGAAACTGTGTCGCATAGCCTGCATGGTTTCCAAAATCCATGTGTTTAAAAAAAATTGGGCACCTAGTGGATTAATGGTTTTTCTACAACCATGACACTAAAGTTTCAAGGCCATGTGACCCATCTATAGTTTTTAGAAAGTGGGTTTCACAAAGTTTTCACACAGTTAGTCAAAATATGTGCTTAACCGTGTGATGTTCCCATTAGTAGTAGATTAAGGCACATGATTGATGCATAGTTCAGCCAAATTTTCATCCAAACCACAAGACCAATTTAATTGAGGGTTAATTTTCCAAAATTCCATCCTTTAATTATTCAATCCAATTCTACTTCCTCCACCTATTTCTCCTGAAGCTGAAGCACCTCCCTCAGGTGGAAACCCTTTTCTCCTCTCAATCTAGATATTCATGTAACTCCTCTTCATATATATAAAATGGGAAGCTATATGTATGAACTAAAATGATCTCCATTCTATTTGATGTTCATTTTCCCATCCATTGTGCTAATTGGTGCAAGTTCATTTTCCCCATTTTCGGGCATTTGACTATTTATCCATTTTCTTCTAACATAAATAAAATCAAAGGTCAAAACTAGATGAGGAAATAACTATGAGGCTAAGGTATGCGGTCTTGGATATTTTCATTTTTTATATCATTCTATAATTTTTGTCGTTGTGCTGCTTGCCGGGCCAATATGATGATGCCTTCAAAATGAAAATTCAATTAGTCCAAGTGGATTCACACATGTATTATGATCCTAACAAGTGTAGAATTCCCTCTTATATTGATTGTATTGTCTTGAACCACTCTAATATGTGTATTAAACCTCTTATGGATCAAAAAACCTTTTCTTTAGTTACTTAAATACCATTTGAGGGATATTACCTCTTAATGAAATGCCCTGAGTGATTAATTAACATGAATTGGGTGGTGATGCATGTGATAAAACCTTAACCCATGACTTAGATGAAATGGTTTAATTATGTTAATGGGATAAGTTTTTAATGTAATTCCCCATGTCGTGAATGAGACATTAACATAGAAATGCCTTGACGAAATGAACTTCATGTTATAAATTGTTGAACTTATGGAATGAACCATCTTGGCAGTCAAATTATAAATTTACATTGATGGTGTGATGCTTTCACCTATGTTATGAGGGTAAAACAAGGGGTTTAGGCTTAAGGATCTCTTTTAATGACTTTAATGTCGTACTTGGATTTTGTAAATGTTTGGTAGACACACCAAGGGTGACATCAGCTATGCCTAAGATGATCTCATAGTGCATTATCAGTTTTACCTCTAGACAAGTGATACCAGTTCCTTATGGGAGATCCCTTAGAGTGGATCAGTGGAATTACTGGTTTTACCATACCTGGAGTGAGACTCAAGCCCCTATGTGAAATACTAGGTACAAACATAGAGGTTTGTTAGTGCTTCATGTTTTCACACCACGTAATATTGACACTTGGGAATTCATACTTAGGTCACCTTGGATGGAATATTTGGAATTGGAATTATATATGTCCCCTCAAGCGATACATGGAAAGACTATCAAGATTTTCATGGATGGGATAATTGTGTCTCTCCATACTGTTTAATGTTGTTTTCAAATTAAAAAAATGGTAAATGAATGATTTTAAAATGATAAATGATACTTGGTTCAGAAAATTTAGGGATGTGTCCTCCAAGAGAAAACACAATCTTGGGTAAAATCCATTATCTTATACATTATATCTCACTTTAAGATTTCATGTTATCTCATTTCAGAGACACTTCTTAGGCTGATGTGGGTATATTGGAAAGGTCTCCAAGTGGAACCCAGTACAATGTATTTATTTATTGATTTCATTCTTCTATTTCTTTACTATGAGAAAATGATCATTTTATATTTTCATATTATAAAAAGGACAAGAAGTAACGGGTACTGGCCTATTGAGATTTTATCTCACACCCTAATTGGTCACCCTTGGTACCCGAGTAGACGTTATGGTTGCAAGTATAGAAAAAAGAAGTATCCATCTTCCAATGCTTGATTGACTTGCTTTACTATGATAGAGTTGGGAATAGTGGACTGAGCCTATTCTCAATATGCTAGTATTAGTAGCTTTTTCCTTTTTTTATTTTTTATATCATGTTGTATATTCTTGTATCCACTTCCCCAACATAGTAACTTTTGAAGAGATACTTAACTACCATCATCTTTTGTATCTTATTATTATTCAGCTTCTATAAGTTGTAGTTTTTTACATTGTATGTCTTGTAATTATCAATGTTATTATATTTTTTTTATATTTATTATATTTCAATTTATATATGTATATATCTATCACTATTATATAATATGATTAATGAGGGAATAGTCTCCCCATGGACTTACCTAAATCCCTCATTTCTAGTCGATAGCTTATGGTATCCAGGGAGGCGTGCTTGAAGTCTTGTGGCCAACCATCTCAGAGAACCAGTGACTGGAATCCTAGGAGGGATGCTACAAGGGGGATTCCAAACAACTTTCATGGAGGGGAGAATGGATTCATGCTATGATATGCATCTTGTATAGTTCTTCTAGCTGGGTCACACAGTTTTCACTGAGCTAATGCTTGATTCCAAACATGCACCGACCATGTTCGTCATTCTATCTACCTAAAACCTTCCATTTTATTTCAAAACTCCTTTTGAGGATATATAATCCACGAATGAAAAATATAAGTGAGAAAATAACTCAAAAGACCATTATGGGTGTGATAATCCTCCCCACTATGAAATGTTTTCACCCTCAAAAAGTCAAATTATAGACTAATTAGTGAATAAATGTGGATACTACTCCTCCAACAAACACATTTTTTCATAGGTATCATTCTCATAATTTCTATACTTCCAAATAACCCAAATGAAAAAAATATATTTTCATAATGTACTTTTTCCTTAGAATCCATAATCTGCATTTGTTGCTCAATCATTGAAATATATGGTTCCAACTCTAATTCTTTCTAATTCAGCATATGAGAGGGGTCCAAATAATAATTATTTAATTGAGATACATGAAACATGTAATGAATAGATGATAAATGGGAAGGTAAATTCAAGAGATATTCCACCTTAACAATCCTTTCAATAATCTAAAAAGGTCCAATATACCTTGGCAGAAGCTTCCCATGATTACCAAGATAATGGTTAACCAAACATGGTGTCACCTTTATAAAAACCTAGTCACCCAATGAGAACTCCAAGGATCAACATCGCTGATTAGAATAGAACTTATAATAGATATTTCTTGTCAATAACTACTGTATTATCATCTAAACATTTCAAAATGTCTCCTGCACAATGCTTGGAACCAATAATGAATTCTTTCCCACTTTCATATAAGGTAGAGTTGACTGACAAGACCGAAAATAAAGCACTTCAAAGAGATCCATCCTGATTAAGGATTGATAAATATTATTATAATGTAATTCCACTAAATCCAATTTGTTTTTCCCATGGGCCTCTCCAATTCAACATGTATTCACAAAACATGACTTCTAGAATCATGATTTACCATTATATTTTACCATTTATTTGAATCTGGTATGTCATTTTGAGCTTGAACTATGAACCCATTTCCCTTTGAAGGAATTAAAAAAAATATGAGGTGAAATGGGGGGGGGTCCATGTTTGATAGGATAGTAGATTGAATTCCATGAATCCTCATAATTTTGTAAACATATAATATTATCAACTCTTCTAGTTTAGTTGAATATATTATTTGAATAAAATATTGAAATTTGTTCAGATGATCAATAACCATCCAAATTGCATTCCTTTATCATGGGTAAAGAGGAAACCCAATGATGAAATCCATGAATACCTTATCAAACTTCTAGGTTGTAATGGGAAGTAGATAGAGTAGTCATGAGGGATTATGGCGATCAGTTTTAATATGCTAATAGGCATAACAACAGGACAAAAAATCATCGATACCACATCTCATATCTGGACACCAAAACCAATGAAACACATCATAAAACATATTGGTTGATCTAGGATGGATGATCCATTAGGATTAGTGGCTATCTGGAAAACCACATTCTATAGAGACAATGGTATAAATAAGAGATCCTTGATGAAAATAATTCCCTCATGAGACCTTTACCATTCATTAGGTACCTCCCCACCATTTGAGAGATGCATAGATCACTAGAATAGATCATATGTAGGGTGTTCCTCTTATATAAGCTCTATAATTGGGGGTGTTGACTGAATTCTATCAAAGAACATACCTTCACTATTCTCCTCATCTTGTATATGAATCTTAGTGAAGATTCCCATCATATTCCACTCATCGCTAGTCTCCTTTAGAGTCTCGGTTGACATTTCACTAATTAAAGAATCAATAACCACATTTCCATTATATAGGGTATATAAGATGTCAAATTTTAACCCATGGAGGTACTCAAACTATCACCTCTACCTCATGTTCAAATCCTTAAAGATGAAAATATAGGCCAATATTCTATAGTATGAGTAAACCATGAATTTATGCCTAAAAATTTTGTAACACAAAGATTTTAGGGAACATAGAACCACTTCTAGATTTAGGACATTGGTTGGGTGATGTTTCTCATGTGTTTGGAGTTAGAGATATCTATAAGCCACCATATGGTCATCCTGCATAAGAACACACAACAAACCTAAACCTAAAGCATCACAATAGTGTATGTACCCCTTTATAATGATGAGAAAAATCATGATAATGGAATTGGTCAACCACTACTTGAGATCCTCAAATGAAACATGGAATTTAGAATCATTTGAACTTTATCCATTTTTAGGTGGGAGCTGAAATTCGTGAATCAATACAATAGAAATCCCTAATAAATCATCTGTAACATCCTTACAAGATTAAGAATCTCCTGATGTAGAAGACATTCCTCAACTCCTCCCATGACATTAATGCTTTATTTTTTTTCTAGTTTAATGGAAGGAGCTTGTTCATATATCACATTGATAAGAAACATAACTTCTTGGATCCAGAAGCCTCACATAGAGAGATTAACATAAGGATGGGGATCCTGAAACATTCCTAGAACAACCCTTAGATGTCAACCACACTCTTCTATTTTAGAATAATCTATAATGTCATCCTCGAACACCACTTCAAAAGTGTAAAGGTATTTAGGAAAAATGGATTCATAAGGGCCATGAAAACTGCACGATCATTTGTTAACCTGAATAGAATAAAAAAATATTCAAAGAATCCATAGCTACTTTGAAAAGGTGTCTTAGGAATGTTTTCCTCTCTTACTATGAACTTATGATACCTAGAGTGTAGATTGATATTGGGAAACCAACTTTCACACTTAATATGATCAAATGGGTCATCGATGTGGGGAAATGGGTATTTCTTCTTGATGGTGAACTTGTTCAATTTCTAATAATCTATTGAAAACTAGATAGATCTATTATATTTATTGAAAAAAATCACTGGTGTAGCCCATGGTGAGATGCTCAGGTGAATTGACCCTTTTAGTTACAAATTATCCAACTGTATCTTTAATTATCTCAACTCGATGGGGGCCATATGATATGTGTGAAGATATATCAACTTTTTTCTTGGAGCCATATCATTACTGAACTCCACAAACCATTTAAATGGTAAAACTAAAAAGGCCTCTGGAAATACCTCTTGAAATTCATCCACTTTGGGAGGAAAACCGTTCTCAGAACACTTCCACACCATCTTCCAGCGTGGGAGAATGTACCTGAAAAGAATGTATGTATATCTCTAGGAGTGGGGGTCTATCTCCTCATAACCATATATCTTATTAACCATGGAAGACCCGAGTACTCCCACCAGGTGATGTGAAAGTCACCCTCTATTGACAACAATTGATATGATCCTTGAAGCATGTCATCCAATCCATTCCCAAGACTGCATTGAAGGGGTCCATTTCTAGAAAAAATAAGTCTCATTCCAACTCAACCTATGACAGGGAAATATCAAATGATGAACATCTGAAACCTTATTCCATAGTTTTTACAAGTGGAATTACCAAATCGAGGGAATATGGAATAATATCCATCTGATGTTTCAAAGAATCCACAATGTGAGTAGAGATGATAGAATTAGAACCACCCATATGAAATAATGTAACCACTATGGATGATGTAATAAGAAAATTACCTAAAACTATTAATGGACCCATATCTGATTCCACTAGTGTCTGATCCATAAAATGAATGTTTCTTATCTCTACTTGTACCTTGGGAGACTGCAAAACTGCAACTTTGTGTTAAGATGACTCTTCCCAGTAGTAGATCTAAACCTTCCACCATGACCACCAAAATGAGAACCCACAACATTGGATGATTCTGATTGATATGTAATTCTTTTAGAGTCTAAAGAGCCTACATCACATTGATATAGGGTCATATTCCTAGAAAACTATTATAAGTGGCCCATGTGTCCCCACCGACGGAACTAGCTAGGTGGAGCTGAACTTACTATTCTTATATTCCCATAGGCCCCACAATGATGGAACATGATAGATCCAACACTAGAATTTGTTAATGTATATGACCAAGATGGATATCCAGAGATACTACCACCCCTCTTCTCCCACTCCCTGCAATTATTTTTCTTTTCATATGGGCTAACTACACCATATCATATATTTAGAAATACTCTATAAAAACCATATTTACATACCAATTCAATATCCACCATTATGTATCAACCAACCACCTCAACTAACATCTTTAACTTATATAAGAATACCAGAGATTTTATATCCATCCACAACCCAATTTCTAGCCACTATGACTTCATATGTTCATTAAAAACTACCTCATGAGTGAAACATACTAGATTTTAAATATGGTTAGTATATTCCAATAATAAACACTCTCCATAATAGAGATATAGAAATAGCTAGGTCATAGAAAGGGAAAAATTCTCCTGGAAATACTGCTCATTGAAGATTACCCTGAAATCATTACCGCCCATCTTCTCATGCTTCCCTTCTTGAACTACCAACTCCCACCACCCAAGGCTAGGCCCTTCCATCATAAACACAGTTCACTTCACTTTGATGGATTTAGGATTCCGGAGGAATCCAATGATTCTATAAATATCGTCAACCAAGTCTTCCACTTCTTGGGGGTCCATGCTTACCTAGAAGGAAGGGGGGTTATTCTGGAAGAACTATCAAGCCTTATACCATTCTAGACTTGGATCTATTTCTTTAACTTGATTAGGATTAGATCCCACTCCTTGATCTAGATCTAAGACATCTCAAACCATATCTTCAACTAACCTTTGATCAACTGGTGAGGGATAAATCTCTCTGACTTTTCCCATGGCTATATGGGAGGTCTCTGGGGAGGTATGATATTACACTAGAAAAAAAAGAATCCATAAATACATCATACCATATAAAACCTACCAATAACATAATTTAAACACCCTAAAAATCACAATTAAAACAACAACAATCATAAGAAATAATTAAAACCACTCAACACTACTTTAGTGTCCATGCCCAGTCTATAGCCTATTTATTACACATGATGGAGGAGTCAAACCAAATCCAAGAAATCCCATGGTGACCTAAGGTCTCTCATAAGGTGTGTTGGTAATAAACCACACCTAAAAGTAGATCCTTAAGACTCAACAATCCTAGCATAGGTCTATCCAGACTTCCCAAATAAGATAACCCCAAAGAAGGGGGAAACTTCCACAGAATTGTTTTTCATGAATTAGGCTACGTTTCCATCCAACCAAACACTTGACCCAGCCGTGACATACCCCGAAGGTAATTCCTGATCTCCACATGTTGGAAAATACTTCCTGGGAATCTAGGATCTACTTTGGGAATAGTTTTCCCAAAATAACCTACAAACAATTAACATGAAATAAAATAAGTTAATCCAAAATACCATAAATAACATAACCCATAACTAAACTATAGAGGTACAATCATGAACAAGTTTCATTTTCATCTTTACGAACTATGAAAAAAATAAAAAAATGGGAGGGTACTTGAAAAAACTATAAAAAGAAACCTACATGTGATATGGAGACTATCCTACAACATACCACCACTAAAACTCTTTAAAAAGGAAGGTAATAATGGGTACACCTACTATCATCACCAAGGAAAAGCTTTAATTTACCTGAGCTAGAAAAAACAAGGTCTTCATACATCTAAAGTTGAATATTAGTTGTAAGATCATATACATAGTGGGATTCTATAAAAAGGTTCTATTCAATGACATTAAATGATAAATTAATGTTCTTGTTTAAAAATAAATAAGTTGTGCAATTTTAATTGAAAACAAAATTGATTTTGTTAAAAAATGTTAAAAATTAAAGGATAACTAAAAATAAATAAAAACACAGATTAAAAACTATGGGAAATCCATAAGAAGCTACGTCAATAGGGTCTTATAATTCTTATACTCTTAGTGATCAATCCATATAATACATTCTAGTGAAATATCCATTAAAGATCTCAATTCCAAATTTCTAGTAGTCCCCCAAGCGTTATTATAATAGTTTAGTTAATTTTATTGTGTGATCCTTCTAAAGAGCTTGGGTCATTGCTCTACCAACACAATTGGTGTACTAGACCTTATCAATCTTCATATAATCTATGGTTCACAATTTCTATATCCCAATTATACATCATGTAAAACCCCCTTTTTGTATCATAAATCCATTAACCATAACCCACACATGAAGAACCAACCATTTACAGGGGGGATCAATTTTATGCCTCTAAATCTCACCAAAACCATTAAAACACTATTTTTGCCCACAAAAAAAACATAAAAACACTATTAGAAGTAAATAAACTAATATTAAAATGAACTCATAATGGAATAGCATGTATCCACATAAATTTCCCTTTAAATCACCCAAAATATGGATTGAATACATAATACAAACCAAGATAAGGCACTACAGAAGTAAGAACATGAAAAAATCCTCAAGACCCAACACACAAATATGATATTGAACCCCTTTTAAGTCAAAATTATCACTTGAGAAGATATAACCAAATATGGAAGGAAGAAGACATCAGGATATGGGAATCAGAGAATGAAAAAAGAAATTTCTTGGAGTTTATCAGAGGAATCAAGACCAAATGTACAAACAAAAAAAACCAAGAGGGTGTGAAGTAGGAGGAGAAATGCACCTAGGGAAGGGGAAGGTTGAATGAGGTAATAATGTAGGGTTTGAGAGTTATAATTTTGGAGGTTCATAATTGGAATTTTAAAAATTTATGAATATGATAGGGAACACGGTTTGGCCACACGGTTTGGCCACACGGTCTTCTAAACCATGTAAGAACTATAAGAAACCTCCTTCCAAGAGTGAAGAATAAAATTTTAGTGATTATTGATCAATTGATTAAATGATACAAATTTCTTTTTATAAAAAATAATACCAAGGTGAAATATCTTGAAAACCTATATTTTTTGGATATTGTAAATATTTACAACATTATGACTTCCATTATTTCAAATCAGGACCCTTGCTTCACTTTTGAATTCTATAAAGGTACTTGAGAAGTAATGGGTTCTTAGTTGAAGGTGATCATGGATTATCAACTAAAAAAGGATGGTCAAATTTATTGGAAAATTTATATTCAGTAAGATGTGATTCATTCCTTCATGCTTGACTTTGGGGGTTCATGGGAGAGATATCTATCATTTCCTGAGTTATTTTATAATGACATTAATCAGGAATCAGTGATGATGGACCATTTTAATGTTCTATATGGATAATTGTTCTTATCCACTCTTTTTTTGGGAAGAGTTTTGAGAGAGTTATCTTATGGAAAAAATAATTACTCAAGAGAGATAATGAGTAAAGTTTTGTTGATCTGGAAAATAATTGAGATATCCCATAGTCATCAAAAATCATATTCCAACCATCATCATCATACCTTTATAATTTATAGTTGGTGATTAGGTATTATTCAATGTCTCCATTCTACTGGGGTATTAGAGATTGAAGTTTTGTGTATAATTTTATTACTGTATATTGGACCATTTAATATATTAGAGAATATTAAAAAAGTGTTATACTAGATACATTTACCATTATAGTTTATTCCCATTCATGATTTTTTCCATGTGTCCCAATTGAATAAGTATTTCCGTAATACATATCATGTGATCTAATAGTAAGTCATGGATTTAGAACCAAACACAACTATAGTGGAGTGACCATTCTAAATTCATGACCACCAAAATAAGATGTAATAATGAAAAATATATTCCTTAAGTCCATTTTCTATGGAAGTACGGTATAGATATCCATGAGAAATAGAAATGTGAGTATATGATGAAAGATCAATGAACTAAATTTTTAAACAAGAGAACTAAAGACTTTTTGGGGATTGAAAGTGGCATAGTCAAAGGAATTGTGACACCTCGTGTCATTGATATATATTTATTTTTTTCCCTTTAATTTTATTTATTCAGTTTTTAGATGTTTTGGTAATTCAAAATATAAAATTATAAAAATGAAGGGAAGTTTAGGGTACCAATGTATCGTTTATTTAGTGATAACCATGCATTGTAGTCATGTATAGGTGAAGGCAACATTATAGAGGAATATACATGGTTGGTTCAATATTTCCCTAAAAGTGTGGCCAAACCATGAAACTAACTTATGTGACTCTAGAAGCTATTTCTTGGTTTCCATAACTATGGAATATTCCTATAAATTTAATTTTTGTTTTATATTTTTTAGTTACCCAATTTTTACTCATTTATAATCCTTCATTTATATTTATTTCTCTAGAAGCTTTTCCCAGCCATTGGACCTCCTCCTCCCATTCTTCATTAGTCTCCTTATATTTTTTTCTAGTGGATTCCCCTTGGTAATATCCCCATTTCCCTTCATTTATCCATTATCTCTTATTTTATTCTCTTCTTCTCTCATGTCTTATCTTTCTACATGACCTATCTGAATATGGTGGCCACATTAATGGATATGTAATTTTCTAATAAAAGGATTCTTAGTATCTAGTGATTTCAAAAGTACCATTTATTCTTAAGCTTCCATTATTTAAAGAAAGATGGTTTATTTCAAATTGTTGAAGTATGATTCTGTACATAATCTCTTCTTTTTCAAAATATACTTGGTTCTTGAGGTTTGAAATTATTATTTATACTAATTTAGTACTCATATAAAAAACCCTTGTATTGGATAAATTGAAAATTTCAATGGATTTCATATATTATATTATAAAATAATGTTTTGATTTATAGGAGGTGTTTGAGAAATTTTCCCATTATACTCTAGGTTTTGAATCCAATGTTGTATTATATACAACACATGTTTTACTCATTTCTTTGATTTATTTCATAATTCTTATTTTAAATGATTCATTTTACTTGTTTCCATCCACCTTACTTTTATTACTTTTTAAATTAGTTGTTTTTTATTAAAAAGGAAAATTATGTATTGTTTTCATACTCATGAAATGAAAAAGGGTAATTATTAATCATATATCAAACTAGTTCTATGATTTTTTATTATAAATGTAGTTATGTAGATTTATGGAAGTATTTTACTAGGCTATTTATGATACCCTACATACACCCACCATGTTTAGTTGAACCATTCCACATATAAAATAGGTAAAGTTTCCACTTCATTTGGTGTGTACCATATCTTCATAATTCTAGAGGTGTGATGACTGATTGGTCTCCATGGGTCATTAGTGATGGTTTGTGATGTATTTTGGATATTTTAGTGCTTTAGGATGTGCTTGTATCGACTACTTGAACCTATTTTCCTTTTTTCTCTCCATTAAAATTACATTTCATGTATTTTACTTTTTGTTTTGTTATAATGTTGGGTTAATATGTTTATTTTGGATTATTCTTCCTTGTTTCATGCTTGATTTTGATCTTTTATAACGAAACTATTTATCTACATTACATGACTATGTAACGTAAGAAAAACTCATTTTGGGTTACCAGTTGGAATATTATGTTTATTTAATTAGTTTTATAAGGGTAAAATTATTTGAAAATGGTTATGTTTGATACCATAGATTCCTTTTTTCATCCCTTGGTTAAAAATAATTCACTTTGGACCTTACAGCGGATCGTCTTAGGTGATGTGGCAGGTTGACCCAAACTAATTTGTTACCAAGGGTTATGATGCATGAGTGGAATCCCAAAACATTCACAAAAGTTATGTCAATTGTATCATATGTAATAATAGTTAAATGGATATAGTAGAAACCAAATCACAAGAAATAAAGGGGATCGTTGCTCAAAAAGAATAACATCAGCCTTACGGGCCATCCAGACTTTATGAAGAAATCATTGACTAACCTAGGAGGGAATTTTAAGAAACTTAGGATATTTATATACATAATTATATTATAAATATATTATATATTCTACATAATTTTTTTCACTACCATGAATACCCACACATCTATTATATAATCTTTACTCCACGTTTTTGTTCCTACTTACAACTCAATTTTACACTCAAACATTTAATGTTTATGGCCAAAAGAATTTATATTATTGTCAATATACATATAAATATCCACTAAATTATTTCCATTATTTATAAATTAGTTAATTAGTGTAATGAATAATATCCTATCCCTGTAGATATTATTTTTTTACTTACTATTTTTTTATGATGGATCTATCTTTTACTCTTCCAGGGTCTGTGTAGTTTACGACTAAACTAATTAATTAAAATTTTTGAAAACATTTTTATAATTTAAAATATGTATTTATTTGGTTTTGGGATTTTTTCCCACACATTTTAACAAATATCTTAGAGATGCTATTTTCTTATGGATACATTTTATTATCCTTGTATTCTCTTCATAAATGTTATAGGAATCAATGAATCATAAACAATGTGTACCAAAATCATCATTTCATTTTATATAAAAGTTCATATTAATAGTTAATCACCCATTATATATGTGAAATATAATGTGATACAATACACTTCTACTATTATTTACACTTTTATGTAATACCTTTAATCCACTACCTTGATATATCAACCCTTTTCTTCACTATGTAAAAGTATACTTTAACCTTTATTCACTAACCCTTTTTATATTTAATAATACTATACATAATTTCAATGCTTTTTTGTTGTATAATTGGTATCATATAACCTTGAAAATATAATTATTCATTTCAATAATTTTAATACAAGTTGTGTACCCTATGTGGTGTTTCTTTCAGCCCTTTAGGTATTATGGTAAATTCCTCCCCTAGTGATCTAGTTCACTGTAATGGAAACACAAGAAATCCCTCATGAAACCTCCTTTAGGTTTCAATGACCAATATTTATTATTGTACCCAACTACCTTATTCTTATGGATTAAAATTTTAAAATTTTATAATATTAATACATAACTAGAGCTTATACCTCCCATGTCATGATCTATTATCCCCAACATATTGGGGATATTAGGTAATTGTTTTTAAAATTACTTAAAATTGTAGTTTATAAAGAATCATTATACCCTTTCAAAAAATGATCATATAATGAAGTACATAGCTATATCAAGACATAAAGGAGACCCTAAACTCATTATGTCATTAATTTACCAATTAATATCGAGTATATGAGTAGTGGATGGCATTAATTTAGTCATCTATCCTTAAAATATTACCTTTAAGATCTCACATATCTCATTCCTAGTTGGTTCATAATTGAGCCTTTTTTGGTTATCTGTTATCTTGAATTCATATATATTCTAATATTTATTTTTAACTTAGGTTCCATATATGAAATCTTGATATTGGAGACATATAATTAATTTTTCTCATGCTTCTCATAAGAATCTATATTCATTTGTTGAATAGTTTCACATGTCAGTTTATTAAGAAGCAGTTTCTCTAACATATATAATTTTCCTTATTGTTTCATAATTATTATTATGCTTTTTATAGCAGTCTAATAATTTTTTTACAATTACCATCCACCTTTTCAAGAATTTAACTCAAAGAAAAATGTATGAGGATGATGTCATTTTATCTATAATAATTTTGTTATTAAATGTTCATTATATTTTACAATCATATAATAAGTAAATTATTAAATATTTTTATACTAAAATGAGGATCAATTTTAATTTCAAATCATATAAATTAATGTTAAAAGATCAATATGTCACTATATGTTTAATCCTTTTTCAGTGTTCCTTTAATCATTTTGCTATTTCGGCCGAAAATCATGTAAATTATATAATATATGACTCTTGGATCATTGAGAAACAACTACTTGCAAAAATAATTTATATGAATTATTGAATGTCCCTTCATACATATACATAACTACTAGGTTTTATCATATAAGTGAGAGTCAAATCATATACCAAATATAGGTATATAATCCTATTAGGATCACCTATAATCAATTTATATGACACAAGATAGTCTATGGGTACCATAATTTTCCAGAACGTTCCCATTTGATTAATGAAGTTCTTAAAAAGTTTTCATTTTGAAAGGAATATTAAACTTAGTATTTTAAAGGGTCTTAATATCACTATATTATCTCATATATACCATTTATGTATGAATGTTTCAAAAATAATTTTTTTGTCCAGTAACTTTATCCAAATTAGTATTTATAAAATGAAATATTGCATAACATTTTACAAACATCATGATTTATGTTAGTTTAAAAAAAAATTCAATTTTATTCAAAAATATCTACACAAATCCCATTAATAAGCTGTATGAAAATATTTAATGTAATGGATTTGAATCATATTTATTGAATTATTTAGATATTTTTGAAATCCTGATATTTAATATATGAGTCAACGGTCAATGTTTTCACTAGGTAAATAAGTTGAATTGTATTTATGTTCTATCTTGTATCTTTATCTATATATATGAATATTACAACCAAACATCATTTAAATGGAAATAATTCTTGGTATTATTATTCTACATGGTATTAGAGATAAGAAAACTCTAGGATTGTACCCCTCATAATCAACCTTCACCGATGTGTAGGCCTCTCTTTATCTAGAAACCCAGATTTTTTGATATTATTTGGTTTATTATGATTTATAATCATTTCATAAAAAAAATTAGAATCTATCAATAGCATTAATTACCAAGATAACCAATCTTGAAATCAAAACTATAAAACTAAATAATTAAATATTTTATGTACATTTCGCCATCGATATTCCACTATTGTCTTCATCATAGTGATTTAATAGAGTTCTCTTCTAAGAAAATCGTATGTCACACCCTCCATAGAGTATCCATGGGATTAATATAATCCCTCGACACTCAAGGAGGTTTTTCCTATACTCATGGTAGGCTTGTACCTATTTAAGAAAAGGGTGTGGGAGGAAGATAGCTTTGGGGATAAAGATAATCAATAGGAAACTTGTTCAGTTTGGACGAACACTATCTCAGGGTGAGCCAATATTTATATATACCCTCATGATGCTTATTAATTTTTCATGAATTATTTTATATTCTCATAATATATGATTTAATGACATGTGGTTAGAACTGATGTAACCTATGACTAATCATTCTACAATGTGTTTCGTATTATGAATCCTTTATTTTAATAATAGCTTACATGTAAGCTCCCAAATGATAACACTAATAATTTATCAGTCCAATGAATCATTGGATGCATGGTAGACCATATAGTATGATATATTATTTAATTTAAACTTTATTATATAACCAAATCAAGGAATACAATATTCCATAGATTCATACAATTCATACCATATAACATGCCAATATCATACAATATGATAAAAGGAATTTAAAACATCTCTCTATCAATCTACCATTTTCACTAAAACCTAGTATGTTTTGTTCCATTTCATCTTATATTTTATCGTGTACAACAACTTTTGACACTACATCTAAATAATATTTTGAATATCTTCCAAAACACTTTTGTAAATCAATCATAAAACTCACTCTTCATGATATAAAATGAAACACCTTGTTAATATCCCTCAAGAAATACTTTTAGATTATCTTTAAAACACTTTTAGAGTATCTATCCAATTGTAAATAAATATCTATTAAATCAACCATAAAGTGGGACCCCATGAGAATTTTTATTATTAATAATAATTTTGAATTCCTTAATTCATATATGTAAGAAAATAGAGGCCCATATAAAATAGTTAGTGCTACTCGATCTTAAAAGGGATAGTGTGTGATCTCTATCAAACACATGTATCTATACACCTATATACACCAAATGTATAATATTAACACATTCATTTTGATATGATCTCTTTGTCCAAGACATAAATTATCTATGTGAAACAGATCATGTCATTCTAATATAGATTCTCACACATTATCAATTCTCTAACTATAGAAATACCATGTTTATGAATGCATTACATATCATTCACATTTATGAATAAGAACATCACATTCCCCTCATATGATAGAAAAGAGCATCAAAATTATTATCTAGCTATGATTATAAACTTCCTCTGTAAATCTTGATCGAGGGACCACATATCATTCATATCATATGAGACGATAAATCCCATCTTACTCAAGATATTACCGATTATATGATTGGAACTATATCTAACCACATCTTAATCAGATAATCCATGATGCTTTTGTAAGAAAGGTATCAAAGTATAAAGGTTATCATGCTAGGTATCACATCAACCTTAAGTAAGGGGAAATCAAATTTTGTAACATTTAACCCAAGTATATTAAAGGAATAGTTTATGAAACTCCATGTGGTATACTTCATAGATTATCTAACATAAAAAAATATTTTGAGCCTCATGAGAATATTTAGTATATCAATATGAAATCCTACCCATGTTAAGCCTACCATTTAATCACAGACTACAATAATCTATGGAGAATAGAATTTTTAGATAACTAATGGTCATACTTTAAGAGTTAAATTATCTTTTCACTTAATTAATATATGAAACCAACATGAAAGAATATTTGAGAGAGCGAAATTTTTTATAATATGGTATATTTTATATCAATAAATATCTTTAAGAAAATTTTAAAAAACTTTACAGCAGAACTTATCTCATCATATCAAATATGATAGAATATATGATTATCCTTATGTTTTCTACACTTTTATAGTTTTTTAAAACTCATTATATCTCTATGTAATTTTTATTACATATATTTTTAATCATATAAAGTATTTATTGAGTACAATCTATGGAGAAAGCTTGTTTTAAAAATAGTGAGAATTATGAATAATATTCATAATGATAAAATATTTAAACATAATATCCAACCTCCATTAATATACAATATAATATGTTCCTCTGTTAATAAATTCTATTATCAACATATAACATTTTTATGTTTATCCCCATAATCATCATCCTTAAAACCTATTCAATAAAACATTTTCCTTTAAATATTTTGTTAAATAATTTAAATATTTACAAAAATATTTTAATGAAATACCCTAAATGATTGAAGATATTAAATGAATATTAGTTTGTATTTTTCTAGTATAATCTTTTATTTGTTAACATTGAGCTTCTTAAGGTCAAAAAATATACTCCCATCAGTCTATTGGACACTACATTTTTTTCGAAATAACATTCCAAGATATACACAATCCTTTATGTTAGGAAATATTTCATATTTACCTTCATGAGGAATATTTAGTCAATAAAATATTATAACCTTGTCTTATATTATATTATATGCGTTTTTAGTATTTTTTTTGAAAGGAATATTTTATTTGTTAAAGTATACCATTAATGGGTGGGACAAAATACCTTATATTTTAGAAAACATATAGATAAAATGTTTTATCATGGATAAAACTCCCTTTAAATTTTCTTCTTTTAAGCCATATTATATAATATAATGAATCATAAACCATTTTCATTATCTCATTTAACTCACAAACACTCTTTGTTAACAAATAACTTTTCTTATCTCATAAGAGAAGTTAGATGAAACACCCATCCTTTATCCGAGGTTGATATTTTCCATTTCATTGACTTCCATGATACAAAAACTATTTTCTTCATCTTTTGAATAATAACTAGATTATTCTTCAATTCATACCCTAATTGTGAGCTCTTGTATATATAAATTTTTGGTTAAGTATATATTTAGAATAAGATACCTATAAAAATCAAGGAATTGATTTCTATAACATAAATACTCAACTTAGTCTATAATTGGATTTTCTCAAACCCCATTAAGTGTTTTTCACAATTCCATCACTTATAGAATCATTGCATCTCTTTTATGGAACCACTCTTAGGTATCTATAACCATGTCTGTTTACTTAATGAATGATCGAGAAACCTTTTTTCTTTTATTTGGATTTTTTATCCAGTTATAGTTCAATACAATACAATAACCTAGATATTTCATGACCAATTAATACATCCTCAACACATTGAAAAAATTGGTTAAACATATCTTGAAATCATTCATACTATTGGAAAAATTATAATGATGATTAAAAAATAAATTTCATAAATATAAAAATCCATAAAACAATCCTTTAGTCTAACCTCGTCCAAAAGACACTTAATCAAATTCATTATATGACTGAAGACTAACATTTATCTTGTAATCATTATTCTAATTATTTTGAAACCATAATTGAATTATTTTATGATTCTTAAAATCATACATATTCAGTTTTTGAACAAGTTCTATTTTCGATTAGTTAGGAGGGTATTTCTCTAATACATAGATATTTCATTAAGCAAAACAATTATGCTTTTATACCTATGTAAGTATTTAATTAAATTAATATTCTCCTTTTTAGGGATTTATCTTGTAGTTAATCCAAGATATGATAATTATCTCATTATGTATATAATAAAAACATTTATCAAATGATTATCATGTTTTACATTTATTTAATAATGAATTTTATTTAAATTTTCCAACAAAAAAATGAAAGCTTTTTTAAAATCTATCAAATCTATTAGTGTTACATGATCAATATTTCACTAAAGAATATCCCATATTAGGTGTAAGCCACATCACAAAATCAATTTAGGAATATAACCATGTTATTCATATCATATATAAATATTTAATGGTTGAAAGGAAAAATCATTTCCTAATCCAACACGTGAATAAACTTACCACTATTCTACTAGTATCATATTTCTTAGAGTTTCCCAAGAAATGAAACATTAATTATATATCCAAATCAATTCATATGATATGAATTAGATATATGAATATCAAAACACATGACATGATAATATCAAAGAATATTATATATATGATTTAGGGAATTTATCCATCAAATACTTACTCCCTACTTACCATATCCCATGATCAATATCATCCCCCCCATCGATGAATGAATTATTAAATTATTCAGTCTTCTATACTATTTCCAAGATATTTCTGGGAATTCTTTCAAAACAACTATTGATAAGTAGTGGGGACGATCACATTTTTTGGGTTATTATCTGGCTTCTCTATCATTTCCCATATTTCCATTTGGATCCCCTGATTATCATCAGGATTCTTCTTCACTACTCAAATCACCATTGAGATTCTACATAACTAAGAGGAATACTATCAGGATATATAAATAACTTCCAAGACCGTTTGGGTCTGAATGATGGATATTATGACACCCAGTCTTACTAGGTTGGTATGATGCACACCATTCCACACAGTCTTCTGGGTACTTAATATGGGAATTGTTTCACCTATCCTTTTAATGATTTCTAGACCCATTGTGTGGAGATAAATACTTTTTCAAGATTGAACTTAATTTTGGATACTATCAATTGAGTGTAAAATGTAAATAAAAAATTAAATCAACCATCCATATTATGTATGAACACTATAAATTTATATTGATGCAATTTTTTCTACTAATTCTTCTAATATAATTATAGATTTAATGAATATAGTTTTTAGGTATTACCTAAATCAATATTTGGAATTATTTATAGACCACATTATTATATATTTTATGATCAAGGATGAGTATAAGTATTACATGAGAATTATGTTGAATAAACTGTGGAAGGAGAAACATTATTCCAAAATTTTAAATTGTATATTCTAGTAATAGAAAGTATCATTCTTAGGATATATGATCACAATAGATGGTATATTAGTAGATTATTATAATATGTATTTTATTGAAAATTTTACCAGTCTGAACACTATGGTTGAGATCCATATTTATCATAAATTGGAGGGATATTATCAATGATATTTTGAATAATTTTTTATAGTTATTTAATCCACTCACCAAGTTAACAAGAAAGGGAGTCAAGATTCTCTGGATTGATGAATGTGAATAAATTTTCATGTAGTTGAAGAAATGGTCGGTCAATGAACTAGTAATCATAATAGGAAATAATGGGCTCGTGTTTTTGATCTATATCGATACATTTAATAAGGGAATATGATGTGTTATTATAATGAATTAAATGTTGATAGCTTATTATTCTCATCAATTAATGGTATTTTAATAGAACAACATAATCCATGAATTAGAGTTTGTGGTGGTAATATTTTCATTAAAGATATGGAGGTTTTCATGACCCAACCAACTAAGGCCCACCTTGTCAGTGGTAAGACAAGTTTGACACCTTAACCCTGCATCCAATAGGCTATGGGATGCTGACAACCATTGAGTATGTATATAAAAAAATGATATGATTTATCATTAGGTACCTATGTCGATGCACAAATATCCAAATACAAATAAAACTCTTAAAGATAAATACAATTGATACCAATAGATGAATATACCAAAATCCCACAATCAGAGTATGAAAAAAATACTATAAAACATATAGGGATAAATATAAACCCATCAAAACAAGAAAATATATCCATTCTATTTGATGGATGTGTCTCTAGACAAATGAGACACCTTCTATGAACCATGTTCTATCTAGCCCAACTATTCACTGTCTACTCGAGGTCTTCCAAGGACATTTTTGAAAGACCTATCATCGGTCTAAGACATGAAACGTTTGGGAAGATCCCATACATGAGTGAGTATAATAATAGCCAGTAATACACCCTAAAATCACCAAGTATAAATCATTAATAGAGTATCCATATCATCATATAGTAATTAAAATTATAATATGAGACATACAATAATAAAAACTAGATAAAATGATAATAGGAACTAATTATTAGTTTAAGTTCACAACCAAAAAGGATGCCTATAATTCCTACTCAAGGTACAAGATGAATATAATATGAGAGAACTAACTCTATGAGCTAGATAGTATTAATGCCACTCATATGATAGGTAGAACTATCTGGGTCTTATTAGGAAGAATCATGGTCTTGAAATTATAAGAGATCAATACACAGATATGGGATCACACATAAGGTCACTGGGGACATTGCAATCTTTAACAAGATTAAGCTGCTATGTAGGGGATCAATGCCCATGTATATTGGTCATGTCGATAACTTTAACCCCAAATAGAATTGAATACGAAATAGAGGATCCCACCTTTGACCATACTGAGGATTCCAATAAATATATCTAAGACAAATCCCATTGAGGGGATCATATGTTTAAGACATGATGCCTCACTCTACCCTCATAGGGGATGAAGCAAGTGAACACAATCTAAGGAAACTTGTCCATAATGTAGAGAGAAAGTGCCTTCATCAATCAAGAAGAAATTTTATAGCATGTATTTCCTACCCCGAGTCTTCCCATGTGCTTTAGCCCATTCCCATGTACCCCTATCTATGCCTGCGTACTTTGGTTGTTCCCATGTAGCAGGTCGTGTCTGGGTACTTGGTTGTGTCTGAGTACCAGGTCATGCCAATGTACTTTGGCCATTCCCATGTACCTAGATGTATCAATTACTGTGTACACCAAGGGTATATACTGAGTCACCAGGTTGTGCCCCATGGCATGTGACATGTGTCACACGATGTGTGATATTTATCTCTATGTGGAAACCCTAATTCCATAGAAGAAGGACTACATTACATTTGTTCTTTGGACTACATGCTGTATTGTCTAGAATATTCCTGAACAAATATTTTATTCCCACTTCATCTACCCATGCCATTTCCACCTTGATTTTCACCACGAACCACACCATGGAACTCCGATATGATATTGAATGACCTCAACCACTCATTAGTGACCGGATTTTGTCTTTTGATCTTCTCACAATGACTCTAATTTCATATCACAGTGTCAATAAACCAAATTTGATGATCTAGGACATCCAAATACAAATCTGATCCACTATTATCACTATTAATCATGACCATATCATTGATCTCCATCCCAAAACTAAGTTAAGGATCCGATTCACTAAATATTGATTGTGTAATTATTGTCTAAATAGTAATTATTTTTACTAAAAATCAAATTAAATACCAAAAATGATCGCATGTAGAATTGAAAAATAAATTTATAAAAGAAAAAAGTGGAAATAAGCTAAAACAATGTCCATGATGGACTGAATTCTTTATCAGAGGGGTGAAAAAATGATAATATTAAAAAAGAAAAAATATAGATTCCTAATCTTCATATAATGTAAAACATTAATAAAAAATTATCTGTCTACCTGAAAATAAAACTATTAGAAGAATTTAATTGAATTCAATATGGGGTAACAAAAAATGGGATAAAATACAGATAAAAAATTCTACCTAAAATTTGGATCAAAATTTAGAAAAGAACAATTTTACACCATCATTGTTGGTGAGATCCACAAACTTTTTTGATGATCTGATCATCAAAGCAAGATAAAATGATTTCCATCCATGAATTCTCCTCCAATGGATCCTCTCCCAGTCTCCAGGGTATTGAGGCTAAACCTATGGATTTTTTTATAAACGAGCTTATATAGAGGAGTATATGATGTAGTGATAAATTAAATAAATAAATAAATAAATAAATAAATTTATTAAATTACAAATATATTCATGGATGTACTTTTAGGAAATACATTGAAAAAGTTTATATCACATGTTGGGTAAAACCTGCATTATGGATTTAATGCTAGTATTATATTTTTGATCTATGAATTCATTCTAGAGTTATTACACTATTTATGAAAAACTATATTTGTGTGATATAATATATTAAATATTTTTATAATATCCACACTAAGGCTCTCCTAGCTTCGGAGTCTCATATCGTTTCAACATCTGGCTCCAAAAACATTTCTTAGTTTATTAAATTTTCTTATATAGAAAAAACATGGATGTTACATATACATTATCATTACATATAATTCTATGATATATATAATTATTATAAATTTTAACCTATATATTAAATGATTTGAATATGTTTCATAGAATATGGTTGGATTTGATTACAGATTATGACTACTCAATACATTACCATAATGGGAGGGAGAACAAGGAACTGATGCTTTGAGTAGAAAGGATAATTCTATCTTATCCATGATTTTAATTAATGGAAGAAATATTATATTTCTAAAAAGAGTGTTCAATAATCTATCCATGTGAATATTAAAGAGGCACAAAATAATTATTTTGAAGGATCTGAGGAATATTCTATAGTTTAATCATGATTTTGATATATTTTTAAGGTTCATGAACCTAGTGTGTGACCCTGTTATAACCTAATTGGTGTGTGACCCTATTAGTGTGTGTTTTGAAAGAGTATTTAAAGTGGCAAAACATGAGTAGAGATATTTTAAAGTTGGTATGGTAGTTATTTGAGATATATAAGTCCAATAGTAAATTATAACCATTACCCATATGAGAATGGAATGTGAAAACATAACTAGGAATTTCATCAGAGTAGTCCATAAGACAACTAAATTGAATAATTCTATTTTGGTTGTAGTCTTTCAATTATGAAAATAAGAGCATTTTATTTCTATCAAATAACATTTCTATCTTAATTATTTATCAATGATAAAAATTAAAGTAGTGATAATATGTCATGGAGTTTAAAATTATTATTTATATACACATGATATAAGGTTTACCTTAATGTTATAGAGAATCCTTTAGTTGGAACTGAATAAAGAGTTAAACTTTAGAAATGTATATCATCCTCAAATTTATGGACAATATGAGAGTAATATCAAAACCTTGGGACATATGCAGTGATCATATTATTTATATTTCATTTTTTTTGAGATAAACACCAACCATTTGTTGAATTTTCCCACTACAATAGCTTTCACTCGAGCATTTAGAAGGCTGCTATTTAATCCATCAATAGAATGAATGTAACACCCCAAGATTTTATGAGATATATTCCTTTTAATTTCTTTCATATCTTCTGTTGTACGCTATACCAAGATTATCTTGCGCTACACGCAACACCATATTAGCTTGCAGTATACACAATATTATTCTTGGATCGTGTTACACACAATTTCAAGTTTGTTTTATAGTAGTTATTCTACGCAACATTGAGTGTGTATATATATATTCAATGTATAAAAAAAATATGGTTGTATTTTGTTATACGTAACAACAAAGGTGTCTTTCACTATACACAACCCTGACTTGGCTTGCATTACACGCAATCACGACCTTCCTCAATAGTGTGTGTTGTATGCAATACTGGGTTTCACTAAACGAGGATATATTGTTATATTATTATTATGAACTAGCCGTTATGAATAGTAGTATCTAAATTTTTAATTTTATGACATTATAATTCATCTTAAATATTTTATAGAACATGGTATGAGAACAAAATAAATATTTAGGGTAAAATATGTATTTTTCAAAAATTGCAGTTTTGCCAACTTTTGATGGCACACCCACATTAAATTTTGTTTTTGGAATTTTTATAAGTTCTATTTGACAAAATAAAATTCTTCTTTTGAATAAGGATATAAAAATTTACTTTGGATAAATTTTTGTTATTTTTCTGATAAGTTTCTTATTTTGATGAATAGTAAAAATACGGTAAATTTTAATTAAAAACAACATTTTACATTGAGATAATTTTTATGGTTAAAGTATAATATTTAATGGTTTTAAAGTATAAATAGAATATATTTTTACCATTTAATAAAATTTATTTCATTAGAATTAATTTTACACTGAATTCATAAGTAAAAACATTTCAATCTTTTGCAACGTTTTAACTTTTAAAACTCATTTTCTCAACGGTGGGATTAATTTTAAATTAAATACTGAAACTTTTGTGTTTTGAATTTGGAAAAATGGATTCCATATTTGGAATCAGTAGGTCCAAATTATTTTAATAAGCTACTTTTTGTTTTTAGGCATTATGAATAGTAAGTACGGTAAATTTAATTTACCATAGTTAAAGGTAAATCGGGTAATTAAGGGTAAATATAATATTATAAAATTACCCTAACACTTGTCTTAATATAATGGATGATTATATTTATCCCTAAATCATACTTGAGTCTAAATGTAATCTAATGGAACCCACTTGTATTTGATTAAGACCTTTTATTTATTTTATTTAAAGGAAAGTGAAATATGTCTCACTCAAACTTTAATAATTAGATTATTTTTAATATAAGGTTATATAGAATATAAATTCGATTATAAATACTCATTTGAAATATAAATTTTTTTTATTTATTATGGTAATTTATTTATAATTTTTAAGAAATATTTAATTATCTTAATAGCTTATACATTAATGATGTAGAAATTATTTATTTAGTGAAAAATAAATAATATAGTTTTTATTAAAATAAAAATACCTATCAAAAGGACCATAAACTTTACCAATAATTATTGGTAGAGTATATATATACCCTAATAATCCATGTGTATATTTTCGGATCACTTGGAGCTTATAAAACAGATTAGGACATTTATATTATTTTATTTTAAATGATGTCAAGGATGTCACCTTCATAATTTAATAAATATAACAATTTCAATATTGTGATTTTAAGATGATAAATTTGAGTAAAAATATTATTATGAAAATTAATATATATATATATTGGTCATAGGATTTTATTTTTAATTTTTATGTAACTAATATGTATATTAAATGATTATACAAAAATGGTGTAGTAATTGTTTTATTAAGAGAAATATCAAATAAATGGTTTTATAAATATTAAAATAAACATTATGTGAACTAATTAATGTTCTAAAAAAATTTTCTAGACGAATATGACATGTTAGGAATATATTAAACCTTTTTTTTCCAATATATCCTCTGTGTTTATTTTATTTAAATTCAAATTAATGAATAGTGTCAAAATTAACAGTATTGTTATTTTATGAAAATAACATATTATTAAATTATTTAAAAAACACATAAATATTTAAAAATTATAAATTTAAATTTATATGGTATAAAATGTAATTAAGTACCCAATTATGGATAATTAAAAACACATGAGTAATTATTTATAACAATTTAAAATTTAGATTATTATTACCACAAATAAGATTAAATAGATTAAATAAGGATAAATCAAGTTGATAAGGTTTAAAATAAATTTCCAACATGTCTAAATTTTATTGGTTGATTATATTAATACCCTATATCATTTAATATTCTAATATGAGTCATTTATAGTGGTTTTTAAGTGGTTTTCTATTTATTATAAATTAATATTTTTGAGGTTTCCAAAGGTGCCCCTCTCCTCTCCTATATAAGGGCACCTCCTCCCTCTCATCTTCACACATATTTGAGCCTTAAAGCTCGGTTAACCCCTTCCCATTTGACTTATCCACTTCCATAGATTCCAACTAGAGGTCTTGGTCTTCTTTAAAGTCCATCTTTAATGCCCTAAGGGGAGGATAAGAGGAGCCGCGCCAAAGAAGAGGTAATCTCTTCTACCGATTCTGTCAAGATTCTTTCTTCTTCAACTTCTTCTTTTTTAGTTGTTTAATTATAAAGTAAAAACATAAGTATCAGTAATATAATTATATGTTATTATAAATATGAAAAAACCCCATTTCCCCTTCTATCCATCCTATGAAAAATTAAATCACCGTGCATGCGTACGTACAGAATACCGTCTCCACGTCGTGGTGTAATCAGTTTTCCCACCACCACCTTACTTGGATGGGTATAATGGTGTAAAGAATAAATATATATTGTTATTATAAAATCATACTGATTATGAGATATTATATCATCCACTCCAATTCCATTCAATAATTATGGGAACGATATCATCGCTCGTCCGTACGTACGGATTACCGTCTCCACGACGCGATGAGATTCATTTTCCATGTTAACCATTCAAGAATGATTATAAAGTATATATAATGAAAAATAATGGTATATATAACATAATAATTCTATTGGATTTATGTATATATATATATATATGTTATCTACTTACTTCGATTCAAGTAAATAAGGAAAGAAAAACAGCGTTCATGCGTACATACGACCTACCGTCTCCATGAATGGTGTGTTTCATTTCATTTATCTTTATATTATATATTTATATATATATAATGAATATATATGATATATAAATAATGTTTTACATTATGGAATTAAGTAAATCAGGATATAAGTAATAATACCAAGAACAACAAGTCAGAACACGTACGATAAATGAAACGATTTTACCAAAAACACTGCTTTAACATGGAATTTACAAAATAACGGGTAATATAAAGTCATAAGTGAACCATATATGATATCATAACAATGAATATGATTCAATAATAAGTCAATGACAATATTTAAATCATTATACAGGAGGATCAGATACATACAAAGAATATCAGACATAATGTAAGGGATAACTTTTCCAATCTCATTTTTATCTGAGATTATTTATTCGTAAGTATTTACTGGGTTATATTTATCATAAATGTCCCTATTTTCTAAAAATGGTTTCATGTATGTTTAAAGTCCTTTTTACCCATTTTTGGCTTTTACTACACGGTATTTAAGGAATCTTTCTTTTTTTTACCATATGAGGTACTTTTTGACTTTTCCAGCAAAAGTATGAGAAGAATGTTTTTTTAACTTATATGGAATGAATGGATTTTTACGGTTTCATAAAGCCTTATTTTCATGAATATTACTATACAATATTTCTTTATTTTTTTCAACAAAAATATTTTTCTTTTAAAATTGCATGGAATTTTGTAAAAACAAAATGATTTTGAAGAAGAAAGGATATTTTCCTCAAGAATTCATTTCATGTGTTTTTTCAAAACTATTTTCCATAGAAGATGACATTATTTAGTATGATTATGTTTCAAGTATAATGTATCTATGATTTATATGGTTTCAATTTTATTTTGATGAAATGATATCCATTTTTTATAGGGATTATGTTATGATGGGATGATGTTTATGAACCCCATTTTATTCTTTGGGTTATAATGAATGATTTATGTTTATGTTGTGGAACACGTAGAATGATTTAATTATGATATGGGTGGGACCTATATCTCCTACCAATGCATTGGGTAAAGATTTATATCTCATGAGATTTACATGGCTGGAACAGAAAGCTATTCCAATTCAGTGATACAGCACTGGATCAAGGAGTGAACTCAATTCAGTAAGGGACTTTGTCAACTAAGATGGTCTTGGCAGCAATGCCTTGGCTACTATGGAAATCATATCAAGTGATTAATGGTTTTCCACAATTACATGTTTTATTCCCATTCTATTTTATCATGATTGATGTTCCATTTTGATCTATGCCTTATGTACAGCCATGTTTTATGTCATTTCTCTATATTTTGATGTTTAAACATTATGTTCATGTTTTTAAGTTCAAATGTATATTGTTTGTTTTATTTTCTCCATGCTTACCCTTACTGAGAATTTGAGATCACCTTTTATATGTTTTCTTTTCACCTGGATTTAAATAAAGGTTTTAGGTATGAAAACAAAAGGGTAAGATCTTTATGGGAGACGTTGAAGATCTTTCACCATGATTAGAAGATTTTGTTCCGTGTTTCTAAAGACACTAAACTATTACGGTACTTGAGTGTTGGTTCTTGTTATGTATTAATTATTCCTCAAAAGTAATGTAATTTACATGTAAATAAATCTTGGGTCTCTACAGTTGGTATCAGAGGAAAGTTTTAGTTAACCTTTGGTAACAAGGATGTGAAAACTTTAGTGAGATCCCTAAATATATTTCTAAGGTATATCTAGGGATGTCCCTAAGGTTTAGTATAACTATAGGTTACAGTCCTAGAATTATGTTGATGATCATGAATAACCTTGGATGAACCTAATTTGTCAAGTATTAAAGAATGTGTGATATGTTAGACATCCCATAAGTGACTTTTTATGATTATGTGGTTCCTCGTTATTTTAATTGTTTCTTACACCATGTTTTTTGGTTTTACTCAATAGAGGGAACCAGAACAAATTGGGTGAACATTGAATCCAATGGACAAATTGGTTATTATGAGGAAAGAAATTTCATAATTACATGAAATAAAGATATTGTGATTATGCCGAATCAGTCATCACGATATATGATTAACAAGGTGAACTTTAGTGGTACTCCTAATTCAACAAATAAGAGGAAGATAGACTTTTAGGAATGTTCTCATGGCGAGGAGAATAGAGAAAGGAAGATTGAGATTTCTAATAAAGGGAAGAGGAACCTTGATTAATACATAAAATGGAGGGGAAGATGTTATCTGTGTGGGGAGAATGATCATAGAGTGACATACTGTTATGGTGTTCAATGTCTTATCTGTGGAGAACAAGGGCTTTACCCAACTCAATGCCCTGACCTAAAAGGTTACTTCTAAATTGAGGAAGGATCAATTCCATGACAATAATTATAGAGGATGTATTTAAGGTCTTATGAATTAGAATTCAAGAATAATGTTGTTGAGGTACTTTTATGGTATTTTCAAAAATCTAGGTATTGTTCCATTGTGGGTTTCCATAAGAATATGGTACTGGTAACCATGAAAAGTGATTGAAATATTTTTTTTAAAGAAGACTATATGTTCATAATGAAAGGATAAAGAGAAAAAGAAATGACCTCATGACTGATATAAGGACAAAGTTATATCATGGTTTGAGTATATAGAAATTTTGGGATTTTGGTATGTGGAAAGAGTAAACTTTTGACATCATTCATGTTTTCACTAATGTTAAATGGGTATTCATTTTTCTAGAGAATACATGATTAAGGTATTCACATGTTTGGAATGTGACCAACAAGATATATCGTATGATATGTGGGGGATAAATGATGGTATTCACATGCTAGGTAGATGACATTTCTAGTAACTGTTTTCTTTATACTATGAACTTGGACAGAATTATTTTTGATAAGCCTAATGATTGGAATGGATTGTGTTGGACATAAGTTTGTATTTTTATGGATAGAACCTTTTTTTGATATTATTTCTGTAATGTTATAGTAGTGTAGTTTTAAAAAAGGACAACCTGCACGATGGGCGACAACCCGTCACGTTGGACATAGTTGCGGGAATCGAACCCACAACCGAAGTGCGACATGCCTTTATCGCCTACCACTGGCCTACAGGAAGTCCCTGGTTAGTAGAAACTAGTTTTATTTTATCAAACGGTTTGATAAATGATGTATAAGTCCATTTTTGGAACAATATATGATTAATCTCACCATACGATGGACTTATGTATATAACTTTTTCTTACCATATGTTTGAGACAGATGGAATGAACTATCATTCTATCACATGATCTGCTAACACTTCATGGAAGAAAAATTCAAATTCATTTCTTTAAGAGATGATGTGGAAATTTTTCAAGGCACAATCAAAAGTGAGATTG
The DNA here is from genome assembly GCA_963277665.1 of Viscum album. Taxonomy (NCBI): domain Eukaryota; kingdom Viridiplantae; phylum Streptophyta; class Magnoliopsida; order Santalales; family Viscaceae; genus Viscum; species Viscum album. The sequence continues at coordinate 117,288,758 of OY728156.1, read as the reverse complement.
TACCAAAATCAAGTAAGTATTTCTTTTAATTCAAAAATTCTTCAACATTAGGGAAATGATCTTGAAAACAAAAAATTTTGTCCTAGTGACCTCATATCCGATGAATTATATGGTACCTTAGATCATCAAAAATTTATGGCTTTGTGACTATATGCTTATTCATAGCCATGTTCTCTACCACTCCCCATCAGAACATTATGGTTAGATTTCTCTTCTGTATCCATACTCTCACCTATATACTCCTATGTGGGAACCCAAGTGACGAGTTACTTTGGGTATCAGTTTTGTTTCTAACATTCCTTTTTAAAATTAGTTTTTAGTATTCCTTTTTATTATGTGGGTTTCTATGAAAGAAACTCTCAAGTAGTAAACCATTTATAACCACGACAAATTTCGAGAGCGAAATTCATTTTAAGGGGTGGTAGAATGCAACACACTGAGATTTTATGAGATATATTCAATTTAATTTTTTTCATATCTTATGTCATACGCTACACCAAGATTATATTGCAGTATACGCAACACTGTATTAGCTTGCAGTATACACAACACTATTCTTGGATCGTGTTACACACAATTTCAAGTTTGTTTGATAGTAGTTATTCTACTAAACATTGAGTGTATATATATATATATATATTAAATGTATAAATGAAATATGGTTGGATTTTGTTATACACAACAAGAAAGGAGTCTTTCACAACAGGGAACCCTAACTTGGCTTGCATTACACACAATCACGATCTTCCTCGATAGCATGTGTTGTACGCAATACAACATTTCACTAAACGACCTTATATTGTTATAATATTGTTATGATCTATCATTTATGAATATTAGAATCTACATTTTAAATTTAATGACATTATAATTCATCTTACACATTTTATAGAACATGGTATGAGAACAAAATAATTTTTTCGGGTAAAATATGTATTTGTCAAAAATTGCAGTTCTGCCACCTTTTGATGGAGAACCCACATTAAATTTAGTTTCTGACATATTTATAAGTTTAATTTGACAAAATAAAATTCTTCTTTTGAATCAGGATTTAAAAATTTACTTTGGATAAATTTTTGATATTTTTCTGATAAGTTTCTTATTTTGATGAATAGTAAATATACGCTAAATTTTAATAAAAAACATCTATTTTCATCGAGATAATTTATGTGGTAAAAGTATAATATTGAATGGATTTAAAGTATAAATAGAATTTATTTTTACCATTTAATATATTGTAATTCATTAGCATTAATTTTACGCTGAATTCATAAGTAAAAATATTTCAATCTTTTACAACGTTTTAACTTTTAAAACCTATTTTCTCAACAGTGGGATTAATTTTAAAATAATTAATGAAATTTTTTTGTGTTGAATTTGGAAAAACTGATTCCATATTTGGAATCAGTAGGTCTAAGTTATGTTAATAAGCTACTTTTTATTTTTAGGCATTTTGAATAGTAACTACGGTAAATTTTATTTACCATAGTTAAAGGTAAATCGGGTAGTTAAGGTTAAATATAATATTATAAAAGTTTCCTAACACTTGCCTTAATATAATTAGATGATTATATTTTGCCCTAAATTATACTTGGGTCGAAATGGAATCTAATAGAACCCACTTGTATTTGATTAAGACCTTTTATTTATTTTATTTAAAAGAAAGTGAAATATGTCTCATTCAAACATTAATAATTATATTATTTTTAATATAAGGGTATACAGAATATAAATTCGATTATAAATACTCATTTTAAATATAAAATGTTTTTATTTATCATGGTAATTTATTTTTAATTTTTAAAAAATATTTAATTACATTAATAGCTTATACATTAATGATGTTGAAATTATTGATTTAGTGAAAAATCGATAATATATTTTTTATTAAAATAACAATAACTATCAAAAGGAACATAAACTTGACCAAACATTATTGGTTGAGTATATATATACCCTAACCATACAAGGGTCTATTTTTGGACAATTTATATCCTTATAATAAAGATTAGGACATTTATATTATATTATTTTAAATGATGTCAAAGATGTCACCTTCATAATTTAATAAATATAAAAATTTAAATGTTGTGATTTTAAGATGATAAATTCGAGTAAAAAAATTATTATAAAAATTATTATATTTATATTCATTATAGGATATTATTTTTAATTTTTATGCAACTAATAAGTATATTAAATGATTATACAAAAATGGTGTAGTAATTGTTTTATTAAGAGAAATACCAAATAAATGATTTTATAAATATTAAAATGAACATTATGTGAACTAATTAATGTTCTACACAAATTTTATAGATTAATATGCCCTATTAGGAATATAATAACCATTTTGGTTCGAATATATCCTCTGTGTGGATTTTATTTAAATTCAAATTAATGGATAGTGTCAAAATTAACACTATCGTTATTTTATAAAAATAAAATATTATTAAATTGTTTAAATATCACATAATTATTTAAAAATTATAAATTGAAATTTATATGCACTAAAATGTCATTAAGTATCCAATTATTAATAATTCACAACACATAACTAATTATTTATAGCAATTTAAAATTTAGAATATTATTACCCAAAATAAGATTAAATAGATTAAATAAGGATAAATCCAGTTGATAAGGTTTAAAATAGATTTACAACAAGTCTAAATTTTATTTTTTGATGATATTACAACCCTATATCATCTAATCTTAAAAGATGAGTCATTTTTGGTGGTTTTTAAGTGGTTTTGGATTTATTATAAATTAATATTTTTGAGGTTTCCAAAGGTGCCCCTCTCCTCTCCTATATAAGGGAACCTCCTCCCTCTCCTCTTCACACAAATTTGAGCCCTCAAGATCGGCCCAAACCTGACCATTTCACTTCTCCAATTCCATATAATCCTACTAGAGGTCCTGGTCTTCTTTAAAGACCAACTCAAGTGCCCTAATAGGAGGATACGAGGAGCCGCGTCGAAGAAGAGGTAATCTCTTCTACCGATTCTTTCAAGTTTTTTTCTTCTTAAAATTATTATTATTTAGTTTTTTCATTATAAAGTAATAAAATAAATATCAATAATATACTGATATGTTATTATAAATATGAAACTACCCCATTTCACCTACTATACATCCTGCGGAAAATGAAATCACCGCGCGTGCATGCGTTCGGAATACCGTCTCCACGCTGTGGTGTAATCAGTTTTCCCACCACCACCTTACTTGGATGGGTATAATGGTGTAAAGAATAACTTTATATGGTTTTTATAACATCATAATGATTATGAGATATTATATCATCCACTATAATTCAATTTAATAATTATGGGAATGATATCATCGCTCGTGCGTACATACAGATTACCGTCTCCATGACGCGATGAGATTAACTCTCCATGTTAACCATTTAAGAATGATTATAAAGTATATATATTGAATAATAATGGTATATATAACATAATAAATATAATGGATTTAGGTGTATATATATATATATTTCATCTACTTATTTCGATTCAAGTAAATAAGGAAAGGAAAACAGCGTTCATGCGTACGTACGGCCTACCGTCTCCATAAACGGTGTGTTTCATTTAATTTATCTATGTATTATATATATATATATACTGAATATATATGACATATAAATCTTGTTTTACATTCTGGAATTAATTAAATCATTATATAATTAATTATATCAAGAACAACAAATTGAAACACGTACGATAAATGAAACGATTTTACCCAAAACGCTGCTTTAACATGGAATTTAGAAAAGAAAGAGTAATATAAATTCATAAGTTAACCATATATTATATCATAACACTGAATATGATTCAGTAATAAGTTAATGAAATTATTTAAATCATTATACAGGAGGTTCGGAGACATACGAATCATATCGGAAATAAGGTTAGGGATAACTTTTCCAATCTCGTTTTTATCCAAGATTGTTTATTCGTAAATATTTACTAGGGATATATTTATCATCCATGTCCCTGTTTTTTAAAAATGGTTTCATGTATGTTTAAATTCATTTTTACCCATTTTTGAATTTTACTACATGGTATGTAAGGAATCTTTCTTTTGTTTACCATATGAGGTACTTTTTGACTTTTCCGGCAAAAGTACGAAAAGATGTCTTTTTAACTTATACGGCATGAACGGATTTTTATGGTTTCATAAAGCCTTATTTTCATGAATATTCCTCTACAATATTTCATGATTATTTTCAAAAAAATCCCTTTCTCTTAAAATTGCATGGAATTTTGTGAAAAGAAAGTGATTTTGAAGAAGAAAGGATATTTTCCTCAAGAATTCATTTCAAGTGTTTTGTCAAAACTATTTTCCATCTAAGATGACATTATTTAGTATGGGTGTGTTTCAAGTATAATTTATCTTTTATTTACATGGTTTCACTTTTATTATGATGAAATTATATCCATTTGTTTTATACGGATTATGTTATGATGGGATGATGTTTATGAAACCCATTTTATTCCTTGGGTTATGATGAATGATTTATGTTTATGTTGTGGTACACATAAGAATGATTTCATTATGAGATGGGTGGGACCTATATCTCCCTCCAATGCATTGGGTAAATATTTATTTCTCATGAGATAGGCATGGATGGAATGGAATGTTAATCCGGTTCAGTGATACAGGATTGGAATGAGGAGTGAACTCGATTCAGTAAGGGACTTTGTCCACTAAAATGGTCTTGGAAGCAATGACTTGGCTACTATAAAAATCATATCAAGTGATTAATGGTTATACACAATTATATGTTTTATTCCTATTCTATTTTATCACAATTGATGTTCCATTATGATCTATTACTTATGTACTACCATTTTTTATGTCATTGCTCAAGATTTTGATGTTTAAAAATTATGTTAATGCTTTTAAGTTGAAACGTATATTTTTTGTTTTATTTTCTACATGCTTACCCTTACTGAGCATTTTATCTCACACTTTATATGTTTTCTTTTCCCCAGGATTTAAATAATGATTTTAGGTAAGAAAACAAAAGGGGAACATATTTATGGGAGATGTTGAAGATCTTTCACGATGATTAAAAGATTTTGTTCTGATTTTCCAAAGACACTAAACTATTACAGTCCTTGAGTGTTGGTTCTTGTTTTGTATTAATTATTCTGAAAAATTAATTTATTTTCCATGTATGTCAATCTTGGGTGTATACAATAAAGAGAAGAAATAATGACATGTTGGGATGAAATTGGTTGAAAATCTATTCGTAGATAATCTAGCTGAGGAAATGTTAGAGAAGTGTAGATTCTTTATGTATCACATTAATGTAGCTCAGAGTAGACATAATAGTTATAATTACAATCATCTATAAGATCATTAATTAAAAGTTAATGAGTAGGTAATCTTGTGAATTTATCCATGGAATAAGTTTAAGAAATTCATAAATAATGGAAATTTAATCCCTAGGTATATTTTCCACTTCAGGATTCTTGATCGAGTAGGGATGGTAGATTATCACATTGTGCTTCCACTTAACCACTCTCAAGTTCATGATGTGTTATATGTATATATTTTGAGGAAGTAAACACATGATCCCTCACATGTACTGAACTTAATGTTTTTACCATTGGATAATGATATTTCTTACAAGGATTAACTAGTGGAATGTTTGTATCATATATTGAATGTACATCTAAACAAGTCCACTCACTTGATCAAAGTTTTTTTTTGAAAAACCATATATTTGAGGAAGCCACATGGGAACCTGAGGATGTGATAAAGAATATTTATGGTCATTTGTTTTAAGAATAGTGATGGAATTTAGAGGATGAGATTAATTATTAGGGGTGTACAATGCAACACCTCTAGATTCTATATATTCATTTGAAATAAATTTTGAGTATTTGATATATTTCTTTTCACATAACCCCAAGTCTAAATGAACCATGACATATTATAGCCTTTATAACCTAGTTGTTTGAATAATAGTTATAAATAACATTAACCATATTTTAATATATATATATATATAAATTTTTCCTAAATTAAAATGTTTTGATTAATTCCTAATAAATAATAAATAAAATCTTTTCATGACTTAAAGGCCTATTTTTTCGAGGAAATGTTTTTTTCTTGGTGTTATGAATTTCAAAAAAAATATATATATATTTATAAATATTTAAAATTAATTTTAATGAAATTTATTACTAATTATGAATAATAATTCATAAATTATTTATCTAATTATTATGAATGAGGGTAAAATCATTTGAAGAAAAAAGAGTTATTTTATATGAAAATTATTTATATATGTGAAATATGTTTTTCTATTAATTAATTAAATAAATCATTATTAATTAATGAAGAAAATAAAAAATTGAAATTATAAATTCAACAATGTATTTTAACATTCATCTAATAATTTTCACAAGAAATGTAATGAAATTAAACCCAGTTTTATGATTAAAAATACTTATTTCTAAAAAAGGATTTCTTTGCATTTTGCACTCTTATTTTATTGTTAGTTTCTACCACTTATAGAAATTTAATTTGATAAAATGGATTCAATATTTTGAATCATAAATTAAAAATTTAGTTATGAGTCCACTTTTATTTGTGCTCATAGTTAATAGTAAAAATAGTAAAAAAAAATTACCATGACTAATGTTTAAAGGGTTTACCAGGGGTTAAACTAAGAGATACGAGTAAAAATTCCACTATAACCTTTATAAATATTATTGGTTGAATATATTCAGAAATTATATTATCTTAAATATTAATTATTTCCATTATTTCCCAATTTCATAAGAAAATATCTTTATATTCCTTAAATCTTTAAAGTTATTCCATGTGTGTCCATCCCTCACCTGTAAAATGGAACCTATTATCCTCAATTATTCATGTACATTGATCCCTCTATCTCAGCCAAAAACCATAGAAAAACATTCCTAGATTCATTACCTTTTTTATTAATCTTTTTTCCCAATATCATCATATGAATGATTAAGGTGAAATTCAATGTAGTCCTCTCAATGAAGAGGCTATCGTCTAACCCGAATATTTCAAAGTTTGTTTATGCTTAAACTTATTTTAACTTTTTTGTATCTATAATAACATAATTATTCTATAATAAAAAATATTATTACATTTTATTATGATTATGGTACAACCATTTTCAATCTTCTTTCCGTGAAATGGGAAATGAAAGTATAACTTGTGTGTAGGTGTGGACTATCGCCTCTACGCAACGATATGATTAATTTTCCATAAATAACTCACATTAAGGGATATAATTAGGGGTTTAATAAGTATATATGTTATTTATGATATAATTATTATTTTTAATGATAAAATATTGTTTCTATTTCTTTCTTTTTGTTATAAAATTAAAACAACGATCATGAGTACCTACAGACTACCATCTCTATGGACGATATAATTCATTTTTATATCTATGAATTTTATGGATGGTTATAAATATTTATATAATTAATATATATGATATTTATATCAGTATTAACATTATGGATATTATTGAACCATTTTCCAAATAAAATTACTATAATTAATGAATCAAAACATACCTGAAGGAATGAAGCAGTTAACACCCAAAATGGAAATGATAATGATATATTATTAATTAATGGGTGATAATATGTTGTAAGAATAACATGTATGCTAATATAAGTACGAATATTAATATTACATATAATCATAATATATTTAAATTTATTATATATGAGGTTAAAATCACTTAAATTTCAAGTTACACTCGATGTAATGGCGTTGTGTTATAATCTCACTTTTTATCGAGATTGTTTATACATAAATTTTCAATGATGAAATTATATAATGTATCTCTCAAAAATATGTTTTATTTTCTTATAATATGGTTATTTCAGAAAATTATACTTCTTTTTATTAATTTTTATCTCTTTATCAATTAAAAATGATGAAAGAATATTTTTAAGGAAAACTGACATTGTTTTTCTATTCCACTGAGAAATGTTTTCACTTTCATATCCATGTTTTGTATAAAAATTTAAATAATGTTTTTAAAATTATTAAATGATTGATAAAATTAATTATACCCATGGTTTGATATTTATAAAATCAATTAAAATGAATCCTATTTTCTTTCTCTGAATGATGTACTTTTTACCAAATGTGTGAATGAACTATTTGTTTTAACATATACAACTCAAATGACTTTTCCCATCATTATAAATAATATTTTATTTTATTTTTCATTTAAAAGTTTACTTGGTTATTTTAAAATAAAATTATGTTCCTAATATTATAGAAATTTCTAGATATTAAATTAGTGACTTCAAAGTGAAAAGTGATTTTTTCTGAAGAAATGTTCTAGTGATTTTTTGAAATTATTCTCATCTATGAATAAAAGCATTGATATTAGATATGATTAACTGGGGATATGATCCAAATATTTAATATTTATTAATTCTCATGATGGTATAAGATTATGGTTATAAAATATATATGGTACCCATTTTCTTCTCCATGGGTTATGATATGATGAAATAATAATTTTTTTTCAGGATATTTTGGTATAAATGTGAATGGAATATGATTATTTGAATGGTGGTTTCATTAAATATTTCAAATTAATTAGGAAATGAATAATGTTTTATGAGATCAAAGGTTATACATGAAATTTACTCAACCCCAAAAGAGGGTACATGGGTAGTAATTCCAAGACCAATAAGGTTACACATGAGGTTATAACAAGCACAAATAAGGTAAATGGATAGTTAGAAAAAACCTAAACTATGATGAATATCTTGGCGGGTTGCGTTGAAATATAGATTTTATGATTATGATTATGACACAATTTTTATAAAGATATCCATCACATGTTCATATCCTTATGATATGATCTCATGGATCATGGTATTTGATTATTTTTTGATTCATGTACTATGATCTACCAATGAATTATTCCATGATTATGATATATTAATTACTTGGTATGATTCTCAAATGGTATGCTTATATTATCATACCATTATGATCATGTTATTCTTATATATGATCATTGAATGATGTTTTCTAAATTTACCCTTTATAAGCATCTGAGATCACCCTTTCTCATGTTTCCTTTCCCCAGGTTATGAAGAAGATTTTATGAAGGATATGACTAAGATCTCTACAACATGAAAATAAATTTGTAGGATATATTGAATATCTTTCAAAAAATAATATTATTATGTCTCAAGTCCTTAAAGACCCCAAACCTTTACCATTATAGGGTGTGTATTTTTATGAGATGTATTGAATATTCATTTAAAGGATGTAATACTTATGTATGTAATGTTTGGGTTACCAGAATCATGGTATAATCGAACTCCAAATGGAAGATTTATAGAAATATGATAAAAGACATAAAATTAGATTATACTTACAGGAAGTGAGGTTATGGTGAGGAATTATAGAAACAAATTCATACAAACTACTTACCTTAACTATGACTAATTGACCTGAATATCCTATCAAACCAGCACCTGACCCGATATGTCACCTACTCGAAATGAATTCCCAATCTCTATGGGTTGGCCACTAGAACTTGGGAATCAAACAAAAAACAGAGGGAATGATTTTATTGTACCTAAAGAGAAAAATGGAACATATATACAGCAAAGACAACAAAAGAATATATAAATATATTCTATAAAAGAAAAAAAATATTGGAAACCAAGATACTCAAGAGTATAAAAAAATTCCAAGTATATGTCCAACCACAAAAGACTTCAAAATCAAGAAAATAATAATGCCATGGGATAGTGTGGGAAAAATCCCACTATCTCACCTAAAAATACACATCCCAATAGATAAAACTTCTTTCCACATCACTATAACACCTTGAATTTTCATACATTGAAATACATAACAAGTTCTACATACAATCAATGAGATATGTAGAGTGTGAGATGAAAGGCTCAATTGGGTCTCAACCAGATGTTCCATATCAAGTATCTGAATAATAATCTAAGCACACTCAACTTTAAATAAATACAAGGAATGATAAAAGTTTAATATTTTTTACATAAAAATCATGGAGAAATAGTTTAATTTCCCATTTTTCCTCATTTTCAAATAAATCAGGTAAATTAGTTTCAAATAATTTCATATAAATATATCTCAATAGATTTACCAAGTGAAAAAAATAATGCATACATAATTTCTCAAATCAATCATATTGTAGTACAAAAAATAGTATGAACCAAAAGTAGAAGAAAAGGTAATATCACACTAGGGGTCATGATAGATTAGTATATCTAGGTCATTCATACTGAATATGTAAAATTGTATACACATCAATCCACTAGAAATAATCATCAAATATAGATGGAAGACGAGGACCTTAGAATGTGAATCAGTACTAGGTCAAATAAGTCCCAAGAACAACTTCCTCATAGAGAATAGGAAATCATCATGAGAAAACCCCCTAACGGTAGATGAGACCAATTATTATACCTTCTGCCTAAGTACCCAAGTCTTTCAATGTGTTCTATTTTATAAATCATTTCATCAAGATATTTCATTATTTAATTATTTGAAAACCATTTCACAATTCTTAGAAAACGATTTTCCATTTTACAAAATGAGGGGAAAATCTTTATCTATAAAACTCATTTACACACACACAAAAAATCGGTCATATCATACAATTTCATTCAATATTTTTTTATCAAAACAAGATAAATTCTGTTCACCAACACTGGCTAGAGACACAAACAGATACCTCAAAACTTGGGGTCACACACACCTGAAAAGAAATGAAAAAAAAGAGGATTAAAAAATGAAAACAGAGGCCCTAGAACAAAACACACATATTAGAACTAATTGAATTTCTTAAACAATCAGTGGAGAAAATGAATTAACAAAGGCCTTAGGAACATGAACCTTCCACACCATAAAATATGAAATAAAGGCCCCTGAAACAAGATCATATAAACGATATATAAAAAAACAAGTAGAAACATGACCCTAGGTCAACCGATCTAATAAAACTATGCAATGACATTACCACAATCAAAGCAATGAAGAAGTTGAAAGGATCACTCACCCAAAAAGATATAAACTAACCAAAATGGTGATCAATAACCAAATAAACCAATCTAAATTGAACAAGGAATCAAAAAAATCGTCAGAGAAGCCTTCTAGTTCATGAGATATAGAAGATGTGGATGAATAAAAAAAAATTCACTCAATCACCACCCTAAAATCATTATTCATGACATTTACATAGCATGTGATCCATTTGTATTTAATGTAATTATCGGGACATAAATAAACTGAAAAAACCGTCACCTTTTTATTAAAAACACACCTTTTAACATTAAAAGATGTGTAATATTCTCCTAGAATGCAATCCATTCACATTTTGTATCGGTTCATGGAATCTATCATATAGAACTTATAAGGAATGATTTTCTCCTATAGACTATAGAAACTAAAAAATTCATCACAAAAACCCCAAACAAAATTGGGAATTCTTCAAACATTGGGAGAACCCAAAAAACACAATAACATATTTATAAATAGAAAATATTAATTAAAAAAAACCTACATACTCTAAATTTATGTCATTTTCCTGAAAAAGTGTTCAACATCCTTGAGAGTCCCATGATACACCCAAATAAATGATAAAACAAGTAAAGGGAAGGGGTTTACCTAAAAGTGTGTAATAGGATATTAGAAACTTCCCACGATAAGTATTTAATTCCCTGATAAATTGTGTGGAAGAATTAAGTCTATTTAATATGTGGGTCCCCTTGTCCTTTATCAAAAACTCGTGCTCCCAAATCTCATGAGAATGTGATCCACACCGCCATAACAATATGGACAATGGAATTGACCTCCCGTGAAAGACTTTCACTTGAGAGTCAAAAATCTAAAATGGCTGATAAAAAATGAAAACATATGGATTTAACTTAATATCATCCCAACTAAGAACATGAGAGGGATCAGGATGATATTTATTGAGCTATGATATGTGGAAAAGTCTTGAATTCCTATCAACTAAACCAGAAATTTAAACTGATATGAATCCTTCCCAAGTTACTCAATGATCTCAAATGGTCCCACAGATCTGGGATTTAACATTCCCTCAAACACTCTTGATCTCATATCATCTGCAAAAAAATGAGACATGATGATTATAACAAACAACCTCATCATTATAAGAAACCGGGAAATCCATCTCGATGATGATTTCAAACAAATACATACCGAGAACAAGAAAATCTCATACTAACTGCATATCATCTATCAATAGAAAACTAGAAAAACACTAAATCCCCCACACTTTACTCTTCCCAAGAGGTGTTACTAACTCCATAACAAAGGACATGAGTTCTATTGGATGGTTACGAATATCAACGAAATGGATAGACATAAAAAAGAGGGAAACACTAGTATCAAATAATGTAATAGCTACTAAGGATGAAATAAATATGGTACCTATCATTGTTACTGGACCCACATCCACCTGTACTATAAAATAATCTACCGCATAAAGGTGTTTCACTCTTGAGGCATATTTATTGAGGCCTATAGTCTTTGAGGCATATTAATATTCCAAAATAGCCTTTGGAACTGACAATCCATAACGATATCAAGGAGTATACATATCCTAATAGAAATTCTATAGATGACTATAATGTATGAAACTACTACAGATCATAACAGGTGAATCATAAGAACACCATGTGTGTTTGACCTTTCCGAATTGATAATAAGTTATAGGCACACCACTATCTACAACTGGAGGGGATGAAGAGGACTAAAACCAAGAACCACCTCCACCACTCCTATGATGATCCTTCAAATTTATCTATTTCCCAATCATTCCATTGAAGGTACAACGTGGTGGAAGATAGGGGGTGTAATATCCATACTTACACCCCGTATTAATCTCTACCATCATAGAATTTTCCTCTATTTTCATATAGGTTGAAATATTCATCATAAATACCTACGATCTAATATTCGATCAAAAAACCTAAAGGTACCTCAATGCTTTCAGGTGGTCATTATTTATAACCTCTGGTTCAAAAAAAAACCATCTCAACAAATTGATTGGTGTATACCGACCCTAAAAGATCTCTCTTTTGTAAAGAGAGTAACTCAAGAAAATTTTCCATTATCAGTGACTCTAAAAAAAAACTTCTAAAATAAGTGAGTCTTAAAACTGTTCCAATCCAAACCCACATTCCTTTTTTCTTGTACCATAAAATCCCACCAATTCTTGTTGGGTCCCTTTAGTTTGAATACTACACACTTTACTTTGATACTCTCAATTGTATTCATCAATTCAAACATCTGTTTGATATTATCAATCTATTCCTCCATCTATTGAGTTTCATTTGTATCTTTAAGGGATGGTGGTTTCTCACACAAGAAATATTGTGATCAATGCCTTTATCTTAAATCATTAAGATATACATTAACAACTATGTTATGAACTTTTCGAACTTTTTAGTCAATATCATGGAATTATCATAAAAAATACACAATAAATTTTTGATCCACCAAAGGATTCTCTTTAGGAGCATCAACTTCACCATACTAATGAAATAACAGAAAATGTATTGGGGGAATAATACTGCACACCGAAACAAAAGAAATGGTAAGCCTATAGAAAAATCTTAGTTAAAACAAGAAATACCATAAGAAAAACAGAGATTAATACTAAGAAATCAATATTAGAGACACAAATCCCAAAATCCCATTGAAACTTGATTCTCATCATGAAAAAATCTTTCCAAAAACTCACTGCAATATACCACTCAAATGCCAACAATCCTATATCTATTCTATTGAATGATCTAAGAGAAGGAATCATGGGAACATACCACCTTTTAAACCAATCTATGATGAAACGACTTGAATACCCTCTCAAACTGGTACTCGTCCAGATATGTCACATACATGAAGGGTGGTCCCAATCCCCACAGATTGGGAACCAGGACCGAGCATCAATCAACAAATAGGGGGAATTATTTCACCCTACCTAAAGTAACAGTATTGAACATATATACAATAAATAAAATATAATAAAATATAAATATATTCCATAATAAAAAACAAATAGTTGAAACCAAATAAATCAAGAATATAAACAATCTTAAAGTACAAGTCCAACTTTAAAGGGAAACCCAGAAAGGAAAAAAACTACTCCATGTGATAGAATTAGAAAACTCCCACCATCTCAACACTAGTTACCCATCCCAGTTTATAGAAAACCTCAATAAATTGACATTCCCGGAATTGAAATACATAACTAGGTCTACACACCACCAAGGTGGTATGTAAGGTGCGATCTAATAGGATTAGTAGGTTCTTTCCCTGATGTTCCATATAAAATTTCTGAAAAAAATCCAATCATGATCAAATTTAAAGAAAAAAATGCCTGATAAATATTTAATAGTTTTTATATCAAAACAACGGAAAAAATAGATTAATTTCCACCTTTTCCACATTTCCCAATAATGTAGATAAATCAATTTCAAATAATTTTACATCCATATATCTCAAAAAATATATCACGTCAAAAAAATAAAGAATGCATCATTTCTTAATATTAAGTATATATTAGTACACAAAATAGTACAAACCAAAATAATAAGCCTTGGTAACATCATTTATAGGGTCACACTAGGTCAGGATAGCTAGTAAACTTGTACCTAAAATAGACAATAACATACACATCAATCCACTAGACATATGAATCATGTCTAGAGAGCATTGGAACAAACTAGAAATTAAACTCCCCTAAAAAGTCTGACAAGTCCCTAGAATAATAGTCCTAGACAGTATAAGAAATAAACTTGAGAACCCCCCTGATATTGGATGATACCAGTTACTATACCTTACACCAAAGTACCCAAGGCTTCCCATGTGAGATATTTTACAAATAAATTCATCGAACCAATTAATTAATTAATTATTTTAAAAAAAATTCAAAACCACCATTTAAGAACGCTTTGAAAACACTTTTCCCTTTACCAAAACCAAGGTAAAACAATATTTTATAAAACCTAGTTCCACACACACAAAAATCAGTCATATCATGCCATTTAATTTAATTAAAAAATTATCAGAACAAGATAAATGTTGTTCACCATCACATGCTAGATACCTAACTACCTACCTCAAAACTTAGGGTCACCCATTCCTATAATGGAACCCACTATAAGAGTATTAAAGAATGAAAACAGAGGCACAAGAACCAAAATACACATCATAGAATTGATTTAATTTTGAAAAGGATCAGTGGAGAATGTAAGAATCAACAATTTTATCAACTGAAATTCCCTAGTTATAATTATTTCATATAGAATAAATCATATTAAATCACATATATAACACAATATAAACTTTATAAATGAATAATGAATTAGATAAGAAGCATTTTTACAAATTGAGGAACCTATACCGAGGGAATAGTAACTTGATAGTTAGAAGAGTAATATAACCATTAAGAATTATAATCTAGCAAATAGAATATAATCATCACATATTTATGTATAAATAAAATTTAGGTAATTTTTTAATAAAAACATGATTCAATTATATCAAGGAATAAGTAAATAAATGTTTGAAAAATGATAAACTAAGTGTTAGAATTTATGTAAAATGTAAATGTCTATTTAAAATTTTTTAATTAATAAAATGATTTAAAAGATAATTTATTTCCATAAAATTGATATATAAATTAATATTTTTTTATTATGATTTTTATAATATTTTATGAGAGCCCAATTAATTCTTCAAAGTGTCATAAAAGTAGTTATAATTTTAAAATGTCGTTTTTTCAAATAAATGATAAATTAAATTAAAAATTAAATTTATCATATTTATAAAATTATTTTCAAAAAACAGAGTCCACTTTTTTAAATCTACACATCGAAAAATTTTAATGGTAGATTTTTTGATTTTTCTATAATACATGATTTCTTTTAGAATAATGAAATACAATAATTTAAGGTATTTAACAGGTACATGAATTATTGAGTCATGGATGATGTATGGATGATTTGAGCATCATAATATTGAAATACAATTAATTATTTAATTTATTTACTTATAAGGATCCACACTATTTATAGTCTTGATCTAAAATAATTAACTAATTAATAAAATAATCAAACCCCCCTTCTCCCACTATATTTACCACCCCTCACCAACTCGTCTCCTAACACCTTTTAAGCCTTGTATATTGATTATATTCAGAAACATTACTCTCCCAAACCTATTACCCATGTTCAATTCTACCATGTCTCACCAAAAGATCATTTCCAAATGTTTTAAGGAGGTTCTCAAGGAGACAACACTCAAGAGGTAAAACCCTCCCTCTTTCTCTTTCAATTTTGTTTCTTTTCCTATCCATAACTCACCTACCCTATAAAAAGTGACATGATAAACAAAATAGAGTGAATATACTATTATTTTATTATATTAATGGGATATGAATTATTAAATATCTTATCTTCTCCTTTTTTAGCTTAAAAACAAAAACATCATCCGTGATGTGTCGATTCACCACCTTCGTGGATGGCGTTTTTTTGTTTTCCATCACCACCTTCATGCCTAGTCTTAAAACCGTTATTATTGTTAAAAAATATTTAAAAATGTATATTTTATATTTTTTTCATGATATTGAACTAATATATATATATATATGTAATATTAAATAAAAAACAAAAATATTTTATAAAAATTGAAAATTCACCAAAATAAACAAACGTTCATCATTAACATTTTATATGATGAATCATTCTCAAAATTGAGGAAAAAATTATATTTGGGT
This sequence comes from Viscum album, assembly GCA_963277665.1. Taxonomy (NCBI): domain Eukaryota; kingdom Viridiplantae; phylum Streptophyta; class Magnoliopsida; order Santalales; family Viscaceae; genus Viscum; species Viscum album. Next base: position 117,271,930 of record OY728156.1, on the reverse strand, counting down.
CCATTTAAAATTATATATGTGAATATATATCATATAATTTGAATACTGGTATTTATCTTCAATTTTATAAGAACTCCCATAGTTATACTCAAGGGAACCAATCATAAAATCCTGAAACCAATGCTCCTAGAACGATAAAATTGAATCTTAGAACTCATAAAAAAATCAATAAATGAACAATATAAAATTATAATTAATAAAAAACATGTTGAAGAGGTTATGAATTAGTTAATTAATGGATATAATTTTATTATCCATGAAATTAGGTGAATGTGCAAGGTAAAAGATTCTCTTTGAACTCCTATTTTCCTTTAGGTTACAGTTTCTCTCTCTTAAATCCAATTTAATTATTAATTATTATTATTTACACATAATTTTTTTTGTTACAAAAATATGTTCCAACCTTGATTCTAATTTCTTTGATAGGAAAATACATATTTTATAACATTCCCTTCTCAATTTCTCCCAATAAAAAAGTCCGATTAAATGGAACTTCCCAATTTCTTACCCATTTTCAAGCACACTCCAAAATATGATTTAATCCATGAATATTTTTCTAAAATTTAATTTTTTATCATGAAAAAATTCCTTTTAAAATTCAATATTTATAGAAAAATTTATTCCTTTTTTCATTTTAATTAATTTGTTATTATCCCTTAAACCGCAATAAAGTGGCTAATTTCTAAAGTTTCAAAAACACAAATTTTTAGTGTTTTCACAATAGTTAGATATCATTTATCATGATCTATGCTTATTTTATATAATTAATTCCCAATTATGTTTTAAGTACAATCTTTAATTTCTACCATTACGACATTCCCTTTGGTTATTCTGTATGTCATGATTACGTTACTCTTTTCTTTCCATGTGTAACCCTTTTTTTATTACATATGTTTGATTATTTATGTGGAAATTACATGCATGAACATATTTTTATGGGTTCACATAGATATTTCTCCAATTAATTGGGTAATTTGTAGTCACATGAGACGTCATATTGGGAAAGGGAGTAAACTTGATTCTTTTATGGAACGTTGTCCACCATGCGATACTATCTTGGTAGTTAGACTTGATGGATGTCTATGTCATTTTTTATGTTGCTAACACATTCTTATGATTCCATGATAACATAATCCAATGTTCTACATAGTATGATTCAATATTTTTATTCATTCTCCATGACTTTTTATTTCATCTTGTTATGCCAACAAACCCATTTTCTATGCTTCATTCATATGTTTTTTCCCTTATTGGGGTTTTTATCTCATCCCTTTGTCCATGTGTTCACCATGTGATCCTATACAGATGGAAGAGATCAAATGAGGTTAAGATCTCTTTATAGAGATTAATTGTTTTATGGCTTCTAATTATGTTTCTAATATTTCAAACACACTAGAATTTACAATATATAGTTTATTTTGATGGTTAGTTATCCTTAAAATCATGTAATAATATGTGTAAAAGGATAGGGTGTCTAGAGTTCTTATCAGAGTATGATCTAGTTATTTTCTGAGATTAAGACTAGATAACTTTAGTAATAAACCTTTTTATAATTATATAAACATGGAAAATCTAGATTGAAAATTAGAAAATCACTTGTTAGGATATAATTTATTTTTTATTTTTATCATTGTATGTTTAAAATTTCACTTTTATATGTTCATTATCTTGGTATTGAAGCCCCTTCAATTTTAATTTCTTTTTATAATGGATGGAAATAAAAGAACCCATCCCAAAAGTCAATGTGATAGGAAATGTGATTATTTCTCTAATGAAATTCCAAATCTGATGGGAATGAGAGATGAAAACATCATGATAGTACTTGATCAAATGAATCAAGATATGAATAATATCTGTAATCATTTGTAATTACCTCATTCTCCTAAGAAAGGTCAAGTTGCGGTCAAATCTTTTATGAGACCAAGGCCTCCTATCTTTAATAGATCTTAGGATCCCCTATATGTGGAACAATGAATTAACTCCATTGAGAAGATAGTATCTATAAATCAGTTCTTAAAAGAAGACATTGTTTTGCTAGAAGTTTATCATTTTTATGGGGATGCTGATCAGTGGTGGACACTGATCAAGAAAAACAAATTTTATAGAGTAAATTGATTCCAAAGAAGGGAACGATTTCAGGAAAATAAATTTCAACAAATATTTTCCCTGAACTCTCTGTATTAAGATGGAAAGGGAGATCCTCAAACTGAAGAAAAAGGAATACGAGTCTATCGGGGTGTAGAAGGAAAAAATTACAAGGATTTCAGGACATGTCTTTGAATTTTTCATGAACAGGGAAATCAAGGTGGATCACTTCTTTTGCAGACCGAAGTTATGTCTAGGAAATTCATTGGTGATTGGAGACTTTGACAGCTATGAGAATGTATTATATTCTTCTCTTAAGGTCAATATTGAGATAATAGTATCTTAGTGGTTTCATGGGATATAAGATAAAAAGTGTAAAATGGAGTTTATTACAAGAGATCAAAAAATAAATCCCATGACAGAAAGAAAACCCTTCATCCAAAGTGTGAAATGTTTTGTAAAAAGAAACCTAGAAACTGCCTATGGGGAACCAGGAGATGCTTCAAATGTGAAAGAGAGGGGAATATAGATAATAATTGTTGAAGGGTTATGAAGAATCCAAAAAAAGTGTAGGAAAAAAGGAAGGTTCAACTAAACACTCAGCCTATAGTGCAATGTTTCAACAATAAGGAACACATGAATTATGTGATCTATTTTCCTAATCCAAGGTTTGTTAGAGGAAATCAACAAAAAAACCTCCATGGAAACAAGTAAGGAATCATTCTACCACTAATTATAAGGTGGAACCAAAAAATGATTTGGTTACAAGTACACTAGTTATTCATTCCAAAATATAAAATTAACTATTTTATTCTAGTTCTACATATTCAATCATATATTGAAAGTTTAGTAGAACTATTAAAAAACCACCAAAAAATATGGAGGTTGAGTTATCTATGATAACAATTAATGGGATTATTGTTGAATCCAAATTATATAACTCCTCCCCAGTTAATTTTTATGAACTAAAACTTCTAGAAAATATTTTCTTACTTTGTTTAGTAGAGTATAATGCTATTTTTTGGAATGGATTGTATACCTTTATAAATATTCAATATCAACCATCGAGAAAGACAGATCACTCTTCACATTATGAGGCATCCTCCATTTTTATATATGTTTAAGGATGAGTATGAATTTATTTCATAATCATCATCTCAGGAGTGGATATTGTTGAATTATAATAAGGAAAATTTAGTTCAAATGATTGAGACAAATTAGATAATCATGCTCTAAGACAAACCCATTGCGATGGACTATAATGATGCATTCTTTGAAGAATTGCATGGTTTTCCTCCGGAATGAGAGGTTTAGTTCTTAATTGAACTTATTCTTGGATCTTTTCATATATCAAATACACCTTATATAATGGCCATTATCGAGTTAGAGGAACTAAAGAAGACGTTTCAAGAGAATATGGACAAGGGTTTTATAATCCCAAGTACTTTTCCATGGGGTTCACTAGTTATCATTTTCAAGAAGATGGATGGATCAATCTTCTTATTGATTGATTATCATGAGATCAAAAAAATCATGATAAAGAATAAAAATCCCATTCCATGGATAAATGACTTGTTTGATCAACTATGTGGGTCCATTTATTTATATAAGTTGGATCTTCAATTGGGATATCACTAATTAAAGGTGAATAAGGAAGATATTCCAAAGACTACATTTCACTTGAGGCATGGAAACTATTATTTCATAGTGATTCCCTTATAACTCCCTAATGATACAAGAATTTTCATCGAATTAATGAATAAATTATTTAGATATTACATTGATAAATTTTTGGTAGTCTTTATCAATGATATTCTTATATACTCACAAAAAAAGGAGAGGAAAGAGGAGAATTTCAATACTGTGCTAAAGACATTGAAAAAGGAAAAAACTTTTGCACTGTATAGGAAATTTGAGTTATAGATGGAGGAAGTATCATTCTTGGGGCATGTTATCAATATCAATGGAATATCTGTGGACCCTTCTAAGAAAAAGGAAATAAAAGAGTGGGATAATACAACATAAGTAATGGAGATCCTTAGTTTCCTCGGTATATGTGTGTATTACCAATGATTTTTTAAGAACTTATCACAATTTTCATACCCACTAACCAAGCTAACTCGGAAGGGAGTAACATTTTCTGGACCATTGAATGTGAAGACTGCTTCAAAGAGTTGAGAAAGAGGCATATAACTGTATCAGTACTCACACTACCAACAAGTCGGGAACTCATTGTGGTATAAAAAAATGATTAAAAGAAAGTATTAGACTATGTACTAATGAAAATGATAATGTGAAATACTACACCTCAATGGAGTTAAAATTTCATGAGAAAAACTATTCCACGAATGATATGGATTTGGTGGTTATGATCTTTGCATTAAAATTTTGGAAGTATTCTCTCTATGGGGAGAAGTGTGAGATATAACCTGATTATAAGAACATAAATGTATATTCACATTGAAAAAGATTAATATGTTCCGATGAAGATGACTATATCTCATCAAGGATTATGACAACTCAATCCACTAACATAATGGTATAGGAAATAAAGTGGTGGATGCTCTAAGTATAAAGGATCCTACAACATTGTCAATGATAAAAATTGATAAGGATGAATTATTCATTGATTTTCATAGGAAGGAAATGAGAATAATTAAGTAAGGAACATCATCAATCCTATCTCGAATGATTTTTCAACAATACCTTATGAGGAAAATAAAGAATTCTCAATGAAATGATGTGGAAAATTAGAAAAATGTGGAATCTATCAGAAAAACAAAATCCCCAATGTTCAAAATTGATGAAGAAGGTGTCTCAATATTTGGGCCATGACTATGCATACCATATAATCCAGAGATAAAGAAAGTGATTCCGAATGATGCATATAGATTAACCTTATCTATTCACCCTAGGAGCACAAAGATGCATTGTGTTCTATAAGCGCACTATCAGTGGGACAATATGAAGAAGTAGATCACTAAATCTACTTTAAACTGCCTAGTATGTCAACAAGTGATGGATGAAAGGAAAAATTATAATGGGATAATTCAACCATTACCCATTATGAAATGGAAATTGGAAAACATCAACATAGAATTTTTCATTAGACTTCTAAAGACCTCTAAATGTAACAATAAAATCTTGGTCTTTGTGGATCATTATACAATGAAAAATCACATTATCATAATTTGAGAGAAATTATCACTTGAAAAACTTTCACAGATATATATCAAACAAGTGGTTATTCTATATAGAGTACCACTATCAATTGTATTATATTGAGATCATAGATTTACCTCTAATTTATGGAAACGTCCCAAAAATACTCTAAAATTTGAGATTAACATCACTATGGTCTATAATCCTCAAGATGATTCCCAATATTAGAGGACAATTAATACACTAGAATACCTATTATGATAATGTTCTATTGACTTAAAATGAGAATGAGACCAACATCTTTCTTTGGTTGAGTTCTCTTACAATAACTTTTTACACTCAAGAATCCAAATGGATCGATATGAATCCCTTTATGGAAAAAGATGAATAACACTTGAATTTTAGGATGATGTTGGTGAACGTATTCTTATAGGACCTAAAACGGTTGAAGAAATGGTAGAAAAGGTGAAAACCATTCAAAAAAATTAAGGTATCCCAAATTTGACAAAATAGATATACAGATAATCATTTATGGAACTTCAAGTTTGATGTTGGTGACATGTTATTCCTCCAAATATCCCCATGTATGAGGATCATGATATTTGGGAAGAATGGAAAGCTGAGTCCCTGGTACATTGCCCCCTTCATCATTTTTGATTATGTTGGAGTTGTGGCCTATCGAAAAGAACTTCCACCTAACATGTCTCAAGTACATGATGTATTCCACATGTCTCTATTGATGAATTAAACACCATATCCCTCACATGTACTGAATCTGTAGTACAAATAGATAATAAACTCTTATATAAAGAGAAGTTGATGATGATCTTGGTCTATAGAGATAAAGTTATATGAAACATGACTAATCACCTGGTTAAATTAATATGGAGAAATCCTAAGTAAAAATAGGTGACATGGGAACCTTAGGATGAAATGAAGGATAAGTACCCTATACTATTTTCACCTTAGTAGGTTAAATGAAATTTTGAGTGTGAAGTTTCATTAGGGGGAAGAATTTAACGACCACGAATTTTATCAATGGAAATTCCCATCTTATGATTATGTAATATATTATAAATAAAATAAAATAACATAAATATGATAATAAAAACATGAAAAATGAAGAAGGAATGAAATAACAGGTATTTATAGAAATTAAGGAAGCTATACCGATGGAATAGTAACTTGACTATTGGAATAGTAATATGACCATTAGGAATAGTAATCTAGCCAATATAATATTAACCTCACCTATTAAATTATAAATAAAATTTCAGTATATTATAAATAAAAAGAATATATAAATTTATATTATGGAATAAGTAAATAAATGTTTTCAAAATGTAGATTAAATATTGGAATTTTTGGAAATTTAATTTTTTATTTACAATTTTATATTCAAAATAATTATTTAATGGAGAAATTATTTTCATAAAATAAATTATTAAATTAATATTTTGTTTTCTTATTATTATAAGTTAATTTTATGTGACTCAATTAACTTTTTAAAGTGTCATAAAATCAGTTATAATTTTAAAATTGGTATTTTTTGAATAAATGATGATTTTAACTAAAAATTAAATTTCTCATATTTATAAAATTATTTTGTAAAATAGGGTCCATTTTTTAACAATACATATTGAAAAATGTATAGGGTGATTTTTGGGAAATTTTCTAAAATATTACAATTTTCGGTGAATTGTGAAATTCGATAATTTATGATATTAAACAAATACATGAATTATTGTGTCATAGATGATGTATGGATCATGTTAAAACCATAATCTCTAACTATCCTTAATTATATAATGTATTAATTGATAAGGTTCAACTTGATCCAAAATAATAAAGTAATAAATAAAATATTCAAAAAACACCCTCTTCTCCCAGTATAGATACCACCCCTCATAATCTCTTATCCTCACACCATCAAAGACATAGATATTTATTATATTACACACAATTAATCTCCCACACCACTTCCCCACATTATTGTCTTACTGGTATCACCAAATGACCATTTCCAAGTGCCTTAAGGAGGTTCTCAAGGGGACGACACTCAAGAGGTAAAACCCTCCTTCTATCTCTTTCAATTTCTTCTTTTTCTTATCCCTACCCCACATACCCTATCCAATGTGACTTGATATATCTAGTATCATAAAAATAATATTATTTTATTATGTTAATGGTACATTCATGATCAAATCTATTATATTCTCTTATTTATCTTAAAAATGAAAACATCATTTATGATGTGTCGATTCACCACCTTCATGGATGATGATCTTTATTTTTATATTACCACCTTTAAGAATTGTTTTTAAAAAGTTATTATTTTCAATAGTGATTTTAAAATTTATATTATATCCTTTTTCATGATCTTCAACTAATATATATACATATTATTAAATAAATATTCAAAACTAATTCATGATGATCGCAAATTTAGCAACATAAACAAGTGTTCATCATTAACATTTTATATAAGGAATAATTATACTACCTGAAAAAGTATAGATGTGACCATTCAAAATTAGGGAGCTACATAAATATCATATAATTCCACTTCTGATGTTTTTCTTCCAATTGAAAATAACTCCCATAATTATACTGATGGGAACCGATCATTAAATCATGAAATGAATTCTCCTAGAATAATGAAATTGAATCATATAACTCATCAAAAAGGCCATAAATGAATAGAATAAAATTATAATAAATCAATAAAATTTATAATAGGTTATTAATTAATTAATTATTTGATTTAATTTTATTATAAAGGATTGTAAGTGAAATTTTTGAACACTTTTGGACATAAGGTAAGAGATTCTCTCTGAACCCCCATTTTTCTTTCGGGTAACGCTTTCTTTCTCCCTACCAAAATGAAAATTTTAATTATTATTATTCACTCATTGTAAATTTTTTTTAAGTTCCAAATAAAAGTACATATCTCAATCATTCTTTCTTTTTTGAGGGAATAAAATATTTATAAGGTCCCCTTCTCAATTCCACCCGATAAGCAAGTCTGGTTTAAGGGAAAATCCCAATTTCTTACCCATTTTCAATTAAACTCCATAATATTTTTAACCCACCAAATTTTTTAAAAAATCATAATTTTTATCATGAAAAACTACCATTTTCATTTTTGTTTTTATGAAAACTACATTTCTATTTTTTCTTAAACACACGTTTTACATGATTTACTTCAGTTGGAAAAAAAATTCATGATCTACACCTATTTTCCCTTAAAAATTCCCAAGTTTGTTTTAAATCCACTCTTTCATGGCAACTATTATTATAATCCCTTTGGTTATTCCTTATGAAATGATTATGATACCCATTTCCTTCCAGGGTAAACCTTATGTATATTCCTAATATTTGATTAATTATTAGAAAACAAATATGCATTAAAATGTTATAATGAGTGAATCCAGATAGTGATCCAATGAATTGGGTAATGTTTAGTCTCATTAGATGTCATGTTGGGAGAGGAAGTAGACCTGATTCCTTTATGGGACTTTTTCCACCATGTGATATAGTATTGGAAGTTATACTTGACTAATTTTTTATTTCATGTTTATGTTTATTACACATTTATATGATTCCATGATTACATGATCCCATAGTCTACATGTTATGATTTTATATATTTATTCATGCTCTATTATTTTTTAGGTCGTCATGTTATTCCTTATAACCATTGTGATATGATTTATTCCTATTCTTATTCCCTTATTGGAGTTTTTAGCTCATCCCTTTTTTCATGTATTACCCAGGTTATCCTATGAATATATAAGAGATCAAAGGAAGTTAAGAGTGATTTATAGAGATTAAAAAATATATGTTTTTGTTTTGGTTTCATACCATCTAATTAAGTTCCTAATATTTAAAATACACTAGACTTTATGATTGTTGGTATGTATTTGCAGGTTATTTTTTTATAAATGTCATGTAATAATATGTGTAAATGATAGTGTCACTATATATAAAATGAATTAACACATAACTCAAGAACACACAGCCACCGCACCATAACCAAGGAAAGAACAACCCCAAGAATAAGATCAGAAAATAAATCTATAAGAAAACAAAATGAAACATCACCATGGGTCAATAAATATAATAACAAAATGAAATTTCACTACCATGATTAGAGTAAAGAAGAAGAAGAAGAGGGGATTACTCACTTTGAGAGATGAAAAACCATCCACAATGATGATCAATCACTAAATGAACCAATCTGGATTGAATAAACACTTTAAAAATTACCGGAGAAGCCTTATAGGTTGAGATCAAAGGAGAAAAGTTTGAAGGAAATAACATAGCACTCACACACCACCCTAAAATCCATATTCAAGACCTTTACATGGAATATAATCCCTTTATATGTCGTGTAATCCTTAGGACTCTGATACATCGAAAAAACCATCACCATATTATAAAAAATGGACCCTTCAACATTATACATTGTGTAATACATTCATTATTTGTACTAGGTTAACAAGATCTACCCTTTAGAACTTACATGATGTGAACTACTATTACATGATGTGTATTTATTATCAATATTTTAGAAAATAAAGATTCCTTACAAAAACGCCAAACTAACTTGGATATTCTATGAACTCGGGAAGAACACCACACATCCATTAACACATTTATACTAATACTCCATTAATTGGAATAGAAATACACCCCAAAAATTTAGGTCATTTATCCCAAAAATTTATCTCCATCCTCATAATTACAAAGACACACCAAATTAAAAAGGAAAACTAGTGAAGATAACGGATTTACTAGATAGTGGGTAACGGTATATTACCTTAACCTTGTCTACTTCCTATAATAACTGACATAATGAACTAACATTAATCAGTGAAAATCACTCAAAAACGAGTATATAATTAATAATAGGTAAAAACTAGGAAAAAATATGATATTCTAGATGAAACAACCCTAATTAAACTTTTAAAATTAACCATTCAATTAATTATCATTTTATACAAATATGAAAAAAATGAATCATTTGGAGATTTTTTCAATCTCCATGAATATTACATATAAAACCTAACCATTTTGTATAATCTCCTTGATGAATCTTAGGTATATCTTAATCCTAACCATAGTTGATTTTTGTAAAATGGAATGACCCTTCTATATGGGTAAATGGCCCTTACGTTTCACAGGGAAGACTCTTAGACTTATATTTCATGTGAAATAAATCCTATATATTCAATTCATCACAAAATCAATCTTACATACACAGGAAATCTCTAGGATGACTCTTACATTTCATACATAATAATTTTTCCAACTCTCTATAGAATGATTGTCACGAACCGATTCTGGTTTCCATCAAAACATGCACCAAAACTAGAATATAACAAGGCCCTAAGGGAATTTACTATCCCCATGGGCTGGAACAAGTGCCTAGGTATCATAGATTTTGGTTTGGGAATGATTTACCAGAGTATGGATACTTAAAACAACAAAACCAATCAATCAACCGAGTCTGAAAATTCATGCCAAACAAGACTTAAATAAAATACATAACAGAATACATATGTTTAAAAATATAACAAATGTTCTAAATACACATAAAATTGTAATAAAATAGACCCAAGGACTCTACAATACAATGGGTTCTCACCCATAATCCGTCTCCACAACGTCGCACCATGGAAGGGAACTAACAACCCGAACCACAATCACCCAAGGCCTTTCCTTTACCTGTGTCAAAAAATGATCAAGTCTAATTACACCCAAGGGGTGTAAGTAGGGTGTGAGCCTAATCACAATACTATACCACCAAGATATTACATAGAATAAACAATAAAAGATAAAAATCATGCCAGTTTTGAAAATCAAGAAGTGGTATAAATAATTTCTAAAGAATGAAACTTTTAAGTTAAAATAGTTTTCAAAGGGAATTTTCCATGAGTGAGCACATTTCAGTAAAACATGTAATATACAATATTTTATAGTAAAAATCACCATATGAAAAATATAGTTACAAAATATTTAATGAGAACTAATCTCGGGAACCCCCCTTGGCACTAGTTAGTCTCAGGCCCCATGTACCTAATACCTCAGTGTAAAGTAACCATAGAAAAATTCGATCTGATGAACAATCCACTAGTAGGGAACATACCCAAAACCCAGTGGTCCCAAATAATTATCAGTATAGTTTTGTTACTATTTTAATTATCCATTTGGATTAGTGAAACATGGATAAAATCACTCTAGATCACTAGCGTATTAGTACATATCAGCCCTCCTAGATACCCGAGCTTCCCCCTTTGTGCTCAAACCATTATCTCATGATACCAAAAGCCATTAGAAAATAAATACATCAATTATGGTAATAATAAACTTAAAATTATAGAAAAACAAGCTTATCACCACTTACACCAACTAAAAAAAACTTTTAGGATTTCAATAAAATAACATCATAAAATTTAATAATGTTTTGCAAACAAAATCCCTTGAAAACCCAACATTGAACACCATATGCATAACTAAATTCACCAAAATAGATTCTGAAACACCCAAAATATTTCTATAAACCCATTACAAGAGTTATAAAACAACCACAATAGGCATATCATAAAATAGTCATGTAAAAAACCCAATTTAACACAAAATTGGTACCTAAAAATCATTTTCTTAACAAACATCACCAAAACCAAATTTTATAGAAAGGATAGTGAATGAGAAGTGTTCTAAAATGGTAATTATAAAAATCTAACTCATCTAACATTGATTAAACATGGAATCACCTACCACAAGTGTCAAAACCCATGAATCTTTGTGCAAAAATTCAACAACATCACCACCACACCACAAAAGACATAGATCAGGCCTAAAACCAAAATAATAGACCAAGAAATATAAGATAAACCCCTAGGTTTAAAAATATAACTACTGGAGATTAGGAACTTTAATAATAAATGGAAGAAACACTAAGAAAATGGAATAAACCCTAAGAAAATGGGAGGAGGAAAGAAGGAGACCCACATACTTGAGGTATCTTGAAGGAATTTCCCAAAATGTACAAGTAGCTGAATTTCCAAACAAACAGATAAGAATATGAGGTTTGAATAAGCCTGAGGAGGTTATGTGAGAACTTAATTGGGGGGAAAGTGTAAGAATTGAAGTAGTTATGAAGGAAACAAGTTACCTCTTCAAATCTAGTCAATTTTAGAAAGCCTAAGAAGTTATTCCCTAATTCGTGATGCATATGATCTCCATAGAGGGGGAAAAGAGAATGGGGGAACACCTAGGGTCGTTAGGCTCGGTTGGGATTTGGAATCAATGAAAAATCATAAAAATTATATAAGATATTAAATAAAAAATTTTGTTTTAAAACTAGAAATGGGCTTCCTGGCTGGCCCAATTCCATAAATAAAAACCCAAATCCACCATGATTAGGGATTCCTAAAGAGACCAAATTGATATTTTTGTGTTAATAGGTCTGGGGAGGTGATTTTTGAAGTTTAATGGGTGAAAAATGTTGAAACATGAAAGAGTTATAAAAGAAACAAAATTGGATTTTAAATCTGGAAATGGGCTCACGGTTCGACCCAAATCATAAAAACTCACCCTTTCCTCAAAAAATGCAAGGGAAAATCCCACAAATATGCATGAATGGAAATGAAATGAAATGTAACTTTAAAATAAGTCATGGATGTGACAATTCTCACCACGAAGAAAGAATTTACATCCCAGAAAGTTGACCTGAAACTTGATTAGAAAACAAGAATGAGTACTCCTTCTCAACCCCAAAAATTCACTCCCAAGTCTCATGTGAATCATTCCAATGTTGCCAAAGAACCCATACCAGTGGAATTGACTTTCCCTAAATCACCATTTCTTGGAAGTACACTTTCCACAAAAAACTCTCAAAAATAGATAAATCAGGCTCTATATCCAACTGATCCAAATTCACTACATGGGACATATCTAAGTTGTATTTATTCAACTGGGTGAATTTGAAGATGTCACGGATGGATGTAACCTAAGATGGTAAGGCCAACCTCCATGCCACCTTTCCAATATGATCAGTGATATCAAAAGGTCCGACATACTAGGGTGTCAGCTTCCCTTTGTTTCCCAAATCAATGCTGGCCTAGATGAGGGGCCACATTCATGAATACACTTTCACCTATAGAAAACTCTAGCTCTCGACACCCCAGGTCAGCATATGATTTATGGCGACTTTGAGCTTTCAATAAGTGTTGCTCGATTAACTTGACATTCTCAGAAGTCTCATACACCAGACTCGTCCCCAATAGTGAGGTCTCACCTACCTCCTCCCAACATAGGGGGGACCGACAAGTCCAACCATATATCACCTCAAAAGAATCTATTCGAATCGAGGATTGTTAACTTTTATTATAAGAAAACTCAACCCATATCAAATGGATATCCCATGAACCTCCAAAGTCCAGAACACATGCCCGAAGCATGTCCTCCAAAATCTAATTCGCTCGCTCTGTTCTACCATCTGTTTGAGGATGGTGTTCCATGATCATCTTAATATGATACCACAAGGCCTTATTAAGGCCCTCCAAAAACCAATACGTTAAAAATAGGTCTCTATTTGAGAAAACATTTGATATCCCACCATGGAGCCTTACAGCCTTCTAAAGATAAAAATGACCCAACTCATCCACTTTACTTGTATCTCTGATCGTAATGAAGTGGGATGATTTGGGAAGATGATCAATAACCACCCAAATGAAATTATTACCCCAAGGTGTATGAGGAAATCCTAAAATTAAGTCCATGGAGACCTCTTCCCACATCCAGGTAGGAATGGGTAACTGCTGGAGAAAACCGGAGGGCCTTTGATGCTCTTTTTTCACTTGCTGGCATGTGTAGTATCTCAAACAGAAGTCCGCGATGTCTCATATCATTCCAAGACACTAGAACTACTGACATACATCATAATACATCATGGTGGCACCCGGATGAACATCCCACTAAAACAGGTTGTTATCCCGCATCACTAGCTTCCTCAGAGATAAAGACACTACTGAACAGCCCTTGAAGCACAAGATGCCCTAGAAAGATGACGAACAATCAGAAGATGTCTCTCCACCATGATGAAACTTCTTTGACCGCTAACATATCTCATCACTATGATGTTCTCACTGAATTAGCTCCACTAGAGTAGGAGTCAACTGAAAGCTCTCCAATAACACACCCCCATTTTCCTCCTTGGTCTGCATATGCATCTGAGTAAAGAGTGCCATCAGAGTCCACTCATCACTGGACTTCATCAAAGCCTTTACTAAGACTATTGTACTTAAGCCGTCATACACCACATTACCCTTTCTTGGGGTATAGACAATGTCAATGTCAAAACCCTAAAAGTACTCGATCCAATGACGCTGCCTCATATTGAGGTCCTTATATGAGACGATATAGGCCAAGATTTTCTGATCAGAGTAGACCAAAAACATCTCCCCAAATAGGCAGTGACACCATGTTTTCAAAGCATTCATCAAAGCTTCCAACTCTATGTCGTGGGTCGGATAATCATTTTTGTGTGGTCGTAGTTGGTGAGAGCCATGCACCACCACATGATCATCCTGCATAAGCATGCACCCAAGACCCATACCCAAAGTGTCACAATACACCACGTACGCCTTTCCAGCCTTTGAAAAAAATGGGGGTGGTATTCAACCACCTGTTCAGCTCCTCGAAGGATGCCTAACATTCTGGGGCCCATAAAAACTTCACCCCTTTTTAGGTGAGCACGATCATCGATGAAGAAAGCTGGGAGAAATCCCAAACAAACCACCTGTAATAACCATCCAGGCTGGGGAAACTCCTGATCTTGAACATGTTCTTCGGTTTACCCTATAAAATAACCGCACTAATCTTTTTCGGGACACCGAAACCCCCTAATCTATGATCACATACCTCAGAAATTTCACCTCCCCGATCCAGAAAGTGTATTTGGACATCTATGAATAAAGGTGATGCTCTCGAAAAGTGCCCATAACAATCCACAAGTTATGCCCATGTTCCTACTCATATCCTGAATAAACTAGGATGTCAAATCGAGATACTGATGGAACAACCTATTCACGTGTTCCATAAAGACGACTGGAGTGTTGGTTAATCTGAAGGGAATTTCCAAGTACTTGAAGTGGGCATACCTGTTTCAGAAGGCTGTATTTTGAATATATGCCTCCATTACCCTGATTTGAACTAGCCTGAATGAATGTCGATTTTAGAAAACCACCATTACCCCTTCAACTGATCGATAAAGTCATCTATTTGGGTAAAAGGATATTTTTCTTGATTTTTGCCTTATTCAGCTTCCGTTTTCAATTCACAACTGGAGGGATCCATCAGCCTTTTTTGTGAACAACATAGGAGAGGCCCAAAGAGAGATGCTCAGGAAAATGAATCCTTTGGATTATAGGTCATCCATCTATATCTTTAATTCCATTATCTCGGTGGGGGCCATGCGATATGAGGGAAGATATATCTGTTGTGTTCTTAGTGCAAGATCAATCAAGAACTCCACATCCCGCTCTGGGGGAAAACCAGAAAAATCATCCGGAAATATCTCCAAAAACTTTAAACTACATGTGGTAGTCCACTATCATGAGAATTAACATCATATTCTATCATGAGTGATAATAAATGAAAAAAATATCTCCTAACTCTAGGAGTGGAGGTCCCACACAACTTGACAGAGGATACCATTCCCCACGAAAAACCTGACGACCCCCATCAGGTGCCGTGAAACTGACCCGCCGCCTATAGAAATCGATGCGCACCAAAAAGTGTACTAGCCAATCCATGACAAGTATTATGTAAAATAAATCCATATCCAAGACCAATAGGTCCCACTCTATATGAACCCTAAACACCGAAAGCACACATGATGGGAACATGAGACCATGCTTCTTTCTCTCCCAGCAGCATCACTAACTCCATCGAAAAAGATTACAACTCGATTGGAAAATTCAATGTGTCTACAGAATGGTTAGAAATTAATGAAATGAATGCATTAGTGTCAAAAAGATCAGAAACTATATAATATGAAATCAAAACGGTACCTCGAACTATGGAAGGTTCCACCTCTAATCCTTGTGGTGCCTTATCCACCACATGGAGATGTCTGGTCTTTGCTTAAGGAAAATTGCACATTCGTGACTGTTACCTAAACTGGATCTTCCCAAAATATGACCCATAAATACCATCACAACCACAAAATCAAGATCCAAACATCCTATATGGCTCTGACAGATATGTAACTCCCCTTTAATACATTGATCTTGTCCCACTATGAAGTGGATGTGACACCCCGCTAAAGCGCTGGAAGTTACCCATACCTCCACATTGTTAACAGGGCTTTAGAGGAAATGGGAATCCTTTGTGTATGTTCCCCAACCTTCCACACTGGTGGAACATGTTGTATATTCCATCAGAAGAAACATATGTGAAATTCTAGGAAGAGTGGCCTGAACTACCACCTCCCTTCTTCCCCTTCTCCTATCACTTACTTTTCTTCTCTGAATATTTTCCACATCCAACTACTGATATTGTCCCAGAGAAACCATCCCTCACTTTTTAGAAAATATCCACCATACATGACTGATCAACCACCTAATCATAGGTTCTCAACTTGAACAAGAAAACTTGGGAGTATATCTCTAGTCATAATCCTTTCTCAAACCTCTAGTCCTTCGCTTGCTCATTAGAGACGATTTCAGGATCATACTGATCCAGATCAGTGAAATAGTTGGCGTACTTCATCATAGAAAGATCCCCCTAAACAAGATGCATGAACTCTCAGGATCTAGTGTATGGAAAGACTTCAAGGAAGCACTGTTCATTGAAGACGACCTTGATATCTTCATAGCGTATGGGCTCATACTTTGCAGTTTGAAGTACTAATTCCCACCACCTGTGGTTGATACCCTCTAATAGAAAAGAGGCACACTTCACACTAACCTCCATGGGTGTGTCCAAGAACTCGAACATGCACTAGATCTTTAGAATCCATTCCTCTGCTTCCTGGGGTTCTATGCTACCTCAAAAAGTGTAAGGCTTATTTTTTAAGAAATCCTCGGCCTTGGCCTTACTAGGACCAGTCTCAACTTCTCTAATAGGATCTGGAACATGATCCAATCCATTTTCTGGAGCTTAGAAATCGTGAACCACAACATCTACTAGCCCCTAATCTGGCGGTGAGGGAGAACTCTCTCTAGATTCCTCCCATGGGTGCATGCGAGCTTTCCGGGGATGCATGTTAATACAAAAGACAATAGTCACCAAAAATCCGTACAGAAATTCTGAAACTTTCATCTATAACATCGAATATAAATAATCCAAACACATTACAACGATAAAAGAAAAAACTATCCCACCCCCACCTGATGTCCATGTGTAGTCTTCAACCCACACATCTCACATATAACCAAAGTCAAACAAACAATTAAAATATCCTATGGTGACTTGAGCTCTGCCAAGAGAGGTGTAGGACAAGATCCCTACTCATGACCAAAACTCAGAGTCTCGACAGTCCTAGCTCCTGTCTGGCCCAACTAATCCCAAAATAATAATACAACCTAGAAACATTAACCTCATCTGATTCCATTTTTTCACTAACTGAATCTAGTATCCCTCAAAACTGGCACCAATGACTCCACACCACAAGGTTTCATGACCCACAAGCTGTCTCCACAATGCCACACCATGGAAGGGAACTAACAACCCGAACTGCCATCACCCAAGGCCTTGCCTTTACCTGTGTCAAACATGATTGAGTCTACTTAAACCCATGCGGTGTAAGTAGGGTGTGATATTAAGACCAATAAAATACCACCAAGATATTCCATAGAGTAAGAAATACAAGAAAAAAATAATTCCAGTTTTGATAAGAAATAAGTGATGGAAATAGTTTCAGAAGAATGAAACTTTTAAATGAAAAAAGTTTTCAATGAGAATTTTCCATGATTTAGAACATTTTAGTAAAACATGTAAGCTAATTTATTATACAGAAAAACCACCATATTCTAAAGATGGTTACAAATTATTCAATGAGCATAATATCAGGAACACCCCTAGGTACTAGTTATCCTCAAGGCCCATATACCTCATACCTTGGTGTAAAGTAACCATTGAAAAATCCATTCTCATGCACGAACAACAATAAGGGAACATAGTCATAACCTACTGGTCCCCAATCATCATAAAAATAGTTTTTTATTGTTTTCATTATCCATTTTGTTCAGTGAAGCAGGTATAAAATCGCTCCGGATCACTAACGTACTAGTATATATCTGCCCTCCTAGATACCTAAGCATCCCCCTTTCTGATCAAACCATTATATCATGATAAAAAAATCCATTAGAAAATAAAAAAATAGTTCTGGTACAAATCAACTCAAAATAGTAGCTACACATTCTTTTCACCACTTACACCACTCAATAAAACCTTTAGGATTTCAATAAAATAACTTCACAAAATGTAACAATGTTTTGAGGACAAAATCCCTTGAAAATACCACATTGAACACAGTGTTCATACCCATATTGACAAAAAATTAATTTTAAGAACCCAAAACACTTCTATAAACCCATTTCATGAGTTATAAAATAACCCCAATTGGCATAACATAAATAGACATGTAAAACACCCAATTTAACACAAAATTGGAACCTAAAAATAATTTGCTTAAAAAATGTCAATAAAATCAAATTTCTTAGCAAGGATAATGAAGGATAAGTGTTCTAAAATGGTAATTAAGAAAATATAACTCATATATCATTTATTACACATTGAATCACCTACTACAAGAGTCAAAAACCTTGAATCTTTTTTCAAAAATTCAACTGCACCACCGCTGCTCCACAAATGACTTAGATCAAGCCTATAACCAAAATAATAAACCAAGAAATCCAAGATAAAACCCTAGGATAGAAAAAATACCTAATAGACATTAGAAAATTTAATAATAAATGTATGACACCCTAATAAAATGGAAGAAACCCTAAGAAAATGGGAGGAGGAAAGAAGGAGACCCACTTACTTGAGGTATCTTGAAGAAATATCCCAAAATATACCAACATCTAAATTTAAAAACTTCCATAAATGAATGTAAGGTTAGAATAAGGATGATGAGGTCAAGTGAAAACTAAAATGGAGTAAAAAGTGTAAAAATTGAAGGCGTTATGAAGGAAAAAAGTTTCCTCTTCAAATTTGGACGATTTGAGAAAGCTTAAGATGTTCTTCCCTAATTTGCAATGCATATGAGCTCCAATGAGGGAGAAAAGAGAATGGGGTAATTACTAGAGTAATTGGTCATGGATGAGAGTTATAATAATAATAAAATAATAAATACTGAATATTAGTTTAAATAAAAAATTTAAAAAAACATGAAATGGGCTTCCGAGCTGGCCAAAATACTTAAAAAAACCCAAATCCACCATGATTATAGATTCTTAAATGGTCCAACTTGATATGGTGGTGTTAATAGGTCATGGTAGGCCCTTTTGGAAATGGAATGGGAGAAATTTTTTGAAAAATGAAAGAATTTTAAAATAAACAAAATTGGTTTTTAAATCATGAAATTAGCTCTTGGTTTGGCCCAAATAAAAAAACACAACATTTCCTCAAAAAATGCGTGGGAAACCCCCAAAACAAATAAATAATAGAAATTAAATGAAATGTACCTTTAAAATAACTAATGGATGTGATGATGATTCTTACATATCATAAATCTACTCTTACATATCGCAATAACTTCCCAAACATAACCATTTTTATAGAAGAAGTTGTTAAGCTTACGTATGGGGTACCCACATGTAAGAGAAACATTTACAAAAGGTGTTCTCTAAGACAGAACCATTTCCCCAAAATTTCACATGGTGGATCTTATTTATGAAACTTGGAAAAAATTTCCAAACATTGGGACCTTTATTCATGATGAATCTTACTCATTATAAAATGATTCTTACATATGGGAGTTTAATGATTTTGGTGAAAATTACAGAAACTACAAAACTGATTATAGCCTTTGAATTCCACTAATAATCAATGTTTTAAATAATAAAAATTCCAAAATGAAAATTTAACTTTAAAATTATTCTATAATTAACCAAAAACACTCCCAAACATCAAATATTTTGAAAATCACATCCAAAACTCACCTCCAATGATTATCATAAAATTTTCATCTCATTTAAATAAATTTTCCCAACCATAAAACTATGTTTCCTCCCGGCTACAATGAGAGATTATATAAACACCTAAAAAACACCTCACCAAACCATTATTACTTTTTCTATAGAATAAGATTCATAATACATCTAAATATTATGGCCAATCCTGATCTAATCCCCTATACATGTTCCTCAACCCATATCAAAATACTTAGCACCTTAAGAGGGTTTAATCTCATAGGGTCCTTCCAAGAACTAACCTAAATTACTATTCCTGATAACCAAGAACTGAAAACTTCCCCACCATATAATAGATCACCCCCGAGCTATCTCAAACCACACACTAACAAACTCTTACCCAAACTCGAGCATCTCACAAACTCACCACAATCCCAACATACCAAGATGACAACAAATAGATTTTACTCTTTCATGATCTTTCCAACTAACCAATTATTACAAAATTAACCCATGTATTGGAACTCCCCAAAATAAGAATCACATACCTAGTCTCATCTTTACTAACTACCAGATAGGATGATAATGTCCTTATTGTTTACCATCCGGAAACCCACATGTGTAAGATATCAAGACATAGAAACCAGTTATCATTTATTATCACCCCACACTAAACTAATGATCAATTAAATCCCATTTAATTCTATATTCCCGTAATATAACAATAATATTGTTGTTAAATTTCTTATAGACAGACATCATGTACCTGTTTACACTATACAAAACAAAAAAACCACCACACTCACGGTGTATCTTTGAGTGTCAAAAATTCCCACTCATACTCAAAATATATCATACTGATCATGTATAATTTACCATAGTCTAACTTAATGATACTTATCCTCCTTGTGGATTCTATTTCATCATTGACCATAGTCCCAACTACAGGGTGTCCCATGCACTACCATGTTTCACAGGTGCTGTCATATTCCATCCACTAGCTCCCAGTACTGATTCTGGTCATTCCTAAAATGCTTGGATCTAACCCAAAACAGTTCCTTCCGCATTATATGACGTTTTCTAATATAATCACTCTAGATTTCCCATTTATATTAATGATCACCACAAATTCATATTTCGATCACACTATGTATGAACATGCTGTGTCTATCCACACCGGAAACACCTCGCCAATGGCCCACGCCATCGTGGAATCATCAAACCGAGAATCTTATAACCATAAAGGGTCTCATAATGTTATCAATTATGGTTACCTTGACCCCTACCTTTGTCAACCAACAAAAATTTCCATCTTGATACACTCCCATCTATGAAGACCCTCTTTATTATCGAGTCTTGATTCACTACCTCTACAAAGGAGTTCAACTTGAACATATTTACTTGTACCTTGATATCATGTTGAAATACTTACCTTAATAATTAAACATTGGTGATTTAAACTCCCTATACCCACAATGAAACCATAATTTTTTTAAAATCCTAATATAATCCCCAATTAATGTCTCTCCATACACCAAGTTCATAAACTCACAGGAACCATCCTCCATCAGCCCCTCAAGAAAGATGTTCTTGAGGAACATTTCCATAAATACATTACATATCAACCCCTAATGTATAAATGACTCCACTTATACGTCCATATAATATTTATCTAGTCCTCTAATCATATACATATCCATATTTATCCACTTCCATGTCGGTATCATGATCTGATCAAATATCATCATAACTGAATCAATCTAGTACTCTGCTACATAGGGTTTTCCCAATCTATGGAACAAAGGAGGATGTTGTTACTAAAACTACCCTATCAATTATTCCATATATGTATTAACTCCCTGAGATCCCCATTAAATAGATTATATGACTCTCACCAGGCTCTCCATGATATTCTAATCCATCCACCATCATAGCTCCTATGGCTATCGTGCTTGCTTTAAATTTTTTATCTATTACTATTTTTCACCTCCCCCATTAGGGATATCATATGTTACATGCCTTAGTGTCACCATGTATCATCCATCTTGATTCCCCAATTGTTTCTATCTATGTGGAATATCACTGAGAAGTATATACCACACTCAAAGTTGGTATAATTTTGTAGATATCATAAATAGTGAAAACTATAATAGGAAACACAACACACTTGACCTTACACTTAACTAACACACACCTATCACACATCATTTGGCCTCATGGACCCCCCATGTTAGGGTTAGGAATCACACAAACCATACATATATTGGATCACATACTTATTCACAACAAGAATTACATGCCTATTCTGATTGAGTAGAATGACACCAATATGATATATGGAAAAATAACATATAATTTATTCCCAACACATTAAATAAATTTAGCACTTTTTATTTATAGAATCAATACCCTACTAGGTTAGTTTAGTCGATTATGAAAAAGTTACAATACAGTATAAAACTATTTATCTTTTTTTGAATAATTTAAATGACTAAACCTTATTCTATTTCAGAATCAAAATAGCTATCACAAGTAGACACACACATGCCATGTGATCCCCATGTGCCTAAATTTATTAAAAAGTACCAATTCATTCCTCTTAAGTCCAAAAGTATAAAATAATGATCAATAACATAAAATACCAATTTATCTAAATCAAATAAATCATTTTTAACCTGATAAATTAAACTTTACACTAGAAAAGTGTTCATGAATCTCTAGTCTGAGGTCCACCACATGTTCCCATACATCCATATTCTGTGTCTATCATATCCTTAATATTAAATGAAATAAATGGATTCCATGACACCACATTGTAATACCCAAAACCAAATAACTTTAGTTTAATAATATTAGAGAACCACTACACCTTAGGTACACCTCATCTTATATTGAAGGATACCAACTAACAGTGAGGGTCTATGGGTTGATAGTTGGGAGAATATATCCTATGACTATAATAAATAATAATAAAACTATAATAGTGGAATTAAATTTATATAATAACATTAATAAACCTAGATATATGTATGATAAGAAAATATAAACTTATCACATCTGTACATGCACAAGTAAACAAAATAAATCATCATCATAGCACCGAGGAACCTCATGTCCCTTTCTTACATCCATCTAAATTGGGCTCCTAATGATGATCATTTCCCATTACCTATTTCATAAGATATATAGTTTTCATGTGTCCCTGTGGGCCTGTATAAGATGTGAGTATCATAATTATAGGTCACCAATAATATTTTCTCTAGGTATCATCCATATGTATACTAATTCATTCAAGGTACAATAAATGATAATCAAAAATCAAATTACTTAGTCCAGTCACGATTAACCAACCCCAAGTGAGCATTTACCTGCTCTGAAAAATGATATAGTCCAACAATACATCCATAGTCTATCATAGTATAATATCCCTTGACCTTCCCACCAATTTTATGTTACTTTTAATTACATTCAAGCTTATAACTTATAACCAATAATTGTCATCTAAAATGCCTTAATGACACATCCACAGCTTGCATCACAGGTCCAAATGGAATTAAAAACATTTAGAAACCTTCTTATTAGGAAACCTAATATACCATACTTTATTTAATGAGCATAATTATCTCATTTAATGATCCTCATCACTTTCTATATCAATACACGATGTATCCCTCATATACATCAATAGTTAGCATCATCACCAATAAAATACTAAATATACATAGTATACCACCAACAATGAGTGGTAAAACTACCGCTTAGTCCCTAATATATGTGACCATGACCCCACCAATCTTATCCACATAGTGATATGATATCGCCATCCATATGTACACACCTTATTGAACTCCCACTACCACTATGAAAATTATCAACATCATCTACATCACACTGAAAACCTGAAAATCACACAACAAATAATGAGAAGTCATACTATGAAAAAACCATTATTTCCCACACTTGACTACCCTATTGTATCACTTATGAATAATGAAAAACTAAATGTTTTCCTTTCCTCAATCTCCCTCCCATCCTTACCCACACTCACATATTAAACAAAACATAGATAGTTGTAGGATATATGAAAAATATGGGCACCACCTACCTTGATTTACCTTGAATCTACACATTGAAGGACATGGTTTTATTTGAATATAAATGGTTGGTTAACAAAAATATAAAAAATTCATTTAATGTAGAGATTCTTATTAGGGTTTTAGTGAGGAATTTGAGAAATAGATGCATACAGTCTTTTATCCTTACCCTTTGATCCTTTTGAAATAAGTAAAAAAAATAATCAAAATGAATCAATTTATATACTTTAAAAGGAAGAATAAATGAATGAGAGGGAATAAATAGGCCACGACCATAATATAAAATATTAAACAGACCCAATTCCCTATTTATACTTAATAAAATATCTAATTATCATTTTAAAGGGAGTCTAAAAAATTCACCTTTTAAATTTTTAAAAAAATATTTTACCCTTATATATTAATATTGTACCTTATATATCACTTATATAGAAACCCTAACATATCACCTGATACAGACCTTAACTAATTTTTGAAAAAAGGTAAGGACCCTTACGTATAAGAAAATAACCCTTACATATCACATGGAAGGATCTAGGAAAATACCATTTTCGTACCCTTATATATCAAATGACTCTTATGCACTAAGGTAAATAACTCCTAAAAATTTAATTTTCTAAAAACTAACTCTTACATATAAAAGGAAAGTAACAAATTCCTCTTACATATCATACATAACCTTTTATTAAATTCTCCATTGGATGAATTTTGAATGTTTGAAATTTACTCTTATGTATCAGAGGGGATTCCCACAGTTATCCATTTTCACATAAGAAGAGATTACTATTACATATGTGGTAACCATATGTAAGAGTAACTTTTACATAAGGTTATTTTCAAGGCTTTTTCATTTATCCTCACCCATTATCTTAAGGAATTAACATAAGATACTTGGATAAATTTTCCATAAACAAAGACCATTATTTATGATAGATTTTATATATCATAAAATTATTCTAATGTATGAGAGTTATAAAATTATTTAGAAAAACATTTTAACTCTTAAAATAGTTATAGGATATGATTTCCCCCAATCATATCCAACTACAAAAAACCCAAAAATTTAAAAAAAATTCTTTATCTTAAAAAATTGACTAGAATTAACCAAAAGAACTTCCAATCCTATAATTATATCAAGTCACACCCAAAATTCACCACCAGTATTTAACTTAAAATTTTAAAATTACTTAAACAAAATTTTAGGAAGTTTACACCACAGATCATTTAGGACATGACATAAATTTCAAATCACACATAAACAACCCCTCTTTATGCCATGATCCACACATTTCATGGTGTTACATTTGGACTTCTTCTAAATTTGAACCCTAAGCTTGGGAAAACCCTTGAGACTCATTCCATAGCCTATACTAACACCCTCAACACCTTGATTAGCTATAATCTCACATATTCAATTCATTATCTAACCTAAATTACTATTTTGAATTCCCAATAATTTATAAAAAACCTCCCATAAACCCTAATATAGTGCATTAGTTTTCTTGACCATTCAATATTTATGTCAATAAGGTGAGTGTGATTAGGATTGAGGGGTAGATTATACTCAAGAACTCACTAAAAAATCTGATTTACTTTCTTAGTGACTAAGGTTCTTAATAAACTAAAGAATGAGTGAAGAAAACATAGTGTATATTCATCTTTCTTTAGAAACCAAAGGCTTCTAGTGTCTTGTTATCCATATATATTCTATAAGTTCCTAACTATAAGTGGTGAGACTCAGTCGTGAAGGATAATTTTCATTAGGGTCTCACCTAGGCTATGTTCAAGGATATATTCAACCAATTTTTTTTCTAGAAACCCCGAATAAGGCCAAAGAAATATATTCATGACCTGGGAGTAGGTAAGTCGTTATATTATGGATTATTCAACTCATTTTTCTATCTTGGTCTAATTTCATTCTATTCTCCTCACTAAGGACTACATCAAGGTTCAATAATTCATGATCGGACATAAATGAGACTATATAAAATATAATTCCATTGTTCCTTCCAATGTATGATATATATTGGTATTGAAACAAAGAATGTTCCCGGTAGTTTTCCTTAACCATAATAGAAATTTAAATCCACTCATCTGGTCAAAAAGGATGAATGAGGAATCATGGAGAGGTAATAGTGGGAATGTTTAACATCCCACTAACACCACTTATTTTGAAACATAAATGAAAAGTCTTCTTGTATGATTTAAATATACGAGGCTTGGGAACTATAAGTTGTATTTTCTTTAATATCCATAGGATTTTAATTTTCATGAACCTATATATAACTAAAAATTATTTGGTAAGAACCCTTATCTGAGTATAAAGGATGAATCCTTATATTCTAGGCTAAAGTAGTTTTATTAGGACACATAAAATTGAGTTGGGATTAATTCCTAGAGTTTAGAGGAACATAGTATGATGGATGTTGATTTTTATCCAATATGTAACCTCAAACTAGTCCCACACCTGGTTATTTATATGCTATAGTGAATGTACCTATGAAATCCTAGGATGGAATAGTGATTATTATAGGTACTTTATTAATTTATTATTCTATAGTCGTGTATTTTTTTGACACGTGTGTATTTTAATCATTTATCTATTACAAAGTTATTGACTCACTGGGACAAGTTAATGCATTGTGTGATAGTCCTTTTTACCATATAAAAGATCAAAAAATAGGTCTCCAATATCCCTTTGTGTCATGTAACAATTTACTCTATTTAGGTTGTATTTAATTTATGTATTCTGGATCTGGATGTATTTGATCCCATCTTTGGTATAGAATGGATGATCAAAATTAAATATAAGATTGATTGTTATTTTTTGAAAGGTTCAACTCATTTATCCTCTTTGAAACTCACATTTCTTACAAGGTGAGAGTTAATCAATGTAAGATAGGATGACGGAAATAAATCTAGATATTGGGTCAATCTCAAATTAGATATATAGCTTTCTCATGGATGTTATTCAAAGGAGTTTATGTGGCCATATTTTTATTATTATTGACTAGTATCCCAAAGTCTTTCATGTTGATTTTTCTAAGATTCCACTAGAGTGATAAATTGAATTCTCCATTGACCTATTTTTAGGGATAGTTCCCATTTCATTACCATCTTACTAAATTCAACCAGATAAAATGAAGTAAAATTCTAGCTTCAAGATATTGAGAGAAAGGGGTTTATACACCTTAGCATGTCACTAAGGGTGACACCAAACCTCTTTAAAAGGATGGAAGAAATAAGTCTCTAAATTAACATTAATTACCAGTTGCAAAAATAGGTTACTATAAATAATAAATTTCCATTTCCTCAAATTTTTGATCTCTCTGACCAACATAGGGGAGAAATATAGTTCCCTAAAATTGACCTCAGGTTGGAGTACCATAGTTGAGAGTGATGTAATATTATATTCCAATGACCTACTTGAGAATTTGATATGATAATTATGAGTATCTAATTATTGATTTTGTTCATACAAATGATCCTGTGGTTTTTATGGAATTGATGAACTGTATCTTCCATATATACATTGAAAACCTTTTTTAGTGTTTATGGTAGATATATTGGTTAATTAAAGGACCAAGGAAGATCCTGATAATTATTTAGATATTTATCCATAGACATTAAAAGTACAACAGTTATATTCTAAGAAATATAAATATGAATTTTGGGTCACAGATTTCAAATATCTATTTTATGATAATTTTGAAAGATATGTTTTTATGTACTTTTAAAAACATAAAGAAATATTTGGAAAGACCTACGAATGTGTTTAAGATCATAATATTTTTGGTATTTTTAGGATATTAAAATTATTTAGTCTTGGAATTTCATAATTTTCATCACCTTTGACAGCCTTGATCGAAAAGGGAGGAAAAATTAAATGGTCTGAAAAGTGATAGAATCCATATATTGAGTTGAAATAAAGACTTTATATTTTCTCATATATTGATTAAACTTGAGCTTGGTAAAGTATTTATGTTGTATTTTGATGCATAAGGCATGGGATTGGTGTGTGTATTGATGAATGATGACCATGTTTTAGTGTATTTAGCTCCCTAGCTAGTTGTTCCATCAGAAAAGGGAATATCCCACTCAAAACATTGAGTTAGTAGTATTGATGAATTCATTAAAGACTTGGAAATACTATCAATATAAGAGTGGTTTATGATGTATAAGAATCATAAAAGTAAAAAATAAATTTTATCATATAAATATACGAACCTCAGATAGAGACTCTTGGTGGAGTATCTCTAAACATTTGATTTTGATCTAGTTTAGACCCTGAGAAAAAGGAAATTGGTTTCTAATATTCCTAGAAGAAAGTTTCTATATCAGGTGGTTAGAGAATTCGAGGAGGAATGGTTTTTGATAATACTATTTAACAAGATGCATTTGTATGTAAATTAGGAATATGAACATGTTTTATTGGGATTGTGTGCAAGTCAAACCTTCCATGAATTATTTAATTTGGTAAAAGAAAGAATATGATCCTGTTTTTTAGAATATATACATAATTATAAATAGTTAGGGGACCATAGGTGATTTTTCTTTTTCTCCTGATTGTTTTATTTTCTTAAAAAAATGGTTTAGGATAATTAAAGGTATGATATAGGATGTGGTGAAAGGTGGACATAATTATTTTCATGAATTGACCTGAGTTTCCATCCAACGCCACACCCAACACACTGTACATCATATCCTGATGGGTGTTCCTGATCCCTATTGTATGGAAACTATTTATTGGGTATATGGGAACAACATTGGCAATGGTTTCCCCAAAATATTCCAACAATAATTAAAATTAACTTAAATTAGTTAATCCAAAATACTATAACCGACATAACCCACAACTAAAAAAAGAGGTTCATACATGACCGAGTTACATTTACATCTTTAAGAAATAATGCCAAAATACCCAAAGGGGGGAGGGGTCTAGTCAAAACTATAAAAAGAAACCACCCATTTACGTGGATACCATAATCCACCATGCCACTACCATAACTCCTTCCCAAACGGAATCTACTAATGGGTACATGTACTATTATTCCAAAATAAATCATTGAATTTGACTATGCTAGAAAAAACAAGGTCTATAAGCACCCAAGGATGAATGTAGTGTATGATCTAATTTACTTAGTAGGATATCACCCAAAGGTTCTATACAATCAGATTAAGAGATAAATTAACATGATTGTTTTAAAATAAATAAGCTAATAAATTTAAGTGGAAAACAAGATTTATTTTATTTATAAAATAAAACAATGTAAGGATAACTAAAAATAGATTTTTTTGAAGAAATATGGGAAATCCCTAAGAATGTAGGCTAATAGGGTCTTATAATACTCATATTATCAATGATCAATACATATAATATGTTCTCATACACAGGTCACTAGAGTGGTAAACCCCAAAGTTATTACAAACCCCAAATCATTATAATAATAGTATAGTTAGTGTTGTAGCGTGATCCTGTTGGTGAAACTGGGTCATCACCCTACAAACAAAACTAGAATAATTTTCCTTAGAAACCCACCTATGTACTTGGTTTCCCTAGTGCTTGATCCCACTTCCACATCAATAAAAAACAACTTTGTGTATTATAAATCCATTAACCATACTCTATACACAATGAACAAGCCATTTATAAGAGGGGGAAATCATTTTATTCCATTTAACTCACACAAAAACCTTAGAAAACATCATTTCCACCAAGTCAAAAAAGATAAAAAACATATAGAAAAAAACCATTTTAAAATCATCAAGTAGTTTAATATCATTGAACCACCTTCCTTTCACTAGAAACCCATTAAAACCAATTGGAAACCACAATACAAACCAATATAAGGCCTTATAAAAGTATTAAAAACCATAAAAATCAATATCCAACCCAAATAAATGACATTGAAACTAATTTAAATGATGAGGGGACATTCACCTAGGGTTGGGTATGGTCAAATGTGGTAAAATAGTAGGGTTAGAGGGTTAAAATTGGGGATCATGAACATTGTAGTTTAAATAAAATTAGAATTAGGAAGGCCACACAATTTGGTTGTATGGTCTACTAGAACATTTGTGAACTATTTGGAATATCTATTTGAGAGGATGGGGAGGATAAATGTTTTACCTATAGGGGCACATGGCTATGTCATTAGCCATGTAGCATGTACTGTTCCATTATTCGAGTCCCACACTTTTCATTGGGTGAGCACATAGTTTCCCCTAACTATGCACCAATTGTACGCCTCCGTATATCATCCAAAAATCTTTAATTTTTCTTTAAAAATGACTAGGAAATATAGGACAAAAGGAAGAAACAAAATGAATTAGAGAACACCCCAAAAAGTATAAATGGTGTGGAAATAATCCCATGCATGAAAACATTCTTCCCTTATAAAGTCAAACAGTATCTTGAGAAAATAATCAATGAGGACACTGCTCCTTCACCCTAGACATAAATTCCTAGATCTATTTCCCATTGTTTTCATATTACCATTGAACTTGATCTAGAAGAATAGTTTTTTCATTGATGTATATTTTCCTTGTAATACACAATTCATATTGGTTTCTTAGTTATGGAATAATTAGGTTCTAACTCCAGTTTATCAAAATCATCATATGAGACGGGTCCAAATTATATTTCATAAATTTAGTATCATAAAAATATCATGAATTTAAATTAAATGGGAAGGTAAATACAAGATACATTCCACCTTACTGATATTTTCTATAATCTCAAAAGGTAAAACATTCCTCAGTGTAATCTTCCCTTAAATACCAAGTTGACGATGACCCAAATGAGGTATCACCTTTAGAAACACCTAACCAATCATAGCTAACTCCATATCTTAGTGTCAATGATCTTCATAAGACTTACTATGGCTCTATGTGGTTAATAACCAGTGTTTGATCATCTGAACCTTACCATAATTCTTTTGTACAAGGTTCAACCTTAGATTTGAATTCTCACACTCTTCTATCCATCATGACGTTTAATGTAATGGCTGCCCATAAATCACTTCAAATGGAGCCATTCTAATTGAGGATTGGTATCTATTAGTATAATAAAATTCCACTAATCTGATATGATTACCCCATGAGGCTTCAAAATCAAACACGCATTCACATTTCATGTCTTCCAGAATCTGGTTTTTTTTATTATTTTGAACCATTCATTTGAAGATGATATGTTGAAATGAGCTTGGTCTTCAACCCCATTTCCTTTTAAATTCTATCAAAAAAATTAGAGGTGAAAGAAATTTATTTGTACGATACAATAGCATATGGCATGCCATGAAACCTAAATATCAAATGAATATAAAATCATCCCAATTCATCCACTTCAGTCAAACTCCATTATCAAAATAAAATGGGATGATTTTTTTGAGAAGATGAATAACCTCCCAAATTTCATTCCTTTCCTAGGGGGTATTAGGAATCCCAATGATGAAATCTATGTCAACCTCACCCCCAATTTCATGTAGCAATGGGATGTGGATTGAGTAGTCAAGAGAGGTTTTGAGAATAAACATTAATATGCTGGAAAAAATAATACCAAGACACAAAATATGATTTACCACATATCATAACTCATCACCAAAATTGGTGACACACATCATAAATCTTCTTGGTGTCTCTAGGATGGATGAACCACTGGGATCAATGTCTATCATGCATCCCCACCTTTCATAGTGAAAATGGATGAATTATGCTTCCCTTGAAGAAAATAATTCCTTTAGGAGAAATCAACCATTCATTAGGCACCACCCCACCATTTAATAGACTTATAAATCACTAGAATATCTCATGTATAGGTTGTTATTATTGGACGAGATTGAGAAGGGAGGGTTTCAAATTAATTGTAGGTATGAAAATACCTCCACTATGATCCTTCACTTCTAAATATATTTAGGAAAATATTCCCATCAGAGTCCGCTCATCATTAGACTTTTTAAGAGTCTGGTATAGTATTTTATTAAATAATACATCAAAAAACACATTTACATTACTTGGGGTAAATATGATATTGAAGTCAAACCCTTGGAGGTACTCAGTCCACCGACATTGCCTCAGGTTCAAATCCTCTTTTGGGGAAATGTAGTCCAAGATTCTATGGGTTGGGTAAACCATTAACTTATCCTTGAAAAGGTAATGATGTAATAATTTTATAAAATTAATTACAACTACTAGCTCGACGTCATGGGCTGGGTAAAATTTCTCATGTGTTCAGATTTAGTGAGAGCTATAACACACCACATGGTCACCCTGTATAAGAAAATACCTGAACCCAAACCTTAAGCATCATAAGAGACCATGAAACCATTTCCATCCTTATGTAAAATAAATATGGTGGAAGTGGTAAACCAATTCTTGAGATTCTCAAATTACACTTAGAATTTTAGACTCCAAAAAAACATCACCTCTTTCTATGTGAGAGCCAACATTTGTAAAGGAAGCTAAGAGAGATCCTTAATAATTGGTCTATAATATCCTACAGATCCCAAAAAGGTCCTCATATCAAATAAATTCCTCATATCCTCCCATAAAATTATTGGATTAATTCTTTCATGGTCAAATTCATCCCTGTGTTCATATATCACATTGACAAGAAACATAACTTCCAAGATCCAGAAACTCCACTTGGATAGAATATCATAAATATGTTGGTCCCAAAATGTGCCCAAAAAAATCATCAGATGCTGACCATACTCCTATTATGTTTCATAATGTACTAGGATTTAATCCACAAGAACTATGCCAATATATTCAAGGTATTTATGAAAAACCTAGTTCAGAAGGTCCAAGAAAACCTTAGGATGATTTTCCAATATGAATAACATACCTTCCTTCAAAACCTCAATAAGGAAATATATATTCTATCACACTAAACTGATGATATCTAAAGTAGAGGTGAATCTTGAAAAACCAACTTTCCCCTTAATCTGATCAAAGAGGTCATCAATGTGGGGAAATGGTTATTTAATCTTGAGGTGACCATGTTTAATTTCAGGTAACCAATGCACAACCAAAGATATCCATGGGCCTTCTTGAAAAAAAGAAATCGTGTATCCCAAAGTGATATTCTCAGGTGAATGAAACCTCTAGATTCAAAATTATATAGATATATCATTAATTCCCTCAACTTGGTGGGTGATATACGATATGTGGGAACATATATTAGTTGTGTCCCTGGTTCCAAATTGATGTTGAACTCAACATCCCATTTCAGAGAAAAACTTGTAATGTCCTTTGTAAATGCCTCTATAAATTCATCCACTATTGGAAGAAACCCATTCTTAGATCCCCTACCATCATCTTCCATCATGAGACATTATACTTGTTAATATATTCTTTCTAACTCCACAAGTTTAGGTCCATATTTTCCAAAGAATGGGTCTCATTCACTGTAGAATACCTGATTACTTCTCTCAGGTTCTATGAAAGTCACACACCATTGATGTAAATTAATATAATCTTTTAACCATGTCATCTAATCCCTTTAAAAGATCACATAGAAGAGGTTCATTTCAAGAATAATAAAGTCTCATTCCAACTAGATCATTAACAGGGTAATATCACATGATAGATATGTATAACCATATTCCATCATTTTTTTATGTTAAATAATAAACTACATGGAATAAAGAATAAGATCCATTGTATGTTTCAATAAACCCACAATGAAAAGAAGATATGAAATATTTAGAATCATCTATATCAAATAAAGAAACCACTATGGATGATGTAATAAGAATAATAACTATTAATGTTACAGGACCTGTATCTTATTCCAATGGTATCTAGTCCATAGCATAAAGGTTCCTCATATTTAATTATAATTAAGGGTGACATATAACTTATAACTCTTCCTTAATATGACACAGTGTATTAGTTTATCTATCCATTCTACCATGACCACCAAAATGAGAAACCACGACTTTGGATGGTTTTGACTTAGTTTTCATTCCCCTAGAGGATGAAGATCCTGCACTTCATTGAGATAGGGTCTCATTACAACAAAACTATTGTATGTGGACCATAATTCCATATCTATGGAAATTACTAGGTGAAATTGAACATGTTTTTTTACATTACCAAGGGTCCTACATTGATGGAACACTGCTGATCCACCACTAGTGGTTTTTGAAGAAGGTGGTGTAAGGGTTGGTGTCCTGAGAAACAACTATTTTGTCCATTGATTAAATGAATGTACACTTAGTATATATTGTTCATTGTTCTTCATGACTATAATATAATAATGTCTTGGAATATTTGTTGTATTGATAATGTCATGGAAGATCCCCGCTATGATGAGAACCTTGAGATACTATAACAATATTCTTAAATAAAGTTCTACGGTTGGATGAAATACTATGATAGGACACATAGTTTATAGACCATCATGTGTGAGTACTTGTAAGATGATGGGACTCTCTCTCATAGAGTTTTCACTTGGTAATCTCCAAGATGGGAGATTATGAGAACAGACCTGCCAGTAGTAATTCCACATGCATTGGTGTCATCAGAAATCGCTATCTACAAGTGTGTGTAATGGTCCTTAGACTGGAAGATTATAATTAACGCATGTCATGAATCGCGCACATAGAATTGATAACAAAAATCATCACCAATATAGTTGGCGGGAAGTGGGGTACATTGGGTGCGTAACGAATGAAATTTTTTTAATGGAAAAGTTGAGGAATGATTTTTTTTCCCATTCATATTTATGGAAGTAGATATCTCGATCCCTTTGATTAAAATAGAATTGTCGCGAAAATTCCATGGCCATGGTGTAACGGCGAGTTTATTTCGGGAAGTCAAAGAATGAGAGATCAAGCATATAGGTTTATGACATTTCCATGAAACCTAATTGACGAGATATTTAGACAAAGGGATTAAATTTCATGGTAAGAGTTCGTATGAGGTGACATGTCAATGTTGTGTCAACTTATTTCTCTTGGGTGCCTTGACCCATTGCTAGACAGTAATCTTGGACTTTAGGAAAGCCCAACTAATGCCAACGAGAAAGAGGCATAGAGGGTCACAAAATAAGTGTATCAAAGTATGTCAAGTAGAATAAAGATTATTCCCGTACGTGGTTTAATAATTATTAAAGGAAGCCTAAATCGTTTTAATGATGGAGGAAGAATAAAATGAAAACAATATATTCACGCCGTGTATTAATGATTACAAGTCGTGTTGTTTTCATTCTGGAAAGGAAATGAAAAAAAGTACATGTCACGTATTAATGATTACATGAAATTGAGATTTATGAAAAACAATTACACTCTATGTATTAATGATTACACGCTGTGTAGTTTTTTCAGTCAGCTTTTTGAGGAAATAATATTGTTTTATTAAATGATATTTATTATAACCAGCATGGGCGCATGTCAAGGAATTAATGATTTGACATGTGGGGGTTTTAAATAAGAGTTAATGAAATAAATAAAATGCATAACATGTTTATTTATTTTGAAAACTCTATAACCTCAAACCTGATTGTAAATTTCCCCACAACCCCAATAGTTTTTCTTAATCATTGTGCACAACAATTTGGGATAATTCTCTCAAGTCCGAAAGAATTCCTTCCTCCAAGAACGCTCTCAAGACTGAGAGAGATCCTCCTCCATCAGATCAACACGATCTATGGTGGTCAACACAAGAAAATATTTCTCCACTCTATCACCTAGAGACTCCTTTGGTGATGTCCAAGGATACGTGGTGCACGTGTGGATCACCGCTAGAGGAAGTATACACTTGGCTTTTGTGACACAATGACAAATCACATCAGAACGTGATCAGAAATATCAACAAAGAAAGAACGCAAAAAAGGTACTGCTTATAATTAATTAAATTAATTATAATCAACTTATTATGATCCTCATTTGTGGTTCCGGAACTATCCTTCTTCTTTGTCTATTTCTGTGATTCGATCCATGGCGACTGACGTTTATCGTCATATTGATCCCGAATTGATCATTTCTAATGAAAAAAATCCAAGTGAGCACATCCTCCCATGAGCTTCCACTGCGCCTAGGACCTTCAAGTCGTATCAGAGGGAGGTTACAATGTTGATTATAGTTATTTAATTTTATTTGATAATTCACGCATTTATATTTGATTCAATTCATGATAAATCATTCTATAAAAATGAATGAAATAGAATGTTCTTCGTCCTTCATTTCTTGATTCACATCATAGAAATGAACTTTTAATTTTAATTTTTATTAAATTTAAAACGAGGAACTCATTTGGAGGAGCTACTCTTTCTGTCTGTACAACACAAGAATACACGGTGTGTATTGAAAACTACACGCCATGTACTTAGGTTCAACGAACTGATACTGTTCCGCCAAACCACACCGTGTGAATTGAGTATACTTAATTATTTATTACACTGTGTTGACCAGAAATGAATGGTGCATGGGAACCAGAATACATGGTGTTTATTTTGAATCAACATACCGTGTAGTCTGATCTGGCCCAAGTGAAACCGTGTATAATGAGAAGACGTGTTCCACGTACATGAGACTACTAGGCCTGTAACCACGTAACAAGGAATTACATGCCATCTTAGATTAATCTATACATCGTGTACTCCAAAATTTCCAAAGTACAGAAAAACACCAAATCCCCCGGTGAGTACTTTGGATAAAGTGTGAAAAATACACTGCGTGTAGGATATATTACATGTCGTGTACTTTCTAGAAATGGAATATCACCAGGTTTCCTCCAAAAGTAAAAAGACCTGTACAAGGAATATGGATGAGAAAAATATCAAGGAAATTCAAATAGCAATTTAAGATAAAGAATTGATTAATTATAAGATCATAATTAATTGAATTAAAGCGTGACTTGTCTTGAATAAATAGAACGATTAAAATAATTTGAATTCTAAATATGCGTAAATTTCATTGCATGATATGGATGATCATGAGCTAGACCAAAGACCCTTTGTATGTGTGTATGGTTTCATTTAAATTTGTTTAATTTAAATTCATTGTCCTATTAGCCTTCTTCCAATAAAATGTAGGGCCTGCATGCCCATGGTTTCTTTAATGTAAACCCCATGTAATGGAAGATCTCCCAAGATAGTGGAGGTGGTTCAAAAATCCATAGTTGAGGCGAAACCAACCCAAGAAGATGCAAAGGTGGACAGATGGGAGCAGCAAAACACGAACCATCAGGTTCAAGGTGTTTTCCCTAGGTCAGGGTTAGCTTATCAAAACCTCTAGATAAGATAACCAATAAATGTTCATGATCATGCCATCTTATTTTATTTCTATCTGATTGCACATTTTATTTATTATGTATGTGTTGTCGCATTCCCATAATTAATGAAATAAACAAGCATGCAAAGATAGAATAAAATAGAAACCAGACTATGCATAAGCATTATCAGAACATGGTTAATCACTTAAGCAAGCATCACTTAATATTAACAAGCATGTGATAATGAAAAACTACGCATAAAGAATAAAATCCCTCAAATACCATATTAAGTCAAACCAAGCCTTCCATTACTTGATTAAGGACAAGACTCGATAAAACTATGTGTTTGACCAACCCTTGTTGGGACACTTACTTTTATAATGGAAGCTCTTATGAAAGTTTTGGGTTGACTTAAACATTTTACATCACAAGGATTATACCTTGCTAGACTTGTTGTAAAATGGACGCATGCGTTGATGAAATCCAAGTCAGGATTTTAGGATTTGGGAGTCCACTCAACAGATCAAGGAACTGTAAGCTCATAGTTGGAAAAGACCTTCCTACCTAAATATCTTCAAATACCTTGACCAACCCTTATTGGGGTTATGCAAAGGGGAATATGGATCCTTAACACTAGAATGCCAAAGCAACTATACATTCTGGGTTCAATGGTGAGGGCCATTGGGACTTGATAAAATAGTGGGAGAATTAATAAATTCATTTATTATTTTTCATAATGTAATCAAAAGGTACGAATAAATATTCTCTTTTAATTTGTAGAGTCAATATGAAAAGCCTGTCAACCACAATTTCTCTCTGATCAATTCTAGAAAAAGACAATATCCTCACCGACAGTAACTTTAAGGAATGTTTTAGGCGCCTTTGGGTTATTTTACGCCATGAAAAATGTTCTACATGCTGGATTCCTCACTTCCTGATTCTCCTCCCAAAGGGGCGAGTGATCAAGATTTCCTGATCTATGATCAACATTTGAACGATTCACTCAACATTCAATGTTTGATGCTATCATCAATATCTAGTGATCTCATGAAGTCTCCTGAAGACATGGATGCATACAGCATGCTCAACCACCTCTGTGTTATATACCATGAGAGAGAAAGATAGGAAAGGTTTGAGATCTATTAGGCTCTATTTCATAGCAAGCTTGGAGAGGGTGCCCCAGCCAGGCCTCATGTAGTCAAGATCATTGGCTACATTGAGCACATGGAGGTTCTAGGGTTTAAAATCCCATAGGAACTGGGTATCGATCTCATTCTCGCATCACTCCCCCAGAGCTTCTCTAAATTTTTTGTGAATTTCAACATGAAAAACATTGAGAAGTCTCTATCTGATATTTTTATCCTTATTTCCCAAGTGGACAATGACATGAAGCATGAAAATCCTTCTATCCTTATGGTGAATAAAAGGAAAAGGGAAGGTGAATATATTTAAGGCCAAATCTTCTTTAAGGCCTTCCATGAAAAGGAAGATAAAAGGGGAGGCAAGAGAATAGGATACCGTTTGTTTTTCATGTGGAAAGAAGGGCCACTTGAAGAAAAACTGTACCCAGCCAAGGAATCAAGGGGAAGATTTAGCTGCATTTGTCATCGAATGAAATCTACCTGTTTCTAAAAATTGGGTATTATATATAGCATGTGGTTCTCACATATGTATCCAAATACAACAACCAGGTAGATTCATGAAGATTGATCGAGGGGAGGTAGATCTACGAGCAGCCAATGGCGCCAGACTTGTTGTTGTAGCTGTCAGGGACTACCACCTCACATTGCCAACTGGAATGATCTTAGTGTTAAAGGGTAGTTATAATCTGCCTTCTGTTACTAAAAACATTATTTTAGTATCCATATTAGATATTGATGGATTCATCTTAATGTTTAGAAATGAATGTTTCTACTTTTATAAAGATAGCATTTGTTTTGGTAGAGAACATTTATATAATGACAGTTATGTGTTAGAATACACAAAACAAGTAATGGAAATCGATGTCAAAGTTAATTCACATGACTCATACCACACCCAAAATTGGTATCACAAGATAGGTCATGTTAATGAGAAACGTTTAAAAAAATTACATGAAAATGGGTATTTAGATTATTTCGATCTAAAACCGCTTGATGTATGTCATTCACGCCTATAAGGAAAAATGACCAAAGCCCCATTTAGTGGGAAAGGTGAAAGGGATAAAGAGATTCTAGAATTAGTTCACAAAAATGTATGTGGACCATTTCCAATTGAAGCAAGGGGTGGGTTCTTGTACTTCATAACTTTTACTGATGATTTTAGTAGATATGGATGTATTTAATTAATGAGGTATCAGTCCGATTATTTTGATCAGTTAAAATAATACAAGAATGAAGTTGAGAACCAGCTCGGTAAGAATATTAAAAAACTCCACTCAGATATAGGAGGAGAATATATTAATCAGGACTTCATTGTTTTTTATGGGAGTTTGGGATTCTATCTCAACTCACTCCTCCTTACATGCCTCAGTGGAAAATAATAAGTGAAAGGAGGAACCCCACCCTGTTGGACATGGTGAGAGCAATGATGAGTCATGCAAGTCTTCCATTATCCTTTTGGGGACATGCATTAGAAACAGTAGAACACAAACTAAACCAAGTACCAACTAAATCAATAAATGGTATTCCATATAAATTATGGAGTGGAAAAAATCCATGTTATCAAATTTACATGTGTGGGGTAGAAAATAATTTGTTAAGGCCTCTTCAGGTAACAATATTTCACCCTAAGGCACAATGTGTATCTTTATAGGATATCCTATCGAAATAAGGGGATATTACCTATACAACCCATCAGATAAAAAGGTAACAGTGGAAAGACATTCCATATTCCTTGTGAGGGAGAACATCTCTGAAAGAGATAGTGAGAGTGAGATAGAGTTAGATGAAGTAGAGGACCAAGATACATAGGAGTTGGTATAAGATCATATTCCACAAAGCCATATGGAAGAACAATCTATTCTAGAGACACATAAACTACATAGGAGCATGAGAGAGGTGATATAACCAGAATGATATGGTTTTCTTTTCACCGAGTATGGTGACTCATTATTGGTTGACAATGATGATCCTCTTACCTACAAGGAAGCATTTGAAGGCAGAGACGCTGCCAAGTGGCAAGAATCCATGAATTCTGAAATGGATTCCATGTACGAAAACCAAGTCCGGATTTTTGTAGATCCTTTAATTGATGTAAATACTGTTGGTAATAAATGGATATTCAAGAAGAAACTGGACACAGATGGCCAAGTCATCCCTTATAAGGCACAACTAGTTGCAAAAGGTTTTAGACAACGTCAAGGAATTGACTATAATGATTCTTTTTTCACCAGTTGCGCTGATGAAATCCATCAAAATCCTATTGAACATTACCGCTTAACATGACTATGAAATTTGGAAAATCGATGTCAAAATAGCATTCCTTAACAGGAACCTCCAAGA
Organism: Viscum album; assembly: GCA_963277665.1. Lineage (NCBI taxonomy): Eukaryota > Viridiplantae > Streptophyta > Magnoliopsida > Santalales > Viscaceae > Viscum > Viscum album. The sequence goes on along the minus strand of OY728156.1, from coordinate 117,230,740 downwards.
AGATGTATAAATGACACAACATGAAGGATTTGTGACTCCAAAGGATTCCAACAAGGTATAAAAGTTGCAGAAATCCATTTATTTATTAAATGAAGCATCAAGGTCATGGAACATTCTTTTTGATGAAGCCATAACAAAATTTGTATTTGTTATGAACAAATGTGATCCTTGTGTCTACAAAAGGTTTAGTGGAAGTGAAGTTGCTTTTCTAATAGTATATGTTGATGACATATTACTAATTGGAAATGAAGAACCTGTCTTACAATCAGTTATGGTAGGGTTGGATAAATTCTTCTCTAGGAAAGACTTGGGTGAGCAACATATATTCTTGGGATTAAGATCCATATTGGAAGATCCAAGAGAATTCTAGTCCTGAGTCAAAGTACATACATTGACAAGGTACTAAAGAGATTCAGTATGGAACAATCCAAGAGGGGATTGTTGCTAGTGTCACATGGAATTCATCGTTCCAAGAAAATGTGTCTGAGGACACATGAGGAAATAAAGAAAATTGAATTAATCCTTAAGAATCCACGATTGGGTATGTAATGTGTGTTATGCTATGTACAAAGCTAGATGTTTATTACACAGTAAGTCTGGTAGGCAGATATCAAGATGATCCAGGAGACTTCCATTGGATGGCAGTCTAGACTATCCTTAAGTATCTGAAGCGTACTAAGGATATGTTCCTGGTTTATAGAAGAGATAATGAGCTAGTCATCAAAGGAAATGTAGATGCTAGTTTCCAGACTAATCAAGATGACATTAAGTCACATAATAGATACATATTCAGTTTGAATGGAGGTGTAGTGAGATGGAAGAATTCAAAGCAAGGTGTGGTCGCAGATTCTACTACAGAGTCCGAGTATATTGCAGCTTCTGAGGTAGCTAAAGAAGTAGTATAGATGCGAATCTTCATCCAAGAGTTGGATGTAGTACTGAGTAGTAAAGATCCTTTCACACTCTATTGTGATAATACTACAGCAGTGGCACTTGCAAAAGAGCCGAGGTCACATCAGCGGACAAAGAACATACTTCAGAAGTATCATCTCTTGAGGGAATTTTCTCAGAGAGGTGAATTTCTAGTGAGTAGTGTTTCCACGGAATACAACGTGGCAGACCCCTTGACTAAAGCCTTGACTCAGCAAAAACATGATCATCATGTGAGGTTTAGGGGACTAAACGTCGTAGGCCGTTGGATCTAGTCCAAGTGGGAGTTTATAAGGGTTTGTGTCCTGAGAACCAACTGTTATTTACATTGATTACATGAATGTACATTTAATATATATTTTTCATTTTTCTACATGAATATAATATAATAATGTCTAGGAATATTTGTTGCATTGATAAGGTCATGGAAGATCCCTACTATGATGAGAACTTTGAAATGATATAAAAATATTCTTAAATTATGTTCTATGGTTTGATGACATACTATTATAGGACACATAGTATACTAACTGTCATGTACGAGTACTCGTAATAATACAAGACTCTCTCTCATGGAGTTTTCACTTGGTAATATCCAAGATGGGAGATTTTGAGAACAGACCTGCCAGTTGTAATTACGTATGTCTTGGTGGTCATAATGGATTTAGAAAAATACCACCACCCCTCTTATCATACTCATAATGATTCATTTTCTTCCCAAATGGTCCAACTCAACCTTAAACCACAAATAGAACTACTCTAGAATGAATAGATTTACTTACCTTCCCAATATACACCACTAGGGCTCAATCAACCACAACAATATACATCTTCAACCTTTATAGGAAGAACTGAGATCAAATATTTGGTCACGATACCATTTCAAATAGTTGGGACTTTAAATTTTCATTAGAAACTTCCTTGGGATATAAATGGAATAGATCAAAAAAATGGATAGAATATTCTAACACGAAACACTCTCATAGATAGAGGTCTAGAAACTACTAGGTCTTGGAAAGGGAAAATTTCTCAGGGTAGTACTACTCTTAGAGGAAAACCCTGAAATCTTTTAAGCCCATCTGCTCATTCTTCCCTACTTGAACCATTGACTCCCACCTCCTATGGATAGTTTTTTCTAACAAAAACATAGGGAACTTGAATTTTACAACTTATGTGTCCCGAGGAACCAAAATATTCTCACAATATTATGAACTCAATCTTCCACTTCATAGGGATCCTTGCTTCCTCATATGGAAGGGGGTTTATTCTAGAAGAAAAAATCATTCCTATCACTTTATAGACTTGGAAAAGTTTTCTTAAATCAAGTATGACTAGAGACCTCTCCTTGATCCAAATATTAGGAAGCTTGAACCACAACCTCAACTAATCTACGATCAACTGGTGAGTGATAACTCTCTACAACCTTTTCCTGTTTATGTATTGGAGGCATTTTGGGAAGGCATTTAATATAAATTTAATCAAAAAATAATTATCTATCAATACCTAATCCGATAGAAAACCTTCGAATAACATAATTTACACAACACAAAAAATTGGAATTGAAAAAACAAAAATCCCAATAAATAATTAAAACCACTCCACACAACCTTATTGTCTATTCCTAATATTTAGCCAATGCATTACACCTAAAGGTGGATTCAAACCAAATCCTATACATGCCATGGTGACCTAATGTCCATCACAAGTTGTATTGGACAAAACCCACACTTAAAACCATATCCTTATTCACCAATATTCATAGCTATTGTCTATCCAAACTCCCCATTTAACATGACACCACATAAGGGGTAAAACTCCCATTGATACAATTTTTTCATGAACTAGACTATATTTCCATCCAACCTGACACCTGAACTCACCTAAAACCTTGAAAGAAGGGCATTCCCAATACCCATTGGCTAAAAACTAGTTTATAGGAATATAAGAACTATTATGGGAATGGTTTATCCAAAATATAATTCCAATAATTAAGATGAAATGAAATAAGTTAATACAAAATAACATAACCAACATAATACACCACTAAAAAAAAGAGGTACTAGAATGACTGAATTGAATTTATATCGTTACGAATTGATATCAAAATAAATAACATGTTGGTGACTAGAAAAAACTATAAAAAGAGACATCAATGTTCCATGGAGACCATCATCCACCAATAAAACAAGAAGAAACCCTTCAAAAAAGGAATATACTAATGGATACAACTGCCATCATCCCCCAAGAAATCCATTCCTTTATCAGTGTTATACAAAACAAGGTCTACATACACCGAAGGCTATATGGTAGGTGTGATCTCATTTTCCTAGTAGGATACTATCCAAAGGTTCCATACAATTTCATTAACAAATAAATTAACATGCTAGTTTTAAAATAAATAGGTTAAGATATTTAAATTGAAAATAAGCTTTATTTTATTAAGAGAAATTCCCAATACAATGATAACTATAACTATATAAAAAATAGTTTAAGAACTATTTATAATCACTAAGAAGATATGTAAATAGGGTTCTATTATACTCATACTCTCAATGATAAAACCATAAAACCCATTATTATGAAGTATCCATTGGAGAGGTCAACACCAAAGTTCCAGAAATCCCAAAATTAGCATCATAATAGTTCTGTTAGTGTTGCAGTGTGATCCTTACGGGGAGCCTGGGTTTTCAACCTATTGAATCAACCAACATAATAATATATAGAAACCTTCATAGGTTTTAGGTTTCCCAATTTCTATATCCCACTTCCATATCAAGAAAAAACCCCATTGTGTATCATAAATCCCTTAACCATAACCCACACATAAATAACTAGTCATTTATAAGAGGATAAAATCACTTTTATGCCTTAAATCACAACAAAATTATAGAAAAAACCATATCACCCAAAAAAAGATCTTAAAAAACTTTTAGAAAAAATACAAACTTATTAAAATCATAACATAAGGGGATAGTAAAGAACCACATTCCTTTAACATGAAATTACCCAAAGCTGGTTGGGAACCAGAAACCGAACCAAGAGAAGGCCCTACAGAAGTAAGAACACACCAAACACAATCATGATACAAATAATGAAATGAAATTGAACCATTTTTAGGTCAACATTACTAGTGGGTAATAGAGAACCTATTGAGGAATGAAGAAGATAACATGTGAAAGGAAGTGAAGAAGGACATAATATCATATATTGAGTTTCTTGGAGGAAAAATGAACAAATATTCCCAAAAAACAATCAAATAGGTAGTGGAGGAGACATGTTACTAGGTATAGATATGGTGTAATGGGGTGATAGAGTAGGGTTATAGGGTTGAAATCATAGGGGTAAAATTTGAATTTCAAATATTTTAATTATCTAGTAGGACACACAGTTTGCCCGCAGTGTCCACCAAACCATGCACCAACCATACAGAAACTCTATTTGAGAGGAGGGGTGGTGAAATGTTTTATATAGAGGGGTTCACAACTATTAACCTTACAATGCGTCCCAGTAAATTCCACTGTCATGTTCGCATTTCTTTCATCGGGATGACACACAATTTCCCCAAATCATGCCCCAACTGCGCACCTCATTCTATTTTCCCAAAATATATTATTTTTCTTAGAAAACTCATAGGAATGGTATAAAACTCAAGTAAGAAAAAAATTAATGGATAAAATAACTCAAAATAAAATTATTACTATGAAAATTCAAGCTATTTGACTAACCCTAGTGACACCCAGATGTTTTATGACTTTAATCATTGATATTGGTTATCAAGGATGAAGTGAGTAGCTTCCATCCACATGTTTCAGTTCCTCACTTGTAAAAGATATAGGTTGATCATAAAAAAAATTGGGACTATTTGTATAATTTCTCAATCCTATATGGGAATGGGAGGATATTTTTGTATATTTTTGAATTATATTACCATAATCTCATAGTGGGAATACTGATATTGCGGTGATTGTTGACCAATTGATGAAATCAGAAGACTTCCTTTCAAAAAAAGAGTATACCAAGGTGGATGATATTGAAAACAAATATTTCTAAGAGATTTTGAATATTTTTGTAATTATGAAATCCAATGTTTCTAATTAGGACCTTTACATTACTTCTTAATTCTGTAAAAGTATTTATGAAGTGATGAGTTCTTCGTTTATGATTACCATGTGTTATCCCAAACAAATGGATATCTAGAATGAGTGAGGAATTTTGATACATTAAGATATGATTAATGTTTTAATGCATCACTTTGGAGGCTCATATGAGATATATATATATATATAATTGATTTAGTTTTATTCTAATAATAGTAATCAGACAACAATTGAGATGACCAATTTCGAATTTCTCTATGAATAATCATGTGAGTACCCTTTTTATTGGGTATATTTTGGAGAGAGTTATCTATTATGATAAATTACTATTCATGATAAAAAAAGTAAAGTTTAGTTGATATATAAAACATTGGAGATATCATATAGTTTTAAAAAATCATATGCTAACCAACTTCATAATCCCTTTATAATTTTTAGTCAGCGATCAGGTATTCCTCAACATATATCTTCAACTAGGACATTAGATATTTTGAAAGAAGGGTATGATTTTATTATACTATATCGGACCATTTTAAATAGTGGAACATACTAGGAAAGTCTTACAATAGACAAAATTACGATTATAAGTCATCCATATTCATGATGTGTACTATGTGTCCCAAATGAATAAGTATTTAATTGATTTATCTCACATGATCAAATTCTAAGTCTTGGACTTAGAAATTTATGCCACTATAGAAGAGAAACTAGCATGTATCCTTGACCACAAAAACAAGGTGTTAAAAGGATAAAATTTTTCATTATGTCTATTTTATATGGAATTTTAGTACAGATAGCCATGATACATTTGAATGTGGGGCTATGATGAAAGATAAACAAACTCATTTTTTGACCAAGATCATTAGGGACATTATGGGTGTAGAAAAAACCCATGGTGGGAAGAATTTTAACACTTCATGTCACTGATATGTATTTATGTTTTCCAATTTATTTCATTTATTCATTTTTTGGATGTTTTGAGAATTCAAAATTAAAAATTTAAAAAATGGGAGGGTATTGTAAGGTACACGATTAGAATATAGTTAGTTCTAACCATGGATCCCAATCATTTATAGGGTAAGGTAATATACTAGAGTAATATTAATAGTTTTTTCATAGTTTCTCTAACCTTGTAACCAAATCATGAAGCCTACCCATGTTACTCTAGAAGCTATCACAATGTTCCCATAATTATTGAACATTCCAAGAAAATTAATATTTTTTTTCAATTTTATTCCTTTAGTAAATTTTACTATTTTAGACTCCTTCATTTTAGTTGATATCTCCAAAAGATCCTCCCAACCATTTAACCTCATCCTCCCTTTCTTAATTTATCTTCTATCATTGATTCAAGTGGATTACCCAAGGTAATATCCCCATTTCCCTTCATTTACCCATCCTCTCTCCTTTTATTATCTACTTCTCTTAGGTCTTGTCCTTTTATATTACCTAGTTGAATATGGTGACAAATTTCATAGAAATTTAATGTTTTAAAAAAGTATTCTTCGTTTTTAGGGCTTTAAAAGGTTCTACTTCCTTATAGTCTTCCTTTATATAAATAAATGTGATTAATTAGAAATGGATGAGATGGGTGTCTCAACCGAAATTTTCTTTTGGTTGGAATACACTTGGTACATGAAGTTTGAATGAAATATTTTTAATAATTAAGAATCCATATCAATTTCATCTATATTTGATAATGTGAGTATTTCTATGGATTTTAAGTATTTTTTTATAAAATAAAATTTTAATTCACAGGTGATTTTTAATAAATTATCTCATTATACTTGAGTTTGAAACCCCATGATTTTTTATATGAAACACATTTTTACTCAATATATTGATTTATTTAAAAATTATTATTTTATATGTTTATTTTGACTTGTTTTCAGGAACCTTAATATTTTTCTTTTTCAAATTAGTAGGGTTTTACTAAAAAAAAGTAAAGTATGATTTGACTTCTTAGCCATGAAAATAAAAATGGTAATGCCTAATCATATTTTAAACTAGTTCTATTAGTTTTCCTCCTAAAAGGAGTTATATAGATTTATGGTGGTATTTTACTAGGCTATTACCCACACCCTACACACACCCACTGGGTGTATGTATTCCTTTCCAAATATAAATTAGTTAAAGTTAAAGGTTTCTCTTCTTTTGGTGTGTACTATAGATTTATTTTCACACATTTAGAGGTGTGATAACTATGTTTTAGCCTTGGGTCACATGTGATGATTAATGAAGTATTTTAGAAATTTTAGTTCTTTGGGATGTATTTGTATCGTCCAAATTCAGCCTATTTTCCTTTTTTCTATACATGTAAAGTATAGTTCATATGATTTACATTAATTATTATTATATATTTTTTCTTAGATTTTTATTTTGGATTATTCTTATGTATTAAATTTTTGGATTGAGCATTTATTATGAAAATATTTATTTTCTTTACAAGATTTCCTAATGTAAGAAAACCTCAGGTTGGTTATCGGTTGGAATTTTATATTTACTTATTAGTTTTCAAAGGATAAAATATTTCCAAAATTTTAGGTTTTAAAAAATAAATTCTTGTTACTAGAATGTGGTGATGAATAATTCACTTTAGGCCTTTCAAAAAATCATCTTGGGTGATGTGGTGGGTTAACCTAGAATGATTCATTACAAAAGGTGATGGAGTGAGAGTGGAAACCTAGAACATGAAATGAATTTATGGTCATTGTATCCTATGGAATAATAATTAATGGGATATAGTGGAAAAAGTTTCATATAAAAGTAAGTTAATCACCTATTACAAGGCACAACCACAACCTTACGATCTCTCCTTACTTTATAAATAAGTCGCTGGCTAATCCGAGAGGGAAGTTTAAGTAAACTATGATGTTTCTGTTGATAATTTCATTTGAAATTTATTATATATAAATAATGTGTTTGATCACTACCATGAATATCCCACACATATATTATATAATAATTACTCCAAGTTTCATCACTAATCACATATCAATTTCACACTCACACATTAAACGTTAAAGATAAAGAACATTTATATTATTATTATGATATATATAAATATCCACTCAACTATGTTTCCTTTAATTATACATAATTAAATAAGTGGAATGAAGAATATCTTATCCCCATGGAGATGAATTGGTACTTTCCAGTTTTCGTGAAGCATTGATCCTGTGATGTTCTAGGGTCTTTTTAGTTTACAATTATAATAAATCATTAAACACTTTTAAAAAAAATTATTAGATAAAATATGTCATTGTTTGGTGGTGGAAATTTTTTCTTGCACATTTTAACAAATATATTATTGAAACTCTTTCCCAATGGATCAAAATTTTTTATCCTAAACTTCACTTCATAAATGTTAAAGGAATTGATGAATCATAAACCATGTGTATCAAGATCATCATCTGATTTTATATAAAAGACCTCACAAATAGTTAATACCTTATTATTAAAGATAATTAAAATGTGATATAATACACATAATTTATTATGAAAGCTTTTAAGTAATCCATTTCTCCCATTACATTAATATTGAAACCCATTATATCACTATTTAGATGCATACTTTAACATTCATTCATTGACTCATTTTCAATTTTATGCTCCTATACATATTTAAAATGATTTTTATTGAATATAACCTTAAAAACACATGGATTTATTTATTTACCATTAATACTAGTAATGGAACCTCCATGATGTTTCATGCACCCCTTTAACTATTATGGGATATTCCTCCCCTTGAGACCCATTTCATTATAATGGAATCATAATAACTCCCTCATGAAACATCCTTTCTGTTTCAATGACCAGTATTTACTATTCGACCCTACTAACTTTTTCTTATGGATTAGAATTTTACCCTTTTGTACTATAAACACATAACTAGATACTAAACCTCCCATGTCAATCTCAACAATATCCATCATATTAAGGATATTAGGTAAATATTTATATAAATATTTCATATTATAGTTTACTTTGAATCCTTATAACCATTAAAAATGATTCTATAATGATGTCCATATCTAGATGAATAATTAAAGGAGACCTTAAACATTCTAATTCATTGATGTACCCAGTCATATAGAGTACATGAGTGGAGGATGATGTTCCTTCATTCATCTAACATCAAAATATTTCCTAGGAAACCTCACACATCACATGACTAGTTGGTTCTCAATTGGGAATTTTTTAGTTACATATTATATTTAATTAATATATATTGTCATATTAATTTTAAAAATAGGTTCCATGAATACAATCATGATAGTAGATAAATATAAGGAATTTTTCTCATGCTTCTTAGAAGCATCTATGTTCATTTATTAAACAATTTCACCAGTCAGTTCCTTAAGAAGTAATTTCTCAAAAAAATAAAATTTTCTTCGATGTTTAATAATTATTCATATGTTTTTATAACAGTCTTGGAAGTTGTTTAAATTAATATTAACTTTTACTAGAATTTATCACAAATCAATTTTGATGATGATGATATAATTTTTTCAACAATTTTTTTTATTAAATGTGAATTATATTTTACAGTCATATAATAAGGACTTTTATAAAATGTTCTTATACTAAAATGATGATCAATTATAATTTTACATCATATTAACTAATGCGATGGGATCTATAATTCACTATTTCTTTAATAATTATTTTTTTCCTATAATAATTTAGCAATTTAGGTTGAAATCATGCAAATCATATCATATATAACTCTAGGATAGTGAAAAATCATTACAAAAATTCATTATATATATTATTGAAAATCCATTCCTCTAAGTACATAACATTTACGATTTCTCATCTATGTGTGAATCAAATAATACACAAAATATAATCATATAATCATATTAGGGTCACCCATAACTTATTTATCTGACACAAGATAGTCCATGTGAACCTTTCTTTTCCAAAACCTACCCATTTGATTAATCGAGGTCTCAAAAATTGTTCATTACTGAAGGAATATATTACTTAGTATTTTAAGGGGTCTTAATATCACTATATTTCCTCATATATTCCTTTTTTATGCATGTTTATAACAAATTGTTTTGTTTATTCAGTTCCTTTATCCAAACTAATATGTTTAAAAAAAATATATTTCATAACATTTTATGAAACTCATGATTTATGTTACTTACCTAAAAATAAAATTCTTTTTTATAAAAAAATATATACCTATATCCAATTCATAAGGTTGATGATAATATTTCATGTATTTTATTATAATCATATATATCAACTTATTTAGATATTTTTGGCATTTTGATATTTTATATATGATTCAATGGACAATAATTTAACTGGGTAAATAAGATGAATTATATTAATATACATGCTTATTTATTTATCTTTATCTATGAATATAAAAACAAAACCTTATCTATTTGGAATTAATTATAGGTATTCTTATTCTATATGGAGTTATAGATCATAAAACACTATGTTTCTCCCCATCCTTATTAGTCTACTATGATGGTTAGGCCTCTCAATATATGGGAACCTAGATTTTTTACATAATTTTTGGTTTCATAATATTGATTAACACTTAATCAAAAAATAAGATTCAACTAAGAACATAAATTCCCAAAATCAACCATGAAACTAAAAAATTGAATATCTTATGTACCTTTCACCAAATATCTTCTACTATCATCTTCAACATAGCGGTTTAATGGAGACCCCTTAAGTGAAACCAATAGGTTGCACCCTCTATAGTATATCCATGGGATTAACCTAATCACCAAACACTCAAGAAGGGTTATTCTCTACCCATGGTAAGCTTTTAACTCTTAGAGTAAAGGGTGTAGGAGGAATATATCTTTTGGGATATAGAAAATCAATAAGAAACATGGATAGTTTGGATTAACACCATCTCATGGAAGGTTTCTCATTATATAGCCCTTGAGGATTCTCCTCAAGTGTTCATGAATTAAAATATATGTTCAAAATATATGTGTGAATGATATGTGGTTATAACTCTTTTAAACTATTTTTAATCATTCTACCATGTTTTTTATCTTATGAAACATTTAATTTTTTTTGATAACTTACATGGAATCTTTCAGATGATAACACTAATCACTTTCTACCCCATTTGTAACTTCCCAACATGGGATCCACTAAACGGTTCCCTAATCTGGTAGGTCACATAGAATCAAACATGCCTCCTCGAACACCAGAATCTAATGATTAGTAGTAAGGTCCTAGGGTGTGTTTGTGGGGATAATATGCCTCATGTTAGAGTGTAGCACAAAAATATTAATAAAAAAAGTCAATATTAGAAGTTGATAAATAACTCAATAATAGATAGAAGATAAAATTTCAGAATAATATAATAATAAATATGAAAAATATATCTTATAAAATATGATGATCATGTCATGTGTGTTCAAAAAGGGTGGGTAATATATGGAAAATTCATCTCTGTACAATACATGTATCAAAAGAGAAAGAGAACAAAAAACATCCCCAAATAGAATCACAAGAATAACTCGGTCTTGTGGTCCCATAATACCATGTAATGATATAACCAATCATCGTACAATGAATTCTTTCTTCAGTCCCTACCAGCATCCATGATTTCTGTTCATGTACATGATTTTAGATCTAATAGGGTGTGAGATTACACTCATTAGGCCACCACCAATAGTGTCTATAACAAATCCATTATTTTTGATATAAAAAGAAACAATGTGTATTATATCACAAGTATAATATTATTAAAATTAAATATTCTAGAAGACGTGATCCTATCTAGACAAACATGGATCCCTGTGAATAATAGTTAATCTCCCATTAACAAAGGCATCTATAATACATAAGTAATATAGTGTGATATTGTCCTCTCTAATGAGTGTAAACTAATTCCCATACTTGGGCTATCTATAATCATAGAAAAACATTTACATCGTCTATTCCATTTAATCAAGTGTCATACCATAAAGGGCTAGATTCAAGGTATAGAAGAAAAAGGTATACTTGTCAATTCCCAAGATCATCTCAATAGAAACTATGTAAGAACCCAAATATTCATTCTTAGATATGTATCTTGTTTTCTGGTGTTTTTGACAAAAAGAGGAGTTTCTAGAAATTTAAGGAGTAAACATTGTGTACCTAGGAGTACACACCGGGTGTCTAGCTGTCTTGGGTATCTGTGTAGTAGCCGTGTAATGGCCGAGTAAATGGCTATGTGGGGTCACCTAGAGACCACATAAACAAGGACCTGGTACAGGAATATACACGTCATGTATCATTAAATAACACACTGTGTTGTTTTCTTTTTTAATTGTTAAATCGGAATGTGGTCACATCTAATTGGAAGAAATGAATTCTTCTGTCTATTTCTTGACCAGGAGTGATGGATATCATTGATTCTTCTCTGAGCCCCCGATCAACCATCTATTCTCTGATTCAATCGTCATTGATTGCATTGGAATTGCTACGGTGAGTTCTTCTTTCTTCTAGAGCCTCATCTGTTGATTCCTCCTCTTTTGTGTGATATACTTGGTTGAATTTTTTTGACATTTTTGTAGATATTCCATGTTCTAGGTCATTTCAAAGGACATGGTTCAACTATATCGATCATAGAACATTGAGTTAGGTGTTTTGTGCCTTTATGTAGTTTTTCTTTAAATTATATATGCAGAATTTCCAAATACCCTAGTTTGGGGTATTGCGCGTCTAGGGAATTTAACATTGTTATTGCCTGCTATGTATTTTTTGCGTGAGTAGGGATGTTGGATTGTGTATAGGGTTTATTTTCCATATATTTGATGTTTTTTTACCATGTTATATTTTTTTGGACATTGGGTCAAGAACTGCCTGTTAGGATGCTTTGTTTTCCTTGCCTACTATTGTTAGGATGGAGTGATATTATCTGACTTACTTATTCCTTGATTTGTAGTTGTTTAGCCAAGAAGTATATTGGGATTTGTTTTGGCTGCAAGATATTGTTTGTGCATGATTGACTTACACAGTGCTATGGGAACCTGGTGTATTTAGACCATAAGGGAAATTGAAATTGAGGGCTTTTCCCAGAGTGTGTGTTATACTTTCACATTGCGAGACCATAGGTGGGATGGATGTGAGTTCTCCCTCAGAGTGTCTTTAGTTCCATGTTGTGAGACCATATGGGGTATTGGATGTTGAGGGTTTCCATAAAGTGTTCGTAGTTTACCATTACGAGACAACATGGGGAATTGACAGTGAGTGATTCCTTAGAGATTCTTTTTTATGATGAACTAGAGGGGTTAGACTGTGAGAACTTCCCAGAGGGTATCTTGAGATTTTTTTGTTTTTTATTTAATATATGTAAATGAATGTAGTTGAAAATATAGCATTGTTTACTTTTGTTTTCTTCCTTGTTTATTACATAATTTTTCATATTTATGGCCATATTTATTTTCACAGAAAGTTAGGCATAGATCTTTGGGTGGTTGCCTACTAGGATTCATCTCACACCCTGTTTGGGTCATGATTTGGTCCAAAAGAGATTATATTGTTGCAGGTATAGACAAGGTAAAGTTCCCTTTTACTTCTGGTACTTTATTGCTATGGGGCAGGAGAGCATGGGACCAAGATGAGGCTTGTGATGCTGCTGGAGTTATTTACTAGTTTTCGTTTGTACATTGGTTTAGTACAATATTCCAGCATTGTGACTTGTTTCAATGATTTCTTAGAAATATCTGACTTGTATCATTTATATATGTGCTCCAGTTGTCAATCTACTTGCAGTGTTCTGTTTTTTACTGTTGCATGTCATTATTACTGCTTCGGCTACTGTTATCTATTTATTTCCACTATGTTACTCTGCCAATGAGGGAATAGTTTCCCCACTATCACGCCCAATGCCCTCACTGCTAGTCGGAAACCTCTGGCATTTAGGGAAATGCACTTGAGGCGATGTGACTAACTGGGTACGAGGAACCTCTAGGTGGCTCCTAGAACCGGGATGTTACAAAGTGTAATCAAAGGAATTATTTCTTCTTTGACTTACTATTTGGAGGTTATAGCTAGGGATAGTAAGGAATATGTAGTTGGTAAAAATTTGTGCTCGGGAGAAGCTAACCCTTGTAAAGGAAAAGATAATTTACATACACTTTTACAATGTTTTGGTATTTCAATTATTATAGTTGATATGATTTTACCATTGGGTGATTCAAAAGTTTTTGTGATGTTATCGTGGATATTATTGAGGTTGTATTTTTGTTGCAACTCAATGAGATGAGGGTATTCCATCTAATGAATCATATTGTAACTTTCTATAGATCACATTTCATAAAATATTGTCACACCATTTTTGTTGAATTACTAATTTCTTGTTTTTGTGATAGATATTGTGCTAGATATCCATGTTGTTCTGATAGATGACTTGATAGAATACCTGCTATTTAATAAAGTATTGGTTTGTGTAATGATTCATTTGAATGGGTGCCAAAATTTTATCCCTGAGGTGTTATGGGCCCTCGTGGATAGGAATTTGGGGGATCATGTTTTTCTTTCACTGTTATACTTGTTATATGACATGAATATGAAGCCAAGATTTGATTTGTGGGGAGTATGGGTCCTCACGGATCGGAATTTGGAACATTAATGTTTGTTTCAGTGTTTTTATGGGTTTTAGAGTAGTTTTTGAGGCTTACTATCTATGAAACCCCAAAATACACGGTGTGTATTGATGAATACATTCCATGTATCCTTATGCTCAGGAATGAGTTGTTTTTCTTAAGTACACATCGTGTACTATATGTACACCCCATGTAATCCTTGACCGTGTGACTGTCTGTGTGGGTAGGGACACGAGGATGGGAAATCTTTAGTGGAACACACCATGTACCGGAAGTACACGTCATGTTGTAGTGTACATGTGTCTGACCATGTGACTAGAAACACGGTTGGATGAAATACTTCTAGTATACACCATTTCTGGAATAAAAAAGCTATGTAGAGTCAGTCGTGTCTCTGACCGTGTGACTAAAGACATGGGTGGTTGGAACCTAAGTAGTACACGCTGTGTAGTTTTTTTCTAGGATAGAACTGTGTGGTTTATCCATGTAAAAGAACTCAGGTAGGGGGAAAGGATTCAAGTACACATTGTGTAAATAGAGAACACATCATGTGAATGGGATGTACATGAGCAGTTTTGGTAGAAGTAGACACCCATGTAATGACATAAGGGAACACGCCGTGTAGGGGTTATACACTCCGTGTTTTCATGTTCTGAAGAAATTGAATGTTTTATTTCTCCAATTACTTTCTTTTAATTCTATTCTTCAGTCCTAGAGATTCTTGAACTGAGGTGTGCACTTGACCTTGCGGAGTCATGCCACCGCGACGTCCTCTAGTTGTACGCCAGATACAGGGAAGTGAACAAACACCAGACAAGGTAGATCAGAGACTACCAGAAGATCCTCCGATCATGCCTAACTTGGCACCTGCCGTTATCCAGGATACAGGTGCTGATGCACAGTTCTGAGAAGGCTTCACGAGGTTTATGCAGACCTTCCAAGGAGCCCCGAATCCTGCCCCGTCTATGGCGGAATTGATGTGGGTCTTTCAGCAGCTGCATCCTCTTACTTTATTAGGTGAGGGAGGACCTCAGACTACAGAGTCATGGTTAGAATCTATTTTTTTCGATCTTCAAGAATCTAGAGACTCATATGTAGAGGAGGGTGAAGCCTGCTAATTATATTCTTTGGGATTCTGCCAAGATATGGTAGGATTTGATCTCATAGGAGAGATGCCAGAAATTTATGGGGTGGGATAAGTTCATGCATTCCTTCTATGATTAGTTATATCCAGAAACATTGAGGGCCGATCGAGCTAGAGAGTTCTTATGTTTGGAGTAGGGTACTCTCTCAGTCATAGAGTATTCTTCTCGCTTCACAGAGCTGCATCACTTCACATTCATTCCAAAGGGTGATGAGTTATCTATGGTGAGTATGTTTGAGTATTGTCTTAGTCCTGACATCCGATCTTAGGTGAACATATTCAGGTTGACGTCCATAACATCTATAGTCAACTAGGCACTGATCACAGAGCACAATCTGATGGATTTTGGGGATGTCATCCATGGAGGCTCAGCATCCGAAGTTAGTTCCCCTCTAACTGACAGCAGGAAGCACCATAGGGAGTCTACGCATGGAGATCCGAGTAGGAGGAATACTTTCTGTGGTGTCCAAGTGGTGTGTTACCATTATCGTAAGATCAATAATTCAAGTCCACATTGACTGAGAGAACTAGTGGAGAGTTGATCTTGCAGAATTATAGGTCATCTTCAGCATTTCTATCATATTTTCTCACAAACAGTAGGTGATATGTGTTCTATTTTTACTTCTCATACCAGAACAGGACCACCAGTCCCACATCAGACTGGGGGATAGAGTTATTCAGGTCATTTAGGCTGAGCAGTTAGTTGTGTTCGTAGTGGTCAAACACATGGTTTTTGACAGCTGTAGGGTGGATCAACTAAGGGATCTCAGTCAGCTTCATAGGGCTGCAGTGGAGGTCTGGATTTTGCAATAGAGCAGATTTAGACGAAGCAAGAACCCAAACCCTCTATAGATAGAAATATGATTCTAGTTGTCTCAATTTTATCTTCTACACTTTTCGATATAGGGGCTTCCCATAGTTTCATATCTATCGCGGTTGTGGAGAGACATAGGCTTTGTATATTTACATATGCTAATATCTTGACGCTAGACACTCCGTTTGGGACTAGAATGACTAGTGTACATCTGTTCAAGGATTTCCGTCTTGAGGTCGGGGGTGTCACTTTGTATGGGACCTCTATGTCTGAGATATGAAATGCTATGATTTCATTCTTGGAATGGACTGGTTAGTTCCCTTTTAGACTGTTGTTGATTTCTATCATCATTGGGTAAATTTCGCATCACCATAGGGTGGATCGTTTCTTCATATGGGTGAATGGGATATACAGGTGAGGATAGTGGGAATCTAGCATCATGGGTTAGGAGGAGTTACATCCCAGATTGCTAGTTTTTATCTGGATAACTAGGGAAATTCATAGATGGACTTTCCTCTAGTGGTGGATTGTTTCATGGATGTCTTTCTAGAGAACTTTTAAGGTTTTCCTCCAGAGAAAGAGGTAGAATTTTCTATTGAACATGTTCCAGGAGCAACACCAGTGTCCATTCCTCCTTATATGATGGATACACTAGAGTTACAGGAGCTTAAGAAGCAGTTAGAGGAATTACAAGCAAAGGGTTTCATCTTACCCAGTACTTCTCCTTGGAGTTTTCCTATCCTGTTTACAAACAAGGCAGATGGTACCCTCATACATTGTGTGTATTATGGGAAGATGAACTAATTGATGGTCAAGAACCAATATCCCTTTCTAAGGATTGATGATCTCTTTGATCGGCTTTGAGGAGCTCGGGTGTTCTCGAAGATCAACTTGAGACCCGATTATCATCCTTTGCACATTAAACCATCTAATATACCTCTTAAAACATTTTAGAGAAGGTTTGGTCTATATGAATACATGGTTATTCCATTCGGTCTCACAAACATGCTTGTACTTTTCAGGGCACTGATGAACCGAGTGTTCCATCAATACATGGATTCTTTTGTGGTGGTTTTCATGGACAATATCTTAGTGTACTCTCACACTCATCATGAACATGCTACCCATATTTAGATTGTTTGGAGTACAGTGAGAGAGAATTGGTTGTATGCTAAGCTCTCCAAATTCCACTTATAAATGGACCAGATTCACTTCTTGGGTCATGCTACCTCAGATAAAGGGGTATCAGTAGACCTAGAGAAAGTGAGGGTAGTAGTTTTCTGGGAGTAGTCGAAGAACGTCTTTGAGGTGTAGAGTTTTCTAGGGATGGTTGGATACTACATGAATTTTATTGAGAATTTTTCATGCTAAGCAGTTCCACTGATGGGACTGACTAAGAGGGGGTGATATACCTATGGTCAGATTCTTGTGAGTCTGCTTTTTCGGAGATGAAAGGGAGGTTGACTTTAGCACCAGTACTATTTTATACTAATCTAGGAAAGTGCTATATAGTTTACTGTGATTAATTAGGTATCATTATGGTAGTAGTGATTATGCACGGGGAAGGAGTCATTGCAATCTTGTATCGGCAATTCAGGCCACATGAGATAAATTACCCGACACACGCTCTCGAGTTGGTAGCAGTTTTCCATGCTTTATGCTATTGGAGACATTATTTTTTGGGAGATAATATTTTGGATTTAATCAACCAAAAAAAGCCTCAAGTACATCTTCACTCAGTATGATCTGAATTTGGGACAGCATAGGTGGGTTGAATACCTTGTTTCCATTGATTTTAAGATTACCTATACGACTGGGAAAGGTAACATAGTGGCTGATGAATTGAGTAGGACGACTCTGATGCAGATAGTTCATGAGGCTAGCAGTGAGTGGAATCTTATGGATCTATTCTTTGAGATGCATTTGGAGGTGCACGATATAAATGGACATACATTTCTTTCTTCTATATCTGTTACGTATAATCTACTAGAGTGAGTGTGAATGATGAATCTATCAGATGTTGAAGGCTTAGTCACGTGGGAGAGTGTGTTAGGAGAGGACCCTATTCTTGGATGGACCATAGATGAGGATGAGATCTTGCACATCCATTGACGTGTATGGGTGTCAGTAGACATAAGTGAGGAGCTAATGCATGACTTTCATTCTTCAGCTTGGGAAGTTCATCCTGTTGTCACCAAGATGTATCGAGATCTACATCTTCATTATTGGTGGAAAGGTATGAAGAGGGATGTTTCTGAATTTATAATGAAGTGTTTCACCAGTCAGTTGGTGAAGGCAGATCATTAGTGACCACTAGGGTTTTTTCATCAATTACCCATTGCTGAGTAGAAGTGAAATGATGTCGCAATGGACTTCCTGACTGTTTTTCCTAGGACTTCTTGAGGGAATGATGTAGTTGGGGTTTTTATTGATAGAATCAAGAAAGTTAAACATTTCTTATCAAAAGGAGACCTTCAGTGTTGATTATTTGGGAAGGTTGTACATCCGAGTGATTGTACGTTTACATGGGGTTCCACATTCTATTATTTCTGATAGGGATTCATAGTTTACATCTCAGGTCTGGCAGGAACTATATTGGGCTTTGGGTACATAGGTACTTATGATTAAAATGTACCATCCACAGATAGATGGACAATCCAAGTGTACGATCCAGTTTCTAGAGGACATGTTTCGAGTATGTGTCCTAGATTTTAGAGGTTCTTGGGAGAATCACATACCCCAGATAGAGTTTTATTACAATAATAGTTTTCAAGAAACTATTCAAATGGATCCTTATGAGGTTTTGTATGGTAGGCCATGCCGATCACCCCTATGTTGGCTGGAGGTAGGAGTGGTAGTTCTGATGGGACATAGTCTTGTTAAGGATACCATGGAGCAGGTGGAATTAATTTGGAAGATGATGGATACAGCATAATCATGACATAATTCTTATGATGATAGGCAGATATGACCTCTAGAGATCGAGGATGGAGATTAGGGTTTCCTACATGTCACATAGAGTTTGGGATATAGGAGAATTAGAAGATAAGGAATGATTTCACTGTGATACATCAGGATATTTGAGGTTTTGGAGAGAGTCAGACCGGTTTTCTATTTTTTGCAGTTACCTCAGAGGTACCTGGCTATGCACAACATCTTCCACGTTTCTCAGTTGCAGTGTTAATTCTCAAAACTGTCCCATGTTTTCAACCCTATGAGGTTGAGTTAGGGGTGGTCGTATTTTTTGAGGAGCTAACTATCTGGATTGTGGATTGTGGAGTGAAGGTTCTCCATAGAAGGTGTGTTCCTCTTGTACGGTTGCTATGGCAGCATGGGGGAGTACATGAAGAGAATTGGGAATGAGAGACTGATGTACAATCACAGTGGCCAGAGCTATTCATGGATTCTTTTTCACCTCCTTATTAGGTAAATTTGAAGATAATTTTCTTTAAGGGGGAATGTTTGTAAGAACATGGATCTTCATTTTCACGAACAGATCTTATTTTCTATTGTTTTTGAGAAAAATATGAGTTTTTGGAAATTTAAGAAGTACACTCTGTGTACTAAGGAGTACACACTGTGTTTCCGGTTGTTGTGGGTAGCCGTGTACTGGTAGTGTAATGGTCTAGTACATGGACGTGTGGGGTGACCTGGAGAACACGTAGAGGGGGGATTGATACAAGCATATACACACTATGTGTCTTTAAAGAACACATAGTGTAGATTTCTTTTTAATTGTTAAATCGGACTGGGGTCAAATATAATTTGAAGAAATGGCTACTTCTGGATTCATCTCAACTAGGAGCACCGAATATCTCAAATTATTCTCTGACCCCCAATCATCCATCTGTTATCTGATTCAACCATCATCAATTGCATTCGAATCGCTACGGCAATGTCTTACTTCTTCTAGAGCCTCACCTCCTGAATCCTCCTCTTTCTTGTGATATCATAGGTTGAATTTTTTTGATGTTTTTGTAGATATACCACATTCTAGGTCAATTCAAAGGTTGAGGTTAAACTATATCGATAACACAACGTTGAGGTAGGTGTTTTTTCCTTTCTGTAGTTTATATTTTAATTATATATGAAAAATTTTACAATTGCATAGTTCAGGGTATTGCACATTTAGGGAATTTAACCATGTTAATTCCTTCTATGATTTGTTCTCTTGAGTAGGGATGTTGGATTCTGTATAGGGTTTATTTTCCATATTATGGATGTGTTTTCCCAGGTTTTATTGTTTTGGTCGTTGGGTCTAGAACTTCCTATTAGGCTACTTTGTTTTCCATGTCTAGTGTTGTAAGGATAAAGTGATATTATTTGACTTACTTGTTCTATGATTTTAGCTATTTATCCAAGTAGTATATTGTGATTTACTTTGGATGCTAGATATCATTTGTGCAAGATTAACATACACAGGGCTATGGGAACCTGGTGTACTTCGACCATAGAGGAAATCGACACTGAATGCTTTCCAAAAGTGTCTGTCATACTTTCACGTTGTGAGACCACAGGTGGGATGGATGTGAGTGTTCCCTCATAGTGTCTATTGTTCCACGTTGCAACGCCATAGGGGGAATTGGGCGTTGAGTGCTTCCCCAGAGTGTCTGTAGTTTTCCGTTACAAGACCACAAGGGGGAATTGACGATGAGTGCTTCCTCAGATAGTCTTTATTATGCTAAACCAGAGGGGTTAGACTTTGATAAATTCACAGAGGGTTTCATTAGATTTTTTGTTTTCATATTTAATAAATTTAAATGAATGTAGTAGAAACTGTAATATTGTTTACTTTTGTGTACTTCTTTGTTTATTAGTTCATTTTTCATATTGCATTCCATATATATTTTCACTGTCAATTAGGCGTATATCTTTGGGTGGTTGCCTACTGAAATTCATCTCACACCATGTTTGGGTCAGGATTTTGGCCCAAATAGATTATATTTTTGCATGTATAGATAAGGGAAAACACCCTTCTACTTCAGGTAATTTATTTTTGTGGAGCTAGAGAGCATGGGACCAAGCTGAGGCTTGCGATGTTTCTAGAGTTATTTACTTGTTTTCCTTTGTTCATTTTTTAGTAATGATTTCTATAATTGTGACTTCTTTGTTTGTTTTCTTAGACATACGTGACATACACAATTTATATATGTGCTCCATTTATTTATATACTTGTAGTATTCCAATGTTTACTATTGCATGTTATTATTATTAATTCATCTTATTTTATATATTTATTTTTTCTTTTCAACTATACTAATGAGGGCATAGTTTCCCCACTGTCACACCCAAGGCCCTCGCTGCTAGTCGGCAGCCTATGGAATTCGGGGAAATGCCCTTGAGGAAATGTCACCAACCGAGTATGGGGCACCTCTAGGTGGTACCCAGAACTAGGACGTTACAAACTCCATAAATAATAGGGTAGAGTCCAAGGAAAATGTCAATAGATTATTTTCTATGTAAGTCCAAGAAAGTCAGATCCATGGTTAGTGAGGCTTGTATTATCTTATGGAATCAAGATTCGATGAGTAAACATGTCCAAGGCATCCACTACCATAATCAAGATCTAGAGAGTATAAATTTCCATGGAATCTAATGGAATCAGGATCCAAGGATATTGTTCAAGGAATCCCCTACCATTTTCAATTCATCTAAAAATCCATTTTTCATTTCAACCAATGAGTTCTTACAACCCATTCAACATTTTCCAAATAAACTATTTAATCATTTAAATAATATAAAATTACATAAAAGGAGGGAACATCCTTCTTCTATCAATTCAGTTCAAAATATTCCTTCTATTTACAATTTAATAGGTAAAATAATGTTCTCACAACCTTAAATAATTTATTAAATTTTAATTAAGGATCCCACCAAAATTGGAAAGCTCACATGAACTGAATAGTGTGGTACAACATAGGTAAGATATAATGGAACACCCCATAAGTGGCCTAGGTTGAGTCTAAAAATATTCAACCCTAAAATGTAAGTATGTGGGAAACCTAAATAGGTTCCATAAAATAATATCATGGAATTCAATTAATATTATTGGAATCACCATAAGGTTTTGTGTGTGGAACAAACACAATTTCTATAAAAGAACCAAACCATAAGGGAAAAGGTATAGACCATCTACCATATACATGTGGTAGAATACTCATTCCGTATCAACCTCTGATTTGGTATATGTTGAGAGAAAAATAAAAAATGGATGAAAACTAGAGAAATAGGGAATATTATCTTGCACCTAAATAACTTCATCGATATGGAGTAAAATTAGGAAATGAAAAAGTTGAATATAGAACATACTGATGCTGATCCAATGAGACGATCAATGCTTAAATATTAAGTCATACAAAGAATCAGTACCAAATACTACCATTAAGATTGAAGAAAATTTCAAATGGGAGGATGATCTACTAAAGAAATAAAATATAATGGAGGGTTTTGTGTTTTAATTAATGTAATGGAAAAATGGTAAATTCCCCTCAAATAACATTGTTTCATGGTTTTTCTGTATTTTTTTCTAAATAGTGTGACAACCATGCATGCTCCTCTTTCAAATAACCAACCTCTCATAGTCACGACACATGACTTGAAAAACTAATAATTGACCAATAATTTTGTCTCTACTAAAACATGCATGTACCTCATATTGGCATGCACGCCTGACTTCAAAGTTTCCTAAAATTGTGCGGCCTCCTACGTCACTCTTTCTGTTCCCACACAGTTAGTAGTAACCATGTCTCTTGGGCTGCATGGTTTTTACAAACCATGAAACCTAGATATTTTTATCCAAAACATAGGCTCCGAGCACCGAACAAGCTCTAAACACCCCCAAAACACATGTGATCTCATTAGAGAATATTTCTTTGTCAAAACCAATGAGTTACACTAAAAAACAAAATATATTTTTACCTCATAGGAAAACCTGGGATCTTACAATCTTCTAGGATTAGTGAAATATGTCCCCAAATTTTCATTCCAAGGGTGGTCAACAATTTCTTGAGAATAACATTTCCCATAGAGCATGTATGTTGGCCTCCTGCCCCCATGTCTCATCCAGTAAATGGTCATGATGCCATAAAACCCATACTAGAGGATCTAAAAATCCTTGAAGAACCTTCATGCTTATATAAAAAATATGTATAATATGATCCTTAACGTATGAATCTACCTATAGATCAACCTAATTTGGATGTAGAGTGTGAGATGGGTTTGAGTGATAATGGAACAAATGAGATACATGGATTACATCATGCAAGGCTTGTTACCACTGAGGTAAATAAAGACAATAATCTACTGAACTAACTCTCTCTAGAATCTAAAATGGTCTAACACGTTGTAGTGAATGTTTACCCTATATCCTAATCCATTTGTGTCCTAGAATGGCGATATATGTTGAAAACCCCGATCCTCAACCTTTTACTCTACAGTTCATCGATGGCGATCTACGTAAGGCTTCAGTCTTGATTATACAGTTTCCATCCACTTTCTGATCAACTGGAACTACTCCAAAGTCTCATGTATGAGATGTTGTACGAGCAATGCCACCTCTCCTACCTCTAACCAACATAGAGGTGATTAGCATGGACTACCATACAAATCCTCATAGGGTTCCATATATATATATATAGTATCATTATGGAAATTTTCATAGGAGAATTCAACTAGCGATTCATGCCTCTCCCAAGATCCCCCATAATGAAGGACGCATGCTCTATGTATGTCCTCTAAATCATGTATGGTGTGCTTTGACTGGCCATTAGTCTGAGGGTGGTATTCCATTATTAAAAGTACTTGTTTACCAAAATACATATTTAAATCTTTCCAAAATAAAATAGTAATCTAGGAAACCCTCTCTGATAACAAATTATGTCAAACCCCATAAAGGCACACAATATCATGAATATATAATCTCTCAAGAACATCTATTAAAAAATATTACCTAATTGGTAGGAAATGGGTGAATGTTGTGAGACTGTCCACAAGAACCCATAAAACATCTGTAACATCCCAAGGTTTTCTAGAAATAAATTGAAAATGCTTGAAATTTTGTTTAAGGTATATATTTATAAGTATCCATTAAACATAATTTTATTTCTTCTATGTTTTGAATTTCAAGAAACTGTCATCTACAATTGTGTTCAGTATGTTATTTAGAGTCTGATGGAACAAACTTGTTTTTTTTGGTGAATAGTAACATGCCCTTATGAATAGTAATATGAATAGTAATATGACCTCATGAATAGTAAATAATAATAATATTTTATTTTCCCATGGCAATAGGATAATGAGATCTTAATTAATTTTCCAATGTCACATAAAACTAGTTGCACTTAAATATTGTTATTTTTCGAATTAATTGTGACCTTATTTTAAAATTAAATTAATAACATTTAGAAAATTATTTTTGAAAAATGGAGTTCATTTTTGAATTCTACACGTTGAAAAATGGTAGGGGTAAATTTTTGGTATTTTTCTGAAACTCTTGAATTTTCAGTGAATAGTGAAATACGATAAAATACCGTATAATCAATTTATCAGTAAAAATGCACTATTTATGAAATCATAAGTGATGCAAGGCCACTTGCTTCGAACTCACTTGATATTTTCACTAATTAAGGCCACTTGATTTGAGATTATTCATAGTCTTGATAAAAATATTATAATAATAATTAAAATAATCTAAAATACCTCCCCTCCTCCACTATAAATATCACCCTCACTCCCCTCTTCCTCCCACACCTCTCAAGCCTTGAGCATTTTCTAATTTCTGCCAAATTTCATCCCCAATCTTCTTCCCCACTTCCTAGAGCTGCTGGTCTCACCAAAAGACCAAGACCAAAGCCCTTAAGGAGGATCTCAAAGAGAAGAGATCAAGAGGTAAACATCCTCTTTCATTTTCATTATTTTCTTGCAATTTATGTTATTCTCTTCCTTTCCCTTTGTCTTTTGTTGGGATATTTCATTAAATGTTTCCCCTTACTGTCCATAGTTTGTATGATGATGAGATATTCCATTCCTCTCATCAATATTGTTTATATGAAATTTTAAGAGACGTCGTTAGGCTGCCGAATTTTTGAAAGAAATTTCTCATGTTTTCTTCATTTCATGATTCCTTTCTCTTCTTTCTTCACACCCTATTATCCAAGAGGCATGAAATCTCCAGAATCATGTATATTCTGGATGTTTTCATGTTTATGGAAAATTACAAATTATTATTTCTCTCCTCTCTCACTTATTTAAAGAATCAAAAAAAAAACATTGTCCATTTGTGTCGAATTACCGATATCGTGGACGATGTATTTTCAATTTCCATTAATTATTTCAAGTATGGTTGTGAAACCATTTATATGGTTGAACCAGGTTATAAGATATGTTTTATGACTCATATAAGGTTATGGAATTCTTTTTTACTCATAATTCAAATTTATAAGACTAAATGAAGTTGTAATTATCAAAGAACCACTTAAATGATCTAAACAAACATAATTAATGTTTTAACTTATTAATCATCATCAGATAAAGCATCAAAGTGACAAATGGTATAAATTATGGTACTGGAAATATGTAGATACTACTCCATTCCAATTCTGAAGTTTCACTTCCAATCAACAATAACGATTCATCATGAACCGATCGTGAAAATCACAAAAGAACTCACCCAAAATAATGCAAGGAACAAAATACTAACAAATAAGGGGTGAAATGAGGTTATGAAATGACCATATAAGATGTTATAAACATGACAATGGTTATGTAAAATACTAATAACACTATTTTAACCATTATACTGGAGGTTTAAACAATTTTTAAGTAAGATAAGCCCAAGGTAAGGGAATTCTTAACCCGATTTCCATTCTTTGGGTTAACATTCTACTTTATAATTTATGTTCTATTTAAATTGTTTGTGTGATGGGTTTTGTTTATATTATGTTTCACTATGTGTATTTACAGATTATATACATATTACATCCACTCTATTAATCCTCACTTCAAGTATATGATGTTTATAATGGACTTTTCTTCTAAAATCATCTTTTAAAATTCTGTTTTATAAGATTCAAAGGCAATGTTTTTATGATATTATTTATGTTGTATGATTATGTTTTGGTTATTGGGCATTGTTTATGATGAAGTTTGGGACCTATATTTCCCTCCAATTCATTGGGTATGAGTAAGTTGGAGGTCGGCCGTATGGTTACTTCAAGTGTAACTGTGATGGTTACACAAAGTAAGGTAGCCGTGAGGGTTACAAATTTCAAGGTAGCCAAGATGGTTTCAAGATTATGCAAGTAATGCCCCAATATACCTCTATGATTATAATTATGTTTGTGTGGATCTTGTGTAAACCTCATGTTACACTAAGTAAGGTTTTATGGGTGGAAAGCATGTCTTTTGAAAATGTTTTCATACTTCATGTGTATTCATGGACTAATGTGATTTTTCCTTCTTTTTCATACCTTATTGAGCTTTTGTGCTCATCCCATGTTTTTAAATGATTTTTCATTGGTTAATGATGAGTAATACAGGGAAGTAAGACATGTTAAATGTTGAATAATTTTCAAGGAGTCTTGTTTTATGTTTTAATGTTTTATATTCTGAGGAAAATGGAAACTTATTTTATGGTATCCACTATGTAACAATGTGTAATGTTATGAATGTTTTGTCTTAATTATATAAAGATCTGAACTTGAAAAGATCCTCAATGTAAAATGAAGTGTTTTCTTGATTAAATTCAAGATTATGTATGAAATAAGTGCGGGTCCTTATAGTTGGTATTAGAGGATGGTTTAGATAACTTTAGGGGTTAAGGTGATGCTAATAGAATACCATAAATAATTTTCACTCTATGTTTAATTTGTTATAGCATTTAAAGATTACCATGTTGCTTCGTCTAAGAAATGTTTGTTTAGAATGGTTGTCCGCAGAAGGAACATGGATGATGAAGAGGATAGGCACCGAAAGAATGACATCGTTCCTGATCAATAGCCCGGAATGGTAGGGATTGGAACCGAGAAGTTTGTGACAGTAATGGCTCAGCTAACGCAGGAAATAAATAGTGGTGGAATCCATGCAAGATAACAAATAGAGGTACCCCAATGGAACATGATAGTGGTGGAACATTTTATGAGACAACATCCTCCTGCATTCAATGGATCTTCTGACCCAGTGGCAGCAGAAGGATGGATTAAAGCCCTTGAAAAGATCCTCAATGTAAAATGAAGTGTTTTCTTGATTAAATTCAAGATTATGTATGAAATAAGTGCGGGTCCTTATAACATCACTACCTTGAGGTGACCACAACAATCCAGTCACTAAATCCATTGCAACATAATTCCAATTTACACTATGGTATATGTAACTACTATAAAAGGATAGTTGGTCGCTAATGTTCCACCTTCACCTTCTAATAGGTGGAATACCTGAGGACCAAACTAGTGACCTCATATTCATCCCCGACTACCAATTCTAGTGCCGTAAATCATGATATATCTTTCAAATTTTGGTATTTACATCCAAATAAGATGAATTAAACTCTTACTTTATCCCCTCACATATATCTTCTATAACCCAAATAGGTCCTTGTATATATAGAATTCCATCCTCATCCATGGTCCAACCAGGTGGTGGATCCTCACCTGCCACACTCTCTCATAGGACTAAGACCATAATATCATATGGCTATTGCATCCTAACTCTATCCAGAAGCATGGTTTTCACTTCCAAATATGAGGAAAAAATCATCCCCTAACCATCCTGCAACTCTAAGTGAATTTCAAAAAGTAAGTTCATAAGATGAAATTTACTATTGGCCTCCGGAAATTCCTATACCTAAGTTCTTTTTCTCATTTCATCAGATACTACATTGCATTTACCAGGAATATAAACAATCTTGAAGTTGAAATACTATAGTTATTCCACCCACCTTCAATGACTTAGATTTAATTCATACTATGAAAAAATATACTTTCTTTTTTGTTGGTTTTTGTACACAACATAACACTTCTATAATAAATAATTCCTCCAACAATGCAATGAAGGTTCTACATTGGCAAGCTTGAGATCATGTGTTAGGTAATTCCTCTTGTGTGGTTTTAGGTGATGAGACTTGTAAACTTAGAATCACTTCGCCTACATAAAAACAACTCCTAGATTGATACTTGATGCTTTAGAATAAAATGTGTAGCACCATCTTGGATCTATAAGAGTTAGGGTAGAAACTAATGTTAGTCTCCTTTTCAGATCATGAAAGACTATCTTGTAGAAAATTGAACATACAAACTTCAAACCATTCTAATTAAATCCCATAATTGTAGTTTCTATGCATGAAAATTTCTATATAAAAATCCTATAATATACAGTTTTCCCAAGAAAATATATATGGAAAATATGTTCTTGGGATGTTCCCAAGAAACTATAGATCTCACCTTCTACAGGTCAACTAATAATCCTATGTTTGAGATAATATGACCTAGGAATTCAATATTATCAATATAATAGTAGAACATTGTGATATTATCTTATAACTTATTCTCTCTCATTGTATTAAAAAAATATCAAGATGTTTGGTATGGTCATGTAGATTGTGATAATACACCAAGATATCATCCATGAATACCACCATAATCGAATCAACATAGGGATGAAAAACTCAGATAATGAATGACATATTTTTTTTATTTGTGTGATTGAACTATATAAACAGATACTCCTATACACTATACTACTATGAAGAGATGTGTGTGTTATGACTATAGGCTGAAGATGTACCTAGTGATTACCTAACCTCAAATAAATCTTCGAGAAAACCCGAGTTCCTTATAGTTTGTCAAAGATATCATCAATTTGTGGAAAGGGATACCCATTCTTAACTATAAACTTTTTAAATTTCTGATAAATCCACACATAGCCTAATGGTCCCATCCACCTTTTCCAAAAAAGGACTAGAGAACCCTACTGAGAAGTACTGGGACATATAAACCCCTTTTCCTTCAAATACTCTAACTACTTATTGATATTCTATAACTCCACAGTAGCCAACCTGTATAGAGGAATGGATACCGGTGCAACTTATAAAACTAGATCAATAGGGAACTCCAGCACTCTATTATGAGGTAGAAAAGAAAATAGATATAGGAAAACATCCTAGAAATGATCAACCACTAGTCGAAAAATTGTTTATCGCATTCCCAAATCATCCGGATATAAATTACCAATATTGGTTATCATCCTACAGAGTCCACAATTCTTGGGTCTAGATCAACCTACCTATACATCCCATCTACCCTAATGAATAAACACTCTACCCTATGGTGATGTTAAGGTCAACCATAAGTGATAGAAATCAGTATGGATTCAGTAATTAACAATTCGATACATCTTAAGTATGATGTCAAACCCTTTACCCTTGAGGAAAAAAAGAATCCATACGATGTGATAGTTGCATATCTCATGGAGGACCTCCCTGAACTAGCATAGAATATCAGTTCAAATCATCAATAGAGTATCTAATGTCATAACACCCTAACAAATGAACAATAATCCCAATGCTATCGATAATAGGTACAAATATGAAACTAAGAGATTCAATAATATTAAAGAGAGAAGATACTAGAGTAAAGTCTACAAAAAATCATACCTCTCACCATAGATGACCCAACACTATGATCATCAGCTTTAAGTTGTACTGAATATATATGGCATGAACTATGACCATGTGAAATAGCTTCACTAGTCGAAGCAGGTCAACTATGCAATCTAGGTACAACTAGTTCCTAGTTTCCTTAGTCAAAACCACCATCTCATCTAAAACAACCAACACTACTTCATCTCTGAACCTAATGCAGAACTATGAATCCCAATCTGAAACATGGAGTTATAGTAGATCCACATCCCCTAACTTATAGAGGGATGTTCATGCAAAAACACCACATGTGGCCCATCCTACCCCAATATCGGCACTCAAGTGAGTATTGATCCCACAGATTTATCATATATCCCTATCATTAAAAATGGTGATTGGAGATAACACTCTTAGAATTGTAAGTGTTACTAGTAATCCCCTCACAAGAAGCCTCAAAAATGGATCTCCCATCAACCTGATATTGAACCATGAGGTTGAGAGGCTGAAATACCCTTCTCTGTTCCCCCAACTTCCCTCAATTTATTCTTAGTAATAAGCTCCTAATTAACTATCTCAGTAATAATAGTAGAGGAAACACATTTAACTACAATAGAATATAACCCTTGTGACCTTATTTAAATATTCTTTCTCATAATGGCTCATCAAGAAGATATATCCGTGATAAAAATTAATCTCTATAAAGCATTCATAATATTCCATAATTTTCATCAAGACTAACTCCAGAAACATAAAATCACTATACCATTTATCTCTCATAGTCTTAGGAAAACAACAATAAAAAAACAAGGAAGTAAAATCCCTATAAACCATATCTTGAAGTGTACCTAACCAGTTCCAAACATCCCACTGGTACTTAACTTCTCCCTATAACATAAATGTTGTGAAATTTACTCTCATCTTAGGAGGTACCTCTAGATTCTTGAAAATGGAAATGATAACCTCTATCAATATCTCAAAAAACTATAGTCCTCCACCCCCAATATGTTATAGGTTGATACTACTAAAATCCACAAAATACTTCTTCCATAGAGAAGGAAGGTTTCAGTGATGATTGAATGGTCTACATGAATTGAAGGAAACTCTCTAAGAATTGGGAATCAGTGCTTGTGTTTTGTATAATCGGTAGTGATGTTTCTGGAACAACTAGATTCTCTACTATTATAACAAGGAACACCACCTATATATCATTCTCATCTCTACCCTCTTGGAACACAACTATAGGTTGTGGTGGTGGCATGTCACTACAATTCCAAATACACACCTCATAAAAGATCAATAATGAAAAGATCATAGATAAAATAAAAGCACAAGTTAATTCCTTCCTATGAATAATAAAAAACCCTCTACCTACTCTTAAATTCATTACTAGGTAATAGGAACAACCATAAAACCATAGAGACCTTGCATACTTCCCACTCTAAAGCCGAGTCTAGGTTAAGTTCCCTCTTTCACAATTTCAATTTCATTTAAATTAATACTAGTTTTACAATTAAAATTAAATTGATGAACCAAATGGATCACCACATCCATCATATAAGGTACCATACACCATATAAATCTATGTGTGACATCCAATTAATCCATACCTTAACTAGTTCTGGTCCATGTAACTAGTGGTTCATGACTCAATGTGCCACAATTGCCTGTTTAGTGTTTTTTTGTAAACTAGGAGGAAACAATGTTTAGAATTTGGTAGGAAATCTAAGTACTAATCATGTTTAATAGTTACCCACACAAATAATTTATCAAACAACATGTATATTACTCAAGGAACACATAATAATTTTAGGTAGTCAAACAATGCATCCTATATGGAATGACATAACACATACCCTGTGAATTCTAACAGGTTCCTAAAATGATGAATGGGATGGAATAATCTCATATCATCTAGCCATGGAATACTTAATAATATCAATAATAACATCACATGTAAAGTTCATCACCCGACTATGGAATCAAATCAATTGAAATAGAAAAAATCTAGAAAAAACAGTTTTTGTTCAAGATAGTCTGGCTTTTTCCTGTAAGTGGGTTAGCTACTCCCAAGAACAACTATTTAAAAAATTCAAACATGTTATTATGATCCTAACTATTTTATAAAAATATTCAGTCAGGAAAATAAAAATATTTTGATACCACTTTGTAACATCCCAACATGGGAACCATTAAATGGTGGCATGAGATAGTGGGGCACATGGCCTCAGGCATGCCTCCCAGCACTCCTAAGATTACAACAAAGCAGTGATGGAATAGGGTCTGTCTGTGGGGAGACTATACCCCCTTGTAAAAGTGTAAAAAAATGGTAGTAATCCCAACTATCAATAGTGGAAGTAGATAAATAACAGAATAAAAGATAGAAGATAAAAATTTAGAAGAATGCAATAAAAAATAGGTAAATTTAATCATTTACAATATGATGATCATGTCATGTCTCTAAAAAATGGTAGAAAATACATGGAAACATGCATATCATTATAATACATGTATCAAAATACAAAAAGACAAAAAATAATCTATCTCCAACTAGAATCACAATCACAAATTAGTCATGTGATCCCCTGCTCCCATGAACTGATCAAATCAAGTATCATACATTAGGATATTTCTCCAGTTGCTACATGCATCCATGTAGTTTTTCAGGTACCCAATGATAGCCTAAATAGTATGTGAGATAACACTCAATAGTCCACCACAAATGGTGTCTATAACAAATCCAGTATGTGTGATATAAACAGAAGCAGTATGTATTATATCACATGTATAATAGTAATAAAAGTAAAGAGTCAAGAATATGTGATACTTTCTAAAAAAACATGGCTCATTATGAAGAAATATCATGAATCCATAAACAAGGGTAGATATAAAGAATATATAATCCAATTCAATACTATCCCATATAACAAGTGTAAACTGATACCCACAATAGGGTTATCCATAAGAATAAAAAATACCCATAATGACCATGCCTTGTAATTAAATTTCAGACAAAAAAGGTCTAGATTCAAGGTACAGGAGACCAATACATCCTCATCGTGTCCTAGGAGCATCTCGATGGAAACATAATAGAGTATTTATTGTAGTTTAAAGATAATGTCATCATAGGATGTCTAATGAAAGTCCCAAAAAAGCTGGATCCAATGGTTATCAAGGCCCATGGAATCCTACGGAATTAAGATCCAAAGAGTAAACATGTCCAAGGAATCCACTACTATAATCAGGATCCATCGAGTAGATATTTAAATGGAATGTAATATAATTGGAATTCAAGGAGATTATTGAAGGAATCCACTACAATTTTCAATTCATCAAAAAATTAATTAATCATTTTAACCAATGAGTTCTTACAACCCATTCAACACTTCACAAATAAACCATATAACCATTTAAATCATATGAAATCACTTGAAAATGAGGAAATATCATTTTCCTATTTATTAAGATCCAAAATTTACTTTAATTTAAACATAAAAATGCAAAAAAAAGGTTCTCATGCCATTAAATAATTTATTAAATTTTAATTAAGTCTTCAAATAAAATTGGTGAGATCACACGCACCCAAAGTGGTGGTACAACATAGGGCATGTTCAAGGGAACAACCCATGGGTGACCTAGGTTGAGTATAACAATATCCAACCATAAATTTTCACTAAGAGTGAAACCTAAATAGGTTCCAAACATTTATATCAATGTGTTCAATTAATTTTAGGGCAGTTCCCGAATTTCCAACATGTGACACAACTAAGACAAGATTTAAAAAACCAAACCGTAAGGGAAATGGTATATAACACGTACTGTATGCACATGGTAGAACACTCATCCAGTATCAAACTCTAATTTGGTCCATATCGAGAGAAAATATATATTTATATATAAACCATAGAAATAGAGAAAATTAGCTTTCACTGAATAACTTTGTCCATATGAAGTAAAATAAATACAGACTCAAGGTAAATGAAGAGCTTATTTACACAAATCCCATGAGATGATCAATGCATGAATCAGATGTCAAATAGAGAATCAAGAACAAATCCTCACTTTAGGGTTGAATAAACTCTAAAATGGGAGGAGGATCCACTGGGATAAGAAAATAGAAATGAGGGGTATTATATTTAATTAAATCAAGGTAAAAATGTAAAATTCAACTCTAATTACAGGGTCACATAGATTGACCACATTCTTGTACAAACCGTGCCCAACCGTACACCCTACTCCATTCAAGAACCACCCTCACATAGTCATGGCACATATTTTGGAAAACTGTACATGGTCCACACTTTTTGGATTTGCAGAAAATTAATGGTGCCTTCTATGGGTGTGCTCCCATGGATACATAGTTTCTTCAAACTGTTTGGCCTCCTATTTCCCTCTTTCCATCATTTCATGGTTTTTAGTATCCATGAGTCTTGGGTGGATCTATTTCTACTAACATGTCAACCTATCTATTTTTATCCAAAATATGTAATTTGGGCTCCAAAAAATCCACAATCACCCATGAAACACCTATGATCTCATTAGAAACACAAATTAGGTCAAAACTAATGATTTAAACTGAAAACCAAAATATCCATAACTCATAGAAAAATCTAGGATCTTATATAATGAATCATAGGATAAAGTTAGATCATATAATACAATATACTAAGTAATGTAACCTTTATAATATAACAAAATGAAGTCATACAATATGACTAAGATTCGTACAACTCATACCATATGACATTCTAATATCTTAGAGTATGATAAAATGGATTTAAATCATATCTCCATTAGTCTCCCATTTTCACTAAAACCTTGAATTTTTTGTGCAATTTTATATTCTATTATATTATATATAACAACTAGTGAAGTTATTTCTAAAAAATATTTTGGATATCATCCAATTTTTTTATATATGTCTTAAAATTCACTATGCATGAAATAAAATTAAATAGCTTGTGAATATCAATCAAAAAATCCTTTTAGATAAACTAAAAATACATTTTCAGTATCTCTCAAATTAAAAATAATTCCCTTTTCAGTGAACCAATTAATGTAACCCCATGGTACTTTTTATTATTGATAATACATTTGAATTCACTAATTCATAGATGTAATAAAATAGAGGTGTATAGAAAAACATTAGTGATACTCGGTCTAATAAAGGATATAGAAAGATATCTATCAAACACATTTATCTCTATAGTTATATCCATCAATCATATAAAATTCACCAATTCATTTTCATATGATCACTTTTTCCAAGACATAGAGTATCTATGGGAAATAGAGTATGTTAATATCATGCAGCTAATCACACATTCCCAATTCATTATGTATAGAAAAACCAAGATGAAAAATACATCACATATCATTCATTTTTATGAATGAGAACATCACATACCCCTCTATGATAGATAAGAATATAACATGTTTATTCTCGGTACAATAATAAATTCCCTCAACTATCTCAATAAAATCAACATATATCACAATCTGTGTATGATAGCATAAATATGATCTTTATCAAGATCCAATCGATGACATGATAGACAACACACCCAACCACCTCTTGATCAGCTAATCCTTGAGGCTTATGTATGAAAGGTATTCAATATAAATTTTCCCATTATAGGTATCTAATCAACCATAGGTATAGGTAAACAAAATTATGAAAAACTCACACCTATTATATTAAAGTTATATTGTAAAACACTATATGTGGTATACTTCATGGAACATCTAACACACAAAACATGTTTTGTGCCTCATGAGTAGATTTCATATCTCAATATAAAATCCTATCCATGAAAACCTAACAATTTCATCGCAAACTATAAAACGTTATAAAGAATATCTGTTAATGATAACTCAAATTTTTACTTAGGTCAATTATCTTTTTTACCTCAATAGTATATATAACCAACATGAAAAAATTTTAATGCAGAGAGTGAAATTTAGTATAATATGATAAATTTTATACCCTCAAACATCTTTAATAAATTTACCAAAAATATACATGTGAACTTATCTCATCATATTAGATATGATATACTACCTAATTATATTATGTTTTCTACACTTTTATAGGGGATTTTGGAATCATTATATCTCTATGTAATTCATACGACATCACCATATAATAATATGATAAAAAACACCATTTAAATTATTTAGTGTTAACACTTATGAAATTATCTATTTTGAATAATGGTGATAATTGTGAACCATATTCTTAATGTTCATCCCTTTAAGCATAGTATTCATAATTTTTTACTTTACTACATCAAATGTTATTATGCTAATAACTTCTATTTTATAAATATAAATTTTTTTTAGTTCATCATCATCGCCATACTTGGAAAATATTTAGTAAAAATTTACCATTAAATATTTTTATAACTACAATAACTATTTACAATAATATTTTAATGAAACAAACTAAACCATTCAATATATTAAATGTATTTTTTTTACTAGTATAACCCTTTATTTGTAAACATTGAACTTCTTAATGTCCAAACATAATACCACTAGTCTCTTAGACACTACATTATTTTCAAAATATATTTCCAAGATATACATGCTATTTTTTATTAGAAAATAATTCTCATTTCTTGGACATGGGAATATTTAGTAGATAAACTATTGTAACCATATCTTATATGGTATTTTGTGTAATTTTAGTATTATTTTGAAAAGAATATTTTATTTTAAACTATTACATTTATGGGTGGGATCAAATCACACTTCAATATAAAATAACTTATCCTAGAAAAAATTCCTTTTATCATTATCTTATTTTCATCCATGTTATAGAATCTAATGAATCATAAACCATGTGAATTATCTCATTTTATTCATAACAACTCCTTACTAAGAAATTACTTCTCTTATCATATAAGATAAATAATATGAAACACAAATAATTTATCTAAGGATGATATTTTCCTTTCCATTATATTAGATGATATAAAAACTATGTGCTTCATATTTTAAATAAAAACTAAAATATTTCACATTTCTTACCCTGGTTTTTATATCTAGTATATTTTGAATATTTTTAAACTACATAATTGGTATCGAATACCTTTCAAAATCATGGAATTGATTTTAATAACAAAATACATCATATAGGATATACTTGGAGTTTATTATACCCCATTAAGTATTTTGGATAATTACATCACATATGGAATCATTGAACCTCATTCCCTACTCCTCTCTTAGGCATAAATGACTATGCCTAGTAACTTAATAAAACATTAACTGACCATTCTTCTTATAGTTCAATACATTAACATAACCTAGACATCTAATGGTCAATTCATCTATCCTTAAAAATTTGACAATAATGGGTAATAACTCCTTGAAATCATTATCATTATTGTAAATTTTCAAAAAATTATTATAAAATAAATTTCAAAACCATTAAAAACATAAAATAAACCTTTCTCCTCACAAAGTCAATGGAACACTCAATCACACTGAGTATATAATTAGAGACTAATGTTCATATTGTAATCATGCATATAGTTCCTTTGTAACCTTAATCATATCATTCAATGTTCTTTGTAACAATATGGGTTTATTTTTTGAGACAATACAATTATTGGTTACCCAAGAATGTATTTCTCTAATATATTGATTTTTGTAACAACATTTATTATGTTTATATTCTATTCTAAGGATTTAATTAAATTAATATTTTATTTTTTCAGAGATATATCATAGATTTAAGATCAAAGATGATAATTATGTCATTATTCCTATAAAAAACCTTTATCATATGAGCTTCATGTTTTACATTTATTTAATAATTACTTTATTTAAATCTTATCCCACAAAAATAATGAACCCTTTTAAAAACCATCAAATCTAATAGTGATTAATAATCCAATTTCACTAAAGAACAACCCTAATTTAGTTTTAACCTCTTCACTTAATTTATTTAGGTAGATAATCATGTCCATTATATCTTATATAACACTTGGATGGTTGAGAGGAAAACTATTTTCTTAATCCATCATGTGAATAAACATAGAACCATTCCTATATTATCCTGATTTTTATGGTATCCCATCCAATGTATCATTTAAGATATATCCAAATCAATGAATATTATATTCTTAAATACAATCATGTCACACCATACAACATTATAATATCGTAAAATATTATATAGAGGATTTTGGGAATATAACCATCAAAAATTTACTCCCTGATTTTCCTATCTCATGATCAACATCTCCATTCTCACCTATGAATGAAGAATAAAATTATTTAGTCTCCATTACTATTTTTTATATCTTCATTGAGAACTATTAAAAATATAATATTGAAAACTGGTGACAATGATCAAATTTGTTTTATTATCATTAGGATTCTCTATCACGGCCCATATTTTCATTTGGATGCCCCGAATATTATAAAGATTATTCTCAACTAATCATATAACAATAATGATTCTATATCATCACTTGGATTACTATTGGTATATATAAATAACCTCCAAGACCTTTTGGTTTTGAATTATGGATATTTTATCACCTAGTACTTCAGGGTATGGATGATTTAGACCATTCCACCTGGAGTTTTGGATTCGTAAAATGGGAATAGATGAACCTAGACTTTGGATGATTTGTTTAACCCACTATGAGGATCTAAATAATTTTTCCATGAATGGACTTCATTTTGGATATAGTCAACTCAGGGTAAAAAGTGAAGAAATAACTGACACAACCTTCCATACGCGGTATGGACATAATAAGATTATAGTGATTCCATTTTTTACCGCTAATTCCCCTAATATATTTATAGATTTATTGAATATTATTTTTAGAGATTACATTGATCAATTTATGGAAGTCATTATAAATGATTTTATCATAGAATCCAAGAGAAAGGAAGAGATTAACAATCTCTTGAAAATTGTGCTGAAGAAATTAGGGAAGGAGAAACAATATTCCAAATTTAGAAAGTGTAATTTCTAGTAACATAATGTTTCATTCTCAGGACACATGATCATAAGAAAGTTAATATCATTATATCATTATAATATATAATTTATTAAACATTGTTTCAAACTAAACATTGTGATTTTGATCCATAGTTATCTTAAATTAGATGTATATTATCAATGATTTGTGAATAATATATCATAACTATGTAATCAGCTCAAAATATTAAATTTGAATGGGTTAATGTTCATTTGGATGGATGAATGTGAAGAAAAATTCAAGGAGTTAACGAGAAGGCCAGTTAGTGAAACATTACTCGCACTAAGTTGTAGTGGATAAGGGTTTTTGATCTATAGTGATACATTTACAAAGGGTCTAGGATGTTTTATTATAATTATTTATATGGTGATAGATGATGCCTCCCGAAAATTAATGGTTCATGAATAAAATTACATGACCCATGACATAGTTTTTGTAGTGGTAATATCTTCA
Organism: Viscum album; assembly: GCA_963277665.1. Taxonomy (NCBI): domain Eukaryota; kingdom Viridiplantae; phylum Streptophyta; class Magnoliopsida; order Santalales; family Viscaceae; genus Viscum; species Viscum album. Next base: position 117,191,086 of record OY728156.1, on the reverse strand, counting down.
TTAATGATACGGAGGCTATCCCAATCTGACACACCAAGTCCCACCTGGAAAATGGTGATATGAGTGTGACACCCCAAGACCGCCTCTAATTGGCCATGGGTAGTGACAAGTTATAATTATACATATCACACACATGGGATGACTCATCCTTAGGCACCTACACACGTACACATCTCCAAATACCCATTCAATGATAAACGATAATCTAAACAGATATAAATTCATGAATAAATTTAAATACCACACTCAAAGAATGAAAAAAATACTATAAAATATAAAGGTCCAAATAATAGCTGACCAAAACTGAAAGATAAGTACAACCTTCAAGAGGCATGAGACTGTAGTCAAATACGACACTTGATATGAACCATGGTCTGTATAGATCAATTATTCCCTATCTACTCATGGTCTATCAAGGAATATTTTGAATGACCTTTTGTCTCTATAATACACGACATGTGTGGGCATATCCCACGCATGGTTGAGTATAAAAATACCCAGTTGGACACCCAAAAATCACCAAGTATAAAATATTAAGAGTGTTGTAATATTATCACAAGGTAATGTCAATTAGAATATGATACATACTGTAATAACAACTATATATACTAAAGATAGACACTAAGTATCAGGGTAAGTCCACAACCACCATGATATCCCAGAATTCTTGCTCAAGATAAATGATAACACTCATTAGAGAGAAATCACTCACTAAGATGAATAGTACTGATGGAACACATCCATGGGGTCATGGTCAATGGGGTTTTCTTGGAAGAATCAAATTCTAGAAATAAAAAGATACCAATACATAGATTATGGATCACACCCCAGGCTACGGGGGAAACTACAATATATAACTAGATTAATCCTCTTAGTAGGGGTTCAATGCCTATTTATGCTAGTCACACTGATACCTCGAACAACAATTAGGGTAGAAGATATAACAGAGGATCCCACCGTGAGCTTCACAAGGGATTTAAACAACGCTATATAAGACTAATCCCATATATGGGATCACATCCTATGCTCAAGAAATTATTCCCCAATCTATCCTCATAGTGGATGAATCGAGGGAGGACACCCTAAGGATACTATTCCATAATGAAGATAGAAATGGTGTCAAGCCTTTCGGGAGATATTACATGGCATGTCTTGCCTACCCTATATGCATATGTGCTTCAGCCCATGCCTGTGTTCCCCAAGCCATGCCTATGTACATTTGTTGTGCCCATGTACAAGATTGTGTTTGGGTACCAAGACATTTTTTATTTTTAGGAAATGCCCATGTACTCCAGCCATGACCATGTACCTGGATATATCATTCCCAGGTACCCTGCAGGTACATTTTGAGTTTCCAGGTTGTTTCATATGGTGTATGACACATGTCACCTGACATGTGATATTTATCTCTATTTGGAATCCCTAGATCCAAAAAATGGGGACTATATGGTGGGTGTTCTTCGGAATACACACCGTGTAGTGGAGAATTTTACAAAACCCATAGGTTCCTCACACATTGTATTCTAATGCCACAACTTCCTTGATTTCTTCTGTGAAGCACACCCAGTAAATTGGATATATGGTTGACTGAACTCAATCCATCATTTCTGATTAGAATCATGCCTTTGATCTTCTCAAAAAATAATTACCATGGCACCACCATCTCTATACTCCAATGAAAATGATTTAGGATGTAAAAATTCAACGATTGGAGGAACGATAATCACTATGAATAAAAATTTTATCACAGATCTCTATCCTAAACCAATGATAATGATTTTTTGCACCAATGATCAATTTTGCAATGTTCTTTTACTGGATTATTACCGAACTTCTGAACAAATAAAATACCACCAATGATCACATGAAGAATGAGAGATAAATGATAAAAACATAGTGATGAGTAATGGACCTTATCCAATTTTCATGTTCGGATTGATTAATTTTTGTAGGGTTGATAAATTAATAGGACTAACCAATAAAGGTGAAATAATATTAATTCCTAATATTCTAAGAAGATAAAACATTAACAAAAATTTATTCATAGTCCAAAAAATCAATTTTTTGAATAAATGATTAGCGTTTGATGAGGGATAACTGAAAATGTGATAAAATACACAAATAAAAACCTACCTCTTGTTTGGATCAAAATTTTACAAAGAATGGTTTTTTTTTTCATCGTTGTTGGAGATATCCCTAAACACCGTTATCCCTCTAATCATCAAATGATGATTGAATGTATGTATCCCATGAATGCTCTGCCAACGACTCCTCTCTCAGTATCTATAGTTATGCATATAACCAAAGGTAATTTTTATAAATTATTTTTTATATAGGATTTATGGTCATTGTAAAATAATTGGTAATAAATAAATTTATTTATTTATTTAATTATCAATATTCCTATGGATATAATTTTATGAAATACCTGAAACTCAAAAAGGCTAAGTCCCACCTTGATTAAAACCCCAATTATGGATTTAATGGAAGTATAATACTTCCTATATGAGACCCCATTCTATATTTATTCCACTATTTTTCAAAAAAATGATTCCACAAGGTATAATATTTTTAATACTTTTATAATATAAAATGAGAGGCTCTCATTCCTTTGAAATATCATGTCGTCTAAATGCCTATCTTTGAAAAAATATTTCTTAATATATTCCAATTAATTATATGGAAAGAAGGATTTTACATTGGCATTATGTTTTGAGATAAATCTAGGATATATAAATTGATCATAAAAGTTAAAAGTATATATTCACCTAGAAAGAGTTGAATATGCAATAGAGAATGTGGTTGGAGATGATTATTGATTATGAATACTCAATACATTACCACCTTGGGAGAGAGAAATAAGGGGGTTGATGCTTTGAATAAAAATTATCATTATAACTTTTCTCTGATAAGGATCACAAATTATTCAATATTTAGGTATTTGTAAAGGATAGACCTTGAAATATTTATTGAAGGGGGGAAATAATATCATTCTCAAATGAGTGTTAAACCGTCTATCCATGTGAAGATTAAAGAGGCATAAAAGGAAGAAGTAAAAGAAAATTAGGAATATTATTATGTTCAATAATGTTTGAGATATAATGATAAGGTTTATTAATAGAGCGTGTTTCCCTATTATACAAAAAATAAAGGAGTTTTTTGAGCAATACTCAAAGAACAACATTCTCTATTCATCATAGAAGTTCAAATATGTATAGTTTTAGGAAAGAGTATTTATAGTATAACAACATGAAGATCAATATTTGAGAGTATGTATCTTAGTTATTTTAGAGACATAAGTATAAGGGGAGTTACAACCATTACCCATACTAGAGTGGAAATAGGAAAAAAACACAATGAATTTCATGATAAGAATCCCTAGTTCATATAAAGGTAATAATGATATGTGGGTTGTAGTAGATCAATTTAAGAATTCATCAAAATTTATTTCTATTAGAGTAGAGTTATCTCTTGATCAACATTACCTGATATAAATTTGAAAAGTGATAATATTTCATAGAGTATAAAATTCTATTATATCTAATCAGGATATTATTTTTACCTAAAACTTCTTGAGAATTCTTCAATAGGTATTGAATAATGAGATGAAATTTCAAACTATATATCATCCTCAAATGGACGGTTAGAAAAAATTTCTACAAAATCATTGGAATATATTCTATGATACTATTTTTTATATTTCAAATGGTGTTGAGATAAAAACCATTCTCTAGTTGAATTTTAGATAAATTAATAGTCTTCAATTGCTCATTTTTATATCCCCTACTGAATCCCTATTTATAAGGAATAGATGAAATATGACATGTTGGGATGAAATCTCACAATAAAAGCTATTTGGACCTGAGATATCTAAGTAAATGACAGAGAATATTTGATCCATTCTATATCACATCAATATAGATCAGAGTTGATATAATAGTTATAATGACAATAATTGGTGAGACTTGGATTTAAAATTTGAAGACTAGGTATTCCTATGTATTTCTCCATTGAAAAGGTTTATGAGATTTATAAATAATGGAATCTTATAACCTTTTTGTATTGGTCCCTTCATAATTATTGATTATAGATGATAGCTTATCACTATGTTCTTTCACCAAACTAATCTCAAGTTCATTATGGGTTCCAGGTATCTATTTTTAGGAATCATATAACCAATAGTTCACATGTAGTGAACTAAAATGATATACCAATAGAGCATGGTACTTATTTTGAGTAACACTTGGTGTATATCCTAGAACATAGAGAGATTTCATTTCTAAAAAAGACCACTAATTGATCAAAGTTATTTGGGTGAAACCATAAATTGGGTGAAGGTACATGGGAATATGAGGATGTTATAATATAGATGTATCATCATTTTTTTACATCATAGTGATGGATTTTTTGGGTAAAATTTAATTTAAGGGGTTTATAATGAAACACCCTGAGATTTTATATATACCATTGAAATATATTTGAAATATTTTATTGATTTATTTACATGAAACCCCATGTCTAAATGAATCACAATATATTTGGTACATTATAAGCTAGTTTTTTGGTATTTATGTAAGAATAAGATTAAACTTATTTTTAAATATATATTTAAATTTTTGCTAATTTCAAATGTATTGATAAATTCTTAATAAATAATAAATAAAATCATTCTATGATTAAAAGAACTATTTTTTTATGAAATGTGTTTTACTTTGTGTTATTAATTTTTATATAAAAATAATATAATGAACACTATTAAAAACTTATTTTAAAAAAATTTATTTTGTAAATTATGAATAATAATTTATAAATTAGTTATCTAATGATTAAAAATTAAGATTAAATCGTTTTAATATAGAAGAGTAATTTTTTTAATTTTTGTATGTGAGAACTGTGTTTTTTATCTTAATTAATTATACATACCACTGTTGATTAATGATGAAAATAAAATCTGTACATTATGAATTCAATAAAATATCTTAATATTTGTATAATATTTTTTACAAGTAAAGGAATTAAAGTAAATAAAGTTTTATTCTTAAAAAGTTTTTTTTTCTAAGAAAAATGTTCATTACGTATTGAACACTTTTCATAAAGTAAATTTCATAAAATTATAGAAATTTAACTTTCTAAAATGGATTCCATTTTTTCAATTATAAATAAAAAATTCTCTAATGATTCCACTTTAATTTATAGTCATAATTAATACTAACAACAAGAAAATTTTGTCACCATATTTATGGTTAAAAGATTATACCCGAGGGGGGGGGGGGGTTAAATTAAGAGATATGTGTAAAAATTCTACTCTAACTGTTATAAATATTATTGGTTGGATGTATTTCAAAATTATGTAATCTTTAAATTTTATTATTTTCCATTTCGTTTCAATTTCACAGAAAATAACTTTATAAGATTTTTTTCTTTCAAGTAATTCCTTGTTTGTTCCTCCCTAACTTATATAAGGGAACCTCCTATCCTCCATTATTCACATAAATTGATCCATATATCTTGGATAACCCCATAATATAACTCCTAATATTCATTTCCTTTATTTTTTTTATCTTTTGGTATTACCAAAATATCATCCTATAAAGGCTTAATGTGTAATCTAGTGTAGGCCTCTCAAAGAAGAGTTTATCTTCTTAACTGAATCTTTCAAAGTTTGTTTCTCCTTACACTTCCTATAAATGTATTGTATATATAAGAACATAGTTAATATAAAATAATTAGTATAATGATATTTTATTATCATTATGAAAAAAACATTCAATTTCCTTCCTAACAACAATGAAATGAGAGTATCACTTCTACGTATAGGTGGACTATCACCTCCGCGCAATGATATAATTAATTTTCTATAACAAAATTTAATAGGGATATAATGAAAAATTTATTAATTATAAATTATATTTATGATATAATTATAATTACTTGATGATAAATTATTATTTAAATTTTCTCCCTTCTTTCATTTATAAAATGAAAACAATGTTAATGTGTACATACATACTACCATTTCAATGAATGACATAATTCATCATTCTATCTATGATTTTTATGGATGGTTATAAATATTTATATAATTAATATATATGATATTTATATAATTATTTAAATTCTATATATGATGGAAACACTATCATGATGAAAGGACCATAAATGATGAATTGAAACATACATGAAAAAACGAAGCAGTTAACACCCAGAATGATAATAATAATTATTTTTTTAATGAATGAGTGATGATATGATACGATTAAAACATGTATTATATTATAAGTATGAATATGATTCTATTATAGATGTATAATGAATTTCAATTTAATATACAAGAGGTTATAGTCACTTATGAAGTAAGTCAGACCTGATGTGACGAGGTATTATGTTATAATCTCACTTATTATTGGGATTATTTATGATTAAATTTATAATGATGATATTATATGATATATATCACAAAAATTTTATGTCTTTTATTTTTTTTTTATGAAAATTACAAGATTTCGATTCATTTTTCTCTCTCTAAGTACTCAAAAGTCAAAAAATAAATTTTCAAAGAAAAAACAATTCTTTTATTCGATCAAGAAATATTTTATATTTCATATCCATGTTTTATAAAAAAAATTAGATAATATTTTAAATATTATAAAATGATTTATTATATTCATCTTATTCATGTTATAATTTCCATAAAATGATTCAATAGTAATCTTTTTGTCATTTTTTGAACGATGTACTTTTTACCAAAGGTATGAATAAAACCATTATTTTAACATATACTACACTAATGAAATATCACATCTTCAAAAGTAATATATTATTTAATTCCACCTTTAAAATTTTCTATGGTTATTTTCAAATAATATTTTTTCCTAATATTCTAGATATTTTTATATTTTAAATATGATATTTCAAAATGAAAATTATATTTTCCTCCTAGAAGCTTCTAGTGATATTTTAAAGTCATTTTTATCTACAATTTCATCCATTTATGTGAATTAAAATTAAATTAAAATATGATCCATAGATACCATATTTATTTATTTTCTCAATCATTTATCATTATGGTAATAGAATATTTTTGGAACCCATTTTCTTTTCCATGGGATAAGATATAATAAAATAATAAATTTTTTTATGATCTTGTGTTATACATATGAATGGATTATGATTATCTAATACCTGGTTCTATTAAATATCTCCATTTCATTAGGTAATGGTTACTGTTTTATGAGATCAAATGGTATATTGGCAGTTATCCCAAACCCAAAAGTTGGCACATGGTTAGTTACTCCAATCCCAATAAGGGTACATATGAGGTTATCCAAATCCCAAATAATGTACATAGGTGGTTTGACCAAGCCTAACCTATGATGAATGTCTTGGTGAGTATCCATGACATATAGTTTCTATGATTATTATTGTAACACACTTTTTATTCCATTATCCATGAAATTTTATTATCCTTATGATATGATCCCATAGCTATTATTCATGTATTATTATATACCAAATTCTTATTCCATGATTATGATATATAAATTATTGGGTATGATTTTAAAATTTTATGATCATATTATAATAATTTTATGACCATTTTATTCTTACATATGATTATTCAATGACGACTTCAAGTTTTACCCTTAATAAGCATCTAAACTCACCAATTCTTATGTTTCCTTCCCCCGGGTTATAAATAATGGTTTTATGTAGGGTATGACTAAGATATATACCATGTGATAATAAATTTGTAGGATATGTTGAATAAATCTCACAAAATAATAATATTATATTTCTATTCTAAAAGGCACATAACATTTATGGTTTTATGGCATGTATTGTTATGAGATGTATTTAATATTAATAAAAAATGATGTAATATTTATGTATGTAATGTTGGGTTGCATAAATCATGGTATAATTGGAATCCAAATGGAAGATTTACAAAAATATCATAAAATAATTGAAATTATGTAATTCTAGGAATAGGTGAGGTCATAGTGAGAAATCCTAGAAAAATATGAAAACAGACTACTAACCATAACCTTGTCTACTTCCAACAATAACCAACATAATGAACCAACATGAGTAAGTGAAGATCCATAAAAAAGGAATAATGAATTAATAATATGTAAAAAAATAGGGCACAACCATGATATTATATATTAAACAACCATAATTCCCATTTTATATTTAATAAATCATTTAATTATAATTTTATAAATATTTTAAAAAATGCATCATTTGGAAAAGAAAATTCAAAATCCATGACTATTACATGGGGACGCTAACGTTTATTTATCACCACCTTCACGACCATTATGTATAACCTAATCCAACCCTTAGTTTATTTTTTAAAAAATGACCCTTCTATATGGGTAAATAGTTCTTATATATCATAGGGAAGACTCAGGGAATTTACCATTTTAAACCCTTCTTATCAAATTAATCAAACATACCAAGGGAAATGAATCATATATATTCAGTTTGTCACCAAATCACACATACATAAAAATGGAAACTCTAGAATGAATATTACATATCCTACATAATCATTTTTCCAAATACCCATAGGTTGATTCTTATATATCATAAAGATAGTTTTTCATATCATAACAACTTCCCAGAATTATCCATTTTTACACAAAAAGAGGTTATTCATATATATGGGGTACCCATATGTAATAGAAATGTTTACAAATGTATTATCCAAGACATACCATTTCCCTAAAATTCTTCACATGGTGACTCTTAAATATATGAACTTGCCAAATTTTCCAAACACTAGGACATTTCTGCTAGATAAATCTTACATATCATAAAATTAATCTTACATATGGGAGTTCGTAATGTTTTTGAAATTTGATGGAAATCCCAAACTGGCCATAGGATATGGATTCCCCTAAATTAATTTGAATAAAAACATAAAAATTAAAGAATTTTACACTGACTTTAAAAATTTTCTATAATTAATGAAAACATTCCAAACCCAAAATTTGAGCAAATCACACCCATAATTCACCTCCAACCATTCAATTAAAAATATAATCATATTTAACAAAATTTTCCCAACTTTCGCACTTTGATTCCCCTAGGACATAATGTGAGCCTATATACACACCTAAAAAATGACTCACCATAGTGTTATCACATTGTTCCATGGAATTACAATCATTTTATTGCTAAATTTTATCCCCAATCCTGATTTAACCCCAGATACATGTTCCTCAACATATACAAACACCCTTAAGACCTCGACAAGGATTAATCTCACAGGGTTTAACCTTGATCTAACATAAAATACTATTTATAAAAACCAGGACTCTATAACCTCCCCACAATATAATAGATCATCCTCATGTTATCCCTAACCACACACAAACCAAATCTTACCCAAACCAAATAGTCTCACACACTCACAACATTCCCAAAATATTGAGATGACACCAAACACATTTGTATCTTTCCTACTATATAAAAGTACCCAATTATAACCAAATTATTCTTTACATGATAACTCCCCACCATAAGAATCCCCAAACTAGTCTCATCATTACAAAACTACCATATAAGATGATAATTGTAACGCCCCGACCCTAGGTACCCAGAGTCGGTGCATTATTACATAACATTGGCATGATCTCAAAGGATCAAGTATCAAAAGACCAATTAGTTTAGTAATCTTGGAAACACTAGATATATTCATAAGTCTTACATTACATTATAAGGTAAAAAAAACTAAAACAACATTTTTTCTTCATATCCCCTCACACTATCCTTGCAGGTCATTCATAAATTACTTCTTCTCATCCTGGGAAAAATAAAACACTGAAAGGGGTGAGCTCAGTTGCTCAGTAAGGATAACATTATAGCAGAAGCTTTCATAGATAATCATAAACACTTAAGGCAATTTATAACCAAAACAAAAGCCTTTTTAAACTTGAACTTCAGCATAAAATGGAAAACATAAAATGAAATAATTCCATTTACTTATTCACATGGACATTCTACTAGTCGAACAATCACATGCAATATCAATAACCACTTTCATAATGATGGAATGCATAATTCCAGACTATCATAACCACATAGCCAAGGCCTCGTTCCAAGACTACAATAAGATTTTGCCAAGGCCTTGTGCCAAGACACTAGTTTGTCTCATGAGACCTACTGATGCATCGAGGAGCTATAGCGGGCTCCACCCGTCACTTATTAAGTCCAATGCATTCCTCATATGAACAGGTTTAAACATAACATAAACATTCGTATTAAAACTAGCATACGAAATGTCAATACTTTAACCAGAAACCATGAATGGTATAAAAATAGCACATCCACAGTCAAACATAACTCATTCGATACAATATGGAAGATTGTATTGAATCACATTAACCTCAATCAAGAATAATGAAGGATGTGGACATAGATGAAAATAATCATCAAAACTATTTGAGAGAAATATCCCCCTTTTTCTTGAAATCATTTAAAAGTCACACTATTTGTCAAGAAGCCATTTATAAATAGATTTTTCAATCAACGTGTCCCATACCACTTTGAAACATTTAAAAGGAATTTTTATTTGAAAACTTTAATGTCTATATAAATAAATCCTTAAAAACATTTTTAAAACATGGACATTAATGATAAAGATTTAGATGAATAAGTCTTTAAATCATTTAAAAAAGTATTTTAGTTAGAGATTCTAACCAAAAGAGAGACACTTGAATACAAATAATTGAGGTAATAAAAACTTTGTAATATCATGAGAATAAAGGTAATCATGATATACTATGTCAAAGTACATTATATACACCACATAAAAGTGATTTGGTGTATAACAACAAAGAAGTCTCAATGGAATGTAAATTAAGATGAAATCTCTCATAAAGGCCGTATCCTTAGGTTAAGGATAAATCAACGACATAGTTATGTGTGACAAATATAAATACACTAAATATTATTGGATATTCAGTTTAAAAAAATCAAATGACATTCACACATAATCTTATAAAAACAAAACCAATGAATTGGATGTTTAACTCAACAAATGGAGAATGAGTTAAAATTACTCTTATCAACTTCATATCGATGACTTGAGAAATTATCAATGGAGTGATTATGAAAATCCAAAGTATATCCACAGAAAGGGGAGTGGAAATTATGACATAATCAAATGAATAGTGATTCCACACATAATCTTGGAGTAATATAATCAATGAAATATACGTAAAGCCGAATGAGTGGAAATTGAAATCTCAAATTCCCTTATCGAATTGGTAACTTATGAAACATGCACCCATGAAATAAGGATCATAAAATGATGATATAAATACCCAAAAATTAAATTATATTACAAAATTAATACAATCATGGGCATTACACATACACCACATGAAATAAATAAGTGGCGAACAATGGAATTCTCACGAAATTAAGAGTGAGATAAGAAACTCCTTACCACGTTAATCAACTGAGTCGTATGGACAAAAGTTAATAACCACCAAATGATTTACATAATAACCTTAATATAAAGAGAATCATGATAATATATATCAAATGGCAGTACACAATACGCCACTTTCAATAATTTAGTGGCGAACAATGGAAATCTCACGGAATTGAAAGTGAGATAAGAAAATCCCTTACCTTGTACTTTTCCTTGGTTGGGGTAGGTTAACCTCCTGTATAATGTTTAAATAATTGTCATTAAATTATTCATGAATCATATACATTAATATGATATCATATATGATCTTTTAACATTGATTTGTTAATAATATCTTAGAATTATCGTCGTTTCGGGTGTTAACTTACTCGTTTTCTTTTATATGTTTTGTTACGTAAGCCATGTTTTTCATGGATGGGTTATATCTTATTCATATCAATAATGATATCAAGTCCTTAACCATTATTTTTAATCATCAAATGAGAATTATACTTGAATGGATATGATGGAGAATGAATCTCATCGCGTTTGTGGAGACGGTAGTCCGTACGTACGCACGAGCGACAATATCATTCTTTTGATATTAAAATAATATATAATTGGATGGTATATCATATATACAGAATCATTATCATGTTATATTTTTTATTTAAATGAGTTACACATCATTATTATACCCGCCCAAATAATAATATATTGAATAACAATTACACCACGACGTGGAAACGGTAAGCCGTACGTACGCACGTATGGTGACATGTTATTCAATGGGTGGATATAATACTGAATATGGTTGTAACATATTTATAATAACATCACAGTATCTATAAAATACTAGATATATTATTTTAGAATGGTAATAACAAATAAATAAGAAGTGGAAGAAGAAAGGAACTTGAAAAGGGGTGGTGAAAACATTACCTCTTCTTCTGGTTCTTCCTTTTGATTTGATCAAAAGGGCTCCTTAGGTTGGCTTTAAGATCAAAATAAGGCCACTAGGTTGTATTGAGGGAAGTTTAGAGAGTATTTGGGCAGGGTTTGGCCGAAAAAAAGGCTTTGAAGGTGTGAAGAAATGAGAAGGAGGAGTTCCCTTTTATAAGAGGGGTGAGGGGCACCTTTGGAAAAGCTAAAAATATTAATTTATAATAAATTCATATTCGGTTTCTAATGTCTCCAAAGTTTATTATTAAAAGTTTAAGGTAGGGATAGGTCTAAAAACATTCATCCAATAGAATTTATACAGATTTGGGTCACTATAGTAACCTTATCTTTTAGTTTTAACTCTTAGTTAATTAGTTTGACATTTACCATGTCACTTTGTATTTTTATATTATATAGTTAATAAACATACTATATACATCCAAGAGACCCCCCAAGTGGTCCATTAATGATATAACTATCCTGATATAAGTCTCTTGGACGAACCTTAGATTTTTAGGAATTTAATATCAATTAATAATATAATATTTTTTAAAAAAAATCTTTTATGTCAATTTTGACACTATTCAATAGTTCATTTTTGTGAAACTCATAACAGAATTATTAATTCGAAAAAAGTAAATTAAATCAATAATAATATGTCATATTATCCTATAGAATTAGTGTAATTCATTAAAAGTCTTAAATTATATTTATTTGGGTATTTATAATATCAATTATTTTAATTTTTCACTATTATGGTAATTACTGCATCATCGTTGTGTCATAAATATATTAAATTATTTAATGTCTAAAAATTATAAATAAAATATAATTATGTATGAAATCTTATTATATTTCTAATGAATATTTACAATCGAATTTATCTTATGTATAACCCTATATTAAAAATGTTTTAGTAAATAAACTTTGATTTTCACCTTTTTAACTCTTCTTTGAATTAAATAATAATAAATGTCCTAATCTAATCCAAGTGGATCTAAATGATAATATTTTATTCCTAAGGTTGTTTTTGGTCGAGATACATTTTTCCAATAGAATTAGGACATGTGTTAGGGTAATATTAATATCATTTTTACCCTTAATTACCCTATTTACTTTTAACTCTGGTAAATAAAAGTAAAAAGTTACTATTCACCAAAAATTATTTTCATCTCATTGAACCACATTTTACTTCTTGATATTAACAGTGTGTCTCGGATTTTCAAAATTCCATTCACAGAAACGGTAAAATTAAGTTTTATGAAAAATTCAGTTTTTTTAACTACCACTTAGTAGTTTCACTATTCATCCAAAATTGAAGTTTTTCAGAACAATGCCAAAATTTCACCCTAAGATATAATTGATATTCCGAATTCAAAAATGATTTCTATTTTACAAAATTCTAAACATATAAGTTGCATTAATTAATTTTATAATTAATTCCCGCTGTCACAACAAATAGCGTGTTTTTAAGAAACAATATATATCAAAAGATTGACAATTGTTTAGGTCCAATTTTAAAGTGAAATTAATTCTAATGAACACCATTGGATAAAATAGTAAAAATATATTCTAATTATACTTTAAAACCACTCAATAATATAAGTTATCACAATAAATTTTTTTTTTGATTTAAAAAGTTGTTTTTAATTAAAATTTAGTAATTTTCACTATTCATCAAAATATAAGTGTTATCCGAAAAGTTCCAAAATTTCACCCTAGGAAAAATTCGATATTACGAATCAAAAAATGAAGTCCATTTTGAGAGATAGAATTTATAAAATTTCAAAAAGTAGGTATTACTATTCATAATGGCTAGTTTGATTGGTTGTGGTGTGTTAGAATCTCAAAGTTGCGTACAATGCACACCATTGCATTATTCGAAGGGAAACGTACCGTGGAAGCTTGGGGTGTTACATTCTCCCCTCCATCAATAAATTGCGTCCTCGCAATTTTTAAAATTGTGCTTGGGAATATAATGGATAGTCCCACATCGTAAAAAGAGTTAATAAAACTATCACTTTAAAAGAAAGAAAGAGAGGTATAAAGGTCAACCAAGATAACTCTTACTCGGATTCCATGTAGGAAAACATGGATATGGATGAATAACTAAGTGTCAAGTTCTGATGGAGAGGGATAGAAATCATGATTAGGAGAAAGTTAACAATAAGAAAACCACAAACTTGTGTTGGGACAAACGACCATTAGTCTCCTAGTAGGAAAGTAAACGGACAACATTTTTTGTTTTAAGTTACATTTATTTATGATATTGACTAAGAATATAAAGATATATACTTAAATTTTAGGTAGAGTTTTATTCTTTAATAAATTTACACCACTAACTCATTTTTTTAAATGATGAGTATTCAAGAAGACTTGGTCTCACTGGAAGAGCTAGAATAAACTTCTATAGAATCACATGATCCATACAGGATGAACTATATATTTACATTGTCATTAGAGATTAATCAAAACCAAAATGGTTAGTACAAGATCTAATGATCCCCCAAAAGGATATTCCTTGAGAGAAATAAACACTAATCTTAATTTCCAAAATTAAACCAACAATACCCCAAAGTTAAATAAATACCATTCAATAATCAATTGTACTTAAAATCCTTTAATATAATCAAAACTAATATTGAAAACCAAAACTTATTAAGATTGTAGTCTTCCACGTCAAATTGTATCTCCAAATGACATTAATTACTCTTAAAGTCGCATACTTAAATGTAATTAACCTAATCATTTCCATAAATAACCCAAATCATTATAAATCCTCAATAAAAACATAGATAAAAATCCACCATTACTCCTCAAATGAAATCCCATAATACTCTATTTTCCTTTGGCATATAGTGTTCTCAACAAAGAGAACAACTTCCAAAATAACATTTATCACTTAATCACCAAATCATTTTCCTATAATAAGGGTATTCATTTGATAAGACATAAGATCCCAAATCAAATTATTATTGATCAATAAAATCATTTAACTAAAAATAATAGTCACACTAACCAGGGACATCACGTAGTCCAATGGTAGGCGATAAATCCCAATCTCACTTTGGTTGTGGGTTCGATTCCAACAGCTTTGTCCGACGTGACGGGTTGTCACACGGTCTGCGTGTTGTCCTTTTTCAAAACCTATATTTTATAATATTACCAAAATGAAAAAAATTCTTCAAAATAACCATAACATAATTTAACCACAAATCTTATCTCATACCTTGCATTTTCATCCCAAATTATGATGACTTATAATTTCCTCAAACCCAACGATCATATAAAACCAAATGATTATTTATAACTATATCCACAAGAGAAGAGATAATTCTTCCTCAAATATCATTCTCACATGGGAAACTGCGGGGTTATAAATACAAGATAAAATTATTCCAAAGTAAACCCATCAACAAGGAGCACTAATACTTTTTAAACATTTCTCCGACCATTTATTTCCACATAGATTCTTCTTTGACCAAGAAAATATCCTATAGAATAGGGCATTCACTCAGGTAATGGACAGGTCCCCTACATTTACGACAAATGACTGTAAATGGACTCTTGGGACCATTTTTATCTTATTCCATAGTACTCTTCATTTTTCTTCATCAATTCTTCACTTTATGTCCTTCCTTCCCTCATGTAAATCATTTCTTTATCCCATTGAGGCACTTTCCTGGGTGTCTCCTTCCACATTTCCTGCATGATGGAAATTGAGGATTTCTTTCTCCATGGTCTCCACTACTGGATCTCTTATCATTCATCACCTTTCTCTTCTTTGTTGAGTATGGTAATCGGTTAATATATATATTATTGATCATATTTTTGGAAAATTGATTTGGCATAAAGACGATATCTTTTACGCCTATCAATATTCCATTTTGTTGCTCATTTCCACCATTGTTCCCTCCTTGTACATCATTCTCAAAGTCACTATGACTTCCTTGAAATCCATTCATTGACTAAAACCAGAAAGCATTGTGTGAGTAACAGTAGTCATAAAATCATTTAGAGATTAACATGTCAAAATATTCTCAATTTGAAACACATTAGGATTAACCAAGGTCATTTACTCTCATCTTATATATATATATAATACTTTAAATCGATTTGTAAAGAAAATGTAAATTATCCTAAGCATATCCCCCGGGAGTGTCGTAACCAAGAGTGCAGCAAGGCCCGTTGTCGTGCACCAGTTCCCGTTCGAGTCTAGCTCAAAGCGGTGTTTTCGGGTTTCACCCCTAGGTACATCTGTACCAGAGCCGCCTCTACCTGCTCGTATCCAGATAGGGATGTATTGCTCGGAAAACTCACAAAATCTCTACAATACCAAAATTCTAGGAAGTTCTTCTATACTAATCCTCAAAGTTAATCTTAGGTCTACGTGCTCTAATCAGAGTTTATCTAGCTTCCAAGATTTGTACTAAACTTCCTCTGATACCAACTGTAACGCCCCGACCCTAGGTACCCAGAGTCGGTGCATTATTACATAACATTGGAATGATCTCAAAGGATCAAGTATCGAAAGGCCGATTAGTTTAGTAGTCTTGGAAACACTAGATATATTCATAAGTCTTACATTACATCATAAGGTAAAAAAAACTAAAACAACATTTTGTCTTCATATCCCCTCATACTACCCTTTTAGGTCATTCATAAATTACTTCTTCTCATCCTGGGAAAAATAAAACACTGAAAGGGGTGAGCTCAGATGCTCAGTAAGGATAACATTATAGTAGAAGCTTTCATAGATAATCATAAACACTTAAGGCAATTTATAACCAATACAAAATCATTTTTAAACTTGAACTTCAGCATAAAATGGAAAAGATAAAATGAAATAATTCCATTTACTTATTCACATGGATATTCTACTAGTCGAACAATCACATTCAATATCAATAACCACTTTCATAATGATGGAATGCATAATGCCAGACTATCATAACCACATAGCCAAGGCCTCGTGCCAAGACTACAATAAGATTTTGCCAAGGCCTTGTGCCAAGACACTAGTTTGTCTAATGAGACCTACCGATGCATCGAGGAGCTATAGCGGGCTCCACCCGTCACTTATTAAGTCCAATGCATTCCTCATATGAACAGGTTTAAACATAACATAAACATTCGTATTAAAACTAGCATACGAAATGTCAATACTTTAACCACAAATCATGAATGGTATAAAAATAGCACATCCACAGTCAAACATAACTCATTCGATACAATACGGAAGATTTTATTGTATCACATTAACCTCAATCAAGAATAATGAAGGATGTTGACATAGATGAAAATAATCATCAAAAATTATTTGAGAGAAATATCCCCCTTTTTCTTGAAATCATTTAAAAGTCACACTATTTGTCAAGAAGCCATTTAAAAATAGATTTTTGAATCAAAGTGTCCCATACCACTTTGAAACATTTAAAAGGATTTTTTATTTGAAAAATCTAATGTCCATATAAATAAACCCTTAAAAACATTTTTAAAACATGGACATTAATGATAAATATTTAGAGGAATAAGTCTTTAAAACATTTAAAAAAAGTATTTTAGTTAGAGATTCTAACCAAAAGAGAGACACTTGAATACAAATAATTGAGGTAATAAAAACATTGTAATATCATGAGAATAAAGGGAATCATGATATACTATGTCAAAGTACATTATATACACCACATAAAAGTGATTTGGTGTATAACAACAAAGAAGTCTCAATGGAATGTAAATTAAGATGAAATCTCTCATAAAGGCCTTATCCTTAGGTTAAGGATAAATCAACGACATAGTTATGTGTGACAAATATAAATACACTAAATATGATTGTATATTCAGTGTAAAACAATCAAATGACATTCACACATAATCTTATAAAAACAAAACCAATGAATTGGATGATTAACTCAACAAATGGAGAATGAGTTAAAATTACTCTTATGAAATTCATATCGATGACTTGAGAAATTATCTATGGAGTGATTATGCATATCCAAAGTATATCCACAGAAAGGGGAGTGGAAATTATGACATAATCAAATTAATAGTGATTCCACACATAATCTTGGAGTAATATAATCAATGAAATATGCGTAAAGCCGAATGAGTGGAAATTGAAATCTCAAATTCCCTTATCGATTTGGTAACTAATGAAACATGCACCCATGACAGAAGGATCATACAATGATGATGTAAATACCCACAAATTAAAGTATATTACACAATGAATACAATCATGGGCAGTACACATACACCACATGAAATAAATAAGTGGCGAACAATGGAATTCTCATGAAATTAAGAGTGAGATAAGAAAATCCTTACCACGTTAATCAACTGAGTCGTATGGCCAAAAGTTAATAACAACCAAATTATTTACAGATTAACATTAATATAGAGAGAATAATGATAATATATATCAAATGGCATTACACAATATACCACTTTCAATAATTTAGTGGCGAATAATGGAAATCTCACAGAATTGAAAGTGAGATAAGAAAATCCCTTACCTTGTACTTTTCCTTGGTTGGGGGTAGGTTAACCTCCTGTATAATGTTGAAATAATTGTTATTAAATTATTCATGAATCATATGCATTAATATGATATCATATATGATCTTTTAACATTTCTTTGTTAATAATATCTTAGAATTATCGTCGTTTTGGGTGTTAACTTACTCGTTTTCTTTTATATGTTTTGTTACGTAAGCCATGTTTTTAATGGATGGGTTATATCTTATTGATATCCATAATGATATCAAGTCCTTAACCATTATTTTTAATCATAAAATGAGAATTATACTTGAATGGATATGATGGAGAATGAATCTCATCGCGTTCGTGGAGACGGTAGTCCGTACGTACGCACGAGCGACAATATCATTCTTTTGATATTAAAATAATATATAATTGGATGGTATATCATATAGACAGAATCATTATCATGTTATATTTGTTATTTAAATGAGTTACACATCATTATTATACCCACCCGAATAATAATATATTGAATAACAATTACACCACGACGTGGAGACGGTAAGCCATACGCACGCACGTATGGTGACATGTTATTCAAAGGGTGGATATAATACTGAATATGGTTGTACCATATTTATAATAACATCACAGTATATATAAAATACTGGAGTTATTATTTTAGAATGGTAATAACAAAGAAAGAAGAATTGGAAGAAGAAAGGAACTTGAAAAGGGGTGGTGAAAACATTACCTCTTCTTCGGGTTCTTCATTTTGATTTGATCAAAAGGGCTCCTTAGGTTGGCTTTAAGATCAAACTAAGGCCTCTAGGTTGTATTGAGGGAAGTTGAGAGAGTATTTGCGAAGGTTTTGGCCGAACCAAAAGGCTTTGAAGGTGTGAAGAAATGAGAAGGAGGAGTGCCCTTTTATAAGAGGGGTGAGGGGCACCTTTGGAAAAGCTAAAATTATTAATTTATAATTAATTCATATTAGGTTTCTAATGGATCCAAAGTTTATTATTCAAAGGTTAAGGTGGGGATAGGTCGAAAACCATTCAGACAATAGAATTTATACAGTTTTGGGTCACTATAGTAACCTTATCTTTTAGTTTTAACTCTTAGTTAATTAGTTTGACATTTATCATGTCACTTTGTATTTTTATATTATATAGTTAATAAACTTACTATATACATACAAGAGACCCCCAAGTGGTCCAATAATGATATACCTATCATGATATAAGTCTCTTGGCCGGACCTTAGATTTTTAGGAATTTAATATCAATTAATAATATAATTTTTTTTAAAAAAACTCTTTTATGTCAATTTTGACACTATTCAATAGTTGATTTTTTTCAAACTCTTAACAGAATTATTACTTCGAAAAAAGTCAATTACATCAATCCTAATATGTCATATTATCCTATAAAATTAGTTTAATTCTTTAAAAGTCTTAAATTATATTTATTTGGGTATTTATAATATCAATTATTTTAATTTTTCACTATTATGGTAATTACTGCATCATCATTGTGTCATAAATATATTAAATTATTTAATGTCTAAAAATTATAAATAAAATATAATTATGTAGGAAATATTATTATATTTCTAATGAATATTTACAATTGAATTTATCTTATGTATAACCCTATATTAAAAATGTTTTAGTAAATAAACTTTGATTTCAACTCTTTTAACTCTTCTTTGAATTAAATAATAATAAATGTCCTAATCTAATCCAAGTGGTTCTAAATAATAATATTTTATTCCTAAGGTTGTTTTTGGTCGAGATACACTTGTACAATAGAATTAGGACACGTGTTAGGGTAATATTAATATCATTTTTACCCTTAATTACCCTATTTACTTTTAACTGTGGTAAATAAAAGTAAAAAGTTACTATTCACCAAAAATTATTTTCATCTCATTGAACCACATTTTACTTCTTGATATTAACCGTGTCTCTCGGATTTTCGAAATTCCATTCACAGAAGCGGTAAAATTAATTTTTATGAAAAATTCTGTTTTTTTTAACTACCACTTAGTAGTTTCACTATTCATCCAAAATTGAAGTTTTTCAGAACAATGCCAAAATTTCACCCTAAACTATAATTGATATTACGAATTGAAAAATGATGTCTATTTTACAAAATTCTAAACATATAAGTTCCATTAATTAATTTTATAATTAATTCCCGCTGTCACAACAAATAGCGTGTTTTTAAGAAACAATATATATCAAAAGATTGACAATTGTTTAGGTCCAATTTTAAAGTGAAATTAATTCTAATGAACACCATTGGATAAAATGGTAAAAATATATTCTAATTATACTTTAAAACCACTCAATAATATAATTTATCACTATAAATTGTTTTGATTTAAAAAGTTGTTTTTAATTAAAATTTAGTAATTTTCACTATTCATCAAAATATAAGTGTTATCCGAAAAGTTCCAAAATTTCACCCTAGGATAAATTCGATATTACGAATCAAAAAATGAAGTCCATTTTGAGAGATAGAATTTATAAAATTTCAAAAAGTAGGTATTACTATTCATAACGGCTAGTTTGATTGGTTGTGGTGTGTTAGAATCTCAAAGTTGCGTACAATGCACACCATTGCATTATTCGAAGGGAAACGTACCGTGGAAGCATGGGGTTTTACAATAATGTCATACCTTTCCACCTTCCTGAATCCGACATGTACAAGCTATCCACACATTTCCACCGGTCAACATTTATTATCACCCCACACTACACTGATTATATTTTACATGTTGTGCCATTACCAATTTCCATAAATCCTCTTGCATATAGTTATTCACTTTATTACATACACATATCATATACCAATTTACACTATAAAATACAAAAAACCACCACACTCATGTTGTACAATTGAGTATCGATGGTTCACCCTCCTATACTATTAATATAAGCTTGGTCCTGTAGTATTGACGTGGAAGTATGAATACCTAAATATAATACTCCCTATGGATTATATTTCATCATAGACCATGGCCCCCACTATAGATCATCCTACTCACTGTGTCATTGCACATGTGATGTCATATCCTAGCCAACAACTCTCGAAACTACCCCCAGTCCTACATCAAATTATTTGGTCTAACCCAATATAATTACTTCAACTGGATATGAGGTTATTTAATACAATCACTAAATATATATCATTTTATTGAATTATTAACATGACTATGGTGACTGATTACTCTAGAAAGGGTCATTTTCTATTTTCCCAAAGTGGAAACACCACACCGATGACCCAACCTATCGCGGTATCATCAACCTGTTACTCTTACCTCATCCAAGGGTATCCTCTTATACTAGATTCCAGTTACTTTTTTCTCCACTAACTATCCCATGCTTCACCACTTATATTCTTGATACACTCCAATATATTAGGTTCTTCATTATTATGGGTGTCTGGTTCACTACCTCTGAAAATGAGGTCAACATGAAGATATTTACCTGTACCCTAATAGAATATAATAATCCTTAACCGAATCATCACACCATAGTTATTTAATCTCCATATAGTATTTTTTAATCCATAAAAATATTATAACTTCTCAGCATAATTCATAGTTTATGTCTCTCCTTTCACCATGTGCATAAACCCAGAGGAACTGTCCCCCCTCAATGCCTCAGAATGAAGTTCTTGAGGAACATATTCATAAAAACTTTACTTATATAGTTCTCGTGTATAACTACCAACAATTTTACATATTTAAAATGTTTCTAAAGTCAAATAATAATATACATATCCATATTTACCTTTTACCTTTTTGGTATGTTGATTGGATCAAATATCACCAAAACTAACTTAAGCTTGTACTCTACTTCCTAGGGTCCTCCATATCCATGGAAAAAAGGAGGATGTTGTGAATAGAAATTTTTTGTAATGTATACCAAGGATGGATAAACTCCTTGGGCTCCCCAATCAATGATTTATATGATTCTCACCAGGATCTCCCCATGTTTCTATTCCATCCCCATCCAAGATCTTATGGCTATCACGTCTAAGTCAAATAAAATTTCTCACTTACTAACATAGGGATTTCATATGGTTCATGAATTATTGGAACTACTTATCCTCCCTCCATATTCTGTAATGGTATATATCTTGGTTTAATCCCACTAAGAAGAAATTACCAGACTCAAAGTTTATATAATTTTCTAAATATCAAAAATAGAGAAAACTGTAAGAGGTAACAGAACCCACTTTCCTTGAAACTTATTTAACACAACCATGTCACACATACTTTGTCCTGATAGACCCATTCCCCCATGTCAGGGTCTAGAATCACAAATACACTACATATGTAAGATCATATAAGTTTTCACACCAAGAATCACATACCCAGCCTGATTGAGTAGAATGCCACCTATAAGCTATATGGAAAAACAAAATATAGGTTGTTTCTTTAACGTTAAATAGATAAACCCCATTTCATTTCAATAATCACTACTCTTACTGGGTTAATTTAACAGAATACCCCCAAGAGGATATACAATATAACAAGTTTTAACATATTTTGACACTTTAAACAATTATTCCATTTTTTATTCCATAATAAAAATATATTTCCAAAGAGATACACACATTCCATGCGATCACCATGTGTCCAAAATGATTCATGAGTACCACTTCTTGCCACTTGTGGACAAGATTTATAAATAAATATAAATAACATAAATTACCAATTTATACAAATAAAATAACTCAATATAATAAACAAAAAAATATTACTGTCCTCGATGAACTGAACTTTAACTAAAAACGTTTCTATGAATCACAAGTCTGAGTTCCACCACAAGTTACATCACATCACTATTCCATGTCTACCAGATCCTAAATAGTTAGTAATGTAAAAGGATTATATAATACCACTTTCTAATATACCAAACCAACAAACATTATAGTAACTAGATTGGATAAATTCTAGAACTTAGTCATGCATCCTCATATATAAAAGGAAACCAACTAACAGTGAGGGTCTATTGGGTGATAGTGGGGAGACTTTATCCTATAAATATAATAAATAAAAATGAAACTATAATAGTGGATGTAACTTTATCTAACATATTCAATTAACTAGAATGTAAATATGATAAGAAAATATTGATTTATCACATATTCACAAGCACAAGTAACTAAATTAAATAACCATCATAGCATCGATGAACCTGGTGTTCCTTCAACACATCCATATTCATTAGGAAACTAATGAATATCACTTCCCCTTACCCATTCCATATGATATATAGTTTTCATGTGTCTCTAAAGGCCTATATAAGGTGTGAGTATCAACTTAGTAGGGCACCACCAATAGTGTCCCTCGATAATATCCGTACACATACCAATGTATTCAAAGTACAACAACTGAGAATCAAAATTTTAAATTATATACTTCATTCATGCTCATCCTATACTAAGTGAGGGTTTACCTACACTGATGGGTACTAGATTCAAACAATACATCCATATTATACCATACTAGATAATCCATTGACCTTCCCACCTATTTTATATTACATGTAATCACATGTTAGCTCGTAACTTATAATTATTCAAAGTCATCCACAATGCATTAGTGAAATATCAAAAACTTGCATACTAGGTCAAAAAAAATTAAAATTATATGGAAAACTTCTTCTCATAAACACGAACATACCTCAAATGTTCTTGGAGTATCATTATCTCATTCGATGACCCTCATCCCCTTTTATGTCCATCTATGATGTGTCCTTCATCTAGATCGATAGTAAATACCATCACCCCTAAACTTCTCAAAATATGTAGTATACCACCAATAATGTGTGGTCAAAACCAACTCTTCAGCACTAATATATGTGCACACAACCACACTGACCTCACCTCAGGGTGGGAATCTATCACCATACCCATGTCTACACCTCATTAAAACCCCACCATAACTATGAAAATATTCCTCACCATTTACATCAAACTAAAAACCCTAAAATCACCCAACCCTGAAAGTGAAGAAATACTATGGAAACCTCATTATATAACACATGATACTACCCCTGTGTATCTCAGATAATTAATGAAAACATCAAGTGGTTACTTTCCTCAGTCTCCCTTCTAAACCTACCAACACTCATTTATTAAACAACACATAGATACATTTATAAAAAATGAAAAATATAGGCACGCCCTATAAGTAGTTATAAGGAATATACTCATTGAAGACCATGTTTTAATTTGAATCCATTTTTTATTATCTAAAACATAATAAATCATTTAAATTAATGATTTATATTATGATTAGAGGTTTTAAGGAAGAATTTGATAAAAAAAATATCACAAACTTCTAACCTTACCCTTTGTTACCTTCTATAAAAACTGATACAAATAACCAACAAGAATCAATGAATATCCTTTAAAAAGGAAAATGAAATAAATGAATGGGAAGAAAGAAGGAATAATCAAAATATTATAAATTAAATAGAACTAATTCCAGATTTATACTTAATAAACCATTTAATTATCATTTTAATAGAAAATGAAAAAATTCATCATATATAATTTTTGAAAAAAATACATGACCCTTATGTATGGATCGTGAACCATTCATATCACCACTGTAAAGAAACTTATAAATTACATGATATAAACCATAAATCATTTTTGAACAATATAATGACCCTTACATATGGGAAATGTCTATTATGTATCATTCAGAAAACTCTAGGACTTTACAATTTTATAACCCTTCCATATCAAATGAATCCTATTTACCAGGGGAAATTACTCATACATATTCCCTTTTATGAAAAAAAAATTCTTACATATATAGTTAAACTAAAAAAATCATCTTACATATCGTACTTAACCATTTTTTAAATTCTCTATAGGATGACTATTGTTTGTTAGAAAGTTACTCTTACATATCATAGGGGCTTCCCATACTTTCATAATTTCACACAAGAAGAGGTTACTATTACCTATAGGTATCCATATATAAGAGTTACTTCTACAAAGTGTTCTTTCGAAGACATAGCCATTTATCGTCAACCCTTTTAGTGGTGACACGTATGCAAGAGACTTGCAAAACTATTCCAAACACCAAGAATTTAATCATGATGAATATTATGTATCATAAAATGAGTCTTATGTATAAGATGTTTATTTTATTTATAAAACTATTATAAATCTTAATATAGTTATAGCCTCTGATATCCCACAATCATATCATATCACTAAAACCCAAAAAATTATGAATTCTTCTATGAAATAAAAAATTATATAAAATTAACCAAAAGAACATCCAAAACTCAAATTATATCATGTCACACCTGAATTAGAACGTTAAAAATTCACATAAATATTTAATCATATTTAAACAAATTTTTCTGATCTTTACAATATGAATTCCCTAGGACACAACAAATTCTTAAAACCAAACATAAACAACCCCTCTCAATGCCATTGTCCCTCTATTTCATGGCGTCACATTCAAAAATCTGCTAAATTTAAATGTTGATCCTTGGAAAAACCTCAAGACTCATCACTTATCATATAATAACACCCTCAACAACTTTATTGGGTCTAATATCATATATTAAATCCATTATCCTTCCTGAATTTCTATTTTGAATACCCAAGACATTATAACAATCCTCTAATGGAACCTACTCTAGTTGAATCATTTATCTAGACAATTAAATATTTATGATAGTGAAGTGAGTGGGTTTAGACTTGAGTGGTGTATTATGCTCAATAATTAACTACGAAAAACCAATTTTATTTTCATGGTGATCATGGGTCATAAGAAACTAAAGAATGAGTGGCGTAAATTGAGTGCATCTTATGTTTTATTTAGAAACTAAAGAATTATAAAGTAATGTTTTCCCTATATATTATATAATATCCTAAATGTAAGTGTTGTAATTAATTCCTGAAGAATAAATTGAATTATGGTTTCACCTAGGATTAGATAATGATATCTTCAAACAAATTTTTTTCCAAGAGACCCTGACGATGTACAAAGATAGATTTCCATGACTTGGGAGTAGAGGGTTGATTCTATTATGGATTATGACACTTATTTTTCAATGTGGATAAAATATATTTCTATGATTCTCATAAATAACTTCATTAAGACTGTATGATTTAACATGGTCCTGAAATAAGAGATTATATCGAAGACTATATTATTCTTCCTTCCAACTTATACTATAGACAGACTTGGAAAGAAAAATTTGTTTTAGTAGTTCTTTATTTACTATAGGAGGAATTCAAATCCCCACAACTAGTTAAAAAATAACTACGATGAATAATGTAGTGATAGAATTTGGAATGTTTAAATCCATATAAATTCCACTTATTTTGAACCATCAAGGTAGAGGCCTCTGGTATGATTTCAATATAGGAGGCCTGGGCACTCTAGTGGGATTTTCATGAAGCTCATGGGGAATTTATTTTTTTAAAACATATGAAGAGCTAATTTATTTTGTAAGAACCCATATTAGAGTATAAAGGATGGATATTTATCTACTAAGGGATCATAGGTGTATTATGATGCATAAAAGGGAGTGATATATCATTCTTATAGATGTGAGGAACCTAGTAAAATTGAAGGCGATTCTCATCTAATAGGAAACCACTGTATGGTACCAAAACTATGAATTTATATTCTATAGATCATGTACCTATGAAATCATAGGTTGGAACAGTGACTGTTATTGGTATGTTTTCTCATTAATTATTCTATAGTCTGGGATTTTTTTATGCATGTGTGTTTCATTCCATTAGCTATTCTAATGTTATTAACTCACTCAGAGGAGTTCATCTCTTATATGATTGGTCTTTCTATCCAAGAAAATAAAAAATAATAAGTCTTCAAGAGATCTTTATTTCATGTAACAATTTACAATGTTGATATCTTATTGGATTTCTATATTGTTGATATTGATGTATTTGATATCATATTTGATATCATATTTGATATCATATTTGATATGGGCTAGATGAAAAACATTAAATCTTAGATTGATTGTTATCAATCAAAGGTTTTATTCCTTTACCTTTTTTGAAATACTCATTCCCTCTAAGGTGAGTGGTATCTAATGTCGTATAGGATATGACCTATCATTCTAGATATTGGGTCAATCTCACTTTACATATTGAACTCTCTATAATATTCTATTGAAAGGTGTTTAGGTGGTAGTATTTTAATGGTTATTGAATTGTATCCCAAACTCTTACCTGGTGATTTATATAAGCTTACACTAGATTGATAAATGTTATTATACATTGAATTATATTTAGGGATATGTCACATCTCTTTAACATCTTACTGAATGGATATAGATAAACTGAAGGAAATAAAATTAAAACTTTAAGTTCTTGAGATAAAGGGGTTTATACACCCTAGTATGTCACCAGGGGTAAAACCATCCCTTTTTTTAATTAAGGAAGACATAAGTATCTAACATTTCATTAATTACTAGATGAAAAACTAGGTTTCCATAATTATTAAACACCCATTTCATCGTATTGATGATTTATTTAATCAACTTAGGGGAGAAAGATAGTTTTATAAGATCGGCATTAGGTCGAGGTACCATCAGTTGATATTAAATAAATATTGTATTCCTAAGAAATAATGTAGAATAAGACAAGAAAATTATGAGTATCTCATTATGAATTTTCAGCTTAAAAATTCTCCCATGGTTTTTATGGGATTGATAAACCATATCTTTCATATATAACTTGAAACCCTATTCATTAGTTTATAGACGATATCTTGGTTCATTAAAGTACCATGGAAGATCATGAGAGTAATTTAGATATTGTCCCATAGACCTTAAAAGGGAATCACTTATATTCAATGATATATAAATAAAAATTATGGATCTATGAATTCAAATTTCTATGTTATGTTATTTTTGAAAGATGGGTTTTTATAGACCATGAGAAATTAAAGAAATGATGTATTGTGAAAGGACCAAGAATATTTTTTAGATCATAATAATTTTGGAATTTTTAAGATATTACAGGTGTTTTTTCTAAATTTTTTCTAAATTTTCCTTTCCTTTGATATCCTTGACACATGAGGGTAAGAAATTTAAATTGAGTGAATAGTGATAAAAGACCTTTGATGAGTTAAAATAATGACTTAAAAATTTTCTGGTATTGATTCTATGGGATCTATGTTAAGGTTATATGGTGCATAGTGATTCCTCAGGTATGGGGTTTGGGTGTGTCTTGATGAAACCTATCCATGTTTTGGTGTATGACTCTATCTAGTTATTCCATCACAAAAGGAACTATCCCACTCATGACCTAGTGTTACATGTTGTGATGCATGAATTGAATACTTAAAACAAATATCAATAAAGGTAGGGGTTTATGATTTATAAAAAACATAAAAGTATAATAAAAATTTTATAATAGAATGATATGAACCTTAGGTAGAGACATTGTGTAGAGTATATCTATAAATTTTATTTTTGTCCTTTCTTATAGCTTGAGGAAAGGAAACATGGTTTCCAAGATTCCAAGAAGAAGGTTTCCATATCAGGTGGTGAAAGAATTTGAGGATGAATGGTTTTTAATAATAATATTTATCAATATTCATTTGAATATAAATTAGGAATATAAAGATGTGTTTTTCTACATTTCAATTCAATCCTTCTATAACATGTTTAATCTAGTAAAAGAAAGCATCTGATCGTAATTGTCAATATATAAGTAGAATTAAAAATACTGGGGTGTCTATAGGTGATTATTCATGGTCTCCCATGGTTTCATTTGTTTCAAGAAGTTCATGATTATACCTAAATTGACAATATAGGATGGGATGAAAGGTATACATCATTCTTATCACAAACTAGCCTGGGCTTCCATCCATCCAGATACCCGACCCGACCCACGACGTGGCCTGAAGGATGTTCCCAATACCCATGGGGTGGAAAATAGATCCTTGGTATCCAGGAACTACTTTGGGGTTAATTTTCCCAAAATATCATTCCAATAATAAACATGAAATAAAATAATTTATTCCAAGATACCATAGGCAAAAAAACCCAAAACAAAAAAAAATACATACATAAATGATCAAGTTATCTTAACATTATTATGAACTAAGAAATAAAAGAGGGGACCCAAAAAAACTATGAAAATAATTCTCTAGGTTTAATTGAATCCATCATATATCATTCCAACATAATAACTCCTTTCATAAAGGAAACTACTAATGGGTACACTTACTCTATTCCCTAAGGAAATCCTTTCATTTACCTGTGTTAGAGAAAACATAGTCTACATACACTCAAGCGTGTTTGTATGGTGTGAGGTCATTTTCCTAGTAGGATACCTACCTACGGATACATGAAATTAAATTAAAAGATAAATTATCATTCTAGTTTGAAAGGAAATAATTTAAGAATGCTAAATTAAAAATAATATTTACTTTGGTAAGAGAAGTGAAATATGAAAGGATAATTGAAAACATGTAAAAACATAGTTTAAAAACTAAGGAAAATCCATAATCATCTAGGACAATAGGTTCATAGTATCCTTATAGTGCCATTTATAGATCCATATAATTTTTTCTTATGGATGAGACAATTTAGAGGTAAACATAAAAGTTATACCAGTCACCAAAGCATCGTCATAATAGTTTATTTGGTAACGTAGCATGATTATATCAAGAATATTGGGTCATCACCCTACCAAATCAACCATCGTACTATTCTTTAACAAACTGAATAAGTAATAGGGTTCCTAGGTTATCCAAC
The DNA here is from genome assembly GCA_963277665.1 of Viscum album. Taxonomy (NCBI): domain Eukaryota; kingdom Viridiplantae; phylum Streptophyta; class Magnoliopsida; order Santalales; family Viscaceae; genus Viscum; species Viscum album. Next base: position 117,160,439 of record OY728156.1, on the reverse strand, counting down.
CCACTTCCTATAATGAAAAAACCCCTTTATGTATGATAAATCAACTAACCATAACCCATAAATTAATAACCAACCATTTACAAGAGTTAAAATCAATTTTATACAATTAAATAACAATAAAACCGTTGAAAAAGCATTTTTACCCACACAAAAAAATTAAAAACACTTTTATAAACAAAGCCAAGAATAATAAAATCATTATGTAATTGAATAGAAATAAACGACCTACCCATCACTTGAAATCACCCAAATCTAGTTGGAAACCAAAAGATGATCTAAGATAAGGATATACGAAAGTATAAACACACCAAAGACATCAATATACAACTCAAATAAATGATCTTGAACCCTTTTGAGTCAAAATTTCAACTATAAAATAATGAACCCAAGGAGGAAGGAAGAAAAGATCAATAGAGGGGAAGTGGATAAGGATTGAAGAAAATACATGGAGGTTCTTAGAGGAATCAAACCCAAATATACCCAAAAACCAATCCAAGTGGGAGTGGAGGAGGAGGTGACATGTGCATAGGTCCAGGGAGGGTCAAATTAGGTGAAAGAGGATGGTTAGAGGACTAAAATTGGGGATGGGTAGAATTGGAATTTCAAAAAATCTAAGAATTTATAAGCCCACATGTTTTAGACTATTGGTATGCCAGACCATGTGGCAATACTGTGGTACCTGTATCTTAGAGGCGAGGGAGGCCACATGGTTTACCTGAAGGGGTGAATGTCCATTCACCTTGCCTTGTTTCTTAGATAGTTCCATTATATGGGCTACACAATTTTCATTAGGCTAGTGTACGATATCCCCTAATCCTGCTGAAACCATGTTCCTCCTTCTTTCTATCCAAAATATGCCATTTTTCATAGAAAACCCCAAATAATGATATAAAATGAATTTTAGACCCAAAATAGAAGATAAAATCCTCAAAATAGAATCATGCATGCGAAAATTCACCCCAACATGAATGCTTTCTACCATTAGATAGTTAAACTATAGCTCGACCAGAGAATATATGATAATATTACTTTTCCACCCATGTTTTTTGTTCCTAGATCTTGGGATCATCATTGATGTGCTTCCAAAGAACAAGAACCAATAGAATATATTTTCCCTAAAGTAATTTTACCAAGGAATCCATAATCAAGACTGGTTTCTCAGTCATAGTCAGATCATGTTCCAACACTAGTTCTTCCTCATTTTTCATATTGGATAGGTCCATATTCTATTTATTTAATTTCAAGACATGGAACTCATTAGGAATAAAAATTTACTGGTAAGGTAATGAAAAGTGATATTCCACCTTACCAATCCTTTCAGTAATCTAAAAAGGTCATATATACCATAGTGAAATCTTCCATCACTAACCCATATGATAGTGACCCAAATAAGGTGTCACCTTTATAAACACTTAATCACCCAATAAGAACTCCAGTAATATGCATCACTGATTGGAATAGGACTTAACATCTTTGTTCGATCAGCAACCTATTTCCAACCATTTAAAATTAACCACGTGTTTCCTATATAAGTCTTGGTCCTAGAAATGAAGTCTCCCCAACTTCCAGCCACCATAAAGGAAACTTCCCTGACTGAATATAAAAGCCTTTTAAGGGATCCATCGTGATTGAGTATTGGTAACTATTATTAAAATAAAATTCCACTAAATTGATATGGTTGTAACATGAGCCTCAGAAATGAAACATGCACATACAAAACATCTCTTCTAAAATCTGGTTTTCCCATCCATTTGAAGATGGAATTCCATACTCAGGTTGATATGTGACCCCATTTCCCAATGAATGTCTTCAAAAAATCTAGAGTTGGAAAAAGAGTCCCTATATGATATGATTGAAGGTGGTATGCCATGAAGCCTCAAAATTTCCTAAACATACTATCTTCATAATTATTCCACTTTAGTCGAATCCATTATCCAAATAAAATGCGATGATTTTATTGAACAATAAATAACATCCCAAACTATGTTTCTTTCCTGGGTAATATAAGAAAACCCAATGAAAAATCCATGAAGACCTCATCACACATCTAGGTAGGGTTGGGAACTGGATAGAGAAGCCCTAGGGGATTCTGGTACTCATCGTAAATATACTAAATGACATAACACCAGAACACAAAATCACATATACCAAGTCTCATATGTGGAAACCAAAAATGTTCACACACATTGTAAAATATCACAATGGCTCCAGGATGGATGACCCACTTGGACCAATGGATATCTTGCATCACCACCTTTTATAGAGATAATGGTATAACCAATATTCACTTGAAGGAGATAATTCCATTAGGATAAAACAACCATTCATTAGGAACCTCCCCACCATTTAAGAGATGCATAGATTTCTAGAATATCTCATCTATTGGACGTTCCTCTTAGATCATTTTTAGAAGGGATGGTGTTAGTTAAATATGATCCCAAAACCTACACCTACTATACTTCTTGGATTCCAGATGTATCTGAGAAAATATTCCCATTAGAGTCCACTCATCACGAAACTCTTTTAGAGCCAATGTTAAAATTTTAATACTGAAGGAATCTGCAAAAACATTTACTTTTCATGAGGTATAGATGATATTTATGTTAAAATTATAGAGGTACTCAAACCATCACCAATTCCTCAAGTTTAAATACTTTTGGAATAAAATATAGGCCAATATTTTTTTGTTCAAATTACACCATAAATTTCTCCTTGAAAATGTAGTGACACTATGATTTTATAGTATGCATCACTTAAAATAGTTCTAGGTAATGGGTAGAGTAATTTTTTCTAATTGTTTGGAGTTGGGGAGAACTATAATCACCCACATGGTCACCATCTATAAAAACACAACCCAAAACCAAAATCAAAACATCATAATAGACAATTCAACCCTTTATAAACTGGGTAAAATCAAGTTAGGGGTAATGGTCAACCTTTTCTTGAGATCCAAATATGGAAGATTGCATTTCATACTCCAAATAATGTTCACCCCTTTTCAAGGGGGGATCCATCATTGGTTAAACATGAGAATATAAATCCTTAAAAACCATCTATAATGTCCCACCAAGCCTAAAAAGATACATATCTAAAATAAATTCCTAAGATTATAATATGAAATTACTACATTAATTTTTTATAGTTCAACTAAATCCCATTTTTCATATATCACATGAAAAAAACATACCTTCTCGGATCCAAAAACTCTACTTGGATATCTTAGTAGAAAGAAAGTGATCTCGAAATATTCGAAGAAAAATTCTCATATTCCAAGAATGATCCTCTTCTATTTAAAAATAATCCAAGATTTCATCCACAAAGACCATTAAAAAAATAGTCAATTTATTTATGAAGCTCATAGTTCATAAATTCCATGAAAATCGTAGGTGTATTTTCTAACCAAAATAAGACAACGAAAAATTCAAAGGAGTAATAACTTTTTTTAACTGATATATTATTAACATCTACTTGTCTCACTTTGACATGATGATACTTTTACATTAGGTTGATCTTACAAAACCACCTTTCCCCACTAATCTGATCAAAGAGGCCATTGATGTGGGGTAAGGGGTATTTAATCTTGATGGTGGCCCTATTTAATTTCCAATAATCAAAACAAAACTAGATATATCCATTGACCATCCTGAAAGAAATAATTGGTATGGACCATGGTGAGACACTTGGGTGAATGAACCATTTGGATCACAAATCATACAACTTTCACATTAATTCTATCAACTTAGTGGGGTCTATATGATATACGGGGAGAGATATTGGCTATCTCCCTAGTTCCAAATTGATTCCAAACCTCATATCCCATTTTAGAGGTAAACCTAAACATTCATATGGAAATAAATCTATAAATGCATCCAACATGGGAGGAAACCCATTATCAAAACTCTTCACATCATCTCCCAACATTAGTGAATGAAATTAAAAATAAATTATACCTAACTCCAGAAGTGTAGGTCTAGTTCGTCCTGACTATGGATCCCATTCACATTGGAAGACCCGAGTACTTCCATAAAAAGTTGTGAATGATACCCTCCATTTATAGTAATCTATATGATCATTGAATCACATCATCCAACCCATTCCCAAGATCAAATCGGAGAGATATTTTCTTGAATAAGAAAAACTCATTCCAACTTGACCTCTCTCAGGGTAATAACACGTGATAAACTTCTCAAACCCTATTCCATCCCTTTTTCCTATGCAATAATCAAATTCATAGAATACGAAATAATATATGTTGTATGTTTTAGAGATTATAAATGGTGATTAAAGATGAAATAATTAAAATCACTTGTATTAAATAAAGAAACCACTATGGATGGAATAATAAGAACAGTACTTCAAACTATTGCGGGACCAACGTATCACTAGCATCTAATAAATAGAATAAGTGTTCCTTATATCTGCATGTACATGGGGGAGAGTACCAATCTTTGGATCTACCTTAAGATGACTATTCCTAGTAGTAGATCCACCACTTCCACCATAATCACCAAAAAAAGAACCCACATATTTGGATAGTTCTAAATGAGATTTCATTCCCCAAGAGGATGAATAGCCTAAAATACTTTGATATAAGGTCACATTACTGAAAAAAAAATTAAGTGGCTCATGCATCCACACTAATGGAGCTTACAGGTAAGAGATTAACATGTGGTCTGTATATGCGCAAGGGTCCCACATTGATAGAAAATGACAAATCCACCACTTTAGGATGCTGATGAAGACAATCATGATGGATATCTGAATCTATTACTATCCCCCCACTCCTACTCCTCATACCACATCACCTTCTCAGAGAGGCCAAAACCACCTTAGAACACATCTAAATTAGCTATAGAAATACTAGATTTACCCTCCTAGTGATTCTATGCCATGAATTCTCAATCATCAACCTTCGAATATTTTTTCAACTTAAACAGGAAGGCTTTCGATCAAGTATATAGGAAAATACCCATTTAAAATAGTTGGGCCTTAAAAATTTCATTATAAACTACCTTGGGGGAGAAATTTCTAATATCTATAAAATGGTTAGTATATTCCAACACTGAATTCTATCCCTGATGGAGATCGAGAGAATCCTAGGTCTTATAAAGGTACAAAGCCTTAGGTTATTACTTCTTATTAAACATAACCATGAAATAATTCCATCCCATCTGCTAATGTACCCCTTATGAAACCACTAACCCCCACCAAATATAGCTAGGACCATCTTTCATAAATAGAAAAAAATTCACTATAATGGATTCAGGAGTCATAAAGAACCCAAAAATTCTCTCAGTATTTTCAACAAACCCTTCCACTTATAAGGGATCCATGATACCACGGATGGGAGGGGGTTTCTTCTTAAAGAAATATTTACCCCTGTCCCATTCCAGAACGGGCTTAGTTTTCCTTAGAAAAAGTGTACCCAAATATTGGTTTCTGATTCAAATCACAAATTTCCCAAACTATTACCTCAACTAATCTCAGATAAACTAGAGAGGGAGAACTCTATCCTACCTTTTCTTATGCCTATAAGGGAAATCTATGGGGATGCATGATAATATAAATGAAAAAAAAGAAAAGAAACTATCAATACATCATACCATTGGAAACCATTCAGTAACATAAATTAAACACCCTTATAAATAAGAATTAAAATATTAAAAATCACAAGAAAAATTAAAACCACTCCATACTACCATATTTTACATGCCCAGTATGCAGCCTATGCATTAAACCTGAGGGAAGAGTAAAATAAAATACCAAACATCCCATGGTGACTTAAGGTCCATCATGAGGTTTCTTATCCATTAACTCCACTTGAAACAAGATCCTTAAGCACCAAAAGTTTTAACTCATGTCTATCCAGACATTCCAAAAAACATGACCCAAAATAATGGATAATCCTCTATTATGATACCATTTTTTATGAACCAGATTGGGTTTTCCTCCAACTCAACACCCGGCCCGGACAACGATATGGCCTGAATTGAATTCATAATACCCATAGGATAACAACCATTTCCTGGGAATCTAGAAACTCATTTTTAATGGTTTTCCCAAAATATCGTACCCAAAATTAACATGAAATTAAACAAGTTAAAATAAATACAACAAAAAACATAACGCATAACTAAAAAAAATTGGTATGGGATTGATCGAGTTCCATTTACATATTTAAGAACCAAAACAAAAAAACATAGGGTGCTACCAAAAACTATTAAAATAATCCTCCATGTGTCATGGAGACAATTATCCACCATACCACCGCCAAAAATCCTTCCAAAAATGAGGCTACTAATGGGTACACCTACTATCATCCCGAGGGAAAAGGATTTTTTTACTAGTATTTTAAAAACAAGGTCTACATATACTCAAGGGTATATGTACGGAGTGAAGTAATTTTCATTAAAGGTCACCACCAAAAGGTTCCATACAATTATAGTAAAATATAGATTTACACACCAGTTTTAAAATATATAAGTTATGTAATTTAAATTTAGAATAGATGTTATTTTAATATCAAAAGGGAAAAATTTTAGGATAATTGAAAATAGTTAAAAACAATGTTTATAAACTATGGGAAATACCTTTACAACTCAGTCATTAGGGTATTAGGATCCTCACACTCTCCGTGATCAAACCATATAATATTTTTTGGTTCATGAGCCATTATAAAGGTCAAAACCAAATTTCTAGAATTCCCCAAAGCACCATCATAATAATTTAGAAAGTGTTATAGAATTACCCTTCTAGTGATCCTGTGTCATCTCCCTTCTGAAAAAAGCAGTGTATTAGTCCTTATCAACCTTACTAGGAACTATGGTTCCCAAGTTCACTATCCCAATTCTACATCTTGAAAATATCACTTTGAATATCATAAATTAATTAACCAAAACCCACACATGAAAAAAAATCATTTATATGCAGGTAAAATCACTTTTACGCTTTTAACTCAAACCAGATACCTAGAAAACAAACTTTTCACCCAAAAAACAACTTGAAAACACTTTTACAAGAAAATTAAATAATATTGAAGTCATATTATAATGGAACATTAAGGAAGCACCTACCTTTCACTTTAAATCACCCAAATATGGTTGTAAAAAAATTAAAACCAATAGAAGTACATATAGAAGTTTGAACACACAAAAACCATCAATATCCAAAGAAAATAATTGATATTGAACGATTTTTATTTCAACATTACCATAGGGGAATATATAACCAAATGATGAAGGAAGAAGAGATCAAGAGAGGGAAATAAGATAAGGAAGAAATAACTTACATTGAGTTTTTGTGGGGGGGGGGAGTCAATCCAAAATATACCAAAAAAAATACTAGAGGGATAGAAGGAGGAGGATACAGGAACCTGGGGATGAGGAGGATTGATTAGGGTGAAAGGGTAGGGTTAGATTATTAAAATTGGGGAGGTGAAGAATTGTAATTTCAAAAAATTTAAGATTCTGATTGGATAAATTGTTTGGCCACATTGTATGTCCGACCATGCACCAACTATGGAGAACCTATCTCCAAGAAGAGGAGTAGGCTTCATGGATTACGTAGAGGTTTTCACATCCTTGTTCTAAGCCACATGTATTGGATAGTTCCATTGTTTGGGTCACATAGTTTTCTTCATCCTAGTGCGTAGTTTCCCTTAACCATGCACCAATCGTGAACCTCATTATTCTTGTCCAAAATCAGATATTTTTTATAATATTCTCAAGGAATCTATATAATTAAAGTAAGACCATAAAAAAAAGATAAAATAACTCAAAATAATAACACAACTCTGAATATTCTATCTAGTCAACTCACTAGGGTACACCATGATGTTTTATAACATCGATCATTGATATTGGTGGTCAGGGATGAAGCAAGAAATAACCATCTATGTGTCTTGATGCCTCACTTGAGAAAATATAAAGGCTAATAATAAACAACTATGTGGTTATTGGTATTATTTACCAATCCTATATGTAAATGGGATGCAACATCTATGTAATTTCCATTATATTACTTCAATGTTCTAGTGGGAAGAATGAAAATTGGGTGATTATTGACCAATTGATTAAATCATAAAACATCCTTTCGATAAAGTGAATACAAAGGTGGAATATCTTGAAAATCAATATGTTTGAGAGATTGTGAATATTAATTGTTTTAGGACTTCCATTTTTTATAATCATGACACTTAATTAACTTCTCAATTCTATAATGGTACTTAAGAAGTGATGGGTTCTCAATTGATGGTGATCGTGGATTATCATATACAAATGGTTGGTCAGATTTAGTGGGGGATTTATATTATTTAAGATACAATTCATGATTTAATTATCAACATTAAGGGTTTATGGGAGATATATTTATATCATTGATTTATTTCTATTATAATGACAATAATCAGGGATCAATGAAAATGAATTCTTCCAAAGTTATCTATGTATAATCTCACTAGTCCCCTCTTTGTTGGGTAGTTCTTGGAGAGGGATCTCTACACAGAAAAAGAATTATTCATTAGAAAAAAAAATTAATGTTTAGTTTATGTAGAAAATATTGGAGATATATGATATTTTTCAAAAATTATATACCGATTATCCTTATCATCCCTTTATAACTTGTAGTTGGTGATTGGGTATTCCTCAAAATCTCTCTTCCACTATGAAATTATATATTTTAAAAATAAGTTAAGGTTTTATTATATCATATCAGGCCATTTGATGTAGTGGGACATCTTAATAAAGTGGTATAATAGATAATTTTACCATTCTAATGGATTCCCATTCATTATGTGTTCCAAGTGTCCTAGTTGAATAATAGTTTCCCTGATCCATATCCTGTGATCTGATGGTGTGTCTTGTATTTAGAACCTAAAACCACTATAGTAGTGAAACCATCCTATATCCTTGACCACTATAAAAAGGTGTTAGAAGGAAAATATATTTCTTAACTCCATTTAGTTTCGATGTAAGTTATTTATAACCCTAATACATTGCAATATGTGTCAATGATAAAAGATCAATGAACTCATTTTTTAACAATAGCACCACAAACTTTATTGGGGTATAATGATGCATGATGGGAAGAATTTTGACACCTCATGTTGTTGATATGCATTTATTTTTTACAATTTATTTTATTTATTCAATTTTTGTATTTTTTGGGAATTCAAAATTCAAAATTATAAAAATGGGATGGAAGTGAATGGTACATGGTTAGTTTGTAGTTATTTCAAACCATTCATCCCAATCACGCATAGTGTAAGGTGAAATTATATAGTCAAATCAATGGTTAGTTCATCATTTCCTTAACCATGAAACCAAACCATATAGCCTACCCATGTGACTCCACAAGCTATGAAATTATTTCCCTTAGTATGGAACATTCCAAGATATTGAATATTTGTTATCAAATTTTTTACAATACTCAATTGTTAGTCCTTTAGACTCCTTAATTTCAATTTATTTCTCTAGAAGCTCTTACCAACCATTGGCGCTCCTTCTCCCATTCTTCCGTGGTACCCTACCATTGACTCAAGTGGATTCCCCAAGGTAATATCCTCATTTACCTTTATTTATCCTTCCTATCATCTTATATTCTCTATCTCTCTCCAGTATTATCCTTATCCATTCCCTAGATGACTATGGTGGCCGCTTTAATTTTTAGGGAATGTTCAAATCAAAGGATTCTGGGTTTCTAGGGTTTTCAATGTCCCCCCTTCTTCATAATCATCACCTTGTAAAAAATATGGTTGATTTAAAATGGTTTTGGTAAGTGTCTATACAAAATATTATTTTTTTAGAATACACATTATTATTGATGTATTAAAGTAATATTTCTACTAATTTAGTAACCATATAAACTACCTTTTTATTTGATAGATTGACGATTTATATAGATTTCAGGTATTATATTATAAAAGAACATTTTCTTTCATGAGAGGTGTTTGTTAAATTATAACATTAGACTGGAGGTTGGTATCCCATGTTGTGTTGTATGCAACACATTCTTTACTCATTAATTTTATTTATTTGACAATTCTTATTTTATATGATTCTTTTAACTTGATATCATGCGCATTACATTTTTCCTTTTATAATTTTTTTTTCAAAAAAAGAGGAGCATGATTTGTTTTATTACACATCAAAAGAGAAATGGTAATTCATAATCATATTTAAAACTAGTTCTATGAGTTTTTCTTACAAAATTATTTATGTAAATTCATTTGGGTATTTTATTGGGCTATTACTCACACCCTACGTACACCCATTATTTATAGGTAAACCTTTCCACATATGAATTAGGTAAAGATAAAGGTTCCACATAATTTGGTGTGTTCTATATATTCCTATTCATTATTTTATAGGTGTGGTGGCTGAGTGGTATCCATGGGTTATAAGTGATGGTTCATAAATTATTTTTTTCATTTTAGTGCTTTGGGATGTACAAATATTAGTCACATTAGCCTCTTTTAATTATTTCTCTCGATGAAAATTATATTTCATGTGGTTTACTTTATGTTTTGTCATAAAGGTGTGTTTATATGTATTTTTTTGGATTATTATTCCTTGTTCCAGGTTTGGATTAAGCTTTTATTGTGAAACTATTTTTTACATTACATGAATACCCAATGTAGGAAAACCAGATGTTGATTTACTAGTTGGGATCTGATATCTATTTCATTTTCTTTAAAAGGTTAAAACTATTTTAAATGGTTTTTTTAATTCCTTAAATGGTTGTTTCCAGACTGTGGTGATTGAGAATGCACTCTGGGCCTTACACCAGATCAAATTAGGTGGTGTGGAAGGTTTACCCAAACTAATTTTTAACAAATGGTGATGGATAGAGAGGGAAAACACAAACCATGAACACAATCTATTTTTATTATATCATATAAAATAATAATAAAATGTATATAATGGAAACCAAATCACATAAAATATAGGTAATTACTACTCATAAGGAACAACCACAACCTTACAATCTATCTTGAATTTTTAAGGATGTCCTTGACTAACTTGAGTGGGATGTTTAAGGAATTTTTGATGTTCTTATCCACAATTATATTCAGAATTTATTATATATGAAACATGTGGTTGATCACAACTATGAATACACCACATATCTCTTATAAAATATTTACTCCATTTTTTCCATACTTAATACTCAATTTCACACTCACACATTTAATGTTAAAGTAAAAAAACAATTATATTATTTTTATGAAACATATAAATATGCACTAAATTGTGTACCCATTATTTATACATAATTAAATTAGTTGAATGAATAATATCCTATATCCTGGGAGATGACTTGGTTCTTACTAATTGTTGTGATGCACTGACCTTCTTCTCTACTATGATCGGTGTAGTTTAAAACTACAAAAATTCATTAAACACATCTAAAACATTTCATTATTTAAAATATGTCATGTTTGGTGGTGTGAAGTTTTTACTTCACATTTTAAAAAATATCATATATAAAATCATTTCATATGGATAATTTTTTTATCCTCAACTTCAATTCATAAATTTTATTCGAATCGATCAATCACAAACCATGTGTATTAAAGTAATCATATCATTTTATATAAAAGTATTTATAAATAGTTAATAACATGTTATACAAGAGAAAAAAATGTTACAATCCATATCCTTTATTATTTAAGGTTTTATTTAATCCATTCCATCCACTAACATGATATAAAAACCCTCTTATTCACTATTTAAATGCCTACTTTAACCTTCATATATCTACTATATTTTAAATTTTAAGCTTTTATACATGTTTAAGATCATTTTTATTGTATGATTGATATCATATAACCTTGAAAATACAAGGATATATTTATGTAACATTGATACCAGTTATGGACCCTCCATGATGTTTCTTTCCCCCCATCAGGTATTGTGGGAAATTCCACCTTAGTGACCTAGTTCAATTTAATGGAAACACAAGAACTCCATTATAAAACCTTCTTTAGGTTTCAGTTAAAAATATTGACAATTACACCCTAATATGTTTTTATTATAGCATAAATATTTTACCATTTTAGACTATCAAAACATAATTAGAGCCAATATGTAACAACACAAAGTTTTTCAATGGAAATTCCCTTCTTATATTTATGTTATAAAATAAAATGAAAAACAAAACAAAATGAAATACTAAGTGATAAGTGACCTTTAAACATAAGTTGTGTCACTTCTATGTTTGTAATTTCAAAAATCCTACATACACGGTTGTGTTCAAGATGATTTTTGGAGTCTAATGAAACAAAAAATAATTTTTGGTGAATAGTGACCTACCCTTATGAATAGTAACATACCCTTATGAATTGTAATATGGCACTTATGAGTAGTAAATCATCCAACGTAATAGTAATATTACCTATGAATAATAAAATAAAACTTAGACATCTTATAGAGTGACAATTTGACCTTAGTAAACGCTTTGGTATTTTGTAAGTCATAAAAAATTAATTATAATTAATTAATTAATTTAAAAGAAAATTTATTTCCCTAAGATGTATTCATAAATTATTTAAAATGGAATTTGATTTGGGATTCTACAAGTTGAAAAATGGTTGGGGTAAATTTTTGGGATTTTTCTGAGATACTTGAATTTCTTATGAATAGTGAAAGATCGTAATTTACAAAATAAGAAAAATAAGCTAATTATAGGGTCATGTGTGATGTTCTGCTGATGTAAGCCCACTTGGTTCGGGGTTACATTATAAAATTACTATTATTGGTCATTTAAGACTCACTATTCATTGTCTTGTGGGGAAATAATAAACTAATGAATTTAATATTAAGGAAACCCCTCTCCCCTCGACTATAAAAGCCACCCTTCACACCCTCATTTCCTCACACATCTCAAGATCCAAGACTTCTGTAAACTCTGCCCAAACACCTTCCCTAGCCCCTCCCCCACATCTAAGAGCTTCTGATCTCATCAAAAGACCAATCTTAGGCCCTTACGGAGGTTCTTAAGAGAAGGATTCAAGAGGTAATTTCCCTCCCTCTTCGCCTTTAATTTCCTTTCAAGTTCAAGTTCATTTCCTGATCTCTCCCCAAATATATTTATCCATATTGTATTGTAACTCCAGTATTATACATATAATGTAATTTTATGATTATAATGGGATATTATATCATCCATCCCCATTTCCCTCTTCCTTTTACTTTATTAAAGAGAACGTTGTTCGCGAGGTGTTAATTTATCACCTTCACGAATGACATGATTTCTTCTTCCATTTATACCTTCAGATCTGGTCATGAAACCATTTTTATGGTTAAACCAGAATATTTTATGTGTATTATGTTCTATTTAATGTTCTTTAAATAACCTATGGACATATTACTAAGTGATATGTTAAAACAAGTTCATTGTGATCCAAAAACCGCCCAAATTGACCCAAATAACCATAATTTAATTCTTATCTAATGATTCATCCACATGGATATAATATAATTCATTATAAAATCATTAAATCTCCTGTAATATCATTAATTACATCTAATATCATTTCTGTATGTTTACTCATGTTCTACCCAAACTTCAATTTAAGAATACAAATGAACCACCCAAGAAAAACCATAAAAATGAACATCCCCGAACAATGTTTTTAAACTCTGTAAGTCATCCAAAGGAACATAATATGACATAATCAAACCAGAATGAACCCTATTAATGTAAAAATGGTTTTGAATTTCTAATTAATGAATATAATGTCATTATACAGGACATTAAAGAGAAGGAAGCATTCGGGTACAAGGTAAGGGTAAATCTCGAACCCAATTTTCTTCCTTCGAGTTCTCCCTCTTTCACCCCATTTTTGATATGGTTACTCCTTAAAGATAATTTTTTCATTACTATCTTTACTTTTCTGGGATATAAATGTTTGTCACTAGTTTTTATGTCCAACAAAATGTTTTCTGAAAGAGCTCTTCTTATAAGAACACCCCTTTTACTTCTCACTCAAAGTGGATGGTTCTTGTAACATGTATGTTATTCCCTCTTTCTTTTGGGAACCCAAAGCTTATGAATGTATTATTATGAGAAGAAACCCGCTTCTTTACATGGTTTAGTTATGTTCATTTTTTATATGTATTCTATGTTAAAATCATGACAATGATAATTTTATGATGTGACGGGTCCCCCTGGAATTATATAGCGCAGTGTGAATGTTTCAAAGTGACAGGTGTGCCTGGAATTATATAGAGCTCCAATGCATTGGGTAAAGTGACGAATCTCATGAGTAAATGTGAAATGATGTGTGAACAAGATTCTATCTTGGTTCACTAGTATGTGTGGTAGTTAACCACTAAGACATGATGTTTTATTTTTATGCATTTCCATATTTCAAGTCTTTTATTTATGTTCCTCTCATGTTCAAGATATTTTGACTATGTTATGATTATTCTCACCCCATGATATATTGTTTTTATCTATCCTCTTACTAGGCTTCTAGCTCACCCCTTTTTATGTATATCCTCAGGTGGCTACATGTACAAAGGAGAGGACAAGTTCCAATTAGAAGCTAGAAAAGAAGAAATTAAATAAATTTTTATGCTTGATGTTGTATTTTTTATATATGGACCTAGTTTTCCCAAGACACTAAACCTTTGGATCCTCTATGTGTAATACTATTATGTTGTTTATCTTTGAAATTTTGTAATAGTAATTTATGAAAATTCCAGGTCTCTATAGTTGGTATAAGAGGAAGGTTTAGTTAATTTGGGAATTAGGATTAGTGAACCCTAGAGGAAACCTATAGCATGAGACTAAGTACAAATATGCACATAAGAATATTTACCTAGGAATCCCATATGTTATGTATTCGGTATAAATTGATTAAATGAATAAGTTATTCATGCCTTGTTTACTAATTTTTTGTTCTAACATTTTCTGTTTTAGAAAATGGTGGGAACCAAGAGAAATCAGGCCAACAACTCGTGCAAGGGCCAATTTAACGATTGCCCGAATGACATCCCCAATGATTTTGGAGGTGGATTTCAAAACTTCATGGAGATGCTTACCCAATTATCTCAGGTTATGAATAATAACCAAAATAACAGGGAACTTCCTCCTTCACCAAAGAGGGAGAAACTAGCTATCGAATATTTTATGCGGCAATGACCACCAATGTTTTTTGGATCTTCTGATCCACTAGTTGCAGAATAGTGGGTTAAATCCATGGAGAAGATCTTTTCTGTGATTCACTGTTTTGAGACGGAGAAGGTGACTCTAGCCGTTTATCGTCTCAATGGAGAATCTGATCAATTGTGGGATTTGATTAAGAACACCAAGCCAAGGGAGGAAATTGAAGATATGGAATGAGAAGACATTAAGATAATGTTTCTTAACAAGTATTTCCCACGAACTCTCCACACAAAAATGGATATAGAATTCATAGAGCTCAATAAAAAAGAAGGAGAATCTGTCACAACCTATGAAGCGAATTTCACAAGGCTCACAAGGTATGCTTCGGGTTTTTTATCAACAATGATAGTAAAATTGATAGATTATTTAGTGGATTATAACCACACCTTCGAAAAACACTTGAAATTTGAGACTTTGGGAGTTATGAAGAAGTTTTTCGGTGTTCTCTCAAGGTGGAGATGGAGTTTGGAGAATGGTCCCATGGCTATGGTGATAATAAAAGAAAGATGGAGTTTCAAGCTGGTGCATCTAATGATAAAGGTGGGAAGAAAAATCAACAACCCACATGCCAAAAATCTGGGAAGTTGCACAATGGGAACTACTTCAAAGGGATGGGTAAATTCTTTAAGTGTGGGAAAGAAGGAAACCATGCTTAAGAGTGTCGAAACGACATGAAAAGGAAGGATAATGTAGCTGATGAAAGGAGAGAACCACTCATGGTTCAATGCTAGAACTGTAAGGATCTAGGGCACTATGCAAACCAGTGCACTAAACCTCGAGTTCTCGAGGGTATTCAACGTCAGCAACCACCAAATCCAAAGGAACAAGGGAAGGCTTATTCCATCACTACTGGGGAGGTGGAGCCTGATAATGAATTCTTATAAGGTATACTTCCTATTCGCTAAATAATGGAAAAAGTCATATTTGATTCTGGTTCTACGCATTCCTTTATATCTTGCAAGTTTCCTAGAACTATAGAATCAAAGCCACGAAATATTGAAGTAGAGTTATCTGTAAAAACACCAAGAGGTGAAATCATTGCAACCCAAGTGTTTGACTCTTCTCCTGTTGACGTATGTGGGAAGATTCTTTCGGAAAATATCATAATACTTCCCTTGGTGGAATTATATGTTATAATGGGAATGGATTGGTTCTAGTTATATAGAACACATATCAACTATCGGTAAAAGGAAATATTATTTCATATTCCGATCCATCCCATGCTCCTATACAAATGAAAGTAAGATCATGAATCTCCTTTAAAAACCCTTCAATGGTGTGGGTGTTGATTCCTTATGAAGAATCATACCTCGCCCAAATGGTTGAGTTGAAGGAAAGTTCTAACATTGATGAAATTCCCATCGTGAGGGAATACAGCGATGTATTCCCCGAAGAATTACCCGGAATTCTCCCAGATTGTGAGGTAGAGTTCTCAATTGAACACATACCCGGAGCTACTTCTATATTGAAATTACCCTATATGATGGCTCATATCGAACTAGAAGAGATAAAGAAGCAGCTTCAAGAGCATCTGTATAAAGGGTTTATACTCCCTAGTTCATCGCCTTGGGGTGCACCAGTTCTCTTTGTGATGAAGAAGGATGGAACAATGCGGCTGTGTATCGATTATCGGGAACTCAACAAGATCACCATAAAAAACATGTATCCTCTCCAAAGGATTGATGACTTGTTCGACCAGTTAAGAGGAGATCAATAATTCTCAAAGGTGGATCTTCGTTCTTGATATCACCAGGTAAAGGTAAAGAAGGAAGATATTCAGAAAACTACTTTCCTAACAAGGTATGGACACTATGAGTTTTTCGTGATGCCCTTCAGACTTACTAATGCCCCTACAATCTTCATGAATTTGATTAATAGAGTCTTTAGACATTACCTCAAAAAAAATTTGGTAGTTTTTATCGATGATATTCTCATCTACTCCAAGAGCAAGGAGCAACATGAAGAATATCTAAGACTTGTGTAAGCGAAATTTAGAAAAGAGGAGTTGTACACCATGTTCAGAAAGTGTGACTTTTGGATGAATCAAGTCACATTCTTGGGACATGTGATCACAAGTGAGGGAATTTCTATGGATCCTTCAAAGACAAAGGTGATTGATGAATGGCCCATGCCCTCTAGTGTCACAGAAATCTGTTGTTTTCTTGGATTAGCTGGGTACTACCGACGTTTTGTGAGAAACTTCTCATGATTGTCAAGCCCGCTAACTAAGTTAACAAGGAAAGGCATAAAGTATTTTTGGGCGGAAGAATGTGAGGGAAGCTTCAAGGAGCTAAAGATAAGGCTGATCATTGCACCTTTACTCACACTACCGAAAAGTGGAGAATGTTTTGTGATACATAGTGATGCTTCAAAGAAAGGATTGAGTTGTGTACTCATGAAAAATGATAATGTGATAGCCTACTCCTCACGACAGGTGAAGATACATGAGCAGAACTACCCTGTGCATGATCTAGAGCTTACAACCATGATATTTGCCTTGAAAATCTATCGGCACTAGCTTTATGGCGAGAAGTGTGACATACACACCGACCACAAGAGCCTAAAGTATATATTCTCACAAAAGGAGCTCAACATGCATCAAAGGAGATGGTTAGAGCTAATCAAGGATTATGATTTCTCTATTCACTATCATTATGGAAAGGTGAACAACATAGATGATGCTCAAAGCAGAAAAGAACCTACTACTCTATCCATGTTGCAGATTGAGAAAGGCCCTATCTTCTTGGATATGCAAAGAATGGATTTGGAAATCAGAAAGCCAGGGGATACATCCTTCCTTTCCCAAATGATTGCACAACCATCCATCCCAGATAATATTAAGGAAGAAAAAATGGATTATGTGGAGATACAAAAGAGGGTGAATGCAGTAAAGGAAGGGAATCTGCAAGAGTTCCATATCTATGATGATGGTGTGATTAGGTTTGGAACATGGCTTTGCGTGCCTTCATCACCCGGGATAAAGAAGGAGCTATTGGACAATGAACATAGCTCAAATTTCTATATCCATCCTGGGAGTACCAAGATGTACCGTGATCTCCGAAACACTTCTTGTGGGATAACATGAAGAAGGAGATTTCGGTATATATATCAAGGTTCTTGGTATGTCAGCAAGTTAAAGCTGAGCGAAAAAAGTCCAAGGGTATGATGTAGCCATTTCCTATACCTATGTGGAAATGGGAAAATGTTACTATAGACTTTGTCACGGGTCTCTGGAAGACATCAAAGGGAAATAATTTGATATGGGTTGTGGTTTACTGACTCACCAAGAATGCCCATTTTATCGCTATTCGGGAAGAACTCTCGCTTGAGCAACTTGCAAAGATATATGTGAAGTAAGTGGTGAGACTACACGGTGTTCCACTCTCAATTGTCTCTGACCGTGATCCAAGGTTCACATCTAAATTATGGAGGAGCCTTCAACATTCTTTGAGTACTGAATTAAATTTCATCACGGCCTATCACCCCCAAACTAATGGCCAGTCTGAAAGGACTATTCAGACACTTCAAGATAAGCTAAGAGCCTGCTCTCTAGAATTCAAAGGTTGATGGGATCAAAATCTATCATTGGTTGAGTTCTCATAAAACAATAGCTTTCACTCGAGTATTCAGATGGCTCCATATGAAGCTCTTTATTGGAAATGGTGTAGAACTCCACCCTGTTGGGATGAAGTTGGATAAAGAAAGCTGCTTGGGCCTGATCTTGTTCAAGAAATGATAGAGAATGTTCAAGTCATCCAGAAACAAGTCAAAGATGCTCAAAGTCAGCAAAAGATCTATGATGACAACCATTGAAGGGACTTGGAGTTCGACGTTGGAGATAAAGTATTCCTTTGAATATATCCATGGAAGAGAGTCATACGATTCTGGAATAAAGGGAAGCTAATCCCAAGGTATATTGGCCCCTTTGAAATCCTTGACTGCATAGGAGTCGTGGCCTATCGTCTTTCACTTCCACCAAATATGGATCAAGTCCATGATGTGTTTCATGTATCACTATTGAGGAACTACATACCAGATCCCTCACATGTACTAAACTCAGAGGTGGTGCAGGTGGAAGATGATCTCTCCTATGAGGAGCAGCCAGTAAAGATTATTGATCAGAGAGATAAGGTTCTACGCAACAAGACAACCCATCTTGTAAAAGTTTCGTGGAGGAACCATAAGTTTGAGGAAGCAACTTGGTAACTAGAAGAGGCAATGAAGGAGAAGTACCCTAACCTGTTTGTGTAGAGTGAAATTTCAGGGGCGAAATTTCTTAAGGGGGAAGAATGTAACAACCCAATGTTTTTAAATGGAAATTCCCTTCTTATATTTATGATATAAAATAACATGAAAAACACAAAAAATGAACTACTAAGTGATAAGTGACCAATAAACATAAGTTTTTCACTTCTATGTTTGGAATTTCGAAAATCCGACATACACGGTTGTGTTCAAGATGATTTTTGGAGTCTAATGAAGCAAAATTAATTTTTAGTGAATAGCAACCTCCCTTATGAATAGTAACATACCCTTATGAATATTAATATGACCCTTATGAGTAGTAAATCATCCAAGATAAGAGTAAAATTACCTATGAATAATAAAATAAAACATAGACATCTTAGAAAGTGATAATTTGACCTTAGTAAACGTTTTGGTATTTTGTATGTCATAAATAATTAATTATAATTAATTAATTAATTTAAAAGAAAATTTATTTCCCTAAAATGTATTCATAAATTATTTAATCAATGTCTTATAGTTTTTAGATAATTTTATAATACCCTACATAATTATTGAAAGCACTATAAAATCAGTTTTAATCTTAAAAATGGTTTTTTAAGTAAATTGTGATTTTAATTAAATATTAAATTAATAATATTTAGAAAATTATTTTTGAATAATGGAATTAATTTTTGGATTCTACACATCAAAAAATGGTTGGGGTTAAGTTTTGGGATTTTTATGAGATACTTGAATTTTTTATGAATAGTGAAATACCGTTATTTACAAAACAAGAAAAATAAGCTAATTTTAGGGTCATGCGTGATGTTATTCTGATGTAAGACCACTTGTTTCGGGATTACATTATAAAATTACTATTCTTGGTTGTTCAAGACTCATGATTCCTTGTCTTTTGGGGAAATAATAAACTAAGGAATTTTATATTAAGGAAACCCCTCTCCCCTCCACTATAAAAGCCACCCTTCACACCCTCAATTCCTCACACCTCTCAAGCTCCAAGAATTCTCTAAACTCTGCCCAAACACCGTTCCTAGCCCCTCCCCCACGTCCAAGATCTTCTGGTCACATAAAAATACCAATCTTAGGCCATTAAGGTGGTTCTCAAGAGAAGGATTCAAGAGGTAATTTCCCTCCCTCTTCTCCCTTAATTTCCTTTCAAGTTCAAGTTCATTTCCTGATCTCTCCAAAAATATCTTCATACAAATTTTAATGTAACTCCATTATTATACATATATTGTAATTTTATGATTATAATGGGATATTATATCATCCAACCCCTTTCCCTCTTCCTTTTATTTTACTAAAGGGAACGTTGTTCGTGAGGTGTTAATTTATCATCTTTAAGAACAACATACTTTCTTCTTCCATTTGTACCTTGAAATATGGTCATGAAACCATTTTTATGGTTGAACCAGAATATTTTATGTGTATTATGTTCTATTTTTATTTCTTTAAATAACCTATGGACATATTACTAAGTGATATGTTCAAACAAGTTCATTGTGATCCAAAAACTGCCCAAATTGACCCAAATAACCATCATTTAATTTTTATCTAATGATTCATCCACATGGATATAATATAATTCATTATAAAATCATTAAATCTCATGTAATATCATTAATTACATGTAATATCTTTTATGTATGTTTACTCATATTCTACCCAAACTTCCATTTAAGAATACAAGTGAACCACCTAAGAAAAACCATAAAAACGAACATCCCCGAACAATGTTTTTAAACTCCATAAGTCATCCAAAGGAACATAATATTACATAATGAAACCAGAATGAACCCTATTAGTAAACATGGTTATTAATTTCTAATTAATTAATATAATGTCATTATAAAGGACATTAAAGAGAAGGAAGCATTTGGGTACAAGGTTAGGGGAAATCTCGAACACAATTTTCTTCCTTCGGGTTCTCCCTCTTTCACTCCATTTTCGATATGGTTACTCCTTAAAGATAAGTTTTTAATAATTGTATTTATTTTTTTGGAATATAAATGTTTTTCACTGGTTTTTATGTCGAAAAAAATGTTTTCCGAAAGAGATCTTCTTATAAGAACACGCCTTTTACTTCTCACTCAAAGTGGACGGTTCATGTAAAATGTATGTTATTCCCTCTTTCTTTTGGGAACCCAAAGCTTATGAATGTATTATTATGAGATGAAACCCACTACTTTACATGGTATAGTTATGTTCATTTTTGATATGTATTCTATGTGTCAATCATGATAATGATAATGTTATGATGTGACAGGTGCGCCTGGAATTATATAGCGCAATATGAATGTTTCAAAGTGACAGGTGCGCCCAGAATTATACAGCACTCCAATTCATTGGGTAAAGTGATTAATCTCATGAGTAAATGTGAAATGATGTGTGAACAAAATTCTAGCTTGGTTCACATGTATGTGTGGTATTTAACCACTAAGACATGATGTTTCATTTTTATGCATTGCCACATTTCAAGTCTTTTATGTATGCTCCTCTCATGTTCATGATCTTTTGCCTATGTTATGATTATTCTCACCCCATGCTATATTGTTTTTATCTATCCTATTACTAGGCTTCTAGATCACCCCTTTTTATGTATATCCTCAGGTGGCTATATTTACTAAGTAGAGGACATGTTCTAATAAGAAGCTAGAGAAGAAGAAATTAAATAAATGGTTATGCTTGATGTTGTATTTGTTTTGTATGGTCCTAGTTTTCCCAAGACACTAAACCATTATATCCTCTATGTGTAATACTATTATGTTTTTTTATCATTGAAATGATGTAACAATAATGTAAGAAAAGGCCAGGTTTCTATACAATACTTACCATATAATTCCCAATTATCCCCAATATATTAGGGATATCAGGAAAAAGTTTATTGAACTCGTTCATATTAGAGTTTATAAAGAATCATTACAACTTTTCCAATAATGAATATATAATGAAGTCCATATCTAGATCAAGATTTATAGGATACCATAACCTTTCTAAGTCATTTATTCACCTAATCATATCGAGTACATGAGCATAATATGAAGTTTTTTAAGTTATCTAATATCAAAATATTTCTATTGAAACTTCATAACACTCATTCCTAGATGGTTCTTAATTGAGCCTTTTTACATTTTTATTATCTTTAATGCATATATATTCTCATATTTATTTTTAAATTAGGTTCCATATATGAAATAATAAAATTGGAGACATATATTGAGTTTTTTTTTCATTCTTCTCATAAGAATATATATTCATTTATTGAACATTTTAACTAGTTAGTTGCTTAAGAAGATATTTGTCTAAGACATATAATTTTCCATCTTATTTAAAAATTATTCTTATGTTTTTATAATAGTTTAATTAGTTGTTCCAATTACGATTAAATTTTCTAGAATTGATCTCAAATTAAATTTAATGCTGAAGATGTCATTTTATCAATAATAATTGTTTCATTAAATGTCAATTATGTTTTACAATCATATAATAATGACTTTTATCAAATGAACATATATTAAAACAATGATAATTTTTTTATTTTATACCATATCTATTAATGTGAAAATATATATATTTAATTAGATATTTAATCATTATTTGGAAATCCTTTAATCATTTATCTATTTAGGTCAAAAATCATTTAAATCATATTATTTATAACTCTTAGATAGCGGAGTGAAAGATCCTTTCAAAAATCCATTATTTGGATTATTGAAAATCCATTACTCCATGTACATATTTTTTAGGGTTTCTCATGAATGCGTGACTCAAATCATATTCAAAATATGGGCATATAATCCTATTACGGTCACCCATATCCAATTTATTTGACACAATATAGTCTATATGAACATAACTTTTCTAGAATCTTCACATTTGACTAATAAATGAATTAATAAGTGTTAATTTTGGAAGTAATATAACACTTAGTAATTTAAGGGAAATTAACAACACTATATAATCTCATATATTCACATTATTTTTGCATTCTTCTAACAATACATATTTTTATCCAATACATTTTAAAAAAATAATATGTTTAAAATAAATGTATTGCGTAACATTTTATGAAAATCAGGATTTATGTTACTTACCCAAAAACAAAATTCAATTTTATTCACACATATTTACACACATCCCATTCAGAATTTGTATTAATATATTTTATTTAATGTCATAGAATCAAATATATTAATGTTTTTAGTTATTTTGGTCCTTTTCATATTTAAGATATGAGTAAATGGTCAATGTTTTGACTAGGTAAATAGGGTAAATTGTATTTATATTATAGCTTGTATATTTATCTTTATCAATGAGTAAAATAAAACATCTTAATTTTGGTGGAAAATATTATTGTTAATCTTATTATACATGGTATTAGATATAAGAAACCACTAGGTTTCTCCCCCTCCTTATTAGTCAACTTCAATACCCAGGCCTCTATATAACTGGGAACCTAGATTTGGTCCATATTATTTGGTTCCTTAATATTGATTAACACATAATAAAAAAGTAGAATCAATTAAGAAGAAAACTTCCCATGTTCAACCATTCTTGAAATAAAAAACATCGAAATGGAAAATTGAATATCTTGTGTACCTTTAACTGAAGAGATATTGCTACTATTTTCATCATAGTGGTTTAATGGAGATCCCTTAAGAGAAACCAACTAGTTAAATCATCCATAGTGTATCCATGGGCTTAACCTAATCACCCAACACTCATGTGGGATTCTACTATACCCATGGTAATATTGTACCTCTTGAAGAAAAGGGTAGACGAGATAATGACCTTTTGGGATATGGGGAATCAATAGGAAACATGACCAGTCTGGATTAACACCATCTTATGGTGATTTCCTCTTTATATATCCCCTATGTAAGATCCATATGTGTTCATTAATTGAAATATAAGTTCCTATAATATGATTTAATAATATGTAGTTATAACTCTTGTAACCTATGACTAATCATTATCTTGTGTTTCATATTATTAAATATTTAATTTTAATGATAGCTCACATATAAGATCCCAAATTATAACACTAATCATTTATCTACATGATAGGTATATCATATAGTTTGAAATATTACACAATTTAACCATTATGATATAATGAAATAAAGGTACAAAATATTCCATAGATTTATAAAATTTATATCATATGACATTCCAATATCTTATAATATGATACAGGGGATTTAAATCATATCTCCATAAATCTCTAACTTGTACTAAAACCTAGTATATTTTGGGATATTTACTATAATATTTTATCATATACAATAAATTGTGAATATATATATATAAATTCTTTTTTATATTTTTCATTTTTCGTAAATTAATTATAAAATTCTCCATACATGACATAAAATGAAACACCTTGTGAATATCCATCCAAAAATCATTTTAGATAAACACTAAAAAACTTTTGAGAATCTGTCCAAGTAAAAAATATATCCCTATTCAATAAAACACAATGTTTAACACCATTGTAATTTTTATTAATTATATTAAATTTGAACTAATAAACTCATAAATGTATGAAAAGAGATTCCTCTAGCAAAAAAACTAGGGCAATTTGATCTTAAAAGGTATCTAGCATGATCTCTATCAAACACATGTATATTTATACCTATATCCCCGAGATGTATCATATTCACGCATTCATTTTCACATGATCTATTTATACAAGGCATCTACTATCTATGGGAAATTAACAGTGTTAATCTCATATAGATGCTAGAACATTATCAATTCTCTATGTATAGACAAACCATGTTGATGAATACATCACATATCATTCATGTTTTTGAATGAGCACATCACATTCCTCTCATATGATAGATAATAACATAACATGTATTATATAGGTATGATCATAAACATTCTTAGTATACCTCAATCTAGAGACCATATATCATACTCATCATATGATATGATAAATCCCATCATTCTCAAGATCAAACTGATGACATGATCAAAAACATACCCAACCACCTCATAATCAGCTAAGCCTTGAGTATTGTGTTAAAAACGTATCAAAGTATATGTTTTCTCTTGATAGGTATCTCATCAATAAAAGTTATGGGGAAATAAAATTATGAAACCTTCACCCCTAATATATCAAAGGAATAGTGCATGACACTCCATGTGGTATATTTTTTTTAATCATCTAACATAGAAAACATGTTTTGTTCCTTGTGAAAATATTTCAAATCTCAATATAAAATCCTACCCATAATAACCATTCCATTTAATCAAAATCTAAAGTAATCTTTGATGTACATCGGTTAGGGATAACACAATGTTATACATCCAGAGGTCAATTAATTTTTCACTTAATGTATATATGAAACCAACATGAGACAATGATAATGTTGAGAGTGATTGTTTTTATAATATGATATATTTTATATCCATAAAACTATTTAATAAATTTAACAAAACTATACATAAGAAATTTTCTTATCATATTAGATATGATAGACTACATGACCATCCTTATGTTTTCTTCACTTTTTGGGTTTTGGTAATCTCATTATATATCTTTTTAATTCATTCCAAATCTCTATTTAACCAGACGATAAATTCATCACTATAAACTATTTAGTGAGTAAAATCTATGCCGAATGTTAGTTTGAATAATGGTAAGAATTTTGAATCATATTACTAATGTTCAAATCTTTAAAAATAGTATTCAGAATCCTTTACTTTACAACATCAAATGTTATGACGCCAATAACTTCCACTATCTACAAATAATTTTTTTAATTTTATCATCATCATCATCTTTAAAAACAATTCAATCAAATTATTTATTTTAATATTTTTAACTAGTGTAAAAATTTATACTAATCTTCTATCGACATACCCTAAAATATATAGGGTACTAAATGGCGTTAAATTTTTAATTTTAATAGTATAATCCATTATCTATTACATTTGAAATATCTAAAGTCCAAAAATATTCCAAATTATCACTTATACACTACATTTTTTTTCAAAATATCATTCCAAGATATAGAAATGTCTTTTTATTAAGAATTAATTCTTATTTTATTTCAGTGGGTAACCATATCATATATGGTATTCTATGTGTTTGGAGTATTATTCTAAAAATTATATTTTATTCATTAAAATATACCACTAATGGGTGGGATCCAGTCCCTTATATTTTAAAAAAATATAGATAAAATATTTTATCTCAATTAAAACTTATTTTATCCTTATCTTATTTTCAACCATGTTATAGAATCTATTGAATCAAAAACCATGTAAATTATCTCATTTTATTAGTAAAACTATTTGTTAACAAATTACTTCTCTTATCATATAAGATAAATAAGATGAAACACTCATTCTTTATCTGAGGTTGATATTTTACTTTGCATTCAATTCCATATTATAATATTTCTTTACTTCATCACTCAAATATAAACTAAAATATTCTACAATTATTACCCAAATTTCAAAATCTAGTATATTTATAAAATATTTTATGTATATATTTGGAATCTGATACCTTTCAAAATCAATGAAATTATTTCCATAATATAAAGAGTTGATATAGAATATCCTTATAATTTATCAAACCCAATTAGGTATTTTGGAAAATTCCATCACATATGTAATCATTGCACATCCTTCCTAACACCTATATTAGGTATCAATTACCATTCCTAGTTACTTAATGAAACATTGACTAACTTTTCTTCTTCTAGTTAGAACATTTACCTACTTATAATTAAATACAACAATATAACCTTCAAATCTCATTCCCAAGTCATATATCCTCAAAATTTTCATAAAACATGATAAACATTTCTTAAACTCGTTCAAATTATTGGAAAATTTACATTTATGGTTACTCGATGAATTACATAACTTGTAAATGACATAAAATAAACCTTTAGTCTCACCAAGTGAGTATAACACTGAATCACATCGAGTATATGAGTTGAGACCAATGTTCATACTGTCATCATGAATCAGATTATTTTGAAACTATAATAAAATCATTATATGATTCTTATAATCATCTAAATTAATTTTTTGAACAATTACAATTTTTGGTTACTCATGAAGGTATTTATATAATACATACACTTTTTTAATAACAATTATCAAGTTTTTATACTTGTCAAAGGAATTAATTACGTTATGATTATACTTTATTGGGATTGATCATAGAGTTATAATCAAATATGATAATGATTTAATAATGTCTATAAAAAACATTTATTATATGAGTATAACATTTTACATTTATTTAATGCAGACTTTTATTAAATGTTCTTCCACTAAAATATTGAACCTTTTTTAGAATACATAATATATATTAGTGATCCATGATCTATATTTCAATAATGAATAACCCTACTTTTGTGCGAACCTAATAACATATGTAATTTAGGTATATTGTCATGTCAATGATATATTAAATAACCCTTGGATGGTTGAGAGGAAAATAATTTTCCCCATCCATAAAGTGAATAAACTTATCCCATTACAATAGTATCCTAATTCTTATGGTCTCCCATCCAATGTAACATTTTTGATATATCCAAGTCATGGTATATGATATTCCTTAGATACATGTATATAATAACATAAGATATGATAATATCATACTATATTATATAGAGGATTTTCAAAATATTTATATCAAATATTTACTCACTAATTTCCCTATCCCATTATCAACAACGTTCTCCTCACCTAAGAATGAAGATTCAATTTCTTTTGGAATTTTTACCATTTCCTAGATCTTCAACAGTTTTTCATACACAACTACTATTTAAAACCAACTAACATGATCATCTT
This sequence comes from Viscum album, assembly GCA_963277665.1. Taxonomy (NCBI): domain Eukaryota; kingdom Viridiplantae; phylum Streptophyta; class Magnoliopsida; order Santalales; family Viscaceae; genus Viscum; species Viscum album. Next base: position 117,132,194 of record OY728156.1, on the reverse strand, counting down.
TTCTTTGTTTATCATTGGAATTTTCTATCACTACAAATATTTCCAATTGGATGCCTCAATTCCATTAAGATTATTCTTTACTTCCAAATAAAAAATGAGATTCTTAATCTCTAATTAGTTTAATTTCGAGATATATAAATAATCATAAGGAAATTTTGAGTCTGAATGATGGACATTGTATCAACCAGTCGTACTGGTCTCAAATGACACACATCATTCCACCTATTCTTTTTTGATTGTATGATGGGAATTATAACACCTAACCCTTGATGTCTATGAGATGTTTGCATTTCCAACAGACCTTTTAGTTCCATAAGATTAATATAGTATCACCCAACAATATCAAGTATGTATGAATGTCTCTATTCCACTATATTATTTGTGTCCTCAAGATGAGAATTATTTTATCGGAAAATTTGGGTATAAAAGATAGATTTTATATTAACATGACTTATTAGGTTTGTAATGTGGGAACTATTTCACCTAATCATTTTGAGGATTCTCATCAGTCACCATTTCTTATAAAAATATCCAACAGTAGTTTTAACAATATACAAGTTATTATATTACCTAATTATTTAGTTATAATTTGTTCTATAATTAGTTCTACTTCAATAGAATCATTTATGTATCATCCACAACCCGATTAGCCACTCGAATAGTGCTGTTGGGCTATGTTCCATTAGTCATAGACGCACATCCTCGAACACCAAAGACTGCTGACTAGCAGCGAGGGTGAAAGCAAGTATAGTGGGGAGGCTATACCCTCAAGAAATGATTATATACCAGTCTGAGTAACAATATATAACATGAATATGAATAAATAAGAATTAGATAACTTGAATCATGCCTAAAAATGGTGGAATCATGACAATATCAGATAAATTATAGAATAAATAAATAAATATAAGCAAAATAAGGAATAGATCAATATTCCAAAAATTCACTAGTACCACTGAAACAAAACATGCATCCAATACGGGTCACATATTACAATATCAATATAGAGGGGTTTCCCATGGTAGACCATAGTGGCTACATACATATAAGCATGCTGATACAAGCTATGTCAAAAAATAAACTAATACTAGAATTTCCAGAAGAGTCATATACCTCAAGGTCCTGCCTACATCCCATGATAGCAGCTACTACAGTCCAACTCATGAGGCTGATCTTTTACCCGAACCTAAATTCATAAAGTCTACACGTGTCTTGAAGGACCTGTTCATGGTGTGAGATATGTATCAATAGAATACCACCCAAAGGATCATACTTAGAAAATGAGTTTAAACAGGTGTGTAATATAAATAAAAGTAAAGTACTACAATTCAATAAAAGAAAAGCCTTCCCTAGTTCTGAATAACCATAAGGAATCCATCAATTTCAACATCTAACACCATAATACTAGAAGTGGAATGCGTCCTTGGCCCATGGCCCAAGGTACCTCTGAAGTCTGATAGCTCAAGTGAATCATTAGTTTCCACCTCAATAATTTAACATGGCACCACATGAATCCAGAAAAATCATGTCCCAATAGACATCTCAAAGTAATTCCCAAAAGATCATTGGTCCCTCAGACCCCTGGTCCAACAGCACATGTCGACCCATGGCCTGACATCTGGAGGCACAACGATGTCTTTCCTAAAAATAAAATCACCATTTTCCCATGGAATGATTTCTCTGGGAATGGATATTTCCATACTCTAATATAAGTCCTAACCCATTACCTGGATCATATAAGTCCTCAACCCAAAACCGTCAACCTCATCACTAACATCCAAAGGTTCCTCAACTTCCATGCGGTTTTCTATAGTGAGAACCCAAAAAACATTTCCGAACACACACTACCGGGAGACTGTACCCACATGAGGGATCAAAACTACATCATGTGTCCACATGACTCAATTCTTATATTTGTACATCATGAGTGAGCTACAATCACAAATAAAAAATCCCTAAGTCACATCAACCAATCCTCACTTCCTTACGACCATGTCACTCAAATATGTTGTCCATTTTTTCCCAATATCACATGCCATGCCCAACCTAACAATATCACTGCCCCAAAATGACATCCACGATGCCCAATACTATGGTAAATACCAGTCAAGAAACTTGTTCCAAGCCCAAAAAGTGATCAACATCACTCATTTTCAATGGCCATGTTATCCCAATTTCCCTAGTCCATGCCCGTCATGAACCGTTGGGTCTATAAAACTCATATGAATAAAATAATATATTTAAAATCCCCTTTATATCAATAATAAATTGAGTGGAATTGAATTTCACAACTAAAATTATATATAAATAGAAACATCAATTAAAACAATTCAAATTTAAATAATTAAAAACCCCCATAAAAATTTTCCCATGGAGAAAAGACCTCTATCTCAGCAATGCTTGAGAAAATAATGGTAAGGGCATGCCCAATGACACCCCATAGGTTATATGGTCAAATCAATACCAAGAAGTAGGGGTCTCGCTCAATTTCTCTAGTGGTGTGCTAAAATACACACAACACAAACATTTGAAAACACAAAAATCAAGATATTCCCCACCTACATTAGGCTCGTAGACATAGGCGCGTCTGATATCGAGATCCAATTAGAATAATATTGGTGTATATTTGATTTTCCATAGAAAACCCAAAAAATTGGGAAAAAATAGATCAAATATATTTAGTGTTACATGATGCGAAAAAAATGAAGTAGATGGGAAGGTGAGGTTAGCCTTACTGATAAAAATCCAACACACCTAGTGAATCTGGAATCGAATCACCAAATAGAGGATAAGGATAAAAATCCATTAGAGGATATGAGGAGGAGGTTTCCTCCTACTATGTGCATGACCAAAGAGAAGGAATGGGACTGAAATATGAAACGAAAGAAAAATAAAAACTTAAAAAAACACCATGTACAAGCTACACAGTTTACTCGTATAGTTCTCTAAACCATGCAACAACCATGTAGGAAATAATACTGAGGTATCGCCTAAGTGGTAGTATATGTGCGACCTTCCACATAGATTTCTTTCACCATGCAAAAACTATATAAAAGCATCTAAAATATATCCAGACACTCATGCATGACTATTAGACTCACTCTCAAGGTTTACAAAAATCATGAGGTAGTTCAAAACTAGGCCACACTATTATCTAAAAGGGTCCACCTAGTTTTTTCTAAACTGTGCGCCCTAACCTACTATTCCAAATCAGGCCATTCGAACTCTGATGCTCCTAAAACCTCTTCTAAACACCCATGAATTCAGAAAAAGATTGAAAATCATGTGAAATATGATATAAATATGATTGTACCATCATAATTGAGTTATGACCATCAGATTAGAAAATGGAATAGTCACTATTTGAAAAATGAAAATATGGAGTGGTTTTTTACCCGACTCAAAAAACCCTAGACGTTACGATTTCAACAACTTAATATACATTGTCCCAAAGTTATAAAATGAAATGTGGATATGGTATTAGAAATATCCATGTCATTTGAAATAACTTTGACGTCCCTAATCTAAATAGTATAGGTTAACGTACCTCAAGTTGGATCCTCACCTTATGATTTTCCTAACCTACTCAATCATGACGCAATGCTCAAATCAACCAAAGGTATATTAACCTATTTCCTAGTCCCATGGTCCTCTTGTGAGGAATCATCACTCCTTCACCTCACCAAGTGATCCTATGCCATTCTAGAAACCCAATTCACACCCTACACCACATCAGTTCTCACCTGGAGCCCATATCACATATGGAACAATGAGGTCCCGCATCACCTAGGATGCTAAAATCAATCCAATTTCCTCATAACTTTGTCAAGTACCACACCATCATGGTGTTGAGAAACCTCATACCTTAATTAACCTATATCATTGATTCCATGATGCCTTATAACATCAGAAAATTGTATCCATCGATTCTCATGATGCCAAGCCCCTCAAAATCATGAACCCACAGAGCTAAAGTATAGAACTAGGTACCTCACACATCATATATATATCTATACAACGCATTTGATATGATTTCATTATACTAATGAGCATCTGTTCATTCCAAAAATACAACCCGTGCACCTCGTGCACCCTTACAGACATGACTCAACAATCCATGACAAAAAAATCAAATCCCGACCACGGTCCAGGAGGACCTCTGACTATCATCAATTCACCAGCCTGCTCATCCCATGGAAGCTCCATGTAATGAAAATGGCATGAAGCATGATTTACAAAGCCTGACTAGCTTACATCACTACTTGAACAACTGACCACTAACCCTAGGGATGGGTTCCACTATCACTTCCATTACCACCGCATGTAGTTGAAGCTTAACTGACCTCACATGGTACCGATACCAAACAAATCTCAGAGACCTAAGACTACCCTAAACCATATTTTCTACTGAATGACAAGGACTCTGGAAAACCCAATAGAGATGACAAGCCTATAATAATTACCAAAACTCTTTTGGAGGCTTCTCACATTGAGTCTAGACCTGTCCTGGCTTATCGTACTAGAATAAAACTATCAAAAATCCACTACAAGGTGGTCTTATCGAGTTCGGGGCCTGGAATCCATACTGGAACTCATATCTACCTCACTTCTTACCACCTGAACCATATCCATTGGGATCACCTAAAACCACTTACCGACCTGAGTAGGACCTACCCATCTTGTTTCAATTATATATGAGTTCTGGATTCACTACCTCAGAGAATGAGGAAAATCTATTGATGTTTACATACACCTGAATGGTTTTTCATTACCCATCCTTGAATAAGCTCACCTTGGAGGTTTCATTGTTGAACATGTCTAGTTAAAAGTGATACAATTCAGTGAATTTCTATACATATTCTTGGACAGACATGTCACCCTGTTGAAGGCTTAGGAACTCCCGATGCCTTTCAACTCTCAGTGTGTCCTAGAAGAAATGATCAATGAATTTTTCCTCAAAATCCATCCCGGACAATTTGTCATGTTGACCAGCTTGAACCTACACATCCCACTTTCATTTAAACATTCTTTTGAGAATGTAAATTAACATCTTGAAACTATTCTATGGAGGTTTCTTGAGATGCTAAAAGATCATCTACATTCCCTCAATCTATTTCTCAGCTGCCTATGGAACACCCAAACCCTAAAAAAGCAGTGGGTTCTGTAACTAGAAACAATGAATATGATACTCCATTGATGGATATACTCCCTGAAAACCCCTATAAATATCATGAACCAATCGTGACATGCTCGATTAGAGCTTCTCATCAATCCATGACCCAAAAGTATTGAAATCTTGCAGCTTTCTCACCCACACTAGAACTTGTACCTAATCCTACGTGTATCACTGAGCATGTACCTTCTCTACATAACCCTCAAGGGTCTGACCGTACTCATGATCCTATGGCACAAATAAATCACTAATTTTAGGATATATTCAATTTTTTTAGGAGGAACCCACTAAATAAAATACATGGTTAGACAACCAACATGTATATAAATCAATAGATAGGGAATGCAGTAAAAAGGCAGCATCAACTCACTACCATTACTATCACCAACCACAATCATTACCCTTGGAATATCGGCATCATTTCCTCCTCAACCGTCCTCAAAATATCCAAGTATTAATTGTACCTTGGGCCTCATCTACCTTGAAAACCATTTGTTTCCTCAAAACGAAGTCCGAGTCATCCAACCTGGTGATAAAAATCACCCCATGCCATGTTACCCAACTGCTCATATAAGAGCCAGGACACTTCAAACATCATAGAAAATTTCATATATATATATATATATATATTGATTACATAGAATAAGAAATTTCATATCACCTCATATCACTTTTATCAAGGCCTTTAATATTTATCACATGGTATACTAATTTTACAAAGAATACATGAATTTATAAATTTGAAATACCCTAAAATGTACCTCTCAAAATCCAAACAAATAAGAAATCACAATCACACCATTCCATAATGGGACAAGGTTCCAAATTCTCCTTTACCTAACAAGGTAAAGGGTATCACAACCAATAACATCACCTTCCATGTGATACACTGAGGTAGAAATCATATAAACTATAATCCAAGAAAAAATAGAACCACAATTCCCATCCCTAGAAACTGAGTTCGTCCCTCATACATGTGGATACCAGAACCTAAGAATGTGCTCTAAAACTAGTTCCTACCACAACCTAATCTCTAGTCTACCATAAAAATGTTAATACCCAGAAATGTGGTAAAAGGAAAACCCTTTGATACCATTTGTAAAATCCCTTACCCAATCAGCCACCAAAACAGTGCTATCGTGCAAGGTGAAAATAGACTTAGGTGCACCTCCCCAAATTCCAAAGACTTCCTTATAGAACAAGGGGTCAAAACAGGTATAGTGGGGAGGATATATTCTATGTAATGATAATATATTTACCCATGCAATAATATCTGTAATGTAGTGGAATGAATAAGACTCAGAAGACTTGAACCAGACTAGGAAATAGTAGAAAGAACAACAATATCTAATAAATAGAGGAATAAATAAATAAACATAAGTAGTGGGTGGAATAGATCCACATTACAAAATTACACATATAGAAATAAAACAAAACATGTATCCAAAGTGGTTCATACAAAAAAATATCAACACATAGGGGCCACCCATGATTGACCACGGTAACTACATACATACAGGCATGCTGATACAATATATGAAAAACATAAAATAAAATAGGAAACACTAGAAGAGGCGAAGACCTCAAGGCCCTACCAGTATTCCATGCTATTAGCTACTTTAATTAATCTCCTAAGTCTGATCCTTTATGTGAATGTAAATTCTTAAAGTCTACACACGTTCTAATGGACCTATGTAGGGTGTGAGAAATGTCTTAGTAGTATAACACTGAAATGTGTGCACCAAGAATTTGAGTTTAAGGAGTTGTGAAATACAAGTAAAATAAAATCCGTATTATTAAATAAACAACCAAGACTAACCTAGTGCTCAAGAACTACCAGGAATCCATCACCTGCCTCAGCAAATCTCAAAATACCCAAAGTAGAATGGGTCCTTGGTACATGTCCTAAGAAACCTCTGACGTCTCATAACTCATGTGAACCCTCAAATTACACCTTAATAATGTATTCCAACATCACATGCCTCCCAAAACTCATGTCTCAATATGTACCGACATCCCAAAGTCACTCCCAAACAATTCACCAGTCTCTTAGACTTCTTCCCCAACATCACTTGTCAACCCATGGCCCGACATACGGAGGCACAATGATGCTTGTACTCAAAATAAAATCACTATAGGCGCATAGAACAACATACCGAGGAATGAAAATGTCCATACACTAATATAAGTGTAGGACCATGACCTCAATCATGATAGGCCTCATCCCCCAATAGTCATCCTCAATGCTGACATCTGAAGTCTCCTCACCTTCCATGTGGCATTCTACAACAAGAACCCCCAAAACAGTTACTAATCCACAATACTGGTGGGGATCTACCTAGAAGAGAGGTATTAACCACAACATAAACTACTCATCTTGTGTTCACATGCCTCATTTTTGCACTTCAGGCATCACAAGTGAGCAGAAATAACTGAAAAAAAAATCCCACAACCACATCAACAGTCACATGATGCCCCTATGACCATATTAATCAAATATGATGGCCTTGACATCCCAATATCATGGTCCTTTCCCAACATGAATTTCTCACTTCCTCAAACCAATGTCCATGACAACCAATACCATGTTCAATACAACATAGGAAATTTGGGCCAATCCCAACTAGTGATCAACATCACTTAATTCTGATGGTCATGCCATCCTAATTTCTCTAGGCCATTCCTTTCACGACCCCTTAGATACAAACAACTCATCTCAAGAAAACTATATATATAAAATTCACATTATATCAACAACCAATTTAGTGGAATTAAATTTCATAACGTAAATTTAATATTAACATAAAATTCAATTAAAATAATTCTAATTAAAATAGTTAAATACCCATGGAAAATTTTCCCCAAGGAGGAACAACCTCGAACCCATCCACAGTCAAATGAAACAAAGTTAAGGGCATGCCTAAAAACATCCCATTGGTCATATAGTCAAATAAATACTAATAAGTGGGAGCATTACTCAATTTCCCAAAGGTTCTCTAAAATCCGCACCACCCAAACATCATAAAAAACACAAATCAAGATATGCACCACCTACCTTAGACTTGTAAACATGGGAATGTTTGATATTGAGCACCAATTCGAAGCGGATTAGCACAGACATGATTTTCTGTTGAACTCCCTGAAAATAGGGTGAAACATCTCTAATGAATTTAACACTCCATGAGGTGAAATAATAATGAAGATGAAAGGTGGGTGAGGTTATTATTACCACTAAAACTCTAATTCGCCTAATGGATTTGTTATCATATCATCGTTAGAGGAGAGGGATAAAAATCCACTAGAGGAGAGGAGTAGGAGGCTTCCTTCTGCTATGAATGTGACCAAGGATATGTAAGGATATAGAAATAAGAAAATAAAGAAAATAAAGAAAATTAAAATCTAAAAAACACCACGCAAGAGCTGATTAGTTTACTAGAAATATTTTCCAAACTATGTGGTAATCGTGTGAGCTATAGTGCTGAGGTACTGTGTGAAAGTACATGTTCGGCCTTTTGAAAAGCTTTCTCTAACCATTCACAAACCGAGAAAAAGCCTCTAAAACATATACTGAAACCCGCTTATATTCATTTATATCCCTTGCACGGTTTACACATAACATGCAATAGTTCATAACATGGTCTCACGGTAATCTGGAAGGGGCTTCACAGTTTTCCTTAAACCGTGCACCCTGATCTACTATTCTAAAATAGTCCATTCAAAATCCAATGCTACCAAAACCTCTTCCAAACACCCTAGGATATAGAAAAATGATGGATATCATGTAAAATCATGATATAAAGCTTATGGATATCTCAAAATTGAGTTCAGATCAACATATATGAAAATGAAATATCCACTATTTGAAAAAATCAAATTGGGAGTGGTTTTCGACCAGGCTCAAAAAATCAGGATGTTAAAATTTCTATCAGGAGTGGGAAATCATATAGATGATAACTGAGACATAAAAGTGCAGCGCATAGAAAAAAGTTCTTATTATTATCATTTTATAAAATCAAGTAGGGTATATTCACTTTTAGGGGGAGTATAATGGGTGTATTTTATTTTTTTATATTTTATTAGGTATCCAGTTTAGGTAAACCTATAATAAAGGGAACTATTATAGTATTTATATATTTTTGGATATTTAGATATTAATGATATGAGTTAATAGTCAAAGGTTTACTACGAATAGTAGGTTGAGTTGTATTCATGTTCCATTATCTATATTTATATTAATCTATAAATATAAAAATCCAACCTCATTTAGGAGGAATTAATTATAGTTATTTTCATTTTATAATATGAAACCAAAATCTAAAAAATAGAATGTATGATGTGAATGGTAGTCATCCCCCACTTTTCTATGTTGAGAACAAATCCCTAGATTAGTGAGAAGTTTGACCCGAAATCTCTATATCCATAGATAAATACTAATGTGACTCATCAATGTCAAAACAATCCTAAAACCAAATATGTATCAATAAAATTCAATATCAACCATAATGTTAATAACAAATAAAAAAAATCATAGCTGTGATTTAATGTAACTAATTCTTATGTCTTACCTAACATGAAACTCCTTATATACAAGGTATAATGTTTATAAGAAGAAATGTAACACTTTAAATTAAATATTATAATCATTCATTATTTAGAAAATTATATTTAAGAGTTAAAAAATTTATGGAAATCAAAAAATAAAATAAAATAAACGATTCATAAATTTTTACATGAGATAGGAATTTATGAAAATTTTAAAAATAATAATTTATAGACACATCATAATTAAAAAAATTTATATAAATATCATAAATAAATCAACATAAAAATTTCATACTTATTTCAGTATGATATATTTCCTATTATCATTTTAAATAACATTTAATATGAATTACTTCATATTTAAAATATATAATATTTATTAAAATATAAACTCTTTTATATTTCATATATTTTGCAAAAAAATTACCATATATTTCACTTTATTTGAATCTTGATAAAATCCATTTCATTAAAATATTTTAATTAATTTAAAAATATGACTTGAGAATATAAATTTTCCATATTATTACTTATAAAAATTTCATAAATTAACATAAATAGTTATATATGACCATATTTTATAATTTATAAACACTTTATAAATTAATCAACCATTTAAATTATCATTAAACTGAGATGACATCCACTAAAACATTTTTTGGTATATTTTAAATCCCCCATCAACATGAAGTGGACCTAGAGGGTCTAGGGTAGTAGTATACTCCTGTCATATTGGATAATAACCAACATATTTATTTATAATCCATCATTCATCAGCATATGCTTCACATTGATATAGAATTATAATCCCCCAACTTTACATATATCTCTTGAGATAACCATAGTTGATATTTGCATTTAATTAAGGAAATTTACATGTTCATTTAAGCATCATCCTATATATATAGTCATAAAGGGTTTATTTTCTACAACCCACACTATATTCTCAAATTTGGTGAGGAAATTTGTTTCCCATAATGTCATCAAGGATAAATCTCATCTAGTCTCACTCTAAGAAATGAAATGTGAATTAAAATATCTGAATGATAATAAAACATGATGAATTATACTTATTTTAATAGGTAAAAATTTTAATGTTCTAATAAATTTATAAGATGAATATTACTATTTATGGTACTCTTAATTACCTTAAAGAAAACCTCGTTTGAAAGGATAATTTTAAAATTTAAAAAGATGATTATTTCAAAAAAATGGTTGAAAAAATTCTACATGCTTGATTATATATATATTTATCATTTTTAATTAAACTCTTCATCAACTCGATGTCAGGAATGAATTCTTGTGTGATTTTTCTTGATGAGGAGGTTCATGTAAAATAGTCTCATAGTTTCACTATATCATGGGTAAAATCATAGGCTTGTTATTTTCATCACTCCCAATATATTCACAATATGTAATTATCCAACCCAATCCATTAGGTTGACACCGGTGTGCCCCATGACATCATGTGTAGCTATGCTAACTCAAGTGTCTACCAACCAATGACCATGGCCTCAACCATACATTTTGAAGACTATTCCTTTAGTATCGATTCATACCAACATATGAAAATAAGAATCAAAAGTAGCCAATACATTAATTGTATGGAATAAAAATACATTCCAAACATATAAACCATGTAACATTTAATAAAAACATGAATCCTTTCCATTCATACATAACTACTAAAAGAAGGTCCCCATAGATGGTAAATCAATATATGTGATAAAAAAAGAAATAAAATAATAACTTATGTCATTCCATGAAACATATCTAGGTAATCCAATGATCAAATCATTCATAATCATATGAACGTTCTCTATATAGGATAACTTGTGTCTTTTCCCTTACTTGGAGGAATGAAAAAAAATATACAAGTACATTGGGATTCTTGTAGACTTTGAATATAGAAACCCAATAAGACACCACCAAGAATATCTGTATTTCCTCTATGGAAACCGACTCCATAATTTAATAGAGTTTCCTCATCAGAGCATATCCCCCACCATGGACCATCACGTACCTGATCCGTAAATGCAAGGCTCTCCTCTCCAGCAATACTGAGATCCTGCATACGTGGCGTGAAGGTAACTGTGGAGCTGACTTCTTGGCTTCCAAGGATACCCAGGAATCCCCTCTTTCAGTTCTCTGTACTCTCGGATCCCTCCCCCCGGGTGGAGTGGATGTGGTTATCATGGATACCCTTGGTCTCCACTTCTATAGAACCCCCATGATGGGTATCTACTTATGTTTCTTTGAAATAAAAAAGTATCCATTTAGTTGTATAAGTAAATAAAAAATAGTCAATCATAATCCAAGGACAGGTTATCATATATTAACTAGGTTTCCGTTAATCTATACCATACCTGAGGTGGCCAACATAACTGTTAGGTTTTCCTTATACCATTAAAACTATCAGTATAAACATATGAAAAAAACTGAGGATTTAATAGAATTATCAACCTACCAAACCAAGATGAAGCATACCATAACACATGGTAAGTTCCCTTTTCTTAGTATCATGTACAATCATAAACATAGGAAGTGGAATTGAGGATATCGTAACATAGCTACCCCCATATGACCCAATCCATCTTAAAACATTAGGTGATAAAAAGAATTTTTTGGGGCTCAAATTGAAATAAATTTATATAATTCAAAGTACACATGTAGAGATATAACCAACACCATATTATGAAGATTCAAGATAATACACACCCCATTATAAATCACTTATTTATATATATTTTTTTAATAATTAAAAACAAGGGAAAAGGGGGATGTTGTTTTTGTGTAGTGAAATGAAATGAAAAAAACAAATAGAATCTAAATTTCTTTAGAACAAAAGAAAATGATCCCTAGGTTTTTCCAATGTTATCATTTATTATCCAATAATTTAGTTTAAATTTATTTTATAATCCATGAAATTACATTAATGAATTACTCCCCTGTTCTTAAATTGTAAGACTCAATGCATTCCACACACCTTCAAAACATACCAAGCACCACTTCATCCAGTTTGGACTTGTTTGACCCAAATAAACCATATATTGGTTGAATCGAGATAAGGGATGGAGAAATAATCTAGAATATGACAAAATGAGGTGTCTTATTTCATGTAATTTTTGACTCTCAACTAACCAAATCCATTTATCCCTCAGTTCCAAACTCAAACGAAAATAAAATTAAGATTAAGTGAATAACACGACTCAGGACCCAGGGTTCACTCCCTTAGGTAGTTTATCATTAAAACATTCATTGAGAGGAAAATGTGGGAATAAGCCACATAAACTGAAGAATAAATTAGGAACAAATAATTATTGTATCATAATTTTTAAAAAAAATATAGAAAGAAATCTTATGCTACTCTAATAATGGTTAAGAAGCTAAGGGTTCTAACCCAAACAAAGGATGTGCGAGTTTTTTTGTAATGGAGTTTATTTTTATGGGTTAATTTCTACATGAATTTAGGATAATAAAGATCTGATTCCACATATACGTATTATATATCCTTTTAGGGTTGTTATTTTCCCCAATCTTAATTTCTTTTTTTTGTTTATGAACAACACACAGTTCGTCACTGGGTGATTACTGAATCTAAATTAAAAAATTTAATGGAATATGATTATTCATAGAACCACACATATATGGATACTACATGTGATGAATATGAATTAAATATCCTCATATGTTCCTTAGGAATATTTTGGATGCATTTGGAGTGCTCTTGAACCTTGGTTAGATTTCATAAATTAATTTCAAGAAGATCAATATGTGATATTGATATCAGTTTCTATATATTAAATGAAGTTAGAAGAACATTTTTATTATATAATGAAACTAGAATATTGATAGTATGTTGAGGGAATAATGATAATTTTTTTGAGACTTGAGATATCATTGGGTAATGTAACTTATGTCACAAGGTAAGAAGGTGATTAATAATGTTTTTTGTGGGGAAATTCCTTGGAATTATTCATATGCAGCTACCACACCATTAGGTTATTCATATGTTGTGACTTGGACCAAACATATTACCCCTAAAAAATTCTTCCCCAGGGTTTACTCTCATATAATAACCCACTTACATTGGTTATTCATATCTAGAACATATGTTTTGTCCAAAAACATACAAGTCCCTTTGATTTACTCATACATAGATCTGATATAGATGTATTTATTTTGTAGTATCCTATGATTTCATTGTATAGATTCAACTCACTAGTTACCTAGATATGGTTACACATGACCTTAAGCACTCCTCTCCATATTATATAGGCTTCTAATTTGTGATGACTTCCCAAAATATACCATGAGGATAATGTACCCTCAAATCAAAGTAAACAAATAACAGAAGAAACAAAACATTATCCAAAACAATAATTATTAGAGTACACATAAATCAATATAAAAAATTATATAATTATTTATCATGATAATTCGCGAAATCCTGTTATAATGTATCAATCACCAGGACAATATAATGTATATAAAATAAATAATAAAAAAATATAAAGAGGATCTACTACTATCTTGAAGACTCACCTCAACCCTTATCTCCAAAACCCTATTGATCTACCCCCACCCGATCTACTTCACATCATAGGATATGACTTTTCAAATAGACAAAAAGGTTTTTAAGAACACCATATCCCTTATACAGGGTGAGATATATACATCCTTACTAGATGACTTCACGTATCTCTAATATACTCTATCATATACATGTATTAATTGGAAAAAGATAACCATGAACACACAAACTCATCAAAAATCATGTACTAACTATGCCACCATGAATCCTTGTGCATCTAAACATATTGTTCTAACTAGGAAGCCAAGAAACATGATCATACCTATTTTGGTCATATATGGAATCAATTCACCTCATGCCATCATATCATGGAATCAAACATATATCAAACTATACTCAAAGACTCTAGGTAGGAAATCTTCCAAGACACAACCCCAATTTAAAGTTACATGGTAGGGCAATATGTTTAAGTATTGAACCAACCATTATCACTCAAGGGAGGTCATCCATCATTCTCCAACCTATACCTTATAACTGAAGGTAGGTCCCACCATCCATGGCTCAACAAGACTATGAAGACCCGGACCCAAATTCCACTTAATGGGTTCCCCTAGCCCTTTGGGCCGTATGGCCTCAAGCACATCTTTCCAAGTGCTAGATGCTACCAACTAGAAGCGAGAGCCTAGGGTGTGTCCATGGGAAGAGTATACCCTCATTATAAGAGTTTACAAAAGAGGAAGGAACATGATTAATTGTAAACAAAAAAATATAAATAAATTGTGGAAACAAACTGATGTAATAGATAAGAAAGAATAACAATAACTATATTAACTGGAGCATTGATGATGTAATGTCATGTCACTAGAAAACTGGAAAGCAAGGATACAAGACAATAGGTATAACATGTTCCACAAGGTAAAATGAGACAATGTCTACACCAAGAATCTCATGATCCTACTCGTTCATTTTCTTGCAAGGTCCATCCTATCAGTACACAATCATGTATTGGAAGCTGCATGCTTCCCTTTTTCAATAGTTACAACCATGTAATCTACTTCGGTTACCAAACGGTGCCTTAAGAGGGTGTGAGATAAATCTCAGTGGGCCACCACCAATAGTGTCTACAACATCCAACCTGTGTAATGGAATATAGCAGTGTGCATGCATATATATATATATATATATAAAGTAAATAAAGAAGTAAAAAATAACTAAATAACTAGGTATCTGCATCAGTACTCGGTTGGTGTCTGAACAAGTAACCAGTTTGTTAATAAATCAATTACCATTTAAATGTTTATAGGTGAAGTGAGTCGAATCCAACATTGAGATCACCCCATGATAGTATAAGTAGTGAAGGTCCCAAGATGTAACAAGGAAACCAAACAATGATATCCAGTGAAAGAGTTCTAGGGTAAAAAAGAATGTAACATAATCTCGAAGAAAGCTAACTCAATAGTATCTGAGTCTAGCTAAGGGTTAATAGTGTAATATCGGGAGCGTAATCCATGTAATTCCAAAATAAGGTGCCTACCGAGTCCGAGGTGATCGACCAAGGTAAAATGTGTCTAAGAAAAGACTGAGACCTATGGGCTTTCACCATGGATCCTATTAGTCAATTCAAGATCAAAGGAGTGTATCTAAGGTATCATGTAATAAGGGACCCAATGGTAGTATATCGGGCATAAAAGGAATATACAAGAAATATAGTCTAGGTGGTTATCAACCTTATCAAACCATATCCTTGAATCATAATGGGGTTCCCAAGACCCAAGGTATTCTCCCCTCAATATCCAAGGTGATATCAGGTCAGTCCATTCCTATTTGATATTGGAATCATGTATTAATTCATTTGGTTCAATTATTTCCTTCCATTAGTGTAGATAGGTCATGTAGAGTGGAAACCAATGGTCCAAGTCTTGTCATCCATTAGTGTGGATAGGTTATGTAGCGTTACAACCATTTAATGAAGTCTTAGTTGGTCATTACAAATTATTCAATTATGGAGGTTCACTATGCTACCTCCCATCAACATGGAAAGGGGTGCTATGGACATGTAACCTTTATTCAATCTTTTTTGATAAGGCTGAGTTATATACTTAGTATAATTTACATTTTACACTTCATACATCGCATTTAATAAACATTTGTAAGAACTTACCATAGGCAGGTCAAGTGGTGAGAATATATGGTACATTCCATTAACAAATTATTAGTAATAAAAATCCACTTATGATAAGAAGTCTCAACTTTAGAATGTTCAAGAAAAGGCACACCCAAACAGTGGATCAAACATGTCAAAACACTAAAACCCAATTATGGCATAACCTTTGGCATGGGGCGAATTGAGTTTTGGGTGAAACCACAAACAACTAATCACATATTTTGAAAGGGGACACCATATAATTATAATGAGTATAATCATGAATTTCTAATGTATGAAATGGTTTCCAATGAAACCAGTGGACCCCACACAAACATTCCAAAAACAATGAACTTTAGGGATGAGTTATAGACCACCCACCTTAGGGTTGTACTAGCCTTGTCCTCCAGTATCGGCCCTTGATTTTCCTCAGATTGGAGTAGATCTAAGAAAATGTGAAAAATTATCACATGAAGGTATCTAGATCGGGATTCAAAGTGAAGAAGAATGGATAAATAGGACTCAAGTACTTACCGTTGATCATCCAATATGATGAACAAAATCTTGATCAGATGTCAGATGAAGGAGATCTCTTGATTCCTAGTTTTGATCTTCAAAAATCCCCAAATTGATAGAGAATTAGGTCAATTTTTCATTAACTCAGATTATAGAGGAAGGGGGGATAAATAGATCATTAAGTTCATTTTAAAAATTTTACATAGGGTTTTAGCCTGTGCATGGTTTGTATGTATAGTTTTTCAAACAGTGCGCAAACCGTGTGACACGGTTCTACCTGAAAATCATTCCTTTGCACATTTTGATAAATTCATGCTCTCTCCAAGAATGGTTACCTGGAAAAAAGGGAGTTAAAATGGTAAGGATTCACGGTCGTGCGCCAAATTTTCATGGTGCATATTTCTGAGAAAACACAATCCGAATGGTTAAGAAAAGCATGCGCTAAATGTGTGCAAACCACTTGGCTTGGCCTTTTTTTCCCAAAAAGAGGTGTCCCTAGCTCCAAATAAAATATGGAAACCCCAGATTTTTTTTCTAACACATTAGGAATATATATAAGGTCTAATGTAAATGTTTAGATAAAAAATTTAAGGATCCATACCTGAGTGAAAAAATGGGTTCTTACAGTCTTCCCCCCTTAAAAGAACTCCCCCCCCGAGTTCTCTTTCCAAGGGTATGGAAACACAGTCTGAGAACAACTTTAGCCATTGAAAATTTACATCGACTTCCCTCTCTAAAGTCTCATACTATACTTGGTCGTGCTTTCATAGAACCCATACGAGAGGGATAGACTTGACTCAAAGATCCTTCGTGCTTTGGTCAACGGTGCATGCTGGATACACCTCAAATGTAGCATCAACATCTAACTAAAATTCCTCGAGATTATAGGTATGAGATGAGTCAACATGATATTGGGGGAGCTCTGAGACTTGAAATATGTCGTTCATGTCCTGGTACCTCTGAGGTAGTACCAACTGATAAGCTACCGACCCGACTCCCTCTAGAATTTCAAACGACCAGACATAATGAGGCAACAACTTTCCCTACTTTTGTAACAATCTATGCCCTAGATTGGGAGATACGTAAAGAAAAATATGATCCCCAACAGTGAACTCATGAGTTTTTCAATGGATATTAACATAAGATTTCTGTTTAGACTAAACAGTAGTCATACGCTTCCTGATCAGCTGGACCTATTTTGAAGTCTCATGAACAAGACGAGGACCTAGAAGGGCTCCTTCATCAGCTTCTATCTAGCATAAGGGTGAATGGAATGGCTTACCATATAAGGCCTCAAATGGAGCCATCTAAATTGTCTCCTAGAAACTGTTATTATAGGATAAATTGATGAGAGGGATATTCTTTTCCCAAGAACCATTGAGATCAAGGACACATTCTCAAGGAATATCCTCTAAAACCAGTTTTTTTTCTTATTGACCCTCTGTTTGAGGGTGAAAACTTGTGATTAAAAGCACATGATTTCCCATATCTTTCTACAAACCCTTCTAGAACTGTGAAGTGAAATTAGAATCCCTATCTGAATTGATAGCACATGGAACTCCATGTAGTCGTACGATCTCATGGACATATAGTCTTCCCAGCTCATCAACTGAGAAGTTATCCCAAATAGGAATGAAGTTGGATGTTTTTTTTATTCAGTCAATGACTACAAGATAACATTGATACCCCTCCATGACCTAGGTAAGACAATTGTGATAATACATACCAACATCTTTCCACTTCCATTATGGGATTGGAAGGGACTGTAACAAGCCTGCAGGTCTCTGGTGTTCCACCTTCACCTACTGAAAGGTGGAACACCTAGTGATGAAGCCTGTAATATAATGTTTCATCCCAGACCACCAATACTAGTGTCGTATATCTAGATACATCATCGAGATGCCTAGAGGAACTACCCTCTATAAATAATGGGACTCTTTCATAAACTCCTCTCTCACATATACAAGAACCCAAATACGTCCACATAAACACAAGACATCATCTCTATCCACAGACCAATCCAGAGGTGTGTTATCACATGATATACTCTCATAGAGAACCAAACCTTCAGGATCTGAAAACTGCCTACTCTTCACCTTCTTATGAAAGGAAGAGGTAACTGTTAAGGTTGAGAGGTAAGACTGCTCGTGACTGTCGTGAAAGTCTTGATAAAGTTCATAAGAGAGTTACATTAACTTCTATTCATCACTAAATTCATGTACGGCCTATGTTTCAGTTTTTAGACTCAGTTCATCTACAACCAGATTCCCTTTCTAGGTGTATAGGCAAGATCAAAATCAAAGGATTTTAGAAATTTTAACCATATTATTTGTTAGAGTATCAAGTCATGATGGGAAAAGATATACGTGGGGCTCTTTTGATATGTATACACCAGAAACCACTCACTTAAGAGATAATGTCTTCAGCAACATAAGGTATGGACAACTACTATTATCTCTAGGTCATGCGTCGGGTATTTCATCTTGTGAGAACTCAACTACCAAGATCTGTATGTAATGAATTTCTCTTCCAACATCAACACTGCTCCTGGGACAACTCCAGATGCATCACAGAGGATGATATAATCTTTACCAGGTTCATGATGAATTAGAATAGGTTCCTAGACAAGCCCCCCTTTTAGATCATGAAAGGATTTATCACATGCTTCGGACTACATGAACTTAACACCCTTATATTTATGTTCTGTAAGATATGAAGAAAGATGTGAGAAGTCTGGTATGAAATGCATGTAATATCTAGTGAGCCCTAAGAAACTCCTAATATCAAACACATTACTAGGATGTTCCCTGGAGACTGCAACACAAACCTTTTTATGGTTAGTAGATAATCCTGATTCTAAAATAGTATGGCCCAAAAAATGGACCTTGTCGATCCAGAAGTCGAATTTAGATAGTTTTTCATAAAGCTGATGTTCTCTCAGTGTACTATGAATGAACTCAAGATGTTTGGCATGGTTTTTACCAGTGCATGAATACACCAAGATGTCTTCCAGAAATACCATGAAAGAAGAGTCTATGTAGGGATGGAAAACCCTATTCATCAAAGCCATGACAGAAGAAGGTGCATTCATAAGACCGAATGGAATAAAAAGATACTCATATATACCATTCCTGTTATGGAAAGCTATACGAGGTATCTCTGATTGTTTGACTCACACTTGATGATAACCCGATCTCTGGTCGATCTTAGAGAAATTCTTTTATCCTCAGAGCTAGTCAATGCGATCATCTATTCGGGGAAGTGCATATCAGTTGTTGACCATAAGATGGTTCAATCTTCTATAATCCATGCATAAATGTAGAGTTCCATCCGCCTTCTTAGTGAAAAGCATGGGTGAACCCCAAAAAGATGTACTGGGCTGTATAAAGCCTTTGTCCTCTTGGTCCTCTATATATTTCTTGAGCTCCTGAACCATAGTAGGAGACATATTGTATCGATGAATGGACACTGGAGCTACTCTTAAAACAATATCTATTACAAACTCTACCTCTCTCTTATAAGGTCATCCCAAAATTTCATCAGAAAATACTTCCCTATAATGATAAACTATTAGAGGGAAAACAGTTTGAGGAAAACCCTGATCCTCTATGAAAATATTTTCAATCTGGGTGGTCACTCGACCAAGCCCAAGATGCTTTAGTCCCCTTCTCTCACCCTGGACATCCCACTCACTATTAAAAAGATAGGTGTTTCCTTATAGTGATGTAAAAGAAACCCTTTGACGATAACAGTATACAAAGTCATGATAGTGGACTAACCAGTCAATCTTGACAATTACATTGAAGCCCATCATCTCCAGAACAAAGAGATCCCACAGGAAAGGGTAATTTCCAACCACAAGGGGACATTCCATGCACTGGCCTATGCCCTCCATTCATATTCCCAAAGGTGTATCGAGGGTCATTACACTATAGTGATATTGTATCTCTAGTATAAGACTTTCCATGATAGATACAGAAATAAAATAGTTTCAATAACTTGTATCAAAAAAATCAAAAAAAATAGTAGAGACTTCTTGAATAGTACCTCACACTATAGATGATCCTGCTGCATGATCCTTGGGTATCGACTGTAAGGCATGCAACTGACCTGATCCTCTGCCCTATGCAACAGATGGAGTACCATGATCTTGAATGATTTTTTGTCATTTATGGTGATCAGGGATTGGAAAACCACGACCATGAACTCCTCCTTAGTCAGATATGCTGGTGATACTCCAAATCCTCGCCTAACGTGGCGCAAAAGAACTCACTCCTAAAGGTGGAGCTAAATCTGATCCTTTTCCACTTGAAGTTGGTGGAAAGGTCCTAAAAAATCACTAAAGATGACCAATATGGCCACAAGCCCGACACTCCATAGGGTATCTATCACATTAGGTATCCTTGTGCCCTAGTTTTCCACACTGATGACACACTATAAAGCTATCAAATGGGATACTTTGGCTGCCACTGCCTTGACGATAAACCACTAGGGAAAATTTCCTACCACCAGAAGAACTACTGGCATGACGCGCCACTAATCCTTTAAACCCAATACTCCCTCCATCCCATAGATTATTCTCAATGATAAGGTCCTGGTCAACTATCGAAGAGAAGGTAGTAAGGAGAAATAAATTCACCTTAGTTTGGATGGCGTACTTGAGCCCATCCTACAAAACTTCTAGCACGTGAAAGGCCATCACTGGCTAGAAGAGGTGAAAAATACTGTAAATCAGTAAAACATGATGAATATTCCCTAACAGACATAGAACCCTACTCAAAATTCATGAACTCTCTGGCTCGGTCAACTCTTAATGACTGAGGAAAGAACTGATCATAGAAGACAGTTTGGAAGTCCACCCATGACATGCCCTGAGGACATCTGTCCTGGGTAATGACATCTCACCAATGCTTGGACAAATCTCGAAGCATGTATGAAGAAATCTTGATTATCTTTTCTAGAGGTGTTTCCATATGCTAAAACATAGAAAACATTGCCTCTACCCAATACTCAGTATCCTGAGATCCACCATCCCCTAAAAAAGTAGGCGGATTCTGCTGCGGAACTCGCGAGTCAGATAATCCATCATAAGTGAATCCCATGGGGAACCTTGCATGGACTGCATCAGATGTAGGAAACTATTATGGACTTGGTAATTAGTTCCCAGATTAGGTACGGTAGGTGGTGCCTCATGTGGAACTCATGGAAGTAAGACTGGTGGCTCAGGTCCCACCATGTTTGGATCATGGTCGTCACCACCCTTTAGACGAATGACATGAGGACGTTGTGGTGGAATTAGTCTAAAAATTCCATGAACACACCATATAACAATCTTAGAAGATAGCATCACTAGTAAAAAAATATAGAATGAAAACACACTACCCAAGGCATACTACCCAAACTACTCACTTAGACGACAATGTATCAGTAAGTTCTCAAGTATATGTTTTACGTCATTTTTCAGTCAATTCTTAGGTTCACTCCTTTACCTTTAATAAGCATGACAAGGAAGGATAAGGATGTAAAACCAATTCATTTTTTATTTTAGTATTCTATTTTTAATGGATATTCATTTCCGATGAATGAGGGCCTATAAACCTATCACAAAAAATGACACCCATTTACTTATAACATAATGGATTTCCTCGATAAATTACACATTCTAACCCATGAGAGCCAATACACCTCATGAATTGAGATAGGACATCACTCAATAGAATCCAAAGTAATACAAGTACAAGAAACTATCACTACATCGCTCAAAAATCACAGGCATATCGAGAAATGAAAATTAGTGAAATGAACCAATAGGACATGGAAATATGCATGACATGTGAATTCTAGGTTCCTATAATGATGTATGTTACAGTACTCTTTGCCCTCATATCATTGGGGTAAGGATAAAATAAATTCTCAAACTGAGTAATAATAAACAACACCACACAACATGTGATGCACCCAATAGTAAAATAATATCAATTGTAATAGGAAAAAAATAATAACAATTGCATTTTTGGTAACATGGATTTTACCCCGAACATGGGTCACGATGCCCAAGCATGAATTGTGAACAAGTCCCAAGAGTCCATATTCTCTAATATATTTTCTCCAAATAATCAAGATAGAAAAGAAACCACCTATGATACCACTTTGTGATGACCTGCACATGGATGCCACTTAAGGGGTGCCCTGAGGCTGATGGGCCACATTGCCACATGCGCATCTTCCCAAACGCTAGTGGCTGCCGACTAGCGTTGAGGGCCTAGGACATGTCTGTGGGGAGACTATTCCCTCATTAGCATAGTTTAACATAGCAGAAGGAGCACAATGAATAGTAAAAAACATAATTAATATAAATAAATAGTATAAGCAAACTGACACAGTAGACAAGTAAGAGTAACAATAACATTATCAACTAGAGTAGTGATGATGTAATTTAATGTCACTAGTAAACATGAAATGAAGGATAAAAGACAATAAGTATAACATGTTCCACAAGGCAATTGAAAACAAAGTCTATTGTAAGAATTATGAGATCCTACTCAATCATCTACTATCAAGATCCATCCTATCAGCACAAAATCAAGTATCGGAGGTTTCATGCTTCCCTTTGTCAATACCTGCAACCCGGAAATCTACTCTGAGTACAAAACAACACCCGGAGAGGGTGTGAGATAAATCCTAGTGGCCCACCACCATAGTTGTCTATAACATTCGACCCATGTAATGGAATATAGAAGTGTTCATGCACACACACACACACATATAAAGTAAAGAAAGAAGTAGAAAATAACTAAATAACCAAGTATATACTTCATCCCTTGGTTGGTGTCTGAACATGTAACGATTTTAATAATTAGTCAATTACCATTTAAATGTTAATAGGTCACGTGAGTTATATCCAACACTGACATTACCTCATGATAATACAAGTAGTGAAGCTCTCGAGATGTAATAAGGAAACTAGACAATGATATCTGGTGGGGGAGTTCCAGGGTATAATCCAAGGTAATGTAAACTCACAGAAATTTAACTCAGTTGTATATAAGTCTAGATAATGGGTAAGAGTGTAATCCAAGAATTTTAATCCATGGAACTCCATAATAAGGCACCTACCGAGTCCAAGGCGATTGACCAAGGTAAAATAGGGATAAGAAAAGACAGTGTCCTATGGGTTTTAACACGACTAGAAAATTCACCTATGGCCAGGGTTGGGAACCATGGTCGTAGGCCTAAAAACTGTGGCAATACCATATGGCCATGGTTTCGTATAACCATGGTCGCTAAAACCCTGGAAGTAGGTCTTACCTACTGCCACAGTTTTAACTGTGGGAATAGGGTCCTAGTTCCATAGTTTTAACCATGGAAGTTGGGGACTTGTGCCACGGTTTAACTGTGGCAGTAAGTGTCCTAGTTCTATGGTTTTAACCATGATAGTAGGGGCCTAATTCCAGGGTTTTAACTATAGATGTAGGATCCAAGGGCCACAGTTAAATCGTGACATTAGGGGGCATACTTCTGTGGTTTTAACCATGGCATTTGGGGGCCTACTGCCATAGTTTTAACCATTGCATTAGGGGGCCTACTAAAACAGTTTGAACTATGGACTTAGGTCATGTAGTACCAGGGTTTAACCTTGGAACTAGGCCCCTTCTGTCACGTTTAAAATCGTGGCTATATCATTTACATGTTATAAAAAAATTCAGTTCCCCTAGTAGTTCCCCACCCCCATTGCCAGTTCCCCCCTGTATGTATCCCCTTACCCCTAGACAACCCCCTTGCACCCCCTGCCCCTCTAGTTCCACACCCCCATTACCATTTTCCCCTCCCCCCTTCCCCTGGACTTCCCCCATGCACCCCTTGAAAACCCCCTTACACCCCTGGATATCCCCCTTACACCCCCTAGACACACCCTTGCACCCCCTTGAACACCCCCTGCACCCCCATGCCCCCCGGATATCCCCCTTGAACACCCCATGTTCCCCCATGCCCCCATGGACATCCCCTAAACCCATGGAAATCCCCCTTGCACCCCCTTGACACCCCCTTGAACAACCCCCTGGACAACCCCCTTGGACCCCCTGCACAGCCCCTTACACCCCCTTGACGCCCCCTTGAACCCCCATGAACACCCCCGACACCCCCATGCCCCCTGGACAGCCCCCTTGCACCCCCTGAACATCCCCCTTGCACCCCCATGCCCCCTGGACACCCCCTTTCACCCCCTGGACAACCCCCTTGCACCCCCTGACACCCCCTTTAACACCCCCTGGACCCCCATTCCCCCATGGACAACCCCTTTCACCCTTTGGATAGACCCCTTACACCCCCTTTAACAAACCCCATTCACCCCCATGCCCCCTACAGTAGCCCACCCCATAGACAACCCCTTGAATTTACCCCTTTCCCCCACCCCTGCAGTAGCCCCCCACCCTCTAACCCCTTGAACAGCCCCCTACCCCTCCCCCTTGCACCCCTCCCCCTCCTGGACACCCCTGACCCTTCCCCCTCCCCCTTCCCTTTACACCACCCCCTTCCCCACCCCCCAGCACACCCCCATGCACCCTACCCCTACCCCTTGCAAAAGAATCAAACACACCCTCCCCCCACCATCTTGTTCCCCCTACTAGTCCCCCCCCCCTCACCCTACCTTGTCCTCCCCCTTTCCCCCACCCCCTTGAACACCTCATTCCCCTTGCACCCCCTCCTGGACACCCCCTGCACCTTTCCCCCTCCCCTTGACAGCACTCCCCCTGCCCCTTGTAGCACCCTCATGCCCCTCCCCCTAGAACACCCTTGTGCCCCCTCTCCCTAGCACCCCCCTACACCCTACCCATGCCCCTTAAAAAAGAACACAATAACCCCCCCCCCTCTTGCTGGATCCCCCTACCAGTCCCCCCACCCCACCATGTCCTCCCAACTAGTCTCCCCTGCACCCCACCCACACTGCCCCTTGCACCCCCTCCCCCAACCAGTCATACCCCCCTCCCCACACCCTACCAGTTTCTCCTCCCCCCCTTCCCTTACCAGTCCCCCCTTTCAGCCCATGCCTGTCCTCCCTTGCCCCCCCTGGCAGTTTCGCCTCCAGCCCTATCCCTGCCGGTCCCCCTGCTAGTTCCCCCTCCCCTCCACAGCCAGTTTCCTCTGCCCCAACCCCTACCAGTCCCCCTCCACCCAACTCCTACCAGTCGCCCTCCCAACAAACATCACAACCCATTGCCTTGTATCTGGTTAGAGGATCTACTAACCATTGGTGAAATTTCCCAGGCACTAAATATATTTACTGGGTTTAAAAACAATTTTACAAAATGAGAATGAGTTACTCTATTTATCACACATAAGATCAATGTGGTACTCACTGTCCAAATTAAATTACACACTAAAGCTACTTACATACTAAGAATTAAACAACTCCAAGAACTAAAAAAACACATAACTGCACTTACATGAGTCTCCCTATTAGAAAAACAATAAAATAATTCTCGAACAAACTCAAAAGTATCTACAACACAATTTATAACATTACAGTGTTCATCCCATAAAATTATGGTAAAACAAAACACCTTATAAAATTCACAAAGAACCTATCTCAATAAACAAGAATAGTGTAGTCATATATCCAAAAATAATAGAATAAATTCACCAAGTATATAAAAAAACCGGTATCCAAATGAACTAATGTGCGATAGATAAAAAAATATTTCATGTTCCGTTCTTAAGTTCAGAAAGACACATGTCATTGGTTTAATTTAATTGGATCATTTTTTACATCGTTTTAAGAATATTCCATGGAAAATGATTTTTTTTCATGAAGAGGTTTTGATTTTGTTTGAGTTGGTTGGAAATATGGAATTTCAATTATCATTTTTAAAGGGGATTATATAAAAAAAATCCAACCATAATGTCCAACCTAGAGGGACCCACACCACTACTATGGTGGGTAGGTTCCACCTCTCATCCAAGACATCAGGTAGCATAGTGTTCATTTGGAGCACCTACGAGAGGCTTGTGAGTGATGATGAGTCACTCTGCGAGGCGACATGATGGTGGAGGTGGAGACTGGCACGAGGCTGTGCTAGTGGGATTAGTTTATATCCATTAACCAATTTCTAGAATTCTATAAATGTGTATTATATTATAAGGGATCATGAATACTTATTCCATTTTGATATGGGAATCCCATGTGCACTGTTCAGCCTATTTAAAAAATATAGAAAGAAGGAGTGAAATCCAATTTGATCTTTTTAGCCATCCAATAGACCTCACTATGTTATCTTCTACCTTCGGTTGAGAGATACTCCTATTCACTGGGATCTTCATGATGTCGCGTCACTCAAGGATCAAACCAAGACTTCTGATCATCATTTTGTTGTTTTGGAAATTCAAAGAGGATCAAAATCACCGGAGAATCCATTTGCATGTATAAATGAAGAACAAACCAAAGAAATGAAGCGTGGATAAAATATGTCTTATCCATGATGATGATTCTCAGAGTCGTGAAATTTAGGAAGTGTGCACATTCTGAGTCGATGGTTCGTTGACTATAAATACAGATTCCTACACCCATGTTATGTTATCAAGTTTGAGAGGATATGGTTTCCAGTGAAATAGATCCCTCAAGAATCACTATAGTTCATGAAAACAAATTCACAGGAAATATTTATTTTGAAGTAGAAGAGACTTCCTATGATGAAAATAATATGTGATTTTCACACTCATTATCTTCATGAAGAAACTGGTTTCCATGAAGCACTTAGGATAACACATGTTTCATCTCATGGATTTTGTGATGATTATAGATAATTCGTGCATGCTCATAGTTGAACGAAGGTATTTACAGTAAAGAGTGTATATTTTTCATGAAGTAATAAAGTGCACAATTTAGAAGGGAAGTAAACATTCATCTGGGTGTGAAAGAGGGATGAATTATATCTTCATATTATTGATATCATTGTATAGAATATAGGAATTGTATGTATGAGCATGAAATATTTTATAATAATAAAACAATACAATTCCCACCCATTTGTGTTGGTATAAAGTTTGTGCAAGTGTTCAGTATGTGATATGGTAAATACACAAGAAAGCTGATAGTGTGTGAGAATAATGACTGTGAAAAGTGGATAGTGTGTGGCTGAGATTCCATGTGAAAAACATATACCTTTATTCATGCATGTTCACAAACTCTCATGAATGAATTTATGTTTAACTATAAAAACCCATGCATTAAGTGGAATTTATTGTGTTTTTATACAAACTTATATATAGATGAAATTATGAATACATGATAGTGTAAGGTTTATAATTTTGTATTTTTATATATTTTACATTTAGAAGATCATGAAATGTATTTTTATACATCAATGAAGTTGAAAGAGAAACATACATGAAAAATATTTTTCATGATTTGAGAGTAGTGGTTTGAGACTAAATCTGGGACAATATTACTATCCGTGTTTCATAAGATTTTTTTTGTATCTGAGTTTTTAGTATTATGTGTGGTCAAGTCATAAGTAGAAGAAATAATTCATTCCCAAGCAGTGTTATACTAAGGTAGTAGATTATCTATAGGTGATCAGAAATTATTTGATGAAGGAAAACATTAATGCAATAATGTCAAGAAAACTATATAATAATGAATTACCACTGTGAGTTTTCGAAGACAGCGCACCTCCATTGGTGGGATTTTATTACAAAACCCTGACTTGTTTATGAAATGAAACAATTATTTTAACTAACACTTTATAAAGAATTCCAATTTAATATAAACAAGCCGAATTAAGAAGGCAGCTAAATGAAATTTAAATTCTTCAAATAAAGAGGCTAAGAGAGGGACTCTACCTCAAATGAGTCAAGCCACACCTAACGCTTGAGACTTTTAATCAGAAACAAATCTAATCTATCCATCCATAATACAGGCATATTCACCTTTTCATATACATAAGGATTCCCTAACCCCTATGTACATGTCTGTATGGCCTTTCACCCCATGGATAGCCCCCTTGAAATGAGATATGATGACTTCTTATATATATATATATGATCACTGTGTTAACTATTCAAGATAAATGATACATGAATCCATAACCAACAATGAAAAAACAATAAGGGGATTGATATGTACATCCCAATACTAAATAACATGATCATTAATAAAGAGGAAAATTTCAAAAACACCCATTCATCAAAGAAAAACACATTCCAAAACTTTTTCTTTACAAAAGCACACTTTCTCGTTAAAAAACTATATTACATAAGGAATAAAAACACTTTTTTTAGAAACACGTTTTTGAAAAACATGGCATGGGGAACCTAGCTTCTCCCCCTTGCACACACAGCACACACCCAACACAACCCCTGCACACTCTCCCACACATCCCCTCCCATGTACCGTGCACACCCCCTGTACACACCCATCACACACCCCCTACACACCACAACACAACCCTAGAAGACCCCCTCCCTCTCCAAATCACACTTCCTTCCCCCATGCACACACTCCCTCTACCCCTACACCCTACACACCCCCTACAAACACTCTCTCCACCCCCTTTATACACCCCTACCCCTATACCCTGCATACCCCCTGCACACATAGCCTCGACACCCCCCTGCACCCTCGCCACCCCCTACACACCCTCACACAACCTGACACAACCCCAACACAGCCCCAAAACAACCACCGCACACCCCCTCCAATGTCTAAAATAAACCATAGACCAAAAACTAAATTCAAGGTTAAATAGAGCCTAAATATTTTATTTTTCTAAAATTCAAATCAAGAAGATCAAGAAGAGGGAACCAATAAATTGGATACTCCTATATACCTAAAAAATGATTAATTGTGCATATTTGTTTCTAACCACATACATGATGCTTCATGAAAAATGAAAAATTCAGATTCTATATAACGTCAGTATGTTAAAGATGAACCAGGACACCAAATTCCAAATTCTAGTAGGGCTTAGACTACGAGAATATACATTTTTGGAAACACTACAAGAAATACATCCCACTTATGTGAGGTAGATAATTCCTCCCTACTTATGAACAAGCCCATCCAAATCTGAATGAAGGGAAAATCCATAGTGATGACATCACCAATAAAAAAACCAATCAATATCTATCCCACCATGATAGAGTTAGGTGGGATGGAATGAGATCAACACACTTCTAGGATCCAACTCCATCATAAGAAAAAACATAACATCAGTGCCATAAAATAACTATAAAACATCATTCCAAATAATTTTCCAATCGAATAACATAATAAATAGAATTAAAAACAAAAAAAAACTAAAGCTCATCACTACCACTAGCAAGAAGAAACTCCACACAAAGACTGATAAAACACACATGAGAAAACAAATTCCCCCACCACACCCTAGCACCCACCCCCACCCACTTAACCCCCACTGCACCTTTCACCCCTACCACTTTACCCACACTACCCCCTGCACCATTCACCACCCCACTAACCCTTCACCCCCATCCACTGCACCCCCACCTACACCCGTACTAACCCATCCCCCCAAACCTACACCCCCACTGCCCTTCCCTCCCCCTAACCCACACTACCCCTCCCCTCCCCCTCCTACACAAGCCCCTCCCCCTCCCCCGACATATCCCCTCCCCCTACTACACTAGCCCCTCCCCTCCTTTTACTGCAGTAGCCCCTCCCACTCCCCCTGCCCTGCACAACCCCTACCCCTCCCCCTATTTCACCAACCCCTCATCCTACCCCTACTTCTTCTATATTTATGTGAGTGGTCTTTTGGGTGGGGAGGGGTACTACTAATTAAAATTTTACACTAACCCATATTTTGTGTGTTTTTATTTCCAGCTCTATGGGAGGGAGTCAATAGAGTGGATAATCCTTGCTGATTCATAGATGTTAAAACAGAATGTGGCTAGATCAATTAGAAAAGATAAATACTTTTGAGGACATACATGAGGTAAATGTCTAGAAAGAAATAAGAGAACATGAGTAGAAATAATTAGGTCTGAAAATGACCCTAGGAGTTATTTCCATGCTTGTAGGAGTTGAATTCAATCATGAACATTTGTTATTGTTGCCATTAGAAAAATCTCAACTGTAATGAGAAGTTGTTTCCTTATTTTGTGCTATGTAGGATGGAATTGGAAAGACTTTTGTTTTAGGAATAATACAAATAAAAAAACCATTTAAACCTATTTTGAACTCTGCAGTGATAGATTCATTATATTCTAGGGTTGGTACTAAAGTACTAAACATGCATTAAGAACAGATGAAAGAAAGATTATTGGCCTGGAATGTATCCGAGAAAGCATCTAGACAACGTGAAATGAGAAATTGATTATTGAACAGGCTTGTTAAGGAGGGGTTTGGTTTTTATTTAAGGATAATGGAATGAAATTTTCCTTTAAGTTACATCATATGGTATATTGGAATCAGGTTTGGTAAGAGCATGATTATGATTGGGAAAGATAGTTCAAGAATCATATGTTGCAGCTCTTGTAACTAGTGTTGTGGATGAAGATCACTCTAAATCCACCCTAACAAATGTCGTTCAATTTTTTAGGGAGAGTATTATTGAGGAATAATTTGGAATCTTAGCACCAAATTCTGAATCAATTTAATCCAAACAAATTTGTTCACTAAAATATGGACCCAAAGTTATAGACCTAAAGAAACAAAATAGATTTCGGCTAATCCAAATTAAATGAAATTAGACAAAAAATAATAGAATCGAGACAACCAATATTAAATTAAACCAATACAAATAAAAATTTCATGATGTTAACAAAACTAAATCTTTAGGCAACCCAACAAATTCTCAAAACCAAACATTATCCCTCTAGAGTACGCAATCCTTAGAATCCAAAACCAATCAAGTAAAATGTATTTCATAATAAAAATCCAATTTTTTTAATAAAGATAATAAAAAATAGTAAAATTTGTTCCATAATATATATATATATATAATTTATAATAATTTGATTTCACCCCCACTTCCCCCTACCCCCCACTGCACCCCCTGCCCCCACTGTAACCCCCACCCCCACTTCCACCTACACCCCCACCCCATCCCCACAGCCACTACACCCCCTCCCCCCACACCCTCACTACAACCCCACCCCAACTTCCCCCCTGCACCCTCGTGCCCCCACCCTTCATTATGTTCTATTAAGTTTTTCATGATTATAATTTTTCCATCACCTGGACAAATCTAAATAAAATCACCTCTTTGGTTTTGATCCATAGGTTGAGATAACCCTCATAGATTGAGTTATAAATTTAAGAATCATTTATAATTTAGATAGAGTTTGTTAATGTTTTATTAAAAATTCTTAATCCTCATATAATTCTATATTTTTTCTAAATAGTGGTAACATGGAAGAAAACCTAGCTCAATTAAATCGTCCAATTAGAGATTTGTGTGCAAAAAAATTTAACTATTAGAATACATGATTGGTGTTTCCAAATAATCTAGTATACTTTGTGTTAAATCATGGTCTAGTCCAAATTTTTCTTATTTTTAATTATTTGGTAGGTGAAGACCCCAACAAAAACTTGATGGAATTTGGAATTGTGTGCATCACCTTCAAAATGAGAAAAATTCCATAATCTCAAATAAAATTGAAGGAATTACCATTTTTTATAGTCTTATAAACAAAAAATGGATGAACAAAATATTTTTTGGGGAGGTCACAAGCTAGTATGAAACCTAGAGATCCATTCTTTAAAAGTTATTCTTTGATTCAAGGAGCACATAGTAAAAAAATTAGATTTATGGCCTAATTAAAGCTATTGGAGAAGCTCTTTATGGGTATTGGGACATGTTCTAGAAATTTACTGCTAGTCATCCACATCAAAATAACATATATGATCATAATTTCTTAAACATATTATATTGAGGCCTTTTGAACAGTGATAGAAACCTATTGGATTCTTCATAAGGTGGATCTCTCGTGGGAAAATATTTAACTAGGTACAAGGATTTGATAGATAAGGTCTCTTATAAATCTCAAAATTTTCATACATGGATCACTACTAAAAGTGTGGATAAGGTAAAAAGTTTTAACTCACATTTACTTGAGTCTGTAACTAAAAAATTGACCTCTCGTATGAGATAATTCGTGTTGAGAAAAGTGAATAAATAACCATATAAATCCCCATTGGTCTGTAAATTGTGTATTTTATTAACAGTTTTTATAGACTTTTTCCCTTAAATGTATAACACCGAAAGATGTGACACTAGGAACAGAAGATAATTCTAAAAACTAATGAACATCTAAGGATTCAAGGAGTATTCAATAGTATGAT
This sequence comes from Viscum album, assembly GCA_963277665.1. Lineage (NCBI taxonomy): Eukaryota > Viridiplantae > Streptophyta > Magnoliopsida > Santalales > Viscaceae > Viscum > Viscum album. The sequence continues at coordinate 117,098,980 of OY728156.1, read as the reverse complement.
ATGGATATGGAAATAAATATCAATCCAAGTCACCTTTCTAATATATTTTATAATATACCATTCATCCATCTTAAAATAATATCATAAAAAATTCTGATTTCAAGAATTTTCATTTTAAATTCTATAATACAATCAAACCCAATGAAAATCAGTAGACAAAAATCCAAAAAATCATACCTGATGTAATAAGTGAAAACAAATAAACTCTATCAAATACAAATGTGACAATTAAGAATATAAAAAATCCAAATAGATGAATATTACCCAATGAAAATTAGACAGGCGGTGTATTTGAAATAAATGAAACCCTTCTCTATGGAAACATTCACAGGGCATGTGAGGAATTAGAACCATCCTGGGTCATATGTATGCTAATGAGTATTGGGTAAAATAAAATATAATTTAAACCACAACGACATAAATAGAATAATTATTTGAGGAAATAGAAAACAAACCTTAACACACCCTACCATAGGACACTCATAAGAAGTTAGTCATGGACCGCCCACTGGTGATAATTACAAGGGTGCCTAGAATGTGTGAATACTGAAAAAACATTACACATTGGTGATTGTAGGAGGAGGGTGGCCCGAAGGTGGAGGAAGATCTGGAGCCACATTAGAAGAAGAGGGTCATGGGGAGGTTGGGTGGTCGCATTGTCGGAGGAGGATCGTCCCGAGGTGGGGTGGTTGTGTCATCGTCAGAGGATTGACTCGAGGTTGGGTATATGTGTCATGAGAGGAGAATCATCCTAAGGTTGGGTGTCCATATAATTAGAGCAGGATAGTGGGAGGTTGGGTGGTAGCATCGGGTGAGGAAGAAGGTCGGACAATGATCAGATGAAAGTCGCAAGGAAGAGTTCACGATGAAGAGTCTGCGAGGAAAAGAAGAAGGGTTTCGAGGCTGAGTCAGTGAGCCAGTGATCAAGAGTGGAAATCCACGAGGGATGTTGAATTTATGTGCCTAAAGACACTAGTTTTTTAAAATCCATGGTGATATAATAGGATTTATTCATGGTTATTTTAAATCGGGGCTATATAAGTGTGGATAAATCTTAAATTTATAGTAGTGACCATGACACCTACAAGTCAATGCCGTATCCAAGGAGTGTATCCGAAGAATCCTGTAAGAATAATGGACCCAACGGTAGTATACCATGCATATAAGGAATATAAAAGAACCAGAGTCTAGCTGGGTATCAACCTATGCAAACTGTATCCTTGAATCAAAATGTGGTTCCTGAGACCCAATGTATTCTCCTCTCATGATCCAAGGTGAGATTGAGTTAGTCCATTATTATTTGATATTTGAATCATGTATTAATTCATTTGTTTCATGTATCACCTTCAATTAGTGTGGATACGTCAAGTAGAGTTGAAACCATTGTTCTAAGCATTGTCTTCAATTAGATTGGACATGCCAAGTAGCATCACAACCATTTAATCAATTCTTTGTTGGCCATTAAAGCTTTTTCAATTATTGTGGTTCACTCCTCTACCTCCCATCAACATGGTAAGGGGTTCTACAAACATGTAACCTTTATTCAATATTTTTTACAAGGACAAGTTATGTACTTAGTATACTTTCCATTTTACACTTCATATTTCACATTTAATAAACACTTGTAAGCACTTACCATTGGCTGGTCATGTGGTGAGAATATATAGTCAATGACATTATGAAATTATCAGTAATAACAATCCATTTATGATAAGAAGTCTCTCCTTTAGAAAGATCAAGAAAATTCACAACCAAACGGTGGCTCAAACGTGTCAAAACACTAAAATCCAATTATGTCATAACCTTTGACATGAGGTGGATTGAGTTATGGGTGAAACCACCAACAAATAATCACATATTTGGAATGGTCATAACCATATAATTCTAATGATTATAATCATGGCATGTTAATTAATGAAACTATTTCCATTGAAAAAGGTAGGGCCCCCAAAAACAATCCAAAAACAATGAACTTTATGGCTGAGTTATAGACCTCCCACCTTAGGGTTGTACAAGCCTTATCCTCCAGTATCGACCCTTCATTTTCCTCAGATCAGAGTGGATCACAGAAAAGGTTAAAAATTTTAGCATGACGATATCTAGGTCGGGAGTGAAAGAGAAGAAGAGCAGCTAAAGAGGACTAGAGTACATACCGTTTCACATCCCACATGATGAATAGAAGATCGATCAGATGCGGGACAAAGGAGATCTCTTGATTCCAAGTTTGGATCTTCAAATTTCCCCAAAATGAAATAGAATTGGGTAAATCCTGCATAAACTCGGATTAAAGAGTAAGGGGGAGTATTTTTAGATCATTAAGGGAGTTTTTGACATTTTTCATTGGTTTTTAGCCTGCGCATGGTTTGTATGCACAATTTGTCAAACCGTATGCAAGCTATGTGATATGGTTCTGCCCAAAAAGTCTTCCTCCGCATGGTTTGATCAAACTGTGCTCCATCTAGGCATTATTACCTATAAAAAAGGGGTGTTCTCATGGTTAGGCCATATGGCCATGCGCCAACCGTGTGGGGTGCCACAATCTGAAAAAACACAATCCGCATGGTTGGGCAAACCGCACGACATTGTATGTTTTCCCAAAAAGATGTGTTCTGAGCTCCAAACAAGCTCTGAACACCCTAGAAAATTTTCTAACTCATTAGGCATTTATATAAGTTATAATGTAAATTTTTATACTGAAAATTTAAGGATCCATACATGAGTGAAGAATTGGGTTCTTACAAAGACCAACCCTCTCATTCAACTCTATCCATCATATCGACCATTAACTTATCACTAAAGGTGGGATCAAATAAAAAAATCTTAATCACTACCTTATCACTCAAGGTAGGGTTTAACCAACACCTTCTCACTCAAGTTGATTCCATTAGGTCTCTACCCATACATCCACAACCATGGTGGGCATGAAATTCATACACACTAGATTCCCATATCACTCACGGTGATCCTGCCATTTCCATATCACTCATAGATGGTATCAAGATCCCCAGGATTAATATAAGTATCTATCACCTATCACAAGAACATGAAATCAACACAATTAGGGCACACAACTTATAACATAACATCATGAGCTCATCACTTGAGTGATATTCACGTGGGAGCTATCTATTTGTCTTGAACCCATCTCCTCAGCCAAATCTCATCATGTTGACCTACTCAAAATTCTAATCTCACATGTGAGGAAATAGAATACGGTGATCTAAACCCATCCTGATCACTAATCATTGGCATCAAACCATCTCCAACACCACACAACATTCCCTTATTTTGTAGGATCTACCTGATCAAGAAACCAAGAGGCCAACTCACATCATCACTTCACAACTCTCACTTGGGCCCCAACAAAATTCTCTCTTGGAAGTCTTATCAACTATTACCCAAAGGAAAATCATCTTTGTTAATCCCTTTTTAGTTTTTAAGGACTCGTCTGACTCATATGACTCATTGGCTCTCAATCCATTCTTAGAATGGTGCTCCTCAACTTGCATTAGATGTATGACCACCTAACCACTCCCTCCAGTCCTAATATACTGATACCATCCTAAAAAGTCCTAGTAAAACCAAAAAGGATACCCATGAATCATCTCATATCGCAACACCTACCCTAGTTCTCTGATGAACTCATCTGACATCACCTCCCCTTGGTGATATATTTTTCAGGCGATCAAAAAATTACCCAACAAGCTAAAGTAGTCTTATCTCGATATTTGATTGTAAAAATACATCCTATATAATTCTATAATCCACTCATGATCCTCGTACCTCTACTTTATTCCATAAGAAAATAATACACATAATAAATCATATATAAGAAAAAATATGAATTTATATTATTTGGACCACATACCCCTATAAACGAGATACAATCCAATCCATTCTTCAAACCACCATGACCAAGCCCATTAATGCCTTATTAAAGCTTTCACCAGCACACAATCACCAATATCATTCCAAAACATCAAACTAATCATATATAATAATTTTTATGTAACTATTTAATTTAAACCAAAGTGGAATTATGGCCAAAACTCACCATGATTCACCGTGTCACCGAACCTTCTTCTAATGACATGCGTTCAACCTTAAAAGACATCCTATAGAAATCAGACAAGAAATATCTATTATCCTCACCATATTCTCCCATGATGTTGGGAAAAGAACACCAAAACCCTTTACCAAAAATCACTTAACATTAGATTATACTGAAGAGGAAGATCATATTGGGGATGGTATAGAATAACGCACCTAGAATCACCTGAGAAACACCCCCCAAATTATCCCCTTATATGGGGGGTCAAAGGAGAAAGATAGGGTGAGGGATCCATCAAAATTGTCCCCCATGCATTCCTCTAAACATTAAATTAAAGGGATTAGACCCCAAAATTACGGGTTTTACCTTGTTAACAAAACAACCTTGTTGTTGAGTCAAAAAAAATGAGGTGGGTCATAGAATGATGTATCATTTCACCCAAAATGATCATAGTGTTACTACGGGGTTTCTGAAATGTTCTATCAAGTAGAGGGTTGGTCCCTAGACCTACCTAAATAATGGAACAACCTGATTGAGTCATAGAACGAAGTCTATTAGGTAGGGGTCAACCCCAACCAAGAAACATTAAGGCATGACCCTTTTAGGCCACAAAGTGAGGAAATCCTTCGCAAAACCATCCCTGAGGCATCCACCAATCATAAAAGGACCTCCCACACCACATAGTGTATCCCACATAGACAGAACAGTCCATCATGACATGACATAGGGATCAAAGCATGACCTAATACCACTAATAAAATTCAACAGCTTGGTCAACCAGACCAAATCTTTGACATTCTCCAAAGCACCCAAAACACTATCCAGGACACATTCCATAGCTAAAAATATCTTCCAAATATATTCCATACATTGAAATTCCAATCTAATTCATAATTCATTAAATTATCCCCACTTTGGGGAAACAAATAAACTCCCTAAAAAATTAATGAGCAAAAAATCTATAGGTTGTTACAAACTCTCAATCATAACATTTCTCATCCTCAAGAGGATGTGGTAGTCCTCAATCCACCACTCTCAAACTACCACAATATCACTATGTTCAATATATGGACACCAAATTCAATTTCTCTATGAAACTAAAACTTTCATAAGGCACTATACACCAAAAGTTGAGTTACTATCTTTCCTTTAATGTCAACACCCAGATGATGCTCACCCACATCCATGCCTCTTGATACATGGAAACATCAAAAAACAATTATTTCCTAAGCCTTATGGTGATCCAAATCATAGGGATTCAATTAAAAAATGGATTATTATAGGTTTTTGATGCTCAAAACCATATAAACCACCTCCTAGGAATGCACTCCCAATGGTCCATTGACAAGTTCAATTCAACTTCAATCCCACTATATCCAATTTCACACAAAACACAAGTCCATACTCTCCTAAAAATTATCTGCTTCATCTGAAAATTTGCTATCCCACCACCTAATGATGATGCCTTTTTCCTTGGAGGCATCAAAATATCATTCAATAACCCACACCAATGTCCAAACCCGACTATAAGTGTAATTCCATGGATGGATTAACACAAATATCATGATATATTATGATCACATACGAAGAATTAATGAACTTATGATATAAAGAACTCTTGGATTTCACTAATTTCATCCTCTTCTCAATTCCAATGCTTAGGTTCTATAAAGCACCACAAAAAAACTCCCATTCTAGTATTTCTCAAGAAACAATATACCAACAAATATTCTCGCACACCGAAATCCTAATGACACCCACTTACCAGTCAGACAAAATCCATGACCCTTTCGATATGAGATTCATTCCACCTTGAATAAATATATTATCAAACCATTAAATAATTTTTATTATAACACCAATGTACTAGAAAACTAGCTTTTACTACTGATTGATTGTATTTTACTAAACATAATGACTAGATAGGGATATGTCATTCATTCCTGAGTGACCAAATGAAATAGAGATCACTACCTATTCCCAAATCACTATAAACATCATCACTAACATCACCAAAACTATCCGACAATGAGGTAAACACCCTCCAACATCCTGTGGTGTACTCCCCATATTATTTATTTTCTTACACAACTCCTATAGTGTGACACTAAACATGATCCTTCATTTTATGTATGTTGCTACTTTAGATCCTTTCTCACAATTCCCATCAAATCCTGATGCCATGCATCCTAGATGAAACCACCCATTATAGGGGAAATACATACCATATTAAACAAAACATATCATACATTATCCAATATGTGACCATTTATCAATCCCTATCCTAATGAGAACCACGCATGGCCATCCTATTGTTTCCCCCGCACACTATAGATTTCCCCAAAAATATTTACGAACACTCAAATGGATTTTCCAAACACCATGTGAATATCCAATAACCCTCTCATAGGTTCTTAAAAATGATCCTACTTGATCTCACCCAAACCCAAATGGGAACACTCTCACGTATTACTCAATCAGATGGCTAGAATCATGCTCCAATGAGTCACATAATAAAGGACTTAGGGTCACATGACTAACCCATTAACCAAAACCAACTACATGTCAGCCTCATCCAATGTCATAAGGTATGCCACTCATTCTATGTCCAACCTCAAGACACCACATAGGAATCATTCCATAACCATGAGTGTGTATAGATGATTTGACTGTACCATCAAAAGGACATAATAAATCAATAGGGTTGGACATCGAAATGATTCTACCCTCCAAAATCCAAAATCGATACTATAAGAAATGAGAGTGATTCTCACTATATGATCCCAAGTCCTTCAGCATTAATTTCATCAACCCTATTCATGGTTTATATATGAACACCCAGTTTGGTTAAATATAATGACACTAAGAAGCTATATAGGAAAACAAATTGCAGGTTTTTTGAAAACTTTATGTATCAGAATAGTATACCGATAACCCCAATATGTTTATCCCTAAGGCATATAAATCTTGCACCAACCCATAAAGGGTCACTGTACATATCCTTCATGATGGGATTGTATAGCTGCCACAAAATAAAATCATATAGTAGGATCTACATGGCACACAATTAGAAGGAAATATCATGGTTAAAATAAGTACAATTCCACCAAAAAGTTATATGTAAAATCAATATACAAGTTATTATTAACACTTTAAAAAACCAAATTTCCCACCTGTAGTGAAATGAATCACACACAAGCATATGTATTCTATATGAATACTACATAAAAACCATGAAGAACGTACACATCCCTCTTTCCAATGGACCGTGAGGAAAAAATAATAAAACAACATATCTAAAAAATATATCAAATTTAGAAAACATAATAAAAAAAACAAGAAAAAAATATCTTACCCTTCGTAACTAGGACTTCCCATTAGAATGGTTTTCATGAAACACTGAACTGTGGTCCATCAAAATTGCAGATACATTTCTATTCCAAATCAACCATATACCAAAAAATTATGGAAAATATGAAAACACTTTGATAATACATATTGATACCCCGATCTAGGGGAATCTCCTCAGTGCTCTGACTGAGGTTCCACATGACCTTAGGTACATCAATCAATTTTCTATAGGTTTTCAACTAAAAGCGGTGAAATAAACTATACCTGGGGGAGACTATGACCTCAAATCAGAGTAAAAAAGCAATAAAAATAATAAGACATTATCCGTGAACATAATCATCATAGTATGGATAAATTAATTTACAAAATGTTATAGTAATACCACATGTAAAATCATACAATCATACATAAAATGATCACCCAATAATAAAATCACATATATATAAAATGTACAGAGAAAAAACACATAGAGGCTCTACTTCCACCCCAAATACTCACTTAAATTCATATATTTGACACCATGTTGTGCTACCCCATCCTAGTACACTATAAATAAAATTCATTGAATTAAAAAATAGATATAAATATTTCTACATACACAATAGTTCCCATTATTGGTGTGAAAAGTACATCTTAGTAGGGTCTCACCAAATTCCCCTAATATATGCCATCATATACATGTATTCATAATGAAAAAAATAACCCTGAATACACAAGAGTGCCATACACCATGTGATAACCAGGAAACAATGACTCTATTTGAATCAAGTCATCATATGCTAAACAACACACCATATAACCTGATAATACCATCTTATACATTAATAAATATCTAATCACTTTACAATGACTTCTAGTGCCACAAAATGTATCCCAACCCATATTTGATATCTCAAGGTTGGTCATATACTGAACCTCAACCATTAACCACTGTTGTAGGATAGGGTATTAATATTATAACCTATATTATACCTTATCACTCAATGCATTTCATTATTCAAACACCAATCGATACCTTATCACTCACGGTAAGGCCCACCATCAATGTCTCAACTAGAATATCATTCTCAATCAATATTTTCCATCATATCGATCACTACCTTATCCCTCAAGGTATGGTATGATACCACATAATGACCTATCCACTACATTATCCCTCAAGGTATGTTTTAACCATCACCTTCTCACTAATGGCGAGCCTATCAGGACTCAAGATGTATCTTCTCACTCATGGTTGGAGAAGACTTTATGCACACTAGGAGCCTATCTCACTCAGGGATATTACACCAATGTCATCTCTAGCGTGGAAGGACCGTTACTCAATATCCACATAACCCACACTATAATAAATTTATCTTTACAATCACATGAAATATACACAATCAGGGCTTGTAACCTTTCTCATAACCTCACTAGATCATCACTTGGGTGCCATTCGTTCAAGACAGATACCCTCATCTTAAATAGGTCATAGCATATAGATAAAAATATTATAGTTCTCTAAAAATTATCATCTATACTATTTGGGTATCCATTCAAGTCTTCTAGATCCATTCATGTCTCTGATTTCTAGTATCTAGCCATCTCCAATACTACATAATGTTCCCTTATCACGTAATCTCTATCTAGATCAAACCATATGAGGTCAGTGAAAATCCTCAACACACAACCCTCACTTGGGTCCCAAATTACATATATATTATAAGATTTATAAACCATTTCCCAAATAAAAACACTCTCCATTATACCCCATATAGTTTCAGAGGACTCATATTTCTCAAAACATTCATTGGGTCTCAAACCTCCCTCAGGAAGGTGATCATATCTAGGAATGAGATGTATGAACACATTTCCCCTCCAATTATTCCTAAGCCTCTCATAGCTACCTAAATATCCCTAAGAAAACCAACCATGACTCTTATCACAACTTGATACCATCTCGTGGTCTCTCGTCTACTCAATCAACATCTCATATAGTTGACGATGTAGTCATTGGGAGATCCCAAGATATAAACTTGTAATTTTAATGGGTACCATGAGGTTATTTCCAAAGATGTCCCTTTATTTTTAACCTATAAAATAAAATAAAATAATTTATGATAAAATTAATTCATAGAAATGTAAAATGAGAAATAGGTAGATAAAAGATTCTTCTGTCATTTCACTTAGTGGGTGCTATGTTTTTAATACCTATAACTATATAGTTTATTGATCATGTCTAGTTATAAGGGGGTGATAATAACCAATGCACAATATTTATCATGGTGTTATTGATTATACAATAATAATTGAGTCCCATATTTGAGATGAAATGAGTCCAAACCATGAGACTTGATAGAAATAATAAATGAAGTGGGGGGGGGGGGTAAATTGGTCAACCCTATTTTTCGTTATGGTGTCATACTCAACTATATTTACATGTTATTATTGATTAGTAAGTTTCATAACAACATAGCACTCAATACATTCTTCAATCACCATCACCCTAGTGGTATCCTATTTAAACTCTAAAATGATTTTCTTGATGGTGGGGTCATCATCATCTTCATAATATACAGATCTATGTATGGATCAAACAGACCAAAATGAATAAAACTAAGTGAGGTATAAAACAATTCAAGTAATGAAGAATTAATTTCAATGAAATGAATGGAACTTTATTCTATATTAATTGTCTTATCCTATAGCACTTTTTTTCTCTCAAAATTCCATTGGGAGTATTATAGAATGGTGTAGGAGGTAAGGGGTTTGCATTTTTCTCCCACCTCTATGATTTATTCTTCAACAGCTAAAAGGAAATTCTCTTGTTGTTATTTAACTAAATATTGATGAAACCCCAAGAATTATTTTCAGAAATCTTTTATCTCTTTATACAAGGAATCTAGAAATGGTTTTTGAATGCCTTACCTAAAATCTTCGATAAACTTCTTAAACACCTCATCTCCATCGATTGATATTTAGACTCCACTAAGCTATCATGAAAATAATAACATATTTTTTTTACTTAGAATATGATTATTCAAACACCATTCCCAATTTCATTAATTTATCTAATTTATATTAATTCATTGAAATATTTTGAAAATTAATTAAATAATGAGTAATTTATGTATCTCCTTATAAATGACACCAAATTGAAAAAGAGGCTATCAAGGGCCTTATATCAATATGTATTTATAGAACTAATATAATTTATCTAGGGATATGTCTAGGAATGTTTCATAAATATCCAATCCAATACACCCACTATCCCAAATCACTTAATTTCATTTTTTTAGTATTTTAATAATTAAAAACATTGAAAAAATGGGAGGTTGTTTTTGGTGTAGTGGAAATAATGAAATGAAATGAAAATTAGAAATAGAACCTAAAAAACTGTTAAGAAGAATGATAATGAACCCTAGGTTTAGCAAATGAAAAATGTAATTATTCATTAATGTAGTTTATATTAATCTATTAATCCATAAAAATCTATTTGTGAATTACCATATTTTTATTAGTTTAAAATGATAAATAATTTCAAAAAACATGGGAAGCACAATGAACACATCCTATTTTACTCCAAACTTTGTTCACCCTGATGAACCCAAGTGGTTTACTAATGTTTGAATTGTATGGATGTTGAATTTATTGTCAATAAGTTGAAATTTTTGTAAATTAAATTTATTTAAATGTGATGATTGAAAATATTTTCTTAATGTAGATGACATCTTCTAATTTCACTAGGATAATTCACTTTTTTTAATGATTTTAAGAATTTTTTTTACAATTATTTTCAATAACCTTTAGTTAAAAGAATTGAATATGTATTATCATTTGAATTTATGATTTGGGAAGTAAAAAAAGTAGATATTGAATCGATTTTGTGTTTATTATATGATATGGGTATTATATGATGTAATTTTATTAGTTCTTATTTTGTATTTTTTTAACTTTAATAAAAAATTATCCAACCACCCAAAAATAAATCACCATATCAGACCCCACATGTGTGGGAGGGTCCTCATCCACTCGGGGGGGGGGGGGGGGGGTTAAGATAATTAAGGCTATGAAAAGGTATAGACATGGAAGATACCTTCTTGGGAAGGAAAGTGGGAATGAATAGTGAACACAATGTGTGAAAATGGGTAGGAAAGTACATCTCGCCACAAAATATTGTGTGTGTAGTGTATTCAGGTAGTAACCTCAATGTAGGATCAAAGTGTTATGGAAAGAAATTGAGTTATTAAGAAGAACCATTATTAATAAATAATTGATATGTGATAGATTCTGGATGCACTATTAATCCTTCATTTCAAACATACATATAGAAGAAGTGTTGTCTGATCTATCTATTTTCCACTTTTGATCAGGCCATCCTTTGTCTTCTACATCGATTACATCGAGAGTTCTACTGTTCATCAGTATCTACATGACAAACCTCCCATATTTGAAATAATATATATTTAGGTAATATGAAAGATAAAAAATGATAATATTTAGCTTGAAAATATTGAATGGAGTTCTATGATGTGTTTCGTGATATTTTGTGATAAAATTTGAACCACATAGAGGAAATTTTGTGAAATGATGATGGCATTTTTTATTATCGCATGAATCCATAACATGAAAAATGAGGTGATGTAATGAGTGGTTGTTTATGAATTTTAAAGCTATGATTAGGGTAGTTTCTCTATAAATACCCTTATGATATCATTTATTGAGTATTAGTATAATTAAAGTTCAAGAAGAATGTGATATTAAAAAAATACCACTCATGTATACTGATATGTGAAGGAGAAAAGGTTTTTTTGATTCCTTTATGAAAAACCCACAAGACTTCTAGGTCTTTAGAAGAATAATTAATCCATGTGAATTGTTCAAAAATAAATAGGAACTCTCGAATCTTCTTGGTTATGAAAATTAATCTTTGAGGCCTTATGAAGAAAAATGTTTTTTGAAAAGAATAAGATCGTGATCTATATATAGTGATTACATGAAGGATAAAGAAGGTAAAATTGATCTGATCATGAAAATAATTTTGTTGAGAGCCCTCATATGAAGAAGAATTATAATTTTTTCATGCTGATGATAGTTAAGAAGTATCCATTGTTGACATGAGTTACACAAAGGAAGAAGTGATATTATCAAGTGAAAAAATTTCATCTAAGGAGATGCAGTTGTAATATATAAAGAATATTCATGAAATATGCCTGAATGAATGATTTTCAAAGATCTTCCCAATGTATTGTAAAAAATAGGAGGAAACCAAGTAATTAATGATTATAAATAGATTATTTAGTAGTTAAAAAATGGTGACATTATAGTTGTTGTGATTTGAAAAGGAGAAATCATTATAATGATCTCATGACATTGTCTTGCCTAAAAATATATCTTTCAATATACATAAAAGAATAGTACACAATTTTAAACAGTGAAATGTTTAAGAAAATTGTTAATAATTTTTTTGAGTTATAGTGATATATTAAATAGAATCAATGAAGAAAACAAATTTAAATGTGTTAAAAACATTTCAAATTATTATTATGATATTTCAGTGAGATATAGTGGAAGTGATATGTTCTACTTATTCCTAATATTTATAAGATGAATTTCATGTAGTATTATTGATTACATTCAATGGAAACTAAAGAATTATAGTTGAATTGATAAATTATAGAATCTAATTATCTAAGTGGATCAAAGAGAAATATATGTTCTATATTTTAGTGGCGTGTTTAGGTTTGGTTAATATTTCTCATTATTTTGTTTTTGTATATGTGAACATAGGTGGGATTACAGTATAAAGAACATTGGTGGGATGACAATGTAATTCGGAATGTGTTCAATACCTACCAATAATAGTATCAAGATAATACCCAACCAATGAAGTTGTAATTGTTGATTGATTTCTATTGGATAACCTATGTATCAAATAATCTGAATCAATATAAGGATGTATTCACCCGCATTGGGGGTGAACCATGTAAAAATACTTTGTACTGTGATTTAATTACGTTTTTTATTTTATATGGTGGTATTGTATTTATTATTAGGGGTGATATATTCAGTATAATAGGTTCATAAGTTCAAATTTGAAAAGAGGGTAAAAATTAAATGAAAATAAATCGGTAAAACTTTTGCACACAAATTCACTACCTCTCTCAGTGTACTTGTATGATCCCCTAGGAATATCAATTAATATAAAAGAAAAGGTTCCACCTCAATTTGGACCAAAATTATTGTCTTAGTTTTTTATATAAGAAATATAGAAAGTTTATATTTAAATTTTAATAATTAATAAATTTTTCTCATATGGAAATTTTATTTCCTATCTAGAATATTTTGAATTTTTTTTATAAAAAATCATCAATAAATAACTGAGGAAGGAGGCCAAAATGTTGAACATGAGTTTGAATAAGAAAGAGTGTATGCCAATAAATGAATACATTCAGAGTGGTAGTTTATTAGTGGTATCTATTAACCATGTTAATAAAGAAACTTTTGATAATTATAGTTCAATTTGTGATGAGGAAAAGTTTATTAAATCAATTAGTGATTCCCATTTAAAAGTTAGAGATTATCTAAAGAATTATATTATCAAAGTTTTCACTTATATATTTTTACTTATCAAGAGACTATATGATAATAAGTTATAGCTTGAATAGAAATATGAAGATATGAGGAATGTATTGGAAAATAAGTTTCAAATATATTAAATTCTCATACATATTATTTAGACTAAAGAAGTAGATGGAACAATTTTCAATGAAAAAAACTCTTATATTGAAAAATAGTTATAAAGAAGTGTGTATGAAAAAGTAGTAACATAGTAGGCCCTTGATATGAAGATTTATACAGCTGAACAATATCATAAATCTATTATGAGTTTTCATAATTCTAAATTGGAAATCAATGAAAAGGGTGATAAATTTATCCTAAATAAAATATTCACTCTCATAGAAGATGAATTCTAATGGGATATTTGTGAGAACAATTTTATTGAGATAGTTTTATGTAATTAATTCATGAACTAGAGACACTACATAGAACCTTTATTAAATTTAAATGTATAATACATTAAACATAGTTAGAGAGTTTAATAATTATTTAATAGACACAAATCTAATGCATGATGATCAAGATCGTAAAATTTAGAGTTAATGGGAAGATATTATCGAAGTTGTTTAGGATAAGGAAAGTCTCATCAACATGAAGTATCTTATAATTTAAATAGATTATAAAAATATGAAGGATTCACAATTGAATACTTCTTAGATGTAATGTGATGATATGGTGAAATAACATCAAGAATTGAATAACCCCCTAAATTCAAAATGTCTTGAGTCAAATGTAAAATTAAATATATGGATAATTCCCAATCCAAATATTGAAAAAAAATTAGAAGAGTAAATATTTTCAAGAATGTTACCAATAATAGTATTTATTCATAAAATAATCTTTCTAGTGCAATTAAGAGCGTTGTCTTGTCTAATGATAAATCTATTGTAATCTTATTCAAAAAACATACCATTGTTCTAGAAGTTTCTATTTGAACTAATATTATGTCATCTATAGGTATAGGTTCCATAAAGAATTAAGTTAAAAATAAGTTAATAATAATGATAAAAAATTCACAATGTCATTAATTTTGGATATGATAAAGAGTGTGAATTCTGATTCTCATACTATATAAGAACAGAAAAATGTCAAATCTGGAAAAATTGTACCATTGAAGAAGAAATTAATTTATTTGTTGTTTTTAGTGAAGTTGAAAATTTTGGAATCATGATATTTATTTTATACATAATATGTATGTTTATGAAAACTATATAAAGTTATTATTAAGGGTGTTCGTATCTTATGTGAATAGAAATTCAGAAAAATGAAGCATAATTTATAGATAAAGAGGAATTTGTTTATAAATAACATATTTTGGTGTCTTTAATACTTCTATAATTTTTCAAATTTATGTTTTCACAAATATGATTAGAGTTGTCTTATACCAACCATGAACTATGCAGACACTTATATGAGGAAAATTCCACAAAAAAATGTAGATGCAAAGAAGAAAATTAAAATATTCATCCTTAGGGTATAAGAAAGAGAAGACAGAAAGGAAAACCATGAAACATAATACACCCATTATGAATGTTGAAAATTATGTTAAAAAAATAAAATGTACTTCTAATATGGAATAAGAGTTTATATCATGTTCCCTTTCAATATGTCATAAACACTAATGTTATAGGAGGAAAGAAAAAGAAAAAAATCAAATCAATCGTAGAAAAAAATAGAAGGGTTCATTTGGTACATGACATAAATGTTGAAAAATTAAAATTCCATGACGGGTTTTCTAAAAAGGATGCCCCTATAACTACTTGAAATATTTTTGGAGGGACTCACATATTTGGGCATATTGCTGAAAAATGCATAACATGGTTTCATAGTAAAAAATATGTAGTGAAGAACAATGGGAAAACATTAGTTTCTTCTTATGATAAAAATGATATTATGAATAAGGAGTATATTTATTAATAGAAGTATGATCATGTCCCAAAATAAAGAATAGTCATATGATCGAAGTTATTGGAATTGGATATGAACTTGGAGTAGGTATAGAAGAATGAAAGTGCACTAGATGCTAATTGAAACAAGCATATTCCATCTAAGATTAAAGAAAAAGAGATCAAGAATTACATGCTACCCTTAAATGATATAATTTTTAATGTAAATAAAAAGATCATGCATGGATATTTTTTAAAAATATGGAGCTGAATTAAAAGTATTTTCTATGTTGAGAAACAAATATGATCCCCACTTCTCTAATTGAAAATCAATATTTTATCATCTCATTCCCATGTATATTTTTTTTTTTACTTTTCTATGTATGGAAATTAAGGCGAGTCATATATTTTATAAGAGAGTTGATGAAATTAATTCAGTGAAAAATTTAATATTATATTGGAATGTATTTGTTATATAACACTTTATTTCAATTAGTGACATGTTGTCTCCTGACAAAAATATTGATTTCAGAAATTGTTTATGGAATTCATTCATGAAGAAAGATGACCATGATGAAGAAAAATTTTAAAGTTCACCCCACATGGGGGTGTAAAGCTTAATTATCACCAAATTTTAATATCCTTACTTATATCAGATGAATATTTGATGTTATATTAAGGGATTTATAAAATGATTTCAAATTTTAGAAATTGATGTTTTACATTGAAGTGGTATGTTCTCTGATCTTTATATGAAAAATAATTCTATGTAAAAACGAGATAAAATACTTATTTGATGAAAATAGTAAAATGGAATGAAAATATAGAAGTATATTCATACAGTTGAATGTTTTTATTCTTTTCTTGAGATAAATGTGTGAATTTAGTGAAACATTATTTAGAATTACTCAGGAAAAAAGATTCCAATGTTGGTATCAAATTTTGAAATCTTTATTGATATCTTTTTCTTCTAGAATTATCACTCTTATTTTCTAAACTACATTTTACCTTATGGACATAAATATGGTTAATTACTGACTCATTAATTTAAGAAAAAATATTTCATACTTCTATTTATAATATCAGTTTTAATCTCTCATTATGTGGTTACTCTTGTAAAATTATTAGATTGGAGGGGAGAAGGTGAAAAGTTCTTTTTTTGTAGAATGAGATAATAATTACATCCCATAATTATATCTTTGGTATTATTTTCAATAAGGGGAAAAGAAAAAATTGAAAATAATAATGAAATGGGTATTGATATCAAATATAATAGGGGTATATTGAAGAAAAAATTATTTTTATTGAAGTTTTAATTGTGCTGATGTTGAATTTGTTATCAATAAGTAGATATGTTTAAAAATTTAATGTATTTTAATGTGATGACTGCAAATATATTCCAAAAGTCCATGACATGTGATAATTTCATTAGGAGAATGAAAATTTTTTATATTAATTTTATAATATATTTTAATATTTATTTTTAGTCACTATTAGTTATATTAATTGGAGATGGATCATCATTTGAATTGATTATTTGAGAAGATAAAAAAGGAATATAAAGAATCTATTTTATGGTTAAAATATGACATGGGGTTTATACAATGTCATTTTATTAATTTTTTACTAAATAAATTTGTTTATACACTAAAACATTATCTATACACCTATTAAAAAATCACCATCTCAAACCCTACATGTGTGGGAGTAGGCCTCAACCACATGGGGAGCCATATCGGAGAATCCATGTAGTGATGGAGCACAGCTATTGAAAATACCAAATTCGGTAGGTGTGTGGGTGTGCTTATGATATGTGGTGTGAGCAAGGGGCATGTGGGTACAACCTGTTACATATATTGTTTGTACAGTGTATCTGTGTTCTTACCTCGGTGCTAGATTAAAGTATTTTTGAACAATTTCTCTTATTAAGAGTAAATTTTATGAAGAAATAATCAATATGGGATAATTTCCCAATTTACTTTACACACATCATTTAAAACAAATATAAATAATAGGTTCCATCTGGTCTGGATCTTCTCCACCATTTGATCAATTCATCCTTCATCTTCTACCTCTAGTAGGTCGAGAGTTCGGCAGTTTATTAGGGTCTTCATGCTAAACCTCCCATGTTTGAATCGATATTAATTCAAGTGACATGGATGGTCACAAATTATCATAAGTAGCTTGAAAATGATGGAAAATTTTCTGTGATGTGTTTCATGAGAGTTTGTGATGCATTCTAAACCACATGAAGACTGGTGTGCAGAATTACTATATTGTCTTCATTCTCACATGAATCCATCACTTCAAAAAACGAGGTGTTATAATCAGTGGTTATCCAAGAATTTTGAAGATCTAAGTAAGTAGATTTATCTATCAAAACCTCGATGAGATCATTTTTTGATTATATGATTAATAAATATATTATAATTCTATGAGATTGAAAAATATATCACCCAGGAATAATGATATGTGAAGAAGAAGAAGTTCTTGTGATTCCTTCAAATCAAACCCACTACCCTTCTAGGTCATGGAAAGAAGAATACAACAACTTTCCTTGTTCATATGAAGCATTAACTCACTAATACTCTTGGTTAAACAATGAAATAATTGAGGTCTTATTATTATCGAATTAATGAGGCTAATATTCATTGATTATATTATAATTATCATGTGTTTTAATGTCCAAAATCACCGGATTTAGTTTATTTTATTATTTGAACCTCATTTAAAATTATCATGCAATTTATGTTTAAAGTGTGTCAATATGTTCCAATTAATAACAATCATGTATAATTCATTATTTTTATTATTTAAATTTTATATTTTTTGATATTATTGAAAACATTGTTTGGAACATTGTTTCTGTTGGGATCAATGGATGAATCGCAGGGGAGGATGATAATTTTTTTCCTTGGATGCATATATTTTTGATCAAAGCATAATGGGCCTTATGCCCATAAAATAATAGTGGAGCCCTTAATTCAATACCAATGAAGATAAAATTTTAATTTTAGATAGAAAAAATTGTGGGTATCATTTCATTAAACTGTGGAAAGATGTAATTTTAACTTCTTTATAGAGATCAAGGGAACCAATGTTACAGATTAAAATATGCGCCAGTTTTGAAGGCCCATAAATTCAGGCCACCAATTTCATTATATAATCTTAATGAAATATAAAATTGGACTGAAATGTTTAAATAAATTAGAGAAAATATGTTCGATCATATTTATCATTTATGAAATCTTAAAATTATTCCTTCTTCAATGACTTATTTTTGTTTCAACATGGTGGAAGAATCTTGATCTGGTTTTTCTGGCCAATACTGAAAGCACTATTTTTCCTTTTTCCCCACCCACCATTGACTATATATGTTAAATTTAATGAACTTTAATGATGGGGGATCGAACAGAGGACCCTAAAATTCTCATTTAATGTGATGGTGATGAATAAATTTATTGTTGTTGTTTTATTCATTCAATAGAAATGTTATATTGTCATTTTGTAATCACATGTTAATTTTTACTCATTTAAATTTTTCATTAAAATTCATCCATTAATTAAAGATTGTATTATTCTCTTTTTATAATATTTCTCATATCCAATTGGTACTATTTATTTGTGGAGTTAATCTATTTACATCATCATTTGTGAAATTCTTTTCACAATGATGGAGTGATTGTTATTTCACTGTTTTTAATCTTCATTTCCACCCTGATGAGTCTACTTCCCACTTACATTGATAGAATATAATCAATATAGGGATATCATTATTTTGAATCCATATATTTTTTAAAAGTATAAGAAAAATATCTATATATTGTTTTTTTTATGAAGAATATATAATGTTCACATGATCAAATGATGTGAATCCATTATGAAAATCCCTTACATGAGAAACCTTAATGATTTTCATATACTATTTACAATGAATATGTAGATAGTGTGGAGAATATTTACATGAAGAAAAATGTGATATTTTCATTTGATACATTATCTTCATGGGATATGATGTTTTTCTACTTGATCCATATGAATTCACAAATAATATACGTAGATAATCCATGTGAATTGCTCAAAAGATGAGTAAACCATGAAATTCTTGATTACATGAATATTATTGAGTATTTGAAAAAAGGTACATTTCACTTATAGTGATTTGAAAAAGATAAGGTAGTATAATCTTCAAGGAGAATGTGATTCAAGATAATATTATTATTAGTCTATATGAAGAAAGAGCGCACAATGTTAATGTGTGTAATGATTAAAAAAAACTATTAGAATTATTTATTTTAGTTAAAGTGATATCTTCATGTGAAGTGAGTAATAAGAATACTTTTAATGTGTTGAATACCATTCAGTCGATAATTATGATATTTCATGATGATAGAGAGTAAGATATATCTTTTACTCATTCGAGAAATTACTGACCAGGATTTCATGCAGTATTGTTGATAACATTTAGTGGTAGTCAAATAATTTAAGGGGTAGTGAGAATGTAGAGATTATTATTATCTTAATGGGTTGAATAGGAAGATAAATTGTGCATTGTAGTAGTAGATTGATGTTTTTGTGATCATTCTCGTTGTGTTTGTGTTGTGTTTAATAAAACATATGGGATTCTAGTATAAAGAACATTGATGGGATTCCATTATAAATTGGGATATGGTTAAAACCTACCAATCATGGGTTTAGGATATTACATTAACAAACCACTTCTAATAGATGATTTATTTATAGTGTAAATTCTATATCTCAAATCAATCGAAGAATAGCAAGGACGTAGTAACACACATCAGGGGTGATCCTTGTAAAAATACTATGTTTTGTGCATCATTTAATTTTTTCCATTAATGTGCTGTGATTGTGTTTAATTAAAATGATGATGTATTCACTCTAATAGGTGAAGAGTTTTAAATTTTAAAATGAGTTAAAAAGTAATAGAAAATAAATCAATAAAATTGGGTACAATGATTCACCACCAATCTCAATGTACCGACATGATCCCCTAGGTACTTCACACCCAAATGCATAGTATTTTGGGGGAATCACTCGAAGTTAGTGAGAAAGAATATAGAAGAGGAATTCTTTATGTTATTAATTCCATTTTAAGGTTTAATCTCAAGTAACAAAAACAATTTCATCTTCATCGACCACAAAAAATAAAAATATAGATAATAATTAGTGAATAATGAGACTCAGGAACAAATCTGTAACACCCCAAGATTTCATAGTGTGTTATTTCTTCAAAATAATTCAATAACTTGCACTACACACAACACTGAGTTCAATTGCACCATGACTTGCCAAAAAAAAGCCATTAAAAGAGGTCATGAATAGTATTAACTAAATTTTAAACTTTATATAATCCTTATAATTTTAGAATCCATATTATGAGTTTCTTAGTCATAATGCAAGAATAGATTCATTTTCAGTATTTCACTTTTATCAACTTTTGATAGTGAAACCTTTTTAAATACAATATTTTAAACTTTTTGACTAAATGGAGACATCAAAAAAATTTAAAATGAAACATCCCAAGCTTCCACGGTACGCTTTCCTTTGAATAAAACAGTAGCGTGTGTTGTACGCAACTTCGAGTTCTAACACACCGTAACCAATCAAACTAGCTGTTATGAATAGTAATACCTACTTTTTGAAATTATATATATTTTATATTTTAAAATGGACTTAATTTTTGGATTCGGAATATCAAATTTAGCCTAAGGTGAAATTTTGGTACTTTTCTGATAACTTTCATATTTTGATGAATAGTGAAAATTACTAAATTTTAATTAAAAACAACTTTTTTAATCAAAATAATTAATAGTGATAAATTATGAATTTGAGTGGTTTTAAAGTATATTTAGAATATAGTTTTACTATTTAATATAATGTTGGTCATTGGACATAATTTTACAATTAAACCGAACATAAACAAGTGTCAATCTTTTGATAGTTATTATCTCTTAAAAACACGCTTTTTGTTTTGACAGCGGGAATTAATTTTAAATTAATTTCTGCCACTTCTGTGTTTTGAATTTAGGAAAATGGATTCCATATTTGGAATCAGGATGTTCAAATTGTGTAAATAGGTAACTTTTATTTTTACACATTTTGAATAATTACTGCGGTAAATATTTTATTTACCATGGTTAAAGGGTAAATCCGGTAAATAAGGGTTAAAAAAAATAATATTATAATAATACTAAATTACCCTAAAACGTGTCTTAACCCTATTTGTTGATACATGGTCGACCATGGGCATCTTTGGGTATATTTTGGGACCCCATGGATCCACTTGTAAGTGATAATGACACTTTATTTTAATTAAGTCAAAATGAATACAAAAATGACACAAGCATATATCTTTTAGAACAACAATTTTTACATAGGGTTATACATGTTGGATTTTCGATTATAAATATTCATTAGAAAGATAAAAAGATTTCCTACATAAGTATATTTTATTTATAATTTTTAGACATTATATAATTTATTTTATTTATGACACAATGATGATGCAGTAATAGCTAAAATAGTGAAAAATAAAAATAATTGATCTTATAAATACCCAAATAATTATAATATGAAACTTTTAATGAATTAAACTAATTTTCTATGATAATATGATATATTAGGATTGATTTAATTGACTTTGTTCGAAGTAATAAATCTTTTAGGAGTTTCACAAAAATCAACTATTGAATAGTGTCAAAATTGACATAAAAGAGTTCTTAAAACAAATATTATATTATTAATTGATATTAAATTCCTAAAAATCTAAGGTTCGGCCAAGAGACTTATATTATGATAGGTTAATCATTAATGGACCACTTGGGGGTCGCTTGAATGTATATAGTAAGTTTATTAACCATATTATATAAAAATACAAAGAGACATTGTAAAAGTGAAACTAATTAACTTAGAGTTAATACTTAAAGATAAGGTTAATATAAGTACCCAAACCTGTCTAAATTCTATTGGATGAGTTGTTTTCGACCTATCCCCACCTCATCCTTTGAATAGTCAACTTTGGAGCCTTTAGAAACCGAATATGAATTTATTATAAATTAATATTTCTAGCTTTTCCAAAGGTGCCCCTCACCCCTCTTATAAAAGGGCACTCCTCCTTCTCATTTCTTCACACCTCTAAAGCCTTTTGGTTCGGCCAAACTCTGCCCATATACTCTCCCAACATCCCTCAATACAACCTAGAGGCCTTAGTTTGATCAGAAAGCCAACCTAAGGAGCCCTTTTGATCAAATCAAAAGGAAGAACCCGAAGAAGAGGTAATGATCTCACCACCCTTTTCTAAGTTCATTTCTTCTTCCACTTCTTCTTCCTTTGTTCTTACCATTATGAAATAATAACTCCAGTATCTCACATATACTGTGATGTTATTATAAATATGGTACAATCATATTCAGTATTCTATCCACCCTTTGAATAACATGTCACCATACGTGCGTACGTACGGCTTACCGTCTCCACGTCGTGGTGTAATTGTTATTCAATATAATATTATTTGGATGGGTATAATAATGATGTGTAACTCATGTAAATAATAAATATAACATGTTAATGATTCTGTATATATGATATACCATCCATTTATATATTATTTTAATATCAAAAGAATGATATTGTCGCTCGTGCGTACGTACGGACTACCGTCTCCACGAACGCGATGAGATTCATTCTCCATCGTAACCATTAAAGCGTAATTATCATTTTATGATTTAAAAATGATGTTTAAGGACTTGATATCATTCTGGATATGAATAATATACAACCTATCCTTTACAAACATGTCTTACGTAACAAAACATATGAAAGAAAACAGGTAAGTTAACACCCGAAACAACGATAATACTAAGATATTATTATCAAATCAATATTAAAAGATCATATATGATATCATATTAATGTATATGATTCTTGTATAATTTAATAACAATTATTTCACCATTATACAGGAGGTTAACCTACCACAACCAAGGAAAAGTACAAGGTAAGGGTTTATTTCACAATCTCTTCATTATCTGAGGTTGTTTATACGTAATAATCTACTGGGATATCTTTATCATCCACATCCATGTTTCTTAAAAATGTATTTCAAAACATTTTTACTATTTACAAGAATATGGGTTAAAGTCATTTATACCCTTGTTTGACTTTTTATAAGAGGTTTATAAAGGAATCTTTCCGTCGTTTTCAAAACAAGGTCCTTTTTAACCTTTTCGACAGAATTGAGGTAAGAATGTTTTTTTTAACTTATACGGCGGGTGCGGTTATTTTCCGCCGTTATAAAATCATAGAAGCTTTCCTTACAAGCTTATAAGAATATTTTCAAAGAAAATGTTTTATTTTATATGGCTCTTAAATGATTTCAAAAATAGAAAGAGATATTTCTCTAAAAAGTGATTTGATTTCATCTATGTCAACATCCTTTAATGGATTTTACGCTTATTTGAAGTTGATACAGAACTTCTATATTGTATTGAAGGTTTTGTGATATTTTTGACTGTGGATGTGCTATTTTATACCATTCATAGTTTATGGTGAAACTATTGACATTTTGTATACTAGTTTTAATCCGAATGTTTATGTTATATTTCAAACTTTTCTTCAGATGAATGTGCTAAACAAGTATGTTCCGGGTTGGGGACCGGTAAAAGTAAGCCCTCCAGGTTGGGGACTGGTAAAAGTAAGCCCTCCAGGTTGGGGACTGGTTAAAGTAAGCCCTCCAGGTTAGGGACTGGTAAAAGTATGCCCTCCGGGTTGGTGTCCGGTTATTAGAGGCACTCCGGGTTGGTGTCCGGTTATTAGAGGCACTCCGGGTTGGTGTCCGGTTATTAGAGGCACTCCGGGTTGGGTTCCGGTTAGAAGTAACCCCTAGGTCTTGGGATGAGGCCTAGACAAAGAAATTAACGTTTAGCATTATGCATTCCAACATTATGAAAGTGGTTATTGATTTTTGCATGTGATTATTCGATTAGTAGAATATCCATGTGAATAAGTAAATGGCATTATTTCATTTTACTTTTGCCATACCATGTTGAAGTTCAATTTTAAAAGGCTTTTGTTTTAGTAATTCATTGCCTTAAATGTTTATGCTTATTTTGAATGTTCCGCTATATTGTTATCCTTACTGGGCATTTGAGCTCACCCCTTTTCTATGTTTTATTTTTCCCAGGTAGTGAAGAAGTAAATTATGATTGACTTGCAGGGATATTACGAGGGGTTTATAGTGTGGATTATGGAGACAATTTGTTGTTGTAGTAGTTTTTCGTTTAATGATGTAATGTAAAACTTATGAATATATCTAGTGTTTCCAAGGCTACTAAACCAATCGGTCTTTCGGGATTTGATCCTTCTTGTGATCATGCCAATGTTATGTAATTAATGCACCGACTCTGGGCAACTGGGGTCGGGGCGTTACAGTTGGTATCAGAGGAAGTTTAGTACAAACCTTGGAAGCTAGATTTAGATAAACTCTGATTAGAGCACGTAGACCTAAGATGAACTTTGAGGATTAGTATAGAAGAACTTCCTAGAATTTTGGTATTGTAGAGATTTTGTGAGTTTTTCGAGCAATACATCCCTGTCTGGATACGAGCAGGTAGAGGCGGCTCTGGCACAGATGTACCTAGGGGTAAAACCCGAAAACACCGCTTTGAGCTAGACTCGAACGGGAACTGGTGCACGACAACGGGCCCTGCTGCACTCTTGGTTACGACACTCCCGGGGGATATGCTTAGGATAACTCTCACTATCTTTACAAATCATTATGAAGGGTTTATGAGTATATACTTCCTCAAAGAAAACAATTTTATGATTATGGATTATATCCATAAATAGTTCAATTTATGTTAAGTGTTTTATGAGTATGGGATTATGTATTTTGATGCATAAACTGATCTAGTTTATGCCATTTTTTTAGAAATGGCGCCCAGTAGAAGGAATGAGAACTCCAGAAATGCACATGATCCAAAGAGAAGGAAGGATCATATCTTTCATGGTCTTAAGCTAGAATTTATAAGAGAAATAGTCTCCCATGTATTATCATCATATGAAGAAATAATATCATGTGTTGATAAGATAAGTAAAGAGTTTACTGAGTCCTATGGCTTTGAAGGGAAGCAAGAGAATAAAAGGATGGAAGAGAGAAAAATGGATAAAGGGAAGAGGGAAAAGAAGAATTTTCCCATATGTGGTAACTGTGGAAAGAAACACCCTGGAAATTGCCTGAAAGGAATGGGAGTTTGTTATAAGTGTGGAGGAAAAGGGCACAAAGTACATGACTGCAAGGGTAAGAAAATGGTTTCAAATGTACAATGCTTCATTTGCAAGGAGTTTGGACACTACGCGAACCTATGTCCCAGTCATCAGACTATGCCACAAATGATGCTATTGGATAATAATCAAGTTATGATACTACCACAGATGAAGAAGAATGATTAGAGTTCTTATGTTGATTATGTCAATTGAGTGTTGTATCAACAATGTACTTGTTATAATAATTATGGAGTATATAGGATTGTACTGCAGTACTATTTCATTAAGGACTTGAGATTGTGTGGAACAAAGAAAAGTGACTCAATATCAGGATAAATTTTTGGAAAATATATGGTTGAGAGAATGATAAACCATAATATAGTTCTAATACCGAGGTAGTGATTTTCGAATAATACATGATTATTTTGGAAAAATTATATTGGATATTCTTGACTACCTTGGAACTAATTAATGATTTTTATATTCCATCATTGTTGGGGTTTAAAACATTTTTGGATTAATGAAGTATATCCAGCATTCTATATGGAATAAGGGAGCATGAATGTAATCAATAAGGAATATGGTAATACATGATGAAGGTATTCATATTCTATTACGGGGTAAAAAGGATCTATATTATGTTTACCTTCCTTATAAATGTTGGACTGTGAGTTTAGACAGAAGTATTTTGGATAGTTCTAGTTTGGATTATTTTGGATTGCCATAAAAGAACAACCCGGAGGTCGGGCGGCAATCCGTCGCGTCCGGCAAGGCTGCGAGACTTGAACCCGCAACCGAAGGGAGACAAGGGTGTATCACCTACCACTGTCCCACGAGATTTCCTGAATTAAATAATGTAGTTTTTTTTTAAAAGATCTGGTAGATGAATTATAAATTCATTTATTTTGGAACCCTGTACGAATAGTATAAATAGAAAAAAAAATTACGTTCTAGAGTGAAAGATGAGTTTGTGGTAGAAATTTATTAATGGGTAAAATTCTAATTATAAATTAAGTATATCTCCTTATGATCTTAGCCAATCTCATAAATAAATTCCTCATCATTAATAAAAGGAACTTAGAACAAAAATGTTGTCCTAGATGGTACCTTAAATCATCACTAATTTATGGCTTTGGGATTGTTGGCCTTTTCATAGCCATGTTCTCTACCACTCTCCATCAGATAATTGATGGTTAGATTTCTCTTCCATATCCATATTTTCCTACATGGAACCCTAGTATGTGTTATTTTCGGTAATCTTCATACTTTCCACTCTTTATTTTAAATAGAGGCCTCATTAATTCATTTTTCGATGTGGGATTTCAACTAAGATATTTTGAAACGTCAAAAATGTGTTATCCTAATACCCTATGTTTTGTTGAACCGATGGTATTTCAAATCATCATAGATTGATGAATTTAAGGACCTCAATTATACACTTGTTTGTGATTTATGACCTCAATCACTACCTATAAATATTTACGTTTTTCCTCCGATTATATGTCTCTAATTTCCACCAATGTTCTCTTAATCGAGATCATAATTTGGTGGTGACCCTTTGATTTCTCTTTTCCTCATATTAATACTAAATTTTAGTAACCCAATTTCCGATGTGGGGTTTCCCACAAATATATTTTCTACTTTCAACCTTTTATTTTTTAAGAACAATTTCAAATTGCGAGGACGCAATTTATTGAAGGAGGGGAGAATGTAACACCCCAAGATTTCATAGTGTGTTATTTCTTCAAAATAATTCAATAACTTGCACTACACGCAACACTGAGTTCAATTGCACCATGAATTGCCAAAAAAAAAAGCCATTAAAAGAGGTCATGAATAGTATTAACTAAATTTTAAACTTTATATAATCCTTATAATTTTAGAATCCATATTATGAGTTTCTTAGTCATAATGCAAGAACAGATTCATTTTCAGTATTGCACTTTTATCAACTTTTGATAGTGAAACCTTTTTAAATACAATATTTTAAACTTTTTGACTAAATGGAGACATCAAAAAAATTTAAAATGAAACATCCCAAGCTTCCACGGTACGCTTTCCTTTGAATAAAACAGTAGCGTGTGTTGTACGCAACTTCGAGTTCTAACACACCGTAACCAATCAAACTAGCTGTTATGAATAGTAATACCTACTTTTTGAAATTATATATATTTTATATTTTAAAATGGACTTAATTTTTGGATTCGGAATATCAAATTTAGCCTAAGGTGAAATTTTGGTACTTTTCTGATAACTTTCATATTTTGATGAATAGTGAAAATTACTAAATTTTAATTAAAAACAACTTTTTTAATCAAAATAATTAATAGTGATAAATTATGAATTTGAGTGGTTTTAAAGTATATTTAGAATATAGTTTTACTATTTAATATAATTTTGGTCATTGGACATAATTTTACAATTAAACCGAACATAAACAAGTGTCAATCTTTTGATAGTTATTATCTCTTAAAAACACGCTTTTTGTTTTGACAGCGGGAATTAATTTTAAATTAATTTCTGCCACTTCTGTGTTTTGAATTTAGGAAAATGGATTCCATATTTGGAATCAGGATGTTCAAATTGTGTAAATAGGTAACTTTTATTTTTACACATTTTGAATAATTACTGCGGTAAATATTTTATTTACCATGGTTAAAGGGTAAATCCGGTAAATAAGGGTTAAAAAATAATAATATTATAATAATACTAAATTACCCTAAAACGTGTCTTAACCCTATTGGTTGATACATGGTCGACCATGGGCATCTTTGGGTCTATTTTGGGACCCCATGGATCCACTTGTAAGTGATAATGACACTTTATTTTAATTAAGTCAAAATGAATACAAAAATGACACAAGCATATATCTTTTAGAACAACAATTTTTACATAGGGTTATACATGTTGGATTTTCGATTATAAATATTCATTAGAAAGATAAAAAGATTTCCTACATAAGGATATTTTATTTATAATTTTTAGACATTATATAATTTATTTTATTTATGACACAATGATGATGCAGTAATTACTAAAATAGTGAAAAATAAAGATAATTGATCTTATAAATACCCAAATAATTATAATATGAAACTTTTAATGAATTAAACTAATTTTCTATGATAATATGATATACTAGGATTGATTTAATTGACTTTTTTCGAAGTAATCAATCTGTTAGAAGTTTCACAAAAATCAACTATTGAATAGTGTCAAAATTGACATAAAAGAGTTCTTAAAAAAAATATTATATTATTAATTGATATTAAATTCCTAAAAATCTAAGGTTCGGCCAAGAGACTTATATTATGATATTTTAATCATTAATGGACCACTTGGGGGTCGCTTGGATGTATATAGTAAGTTTATTAACCATATTATATAAAAATACAAAGAGACATTGTAAAAGTGAAACTAATTAACTTAGAGTTAATACTTAAAGATAAGGTTAATATAAGTACCCAAACCTGTCTAAATTCTATTGGATGAGTTTTTTTCGACCTATCCCCACCTCATCCTTTGAATAGTCAACTTTGGAGCCTTTAGAAACCGAATATGAATTTATTATAAATTAATATTTCTAGCTTTTCCAAAGGTGCCCCTCACCCCTCTTATAAAAGGGCACTCCTCCTTCTCATTTCTTCACACCTCTAAAGCCTTTTGGTTCGGCCAAACTCTGCCCATATACTCTACCAACATCCCTCAATACAACCTAGAGGCCTTAGTTTGATCATAAAGCCAACCTAAGGAGCCCTTTTGATCAAATCAAAAGGAAGAACCCGAAGAAGAGGTAATGATCTCACCACCCTTTTCTAAGTTCATTTCTTCTTCCACTTCTTCTTCCTTTGTTCTTACCATTCTGAAATAATAACTCCAGTATCTCACATATACTGTGATGTTATTATAAATATGGTACAATCATA
The DNA here is from genome assembly GCA_963277665.1 of Viscum album. Taxonomy (NCBI): domain Eukaryota; kingdom Viridiplantae; phylum Streptophyta; class Magnoliopsida; order Santalales; family Viscaceae; genus Viscum; species Viscum album. Next base: position 117,068,882 of record OY728156.1, on the reverse strand, counting down.
TTCAGTATTCTATCCACCCTTTGAATAACATGTCACCATACGTGCGTACGTACGGCTTACCGTCTCCACGTCGTGGTGTAATTGTTATTCAATATAATATTATTTGGATGGGTATAATAATGATGTGTAACTCATGTAAATAATAAATATAACATGTTAATGATTCTGTATATATGATATACCATCCATTTATATATTATTTTAATATCAAAAGAATGATATTGTCGCTCGTGCGTACGTACGGACTACCGTCTCCACGAACGCGATGAGATTCATTCTCCATCGTAACCATTAAAGCGTAATTATCATTTTATGATTTAAAAATGATGTTTAAGGACTTGATATCATTCTGGATATGAATAATATAAAACCTATCCTTTACAAACATGTCTTACGTAACAAAACATATGAAAGAAAACAGGTAAGTTAACACCCGAAACAACGATAATACTAAGATATTATTATCAAATCAATATTAAAAGATCATATATGATATCATATTAATGTATATGATTCTTGTATAATTTAATAACAATTATTTCACCATTATACAGGAGGTTAACCTACCACAACCAAGGAAAAGTACAAGGTAAGGGTTTATTTCACAATCTCTTCATTATCTGAGGTTGTTTATACGTAATAATCTACTGGGATATCTTTATCATCCACATCCATGTTTCTTAAAAATGTATTTCAAAACATTTTTACTATTTACAAGAATATGGGTTAAAGTCATTTATACCCTTGTTTGACTTTTTATAAGAGGTTTATAATGGAATCTTTCCGTCGTTTTCAAAACAAGGTCCTTTTTAACCTTTTCGACAGAATTGAGGTAAGAATGTTTTTTTTAACTTATACGGCGGGTGCGGTTATTTTCCGCCGTTATAAAATCATAGAAGCTTTCCTTACAAGCTTATAAGAATATTTTCAAAGAAAATGTTTTATTTTATATGGCTCTTAAATGATTTCAAAAATAGAAAGAGATATTTCTCTAAAAAGTGATTTGATTTCATCTATGTCAACATCCTTTAATGGATTTTACGCTTATTTGAAGTTGATACAGAACTTCTATATTGTATTGAAGGTTTTGTGATATTTTTGACTGTGGATGTGCTATTTTATACCATTCATAGTTTATGGTGAAACTATTGACATTTTGTATACTAGTTTTAATCCGAATGTTTATGTTATATTTCAAACTTTTCTTCAGATGAATGTGCTAAACAAGTATGTTCCGGGTTGGGGACCGGTAAAAGTAAGCCCTCCAGGTTGGGGACTGGTAAAAGTAAGCCCTCCAGGTTGGGGACTGGTTAAAGTAAGCCCTCCAGGTTAGGGACTGGTAAAAGTATGCCCTCCGGGTTGGTGTCCGGTTATTAGAGGCACTCCGGGTTGGTGTCCGGTTATTAGAGGCACTCCGGGTTGGTGTCCGGTTATTAGAGGCACTCCGGGTTGGGTTCCGGTTAGAAGTAACCCCTAGGTCTTGGGATGAGGCCTAGACAAAGAAATTAACGTTTAGCATTATGCATTCCAACATTATGAAAGTGGTTATTGATTTTTGCATGTGATTATTCGATTAGTAGAATATCCATGTGAATAAGTAAATGGCATTATTTCATTTTACTTTTGCCATACCATGTTGAAGTTCAATTTTAAAAGGCTTTTGTTTTAGTAATTCATTGCCTTAAATGTTTATGCTTATTTTGAATGTTCCGCTATATTGTTATCCTTACTGGGCATTTGAGCTCACCCCTTTTCTATGTTTTATTTTTCCCAGGTAGTGAAGAAGTAAATTATGATTGACTTGCAGGGATATTACGAGGGGTTTATAGTGTGGATTATGGAGACAATTTGTTGTTGTAGTAGTTTTTCGTTTAAAGATGTAATGTAAAACTTATGAATATATCTAGTGTTTCCAAGGCTACTAAACCAATCGGTCTTTCGGGATTTGATCCTTCTTGTGATCATGCCAATGTTATGTAATTAATGCACCGACTCTGGGCAACTGGGGTCGGGGCGTTACAAAATCAATATCCTCCCATGGGGATAACACCCTTGGGTTTGTTTCGAATAATCATGGTCATTAGGAGGAACAAAGAAGAATAAAACAAATTAAAATATTAATAAATGAATAACATATCTTATTTGAATTATAATTTAGAGAAAATATTAATTATTGAAAGAAATCATATAATACATTAATCATGGTTGAGGGACCAAGGGTTACCACCCTTAAAAAGGAGGTGAAAGTTTGTTTATAAATGAAATAATGATTATGAGATTATTTACACATATATTTTATATGAGAGAGAGATATTCTTCCATGTATGTACATTATGGATCCTTCATCAAGTTATTATTTTCCCACGATCTGTGTTCACTAAATTTTCATGTATGAACAACATGTGATTCATCTCTAGGTGATAACTCAATTTAATTAAAAAATAGAATGGAATATAATGTTTTTTTATAAAAATACACATGATGACCATGTGTGTTTATGGTGGATACAATGGCTACAAATGTTCTTCATAAATCGTATGGTTTCTGTTGGAGTACTTCCAAACCTTTGTTTAATATTATTAATGAATCCCAAGTGAATTGAGTTATAATATTGATATTACTTCTTACATTTAAACCATGCATGAGGGATAGTGGTAATCATATGAAGTGACATAGAGGTTGAGAGTGCATCAAGGGAGAAATGATAGTTGTGTTAAGGCATAAAATATAATTGGGTAACTTGGTTCACATTGCAAGGTAAGAAGGTTGAATGATAACATCACATGTGTTGAAATAAATTTTAATTATACATACAAAACAACCTTCTTATTAGGTTATTCATATATAGATAGTATATTATCCATATATAGAACTTCCATATGGGTTTACTATTATATGACGTCTTGATCATGCATTTTATTCATACAAATTAATTATTTCATGATCGATGACATGAAAATACCTTGTATTTACTCATACATAGCACAATCGCAGATATATTTATTACATATCATCCTTCCCACATACATTGTATTAATTTCTAAACATACAGAACCATTTTTTAGAACACATGGACATTAATATTTAAATGAGGAAAAAATATATAATCATTTAATATCTGAATTTATGATATTTTTACATTAATCTAATTATTAAAACTATAAAAATAATATGTATTTATTTACAATATTATAATATATATATATATATATTAACTAAAATAAAACTATTACTAAAAATATTGAAACATCTGTATTAATCAAAGGTCCTGAAACAAAGTCTCATTAACATGAAGTAGATCTTAAGGGGATGTAATGTATACATCATATCATACATGATGAACCAACACCCTTATATTAGGTAAAGTTCCATGTATAAGATCTACATCAACCTAATGTATTACTCAACAATGAATACTAAACCTAGCACACTGACCATTCCATAGTGTTTTCACTCATGCCAGATTTCATTATCTAATTACCTAATATTAATGGGTGAACCTTTTGGTTACCTAAACCATCTCATACTCAAACTCTTATATATTTAAGTTGGTTTTCATAAATACCCATAAACTAACCCACATATCTTCTAGCACTAATAACAAGCCAAGGAACCTCATTCTATTCCTAATTAATTAAGGGGGACAACCCAACATCATTACGCCAACAACAATACTACTAGGTTATTCCCAAGCCATAACACCTACAAAACCCCTTATCAAGGATAACTATAATATCTAAAATTATTTTATTTCTTAAATAACTTATAAATAATAATTATAATCACACACACAAACACACCCATAATCATGATAGTCCATGTAACCCATTAAAAATTTCATAACATGGTAATGGCTTCCTACCTCGAACCATAATAAGGTAACTCACCAAACAATATTTCTTGATTCAATCCTAATCACCCAGAACATTAGAAACTAAAATAAACCCTATAAATTAAGGATTTTAGTTATAAGAATAATAAACAACTGATGGTTGCAACAATTATGACTTAAATGGGGTTAGATTTACTCGAGAAGAAAAATCAAAACTGAAAACACTTCTGTCTAGTATGAAATAAGGTTCAGAGGATATTTAGAACCCAATAAGGAATACAAATGAGGTATATTGTCATTTTTGGTTGGGGTTGAGGATATGAGGGTATTAAAATATGTTTTGGGTGAAATTATTAACCCCCAAAACACCCATATAGACCACCAAGAACTCAGTCTACCTATACCAGGAACTCATTGCTCCACCAAACACCTGATACTCTCCCTCTAGAAATTCGGTGGGTATATAGGGGATATAAGGCCCTTTTACATTCCATAAGGTACATAATAACACTAAAATAGGTACCAGGTGTCCTCTTTTATTTTAAAAAATAATAGGACCCTAAATACTACTCTTTAATATTCCATCGACTCTCGACCCAATCTGAAAACAACATTATGCATCCACAATTAAATAATTCAATAAAAAAATAATCAATGAATTTTACCTTGAAATTTGAGGGGTTTCACATAAAAAATCCCTTCCTCCTTGTTCAATTGATCTCACACTAATTTAAATATATTAAATAATTCTACAATTATGAAATATAACTCTATAATTTATCAAAATACATCCATTAGTAGTATCTTATCTTCTTCATATGTTGATAACATCAATATCACATTAAGTAACTCCTGACAGGGCTTTAACCTCAATTCATTTCTATACAAAAAATCTTATTCCAAAGGATTAGAACCCCTAAAAAGTTTTCTATACAATTCTTTTCTCAACAAAATATATATATTTTTTCTCCCGACATAAATACTTGTTGAATATCAATTATTAGACTAAATCATCTCAGGTTTTCACAATTAACACTCCTGTTTTTCTTAACTAAGAGTCATTACAAAATGTTAGTGATTCATAATCCATTCTATATTAGAATCATCGTATTTCATGAAAACATAATTACCTTACTATTATTCACCCATGTATCATCTTTGTTTTCCCTAAGGTTAGAAAATTTATAAACTATCCAATGAAATCAGAGTGGTACACATTTATTTTCACAATAAAATACATTAATAATGATCTTAATCATTATTTTTCTAATAATATTGATGCATATGAATTTTGAATAATTGTTTGATTATACCGAAATAGGATGTTTATATAAATGAAAGTCCACTTTTGGGTTAACAAGACCCTTGAAAAGAACTTTATCTCCCAACAAAAAAATAAAAATATGATTTTATCACAATCTAGTATTGAATATGAATATCATTATATAATTATTATCATCATTGAGATACTTTAGACCTGATAATTATTCTATGAATTTGGATTTCCAATGATAAATACATCTCAAATTATGTTTTATAATCATATAGTCACATTGATCACTATCAACTAATCTTACATGACTGCACCAAACACATTGATGTGAATAGTCACTTTCAACAAAATCATTTAGAGCAGAAGCATATTGGTTTCAAACATATCCTTACTATAGATAAATTTTACCAAATCTTCACCAATGACAACTCTGAACATTGAGTCATGGTTCTCTACAGCATGTTCTAGATACACAACATCTATGACCCAAGATGAGGGGATTATTGTAATATATTATTTTATATTTTTTATTGGACTCTTGAATTAAAAGATAGTTATATCTTAAATTTAGTGAAAATGTCATACCCAATCATGTTGAGTGCAGTTATTTTATTTATGTGTTAACTTTTCACATTGGTCATACCCCATGATGTATCTCTTTAAACTATTTATAAAAGTGTATAAACTCTTATTGATATATGAAACTTCATATGACATGGTTGAATAAGTTTAATTAGGTAAAATTATCCTAATAAATGATTGATATTTTTTATAAACATTTAAATAAAACATGGATAAATGTGGTGATCTAATCATCCCATCGATTGATGAAGATTATTTTATAATAAATAATATTGAAAATAAAATTATGGACGAAACAAATATAATAAGTTAAAAGTTATGAAATACACAATAATTTGTATATAATATTTGAAAATGAATCATTTACAAAAGGATATGATGGCTGATACGTTCCTTTAATAGAATTTTTGATGAATTAAGTGCGCATCAAAGTCCCAAGAAAATAAATCTAGAATAATATATATATTCTAGGAAATAATGACTGATAACTTGAAACTTTTTGGAGAATAATAAATTATATGTTAAATAAAAATATCATTATCTATGAAAATCAAATGGAATGATGATTGTATAAAATATAAAGAGTGAATTGGTTATTTTAAGAAAATCAAGGAACATGATTAAAGGTGGATGAAACCATAAACCTTGATTAAAAACAATAACATCATGAAAATAGAATAAATAAATCTATATGATCAACCAAATTGAATGTTCAATATAATTACGTAAAACAAATTTTCAAAATAGATCAAATTTTTATTACTGGTCTTGTTATCATAACTTTCACTAATAATGTATTTTCTGATCATATTTAATCATTTTTTATGTTTAGACAATGGAGATATAAAACATGGGTATACGAAACAAATGAATATGGTAAAACACATTATTACTATACTAAAATATACTAGATACTTATTTCACACATAAATGCATCAAATAAAAGTGATCATTCCAAATAATATTGAAGAAAAAAATCTATTAATTTCTCAGTACACTCAATAAAAATTTAAATTGATGGAAATCATCTCAAAAAAATTAATTATGCACATTTGGGACACATTATCATAAATAAATAAAAAGGGAATTATATAATTGGTCCATTTTGGAACTACATTCACTACCTCTTCCAAAGTTCAAAAAAATCTTTTTGGTATTATTTTACCAATATATCTATATTATATCCATTCTACATATACACTATTAAATCTATAAGGTTTTTTCTATCATATTGAAATAATTTCACTTGTTCCCTAATAAATATCATACCCATTAAAGTATCTCAATGTTTATAAATACTATTTTTTTAATAACACACATTAAGACATCTCAATTTTTTATAAAAACTGTTTATTTTAGAAACCACACAAATAAAATAAGGTATAATTAGATATTGGTAATATTATTTGCATATTTACTATTAACTACAAATAAAAAAAATATAAATGAGAAAATAATACTCCACTTGAAAAATGTGGATAATTTAGGAATTATACATGTGATGTGGATTTTGATCCAAAAATTTTAAAAAATGAAAAAGAAAGATAATAAATGAAAACAAAGGAATAAAATAAAATTTAATAACAAAATAAACTATATTCTTAAAAAAAATATTCGAACAGATATAATTTCACCTTCAGTAACAATGAGTTATATCCAGTCCCAATTATTTCTTTTCAAACTCTAAACATCACCCTCTTTCCTATTTATTCCTTACCTTGTATTTTTTACTAAAAAATATAACCCATTTAGTTTAGAAAAAAACATTTTCAATTTTCATTTTCTAAAAAATGTTTATTTTTAAAACTTGTGAAATTATTTTAACGTATCATTTTAGAAGTAAAAAATAAAAATAATAGCTTTTTTGAAGAAAAAAACAATTTATTTTAATTTTTAATAAATTAAAAATGCACATAGTGGGAGTATTCCCAACTTTCTAAACCATTATATAAAATGTTTTCTCAAATATTTTTTGGAAATTAAAAAAATATTTATTGAGTGCACGATTAGTTTCTATTCTAATCCATCTATTTTGACTAAAAATTATAGAGTGGTTATGAATTTATTAAGTGGATGAGTCTTAATTCATTTTTTGACTAAGTTTATCTAATTCATGTTATCTCATGATTTTAAATTTTGTTTCATTTTCTCATATTAAGACCAAAATATCTTAAATTATCTTTATTAATAATAGTTTTTGACAATATTTTTGTGACACAGTTTTCTTTTAACACAATCTCAATATGATTTCATTGTTTGGGAAACAATAGAGTGAATCCTCTCTCTCTCTATCTATCTTAAGAAACACCCTAATGCATTAAGTGTTAAATAAATACCATGGTTCCATTTCACTAAATTATTTCCCCAGGTCTAGGATCCACTTTCAACATTTGGTGAATTACCATAACAGAGTCCTAGAGATTTATTCTACGTGTTTTGATTCTGAAGCACTAATCACTAGAATAAATCCAAAAAATATTCAACTATGTACTAAATAACTGTAAATTCTATAAAAAATTAATAAAAAATTAACGTATCATAGTTTATAATAAAAATTACACCCAAGACACTCCACCAGATCAAAACACTCCACAAACTCAAGCTTATATGTCTAAAAAACATCAAGTGAAAAAAATAAAAAAAGAAATAAAAATAATATATTTTAAATTAATTAGTCTTCAGTGCCTCGTCTATACGAAAAATTACTACTTCCTTTAATTTCTTAGAAGAATAATATATTACAATTAATATAAAAAATTACTAATAATAGATAAATATTTAATACATGTGTATAAGTTGTCACAACTAACCTTTATAGCACGAATAACTAATAAAATTGTTCCATGACCTTGTGAGATATATAGATGACCCAAAATTGGTGTTGGAAACATATTATTACCCATAGTCAATTATTCCTTAATTTATAACTTCAAATTAATGTGACATTTATTCTCACAAAACCCTGTGACGATTTATATGAAGAATTTTAAGGAAAACCTAAAGTTTCTATAATGTAAGAAAACACTATATAACTTAATTAGAATGATTCTAACATGAGACATAACTTCAAAACATTCATAATCTAGACTCAACCACTCATTCTCCTATTTATGGAACATATCATCCATACCATCATGCCTCCTCTCGGCTATGTGCTTCCATGAATCTTCATTAGTATAATTATAATTTTTTGTAATCACTCATTCTATATACATGGAATAAAATCACCAATATAGACTTAAAAATTCCTAAGAATAGCCTACTTTAATAATTATTTCAATAATTCAAGATTATTTTAATATTAAGGAAAATTTTAATCATTTTAACTTACATAAAAAATAGTTATGGTATTTATTGCACCTTTTGGTTACCCAAGTTCTTTTAAGGCACAATTTTATATCATAACTTCACAAAATATAAACATGGAAAACATTTAATATTTTTTATAAGCTCAATATATCATCCATATCTCTATTATAAATTTTTCAAGAATCTCTTAAATGAAATGATACTTCATCTAATGTGATTTTTTGTGAGTGAAATAATGGATTGTTGAAAAAATGAATTTATCTCTAACTGTCATAGAAAAAATACTAAATTTCCTAATTTCGTTTAGGTTCCTCTAATTTTTTTCCAAGATCAATTCATTATTTGATTTTGTGATGGGAAAATACTCTACATCTATTGTGGATAGTTTAACAACTGGATACATCCCTGATATATAATTTTTGGATATACCTCTGATATTAAGAAAAATGACTATGGTACTCTTATATGCATACATATCTTGTAAAGACCCTGACCCCTGTAGCCCAAGATGGTTTATTACTTTATTACATTATAATAAGATACATGTGATCACTTCCCCAAGGACTGAACAGATTAGTATATTTGGAAAACTAGTTAAAAACATAATTGTAACATTTCAACTTGAAATGAAATATAACATAGAAACACCTTTGGAAACATCCCAATTCTCATAGATTATCACTACATGTAAAACATAATATACATTTTTCCATCCTGGAAAAAATAAAACTTATGAAAGGGGTGATATCATGTGATCAGTAAGGGTAATAAATATAATTAAATCTATCATAAATAAACACAAAAAATTAATGGTGAATAACTAACAACAGGTTCCATTAAAATATAAACATGAGCATAATATGGGAGGAATAAAAGGTGGTAAAGTAAATCCATATAAATAATCACATTAAAATGATACTTACCCATAGATATTATACTTGTAAAATAATCACATGGATTATCAATAACTAATTCATAATGAGGGAATCCATAATGTGGGACATCACAAAAATAACATCAAGGAATCTGCCAAGGATTCTATATAAATGGGAAAGTCCTCAGCAAAAACATTGTCTTTTTTATCTCATGAGACCTACTGTTTCATATAGAGTCTATAGAAGGCCCCAACCAACACTTAATAAGTCTAATTAATTCCTTATACAAGTGGTGTGAAATATAATCAACATATACATTCATATTGAAACTAGTATATGAAATGGAATTAATTCTCTAATCAGTAAACATAATGATAAAGTATCCAAAGTAATTTGGTGAATGGTATAAATATTATACATCCCCAATCAAAATTATCATAAACCATTAAATAAAATATGGTATAAAATATCATAATAGATCAACCTAAATTAAGAAAAATAAATTAATATAAGGGGTATCCATAGATATAAATGGGTATCATAATCATGTCACCAGGAACAACAAATTTGTGTATCATAATAGAATCAATAAAATAATGGATTTAAATCATACAAGGAAATTCATAAGGGAAAATAAAAATATATATTGATAATTTATTTCCAACTTAATTAAAAACATTTAAAAAGTGTGTTTAATAAACTTTTGAAATGATCCACTTTAGTATTATTTAAGGGAAGATATAGAAGAGTATTTAAAGAGGAAAAAGGAATAACTTCTTTAATAAAACCATAAATGAAGTATTGTAGTTTTCAAGATAAAAATAGTGATTTAATAAAAATATTGTTGGATTAAATATATTATGGAGTATACTTGAAAATGGGTGATAAGTTGGGATAGTCCCCTCAGGTTTGCTTATCAAGAAGAATTTAGAAGGATACATTATAAACCACGTATTCCCTCATAAAAAAAGAATAATTGGGATAGGTAAATATATTTGGAACATAAAAAAAGAATGTAGTAGTATTATATAAGAATAAATAAGAATTACATTTGGGTAAATAGAGATAAAGTGTAACCTAAAGGAAAAAATGGATGTTTGGGGATAATCCCTTACCCCTTTAAATCAATCGAATAATATTCCATATTTAATTAATAATAAAAAAATGAAAAATTGAGTACCATGAATATATATATATTAATGATATGGTATATCAAATGCGGGTAAAAATACTACACACACAATAAATAATTAATGAATAAATCTTATCTTTCATAAGTAGATGTGAGATGAGAAACCCCATAACTTATGCCAAAAAGTGTTCTTTAATTGAAATTAATATCATGGATAAAGATATTAGATTCACTAATAGTTTAATTCATAAACTCTTTAACTTATATTTTATTTTTTATAATTATATTAAGTTTATTTATGGACTTTTTGATGAGATATAAGATTAAATTTTATCATATGGGAGTGTTCGACTCCTTGGTTTTCATGATTGGTTCACATGTGTACATGTATCAAATATAATGGAAAATGGGGATAGTTATCCGAATTGAAATAATTTTTTAGTAATGAGATTCCAAAAGGATAAGTAGTATTATATATAATTTTTCCCATATATGAAGTTGATTCAATATATAATAAAATAATGATATCCATTTATATTATTTTGTCATTTTTTCTACCCTTGCACATTTTTTTAGTTTTATTAATTAATATTATGTATATATACTAGTTTCAGAAGACTAAATATGTTACAATATACATTTCCCTATCTGTATTAACCATTATAATGGTGTTATGACTAACCTTGAAGGCAGTAACAAAAAATCATCATCCACGAAGGTGGTGAATCGAAACCTCATAGATGATGTTTTCATTTTTAGAACATAATGGGAAGATAAGCGAATTGATGGAGGATATACCATTAACATAATAAAATTACGGTATAGATATGATACTAGAGTTATCATTTTAATTTGGATAGGGGAGGTGTAGGAAGGATATGAAAATAAAATAAATTATAACATATGGATGGTTTTAACTCTAGAGTTTCGTCTCGTTTTAAACCTCCTTAAGGGACATGGAAGTGGCCTTTTGGTGAGATCAAAAGGACCAAAATGCAGGGAAGAGGTTTGGGAGACGAATTGGTTATAGTATATTAAAACTAAAAATCATACAAGTTGGGAGCAGAAGGGGTGTTGATAGGTGGAATTTATAGTGGATAGGGGTGTTTTTTATTTTATGAATTAGTTTATTATTTTGGATCAATACTATCAATAGTATTGATTATTTTGACTAAATATCGTAACTAGATATTTTGAGTTCAAGATAATGGAAACTTAAATCATACCTGACTCAACCCTGACTCAAAAATACACCCTAACAATTTTTCAATGTGAATATTTTAATTATAGAATCTATTTTATAAATATAATTTTCTAAATATAATAATTTTAATTTTTATATAAAAACATCATTTAGTCGAAAATACAAATTTTTTTATAATAAACAATTTTATGATGCCTTAAAAAATTAATTATGGGCTTATAAAATCATCTTCGAATTATAATGAAAAATTACTAATTTATTAATCTATTTTTAGAAAATAATTTTTCTTTTAAATTATTATATTAATTATAAAATTGTAAATAAATATTTACGTTTCATAGAAATGCTAATACTGAATTTATCATTTTTAATAAATATATTTACTTTTTTTCATGATATAAATATATAATTTTTTTAGGAAATACTGAAATTTTATTTTTACATTCATAGGTGATATCCAATTCAAATAAAAAATAAACTTTAATATGGTGATATTGATAGATTTAAAAAAATTGGTATTTTTTACTGTTCATTGGGAAATAAATATTTCCACAAAAATACCAAAATCGCACCCTAAGATAAATTTAAAATTCCAATTTTAAAAATGAATTTTATTTTTCTATTTATAATTTTCAAAAGTTTCAAAATACAATTTTAAAACAAGTTCCGCATTAAAAGGTAGTAAAACTGCCTTTAGGATAATATTGCCTTTTATGCATAGAATTTGATTTATTCTTATCCTATGCCTATAAAAATAATTTGGGTGACTTTAAAAATATAAATTTTATAATTTTATTAATACTATTTATTCTTATTAATTTAAAGTTTATGTTATAACAATCACATTTTAAATAGCATATCATAGTTTTAAACTTGATACTGCATACAGTATAAGCTATCAATGTTATTAAATTTATAAGAGACATACTATAAAATATTGGGGTGTTAAAATCTTCCATACTTCAATAAATTTCATCCTCTCAATTTAAAAAAGTTATTGGTAATATTTGAGTTCACATTTTTGAAGACACTAATGTAAATCCCACCTCATAAAAAGTATTAATAAAACATTTGTCACGACCCGGCCCTGTGGGACCTGAGCCGAAACTCCCCAAGCTCGCCTCCCATAGGCCAGGGGATGGTGACTAGCACTGAGTAGGCATGCTACTAACATGGGACGAATTGCCTATAAACCTGTACACATGCACACACATCTCCAAGCCCACAAAGCTGAAAAGTAAAAACTACAAAAAGGAAAAGATGCATGCATACACTAAAACCCAACCACGGAGTACGACAGGAAAGTAAAGTACAAGAAATTAAACCCTAGGCCAAAAGTACAAGCCCACCAAAAAGAGAGTCCGTAAAAAAGTCCAACCTGTAAAGAAAGGTGTTGGGACTACAGTCTGTAACCATAAGAACACACCTCAGCCTGTCTGATATCACTGAGTACTGTCCGGTCCTAGTCCGCCTAGAATCCTGTGAAAGGCTCCCTCATCTACATAAGACACAACACGTGCGGGCAAAGCCCGTGCAGGGGTGAGTATATCAATACCCAGTAGGACACCCCGAAACCACAAAGGAAATACAAAAAAGGAAAATACCACAAAAGAAAGGTACAGTCCACTCTACACAGTATATGTCTACCGAACATATAACAAGAACATCCAGATATACTCATGCACGACCGTCTATCACGAATGCCACCACTAGGATCCAGGTCGAAGATTCCACTAAGTATGAAACTGGGAGAACACACTCCTAGGTCTGAAGAGAGAGATACGAAGTACTCGTTCTGGGAGAACACGCTCTTCAAGTACCTTGAGAACATGATGCTCATATGAGTATCACAACCAAGTCATGGGGTGATTCCGACAACTCATTCTGAGCTAATCCGCTAAGCAGAGGATCGACGCCCGGGTAAAGTTGGTAACGTCGATACTAAGAACTCTACCTAGGGTTCCAGGAATGAATAGAGGATCTGACTCTAAGTCTCACAGAGGGTATTCCAACAACTCTATTTAGGAAGTTCTACTGAAGGGATCGTACTCTTGTGTAATGGAAATGATACCAGCACCTTCATGGAAAAGACCAAGGGTATGAACCCTAAGAAAACTAGTCCATGTCACAGAAGACAAGTGTCTACAGTCATTTAAGACAAGTTACACTGCGTGTAGTATGGTTACACGCCATGTTCTTTGACCCCAGGTACTTCCCGTGTAAACGGCCCGTGTCATTCATTGAAGTCGTGTAAAACAAAACTACACGATGTGTAGAAAAAGTACACATTGTGTTCCTTGAACCTGGGTACTACCCGTGTAACTAGCCCATGTCATTCGGCTTGTCGGATAGAAAGAAACTACAAGGTGTGTAGAAGAAACACACTCTGTGTCCGAGCACCTAGGCATCACTCTGTGTCCGATGGCTATGTGCCCATACACGACATCTGTCTGTGTCCATGTCTCCTGCCCGTGTACCAGTACAAGGGGTATTCAGTGTATCTCGTCGGGTCCGGCTAGGGAGGGGTATACACGGCATGTCCTTGGCTGTGTACCCTGCCTTTGTCCATGTACTCCCGGAGTACACGCCATGTATTCCCACCGACAAACACACACCGTGTTTCCCATACTACAGGACGTGTAGTCGGAAAATTTCCAGAACATTGTCTTCTTCCTCGCACTTCGGCTGATCCTCCGGATCACGTTTCTCTGGTCCGTTTTCCGCGAAATTCAAGATCATGGGTTGCCTCGACGTCATGATGCCGAATCTGTGGGTTTCGGGCCTTCTACCAGCTCGACGAACAACATATGATCTTCCGATGGAAATACGCTTGAAGAGAGGTTTCTACCGAATCACTTAGATCTGTCCGCTATCATCACAATTGCAGCTCCATTGGTTCGTTCCAATGTCAGGTATATAATCTCGGATAGTTATGCCGCAGATCGGAGGTGTAATCGATCGTTTTTCTTTATCCATCGAAGAAATAAGAATGCTCGCGAAGAACGTGAGGAAAGAATCACAAAAATCTAACAAGAGAGATGAACCTTGATCATTGTTCGTGACGATCTAGGTTCGTCGCCATTAGATCAAAACCAAAACGACCTCAAAATAAAAACCTCAAAATCCCCGCAAAAACCCTTCCTACAAGAAAGATCGACCCGTGGGCTAATCTATTCGTGGATTAGTCTGCGTTCATCGGGGAAATCAAAAACAGGGACGAAATCAAAATTTAAACATCCTACCTGGATTCAACGGCGTTCGTTGGCGAAGATCTGGTCGCCGATTCATCGTCGCCGGTGAAGCTCGTCAAGAACATTGTCGCCGCATTGGGAGGTTTCCTCTAGAGCTCTCCAGGGAGATTCAGCGTTATGAGAAAAGTAACCCTGATCCCGTACGAAATCTCTTTTAAATAGGGAAAGAGATATTTTGCTGCAACAATGATATAAATAAAATATTTAAAACTAAATATTTTCTTATGGTTACTTCTGAAAACCAGATTTTTCCACCAACCTGTGCCCACCGATGTTAGGCCTCGCCTAAGGTAAAATTGTTGTTCTGAAGGCAACAGTGGCCTCATATTTCTGATCCAAGCACATATTCAAGAGTTATTTTTCTTTTTCTGGAAAACCGCATGCACGCGTCATTTAATTATTAAATTAAATTCAAACCGTTGTTCCGGGCTCACCGGGCCTCAGAACTATAGGCTGTCTCAGAACCTGGTCTCGAAATAATTCCCATATAATATTAAATTAATACATGGAAAAATTTGGGACATTACATCACACCCACCATAGGGCTTTTACGTCCCCGAAAAGCCAAAACAAAGGCTACTTAAAAAGATGTGGGTATTGCACGCGAATCTGAGCCTCCCGCTCCAACGTTCTCTCCTAGAGATTCTCGTGATGCCACCAGACACACACCAAGGGAATAGCTCTCCCAAGAATGATCTTCTCTTGCTGATCCTCGATCTCCACTGGATACTCTGCAAAGGTCGCTCCATCATCGATGTCCAGCTCGCCCCAGTCGATAACGTGCGATGGATCATGCACATACCTCCGTAGCTGCGACACATGGAAGACGTTGTGTACCCAGTCCATCTAAGGAGGTAGAGCCAAGCGATATGGCACCTCTCCAACTCTACTCAGAATCCGAAAAGGGCCAACAAAACTCGGAGATAGTTTTCCGCCTCGACCAAATATTATCAATCCTCGTTGAGGTGAGACCTGAAGGAACACATGGTCTCCCTCCTCAAACTACAAGGGCCTTCGCCTCCTGTCGGCATATGACTTCTGCCAACTCCGTGTAGTCTTCATCCGCTCATGGATGACCTGCACCTTCTCTGTAGTAGCTCTCACCATCTCTGGGCCCATGAGTGCTGACTCTCCCAGTCCAGTCCAGCAAAGTGGGGACCTGCAAGGTCGCCCATACAGATCCTCGAATGGTGCCATACCAATAGTGGAATGATAACTGTTGTTATAAGAAAACTCCACCAGTGGTAGGTGATCCTACCAGCTATGACCAAAGTCAAGTATGCAAGCATGAAGCATATCCTCCAGGACCTGGATGGTCCGCTCTATCTGACCATCAGTCTGGGGATGAAACGCTGTGCTCAAGTGTAACTGAGTCCCAAAAGCATCCTGAAATCCCCTACACAACCATGATGTCAAACGATCATCACGATCTGAGATGATCGTGGATGGAAATCCATGAAGTCGAACTATCTCCAGCACGTAGAGGCGTCCCATGCTCTCTACTGAACTCCTCTCTCATATGGCTAGGAAGTGGGCTGACTTGGTGAGTCGATCAACGATCACCCAGATGGCATAGTGTCCCTTGGATGTATGTGGTAAACCCATCACAAAGTCCATGGATATCCCATCCCACTTCCACTCTGGAACCTCAAGGGGATGAGTCAAACCTTCTGGCACCTGGTGCTCTGCCTTTACATGCTGACATGTAAGGCACCGAGAGACAAAC
This sequence comes from Viscum album, assembly GCA_963277665.1. NCBI lineage: Eukaryota > Viridiplantae > Streptophyta > Magnoliopsida > Santalales > Viscaceae > Viscum > Viscum album. Next base: position 117,051,698 of record OY728156.1, on the reverse strand, counting down.
TCTGCCACACCCTTCTTCATTCCTGGACACTAGAACTGACATTGGAGGTCCTAATACATATTTTCCATGCCTGGATGCACCACCAAAGTAGATGTATGGAACTCCCTCAAAACCTCCTCCTGCAACGTTACTGGTACTACCGTGCGCCCTCTGAAAAGAACAATGTGCTCCCCACCTTCTGAATATCCATCAGCATCATCACCTATGGATATCTGAGCACGTAGAGTCTCACATCTATAATCCTCCTGTTGTGCTTCCCTAACTCACTGCAAGAGTGGAGGGGTAACAACCATTGACTGAAGGTAGACTCCCTCATCTCTATCCACGAAGGATAACTGTAAAGAGGCCAACTGCCTTGTCGCCTCATCTAGCAACTGCGAAATGGATTTCCATCTAAGAGAATATGCCACCACGTTCCCCTTACCAGGAGTATAAATGATCTCAAAGTCATAATCCTGGAGGAACTCAAGCCATCGCCTCTGTCTCAAATTCAGATCTTTCTGAGAAAAGATATATCTAAGACTCTTGTGATCAGAGTAGACAGTAAACCGCTCGCCGATCAGGTAGTGCCGCAACATCTTCAATGTGAAGACCACCACTGCTAACTCAAGATCATGGGTTGTTTTGTTCTACTCATGTGTCCTCAAATGAAATGAGTTATAGGAAATCACCACTTGCCTTTTCATCAGGACACAACCAAGCCCGGTTCCTGATGTGTCGCAAAACACTACGTACTTAACACCCTCCTCCTGTAATCTCAAGATCGGGGCGCTCTTCAAACTCTATCTCAACTGCTGGAAAGACTACTAGAATCTCTCGTTCCACATGAAAGGCTGCCCTTTTCAGGTCAAAGCTGTCATGGGTGCTGCAATAATGGAGAAATCAAGGATTAATCTCTGATAGTAGCCTGCCAACCCAATGAAACTCCGCCCCTCTGTCACGCTCTGGGGTGGCTCCCATGCTATTACTGCCTCCACCATGTCTGGGTCCACTGCTACACCATCTACCAAGATAATGTGTCCTAGAAAGTAGACCTCCTGTAACCAGAACTGACACTTCGAGAGTTTCTCATACAACTGGTGCTCTCAGAGTGTGTCCAAAACCATCCTTAGGTGTCTTGAGTGCTCCTCCTTGGACGTAGAGTACACAAGGATATCATCAATTAAGACCACTACAAACTGGTCTAGATATGGCTAAAATATCTGATTCATGAGTCCCATGAACACTACCGGGGCGTTCGTCAAGCCAAAGGGCATCACCAAGTACTCATAGTGACCGTAGGAACATCTGAAAGTCATATTCGGTATATCCTCATCCTGTACTTGCAACTGGTGATAGCCTGATCGTAGATCAAGCTTCGAGAACCATCGTTCCCCTCTCAACTGGTCGAAGAGGTCATAGATCCTCAGTAGTGGATACCGGTTCTTCACGGTCACCTGATTGAAATGCCGGTAATCCACACATAGCCTCACGCACCCGTCCGCCTTCTTGGAAAACAGCACTGGGGCTGCCAAGGGTGAAATGCTGGGTCTCACAAAGCCCTCATTCTGCAAGTCATCTAGCTGCACCCTCATCTAACGAATCTCTATAGAAGCCATCGGATATGCTGATGATGATATCGGTGTCATCCCAGGTTGCAACTCAATGGAGAAATCTATCTCCCGACGGGGAGGTAGCCCAGAGACATCCTCCGGAAAGATGTCCTCATACTCATCCACTACTACTGGAAACTCGAAACTTGTAAAATCTGTTGTGCCATGTGCTAGGCTAGCCAATTGATGCGAAATCGGTTGTGCCCTCCTATGAACGAGTCCATCCTGCACTGCCTATGTCTCTCTTTCACCGACAAAAGAGAACCTCATTCCATCATGGCGGACACACCACACCCTTCGCCTAAAACAGTCGATCTGGGTATGAACTATGGATAGCCAATCCATACCGAGAATGACATCATAAGGCCTTGACACTACCCCCAAGAGGTTACAACCGAAACTCTCACCTCCAAGGGTCAGGTCAGACTGTCTATAGAGGTGGGTGATCTCTGAATCTTCTCCAGTTGGTGTTTCTAAGCATAAGGTTCGAGTCAACACCTCAACTAGAATCTCATGCTCTCGAACAAGATAAGAATCCAGGAAGGAATGACTTGAACTTGTGTCTATCAATACGGTAGCCAAATTAGAAAAGACACAGATAGTACCTCTAATCATTCTGGGAGTACTTGGGTCATAATCCTCTGCCGCCTGCAGTTGTCCCTACCTCTGTCCACCAGCTCCCTAAGACTGGGGTGGACCTTCTGGGGGTGGTGGTGAAAAAAGGTCAAAATACTGACCACCTCCAGCTGCTCTCCCATCTCCCCTACCATATCCTCCGCCCGGCGGATCTGTCTGCTCCACACGTTGCCTCTGCCTCAGTGGTCCATACACTGATCCTGTGTCAGTAGTACGGTGGGTCGTACAATCTTGAGGGAGATGTCCCATTCCATCACATGAGTAGCATCGCCTCTCTCAAGGCTGGCTGGATGCGCTCTCCGAACCCTGTATGGAAGATCCCCTATCTTGGGATCTCCTCTGGAAACATCTCCCATGACTGGGTCCCTGACATCGACTCCCTACTGCTGAGGTCTCTACTCCAGCTCACCCAACACTGATAACTGTTGGCTGTCTCTGCTCTGCAAAGAAGATCTCGACCCCCAAAGCCCGCTCGATCACCCCAACAGAAGTAGGAATGCTCATAGGGATGATGCTAGCTCAGATATATCTACAAAAGCCTCACTCAAAAGTCCGAGCTCTGAAGTACTGATCTTTGACCATATCCATCGAGTACCGTGAGAGGTCGGTAAAACCTGTTGAATAGTCAGCCACCGTCATGGTTCCCTACTGGATATGAAGAAGCTATTTTATGCATACTACGCTCATGGTAACCGGTGAAAACTCCTATCTGAAGAGATGCTAAAACTCTGACCTTGCGAGTGTCACCTCGTCGTGGGTCTAGATGACCAAACTCCACCATCGTCCTACCGATCCCTGCAGAAGGCTCACTGCTAGGATCACCATCTGGTCTGCTAGTGTCCTGACCAAATGGAAAACAATGGCCACTGCCTCATTCCAGTCATCTAATTCTTAAGGGTTAGGCAAGCCTCGAAACACGAGGGGTCTCTGTCTCTGAAACTCATGGAGTGCACTCATCTTGCGCTCCTCATCCACTAGTACTGCAGGAACTAAACACTGCTCCACAGGTGGCGGGATAACTGGCACACCACCTGGTGGTAAAACTAGGGGATCTGGTCCCTGTATCGAGGCTTCATCACTAAGGGCGTCATCCTCATGATCGAGCAGCTGGATCTTAGTGGGTGCACGTCGCGGAGGCATCCTGTAAAGAAACAAGATGTATCTCAGTCAGTGAGTATATCTAGAGGGCTGACTCAATAAGGACATGGAAACCAAAACCCAATCTATATGATTCATGTACCATTATTTTTCCCCTGCAACTAGTTTTCTCATGTTCTGATTCGAAAAGAAT